>CM077014.1:104524090-105858296 GCA_039090855.1 Macrothele yani
CACGAAATGGGCAAGCATTCTGCTTTGCTGAGAGGATTGAACTCCCTCAGGTACGACCCGCGACTCAGATTGATAGGAAGCTGGTGAATTACGAAATTGTGAAGAATGCCTGGGGACATGTAAATCATTCATATCAAAGTGAGACCCACAGGCTTCTTGCAAATTGTCAAAAAAAAAAAAAAAAAAAAAAAACACCATCACCATCGAAACTTGACGTAGGGTGAAATATTGAAGTTGTGTCAGGTAGTGCAGACATGGGTAATAATTGTCAAGACCTTGTGTTCGAGAAAAGTTCGGGCGCCAATTATAATGAATAAGCTTTCTTCTACTAATGCTTCTTCTAATGGTTGTTGTGTTGTTAATTATATCATGAATAAACTTTCCTGCTAGTAATGTAGTAATAATAATAATGAAGAAGCTTATAACTGGTAGTAATGTTGTAGTAGTAATTAAGATGAATAAAGTCTTATTCTGGTTGTTACTAATAACACTTAATGAAATTAACCTAACAGCCAGACAGAGGTCTGACAAAACTATGAACTGAGAAAAACGTACTTACTAAAACAACTTTTTATTAGGGAAACTCTTGATATGATCCAACATACACTTCACCGGACACACAGCTACTCAATAAAACGTAGCTCCTTGCACATGAACGAAGCTCTACTCACATAAAGGAAGCTCTCCTTACGCATATAACGAAGATCTCTTTACACATGAAACAAAGCTCTCCCTACGCACATCAACAAAAAGCTCTCTCTGGTATCGTTGAACGCGCCTATTTATACTGGCTACCACCACGTCATGACTTACACTCGTTATTTATCTCGCTGAATGAGATCTGACAATATCTCGTTCAGTAAGAAGATAATTTACATAGTAAAATAGAATAACCAGAGATAGTAAAAATTTTTTTGTTTTTCGAAACACCTATCAATTTTGGAGTGTAAGTCTTACACTTCGTTGACTGACGTTTATCGACCTCTTTTTTGTTGTTGTTTTGGTCGCAGCAGTATGTACAATATCAAACTTGGCATGACAAAATCAAGAAATCTGTATTCGTCTGTGAAACACTTTGTATACTTGAACAAAACAAACCTGCATCGGCATAACTTCCTTTTATTCTGCCTAGCAGGAATCACTTTTTTAATTTCAAATTACGTTCTCATATTATCGTTGAATACAAACCAACTGTATCAGCAGCGAAGATTGCCTGTAGCTGCCTAACAGTAACAATTTTTACTATTTTATCCCTACGCACATATATATAGATTTCAAATTAGGTCCACATAGTATCGTTGAATACAAACCAACTGTATCAGCAGCGAAGATTGCCTGGAGCTGCCTAACAGTAACAATTTTTACTATTTTACCCCTAAGCACATATATATAAAAAACATTTGGATTAGTAGATGGACATAGAAGAAATATAAAAAACAACAACACATATATACACAAAAAAGAATGCATAGGCCCACACGAAAAAAAGAAATTCTGACACGCCAACTGGTCGTGCAGGAAAAACAACAAACGGAGAAAAGAACCATTCCACGAGAACTTACTTATCTCGAGGACGCATAAAAAACTCTAGTACGATAACGTTTTCCAGGCCTAATCGGACTGGTAAATTCAGGTGGCGTAGATCTCTTCAAGGACGTGACTGGATCTGGACCATCTGTAGTCTGTCGGTCAAGAAATCCCGGCGGCTGACAGGAACTGTCAGGAACGGCTGAAGTCTGTCAGTCAGGAAATCCCTGCGGCTGACAGGAACGGCTGAAATCCGTCGGGCCGCCCCGGTGGCGCAGTGGTCTAAGGCGTTGGCCTCTGATCATTCGTCCGTAAGGGGTCCGGGTTCGAATCCCGGTCAGGCATGGATGTTGTTTGTCTTACGGCACTGGCTCTCTCCTTCCCTGGAACCAGTGACCCAAAATTAGGGACGGGCGACTGCTTATAGCCCATTGAGTTGCTCACGGTGGTCGTTAAACCTCCAATCAAAAAAAAAAAAAAAAAAAAAAAAAAAAAAAAAGAAATCCGTCGGTCAGGAACGGCTGAAGTCTGTCTGTCAGGAAATCCCTGCGGCTGACAGGAACGGTCAGGAACGGCTGACAGGAACGGTCAGTAACGGCTGAACGGTCAGTAACGGTCAGGAAATCCCTGCGGCTGACAGGAACGGTCAGGAACGGCTGAAGTCCGTCGATCAGGAACGGCCGAGGTCTGTCGGTCAAGATATCCCTACGGCTGACAGGAACGGGATCCTCCAGGCTTTTGATATGTAGTCCCTTTGTGCTGGGGCCTGTGTTGTCCTTCCAGCATTCTTTTGGAGGGACGTGGCTCCGGCCACATCGTTTGTTTTCGCTTTCTACCTCGTGGCATGAGAGTAGAAGCAGGCATCGGCCCTGTTTGCCCTGAGTGTAGGTTCCAGGGGCGAAACCCGGGCGGATGCAAGGATCTCTGCCTTCGTCGCTGTTGCGGCGAAGCAGATTGGGGAGACAAGTTACGTTTTCGACCAGCTTTTGGTGTTGCTGGACGGTTTGTAATTTGTGTCTGACGTTTAGGAATCGTCAAACTATTTTCCATAACTGATAAATCAGAAATATCTGATGACTCTGAGTCGCTGCTGTAAGTTAGTGGTCGTGCAGGGCGATGTTTATTTCTGCCTATAGGAATACTTTCTGACGAGGTATTCAAGGATGTAGGAGCTTGTGGTGGTGCAGAGTTATCAAGAAACTGTGCAGCAATAGTCTTGGCAATGGTTGGAGGGAAAGGAACGGTACTAGTATTTGAAGAACTTGACTCGAGCCTTCGTCTCATGGGAGAATCAGGTTGCGTGTTTGGAAACCCGTCTTGAGGAGGGGAGGGTGAAGAAAAAATCAATGGAGATTCTTCAAAAATGTTTGTTGGTTCGTCCAAAATTTCTGGAGGTTGATCGTGAGATACAGACTCTTGAGTCTGTGGAACAGAAGGTTGAGTAGGGTTGATTATAAAATCCACATTTCGTTCATGATACTTGCGACACTGAGCAACGTGTACGTATTGAAATTGATTGTCAGGTTTTTCAAGAACAATGTTATTTTCAAACACATTTGCCACCCGATATGGACCTGCGTAGCTGGGTGCAAATTTCTTCACTAAAGCATGAGAAACAGAAGACTGGAAGTGCGTTTCCACGAGAGTGAGATCTCCAACGACAAGATCTGGTTCCCTACGCCTAGTATTATGTATCTTGCTTGAGCCGCTTGTGCTCCTAGCATTGCAACACGAGCTTTTTCTGCCATGATTCGTACTGATTGCGGAGTTGGTCGCTGGTTTAGTTCGTCGATAATCCCCGTTAAAGTTTCAAAAAGGGTCTTAATTTTGCGACCCAGAAAAAGTTCTGCAGGAGTAATTTTAGTAGATTCGTGAACAGACGAGCGGAGGGCGAACGAAAAAAGCTCAAGATGTTCATCCCATCGCTCGTGATGATCCATGACAAATGTAGCAATCATTTTCACTAGCGTGCGGTTTACTCGTTCCGCAGGATTACTCTGGGGATGATATGGGGAAATGAATTTATGCTTAATGTGTAGTCTCGCACACATTCTTTCGAAAATGTCAGAAATAAATTGCGGACCATTATCCGAAACTACTTTATTAGGTGCACCATATCTAGAGAATACTTCATTAATTAATACATTACAAATAACTTCTGCCGTAGCGGCTTTAATGGGAAAAACTTCAACCCATTTAGAAAAATTATCAGTTAATACTAAAACGTAACGAGCTTTGTTTTTAACAGATAAAGGATAAGGTCCCAATAAATCTATTGAAATAACGTCAAAAACATCAGAACTTAAACTAGATTTCAAGTGACCGGCCGGTCTTACATTACGGTAATTATTAATCTGATACAAGTGACATGATTGAACGTATGCGAGCACACTTTGGTACATGCCAGGCCAATAGGCAACATCCCGCAATTTACAACGGGTCTTGCGAATACCTAAATGGCCTGCAAGAAGTTTGTCATGAAATTCGTTTAAAAGGGCCATTCTAAGGGCTCGCGGAATACATGGGCGAAACTCTGCCCTAGTAGTCCTACATTTCGTATAGTAAAGAAGACCCTCTATGACTTCAAAATGCTGTGACCTCCCAGCCAGAGAAGGACCACTTTGTAGGGGCAAACCCGCAAGCAAAAAATTATAGATATCCCCAAAATCTTTTTTTTTTATTGGAGGTTTAACGACCACCGTGAGCAACTCAATGGGCTATAAGCAGTCGCCCGTCCCTAATTTAGAGTCACTGTCTCCAGGGAAGGGAAAGAGCCAGTGCCGTAAGACAAACACAACATCTATGCCTCACCGGGATTCGAACCCGGACCCCGTTCGGACGAACGATCAGAGGCCATCGCTTAGACCACTGCGCCACCGGGGCGGCTCTCCAAAATCTGGATCATTTATTAATTCGGCCATTATCTGCTCTCTGGATGTTATATCAGCTATTAGAAGTAAAGGCTGACGTCCAGGAGTAGTTTCTGTGGGGACCCCACTAATCGGGACGCGAGACAATGCGTCCGGTAATTGAAATTTCGTATCAGCCAGGTGGCTGATACGAAATTTTGATATTGCTGTCTTGTAACTTCAGAGCCTACTTCATAAGTCTTTGAGATAGGTGCTTAGCAGAATTCAAATACTGAAGGGCAGAATGATCCGTAATTATGTTAACTGTCAATTCGTTGAGATAACATTGAAATTTGTCAAGAGCATACACTACAGCAAGACACTCACGTTCCGTAGCTGAATAATTGCGTTCAGCTTTGGCTAAAGTACGAGACGCAAAAGCTATTGGATGCCCAGCTTGTGACAAAACGCAACCAAGACCAACTCCGTATGCGTCAGTATAAATCTCAAATTCCTTAGTATGATCCGCGAAAGCCAACACAGGAGGCTGAGTCAACGCAGACTTCAGTGTTTCAAATGCAGCGTTAGCCTCAGGGGTCCAAACAAACTTCTTGTATTTACGTTTCAAAGCATACAATGGCTCACAGATTGTAGCATAAGCGGGGACGAACTGCTGATACCATCCGGTCATTCCCAGAAAGTGTAATAGTTCTTTTGCTGTTTTAGGCCGAGGAAAGTCAACAATAGGCCTAATTTTTTTATAATCCTGTAACGTATACTCCAGATTCACTTTCCTTTTGATTTTTACTATCTCTGGTTATTTTATTTTACTATGTAAATTATCTTCTTACTGAGCGAGTTGTTATTTCTCCCGCTGAATGAGATCTGGCAATGAGTGTAAGTCATGACGTGGTGGTAGCCAGTATAAATAGGCGCGTTCAACGATACCTAGGAGAGCTGTTGTTTGTGTGCGAGAGAGCTTTTCGTTGATGTGCGTAGGGAGAGCTTCGTTTATGTGAGTAGAGCTACGTTATTTTGTGCCAAGAGCTTCGTTCTATGTGATTAGGTTTTTGTCTTCATTATTGTGATACGATTAATGTGACTAGTGTGTGTGTGTGTGTTGGAGGACACCAGGACTTTCTCTGGATAAAGCTTGTGTTGTAAGTACGTTTTTCTCAGTTCATAGTTTTGTCAGATCTCTGTCTGGCTGTTAGGTTTATTTCATTAGTTGTTATTATTAACAACCAGCATAAGACTTTATTCATCTTAATTACTACTACAACATTACTAGCAGTTAAGAGCTTGTTCATTATTATTACTACACTACTAGCAAGAAAGTTTATTCATGATATAATTAACAAACAACAAGCATTAGGAGAAGCTTAGAAGAAGAAAGGCGAATTAATTATAATTGGCGCCCGAACTTTTCCTGAACACCAGGTCTTGACAAGACAACTTTAATTTTTCACTCTAAACCAAACTTCGATGGTGATGGTGTTTTTTTTTTTTTTTGACAATTTGCAAGAAGCCTGTGAGGCTCACTTTACTGATAATGATTTCCAAGTGCCCAAGCATTCTTCACAATTTCGTAATTCACCAGCTTCTTATTACTCTGAGTCGCGGGTCGTACCTGAGGGAGTTCAATCCTCTCAGCGAAGCAGAATGCTTGCCCATTTCGTGCCGCATGCAGGAACAATTAATTTCAATGGTTTGGAGGGATCCTTAAAGTTCCTCGAAGATTTGGAAGATCATTTTGATCTCTACAATATTCCTCAAGACTGCAAAGTGCAAATAGCAGGCACTTGCTTGAAGGATACCGCTAACACCTGGTATCGGCAGTGGAGAGTGTCGAACCCGGATTCTCATTATGAGAATTTCCGTGCAGAATTGTTGGAGGTCTTTCCTTTCGGGCTCAGTCGAGCTAGCCTTGCACAACTTTTTTCTCGTCAGCAAGGACCCAACTTTTTTCTCGTCAGCAAGGACCCAACTTTTTTCTCGTCAGCAAGGATCCACATGCCAGTCATGTCGACATGTTGGACACCCTATTGCAGCAGCTCGATCCATTTCTACAAGATTTTCTTGAGGTTCGACACCCTGCTACAATTCATTAATGCCTTCGCCTCATACGAACGTATGAAGAGCGACACGGCAAACATGGTTCAACTCACCATGCTCGGGCACCCCGCGAGGCTTATTACGAATATCCTCAGCGGCATAATAGGCCTACTGACTTTCAACGCGAGCGTACACAAGTGCACGCCCAAGCTTCATGCGTTCCACTGCATAGAAGAGTGGTACACCAACCGCTCGGTTCTAATCAATCTTCTGGATACCGTACAAATGCACAGTATGCTCGACCCCGTTGCAATCCGCAGAATTCGGAACGTTTTCATGCTCAGGGCAATGATGATTTTCCTGCCCGTGCTGAGGGAAGAAGTAATAGAAATGAAAATGTCAACAGATATGAGGAGTTCCCGCAGCAGTTTTCCCGCAGTTTTCCTCATCGTGAAAATTTTCCCGATACCCGGCAGGGTCGAGGTTTCAGACCGCATGATAATCCAACCAGGAATCATTTAAACTTCCAAAGGAAGTAGACCAAGGGTCGGTCCTGCTTCCTGATACCAAGCATTCTTACCTTAAAACAGTATTAGTGACTGTCCAAACTCCTCAGTTGCCTGATGTGTTCTTGACAATTGAAGATATTATTGTCGAGACAAAGTTCGACGCTGGTTCTGAGATATCAGCCCTAAATACGAAGTTTTGCACTGACAATTTTCCTGCAATACACATTCAGCCTGCGACGCAGTATTTGCGAGGTGCAAATAACGAAATCTTCAGTATCACAGGAACTGTCACATTATCTCTAGGGCTGTGAAAGGCTCGTTTTACGCATTCTTTCCTGCTTATACACGAACTACCTGTTAAATGTCTAATGGGAATGGACTTTATTAATACGTTTCAAGTTACTCTTCGTTAAGATAACATTCTAAATTTGTCAAGAGCATACACTACAGCAACACATTCACGTTCCGTAGCTGAATAATTGCGTTCAGCTTTGGCTAAAGTACAAGACGCAAAAGCTATTGGATGCCCAGCTTGTAACAAAACGCAACCAAGACCAACTCCGGATGCGTAAGTATAAATATCAAATACCTTAGTATGATCCGGGAAAGCCAACACAGGAGGCTGAGTCAACGCAGACTTCAGTGCTTTAAATGCAGCGTTAGCCTCAGGTGTCCGAACAAACTTCTTGTATTTACGTTTCAAAGCATACAATGGCTCACAGATTGTAGCATAAGCGGGGACGAACTGCTGATACCATCCGGTCATTCCCAGAAAGCGTGATAGTTCTTTTGCTGTTTTAGGCCGAGGAAAGTCAACAATAGGCCTAATTTTTTCATTATCCGTAAATAAGCCGTGAGGAGTGATTTTCAACCCCAGATATACAATCTCGTCCCTCGTTATCTGGCATTTACTAGGTTTTAACGTCAAGCCAGCATTGTATATTAGTTGGAACACCTGTTTGAGCAGAGAAAGGTGCTCGTCAAAAGTCTCGGATGTAATAATAATGTCATCCAAATATACATGCACATGGGGACCCAGAACGGGTCTGAGAACCGTATCCATAAGCTTTTGGAAAGTAGCAGGTGCAGAAGCTAGTCCAAAGGGCATACGCAAGGTATTCATAAGCCCCAAAAGGAGTCACAAAGCCTGTTTTATCGACGGAGTCTGGATGTACCGCCACCTGCCAATATCCACTCTCCAAATCCAAGGTTGACATCCATTTAGTTGATGACAGGTCATGCAAAATATGCGACATGACAGGTAGTGGATAATTGATCGTTTTCGTGACTTGGTTGAGATTGCGGAAATCTGTCACGAAACGAAATTCATTGGGTTGTTTCTTTGGAACCAGAAAGGCAGGAGCGGCCCAGGCGCTTGTTGATTCCCTTATTATGCCCTGTTTAATCATCTCAGAAATTTGACGTTGCATTTCCTGTTTCTTATGGGGAGCACAAGGGTAAGGTTTCGTCGCTATCGGTTTCGAACCATCAGTGTCAATGACATGATAAACCACCTGTGTGAAATCACTTTGATCAGAAAATAAACCAGGGCTTTCCTGTAAAAGTAGAGAAAGCTGGTTTCGTTGCCTCTCATTCAATTGGTTACTCAATAACAAACCCGTTATATCTATAGGATCCGTAGGAATCACTTCGACAGGTTCCGGAAAGGAAATAACATGTTGTACGAAATTCAGAGTAACTTGAAACGTATTGATAAAGTCCATGACCATTAGACATTTAACAGGTAGTTCGTCTATAAGCAGGAAATAATGCGTAAAACGAGCCTTTCACAGCCCTAGAGATAATGTGACAGTTCCTGTGATACTGAAGATTCCGTTATTTGCATCTCGCAAATACTGCGTCGCAGGCTGAACGAGTATTGCAGGAAAATTGTCAGTGCAAAACTTCGTATTTAGGGCTGATATCTCAGAACCAGCGTCGAACTTTGTCTCGACAATAATATCTTCAATTGTCAAGAACACATCAGGCAACTGAGGAGTTTGGACAGTCACTAATACTGTTTTAGGGTCAGAATGCTTTGTATCAGGAAGCAGGACCGACCCTTGGTCTACTTCCTTTGGAAGTTTAAAGGATTCCTGGTTGGATTATCATGCGGTCTGAAACCTCGACCCTGCCGGGTATCGGGAGAATTTTCACGATGAGGAAAACTGCGTGAAAACTGTTGCGGGAACTCCGCATGTCTGTTGACATTTTCATTTCTATTAATTCTTCCCTCAGCACGGGCAGAAAAATCCTCATTGCCCTGAGCATGAAAACGTTCCGAATGCTGCGGATTGGAACGGGGTCGAGCATACTGTGCATTTGTACGTTATCCAGAAGATTGATTAGAACCGAGCGGTTGGTGTACCACTCTTCTATGCGGTGGAACGTATGAAGCTTGGGCGTGCACTTGTGTACGCTCACGTTGAAAGTCAGTAGGCCTATTATGCCGCTGAGGATATTCGTAATAAGCCTCGCGGGGTGCCCGAGCATGGTGAGTTGGACCATGTTTGCCGTGTCGCTCTTCATACGTTCGTAAGAGGCGAAGGCATTCATGAATTGTAGCAGGGTGTCGAACCTCAAGAAAATCCTGTAGAAATGGATCGAGCTGCTGCAATAGGGTGTCCAACATGTCGACATGACTGGCATGTGGATCCCATAAGTTATACAAGCGTGTTGTTTCCAAAGCAAATGCAACAGGGCTATCGTTGGGTCCTTGCTGACGAGAAAAAAGTTGTTGTGCAAGGCTAGCTCGACTGAGGCCGAAAGGAAAGACTTCCAAAAATTCTGCACGGAAATTCTCATAATGAGAATCCGGGTTCGACACTCTCCACTGCCGATACTAGGTCTTAGGGGTATCCTTCAAGCAAGTACCTGCTATTTGCACTTCGCAGTCTTGAGGAATATTGTATAGATCAAAATAATCTTCCGAATTCTCGAGGAATTTTAAGGAACCCTCCAAACCATTTAAATTAATTGTTCCTGCATGCGGCACGAAATGGGCAAGCATTCTGCTTCGCTGAGAGGATTGAACTCCCTCAGGTACGACCCGCGACTCAGATTGATAGGAAGCTGGTGAATTACGAAATTGTGAAGAATGCCTGGGGACTTGTAAATCATTCATATCAAAGTGAGACCCACAGGCTTCTTGCAAATTGTCAAAAAAAAAAAAAAAAAAACACCATCACCATCGAAACTTGCCTTAGGGTGAAATATTGAAGTTGTGTCAGGTAGTGCAGACATGGGTAATAATTGTCAAGACCTTGTGTTCGAGAAAAGTTCGGGCTCCAATTATAATGAATAAGCTTTCTTCTACTAATGCTTCTTCTAATGGTTGTTGTGTTGTTAATTATATCATGAATAAACTTTCCTGCTAGTAATGTAGTAGTAATAATAATGAACAAGCTTATAACTGGTAGTAATGTTGTAGTAGTAATTAAGATGAATAAAGTCTTATTCTGGTTGTTACTAATAACACTTAATGAAATTAACCTAACAGCCAGACAGAGGTCTGACAAAACTATGAACTGAGAAAAACGTACTTACTAAAACAACTTTTTATTAGGGAAACTCTTGATATGATCCAACATACACTTCACCGGACACACAGCTACTCAATAAAACGTCGCTCCTTGCACATGAACGAAGCTCTACTCACATAAACGAAGCTGTCCTTACGCATATAACGAAGATCTCTTTACACATGAAACAAAGCTCTCCCTACGCACATCAACAAAAAGCTCACTCTGGTATCGTTGAACGCGCCTATTTATACTGGCTACCACCACGTCATGACTTACACTCATTGCCAGATCTCATTCAGCGGGAGAAATAACATCTTGTTCAGTAAGAAGATAATTTACATAGTAAAATAAAATAACCAGAGATAGTAAAAATCAAAAGGAAAGCTAATCTAGAGTATACGTTACAAGCCGTAAGAGATTTACAGTGAAACTAATTGCTGAATTTAAAGTAAACCTTAGACTAAAGCAAACTTAACGTTAGGAATGCAGTTACTCTTACAAACATTCATACTTTAACTATTATTCCACAGGAAAAAAAACTAATTTTGATTAGTTGGTCATTTTAATTAAAGAAAGCAAAAGTTATTACAGGTGCCACGCTGCAGAAATTCTCCTTCCAAGTTCTACAAAAAACCACGACCGCAAAGAATGTTCGCATTTATTTCATTGAAAGTGCTGCATGTCGCGGTAGAGGAGAAGAAATCGAGGGGAGTACATCTTTTGTTCTTTACAACCTGAGTTTAAATTTATCGAATCCGTAAGAAAATACAAATCGACTTCATTCTACGCTTCTCTTCTTCTCCGACGTGTGATTAGTCTAGCGTGAAAAGTGTTACTGACGCCGGCGATTCGTTTCTGCTAGCTCAGAAATCGAAACTCGAAATAAGTTTGTTCCCGGAACACCGTGATATTGATAACATCGAAGCAACTTATCCATCTGTAACGCAATTTTCGATAACCAAACTCAAAAGTCGTATGCAGACGAAGATCATTTTTGACGTGCGGCAGTCGCTTCGAAATTTGACAGAGTTACTTTTTCTTTGACGCAATTTAATTACAAATTTCCTTAATTTTAAGTCTCAGCAACAGCTAGCTGATACTTAAATGCTGTAGTGTCCTTTCCTTTGCTTCTTTTTTATTAACACGCGATATAGGTTACAATCTTCTGTTTCATAAAATGCTTTTCTTAGTCTTCGAGCGTTTAGCAACAATTATTTGATATTCTGATATTCCAGTCTTTATTTTTAAAGTACCAGTAAATAAAATTGTGGGACATAGTTGTCTTACGGAATACTTTTTTTCCAACTATTACCTTAACATGAAATTTCACTGTAAAGCAACGATCACAGAGTAAGGCTTAACTTGCCGAAGTAAACTTGCTTTTTACTTCGGCAAGTTAAGCCTTACTATTCCTGTATTTCGTTGCAGCTGTATACTAAATTAAATATGGATCACTAGGAATAATAAAGGCCGGATGAAAGCAAAATAATTCGTGCTTGCAAAAACCAGTCTTCTATCCACTTTCGTCAAGAATAGGCAGCATGGTATAAACTCTGTATAATCAAATAGCTTGGTAAAAGAACATATCACCTTAGACACAATCACCTTAGATATCTCTCTCAGAAAAATGCAATAGTGCTTGCTTTGATACGTTCGTAATTTGCACCCATCACAATGTCGTGCTCAAAACAGCATAAACGTAGAACATTGTCATCGTCCGACAAGCAAGCCATTGTCTAAAACAAGGAAGGGTAAACTTTTAATGACAACCTGAGTGACTACTCAAATCAAATCATCCCAAATCTAATCTCTTCATGCATTTAGAAACACCAAGTCTTATCAGTTTTAGTGTGCGCCATTTACACTGACATTTTGTCGGAGTTGCAAATACAAATTCATCGAGAAAGGAAAATGTGGTGTTCAGATTAAGAAAAACGTTTAATGAGAATAAACATAACTTTATACAAGACAAGAACTAAAGAGGAAAGTTAAATTACAGTATACGCCACAAGATAAATATGCACAACTATTCACCGCGGATGGTTACGTTTTAACGCATGTGGCATTTAATTAAGGCCACCCTAAAGATATTACTCTGGAACAATGGAAAAAACGATCATAGGAAATACACGCCTTTGGTTATTAACGTACTCCCAACTCACCTCCCTCGATGGTGCAACTTATCCTGGTGGTGATGTGCAAGTTCTCATGAGATTGATGTACATATCTCACTGCAAAGATATCTGGTGTCCAGGGTATTACATGCAAGGCTGAGCACAGATAGTGTTGAATCTTATTGATCCCTCATTTAATTATGCTTTATATCACCACGATCCATTAATATAGATTCGCGACTTGTGCAGATACGCCAGTTATTGTGTGTGTTTGTCAAAATCGTTCCCCACCTCAAAGAACTGGAAAATGGCTTTAGAATACATTTGAGGTGATAACGTAAAAATCCTTCCACTTTTCTAAATGACCATGGGGCAAATTTGATGCCACATTACGCTAACTTCCATTTATATTTTTAAAGATGCCTCTGTGTATGCACACTATATTGAGAAAAGTCACCGGATATCTAGAAGAGAAACACAACGCAACATTTATCTACATACATTAGTACGATGTTGATTCATCTTTAGCCTTAATGTATGCACTGACCCTTTCAGACATGCTTTCAACAAGGATTTGGGAACACAGCGATAGGTATGCGCTTCCATTTGGTAGAAAATGCTGCAGCTAACTGTTGCTTAGTAGTAGGAATTTGTTCCAAACTTCTTATGCGGCGCTGTAATTCATCCCATAGGTGATCTTTTGGATTAAGATCAGCGCTCTGTGCTGGCCAGTCCACACACACGATACGGAATTATCGTAAAACCACACCGTAACCGTCCTTGCTTTATAGCTCGGTGCATTATCCTGCTGGTACCAACAAGGCTCGGTTCCATAATATTGCTGCAGAGTTGGTAGGGCATAATTGTACAGAATATCAAGGTAGTCGCACTGGTTAACGGGTTTGTCCACGATAACCAATGGGCCGGGACCATACCGCGAAAAACACCCCAACACGAGTACACTGCCGGCTCCAAACATGGCTGTAAGAGCAGTACAATGTGGAAAATAGCTTTCCCCGCCTGCCACCATACCCACACACGACCATCAGACTGATAGATCGTGTATCTGGATTCATCAGTCCATAGGACCCGTTTCCATTGATCTACGGTTCACGACAAATGTTCTTTATACCATGCTAAACAACGAGTTGCATTCCGAGTGGAGATGAAAGGCTTATGAGCAGCCGCACGACCACTGTAACTCATGGAATGAAGTTCTCTGCGAATGGTACGTGCACATACCGAGGTCCCAGCATTTTTACTCAACTGTACACTGAGGTCTTTTGTAGTACTCCGTTGATTAGCTGTAATTACTCTCTTGAGGCTTCGACGTCCTATATCACTGATTTTCTTTGGTCTGCCGGTCCGTTCTGATACCTCGGGCACGTCATGTGTCTTAGACGTATTCAGTACATCCAAAACAGTTGACTTGGGTATGTTTAAATGCCTCTCGGTTTCTCTTATGGGCAACCCACTAATATAACACCCAACAATCTCTCCTTTCTCAAAGTCAGTTCTCTCGCGCAGCGACATTTTCACCCAACCTCACAGTGCGATATGATCGCGGTCAGCTGCAGGCTTGTTTTTATAACGTTTGCAGCTGTACCGCGCATCTTAACAACGCAGCGGATCCGTTCATTTGCTTTTGAAGTGGTGTGCGGTGACTTTTGTCAATATAGTGTAAGTGGAATCACAAAATTTCCTTTTGGGTCTTACATAAATAGGATAATGCATTGAAGAATGTGTTTTAGTCATTCAACTGGATAGACTAGGGGATAAAGGATTAACTAAGATGATTCAACCCACCTTCGTGTTTCTAAAAAAGTATTGATTTTTGCAAGTACTTCTTCAGAATTCCAGAGTGTAATACAGGAATTTGCTGACAAGAGCAAAACGAAGTGAGTTAAAAATGATCTTACAGAAAACAAAATAGATGCACAATGCTTTTACAAGGACTGAAGATTTGGAAGTTCAGATCAGATCATACGTAGAGGATTTGAGAGAGGGATGTCTGACCCCAGGTCTTAAACAACCCTTAGAAGTAGAAAACTAGGAGATTTGGGCTAGAGTGTCTGACAGGAAAGTCACTCGAAAACGAGGTAGAAAGGCTTATTTATAACCCGGGGTCCGACGGTTTAATGTGTCCATCCGACGCACGGCGGATATTTAGTGCTTCGAGCATTCGCACCTGCTGGGATCGAACCCGAAACTTCTCCGTAGCAATCACGAACGTTGACTACCAGAAATAATTGATGCCCATTTACCTTCGGTTCCAGATATCTAGTTAAGGTCACGTCGAAGAACGTTTAAATTAGAGTATAGAATTTGGTTGAAAAACTTCTAGAAGAAATAACACAATTTTCAAGAGCATTACGCTATTATGTCTTAAAAGAAAAGTATTTGATCAGTCCATCATTACAGTTCTTACTTAGGGTTCCAAGACATGGGCCTTAATTTAAAAGACGTACAGATAAGGTTTGCAACTCAAAGAATAGAGAAATACATACTTGGTGTAACCAAGAGAATAAGAAAAGGAACACATCGAGCAGGAGAATGACAAGAGACGATGACATCATGTCAAAGTAAAGACCATCAAGTGGTAATGGGCTGGAAATATTGTTAGAAGAACTGCCTACCGCTGGACAACTGAAGTACTAGACTGGATAACGAGGGACAGGGAAAGACTCAGAACAAAGCTACATGTGTGATGGGTGTGTAAAATTCGAAAGTATGGAATAATTACTTGAAAGACACTGGAGCAAGATAGAAAGTTGTAGATGAGATTTGGGGAGACCTTGATCCAACATTGGATTGAAAATAGGAGATGATGATAGAACGAGTAAGATCATCTACGTTTTGTTTAAATACAATTGTCCCTCACAACGGCAATAGTATGAATCACAGAAAGAAAATTTAAATAACAAAAATATTAATAAAAACATGAAATTATCAAGTTTGGGACGCGATTTTCTATATGATTAAAAAATAGCATGGCGTACTTTAAATTTTAAATCTCCTCTGTCATTATTTGGTCACGATAATTTCCTTATTATATGAAATACACTGCCTGACAGAGAAAATGCCAAACCACGAAGACGTGAATGCAGCGCCATGCAAATTTCAGGATGGGTGCAAACGTACAAGTTATGCAAATGATTGCATTTGCAGGCCAAACGCCCGAACGGCGTGCGGAATATAAGCGGACAGCCAGCCCTTGAGGCCATCAGTCGATGCGTCGTAACGACCGCGGAAAGTGAGTGGTTCTGCTGTAACCGTGTCTGGAGAACGAACAAGGGGTGCGAATGCCGTTAAGACGCCGTCGTACGCGATTTCGTCAAACGGATGAGTTCACGCGAGGTGTCAACGTAGGCCTCCGTACCGCCGGATGGTCTTTGCGTCGTATTGCAGAAGAAACTTAACGTGATGCGACAACCGTCAGTCGCATTTAGGGACAGTGGTCCCATGAACGATCTGTGCAACGTCGCAGGAGGACCGGAGCATGCAGGCTGACGTCCGAGCTCACCGATCGTCGCATCTGGCGTCATGCCGTAGCAGACCCACTGGGTACAACAGGCGACATTTTGTGGAGTGTAAGAGGAGGCTTTAATGCTCCGATATCGACGCAGACTGTGTCTCGCCGATTGGCTGCGTCTGGTCTGCTGTACAGTCGTCCGTTGCGAAGGTTACCCTTAACAGCGAGCCATTGTCGTCACTGCTTTGCGTGGTGTCGTTCCACAGCTGCGTGGGATGCCGAATGAAACAGTGTGGTGTTCAGCGACGAATCGCGGTTCTGTCTCATCGCGGATGATCGCCGTGTGAGAGTCTGGAGGCGACGTGGCCAACGGGCGGATTTCTCCGCCATTGTGGAGAGCCACACGGCCCGGCAACGTGGAATCATGGTGTGGGGTGCTACCAGCGGCAACAGCCGCTCACCGCTGGTACGCATTACGGGCACACTGACGGCACGTCGCTATGTTGACGAAGTACTGCTGCCCTCGGCCCCCACTCGGATCGGCCTGAATGCTTTACACGGTGTGCGGATGCTTCCGTGACCAGCACGATCCCACGCCCTCTCGCCAATCGAGCATCTGTGGGACACGATTAGACGTTAGTTGACTTCTCTTCCACCACCGCAAAACGAAGGAGAATTGTGGGCTCGGATCAACACCACATGGTCCACGTTACCCCAGGATTCTATTCGGACTCTCATTGCCTCAATGCCACGTCGGATTCAAAGCTGTATTACTCAAAATGGAGGCCACACCTCTTATTAATCTTCCTTTATATTCGGCCACTGGAATCTAGTCTGTATATGACAATTAAATCATTTGTTCAGGATTTACTTGACTATCTGTGTGTGCAGTTTGGTCTGTTTTCGAGCATTCTTTCATGGTGTGGTATTTTCTCTGTCAGGCAGTGTACTTCTCAGACATTTGTTTTCGTGAGGTACATACATGTAGGTGCCCTAAATATGTTTTTTTTTCTTTTTTGATTGTCGGTTTAACGACCACCGTGAGCAAACGGATGGGCAATAAGCAGTCTGCAGTCCGTAATTAAGGCCACTGACTCCAGGGAAGGGAGAGAGCCAGAGTCGTAAGACAAACACAACATCCATGCCTCACCGTGATTCGAACTGGGACCCACATCGGACGAATAGTCAGCAACCAGCGCCTGGACTACTGGGTCACCGGCCGGCAAATATCTTTTGAAAATTAATTAAAAACTGTTGGAAATCTTCAGAAGTCTAATAAAAATACCTCGCATGATTTAAGTTGATCGCAGTTAAAAATATAATTCCTTAAAACGTATTAGTTCTCCGAATGTGAAAATACCAATAACATGTTGGTAGTTTAAATATCTGCAAAATCCAGGTCAAAGTATGTTATAGATAATCTATATACTACAGCTTTGAGAATAACCTTAAACAAAAATAATGTTTCTTCTTTTTATACAATTTTAAAAAAAACCTTAAGCAAACGATTGTTATTCTCAGGAATTGAAATTATTCCGTGCAAAATTTATAGCGGGTTGAATTCATATATCAACTTGTCCAACGCCTTTACTTTCAAATTCATTTTTTCGTTTATATTTTAATGACATTTTTATTTTTAACAGCTCCTCTTATTCGTACATATATTTCCAGTAATTTAAATTATCATCGTCTTGCATAAAATCGATTGCCCTGATGAGCTTTCCGCATTTCGTACAACAATCGCTTCTCCTGATCCAGCCTTTATCTGTATTTTGATATTTCTTGTTACCCAGTTTCCATTTGTTTACCCTTGTTACTACTTTTCTATCAGCTTTTATACTTTGTCTTTCTTTATGCATGGAAGTGTTGGTACGCTGGAAGCTTTCAAGCTCCTCGCGATGCTCGAAAACCTGCAAATTCTATTACTCACTACTCAATAGGAAATGCCGCTTGCTTACACTCGGAAGACAGTTTTACATCCATTTACGAAATCAAGTGTTAGCCGATTTTTCTTTCTCTCGATTTCAACATGCATCAATGTCACATTTCACTAAAGGGTTGTAAGAATCTATATCGCTTTAGCTCTATTTGCAGACATGCATTTAGGTCGACTCTTTAAAGAAATATGTGATGCAAAGCGTACAAACAGGAATGTTCGTAGGATTGTTTTTCAGATTAAAAGTTTATCTCACTTTTAAAAACGTGTTTTGTAAAACAAAAAAAAAAAAAAAAAAAAAAAGTAGGCACTATAGAATCACTGTGTCTCTTCGTCCGTCCGTCTCCCTATGGACACGAAATCCCTGCAACTATTATTCCGATTTTAAAAATTCCTTGTGCATTGGGGAGCCCGAAATGTGAGAAAGACAATCCATGACTTTGGCCATTTTTCGATGCATACCTTTGCCGCTAACGACACAAGCTATGGAGTTCAAAATGCATTTTATTCCATACCTTTGCTTCTCAATATCACAGAAAAAAATATCTTTTCCTTCAATCGATACCATTTACAGGAAGTCCCAGCGTTACGAACGTCCGACTTACGTTCAACCCGTAGTTAGGAACCAACACCCATAAAGGATATTAAATTAAAAATTCGAGTTGCGTACAATGGTTCGCAATAACAAAGGGCGCTAATTAGCGATGCGCATCAAAACATTGATTGAGCGTCCACAGCGATTCGTTGACTCGCGTGAGCTTGGGCCCGAGGTAGGACAAAGACTTCTTTCTTTTCAGTCGGACCATGTTGCTGTTAACAGTGTCTCGTGTGTGTGTACCTAAACCGACGAACCATTACATTATGACCACCCGCAGCCTAGAGAAATAAGTGCGCCTGGAGACCGAACGGTGGCGCAAGTGAAGTTCACCGAGCTGTAATGTTCGTAGGATTGTTTTTCAATCGGTACAACGCGATGAACGGCTTTCGGTTAGTAGAGTATTCGGAGTCAGAATGGGAAAAGCTGCCCATTCATCGGAGTTTGATAAAGAAAAAATCGTGATGACACGGTGCCTCGGAACTACGATCTCGTAAACGGCGCGGTTTGGGGGTTGTTCACGTGCTGCTGTATTGAGTACGTATCAAAAGTGGTGCACAGATGGCCAAACGACGAGCCGTCCTCCACACGTGTGTCGTCCGTAGCTCATTGATGACAGAGGGGAGCGGAGACTGTCGCGCATTGTTCACAGAGACCGCTGGGCCACATTGCGACAAATCGCCTGCAGCTACAACAGTGGTGATCATGGCGATGTGTCACAGCACACAGTTCATCGCAGCTTTCTGCGCATGGGACTGCGTAGCCGAAGACCCAGCCGGGTCCCCATGCTCACTGCAACGTCATCCTGGTGCGTCACGTAGACGACCGAGCGCGGATACGCCGATTACCAATGGAGGCTATGGCACCTGGATGCACTGGTGGGTGGAAACAGGCCGGCGGTTGGGGGGATTATCCTGTGAGCTATGTTTCCTTGAGATACATTAGGCCCCATTATCCCAATAGCACAATCTCTGACAGCTGTCAGGTAACTGAACATCGTTGCGGACCAAGTTCACCCATTCTTGGCAACTGTATTCGCTGCTGGTGATGGCCATTACCAAAAGGATAATGCGCCACGCCACACTGCCAGAATCATCAGGGAGTGGTTCGCGGAACATGCTGGTTACTTTCTGTTAATACCTTGGTCTCCAAATTCTCCTGACATGAATCCAATCGAACATTTGTGGTTCGACTTGGAAAAGCGGGTTCGAGCTAAATCACCACTACAAAGAGATGTACAGGAACTAGAGGACCTGCTGTTGGCGTTGTGGTACCAGATACCCCAGGATACATATGGCCACCTCATGGAATCGATGCATGTCCGAGTGGCTGCTGTTTTGCAGGCTAAATAGGGTCCTGCAGCTTAGCCAGGTGGTCATAATGTAATGGCTTATCGGTGTATATTCTCTCATCTCTCTGTTGTAAATACTGTAGTGACATTTATTATTATCGTTATTATTATTATTATTATTATTTTGTTAAAGGTGTTTTAGTGTATCTGGAAGCGTTTCGATAATATTTGTTATGCATAGAAAGGCTCATTATATACTAAGACAAATATTTGACCAACTGGCATTAGATAATAACCGTACTTAACTCTTTCGACTTACGTTCAAGCTCGACTTAAAGACAAGCTTAGGAACTGAATCCTTCGTATAACGAAGAACATTTTGTGTAGCGTTGCTTTTCCAAGCAATGCATAGTTTTCCCACTCGGGAGAGTAAAGACAAATTGCAATATCTCCGATCTCTCTGCTTCTAAAAGTCCGATTTGAAAATTATTTTCTCCGCTGGATAGAGGAAATGTTTTGAATAATATTTCTAATTTGTATAAAGAACTGATTTACCTTCAGATCCGTGAATTTATATTTATGTATTCCGATGCATTTGCAGAAATGCATGCGCTTCGGGAAACTTGATTGAAATTTCAAATAGTTCATCTGGCGTGACATACCGCTCCCCACGGAAATCCTTTTTGCGCATATTTTCTGCTTAAAATAACGGACAATTTTTCCGCCGGGTTCGTAGATGTACATCTTATTTTTCTCGATATCTCTGCTCCTAGCAGTCTGATTTGAAAAACATTTTCTTTGTGGGAAAGCGTATTTCATGCTACATCTTTATTACTTAACGGACAAGTTCGCCACTAAAGGGCGTAAGTCATGTACAGCACATTTGCAGCAAAATGTACGTGTTTAAAAATTCTGTTTGAAAAATACGTTTTGCATCAGACACTGCTAACTTCGAAAACATTTTGTGCACATTTCCTGCCTAAAATATTATTATATCGCTAAAAAGCGCAAATGTTTAATTTGCTTTTCTGAATTTATCTGCTTCTGAATTCCGATTTGAAAAATTATTTCAACACCCGATACTATTCACCTTGTGGAACATATTGCATGTACTGGGTTGTTTGCAATTCACAGTTCTGGCGCTACGTGGTATTTGCGCGCATTTTTTTTGAAACTGTATCACCGATTCTAAGAATCCTATTGAAGAATTCCTTATTTTAATACACCCATGAGAAATTACAATATGACCACCTGCCTACTATGTTGTAAGAACCCCTTTAGCTCGCAAAACAGCGGCCAATTTGCGAGGCATGAATTCCGTGAGGTGGCGATAGGTATCCTGGGGTATCTAGTACCATAATGTCAACACCAGGTCCTCCAGTTCCTGTACGTTTCTAGGTGGTGGTGAATTGGCGCGAAACAGGAATTCCAAGTCCAACCACAAATGTTCGACTGGGTTCATGTCAGATGAATTTGGAGGCCAAGGCATGAACGGAAAGTCACCAGAATGTTCCTCGAACCACTCCTTGACGATTCTGGCAGTGTGGTATGGTGCATTATCCTGTTGGTAATGGCCATAACCAGCAGGAAACACAGTTACCATGAATGGGTGAACTTTGTCCGTAACGATGTTCAGATACCTGACAGCTACTACTGCGATAAGGGGGACTAAAGTGTTTCAAGAAACATCGCCTACAGCATAACACCCCCGCGCCCGCATATTTCCGTCGACAGTACATCCAGGTGTCATAGTCTCCTTTAAAAATGGCGTATCCGCTCTTGGCCGTGTACGTGATGCACCAGGAATCTTGATTCATCAGACCAGACCACTTTCTTCCAATCATTTACGGTCCAATCTCGACGATCTTGGGATCATTTCATGCGTTGTTGGCAATGACGTGCAGTGAGAATTGGGACTTTCTGGGCCTTCGGATACTCAGGCCCATGCGCAGAAGGTTACGAAGGGCCGTATGCTGTGACACATTGCCCTGATCACCACTGTTGTAGCTGCGGATGATTTTCCGCACTGTGCCCCAGCGGTCCCTGTGAACAATGCGCGACAGTCTACGCTCCCCTCTGTCATCAGTGAACTGCGGACAAATACACGGCTGCACGACGGTTCGTTGTTTGTCCAACTGTGCACCACTTTTGATACGTACACACTACAGCGGCACGTGAACAACTCTCAAGCCGCGCCGTTTCCGAGATCGTAATTCCTAGGCGTCGTACCATCATAATTTATCCATTATCAAACTCCAATAAATCAGCAGATTTTCTCATTCTGATTCCGAACACTCTACTAACCGAAAGCCGGTCCTTGGGTTGTATATATACAGCTCTGTGAACTTCACCTGCTCCACCGTTTGGTCTCAAGGCGCGCTGATTTTTCTAGGCTGGGGCTGGTCATAATGGAATAGCACATCGGTGTATGTGCTATTCGTTACAGTAAATATCGGGAACATTACTCTCTAAAAAATATTCAGTTTCACCCCATATGTACGAAAATGTAATCCTTTTTTTTTTCTTTTGCTTTCTGTTCTGCAAAATGACGTACAGTCGAACCTTGGTAAACCGCTCCCTTTAAATTGCCCCACACTCCTCTTCCCACTTTGCGCCCACTGTTAAATGTTTGCAAATTGTATATTATTCTATTAAATGGGAATTTCCCCCCTTTAAACTGCCACCTCGCTGACCGCAATCCACCAGGAAATGTTAGCGACATTTTGGCATACCCGCTGAACCACCTTTTAAAAATATTCACTCCTTTTTTTTTTTTTTTTTTTTGATTGAGGCTTTTACGACCACCGTTAGCAATTCAGTGGGCTATAAACTGTCTCCCATACCGAATTTAGGGCCACTGACTCCAGGGAAGGGAGATCGCCAGTGGCATGAGACAAACACAACGTCCATGCCTCACCGGGATTCGAACCTGGACCCATATCGGATGAATGATCTGAAGCCATCTGATCTTAGACCACTGCTCCGCCGGAGCGACAATATTCACTTGCAGTGGACACTCCGAATCGCCCACCTTATCATCTTAAGTGTTCCCGAAAGAATGTTTGTTGAGACCTCTTCCTCAAGGATGTTCTGCGGAATGAGTTAGATAACAAACCACTTCTACGTTCACTCCCTGAAAAAAAAATGACATTAGCAAAGTGTGGTTGACTGCTGAAAGTCAAGGACAGATTTTATGTAATTATTGTATCTGACAGAAATGAGATGACGTGTGTGTGTGGGGTCTGGTTCATTTGCCCGACGTTTACTTCACCGAAGGGTCACTTGACCGAAAATCAATTCACCGAAAAGATTGTTTCACCGAAAGATCCCTTGATCGAAACGTGCATTTCACCGAAGGGTCACTTGACCGAAAAGTTCATTTCACCGAAAGATCTCTTTACCTAAAAGTTCATTTCATCGAAAGGTCATTTCACCGAAGGGTCAGTTTATCGAAAACTTTGGATTTCATTACAGGATCTGTTGAAGCATGGTGCAAGTTTGGCCGCCAGACCACCAAAACGTTAGGGGATCACACTGAAATTGCACTTTTGATTTCTCCGTGTCACAGAGAACGCAAAGATTTAGTTTTAAGACAAAAATAATAAATTTTAAGTCCCTAGGCCTCGGCTTAGGCCTTTTTAGCAAATTTTAATCATGTTCATTATGTTTACATAAAGTAAAATTAATAATGTTGCACATTTTTTCAGGCAAAAAGAATCAATTTTAGGTCCCTAGGCCTTACCTTAGGCCTTAAAGTAAAATTAATAATGTTGCACATATTTACATAAAGTAAAATTAATAATGTTGCACATTTTTTCAGGCAAAAAGAATCAATTTTAGGTCCCTAGGCCTTACCTTAGGCCTTAAAGTAAAATTAATAATGTTGCACATTTTTTCAGGCAAAAAGAATCAATTTTAGGTCCCTAGGCCTTACCTTAGGCCTTTTTACCCATTTTTAATCGTACAAACTCATGTTCATAAGGTTTACATAAAACGTAAAGTTAATAATGTTGCACATTTTTTAAAGCAAAAAGAGTCAAGTTTAGGGCCCTAGGTCTCGGCTTAGGCCTTTTTAGCAAATTTTAACCGTTAGTGCTCATGTTCATAAGGTTTACATAAAAAGTTACCGTACATTTTATGTAATGCTTATGAATATGAGTAGGGTTAAAATTTGTTAAAATGGCCTGTGCCTAGGCCTACGGTCAAAAAATTTATGTTTTGTGGTTGAGTAAAAGTGGAGCATTATTAACTATGTAAGCCTTATGAATATGAGCTCGGAGGATTAAAATTTGACAAAAAAGCACAGATCTAGGCCTTATAATGAATGTTATATTTCTAAAAGCCTACTCATGGGGAGGGGTTTCATAGAAATTAAAAGTGTATTTTTTATACAATCCGAGAATGTTTAGGTGGCCAGTTTTTCAAAAACCAGCACCACACTCCAACACATCTCTAACAACGAAATTCTAAGTGTTCGATAAACTGACCATTCGGTGAAATGATCTTTCGATATAATGAACTTTTAAGTAAAATAATCCTTCAATGAAATGAACTTTTCGGTCAAGTGACCCTTCGGTGAAATGTACCTTTCTATCAAGTGATTTTAGGCGAAGTGATTTTCGGTCAAGTGACCTTTCGATCAAGTAAACGATACCCGTGTGCGTGTGTCCGGTTAGGTAACAAAATTTCCTAAACGCAGTGATAGAGAGTAATTACGCTGCTCATATGGTTCCACTCACGATTTGCACCAAAAGACAATAGTTTAAATGCTGTATCCTACATTTCCGTAGAGGCGATACTCCATTAGAAAATGTGATTTCCTGTCTCACATTTCAAATTTTGAATTCTAAAACCTCGAGTAATGCAACGTCTTCGGTAATCACTGTTTCTCGCAAGGACTGCTTGACGTGTGGGCTTTTTTCATTCGTCCGTTTTTGTTTATTTTAAACCACCCTGAAATGGGTAAAACGTTGTTCAGTGTTCATGATAAACTTTTGACATGCGAATTCAAAGATCATAATCCTGAATCTGCCATCAGGCGTCAGCAAATCACTTTTCCAACCTTTTTGACAAGCAGAAAAACAGTAAGAGATATGTTAAACACAAATGGATGAGATTTTTTGAGAAAACAGTAAAATTGATGAGATTTTTCGAAAAAACAGTAAAATGGATGAGATTTTTTGAGAAAACAGTAAAATGGATGAAAAAACAGTAAGAGATATGTTAAACACAAATGGATGAGTTAAGAAATTTAAAAGTGGCAAGCAAGAAATTTATAGAAAGCTCTTGTTCAATGGACTGGCCAGGTAAATTGGCCAAGCATGGAGTATTACCGATGAATTTATTCTTTAAAAAGAGCGAAACAGTTTTAGGAAGAATACCAAATTCTAGAATTTCGGCTTAAAAGATAAAAAAAATCGGCACGGATTATCAATGAGGATACAGCACGATGAAACAGCAGAAACGTCTGAAAGTTCAGTGGATGAGGCAAAAAAAAGTTTGAAATCATATTTTGCTATGAATTCAAAGATGTGTATAACATGAGTGAATCTGGTTTGTTTTAAAAGATGATACCCGATAACTCGATTTCAAAAACAAATGAGAAAGATTGCAAAAAGATAAAATATACTGTATATTAAAAACAGTTCGCTGTGTAAATGCCGATGATACTGATAAACAAAATATTGTTGTTGTAAAAATATGAAAAAAAACAACGTTGTTTTGAGAGACTTTTCGTCATGAACGTTACTCAAGCACCGTGTTTTCGATCTCTACGTTCTAAGAAGTAGAAACTCGATGCATAAGAAAGTACCTTTGTTTAATTTCTTTCTTATACTCTCATTCAAATAATTTAACTGTTTTATATTTGAATATCTTTAAACCGTTATCCTCGCGTACCGTCAATTTAGCACGATGAACGAAATATGGTGGTTTACCGAGGTCCACTGTATTTGAAATAACCGCCACTTTATAACATACATTAATACATATCACTAAGCTGTTCTCTGAGATTCAGAGGTTAGCTCCACAAAGAAATACAAACTATCAGATAAATGTTTAACTGATTATTTACTTACTGTTGTAGTATCGAACTTCTCCATTTATATCGATATTGACACATGATTCGGGTATCACTGACATCTATCACTCGATGGACACAAGATCTTCTATTTCCTCTGCCTTTCCTTAATGCCACTTGGGCTAAAGAAAATTCTTAGTAAGCCGCTCATCAGTCATTCTTTCAACATGGCCAAGCCACCTACGAATATTAGTCTCCACCTTGCTAACAACATTTTGCTTTCAAATCACACAACTGCAACACATCTTCATTCCTCACACAATCAGAACGTGTCTTGCCCCCAACCCCCCATACGTAACGCATTTCTCCAGTACACAAACGATTCCTATGATTTTTCTGTAGTACCCAGGTTTCACTGCCATACATCAGAGTAAATAGCAGTGAGACAACGGCACACAGAAGAGCAACAAGGGCCTCTGTGAATCTTGGAGAAGTGCCAACTAGTTCTGTGTGACATTGGCGATATTCTACCTAAGGATTCTGGAACAAAACTCATTGGGTTTTGTTCGAGAATCCTTAGGTAGAATAACGAACTAGAACCGTCAGCCGTGGTGTACTTACCTGATTAAAAAGACACAAAGTTTAGAACGATGAACAAAATATGGCTGTTTACCGACGTCTACTGTATTTGAAAAACCGACAGTTTAGAAGGATGAACAAAATAGGGTGGTTTATCGAGGTCTTCTGTATTTGAAAAACCGCCAATTTAGCACGATTAACGAAATACGGTGGTTTATCGAGGTCTACTCTATTTGAAAAAAAGAGCCAGTTTAGCAGGATGAACAAAATATGGTGTTTTACCGAGGTCTACTGTATTTGGAAAAACAGTCAGTTTAGCACGATGAACTAAATATGGGGGTTTACCGTCGTCTACTGTATTTCAAAAATTATTTCTCTTTTGCATAGCTTTTGCTATGAAGTATAATTTTGACATAATTTTCTACGTAGTCAAAATTCTGTACCTGGAGGACACTAGGGTATCTATGTGAAAAGCTGTATTCGTTTCTAAAAATCCCATAGAAGAACCCGGTTTTGGCAGGATACGCCTGACTTTCAAAAGCAATTTTTTTTTTATTGGAGGTTTAACGACCACCGTGAGCAACTCAATGGGCTATAAGCAGTCGCCCTTCCCTAATTTAGGGTCACTGGTTCCAGGGAAGGGAGAGAGCCAGTGCCGTAAGACAAACACAACATCCATGCCTCACCGGGATTCGAACCCGGACCCCGTTCGGACGAATGATCAGAGGCCATCGCTTAGACCACTGCGCAACCGGGGCGGCCAAAATCAATTTTCACCCATTTTGTTCTTTAAGTAACTCACAGCTTTTCCATTAGGACGACTAAAGTTAATATGTCAGGTTATACTCAGGATCTCTTCTTTCAGAGCGAAAATCCTTTTTGCCTCTAATATTGTCTGATATGAGAAACCTTTTGTGCTTTTTTTTTAATTTGTTTACACATTTTTCAGCTGCTAATGGCAGTAAAGAACTATTTCTCTTTGTGAATGGTTTATCTACTGCAGAAGAGCGGTTAATGTTTTTCTTGAAACTGGTTACATTCGCTGCAAATAACCCAACTCACACTGTTTATTTTAAATTATGCGAGCTTTTTCCTAGGTGGTATAAACGTATTAACTGTTAAGCCGAATTTTTAGGTGTTCTGAAAATCTGCTTTGAAATACTGGTTTCGTGTTGTAAAGGATTCAAGATACGTTCTCATTGTAACCAAATATTGGGAGTCATCATCCTTTTTCTCTTTTATTTAATTATTTATGCTTTCAGATTTGTCTTTCTTCGGAACGCATATTAATGACAGAAATTGCGCGTGATTACACCTGCATATGAAACATAGGCTAATCAATATGAGCCGCCCCCGGTTGTGCAGCGGTCCGTCCAAACGATGGTTCCTGATCATTCGTCTAAAATGGGTCCGGGTTCGAATCCCGGTGAAGCGTGGGTGTTGCTTTTGTCTTACGGCACTGGTTCTCTCCCTTTCCTGGAGTCAGTGACCCTAAATTAGGGACGGGCGACTGCTTATAGCCCATTGAGTTGCTCATGGTGGTCGTTAAACCCCCAATAAAAATATGATGAATATGATCCTGAGACCAAATTACAGAGAAGGCAACGGAAATCTCGAGGTACAACACATCTCAAAAATTTCTCCCACTTCGAGGGTGAGAGAGGAAACTGACACAGCTTCAGGAATCTTTATATCCTGTTTCACTCAGGCCACATCGCCATTATATTACTCCTCTATTCCTCTGCGCAATCGTCGCTCAGAAATTCACTTAATACATATGCTTGAACCCCACCTAACCTCTTTTTTCCTAGGAGTAGGGTGCCTGTTATCAACTCTGCTGACACTATTCTCCCAATGCATCGTCACTTTTTTTTAATTGGAGGTTTAACGACCACCGTGAGCAATTCAATGGGCTATAAGCAGTCGCCGGCCCCTAATTTAGGGCTACTGGTTCCACGGAAGGGAGAGAGCCAGCGCTGTTAAACAAACACAACACTCATGCCTCACCGTGATTTGAACCCGGACCCTTCTCGGACGAATTGTAATAAGCCAGCGCTTAGACCACTGCGCACATTGGGGTGACCATAATATCTCGGAGTGAGCGACATAGATTCTCCTGCACGGCTTGCTTCTTGAGCATTTGATGTTCTTCCTTCCCATTGTTTTTCTATCAATATTCTTCTACTAGCACACCAAGATTTTATTGCGTTGTTGTAATTCCGTGTATGCCATCATTTTCATTCCAGGACAGTGCACATGTTTCCTCTGCTCGTTAAACATGGAATTTCATTAAATTTTGTTACTTCGCTTGTTGAAATTGATCATATCAACTTTTCTCTCCCTCGTTAAATCTGCAATCTCATTCAATTTTGTTCTTTGAAAACGATCAAATTACTTTTGAGTTAACATTATCAAAGAAAAGTTCTTGGTCTGCTCGGTAAATTCGGGATCCCGTTAAATGTAGGCTTGTTATGAGCGGTTTCTACTGTAATCTGTAATTCCTTTTCTTTTCCTTTTTGCGCAGCCGATTCGACTTTAAATAAATCATTATTAACGAATATTTTGTACTCCTTCAAAGCATAAATACTATTACAATAGTATTTAGCATTTTGAAAATTCTTTTTTTGAAACGTTTTTAAGGCCATCCTCTAGCAAAACTTATAACCGAGGTTCTATTTAGTTTTAAACTTTGCTATCAACAAAGTTCTACAAAAATTGGGGGTTACGGGAAAATATCGCGTTGGAAAACCTGGAAGACGCTTGACAATTATTGGCTGTGGTGACGGCAAACAACAAAATTTTTCATCACATTTTTTAAAAACAGTATGTACTCATTGTATCACCATGTCTGTCCGTATATCTGCTTGTGATCATCATTTATCTGCGTTAATTTGTACTATGTGAAACATTATTTCGCATTAGGGAGAGAACTAAAGTTCATATTAACGGTGAGAACAAAATTTCATGCCTCATCTTGCAGCTTGGGTCCAAAATATAGATGCTGTTTTCCTTTTTGCATTATGAGATTTCATTTTCTTTTTATTTTGATTGAATGTTTAATGACTACCGTGAGTAAGGAGTCACCCGTCCCTAATTAGAGCCACTAATTTCAGGGAAGGGAGAGAAGCAGTACCGTAAGACACAAGCAACATCTATGCCATCCCGGGATTCGAACTCGAACCCTTCTCGGACGATTGTTCATGAGCCAGCACTTAGACCACTGCGCCACTGGGGCAGCTATGAGATATTTGGAATATTTTTGTGGCACAGTGTGGTAGAGTTAAGGTAATCTGTTTTTCTCGTTTAGAAATGATGGAGTGAATCTTGCACCAATTATATTATCCAACTCTCATCTTCTCCGGCTACACTGCTTATGATAAAGTTTTTCTTCAGAAATTTCATTTATTATTTTATGAAACGGAGCTGGGGTTTTCTCTTAGACAAAAAAGATAAATCAAATTATTTTTAAACTACGCGTGCGTGCATTTGTGAGAGAGAGAGATAGAGAGAGCGTGCGTGAGTGCATGGGATGATTTCCTTGAATTACTGATTAACTGTTTGTGCACATTGAAATCCTTTTAAAGTACCGGACCCAAAATAGATCAAAATATTTCGCAAGTCGCTGAACAAGTAGCTTTTTTTTTTATTTTCGTGAAAATTCAGTTGCTATATGCCTTTAAATGTAAGATTTGACAAGCCGATAAATATTTTATCGTTACTGCATTTTGAACATGTTTTTCTTTTCATTGTACACGAAAATTCAGGGGTACAACTTCTTGAATGGAATACGGGATTACACCATGCAATACAAATGTTGAAGATGACAATCCGTTTCTTGGTGTAAATATGACAAGGATAGTACGTCAGATAAGATCCGAAAACTTCGTCGTCCTGGAGCGAGAATCGAACTCGCGTCTCCAAGATAGCGCCCGGCTATGCTACTTCTACACCACCCAGAACGACAGTCTCAAGTTTCCGATTAATTTGAATCTAACCATCGCAGGATTTGCTTGTCGAAACAACCGGCATTCATGCTTTAGCGAAACTGGAGGTTAAGAACCCTAGCCCGGGATTGCCCGGAGGAGCAGATAAATCATGATTAGCATAATCAGGCCCCTATCTGTGACACGCGGGTACAATTCCCGTTCCAATACGACGAAATTTTCTAGTTTCGGATATTATCTGACTTACCATCCTAGTCATATTTACACCAAAAAATGGATTGTCATCTTCCAACTTTTTATTGCATGGTGTAATCCCAAATTCCATACGTGATTTATCTGTTGCTCCGGGCAATCAAGGGATAGGATTCTTAACCTCCAGATTCGCTAAACATGAATGTCGGTTGCTTCGACTAACGAATCCTGTGATGGTTATATTTAAATTAATCGGAAACTTGAGACTTGGTCTTTTTGGGTGCTGTAGTGGTTAGCATAACCGGGCGCTATCTGTTAGACGCGCGTTCAATTCCGGCTGCAAGACGACGAAATTTTCATGTTTTCGGATATTATCTGACTTACCATACTTGTCATATTTACACTAAAAAACGGATTGTCATCTTCAAAATTGGTAGAACTTTTTCATTGCATGAAATACTACAGAGGTTTGAGCAGTATCCCTGTTTCCAAAATAGAAGTTTTGTGAGAAACATGTTTGAAAAAGCAAAAACATCCATTTATATTTAACTTCGATGAATAAATTTCTTAGGTGTGAGAATGTCAGATCTGTTGCCCAGGTGGCGCAGTGGTCTAAGGCGCTGGCCTCTGATCATTCGTCCGTAAGGGATCCGGGTTCGGATCCCGGTCAGGCATGGATGTTGTGTTTGTCTTACGGCACTAGCTCTCTCCCTTCCCTGGAACCAGTGACCCTAAATTAGGGATGCGCGACTGCTTATAGCCCATTGAGTTGCTCACGGTGGTCGTTAAACCCCCAATCAAAAAAAAAAAAAATAAAGAATGTCAGATCTGCTGTGATCAATAAAATATCATCTGAGAATACTCCTAATTTTAGTCGGTTTAAAATCCTACCCTTTTACTTCTTGTTGAAAGTCTTCGCAGACGTTAAGACTGAAAGTCAAAAATATTTTGGTGCATTGCACCCCGACGACACCCTTTACGCGCAAGTCAAAGTGATAACGCTGATATTTTTGTAAAGTTCTGTAAACAATCGTGAAATCCTCTAGCACGCGATGTCTCCTGGTTTCCTGCACGTGGGCGAGGGCTGGAAAGGAATGATGGGATATTAGACTCTTAATCAAACTGAATGGATGTCTGCTGCGCTTCGTCTTTTGGACTTCCCCCAAAATGACAAAGCACCACGTTAGCGTCAAGCCGATTTAAGAAGCAAACGAAGCCAACTCATCGTTTAACACGAAACGTAAGGTCACACGCGCTTTAAAGTGCGTAGGGTATTTTGAGGAAACGTTTAAGAAAATTGTATTGGTGGCACGTAATAGTCTTATCAACATCAATTTTACACGAACTCGCGATGACGACTGTCTGGAGGAAGAAGCTAGATGAATTGTGAGTATCGTTCACTGACACAATTATTACTTTGCCGAAATTCACTTGATCGAAAGGTTCATTTTACCGAAAAGTCAAGATGAAAATCAAAGTCGTATTACCGAAAGTTTCAAGAAGAAAATCAAAGTCGTCTTACCGAAAGGTTCATTTTACCGAAAAGTCGTCTTACTGAAAGGTTCGTTTTACCGAAAAGTCGTCTTACTGAAAGGTTCGTTTTACCGAAAAGTCGTCTTACTGAAAGGTTCGTTTTACCGAAAGGTTCATTTTACAGAAAAGTCGTCTTACCGAAATGTTCATTTTACCAAAGGGCCGTTTCACAGAAAGGTTATTTATTTTTACCGAAGAGACATTTTATCGAAAGGGTCGTTTTACCGAAGGGCTGTTTTATCGAAAGGGTCGTTTTACCGAAGGGCTGTTTCATCGAAAGATTCATTTTAGCGGAGGGCCAATTTACAGGAAGGTCGATTTCCTGGTAATGTTGTTTTACCAAAAGGTTCATTTAACCAAACAGTCGTTTTACCATAGGCTCATTTCACCGAACAATCATTTTTGCGAAAAGGTCCATTTATAGAACGTTCATTTTACAGAAAAGTTGACTGACTGATGGGTTTTGTCTTCGAAAAATTCACTTTATCGAGAAATCATTACATTGAAATAATCATTTTAACTAAATGTCATTTGATTGAATAGTTCATTTCAAAGAATAAAATCAGAGTACTTGAGACAACAGACCAATTTGAACATGACAGTAATGAAAACATCTGGCGTATTCACGAATTTCAGGAAATATTTGATAGGTAGCCCTCGATTTGTGCCGATTCCAAAATACCACCGATTTGGAAATCTGAAGGTGCCGCTCCGGTAACGCAGTGGTCTAAGTGATTGTTTCTTATCATTCGTCTGAGATGGGTCCGGGTTCGAATCCCGGTGAGGCATGGATGTTGTGTTTGTCTTACGGCGCTGGCTCCCTCCCTTCCCTGCAGCCTGTAGCCCTAAATTAGGGACAGGTGACTACTTATAATTAAAAGAAAAAAGCAGAAGATCAAAAAGTGAAAAAAAATTTTTTTTTTTATTCATAACGTTTTACGATTTTTTCGTATTGCTTCTTAAACTGTATTGCAATTCCAACAACGCTGATTTTGAATAAAAATTTAAAATACAATCGTCTTTGAAGTTACGTATGTTACGCTAACGCGAATTTGCTCTAAAGAGGTCGATGAATGTAAAATGAAAACTTTTGCATATGCGAGTTTGCTCCTATGTGATTTAAATATTGGCTCTTTAATTTGAAAGGACAAATTTAATCTCTGCTGAGGTCCCGGGATTATTTTTATCAGGTGATTTTCTACAGGTCGGCGGCTTACATGAATGCAAGCAGAAATGACAGTCAGTCGAGGGGGCCAAAGAATTGCTCGCCGTCTCATTGATTGTGAAAAACAAACCAAAAACCTTCACCACCCCAAGGTGTCGTTGTCGCATTTGCGACCGGAGTTGAAATGGTAGCATATGCGACCTGCAGGGGCAAAGAGGTGTGTGGAAGAAAGGAGGGAAGCAGTCTAGGGAGATTAGGTGTTGACCACCTGGGGTCTTTCAACTGTCAATGCGACCGGAGTTGAAAGGTCAGATGGTAGGTGGGTTCAGGGCCGAGCAGATCCCGTTTGTAAGAATGAATTGAATTAACAATTTTCGCACTCTTTAATTTCTCTCACTCTAAATATGAATTACCATTGAAATTCTTGCAGTAACAGAAATTTTAAAATTTTATTGTCGATGCTTTAATGCTTTCGTAATTACTTCGTTTTTCGTAGTCTTGAAATAAAAATGAAATTTAGGAATATTTGGATTTCCTTTCGCTCTAAAAGCGAAGAAACTTACAATTAATTCTGAATGCAGCTATCGCAATAAAATTCGAACACGAATGGAATAAAATATCCAGCAGTTTGTCGTAGAGAAAGTACTGTGGCCATTGCTTGGGAAAAGGAAGTGTTTTATTTTTTATATAGAGATCAAGTTTTACTATGGGTGTCTTCAGCTGCAATCCAGAAACATGAGTAAAACCTTATTTTGTAAATACCAACAATACAATAATTGCAATAATTATCAGACTTTTGCTAAACAAGACTATTAAACAAGAAATGGTGATCTCTACATACCGCTAATTTTAGGTTTCGGGCACTTGAATATTATTTGTAAACAGTGAGACGCAAAAAATCTGCTTCCATGGCTGTTTATGGATCGCCAGTTCGATACTGAGCGTTCGTATGAAGATCTGAAATTTTCAACAGCTATTTCTGCAGATTTTTGAGGGATAATAATTCCGGGTACGTGTAAAATAATCTATAAGGAATTAAAAGAGCAATACATGAAGGTAGGAATGTTTTCTAGAGAATGATATTTTCTACATTTTCTAACCAGTTGTTATTATGTGGTTGTAATAAAGTCAGAGCATAAATAAGCTGTCCTTAAAAATGACAAATGAATCAAAGCCATATTACTATTTAATATTTCCTGGAGTTCTAAAATTAATGTGGGAGAAACCGCGAGTCCTCAGACACGCGTTCAAACCACTGAAGTTATGTCCCGTTCAAACTGAAATACGTGCTTTGGTACAAAGCAACTTTTTTACGGTGTAGAGAAAATGCATTTCCGTAGTTCACGTGATGCTCTCAGTGGGATGTTGAAGACGCACAAACGGGAGCAAATGGTCGTCCAGGATATCCCGGTAACGTTGAACTGTGAGGGACGATGTCACACGTACCAGGGGCCCCATTTCAGTCAGCGTAAACAGTCCCCAGACGAGAATGCCACCCCCCCAACCAGCTTGAAGAGTACCCTGCTGGCAAGAAGGATCCATCGCTTCATGTGGTTTGCGCCGTACTCGCATCCTGCCATCCGCATGTACCAACGTGAATCTCGACTCATCAGTCCAGGCAAAATTTTTCCACATGTCTAGTGTCCAGTGGCGATGTTTCCCGCGCCCATGCTAATTTTTGAACCCTGTGATGTGCGGTGAGCAGCGGTACCCTCGTGGGACGATAGCTTCTGTACTCCATAGCGAGGAGATGGTTATGGATCGTGTCGCTGCTTACACGTTTTTGTGCACTAGCGTTAAATTGCAGAGTGATTTCTTGCAATGTGGCCCGTCTATCCGCTGTTACAATGCGAGATAGCCGACGATGCATCCGCTCATCCACATGCTGTTGTCCACGGCAGTTGGCCCTTGCAAGAATGGTTTTACCGGATTCGATGTGCTCACGGTGCACCCGTGACACAGTGGCTCGTTAAAAGCACAGTGCCTGCACGACTTCCGAGATGGAGTGACCCATTCGTCGGGCCCAGAAAATTTGCCCACGATCAAACGCGCTTAGATCCTTTGTCTTACCCATACTGCGTCCGACTCTTACTGATTCCCGTCGCATCATTTCTTATATTGTCGGATTCGCTGCATACGTCATGTCGTTTTCCGTTTACAGGGCCGCCCACAGCGCCACATTTGTATAACGCCAGCTGTCGCTAAATCAATTGCTCTTCAGTGTATTCTCCATCAGGAAGCACCGTTTGCAATGACGTTAAAATACCTAGTGGCATCCAAATGCTGTTTCACAAAGGTATTATTTCCACTGGGTTTCCGCCCAGCGCCTGCCATAAAAACAGACCCGAGGCTACGGAACCACCTACACCCACTTGTACAGTTAAAGACAAGTAACTGGGATCTATCAATTCGCGCTGTTACGAAACAGTAATATGGCCCGTCCGTCGTCGTGCCTTAAATGAAAACGTGCGATTCATCGTACCAGGCAACCCTTTCTCAGTCCCCAGGAATCTGGGTTTGGGTCTTTCGTGCCCAATGTAGACGAAATTGTTGGTTTTTAGCAGAGACGAATCATATACGAAGGCATAGTCTGCCATTGTAATTCAATCCCGCCAGCGTACGGCGAAATGTTTATGATGAAAATATCCCCTGGATTCCGCCATTATTCTGCGTGGTTACTTAACACAATGGAATTCGTCTGTCACATCGAACGATCAGTTCCAGCCGTTGCCCTCGACCACTGAGTAGTTCTTCTAGCCAAAAGGAAAACATATGGTTACTTATTTTGTGTTCTGTGCAAAACGTAATGTACACCCTCGATTTAGTTGTTGTTGTTGTATAGCCGACAAAGTTTGCCATTTATGAGATGACTGCACCTCCACTCCTTGAGCGCAATATCATGTCTCTTTCAAAGTTGCTTAAATCACGAGTTTTTCATACATTGCAGCTGCCTACGCTTGGTACACGTCTAAATTCTTTACAGTGAAGTGCTTATACACTGAACAGCAATTGAAGTAGAGACAGCTGGCGTTATGCAATTGTGGCACTGTGGGTGGCCCTGTAAACAGAAACGACATGACGTATGCAGCGATCCGACAATATAAGGAGTGATGCGACGGGAATCAGTAAGAGTCGGACGCAGTATGGGTAAGTCGAAGGATCTAAGCGCGTTTGATCGTGGGCAAATTTTCTGGGCATGACGAATGGGTCACTCCATCTCGGAAGTCGTGCAGGCACTGTGCTTTTTACGAGCCACTGTGTCACAGGTGCACCGTGAGTACATCGAATCCGGTAAAACCATTCTTGCAAGGGCCAACTGCCGTGGACAACAGCATGTGGATGAGCGGGGTCATCGTCGGCTATCTCGCATTGTAACAGCGGATAGACGGGCCACAGAGCAAGAAATCACTCTGCAATTTAAAGCTGGTGCACAAAAACGTGTAAGCAGCGACACGATCCATAACCATCTCCTCGCTATGGAGTACAGAAGCTATCGTCCCTCGAGGGTACCGCTGCTCACCGCACATCACAGGGTTCAAAGATTAGCATGGGCGCGGGAACATCGCCACTGGACACTAGACATGTGGAAAAATTTTGCCTGGACTGATGAGTCGAGATTCACGTTGGTACATGCGGATGGCAGGTGCGAGTACGGCGCAAACCACATGAAGCGATGGATCCTTCTTGCCAGCAGGGTACTCTTCAAGCTGGTGGGGGTGGCATTCTCGTCTGTGGACTGTTTACACGGACTGAAATGGGGCCCCTGGTACGTGTGACATCGTCCCTCAAAGGTCAACGTTACCGGGATATCCTAGACGACCATTTGCTCCCGTTTGTGCGTCTTCAACATCCCACTGGGGACCTCATCCTGCAACAAGACAATGCACCGTGCCATCGCTCTCGAATTGCATCAGAATGGTTGGCTGAACATTCCACCGACGTGACCTCACTTCCTTGGCCAGCTAAGTCACCTGACCTCAAGCCCATCGAGCACATCTGGGATGCCATCGAGATAGATGTTCGAGGCTCTGACCCCCCTCCATCAAATCTTCGTGAACTGTGGGAGCTTTTTCAGGGGCCGAGGATCCGTATGGTTTCCCAACGGTTCCGGTGTCTTGTCGAGTCCATGACGAAACGAATCGCCGCCGTCATCAGGGCGAAAGGTTGTGCTACACGTTACTAAACAGGCATCTCTAATTCAATTGCTCTTCAGTGTACATTCAATAAAGTCATTTTATGTTGCTCTGTCAGTGTTGCCAAAATATAGAATCTGTGCGTAGAAGTTATGTGTCCTTTATGAGAAAACGTTTACAAAGAAATAACTAAATTAACATAAGAGAACACAAACTCAAAAGAAAAGTAAAGGGTGATTCACGGAAACTAACACGTTTCGTGTTCGTTTAATTTCGGCAGGAATAAATCGCAATAGCCTGTGTTAGTGTCAAACGACGTGGGACATCTGTGAGGTTTCTCTATTCTCACGATAGGGCGCTGCTGTGTATGACGAGGTAGCTGGCGCTGCTGTGTATGACGAGGTAGCTGGCGCTGCTGTGTATGACGAGGTAGCTGTCGCCGACAGATTGCCTCAGTCACTGTGCAGATGCAGTACACGCTAAGGGAACGGGCATTTCTTGTGAAAACTTACTGGATTACAAACTCGATCACAGCTACGCAAAGGGCATACGCAAGGGAATTTGGTGTTATCAAATCTCCTCAAAGGAACTTTATACTGCGCTTGTACGCAAGTTGGAGATAACAGGATCTCTTGTGAGTGAAACAGGCAAGCATAGTTCATCTGCACTGCCGACGGTTCCTGCGGACGTTGAGGCACGACTGCAGCGGCCACCCCGTAAGTCATTACATCGTCTGTCGCAGGAGACCGGGTACTCGTACTGCATGTGTCAGAGAGCTGCTAAGAAAGCGAGGCTAAAGCCGTATTAGTTGATGGCTGTTCATGACTTGCTGGAGCCAGATAAGGATAAATGAGTGCCCTATTGTCTCTGGCTTCAGGACTTCATTGTTCAAAATTCTGTCATATTATCCATCACGTAGTTCACGGACGAGTCGTGGTTCCACATATGTGGCTATGGCAATTCACAGATCACACGCATTTGGGCCGCAGAACATCCGCACGCTCTTCAGGAAGCGCCTATGCACCCACAAAAAGTCGGAGCTTGATGCGCAATATCCGCTGAAAGAATAGTAGGTCCCATGTTTTTCAACAGGACTGTCAACACTGCAGAGTACCAACGAATTTCATGGACTTTGTTTGAGTAATTAGATGACATAGAGCTGCGTCAAGGCTTTTTTCAACAGGATGGCGCCACGTGCCATACATCATATGAGTCCATGGCGCTGATTCTCAGTTTCTTTGAGGACCGAAGAATTTGCCGTAACTAGTGGCCACAAAGATCACCAGATTTGACAATACCAGATTTATTTCTGTGGGGATTTCTTAAAGAAAGATTGTACTCTACACGCTCTCGGACCTTAGACGAACTGAATGAGAACATTACAAACGAATCAACGGTATTCAGAAGACGATACTCTAACGAACAGCCAGGAACATAGAAAGACGTGTCCAGATGTGCCTTCAGAAGGGGGTGGACATTTTCAGCATTTGATGTAAAGCTAAATGTTATGTAATGTAAACTCCAATAGATACGCTACATTTCAGATGGCATAACTTGTTGTTAGCTTTATTCTTGTTCACGTAAATTGATAATGAATTGTGTTAGTTTCATATGAATCCCCCTGTAAAATTGATGTGTACGTCGCAACTTTCTTTAAGCAAGACATCGCCTGTCATCATTCTCTTTTGGATAAAGTCTGGTTACAGAAGCTCTCTAATAATTTCGTAACCCTCGAAAGTTCCCGCGTGCTCTCTAGATTTAAACCCGATTGATCAACTCGGGAACGAAGAGGAGCAATGGAAATTTGTGCCCGAAACCCACCACCAGTAAATCTGGGAATCTTAGGATCGGCTGTTTTACAATCATTAGTGGCATTATCATTCTGACATTCCAACAAATGGCAGAGCCCCTGTCACGAAATTGTGAGGGTGGAGAAAGGTGTGACCACGCGTTATTAGGTGTGTCTGTATAATAATTTGTCATCCTACTATATAATACTTTCATTATATACAGTTCTGTCGATACCGGAATCCACATTTACGTAGGGCAAGGATCAGTTATGTTCAAGTAGTGCAATAATCACCTACTGCGTCCACTGGCATCGATCTACTTAATATTAAATGTAAACGATGTCAGTGTTTAGAATATTAATACAGCATGAAATGTTTGGGTAACAGGAGCTTCTAAATTAAACAGAATTCAAATACACCCTTCATGGTTGATTTCCCAAAAGGGGCAAGTTTCTCCTAAATTCCAAATCCACTGCCCAACAACTTCGAAAATACAGATTTGATGATCTGCTGATAACATACAGGAATTCTGAAAATTAAAGCATTATTAACCGTTAAATCCAGAATTGTTCAACTGAACTCATAGGCAACGACGACGATAGCACTTTTTCATAAAAGAGTAAATTCATCGAACTAAGATTTAATTATACGTACGTAACGTACAAGAATTCTGAAAATTAAAGCATTATTAACTGCTTTAATCCAGAATTGTTCAACTGAACTCGTAGGCAAAGACAGCGATAAGTTTTTTTTTTTTTTTTTTATATATAAAACTGTAAGTTCATGGAACTAAATGCAATGCGCCGTAGAAATGACAGAGAATGAAAATTCTAAAGAAAAATCAAATGTACCTCATTTAAATCCTTTGAAATACGAATCCACTGTCCATCACCTAGCGATCAGATTGCTCCTGTATCAAGAAGTGTACTCTACTTTTACATATACCGAAAGGACGATTTATTATTCTCATTATACACATGATAAATTATTACTTCAGTGAGCTAGTATTAAGTTATGTCAGCTATCCAGAGGAGATGTTCTGTTTGCTTTTTTCCGAAAGCTATAAATATATCGGTAAGTTTTCACTTCTTTCTAAAAATAAGATTATCTGTTATTCGATGTCCTTTTGCCTTTGCGGTCACATTGTTTTTCTTAAAAGTCTTTCAATGTGTGAATTCTCTTTCGTTCGCAGAAAAGTGATAGAAAAGTTTAAATTTTCATGAATTCGGGAACTTGGAGAGAATACAGATGTCAAATAATCCCTTAATCTACTTTAACTTTAAACAATCCCATTTGTTGAAGAATTCTGGAGTAGTTTTCTTTGTTTCTTCCAAAATACTTGGGAAGATAAACAAGAAGAAAACAAATTCTTTTTCTTCGCCAGTAATTTATCTCAAAATCTACGGTTTATTCTAAAATTTTCTTTAATGGAAAATGCCATGGATGTCTCACTTTTTTAGTGTGTTTAATGATGTTTATATTCAAGAGTAAAATGCTGTTTTGAATTGTGCGTGAGAAAGATTCCGTGGTAGATCAAGTGTTAAAATGTAGACAGGAGTGAAACGTTTTTATGTACGTCTTATGGATCGTTCAAAAATCTGGACTGGAATTCTGCGCGAATTATGAATACATTTTCTTCGTTTCCGCGAAAAATGCCCGGTGTCAAAAAAGCAATATTTGAATTTCATTGCTAAACAATCACCTCGCATTACTTTTGGGACTATATACACACTGAAGAGCAATTGAATTGGAGACAGCTGGCGTTATGCAAATGTGGCGATGTGGGCGGCCCTGTAAACGGAAACGATATGACGTATGCAGCGATCCGACAATATAAGGAGTGATGCGACGGGAATCAGTAAGAGTCGGACGCAGTATGGGTAACACGAAGGATCTAAGCGCATTTGGTCGTAGGCAAACTGTCGGGGCACGACGAATGGGTCACTCTATCTCGGAAATCGTGCAGGTACTGGGATTTTCACGAGCCACTGTGTCACGGGTGCACCGTGAGTACATCGAATCCGATAAAACCATCCCTGCAAGGGCCAACGGCCGTGGACAACAGCGTATGGATGAGCGGGGTCATTGTCGGCTAGCTCGCATTGTAACAGCGGATAGACGGGCCACAGTGCAAGAAATCACTCGGCAATTTGACGCTGGTGAACAAAAAACGTGTAAGCAGCCACACCATCCAGAACCATCTCCTCGCTATGGGGTACAGAATCCATCGTCCCACGAGAGTACCGCTGCTGACCGCACATCATAGGGTGCAAAGATTAGCATGGGCACGGGAACATTGCCACTGTACCCTAGAAACGTGGAAAAATGTTGCCTGGACTGATGAATCGAAATCCACGATGGTACATGCGGATGGCAGGATATGAGTACGGCACAAACCACATGAAGCGATGGATCCTTCTCGCCAGCAGGGTACTCTTCAAGCTGATGGGGGTGACATTCTCATCTGGAAACTGTTTACGTGGACTGAAATGGGACCCCTAGTTAGTGTGACATCGTCCCTCACAGGTCAACGTTACCGGGATATCCTGGACGACCATTTGCTTCCGTTTGTGCGTTTTCAACATTCCACTTGGGACCTCATCCTGCAACAAGACAATGCACCGTACCATCGCTCCCGAATTTTATCCGAATGGTTGGATGATTTTATCCGAATGGTTGGACGAATTTTATCCGAATGGTTCATCGAACTCGAACCCGACGTGACCTCGCTTCCTTGGCCAGCTAGGTCACTTGACAATAATCCCATCGAGCACATCTGGGATGCCATCGAGAGAGATGTTTGAGGCTCTGACCCCCCCCCTCCATCAAATCTTCGTGAACTGTGGGAGCTTGTTCAGGGGCCGTGGATCCGTATGGCTTCCCAACGGTTCCGGTGTCTTGTCGAGTCCACGCCGAGACGAATCGCCGGTGTCATCAGGGCGAAAGGTGGTGTCACATGTTACTATACAGGTATCTCTAATTCAATTGCTCTTCAGTGTACATCGCCAGTCTTCACAACTTCGTTGGGTAATGGATGTGTTACGTCTCAAACCTTTACACCGGCGAAGCATTCTGAATCTAGACAAGAACAAGAGCAACAACAGGAAGATTACATTAAGCCCGATACGTATCGCTAAATTTATAACGACGCAAGTAAGAAGTTTGAAAAATTGTTTCAGAAGAACGATTTCTTCACAAACAATTTTAGCAATAACTACTGACAACGAATATACCACGCCTTCTACTTCTACTAACATTATTTATAATCGGCATAAGTTACTATGAATTGTATATAGTATAAGTTGCTTTTAAGTAAATAAAGTAAAACATTTCCTTTGTTTTATTTCTTAAAAATTTTATAACTGAGAAAAATCAAACGGGCACAGTAGCAACTGTGTCTCAACCTACAACGTAAGGCTGTGTCAACTGCCCTTCGCTGAACACTTTAAGGACGTAGAACTAGTGACATAATGCCACGAAATAGTGACAGTTGACGTAGTTCTATCTTGTATGTTGTGGCACAGGTCCTACTGTGCTCCTTTAATTTTTTAAATGATTCGATTGACTATGAATAACAATGCTTTCATTACGTATTTTAAATTATGCGTAGTTTTTCCCTAGGTAATGTAAGTGTATTTTCCTTTTTAGCTGAATTTTTAGATTTTCCAATAATCTGCTTTAAGATATATTTGTCGTGTAGAAAAATATTCAAAAAACGTGCTCCTTACAACCAAAATTCAATGTTATCTCTCTTTTTCATTAACAAGATCATTTACGCTTTCCAACCGTAGGTTGGAGAAACGTATATACTCCAGCTTTGTCAGTCTGTCTGTCCGCACGATAACTCGCGTAAAAATGGTTCGATTTCAATGAAATTGTTGTATATGGTAGGGTCCACCTGGGGACGAACCCTATTAAAAATGGACGAAATGGAGTTAAAGGGCACGACATAGGATCGGAATCCATTCCATTGCTCATATACGTCATAACTTACGTAAAAATGGTTCGAGTTCGATGATATTTTAGTATATGGTAGGGGGCTAGCCGGAAACGAATCCGATTGAAAATGGACGAAATGGGGTCAAAGGTCAGGACATAGGAGCGCGATCCATTCCACTGCCCTTATAGTTCATAACGCGTAAAAATGGTTCGATTTCGATGAAATTTTAGTATGTGATAAAGGACCACCTGGGGACGAATTCCGTTGAAAATAGAAGAAATATGGCGAAAGGAAACGACACAGGAGCGGAATCCATTCCATTGCTCTTATGCGTCATAACTTACGTAAAAATGTTTCGATTGCAACAACAATTTATCATGTTGTTCCAGAGATACACCGAACCAGTTCTGTTGAATATCATAGAAATGGGGTCAAAGGTCAGGACACAAGCGAGATTTATTCCACAGCCATTATCCTAATAACTTGACTAAAATGCGTCTATTGCGGCAAAACTTTAGTGTGTTGTTCAGGAAGTATACTGAACCGGTTCTATTGAATATCCTCAAAATGGGGTCCAAGGTCAGGACACAAGAGCGAGATTTATTTCACAGCCATTATCAAATAACTTGAGTAATGATTTCTGGTATGTTGGAAAGCGTATCATAATCAATGCATTGCATGATTTTACTAACTTGCTTTTATTTTCGACTTGTTAAACTTTTGATAGAGGAGGTTGTGTTCCGCGACAAGCAGGCATGGTGACAGTGAGATAATTTTAAATACCCATTCCTTTTGAAAGAGATAATTTATTCGAATTTTTCTCATTATACCCATGATAAATTGTTACTTCAGTGAGCTAGTTTTAAGTTATGTCAGTAGTTCTTTTTGCGTTTTCCGAAAGCTAAAAATATATCGTCCAATTTTCACTTCTTCCTATAAATAAGATTTGCTGTTATTGGATGTCCTTTAGTTTTAGTAGTTACATTTCCTCCCCTTATGAGCCTTTCGTTTTCTAAAGTATTTTTCGTCTGAAGAATGGAAACGGAAAAGTTTAAAGTTTCATGAATTCGAGAATTTGGAGAGAATACTGATGTCAAATAATCCCTTAATCTACTTTAATTTTGAACATTCTCATTTGCTGAAGAACTCTGATCTAGTTTTCTTTGTTTATCACGAAATACTTGGAAACATGAACAACAAGAAAAAAGACTCCCTTTCTTCTTCAGTAATTTATAACAAAGTGTGCTTAATATTCTAAATTTTCTTCAGTGCAAAATCTCATGATGCCTTAGAGTATATTAAATGGAAAATGTTCCTCTCCTCTTAACAATGCTTTCTCGAATTCTGCATCAGGAAGATTCCATGGTAGAACAAATGTTATGACGTCACTGGAGTGAAATCTTTTCTGTGCGTCTCATGGATTGTCCAGTAGTCTGGATCGGAATTCTAAGAGAATTATGAGTATCACAAATAAATTTTCTTCTCTTCCGCGAAACATTGCTGTCAAAAACAAGATTTTAATTTCTTTGTCAAATAATCACTTTGCATAACTTTTGTTTTGTGTTATGCGTATGCTAAAAGGACATTTTTTTATAACAACCCAACTAATAATATGAGTCCACCTTTCGCCCTCACAACAGCAACATGCCGTGACATCGACAGTACACGTTCGAGTGGCATTGTAGCATATGATTCCATGATAACCTTCTGGGGAAAAAATGAGTGGTAGGCAATGCACGTAAGTAACAAACAAGTTAAGCTGATGGTAGTTAATAACACGCTAAGTTACGTATAATAGTTTTTAAGGCAAATATATTTCAGCCATTACTATTGTCTTCATCAGTGCGACTACGATTTGTTTCTTTGCCAAATTGGAAAGGTAAGTTTTGTAACAGTAACTCCGGATGACGGTATTCAATGAGAGATTTCGAGATGTAAGTGGGAGCTCAGAGTTACAATTTTTGGAAAATAAAATTTCCAAACTTTCTCTAAATCTCAGAGCAAAGCGAATTTGGAAGATTTTGGAAAGAAGCCAACTTTATTGTATCGGACCAAAGTGGAATAGCAGAAGCGTCAGCCATGGAGGAAGGGGAAGGTTTTCCAAATATCACATCATATTTGTGTTCCTGAAGTCTTGAGATAATTTTTCGGAATGAACTTCCTATGTAGGCGGTTAATCCAACGTTCGTCTTGATAGAAATTTTATACACTCCAGGAGAAGAAAGCGGGAGTTTTGGGTCTCAGTCATGACGGAGGATAACAGAAATTGAAGGAGAAGAGCGAATGGCAAGTCTATATCCTTCTCTTTTGAAGATACTGATGAGCTGGTAGGCAGAAAATTTATGGTACAGGATAGAACCAGCAAACATTAGTTCCTTTTTTGGTTATACAGGTTGAAGAGCAACAACTGTTTTTTTCTTAGCATTTTGAATTAATTAAGAAACCAGGAGTAGGGTAAAGCCATAATGGGCAGCGAACAAGCGGATGTTGGTTATTTCATTTTTAGCACGTCTTTTGTAAAAAACGATCGTGCTTATGTTATCGGTTTGTCTGTCCGTCCGTCTGTACCCACGAAATCTCTGCAACTATTAGTCCGATTTGAAAAATTCTTTTTGCATTGGGAAGCTTGAAATATGCGAATGATGATCCTTCATTTCGTTTTTTTTTCTACGATGTGCTATTTCGCCGCTGGATGGCGTAAATGCAAATGATGTCGAATTCAAAAATACGTTTTATTCCACATATTTGCTTCTAAACATCCGATTGAAAAAAGTATTTTTTCTTTCGATTCCATTTATGTCGAAGAGTATTTTAGATATAGTTACATTTTCAAATTACGCATAGATTTCCCGCTAAGGGGCGTAAAAGTAAATTACATTTTTTCCGATAACTCTTCTTCTAAAACTCCAATTTTGCCGCCCCGGTGGCGCAGTGGTCTAAGGCGTTGGCCTCTGATCATTCGTCCGTAAGGGGTCCGGGTTCGAATCCCGGTCAGGCATGGATGTTGTGTTTGTCTTACGGCACTGGCTCTCTCCCTTCCCTGGAACCAGTGACCCTAAATTAGGGACGGGCGACTGCTTATAGCCCATTGAGTTGCTCACGGTGGTCGTTAAACCTCCAATCAAAAAAAAAAATAAATAAAAAAAATAAAACTCCAATTTGAAAAAAAAAATCTTCAGCGGATACACCTCCTGATGGAAAATCTTTTGCATATAATTTCTAATTTGTAGTAAAGCATACTTTGGCCATCAGGGGGCGTAAGTGTTAATTTCTGCTTCTGATGTAATTGCGATAAAATCTGAGCTTCTAAAATATCTATGGAAAAAATTATTTCGTGAACTGATGCCACTCACATCGAAAAACCTTTTCGGAGCACTTTTTCTTAAAATATTCCACAGTTTATCCGCCTGGAGGCGTAGATGTATATCTTATTTTTGCCAATATCTCTACTTCTAGGGGTCCGATTTGAAAATTCCTTCTTTGTTGGATAGTGTCTTCAGTGTGACATGTTTTTCATATAATTTCAAAATTTTCGAGTAATTCATAGACTTTCCGCTAGGGGACGTAGAGGTAAATTGCGTTCCCCCTATATCTCTGCTTCTAAATCTCCGATTTGAAAGAGTCTTTCTGCACCGGATACAGCTCCTGATGGGAAATCGTTTGCACATAATTTCTAATTTTTGTAAAAAATGGTTTGGCCACCAGGGGGCGTAAGTCTTAATTTCCGCTTCTAATGTATTTACAGCAAAATATGAGCTTCTAAAATCTCGATTGCAAAAAAGTCTCTTGTTGACCGATACTACTCATGTCGACAAACCTTTTAGGATCATTTTCTTCTTGAAATAATGCATGGTTTCTACTTCAGGGGCGTAGATGTATATCTTATTTTTGTCAATATTTCTGCTTCTAAGAGTCCAATTTGAAAAATTCCTTCTTTGTTGGACAGTGTTTCCGATGCGAAATGTTTTTCCTATAAATTCAATATTTCAAGTAAATCATAGACTTTCCGCTAGGGGGCACAAAGGTAAATTGCGTTTTCTGCGTTTTTTCTGCTTCTAAAACTCCGATTTGAAATATTCTTCCTCTATTGCATACAAGACCTGATGAAGAAATTTTTCTTGTAATTCCTAATGTTTGGTAAAGAATCGTTTGGCCACCACGGGGCATAAGTGTTAATTACTGCTTCTGATGTATTTGCAGCAAAATCTGGGTTCCTGAAAACTCGACTAATTTTTTTTTCTTGGACCGGCACCGCTCATATGGAAAACCCTTTTGAGAATACTTTCTTCCTAAAATAATGCATGGTTTTCCCACCAAGTGACGTAAAGTCACATCTTATTTTTGTCGATATCTCTGTTTCTAAGAGTTCGTAAGCTCATGATTCCGTTTACAGCAATATCTGAGGGATTAAAAACCCGATTGAAAAACTTCTTTCTTCCGTCAGATACTATTGTTTTCCATACCGGTTCGATTGACTTTGAATAGCTTTGATATATTTAATTATCGTCAGAACGGATTGAAAAGACGTGCTTATTACACCCGAAAATTCGGTTTCACCTTTCTTCTTTAGATTAACTTCAGTGTTACAAACCAAATGAGCTCGAAGAATGAGAGACTTGAGAGCTGATAGGTTTTATAAGTGGAAAGTATGAGAATTGAAACAAATAATACTATTGGTAGAAACTGGTTTTTGGTAGACTGAAGTAGATAGAAGATTAATATTTTTGGAGATGCTGACATCCAAGAAATTTATCTTTCCATCAGTTCCTTTATTAATAGTGAATCTAATAGACGAAACAAATCGTTGTCGCACAGATGAAGGCCATAATAATGGCTGAAGTATATTTCCCTTAAAAACTATTATACGTAACTTAGCGTGTTATCAACTACCATCAACTTAACTTCCGGGAAATATCTAGAGTTGTATGTTGTGGGTACTTGTTCGAAGATATTGTTCCACTTCGTCTAACAAATGCTCAATTGAGTTCAAATCCCAAAAGTAAGACTGCCATTCGAGAGTTACAAACTGAGACGAATTTATCTCCATCCAGTCCTTCGTCCAGTGGAAAGATGATATTCTGTTATGAGAAATACATGCCTATATGAGAACGAGGGTTTGTGGTCGATAAGTACTTGATCACACCTTTGTGCTCTGATGGTGGTCTCAATAGGTATAAGGGACCCTAAATGGATCACATCACAAGCCTCACAAAATTGCATTGCCTTCTTCCGCCAGTAAAATCCCGAGTTAGCAACTGAAGTCCCTGGACTCGTGTGATTTACTTCGCGCACGAACCCTCTTATTTGCCTGTTCTAGTTGAAACTTCGATTTCATCGAACCACAATACTCGTTTCCTGCCTTCCACGGTCCAGTCGTCATATTGTTTCTACATCTACTACAGACTCCATAGCCTGGAGATGTGCTCTTAACGAGGATACTCGATTTGGGCGTCAGCTATCATAGACCAATCACGCCATAGCATATCGACTGGTCTTCGGATGTTCCTTCACCCACTGCAGCATCATACCTCGGTGATGTGCTGTTAACAAGGATACTCGGTTTGGGCGTCGGCTGCTATAGACCGGTCGTGCCATTACATGTCGAATGGTCGTACGATGTTCCTTGGCCTACTGTAGCTCATAGCCTGGTGACATGCTGTTAGCAAAAGTAATCGATGTGGGCGTCAGCTGCAACAGTCCAGTTGTGCCATCGTATATCGAATGGTCTTCTAATGGATGTTCCTTCTCCAAATGCAGCCTCATAACCCGATGACGTGCTGTTAACACTGCTACTCGATGTGGTCCCATTGTAGTCGAATGGTTTTTGCGCAATCCATCGTAGTTTCTCCGACGTTGAATGTCCACATAATCCTCTGCACCATAGTCCTTTATTCCTACATTACAAAAAGGTAGACGTAAAGCGCGCCTTGGACACCAACCGAGCGTTTATCGCCAATTTTGTTTTCCCTGGCCACTGCTGGTTTTGATTATATTTGGTGCACACTAGTGATGGTCACACGCAAAGCTCCGAAGTCCCAGAAGCTCCGAAACGCGGGAATGGAACGCTTCATTTCATCGCTCAGGTTCTTTGCCCATGATTGATTTCGTTCAAATATCCGGTTCACCCATAATCACGAGGGCGTTACATAGCAGGCAGATATTTCGCCTATTTGTAATATCCGCAGGGGTTTCGTCTGGACGCCAAAATTCTGGCCGTGTATAGCAAGCTTGTTAATAAGTGCAGTGTATAACAAGTTGTGGTTTCAGCAATTTAGAAGATTGACTTTAAAGAGAGCCAGCCAGATCCCTGAGTGACCTGAAGAGCGAGAAGTTGTCTTCAGGCATAAGATGGTCTGCGCGATTATCCTTCTTCCGTCCCTCAACTCATAACGCCCCTGCTTTCTACTTTAAGAAAGCAGCTCTGCGAAGCAATCTTTCGGTGTTTCTTGCACGTGGGGACATCGGTAATGTGGGGGAAATTAGAAACAGTGAAAATTAGAAAACGAGTCATTTCACCTTTTCAGTATATCTTTTGGAAAAAGTTGCGCTCCAATGCTAAAAATAATCCTGTCCGCCTGTCTTTGCGCATCATATCTGCGCAGGTATTAGTCCGATTTGAAAAATTGTTCCTGGTTCCTGCATTGGAAGACTTGAACTGAGAGAACGAAACCCACGCAATTCTATCTTTTTCCTGTGTATAATCTAACGGTGGGCGAAAATATAGATAACATTGAACTCGATGTATGTATTTTATTCTATGACATTGTTTCTGAGGAACTGAACGGAAAACAAATTATGCCATCAGATACCTTTTACGACAAAAACCACTTTTGGATGCACTTTGTACTTCTGCAGTTTTCCCACCAGAGAACGTATAAATGCATGTTCTATTTTTGTTATTTTTGAGTCTAATAGTCCTATTTGAAAAATGATTTTTGCGTCCACTACGATAATTATGTTTGAGTATGCTCTCTCTCTCTCTCTCTCTCTCTCTCTCTCTCTCTCTCTCTTCAACTTTCTAACAGTTTTTTCACTCACATTTTCTTCTGGAGCAACATCTTGGCTTTTTCCCACCTGAAACTATTGTCTTTTTGTCAGATCACTTTCCCTAAGACAAATATTTTACTCACATTTGCTGTAAATAATGAACAACTTCCCTCTACAGGGCATGAGCCTACATTTTGTTTCTCTCGTTATTGAAGTACGATTTCAAAATCTTTGGTGTCGGATACATCACGTTAGAGATATCATTTCGCACATATGTCCTAATTTTTTTTAAATGATACCAGATGGCGTAAGGGTGTATTTCTAATTGTAGGATTGTATTTAAATTCCTTTCCCGCTTAATAGCTTCCACAGAGAGAAAGCCGCCCCCGTGGTCTAATCTTCTACGTCTGACCTTTTTGTTCAAATGTGCCCGGCAGGGGTGTATTTAGAGATGCGCCATGGGGGCTTTCCCCCTAAAGAGTTTCATTTCTTTGATAAAATGCGACTTCCATTAAAAAAATGTTTTAATTTGATAAAGTGCATCAACTTACAATTGAAAATAATACTTTATTTTTTTTTCTATTTTTCATTAACTTTTATGTTGTCCTGACGGATTTCCAAAACTCCCATTTTCGGCCGCTCCCACCCGAAAAAAAATTTTATATACGCCCTTGGTACTCGGGTTCGAGTTCTGGATGAGTCATGGGAGGTGTGTTTTTCTTACGGCACTGCCTCTCTCCCTTTCCTGGAGTCAGTAGGCCTAATTTAGGAACGGCGGTCGTTAAATCCAAGAACGAAAAAACAATGCGAATATTGGAATTACTCTTTCCTGCGTCGTTCCGCCCGCAATTCTAGATTACAATTATCTGCCTTATTTCTGGTACTATATATCATAAAGAATAAATCATTATTTTTCATTTTTTATGTGGTCGGATACGCTATAGTTTGCACCCATTTCATATTCAAATCATCATCATCATCATCATCATTGTCAACCATTATCAATCCACTGCTGGACGAAGGTCTCCCCAAGTTTCCTCCACAACGGTCTGTCTTGTGCCAGTCTCCTCCAGGTCACTCCCGCATACTTTCGAATTTCATCCACCCATCTTCCATGTGGTCTTCTTCTGGGTCTTTTCCTGTCCCTTGGAATCCAATCTAAAATTTCGGCTGTCCATCGATGGTCTGTTCTTCTGGCAGTATGTCCAGCCCATTGCCATTTCAGGGATTTAACTCTGATAATGATGTCTTCCACTCTTGTCATTTTTCGGATCCACATGTTCCTCTTCTTATCTCTCCTGGTTACACCAAGCATGCACCTCTCCATGCTTCTTTGAGTTGTCTGCAGCCTTTGTATGTCTCTTTTAGCTAAGGTCCACGTCTCTGCACCATACGTAAGCACTGGAAGGATGCATTGATCAAACACTTTTCTTTTAAGACATAATGGCATATTGCTCTTGAAAATTATGCTGTTTCTTCCAAAAGCTCTCCAGGCAAGTTTTGTACGCTGATTAATTTCTTCACTAATGTGACCCTCACTTGATATCTGCTGTCCAAGATAAACGTACGTGTCTGTTATCTCCAGCTTTTCTCCATCAATCGATAAATCTTCATTTCTTGTAAAAGCATTGAACATCACTTTTGTCTTCTGAAAGTTCATTTTTAATCCCACTTCTTTACTTTTGTCAGCAAGTTCCTGCATCATACTCTGTAGCTCCGATGGGGTAGTTGCAAAAATGACTATGTCATCAGCAAAACGAAGGTGGGTTAGATAATCTCCATTAATCTTTATCCCTTTGTTTTCCCAGTTCAGTGATTGAAACACATTTTCCAATGTAGCATTAAAGAGCTTCGGAGATATGGTGTCACCTTGTCTCACTCCTTTCCCAATTTTTATGTGTGTTGTATTACCAAATAGCAGAATCTTTGCACTTGCATTTTCATAGATGTTATTAATAATATTAATGTATTCATCTTCAATACCGCAGGATTTCAGAGCCATTGCAACTGCTGATGGTTTCACCGAATCAAAGGCTTTTTCATAATCGATAAAAGCCATGCACAATGGAAGTTCATATTCCCTCGATCTTTCAATTAGTTCTCTCAGTACGTGGATATGATCTATTGTGCTGTAGCCACTCCTGAATCCAGCTTGTTCTCTCGGTTGAGCCATGTCCAGTGTTACCTTCAAGCGGTGTGAAAGAACTTTAGTGAAGATTTTATAAACCACTGATAGGAGGCTGATAGGTCTGTAGTTCCTGAGATCCTCAATGTCACCTTTTTTATGTAGCAAGATCATTGTAGCGTTGTTCCAATCCTCAGGAATTTTCCCTTCATTAAGGCATCGAGTGAAAATTTGGGCGAGTACTGTTTCGATTTCTCCACTTGCTTCTTGTATGATGTCTACAGTAATTCCATCTTCTCCTGGAGCTTTTCCCCGCTTCATGTTCTTGATTGCATGTGCAACTTCTGCTGGAAGGACTGGAAGAACTCTGGTACCTTTCATGATGCCTGGAGTACATGTATCATCCCTTTCATATAATTTGGAGTAGAAATCTTTCACTCTTGTCAAAATTTCGCCTCTATTTCTTGTTACAGAACCATCTTCTTTTCTCAGTGCCATAATCTGTTTTCTTCCCTTACTGAGATGTCCCTTTGCTATCTTTAGGCTTTGGTTGTTTTCAATTGCTTTCCTTACTAGTTCACAGTGCAATTTCCTTACGTCTTCAGTGATACTTTTTCGTACTGTCTTGCATAGCTCTATATATTCCACTTTGGAAGTCACATCTTCTTTAGTTGTCCTCATCTCTCTTCTTTTTTGCATCAACATTTTGGTTTTTCCTGATAATTTGTTCACATGCAATTTGTTCTTAGACCCAGCTAATTTTGTTGCTGTTTCCATAAGAGCTTTGGTTACTTTTCTGTTAACTTCAGAAATATCCACTTCTTCCGATGTTAGGCCTTCTAAAGCAGAGAATCTGTTCTTCAGTTCCAATTTGAAGGTATTATGGTGTTTTTTAAGGTTGGTTATGTCAATACATTTTGTTTGTCTTATGAGCTTGCTACGTTCGAGTTTAGTGTTGAGGTGCATCTTACATCTCACCAATCTATGGTCACTGCCGGTGTTGAACTTGTTTAGTACACTGCAGTCTTCTATGACGAATTTTTTGTTACACATAATAAAATCAATTTCACTTGTCGTCCCATTTGGATGTCTCCATGTCCATTTCCTGTGTGGCTTTTTCTTGAAAAAGGAGTTCAAGATGAAAAACCCTTCTGCCTCTGCAAACTCTACGAGAGTATTTCCACGCTGGTTTCTGTTGCCGTGACCGAATTTACCTACTGAAGTTTCATTCTGTTGCCGTTGCCCTATTTTTGCATTGAAATCTCCCATAATTATCTTCAAGTGCTGCTTACCTTTATTATTTAGATCACGAATTTCCTCATAAAATTCTTCAATTTCTTCTTCAGCATGACTTGTGGTGGGTGCATAAGTTTGAATAATCTGAGCCTGGTATCTTCTCGAGAGTTGGATAACGAGTCGTGCAGCTCTGTCAGAGGAACTTTCAACTTCTACAACTTTATCCTTCAGTTTCTTGTTTATTATAAATCCAACACCACTAGTTCTGCCAGTATCTGTCCCACGATAGTAGAAGAGATGTCCACTTTTCAGTTCAATGAAATCTTCTCCTTTCCTCCTTACCTCACTTAGCCCGACGATGTCCCACTTGATCCTTTGTAGTTCCTCTTCCAATTCAAGAAGCCTTGAATCAGAAGATAAGGAGCGTCCGTTGTACGTAGCCAAGGTCAGCATCAGATGGCAGCCTAGTCCCGGTCCTCCGGGGATTCTTAGCACCCTCTGCCTTCATGTCGCACTGGCCGCTGCCTTGGCCAGGTACATTCCAGCTGCCGGAGACTGAGGGCCAAGATTTAAGTTGTGGAGTCATTTTGGAGGGTTTTGGCCATAACTCACCACGCTGGCCAAGCGGGTTGGTGAGTGTGGGATAGCATTTCCTCTAATCCCGATGGTATAGTTATACCGCTATTGGCGGTCGTCAGAGCCCCTTTAGTGGGAACAGGATGTACCACGAGAAGGCGGGGTTGACATTTGTCAAGGAGAGGCTGTGATGTTACGCATCACCTGACCTTACATCCCTATATTCAAATATTTTCCAGTATTTCCGCTAGGAGTCTGAAATATATATAATGTTTCTGCTCATATCTCTGCTTCTTAAAAACCCCGATTGAAAAATCCTTTTGCATCAGATATCTTCTACTATGGCGAATATTTTGCTTTTATTTTCAGGATTTTGATAGCGCGCAGTTCTGCTGCAAATCAGATTGAAGACGCATTTCTTTCTGTAAATGTATTTCCACTTTTAAAAATTGGAGAGAAAAATTGTTAAACTAAAAATAGCAACGTTTACCACAATCAAAGGTTTACTATACATCGACTATAATTTCACAGAGCGCGTTTGGCTCGGCTTTATTAGGACGATTCGCCCTGATGAAGCCGAGCCAAACGTTCTGCGAAACTATAGTCGATGTATAATGAACCTTTGATTTTGGTAAACTTTGTTATTTTTATTTTATCTCAACACCACAAGTTTGTATGCATAAATTACATATAGTCATAAATTATAGAAAAAAAATGTTAAGTCTGAGAAAATTCACCGGGGGCAACATCTCGTGCTCTCGTTTTTTTTCTAATATGCCGCTTTGGAGAGGGAATGCAGATGTGCATCTGAAGTTATAGCTTAGCTTCTTAAATATCAAGTGAAAGAAATTCTTTTGTATAAAATGCAATTTACTACGACAAATATTTACGTACATTTTATGCATCTATTGATGCGCAGTTTTTCTGTTATGTGGAGCAAGCGGTTATTTCTATTTGCGACCGAAAAGCTATTTTTATTTTATTTTTTTCTGCTGGGATAGCATATGTGAAGAACATTTTACATGAATGTTTTATTACCCTAATTCAGTTTCCTGGTAGTGGAACAAATGTATATTTTTCTACTAGCAACCGTTCCTCCGTTTATGAAAGAGGTATTAAAAAAAAATCCCTTTTTCGTTCGAGTGCGTTTCCTTTGAAAAAATCTTCTTTGGTAATCGTAAACTGTTTTTTTTAAACTCCATATATCAATAAATGCTCGATGATTATTACAGTTTTTTGTTTGTCATGCGTTATTTTGAACTAAAATACGTGTACAATACACTCGATCATTTGATGTCATCTTGTTTGTTCATCATTATTAATCAGATAATGCGCAAAGCACGTTTGAATTTAAATTCCCAGATCAGATACTGAATCAAGAATAGAACGCACGTGTCATTAGTTGGTTAATTAAGTACTTCACCTCATTATTTGTTTCGAATTTAGCATGAATTAAATATACTGTGAGAAAACAGTTCGCGAACCCTAGATTCAGGATATTTTTTGTCACTTTAAACTTCCGTCCATTTACCTCAACGCTAGGCTAAAAATCACTCGTGTAAATATAGCTAACTGCTTGCCGTCTGTACACGATAAAACGTGAGTATACCAAAACACTAAAAGTTAAAATTTATTTTGAACACATAAAATATCAATAGTTAGGTTCATTCGGCCGCTGCTGCAGGTCCATCATTAATCCAAACCCTGATGAGAAATCATTTATACACTTAGCCGAGAGCTTATATATCATTAGTTATGGACAATCTTGATGTAATGATAACCTCCCTCACGTCATACCGCTACCCTGGATCTCTCTAATACCTAGGTTTAATCGCGACATTTCAGATGTGCCTACGACGCCGGAACTTTAACCATTGATTGTATAACGGAGCAATGATTCTGCGCATCACCACATGTCATATATCACATATTTATAACCCTGTTGAACTCTGTCATGTTTATTCTTACATTTGATGATGGACCTGAAGCAGTGTCTAAAAAATGTTATGTACTTTAATTATATGTTTTAATTTATGTCTTCATAATAAATTTTCACGTGTGGTGTTTTAGCGTACTCAAGTGTTATCGTGTATAGACGGCAGTCAGTTCTTCTTAAATAGTATAACTATACTGGTGATCCAGAATTTCTTGGAGTAGAATAGAAATCAAAGCTTCCAAGCTTTCGCACATCAACCAGATGGCTTTTTCAAGGAAGGTAGACATCAAACTGAATAATAGAACGGTTCAACAATTTGAACATTTGCAGCTAAGATATGATTAATACTAAAAGTCTTTCGTACGAAAGGTCACTTAATAAGACGTGCCTTCACCTATTCCTCGACAAGTAGAACTTGACGTGATGAACTTTCTAGAGTTCAAAACTTGGCCTTATTATTTGGGTTCTCTGTCAACTTCTTTCAAGGACTTTTACAACAATTTCAAAGACTGAGATTCAAGACTTTGCCCATTGAAAGCAAACTTACTAAGTACATAGGCAAAGTTGATTTCATTACACCTCTTGTGTCTATCTTAAGAAAAGCCTATCACAAACACAATCTAACGTTTGGAGTGTCCACAAGAAACCTCTTTTCCTTGGTAAGAAATGATAGTCCCAGCTCTTAACAAACCAGGCGTCTACTGCATACGATTAGTTCATGAAGATTCAGACAGTGCAGATAAATACTATATAGGTTCTACCCTAAGAACCGTAAATGTCAGAATGGGTGATACGCTCTTCGTTCTGGAACAGTTTCCACAGCTTTCACGAATGCTGTTAACCAAGGAGGTTACTCCCCAGATTGGACAAATGTTAGGGTACTTAACTCAAATGTTAACAAACGTACTGTCTTCCTTACGGAAAGTCTCTTCATTATTGCATATGGGGAAACATGCTGTAACATTGAACACCCGACATTTGTTCCAAAACAGTGGAGAAGTATGGTTGCCCCCTCTGTAAACAACTCTGAAGAAGAGGAATATATCTGATAAGAAATTAAGACTTAATTTTTGGACTTTAACTATTTGTTGATGGCATCACCGGTGATTGAGAAGACCGAGTGAATTGTGGGTCATGTTGTTGACAATATATAATGTCTGCTCTTGTGTTTCGTGGCGCTTGGAGCCTGATGATGGGTGCTATGTTCAGCCCCGAAAGATCTCGCGTGTAAATTATAATTTTTAATTGTAAATAAAGTGTTTTAATCTTGACTTGCAATTTGGAAATTATGTTTGTGAATGACCGTACGTGCGACAGCATCGGTGAATATTTTATAGTAATTTGAACATGTTGTTGAACACGTTCAAATTGTTGAACCACCCTAAATTATATTAAAGTGTTGTTGAACACGTTCAATTATTCAATTTGCTGTTAGCTGTCTACCTTCCTTGAAAAAGCCATCTGGGTGATGTGCGAAAGCTTGGAAAGTTTATTTGTATTCTACGCCAAGAAATTTTGGATCACTAGTATAGTTATACTATTTAAGTACAGTTAGTGTATTGTTCCTTGTTATTAACTAGTCATCTCTATGTATCTTACCTCAATGCTAATGTGCGTCTTCCCTGTTGGAGCCTCAGAATATATTTTTGTCTCATAGAAGGTACTGGAATTGATCCCCACCTTGCTCAAGGCCACCGAAGAGCCCAAACAATATGACTACTCTGTCTTCATGCAAATCTAAGCAACTGTAGGTAAACGACGGCGCGTGTGAAAGACATGAGCAACCTCTGATACTGAAATATGTTAATCAGTGTTATTCTTGTTCTTCAAATGGAACAAGGCAGCGAGTTTGACAAAGGCCAAATTTAATGACCAGACGACTACTTTAGAGCATTTCCGAGATGGCAAGGGTTGCCTGGTTTTCACAGTCAGCCATGTTTACTACCTTCAAAAAAGTGGTCCGAGGAGGAGAAACTCCCGAACCGCCAGTAAGGTGTGTGCCAAACCACGGCTGGTTGCTGCAAATCAACAAAAGGGATACTGTGGCGCAATTCACCAGTAATTTGAATGGTGATTCTGTGTCACAACACACAATACAACGAACCCTGCTGAGAATTGAGCTGCGTAGACACAGACCGCTCCGAGTGCCCACGCTAAACTCAGTTCACCGTAGAAAGCTCCGAGAATGGACATGCAAGCATCAAAACTATCCTAATCTCGGCTCATCAAAACTGGGCCTCGAATGATTTGAAGAAGTGCGCCTGGTCCGATAACTCTTCTTTCCTGTTTCGCTACGTGGACGGCCGCGTTTGTGTTTTGTCGTATGTAGGAGTGTTGATACTAAGATACGGCGTGGAACAAAAACAAGTCGGTGGAGAAAATGTAATGCTTTGGACAATGTTCTACTGGGAAACCGTGAGTTCAGTCATTCATGAGTGCAAAACTATGACGTCTACCACTGACCAAAAAATCGCTGCAAACCAAGTACATCCTTTCATGACAACGGTATTCCCCCTCCAGTAGTGCCTTCTTTCAGCAGCATAATGCGCCATGCCACACTACCCAGATTCTTCCCAGAATATGAGTAAGACTTCCAGATATTGCCCAGGGCTGCAAATTTCCTAGACAATAATCCAATCGAGCACCCATGGCTTGTTTTGGAGGCGGAAATCGGATCTGCAGTGGCTCAACGACGTAACTTACGTAGGTTAAAGGATCTGCTGGTACTGAATAGGACAAGACACCTTTAGAAATCTTGTAGCGTCAATGCCTCGCCGGCTAAGAGTTGTTTTGCGACACGAGGCGGACCAACATCATATCACGCAGGTGGTCAAAATTTTGGCTCTTCGGTGTATGTTGAGCCGTGGCGGAACAACATCATATCACGCAGGTGGTCATAAAGTTTTGGCTTTTCGGTGTATGTTCAGACGTGGTGGACCAACGTCATATCACGTAGGTGGTCATAAAGTTTTGGCTTTTCGGTGTATGTTCAGACGTGGCGGGCCAGCATTATATCACGCAGGTGGCCATGACGTTTGGCTCTTCGGTGTATGTTCAGACGTGGCGGACCAACATCATTTCGCGCAGGTAGTCATAATGTTTTGTTTCTTCGGTGTATGTTCAGACGTGACACACCAACAATATATCACGCAGGTGGTCAAGAGTTGGCTCTTCGGTGTATGTACAGACGTGACACACCAACATTATATCACGCAGGTGGTCAAAAGTTTTGGCTCTTCAGTGTATGTTTAGACGTGACACACCAACATTATATCACGCAGGTGGTCAAAAGTTTCGGCTCTTCGGTGTATGTTCAGACGTGGCGGACCAACATCATATCGCGCAGGTGGTCATAATGTTTTGGCTCTTCGGTTTACGTTCAGACATGACACACCAACATCATATCACGCAGGTAGTCATAATATTTTGGCCCTTTGGTGTGTGTTCAGACGTGACACATCAACATCATATCACGCAGGTGGTCAAAAGTGTTGGCTCTTGGGTGTATGTTCAGACGTGGCGGACCAACATCATATCACGCAGGTGGTCAAAAACGTTGGCTCTTCGGTGTATGTTCAGACGTTAGATCATAGTTTGAAACACGTGCTTTAACACTAGTACAGAAATTTACGACTGCTGAGACAAATTTTTAATTTCGAAATCTGCAGGTCAAGTGGATTACCTGCATACACTCTTCAAAGCTCTCTCACAGAAGAAAAGACTAGAGGCGATAAATAGAAGGATCGTGGAAGCTAAAGTCCCTTTTAAGAAGATGAAGAAACTTCGCACAAGTTTTCACTGATAAGTTTGCACTGTACTATGTTTCCCCTTATTGCTGAAACCATGAGAAACACTCCTGTTCTTCCACAAGAGCCAGGAAATGAAAGAACAAGTCCTAATAAAACTTAAAAATGACCGCTGTGTCGAAACCTCGCGGCTCTAATATTCTCCGTCTGAATATAAAGTAATATTCAGCCCTACTCAAGGTATGTTTGCTCGCCGATGCCAAGGGCCGTTCTAGTGCCTCTTTGTGAGCTTTCCGCTAGAAAAAATGTATATAATATTTTCGATTTTAACATACTTTTAGGTATTTGGCTGTTCTGCCCCATTTCACTTCCAAACGTTTGGAGACAATGTGTTTATTATCTTTGAAGTACTTATTGCCACAAATTTCCTCGAGTGATTTCATTCAAAATAACAAGTATTCGATAGAAAATGTCGCATTTGTACAGTTATTGAGTGTATTTGATTCACCTTGCTGGGTTGGCGTCTCTGATGCTGCTCTCTTTTCGGAGTTATTCCAAAGAGATATACACTGAAGTGCCAAAGGTCATGACATACGTAGCTAGTATAGTGTAGGACCTCCTCTAGCCCGGCGAAGTTCAGCTACTTCACGTGGCATCGATTCCACTAGTGACCAGAAGACTTCTGGGGAAATGTTGAACCATGTCATCTGAACAGATTCCCACAGTTCCCTGCTATTTGTAGGGGTACGATATCTCGTGGTGCGAATGGACTTTTCGGCCTTGTCCCATAAGTGCTCCAATGGGTTCATTCGGGCGAACATGGTGGCCATACCATCCCGTCCGAACTGTCCAGAAAGCTCCTCGAACCAATTTTGTACAACTTGGGCCCGATGAGATGGTTCATTATCCGCCTGGAAAATCCCATCGTTGTTGGCGTTCATGAAATCCATGAAATGGTCACCCAGAAGAGAAACAAGGCGAACCGGATGTTTAAGTGGACCAAAGGTCCTAAACCGTGCCACGTAAAGATACCACAAGCATGTATGGAACCACCACCAACTTGCACAGTACCTTGTTTAGCTTGGGTTCATGGCCTCATTGGGTCTGCTCCACACCCGAACCCTACCATCAGCTCTTAACAACTGGTGGCGTGACTCAACGGACCACGTCACACGGTTGCTAGTGTCACAGGAATCAATCACATGTCCACGAGCCCAGGTGAGGCGCTTTGTCCGATGCCGTGGTGTTAACAACAGCACTCACCTGGGTTTGCTGTTCCCATACCTCATGGACCCATAATTAAGTTGCACTGACCTGATGGATATGTCTCTGGTACCTCCTGCATTGAATATGGATGTTATTTGAACCAGTATCGCTTGTCTGTTAGCATGGATAATATTTGTCAGACGCCGCTGGTCACGGTTATTCAGCACCTGAGGTCGGCCACTGCGTTGTCCACGGTGGGTGGTAATGTCTTCCATGAGGTATACTCGGTACTCCCCAGTTACCGTGGATCGAGGATTTTTGAATGTTCCCACAACTTCGGAAATTGAATGTCCCATCCGTCTGGTTCTCACTACCACGCCTCGTTCAAACTCTGGTAATTTACGTCGGCTTGCCATAATCGCACTGGCGGTTGTTCAACTTGACTCACTAGATTACACCTCGCAACTAATATAAATCGTGGCGTGCGTCGAAGCCTTTATACGACGGCAGCGCCAGTTAAAAATTTGCATACTGCTAATGCACGAGTTTTGACACTTCAGTGTAAACATACAGAAGTTGTTTGGCCATCTCTATTTTATTCATGCAAAACTCCTGCCCACTGCTAACTATCGTTCGAAGCAGGTGCTTCCTTTGTTTAACGGGAAATACCGCACTGAATGGGGAGGCGCGGTCTTTAGGTAAATTAACTGTGTTTCGTAGAGAAAGAAGTGAAAGGGAGAAAAGATTCGTTCAAAGATGCGACAAAGCAAGATAGCCTGTGTCCAAAGAGGCAGGCTGTCTTGCTAGTAAAGCTTTTAGCTATAAAAATTGAAATAAGGTTATATTAGTACAGGAAATATTTTCTTTTCCCCAAAAATGTTATTTAACAATAATAATTCTACAAGAGTTGAGTAGTCAAAAGCGCCCCTTTCAGCCTCGGACGAAGCGCTCCGATGCCTTGGTTAATGTCGTGAGCTGGCACTATGAATGTTGCACACCACACACATATTCTGTGATTTCACTTACCCACTTCGGTAAAACCAGGCTTCGTTTGTAGAAAAAGATAGAAGAAAGATGGAATGCTTCTTCTTCGTGCAAAATTTCAAAACCACCGTGCAGCCCCGGTGGCGCAGTGGTCTAAGCGCTGGCTAATGACCGTTCGTCTGCGAAGGATCCGGGTTCGAATCTTGGTGAGCCATGGATGTTGTGTTTGTCTTACGACACTGACTCACTACCTTCCCTGGAACCAGTGACCCTAAATTAGGGACGGGTGACTGCTTATAACCCATTGAGGTGCTCACGGTGGTCGTTAAACCTCCAATAAAAAAAATAAAACAAAAACCCGAAAAAACAGCAGGCTAGAGATGGCCGGCAGGACTGGGATTTGAACACCCGTCAAATTAGTGTTAGGTCACTTTTTGTGAGTCTTAAATACCTTCGAGGGTCCAAAACTACGAAGAAAAATATATTTGAGAATTCGGTCTTGTGCAGTATTTTTTTCTTACATTAACAATGTAAGTTCTTTTTTGTTTTGTTTTTTAATTGTGAATCTGTTATATACTGAGTGGACAGATATCATGGAACATCTACTTGGTAAACCATTTTGCCAGAACAAAGGAAGTCACACGGCGAGACATTTCGTCCATCTGGGATGGAATCGCCTATAGCCGTGCTTTACAGGTATCTCTAGCCATTCTTGTTACACCACTGTCCATAATTCCGTCACATTTCTGGGTGGAGGATCCAAAGCACTAAAGGACCTGTCCACAGTATAACAAAGGTTTCCCACAGGGTTCATGTCCGGTGAACGGGAAGGCCATTCTAGGGGGGGGGGATTTCTGAGGAATGCTCTTCTGACCATGTTCTAGTCACCAGAACTCTGTGGATACGCCATTTCTCTGTTGAAGTGTCCATTTCTGTGTGGGTGCATGATCCCCATAAACAGATTCAGATGGTCTGCAATGATGGACACGTAGTGTGGACCGTTCTGAGATGCATCTAGACCTACCAAGGGTTCCAACGTATGTACCAGGGCTCTGTGGGGAGGCGCACTGTCTTGGTGGAAGAGTCAATTTCTCTGAGTTCATGATGCCCCTAAACATATTCAGATGGTCCGCAATGATGGACACTAGTGTGGACCGTTCTGAGATGCATCTAGACCTACCAAGGGTTCCAACGTATGTACCAGGGCTCTGTGGGGAGGCGCACTGTCCTGGTGGAAGAGTTCATTCCTGTGTGGGTGCACGATCCCCATAAACAGACTCAGATGGTCTGCAATGATTGGCTTGTAGTGTGGACCGTTCTGAGATGCTTCTAGACCTAACAGAGGTCCCAACGTGTGCCAGATGAACGCACCCCTGACTATAACAGAGCCTCCACAAGTCTAAACAGACCTTTGGTGACATGCCAGATTAATGGCTTCCCGCGGTTTCAGACTGATCCTCACCCTCCCGTCTGCGCAAAGTAAGTAGGAACGCGGCTCATTAGACCAGGAGAACGTCACTAATCATCGAAGGTCCAGTGCCGATGGTCCTTTGTCCAGTTGAAGCGTACAGTCTGGTAAAGTGGATTTATCAGAGAGACTTTGTTGGGTAGGCGGCTCCTATAGCATATTGCGGCTAATGATCACCCGATGATCTTGTTAGAGACTTTTCTGGCACCTCCCTGGTTGAAGTTGGCTGAGATTTGTGCCACCACAGCTCTACGGTTGATTGGAACTATGCGCGACAGACTTCGACGGCCATGTTTATCCACCACCTTTTCCTGCTCACAGCACTGTCCACGATGCGATGTTAATGCAGAAATGACGTGTTCTTGATACACTCTTAATACTCTCAAACCGGAATACTGCAATTCCTGTACCAAGTCTGGTATAGGGTGACCCATGCGTCGGGCACTCACTGTCATCCCGCTTTCAAACTCTAACGTTTATTCCTACTGGTATCAAATTGCCGGCTACTTTAATACAGTGATTCCCTCTTACCTACGAGGCGGATCAAAAAGTCCGTTTCACATGTTTGCATAACTTTTGTTAAACAACGAGAAACCAAAAGAGTATAGTTTCTGGAACATATATAAACCTTTTCTTTACATTTCCACGTAATTGTCAAGTTTTAGTAAACACTTATCGGAACGAGAAACTTGTTTTTAGATATACAGAAAGTAAACGTTCCCCCGCACGGGGATAACTGGTTTTCCAGTTATTTGGGGAGCGGCGCCCCCACGGCCCGAGCTGACCTTGTGACGGATCATTTTGTCATTACGACTTGAACGATTACATCACCGAAGGGACAGCTGTTCATCCAGCTGATGGGGGATGGCGTCCCCACGGCCCGAGCCGACATGTACTAGATGTGAATTTTCACTTTTTTATGTTTTTGTTTTTTCACTTGACACGCCCGCCTCAGTTGTAGGTTGCTGAGGTTGTGATTATGCGCCAGCTCCGGATTTTAGTTTCTCGTTTTCTTTCCTGTCTTCTCCATTTCATGTTCCGTTCTTTGTTTTTCCGAGCTGGTTAGCTAGACCTGCCTGCACGTTTGCCGTGTGCGGTGACCCGTAAGGTGGAAAAGGGGATGCTGGAGGCTGAGGTTTCTGGAGGCCTGGGTGTTGTTGTGTCGCCAGTTGCCAACACTCCTCTTTGCTCCCTGCTTCACCCTAAACGGGCGGCTGGGAACTAACCCACTCCCTAGTCAATGAGGTCTGTGGCCGAGTGGAGCCCAGACCTCTAACGGCTTGTCGTCTCGTACGACAGGGTGAGTCTGGGGATAGGGTGGGCATGCCAAAGGGGTGTTCCCCAGGCATGGGAAAGTCTGGGTGCATGCCGAGCGCATGTCTGCCCTATCAACTTGCTATATCCGCTTGCTATCCCTAGAGCCGTGTCCCTGCGTCCACTTGGGCTTGCGGACCTCCGGCTCTCCCTCGTTGGGCTCGATTGTGGGTGGGGAAGTCGGCGGACGAATTATTAAAACTTCTATGGATGAAAACAAAATTTCCCAAGAACCAAAAAGCAAAGAGGTATAGAGGAAGGCTCATCCCCTTCTGCCAAAAAACATGTCCCTGATTGTTCAAATGCTCGTTTCTTTGTGCACTCATTGGACCCTTCAAAGCCTTTGAGTGCCAAAAGTCCATTTTGGATAAATAAAGCTCTTCAATCCATCGCAAGCTCTCCTAAGAGCGTAAAGAAGCTCCAATCTGGAGATCTTCTTGTAGAAATGTCCACTGTGGCCTACAGCTCTACTCTTCTTAACACCACCACGCTGCTTGAGACTCCGGTCAAAATAACACCTCATGGATACCTAAATTCATCTCGAGGTGTTGCCTCCTCTCAGGACCTCGTTGAGTGTGCTGAGGAAGAATTACTTGAAGAACTGAGGAGTCAACACGTTACGGGTGTGCGGCGTATTCTATTCAGGCGGAATGGGCAGTCCGTCCCATCCCGGAACATCATTTTAACTTTTGATAGCCCTTCCCTGCCTACATCCATCAAGGCAGGGTATCTCCACCTCGAGGTACGCCCGTACATCCCTAACCCTCTGAGATGTTTTAGGTGCCAGTCTTATGCCCATTCTCAGCAGTCGTGTAGGAGCAATCCCCGGTGTGCACGCTGTGGTGCCACAGAACATCTTTTGCAGGAATGTGGCCGAGGCTGAGTTTTGTGTGAACTGCAAGGGTTCACACGCGGCATCAGCCAAAGATTGTCCCAAGTGGAAGGAGGAGAAGGAAATCCAAAGGATCAAAACGGTGGAAAATATTTCCTATCCTGAGGCCAGATGAAAAGTGGTCCCTGTTACATCTGATCGGCGATCATACGCTTCAGTGGTGGTTGCCAAATCTACGGTTGCCACTCAGACCGACATTGAGATCCCTTAAATGTCCATTCAATGTTAACGACATCATCGCAGCCGGACTGGAGTCACTCCAGTCTCGAGCTAGGGGTCTGAAAGCGCCACCCACCACTTCGCCGAAGCAGACTCATCCCACCACCAACAAGGAAGTCAGGCCACTTCTTCTAACAAAAAGACCAAAGCCCAGGATAAGAAAAGCATTTCTTCTCCTCCAAAATCTCAGGAAACGACTCAACGTCGTGCGCCTCCTGGTAAGACACTTGGGACAAAACATGCTCCCATCTTAGCCCCTGGTCACACGCCTCCAGATCTGGGAACCCTCAGCAGAGGCGATGGAGCCGGACTTCGTTTGATCATTTTCATTTTCATTTCACTTATAACCATGGCTTCAATCATTCAGTGGAACTGTCGAGGTTTTCGGACGAACTTTGATGAAGTGAAACATCTGCTTTCATTTTACTCTCCGGTGTGCCTTTGTCTACAGGAGACAAAGCTTAAACCATCGGACCTGCTTTCAGTTCGAGGCTACAGTGCATTTCGGACAGATCACTCGTCTGGAAATATAGCCTGTGGGGGAGTTGCTATTCTCGTCCCTCACAGGGTTCCGGTATCTTCCGTCGCGGTTTCCACAACTGTGCAGGCCGTGGCGGTTCGTATTTCTATGCCTGTACCTCTTACTGTCTGCAGTGTCTATCTGCTGCCGGACGGGAACGTGAGCGTCTCGGTACTGGAGAGACTGGTTGATCAGCTGCCTTCACCCTTTTTAATACTAGGTGACTTCAATGCCCATCATCATTTGTGGGGTAGTGTCAGCATCAGCACGAGAGGTCGTCGCATAGAGTCTCTTCTGTCCTCGGCCTCTTTGTGCCTTTTTAACACCGGTGCTGACACGTACTTCCATGAACCGACACGATCCTTCAGTGCGATCGATTTGACCTTGGGATCACCATCAATTATTGCTGACTGGTCGTGGGCGGTGTGCAACGACCTCCACGGGAGTGACCACTTTCCAATTGTCCTCTCGCATCATGCGAACATGCCATCTTCTGCCTCCCGCCCTCCTCGTTGGAGGATGGAGCGTGCGAGATGGGAGGTCTTCACACCGTCAGCTTTGATATTATCTGCAATGGTGACCCAAGAGTCAATCGACGCAGCGGTTCTTGAAGTCACAAATTGTATTCTTCAGGCAGCCGATCTTTCATACCAAAAACATCTACCACACTCTCCAGAAGTCCGAAACCTTGGTGGACCCCTGAATGCGCAGCGGCTAGGAGAGCTCAACATAAGGCCTGGTCTACGTTTCGGCGTTATCCAACCGATGCTAATCTCGTTACATTCAAACGAGCAAAATCCTATGCTCGGTTGGTGCGTCGACGTAGCAAGAGGAGTCTTGGATCCAGTATGTTTCATCTCTCACTTCGCGTGCCAGTTCGAAAAGTGTGGGGACAAGATTCGTAAGATCCGGGTAACTACAGCCCTCACCAGATCTCCATTCTCGAGAGTAACGGCTGCACATATGCTGGAGTCGGGGAGATTGCTGATTGTTTGGGGGAGGCGTTTGCCTCCGTGTCGAGTGACTCAAGGCGTATCCTTCCTCCTTTCTGAGGATTAAATCCACTGCGGAACGCCAGAGAATCTCCCTTTGCGCCTTTTCTCGACACCGGATATAACTCCCCCTTCAGCATGGTTGAACTCAGGTGGCTCTGCATCGGTCCGGCGCTACATCGGTCGGTCCCGATGGCATCCATTATGACATGCTCCGTCATCTCTCGCAGTCGTCTCTCGAGAATCTCTTAATCTTGTATAATCGTATTTGGTCGGAGCACAGTTTCCCGGAATCTTGGCGAAAAGCTTTTTTGTTCTGCCTTTTCCCAAACCTGGCAAGGATCCTAGATCTCCTCTAGTTATCGTCCAATTGCTCTCACTAGCTGTCTGTGTAAAGTTCTTGAACGCATGGTTAATTCCCGGTTAATTCATTTTTTAGAATATCATCAAGTACTTTCACCATCACAAAGCGGCTTTCGTCGTCATCGTTCACCTCACGATCATCTCCTGCACCTTGAGACATCTGTGCGCGAGGCGTTCGTGCGTAGGCAGCACCTGGTTTCTGTATTTTTCGATATTGACAAAGCCTTTATGATCGAGCGTGGCGGTACATGGTATTATCCGTGACCTCCACGCATGCGGATTGCGAGGAAATCTTCCGACATTTATTTTAAATTTTCTTCGCAATCGGGTGTTCCAGGTGCGCCTGGGTACGACGCTATCGGCAACATTCCATCAAGAACAAGGTGTTCCTCAAGGTTGCATTTTATCTGTCACATTGTTCATCCTTCGCATTAATTGTCTCCTCACAAATCTTCCTCCTGCGGTTTCGGCCTACTGTCTATGTTGATGACTTGCACATTTTCTGCTCGTCATCAAGCATGCATTTTATTGAAAGGCAGTTGCAGTCTGCAATAAATCAGATCTTTAAAACGGCGAATAGCAATGGTTTCGTTCTTTCTCCCGACAAGACAGCGTGTGTCCATTTTCTGCCGGAGGCGCGGCCTCCATCCTGACCCAGAGCTGTTTTTAGACCGTGCAGCCATACCAGTTTTGCCGGAGACCAAGTTCCTGGACTGACCGTCGACCGTGCGCTTACATTCCGTGCGCACGTTCGGCGGCTCAAGATTTCCTGTCTGCGGGCTCTATCTATTCTTAAGATCCTTTCGAGAGTCTCATGGGGCGCAGACAGGATGTCTTTGATTCGCATTTACCATTCCTTAATACGGTCGAAACTGGATTATGGTTGTATCGTGTATGGCTCTGCGCGTCCTTCCGTTCTCCGGCCTTTGGACACTATTCACCATCAAGCACTGCGTCTTTGTTCGGGAGCATTTCGAACATCTCCGATTCCCAGCCTTTACGCTGACGCGAACGAACCATCGCTTGAATTACGCCGTCTGCAGCTGTCTATTCAATTCTACCTGAAACTTAGATCTCTTCCAGACCATCCTTTATACGATGCAGTTTTTCATCCCCAGCATGCTCGTTTATTCGGGAACCGGCCCTCGTGCGTTTCAACCTTCGGTCTTCGTATGGCGGCCGTAACCCGTGATGTAGGGCTCGACTTGTCACTTGTTGGAGAGACCAGGGCTTTAGGGGACCCGCCATGGCACCCACTTGGTGTCATGGTTGATACCACCTTTACATCTTTCAATAAATCCTCAACCCCTGTGTTAGTGTACCAGCAGCTCTTCGCTGAGCACCGTGACCTACATTCTGATTACACTCCCATTTTTACTGATGGCTCCAAAATGCATGGAGTTGTTGGATCCGCGGCTGTCTGTGTAGATGACGTTTCAGTAGCGCGGATTCCAGCTGAGGCCACTGTGTTTTCAGCGGAGATGCATGCTGTGTATCTCGCCCTTCTCCATGTTCAGTCGAGTTCTCATCACCGGGCTGCGGTGTACACTGATTCCTTGAGTGTTTTGCAGGCTTTGTCATCGTTGGACTGCTATGACCACCCTTTTCTTTTACCGTACGAAGGCTTCTTTGTTCTTTGCTCGAGGCCGGTGTCCAGATACAATTTTGTTGGATTCCCGGGCATGTTGGACTCTCGGGTAACGAGTGTGCTGATGCGGCTGCTAGATCTGCTTCCTCTTTGGTTGTCACACCCTTGCCACTGTTTCACCGGGATTTCCGCTTTCTGGTTCGCGACCATATCAAGCGAACGTGGCAAGGTCTGTGGGACCAACAGGTGGAAAATAAACTGCATCGTATTAAACCTAATATTGAAGTCTGGAAATCCTCATATCGTCGGAACCGTAGGGAGGAAGTGGTGCTTGCTCGTCTCCGCATTGGGCATTGTCGATTCACTCACCGCTTTTTGCTGTGTGGCGACACTGCGCCGATGTGTGAGACGTGCAACTGCCGGACTCACCGTCGCTCATCTTTTGTGCACCTGTGTTCGTTTTCGTGATGTGCGTTTTCATTTCTTTCATTCTTATTTGTTGAACGAAGACGCCGCTACACTGCAGCGGCTGCTAAATGACCACTGCAATACTGTTGCTGTTTTATCATTTTTTAAACAAATTGACTATTTTAAACGTGTTTAGATTTTAGCCCTATCATCATCCTCATTTCTCAGTTTTACTGAATCAGCTAGATTTTAATTTATGTATCATGTTTTTAATACTGTTTCATTATCTTTTTTAGCCCTTTCATCGTTCTCATTCTTCAGTTTTATTTGATCAGCCATATTTTAAACTTTATCGCACATTTTTTAATACTGTTTGTTTGTCTGTCTTTTGTCTGGCGCTCTTTGGCCAACCATGGCCCCTTGCGCCATTAAAATCAACCAACCAACCAACCAAGTAAACGTTCTTCCCAATTCACTGAGATATGTTTTCATAGCTTCCTTGACATCATAATCATTTGCAAAATGCTAGCCCTGAAAGTACTTTTTCATTTTAGGGAACAAATGGTAATCGCAGGGAACTAAATCAGGACTGCATGGGGGATGTGGCCATACTTGCCACTTGAAATGGCGAAGAAACTGCTACGTGGCGGCAGCTCTGTCTGGGGTTGCGTTGTCGTGCCACAGAATGATTCCTTTAAACAGTGTTCCTCGTCTTAGATCCTTAATTACTTCCCTTAACTTCTTCAATCTCTCGCAGTACATTGCAGCGTTTATCGTACCCTTTTTTGACATAAACGCCGTGTACAACGGCCCTTCGCAGTCAAAAAAAGACCGTCGCCATCACTTTTCCGACAGACGGCACGACTTAAAAAATGTTTTTGCAATTGTTGAGCTTAGGTGTTTCCACACCATGGATGCTGATTTGCTTTCTGGTGCGAACTGATACACCCACGTCTCATCGCCTGTGACGATGCTCTGCAAGAACTCTGTGCCTTCTGTAGAATAAAGTTGCAGGAACGCAAGACTACGCAAATTGCTGATTTTTGTGCTGCTCCTTTAAAAACCGTGGAACCCATCTTGTGCACAGTTTTCTGAAATGCAGGTGATCGTGAATGATAGCGTGTACACCACGTTATTACACATCTAAATCTTCGACAGTTTCATGAATTTTAATGAGATGATTATCCTTAATTGTCTTCTCGACGCGCAAAATGTGATCAACTGTCGTCGAAGTTGAACGTCAGCCACTTCCCGGTTCATCTGTAAAATCCGTACGCCATTCTTCGAACTGCTTACACCTGTTCCCAATTGCCTGGCGAGACATTGTCTCTTCTCCATAAACAGCCGACAGTTGGCGATGGATTTTAGTAGGATTCAAAAGCTTTGCTCATAGATAAAGGCTCTGTTCTACGAACATCCAATTTCAAATAACAGTCCAGCTGCTGCGCCATAGCAAATGACCGTTAACGAATACACTACGCAGCACAGTTGTGCCACACTCGTTCCACAAGTAGGTGATGAAAAGTATGACGTCACTCCGCAGCCGCGTTCTTTCCTTCTTTCCATTTCCCATAGTCGTCGCTATGCGATTTTTTTTTGAAACGCCCTTGTATATATATACATGTACCTGCAAAGCTGTATGTTCGTCCACTAGATAGAGAGAGAAGGATACCAGCGTTGCTTGACGCAGGAACAAGGTATTTCATGATTTTTATCCTCTCCGTGTGTATTTAAGGGGATTACTTAGAAAAATGACATGATTAAGCTAATACCGATATTAACCATACAGATCAGTTTACTTTGCAAATGCTTATTGGTTTTATCAAGACAAGATACCAGATCAAAGAAAAGGCTATCTAGTCTTAGACGTAAGGAAAGAACATCAGTTTAGCTGTAATGAGTTTTTGTGGCTCCCATGTGGGTGCGGATATTAAGTTCATTACCTTTTGTAGTACTCGTATTATCTGGAGAACCTAGAGTGAACTGCTATGATTCGTTCGCGACCAAACAACCTTGGAAAGAAAGTTTTATCAAAAGAAAATCGAATAAAAAAGGGAGCTTAAAATTAAGGTTAGTGTCAACCTCAGCAAGTTATCACGCTTCATTAATATCGATCTGAATACGAACAGGCTTTGGTATAAAGAACATAAATTTAGCAGAAACGGAAACCAAGCTCAGGTGCAGTGGGGATGATTTTTTTCCAATATTGAATCACATGTGAAAAATTATTATTTTCATGTTATTCAAAATAAGATTCTCTATTTTCCTTCAAGAAAAGTTATAACTATTATTTGAGCATAAACGTTCTTGCAATTTTAAAAAGTACCTAATGCTAAAGTTAGTTAAAACCCTGTCGAAATTAAAACTGTTTTTAGGTTTGGAAAGGCATCGCTGGTTTTCTAGGAACACAATCGATTTCGTTCATCTCAACAATCTTTCAATATCGAATTGTCAAATTCAACATTTCTTCAGTACTGTCACGGAAGGGACTTCTTTTTCATTTATTTTTTTCAATAAAATTATCGATATTGTCCAATTTGAAATATCTTCCTCAGCAAAAGCAGAACATACATCTTTTCGGTACTAATTTTATTGAGTTCCACAGCTCCTCCGTTCTGTTAAAAAAATTTTGAATTCAAAATTTTTTTTGTACTTCTTTTGAAAAAAAAACGTACATTTTATATTGTCATTTTGTCCGTCTCTGGACACCATATCTCAGAAAATATAAATCCGATTTGAAAAATTACTTTTTCGTTGGGAAACACGAAATGTGAGAAGGGGGATCTTTGCTTTCCGGGACTCTTCCGGTGAATAACTTCGCCTCTAAAGAGTGTAAATGCTGATATTATCAAATTAAAAATACATTTTACCCCGTATGAGAAAATCATCCAATTAAAAAACATTTTTCTTTCGATACCATTTACAGTGAAGGCTATTTTGGGTAGAGTTTCTATTTTTTTTTCTTTAGATGTTTAACGACCACCGTGAGCAACTCGATGGGCTAGAAGTAGTATACCGTCCCTAATTCTGGGTCACTGGTTCCAGGGAAGAGGGACAACCAGTAAGACAAACAGAACATCCATGCCTCACCGGGATTCAAACTCTGACCCATGTCGGACGAACAATCAGAAGTCAGTTTTAAGACCACTGTGCCACTGACGTGGCAGTTTCTTTTTCAAGTAATACATATTTTTTCCGCTAGAGGGCTTAATGTAGATTGCGATTTCTTCAATGTCTGCTTCTGTCTGTCCGATTGGAAAATTTCTTTTTGCGCCTGGTAGAGCTTCTAATTGGAAATGTTTCGGATGTAATTTCCATTTGGTGATAAAGAACTGTTTTGCCACTAGGGGAGTAAGTGCATATTGCTGTTTCTGATGAATTAGTAGCAATATCTACGCATCTAATAAGTGAGATCGAAAAATTCCAACCAGTAAGACAAACAGAACAACCAGTAAGACAAACAGAACATCCATGCCTCACCGGGATTCGAACTCTGACCCATGTCGGACGAACAATCAGAAGTCAGTTTTAAGACCACTGTGCCACTGACGTGGCAGTTTCTTTTTCAAGTAATACATATTTTTTCCGCTAGAGGGCTTAATGTAGATTGCGATTTCTTCAATGTCTGCTTCTGTCTGTCCGATTGGAAAATTTCTTTTTGCGCCTGGTAGAGCTTCTAATTGGAAATGTTTCCGGATGTAATTTCCATTTGGTGATAAAGAACTGTTTTGCCACTAGGGGAGTAAGTGCATATTGCTGTTTCTGATGAATTAGTAGCAATATCTACGCATCTAATAAGTGAGATCGAAAAATTCCTTTGCGAGATGATGCAGCTCCCAACAGAAAATCTTTTGCGCATCAAATAAAGCACAACTTTTTCACCAAGGGGCATAGTTGCAAAACATATTTTTCTTGGTATTCTAATTCCACAACAGTCTTATTTTAAAAAATCTTTCTTTGTTTAACAGCATTTCTGGTGTAGAATATTTTACATATAATTTCAAATTTTTGATAATGTACAAGTTTGCGATTCAAACCTTTCCGGCCACCTCATATTTGTAGGGAAATCTTCGTGTTTAAAAACCCGATTGAAAAACACTATTTTAGTAAGATACTACTACTTCGAAAATATTTTTGGTGCATTTTCTGCCCAAAATAATGCACACCTATTTGGCTAAGGGTCACGAAAGTTAAACTCATTTCCTCGATATCTCTACTTTTAAAAGTCAGATTTAAAATAATTCTTTAACTCCAAATACCATTCACTTTTGTGAAGTATCTTGAATGCACTCTTGGGTTTTATGTAGTTTACAGTTCTGGCGCTAGGTGAGGTTACTGCGCATTTCTGTTTGTAACTGTATCTCCGCTTTTCAGAATCGTATTGAAAAATTTATTTTTTATTGTATGTTATTCACTACAGTAAAGATTGGGAATATCGTACTCTTAAGTAAGGGGCAGTTTTTCCACTAGGGGTTGCAAATATGAAAAATTCTGCAGAATTAAAAAAAATCATCTCGCTAGCTCTCCTTCCAGAAGATGTCTGTGAAAAATTATTTTTCCTTGGCACAGCTGTTTCGTTGAAGAATGCTTTCATCATCTATTTGTGAAGAGTTCATTTAATTCTAAAATTCCCTTAGAGAATATTATCTGGTGGGACACTCTTCACTGTAAAGAGTATTTGGCACGTATTTTCATCTTTTAGTAATCACAGCTTTTACGCAAGGGCAGGCATGGGGAACCTGCGGCCTCATAGTCCACATGTTTTGAGTGAAACTAAATTTTGTGGAACAGATCCTTTTATTTTTATTAATATGTTTCTCTTCGTTTTTTTATTATTTTTATTTTAAACTTAAAATGACTGAATTTATAATTTTAAATACCAAAGAGTAAAGAAGATTGAACCAAATGCCTTCCGACGGACGACCACAATTAAAACATTTACAAGTCATACGGGCTGTTTTGACATCTGCTACGCTCATGATTTTGTTCTGTGGCTCCTAAAAACTACAGATTGAATTGATTGAGCTTTCAGTAGATGACATTTTAAAGTCCTTATTTGACGCTAAGAAAGATCCACTTGAAATATGGAAAAATGCAATAGAGTGCCCATGCATTCGGCAGCATGCACAAAAAATACTTTCTTGCTTTTCAACCAATAACTGCTGCGAATCTACATTTTCTTACCTAACCCAAATTAAGACGCCCTTAAGGTGGACGTCAAGTAATTTTGCTTCCTACACTTCCAATGGAAAACTTTTGTACATATTTCCTTCACAATTAGTGTGTTCACAAGGATGAAAATTTGAACATCGATTAAAATAACTTCATAATATAACTTGGAATACTTAATATTTTCTACAACATAACCATAATTATATTAAAAATCAATAAATTTTCCTTTGGTGGAGTTTAAATCAGAAAAAAGATGGCGGTTTTTTTCGTTGTTGGGACGGAATTGTTTTTCGTTGGTGGGACTTGGACCCTTGGTTATTATACCACAAACCATGCACTCTGAAGTGTACCTCAACGTACTGGATAATTTGCCCTTGTAACGTATATTCTATTTCTACTTTCCTTTTGAATTTCTTTTTTATGCTTTCCAACCGTAGGTTGAAGAAGCGTATATGCTCCAGCTTTGTCCGTTTGTCTGTCCGTCCGCACGATAACTCGCGTAAAAATGGTTCGATTTCAATGAAATTTTCGTATGCTGTAGGGGACGACATGGGGACGAACTCTATTGAAAATCGGCGAAATGGGGTCAAAGGTCAGAACATAGGAGCGGGATGCATTTCATTGCTCTTATGCGTTATAACTTGCATAAAAATGCTTCTATTTCACTTCAGTATGTGGTAGGGAACCAACTGGGGACGAACCCTGTTGAAAATGGGCGAAATGGGGTCAAAAGTCAGGACATAGGAGGGGGATCCATTCCATTGCTCTTATGCGCCATAACTTGCGTTAAAATTCTTTGATTGCGGCAAAACCTTATGTTGTTCCGGAGGCATACTGAACCGGTTCTGTTGAATATAATTGGAATCGGATCAAAGATCAGGACACAGGAGCGAGATTTATTCCACACCCATTATCTTCATAACTTGACTAAAAATCCTTCTATTGCTACAAAACTTTAGTATGTTGTTCCGGAGTTATACTGAATCAATTCTGTTCAATATAATCGAAATGGGGTCAAAGGTCAGGACACAGAAGGCAGATTTATTCCACAGCAATTATCCTCATAATTTGAGTAATAACTTGAGTAATGATTTCTGGTATGTTGGAAAACGTATCATAATCAATGCATTGGACGATTTTACTAAATTGTTCTATGTAAATTTGACTTCATTCTCTTAGACATTTTAAAACCTGTCTCTATGTATATCTGAGTTCATTCTCTTACACATTTACACTGTGATTGAATGTTATGTCTTTTCCCTCAAACGAGAATGACGTTGGCAACAATTTGAAGTCGGAACGAAGGTGACGCATGTGTGTCCTGATAAGAACGTCAGAGAAAAATACGATGCAGCAGTTGCTTTGGGGGACTGATGTTATTGATGATAGACGTGCTGTTGATTGCTGTTACACTGCGATTGGATGTTAAATCGCTGATATTGTATTAAGTATTCTAAGGAACTGGATATGAGTGTGGAGTAAACTACATGCAAGCAGAATAAACGTATTTGTAAGTAAAACTATTGACCTTTTTTTGGAAATGCCTATGGGTATCTGATAATATTACATTGACTTTAGTACACATAATGTAATCACTGACGTTAAGGACTAAGTTCTACAGTTACAGCAGAAAGGCAATTCCGTTATTCCATACCAACAATTTGGCAGTATTACAGAAATGACCGTTGTCTCGTACAACACGATTGAGATCCCTGCCACACTGCACGGCATGTACAGGACTGGTTTCTTGAGAATGAGGTAGAATTGTTAGACTGGCCTGTTCAGAGTCCCGATCTTAAGCCCATAGAACACTTCTGGAATGAAATGGAACGACGGATACGAAATTAACTACAACGACCGTCTTCGCTCTCCACCCTGGCAGCAGCTTTGCAGGACGAATAGGGAGCAATTCCTGTCGAGATCTATGACGAATGGGGAGCCATTCCTGTCGAGACCTATGACGAATGGGGAGCCATTCCTGTCGAGACCTATGACGAATAGGGAGCTATTTTTGTCGAGATCTATGACGAATGGGGAGCCATTCCTGTCGAGATCTATGAAGAATGGGGAGCCATTCCTGTCGAGACCTATGACGAATGGGAAGCCATTCCTGTTGAGACCTATGACGAATGGGGAGCCATTCTTGTCGATATCTATGACGAATTTGGAGCCATTCCTGTCGAGACCTATGACGAATGGGGAGTCATTCCTGTCGAGACCTATGACGAATGGGAAGTCCATCCTGTCGAGACCTATGACGAATGGGGAGCCATTCTTGTCGATATCTATGACGAATTTGGAGCCATTCCTGTCGAGACCTATGACGAATGGGGAGTCATTCCTGTCGAGACCTATGACGAATGGGAAGTCCATCCTGTCGAGACCTATGACGAATGGGGAGCCATTTCTGTCGAGACCTATGACGAATGGGTAACTGTCGAGACCTATGACGAATGGGTAACTGTCGAGACCTATGACGAATGGGGAACTGTCGAGACCTATGACGAATGCTCCTAAATGGCGGATAAATCTGAGACGCAGGCTTCTAACCATTCGTCCGAGATGTGGCCGGGTTCAAGTTCAAGATGAGGCATAAGTGAAATGCTCGTCTGATGGCGCCGGCTCTGTCCCTTCACTGGAACCAAATTAGAGACAGGCAACTACTTGTAGCCCTACGAGTTGCTCATAGTGGTCAGTATGCTAAAAACAAAACAAACGAACTAAGAATTTCCTCTCCATGAATTTCAACGTCCTTACAAAAATGTGTGTGAACCGTCCCAGTAATCAAGTGGTACGAAACTCTGGCTTCTAATCATTCGTCCGCGATATGTCCGGGTTCCAATCCCATCTGAAGCCTGGATTATGTGGTTTTGCATTAAGGCACTGGCTCCCCCTGTAATCAGTGATGTTAAATTAGGGATGTGCTCATTCATTTTCTCCTGGTGATCATTAAATCTTACAAACAAATTGATATCAATTTTTTTTTAAGTTTATCCGAAATTAAAGCAAACTCTATATCTGAAAAGAAATTTGTTCTAAAACTTCGAGTTCTTTTCTATATAATAATTATATAAAGTTTTTTATTGTGAGTCCTATTTTGAGAAAACGGCTGAACGTAAAGATATATTTGAGGTATCAAAATAAAGGTCTTACAATGTAGATGGGCCAGTCGAAGAGAAACATGAGACTGGAGCAACGGTTCGGGAGATGCGGGGCGGCAAAGTTCCCATGAAAAGTAAAGTCTATGGGAAAAGCGCGCGGTTGATATTCGATCGCCTTCGGTTGTCCCACGCGCTGTTGAAGGCGGAAGCATGGAGGGACTGAGAAAGTCTGAAGTCTTCTCTTTTCTGAACGAACCGTTGCGCAAAACAACGCTAGCCGGCCTTCGTATCAAAGTTCTTCTCATCGGAACAGCGAACACTCTCGAAGACCTGCTTGCCTTATGCCGTTGGACTCTGTGATACATGTATACAATTTAATATTCATTCGATCCAGTTTATTCACGTAAGACGGTGTTTCTCATTGTGTAAATAACATTCCTTTGACCATTGTTAGTAAAAACAATTAGAATGTACATATTGAGTTGCACCATTTATATATTCATTCTATAATGTTTTTTTACTGTGAGACCGATTTTGAGAGAACGGCTGAACGTAAAAATATGGTTCAGGTATTGAAATAAAGGTCGTATCATGTAGACGTGCCAGTCGAAGATAAAACTGAGATTGGAGCAACGGTTCGGGCGTGGCAGGGGGGCAAATTTCCTATGTAAAGTCTATGGGAGAAGCGTGCGGCCCTTATCTACACCAGGCGCTCAGTTCAGTGTCAGACTTGGTGTTTGCATGGTGTTTTATGATCAGTCCTAAAGTAAGTAAATACTTTATTGCATACTTACCCCTAACAGAATGTCTCTCCCACAGAAAAAAAAGAAGAAAAAGAAAACGTAAAGCCTTACTAGAAGGCGTGAGCGATCAATGGATCACAACTATATTTCTCAGACAAAAGAGAATGAAGATATTCGCAAAGCGAATCTCATTCCAACAACATTTACAAACACCGTTGTGGCTGAAGATGAGAGTGAAAGAGTGCGCTACCTAGTTGAATTTTTGAACGCGATTAACATAAGTGGACTTCCGCCTCACATTCTACGACTGAAAGAGGGTGCAGTCGTGATGCTCATCCCGAACCCGGCCGCATCGGTGATGCAGTGGTCTGAGCGTTGGCTTTTATGATCATTCGTTCGTGAAGAGTCCGGGTTCGAATCCCGGTGAGGCATGGATGTTGCGTTTGTCTTACGGCACTGGCTATCTCCCTTCCCTGAAACCAGTGACCCTAAATTAGGGATAGGCGACTGCTTTTTATGTTTTTACTGTGAGATTGAGTTGTTCACGGTGGTCGTTAAACCTTCAGTCAAAAAAAAAAAAAAAAAAAGACGAACCTGGACTATTGTTTTTACTGAAGTGGTTGAATGAATTTATCAATCAAATAAAGTTTGCATTTGTTGTTTCCATATGAGTTTATTCTTTCAAAAAAAAACAAAAAAAAACTAACCGTCTATTTCGACGGGTTTCGTCTAGCATATTAGAAATTTAGTAACTGAGGCCATATTTGAATGCCTAAAGGAATGACACATTCCATTTATCATCAGTGAAATCTTTTTTGGCGAAACTCTTATTCAAGATTTTGCGAAAAAATATTCTTTCTTTCAAACAGACATAAGTGAGTGTATAATACGCAAAATTCCCAGGAAGTTCCTTTTACATGGTGTCGGAAAACACGAACAAGGTTGCACTTCTCTCCTAAATAATAATGTTGATTAAACTCAATGTAATAAGAAAGGGACCAGCTCTCTGCTTTACCAAATTATAGGAATGCCAAATCTAAAACATAAGCATTTATTTTTCTCACTAAGGGAAGATAATTCAAGCACTCTTAAAGTTAAATATATTCCGGAAAACGATTGATTTATGTTCTCCCTGTTATGCCAATTTGCTTGTAAAACTCCTTAAGATGAAGAACCGACACTTAAGCTTCAGTGTTACTGTACTTGAATAACCGATATAACGGACAATTCTCCTCGGCATACCCAGGTAGATTCTGTACCTTTCATTCGTTTGCAAAATGTATTACGAGAGGTCACGTTTTTCCAAATAAGATCACAGTTTTTCTTAAACGATCCCTCTTTGCGTTTTATTGACACTCCAGACGAAATGGCATTTTACAGCAAAGTACCGCCGTTTTTAGAATTTCAGTGTTCGTAGCTGGAGAGTTGAGAAATTTACTGTCTAACATAAAATTGTCACAAACGGAAATTCTGGAAGAGCAATCACACAAAAGCAATTACTTTCTTCGTGTAAGCCTTCCACTGCCCCTGCCCAACCGCATGCCAGAAATTTTTTGATTTACCGAACTTCAGTTTCAAACAAAATGAATAGCGTGAGCAAAAATTCCGTTCTGCTTTTGGCTTTGCAATTTTGTCCCAAGGTAAATTACTTTTCTGATATATTCAATGCCCTTTACGACTCTGATTTCTTTTACACATTTTTTCTAAGATTTTATTTTGAGTGAAAATAACACTGGAGGGGGAGTATATTTTTACTTTACGTAAAGAAACTCACTTTCTCTCCCTGAAAATCTAAAACTTCCAAGTTTTCTCTTTCGTTCTTTTGTCACATGATGTTTTCAGTAGACCCTCAACTCTTTCACAAATTTCCCCGTCATCTAACACTAATTTTTGGTCGTCCATCATTGTTTTGTATTCCTTTAACCCTAATTTCATTTTGTCTAGCACAAAATGTTTGGTCTTCGAACAGTAATCTGGGGTCATATGACACTTTTTTCATGTTTTCTGACACTAATTTCAAACCATTTAATATCTGCTTCCTCTTACACTAATACCCGATCTTTTAACACCAATTTCCTGCTCTGTAATATCCATATCTGTTCTTTCTACATGAATCTGCACTTTTCTAACACAAATTTCAGTTTCTTAAGAGCAATTTCATTTATTATCTTTCTGCACAAATTTGAGCTCTCCTAAATCCAATAATTTAATATAAAATTCAGGTCTCCTTTTCAAAACTTTCCCTTGCTTTCCTAACACTAATTTCCGCTCTTTCAAAAAAATATTTTAATCTTTTCTGACACTGATTTCAAGTAGTCTGATATTAATATCCAGTTTCTTAACACTAATTTTAGGACTTTTAACATAAGTTCTAAATGAATCTCCGCTTTTAAAACACCATTATTTTTCTTTTATAACAACTAGCAGTTATGCCTGTTCTCCGAAAAGTGAATCTATAATTTTTTGAAGATAAAATTAAAGAAAGGAAAAGTAATTAAGAGAAAGAAAAGTAGTTTAAGACCCGCAACTGCTTCACGATTTAGAACAGAATCGTAAAGTCAATGCATACGGTTTGACGAAAAATGGATCACGCTTTGGCGCGTCTTAATTTTAAATCCAAATTTCATGGAATTTTTACAGCATTTCAACGTATCTGGCATAATTATATTTAAACCTATCAGCATTTTGAACAGTAAACCTAAGCCTCCATTTTGAGCTCTTTAGTTTTTAGACTTTTTTAGGTATCCCAACCTTAAAGACTATCAGCATGCCAATTTTCAGATCTCAAGGTTGTGGAGAAGTGGTGGAACAATTCCGAAAATTTCAAGCAGAGATTGTTCCAAAGCCACCATGTTGACCTTCAGACCTATCAACAAAACAATTTTCAAATCTACAGGTCATGTAGAAGTGGTCGAGTAATTCGTGAAAATTTTAAGCAGAGAAATATTTCATAGCTACACTTTTTATTTTTATTTTGTATTATTTTATGCCGGCGGAAAAAGCCGAACTTTAAAAGCGTCGTTACGCATTGCGCCATTACCAGTTTGGTTGTAGTCTGTCCTTTCACGCATTGAGAAGAGAGTGCTAAAAATAGCTGTGTGACCATGGCAGCAGGTCACGGGACCTGAACTTTCCTGTGCGGCTACCGCTGAAGACAGAGGAAGCCGTTCGTTCCTTTGCTTTGCGTATTTAAAAAATGCTTAAAAATCAGAAAATGTTTATTTTTTATTTATTTTTAAACAGGGATGATAGTTGTGAGTTTGAGATGTAAAAATTGCAGTGCGTTATGATTTATAGTTTGCCATATATCCTTTTTTTTTAAATGGATCCCATTGCGAAACAGAGAATTTTGTGAAATTTAAAAATTAAATTTTTCGTAAACAAAATCGAAATTAAAAAAAAAAGGGTGACAAGCTGTAAAAATTCGGCCATGGCATTACATGCCAACAAAGTTTCGTGGTTCTGTTGCCCGGAACGCGAACTGATAGTACTATTTCGCTTACATTAACTTTGAAATACAATAGCTTTTGAAGTATCGCCAGAATCGAGAAACTGTTTATTTCAGCGTGTTTTCCGCACAATTCCTACAAGCGATGTATATTTAATATTTTTGTGTTCAATACATTCTGCGCTGCAAGCTAGGAAAGCGCGAGTTTCATGTCTTTTGGCACTAATTTCGGCTCTTCTAGTACTGATTTCTAGTTATTTAAAACTGTTTTAAGCTTCTGTAGCACTACTCAAAATATTTTTTTTTTTTTTTGGAAGAATTTCGGTTTTCCTAATGCTCAGTTTGACTTCCCTAGTAATGACTAGATATCGTAACGGAACTTTCAGGTACTCAAGGAATGACTTCTGGTGTTTTAATGCCAAATTTAACTTTCTTATATTGATTTCAGCTCTTCCAACATTTATTAGCACGTCTTTTGTAAAAAAGATCGTGTTTAAGTTATCGGTTTGTCCGTCCGTCCGTCTGTAGACACGATACCTCTACAACTATTAGTCCGATTTGAAAAATTCTTTTTGCATTGGGAAGCTTGAAATATGCGAATGATCCTTCATTTCGTTTTTTTTTTTTTTTACGATGTACAATTTCGCCGCTAGAGGGCTTAAATGCAGATGATGTCGAATTTAAAAATACGTTTTATTCCACATATTTGCTTCTAAACATCCGATTGAAGAAATTATTTTTTCTTTCGATTCCATTTATGTCGAAGAGTATTTTAGGTATAGTTACTTTTTTTCAAATTACGCATAGGTTTTCTGCTAGGGGACGCAAAAGTAAATTACGTTTTCCCCGATATCTCTTCTTCTAAAACTCCGATTTGAAAAATGTTTTCTTCAGCGGGTACAGCTTCTGATAGAAAATATTTTGCATATAATTTCTGGTTTTTGGTGAAGAATACTTAGGCCACCAGGGGGCGTAAGTGTTAATTTTGGCTTCTGATGTATTTGGCATAAACTCTGAGCTTCTAAAATCTCGATCGAAAAATTCTTTCGTGGACCGATGCCACTCACATCGATAAACCTTTTCGGAATATTTTCTTCTTAAAATAATGCATGGTTTCTACGCCAGGGGCGTAGATGTATATCTTTTTTGTCAATATCTCTACTTCTAGGAGTCCGATTTGAAAAATTCCCTCTTTATTGGATAATGTTTTGCATTATTACATGTTTTTCATATAATTTCAAAATTTTCAAGTAATTTATAAACTTTCCACTACGGGGCGTGATGGTAAATTGCGTTTCCCCCTATATCTCTGCTTCTAAATATCCGATTTGAAAAAATATTTCTGCACCGGATACAGCTCCTGATGGGAAATCCTTTGCACATAATTTCTAATTTTTGTAAAAATGGTTTGGCCACCAGGTGGCGTAAGTCTTAATTTCTGATACTGATGTATTTAGAGCAAAAACTGTGCTTCTAAAATCTCGATTGAAATAAAAAAAAATTTTGTGTATTAATACTACTCACGTCGATAAACCTTTTAGGAACATTTTCTTCTTAAAATAACGCATGGTTTTTAAGCCAAAGGATGTAGATTTATATCTTATTTTTGTCAATATCTCTACTTCTAGGAGTCCGATTTGAAAAATTCCTTCTTTGTCGGATAGCGTTTCCGATGCGAAATGTTTTTCATATAAATTTAGAATTTTCAAGTAAATCATAGACTTTTCGCTAGGGGGCGCAAAGGCAAATTGCGTTTTCTGCGTTATTTCTGCTTCTAAATCTCCGATTTGAAAAATCCTTCCTGTATCGCATACAACACCTGATGGAAAAGATTTTTCATATAATTTCTAATGTTTAGTAAAGAATGGTTTGGCCACCAGGTGGCATAAGAGTTAATTTATGCTTATGTATTTGCAGCAAAATCTGAGCTCCTGAAAACTTGACTTAAAACATTTTTTCGTGGACCTATACTGCTCAAATCGAAAAACATTTTGAGAATACGTTCTTCTTAAAGTAATTCATGCTTTTCCCCCAGGGAGAGTAGATGCATAGCTTATTTTTGTCGATATCTCTGTTTCTAAGAGTCCGATTTGAAAAATTATTTCTGTGTTGGAGAGCGTTTCCGGTGACAAATGTTTCTCATATAAATTCATATTTTTTTTAACGCATAGGCCTGCAACCAGAGGACGTAAGCTCACGATTCCTTTTACAGCAATATCTGAGGGATTAAAAACCCGATTGAAAAACTTCTTTCTTCTGTCAGATGCTATTGTTTTCCATACCTGTTCCATTGACTTCGAACAGCTTTGATAAAAATTTAATTTGCGTCAGAACGGATTCAAAAGACGTGCTGATTACACCCGAAAATTCAGTGTCATCTTTCTTGTTTTATTACTGATGACAATGTTGGCTGGTCTTCTAACGCTCTTAATTTTAACTTCTCCAAAGATAGTTTCAAAACTGTACTTGTGAAATCGCTGGCTTAGGTACCGTCTTCCATTCACGGGTGAATTTTACAGGTTATGTATTAACGAAATCATTAGAATTATTTTAACTTAGGAAGTAAATTGATTTTATTGTGCCATAGGAATATCTTTAGAAAAAGCATTAACCACATCAAAGTGATTATTCGGGACGACAAAATCAAACGTGCAAGAGGGTTACCCCCCCTCCCCACCACCATCCTGAAAATCCTCATTTTCGCAAATAATTACATTTTTATTACTGCCAAATGATGCATTTTTTGAAAAACTTATTTGTCTGAAATTCGATAGTTTAAATTGCTTCAAGAATTTATTGTTGCACCTAAAAAGAAATGAGACATCCTCCACCCGATTTCCAAAAGAAGAAAAAAATAACTTAAGGTAAGCTTGTGGTGTGACTAATATTATATCTTTCACAAGAGCCATTTCATGTTATATCCTTTCTTCATAAAAAAAACTTAGTTTTGTGCTACCTCCTTTAAGAGACACCTTCGAATAAAGGACACATACGTTTAACGGACAATTCTCCTAGTCCCAGTACTTTGGTACAAGGATCCTAATTTACACTGAAGTGCCAGAAAATTTGGTACACCAGTCTAATACTTGTTAGGTACCCCACGGGAGAGCAGGACTGCAGAAATACGACGGGGCATGGACTCCACTAACTTCTGCAAATATGCTGTAGGCAATGCACACCATACTTCCTACAGAGCGCCTCGGATTCCTGTGTTCGATAGCGTGTTGCATGGCATCCAAAATGTGTTCTATCACGTTCAGATCTGGGGACTTGGGTGGGAATGGCAACATCCCAAACTCAGATGAATGCTCCTGTAACCATAATGTGGTGTCCCGCCACTTGTGTGGAGGTAAATTGTCCTGTTGGAACAGGCCCAACCCATCAGCATGACTGCAGGACATGAATTGGTGTACCTCGTCAGAAAGGACGCGCACATAGCGTTGGCCGATCACAGATGCTTGTAGGCGTACCAAGGGTCCCAGTGGTCCAGCTAAACACACCCCATACCATTACGGACCTCCAACCAGCCGGTACAGTTCCCTGTTGACAGGCGGGAACCATGGCTTCATGGGGCTTGCGCCACACACGAAGCCTTCCATCTGCCTGATACAGTTGGAAACGCGACTCGGCAGACCAGGCTACTTGTTTCCAGTCATCAAGTGTCCAGTGGTGGTGTTGCTGTGCCCAAGCGAGGCGCATAGCTCTGTGTCGTGCACCCATCAAGGGGACTCGAGTTGGGCGTCGGCTGCCAAAGCCCATATCGTGCAAGGTACTTTGCACAGTCCGGACGCTGATGCTTGTTGAAGCTCCTGCATTGAATTCCGATGATACCTGCGATAGTGTGACACGCCTATCGCGTGAAACGATTCTTGACAGCCGACGATGGTCACGTTCACCCAATGTCTTTTTGCAGCCACACTGGTATCGTAGGTTGGAGGTTTTCCCGGAATTCTTGTAGTCACAGTACACCCTTGCAATGGTCGTCTGTGAAAATCCGAACTTCGTTTCTACCTCCAAAATACTACAGCCCATCTCACTATCGCCAACTATGACACCGCGTTGAAAATCGCTTAAATCGTTTTGACATGTCATTATCATGCCGAAAACTGCTCTGACAGTTGGCAAGGATGTCTGTCGCTTTATATATGCCTTGGTGGACGTAACCGAGTACGCGCATAGGCGACGTTGCTATGCATTTTGCATAAGCACGTCTGTACCGGTTTTTCTGGCGCATCAGTGTATTTACCTCCGTATTTCAGGGGTGTTTATAGAAATCAGAAATTTAAAACTAAAATCTGGAATTGGTGTTCTTTTCTCCTAATACAGCATCAGCATTGCAGCCTGTGGTATCATCAGAAACTTCAGCATTGCATACAGAAAACGTTTTTTCTCTGTGGCATGTACTTTCTCAAAGTTCTAGTTGTGCAAACAGCGAACAGCTTCCTAAGTTTGTCAATGTATTGAATGCAATACAGTGGATACCTACGGCTGTTAAATGTACACCGATGAGCCAATATATTATGACCACCTGCCTAATAAGTTGAAGGACTCCCTTTAGCCAGCAAATTAGCGGCCACTCGGCGAGGCGTCGATTCGATGAGCTGTCCATAGGTATTCTGGAGTATTTAGTACCGCATTTTCAACAACAGTTCCTCTAGTTTCCGCAAATTTCGTGGTGATGGTGATTTAGCTTCAACCCACTTTCCCAAGTCGAACCACAAATGCTCGCTTGAGTTGATGTCAGGTAAATTCGGAAGCCAGGACGTTAGCAGAAAGTCACCAGTATATTTCTCGAACCACTACTTGACGATTCTAGCAGTGTGACGTGGCACATTATGCTGTTGGTAATGGCCATCACCAGCAGCTATCACAATTGCCGTGAATGGGTGAACTTGGTCCGCCAATGATGTTCAGACACCTTACAGCTGTCAGGGATTGAGCTATTGGGATAATGGGGACTAAACTGTCGCAAGGAAACATTGCCCACACCATAACGCAGCCGGCCTGTTCCCAGTGCATCCACGTGCCGTAGCCTCCGTGGGTAATCGGCGTATCCGCACTTGACCGTGTACGTGATGCACCACGAATCTTGACTCCCCCGACCAGGCCACTTTCTTCTAATCATCCATGGTCCAATCTCGATGATCTTGGACCCATTTCATGCATTGTTGGCGATGACGTGCAGTGAGCATGGAGACTCGGCTGGGTTTTCGCCTACGAAGGCCCATGCGCGGAAGGCTGGGATAAACTGTGTGCCGTGACACATTATCCTAATCACCACTGTTGTAGCTGTGGGTGATTCGTCGCACTATGGCGATGCGGTTGCTGTAAACAATGCGCGACAGTCTCCGCTCTTCTCTGGCATCAAGTGGCTGCGGACAAAACACAGCTGTGTGACGGTTTGTCGTTTGGTCATCTATGCACCACTTTCGATACGTACCGCAGCGGCACGTGAACAATCCACAAGACGCGCCGTGCCATCACAATTAGTCCTTTATCAAACTCCGGTAGATTGGCAGCTTTTCCTATTCTGACTTCTAACACTCTACTAACCGGATGCCGGTTCTCGGGTTGTATATATACTGCTCTGTGAACTTTCCACGTGCCACCGTTCGGTCTCCAGGCGCGCTCATTTCTCTAGGCTGGGGGTGGTCACAATATAGTGGCGCATCGGTGTATAGCTCGAAGTCGTGTTTAAACAGTCTTTTAAAACGGCTGGTTTCACTATTTCAATTTCCAGTGTAAGTGAACTGAGAGCCGCCCCGGTGGCGCAGTGGTCTAAGGCGCTGGCCTCTGATCATTCGTCCGTAAGGGGTCCGGGTTCGAATCCCGGTGAGGCATGGATGTTGTGTTTGTCTTACGGCACTGGCTCTCTCCCTTCCCTGGAACCAGTGACCCTAAATTAGGGACGGGCGACCGCTTATAGCCCATTGAGTTGCTCACGGCGGTCGTTAAACCTCCAATCAAAAAAAGTGAACTCAGTGAGTACACTGAAGAAAATACAGAATTGCGTGAACTTGTCAAAGACAGTTTCGTTAATGTTGCTGTTAAGGAATATACATATTGCGATCAATGAACAGCTGCGCAGCGATTATACTGAGGAAGACATCAGAGGTTTTATTCCTGTGGTTGATAATGAAGGCATAACAGAAAACGCATTGGAGGATGCGGAAAGTGATGGGGAAGAAGAGGAGGAAGGCTGTGATACCAAAAACTTTAAGGAAGCCTTATGCAAGTCACTTGCATAAATTCTTTTTATAAGTCGGTGACAGTGAAGGTCTCAGTTTAATTAGTAAACTTAATATGCACGTGGAGGAAGATGCCTGTAAATTGAAAGCTTCAAAACAAACACTTTTGTCGGGTTATTTCAAATAAATATGCTACACATACTTTCCACTGTGTCATCAAAGGAGAGAGATTTCCTATCTGAGGTTGAAAGAACCGAACTCACAGAGCTGTGCGCCTTTTGGCAGGTGGAAAAAAAAAAAGAATATAAGAGAATTGTGCACAGAATTCCCTGATAGAACAGCATGAAAAAAGAGTACAAAAAAATTAGAGCAGAAGGAGTATACGGTTTCCCGTTAAGTATTGAAATTGTAAGCTACCCTAAATACTTACCTGCAACAATTCGCTCCGAGCAATTAATCCCGCAGCCAATGTCTGGCCGCAGGAATCGGGGAAAGGACAGGGATAAGGGGAACTTGAGGGGAAAAAAGCGCACACACACAAGAAAAAATCCCACAGAGAAACACTCAGTATCGCACAAAACCATGAAATGAATGGCACCCGTCATCACAGAATTGTCGTTTGCTCAATTTCCAGGTAGGGGTCTGCTATTTGCCTACCTTCTCAGGCGTCAATTAGAGAAAAGAGTTTTTCCATTTGGCTCCACTGTTTCATATACAGGAGCAGTACTTTTATACACGTCTGTATTATACATATATATTTTACACTATATTGACAAAAGTCACCGGACACTTTGAAGAGAAACACAACGTAGAATTTATTGGCATTCATTAGTCCGGTGTCGGTCCACCTTTGGACTTAATGCATGCACTGACCCTTCGAGACATGCTTTCGACAAGGTTTTGGAACACAGCGATAGGTATGAGCTTCCATTCAGTACCAAATGCTGCCGCTAACTGTTGCTTAGTAGTTGGCCTTGGTTCCAAACTTCTTATGCAGAGCTCTAATTCATCCCATACGTGCTCTATGAGATTACGATCAGGGCTCTGTGTTGGCGAGTCCACACACGATACGGAATTATCGTCAAACCACGCCGTAACAGTCAGCTTGCTTTATGGCTCGGTGCAATATCCTGCTGGTACCAACAAGGCTCGGTTCCATAGTATTGTCACAGAGTAGGTAGGGCATAATTGTCCAGAATATCGAGGTAGACATGCTGGTTAATAGGTTTGTCCACGATAACCAATGGGCCGGGGACCATACCACGAGGAAAACCGCCACAGGAGTACACTGCCAGCTGAACACCTGACCGTAGGAACAGTACACTGTTGTAAATGGCGTTCCTCCGGCTGCCGCCATAAACACACACTGCCATCAGACTGATGGATCGTGTATCTGGATTCATCAGTCCATAGGACCCGTTTCCGTTGAAATACGGTTCACGATAAAGGTTCTTTTCACCATGCTAAACGACGAGTAGCATTCCGAGTGGAGATGAAAGGCTTATGAGCAGCCGCAAGAATGAAGCTCTCTGCGAATAGTACGTGTGCACACCGAGGTTCCAGCTTTTTTACTCACCTGTACACTGAGATCTTGCGCAGTACTCCGTCGATTAGATGTAATGACTCTCCTGAGGCTGAGACGTCCTGTCACTGGTTTTCTTTGGTCTGAAGGTACGTTTTGCAGCTTCAGGCACGCCATATGTCTTTCACTTATTCAGTACGTCGAAAACAGTTGACTTGGTTATGTTTAAACGCACCTCGGTTTCTCTTATGAACAATCCACTAATATAACACCCAACAATCTTTCCTTTCTCAAAGTCAGTTCTCTCCCTCCGCGACATTTTCACTCAACCTCGCAGTGCGATATGATTGCGGTTAGCTGCAGGCATGTTTTTATACAGTTTGCAGTTGCAGCGCGCATTTTAACAACGCAGCGGATCCTTTCATTTGCGTTTGAAGGGGTGTCCGGTGACTTTTGTCAATATAGTGTATATTGTTATCGTATTTAAGGTTTGCTGCTGTTTACATAAAAAATAACATTCCTTATTGAAATGAAATGTTCATTACTTATTATTTAATACGTATTTCATTAGGAACCTCCCGATAGGGAATACCCCTATTTAAGGGGCAAAGCGTTCGTTCTCATGGTTGCTTCTTATTCAGAGGAGCTGCAGTATTTACAGGGCTCGCACAACCCCAGGAATCCTGAAAATGTCCTGGAATTTTGGGATTTGATTTGCCTTTTTCCCGGACTTGGAAAGCCCTTGATTTCTCATATTTTTGTGAAAGGTCGTGGAACAGTACTGAAATTCTTTCCTCCGATGATTAAAAGAATTAGTCGAAATATTGGGATTGACTACGTTACTTTGCTCTAACTGCCTACGGCGCCTGTTCGCGGTGACATCTCTCCTTCAATAGAGTGACAAGACGTGATGTCATCTCACATGATGCTGGCGTGCAAGGTGTTTAAGTGCCATATTTCCAGCTACCTTTGTTTGTGGTACAGCAGTTGTGTGCAGCTGGAGTCACAACAGTGTGTGGAAATCTTCCCGCAAATCCAAGATGGCCATATTTTACGCTTTGCAACCGTAGGCCGAAGAAGCGCATATGCTCCAGCTTTGTCCGTCTATCTGCACGCATGATAACTCGCGTAAAAATGGTTCGATTTCGATGAAATTTTAGTATGTAGTAGGGGACAACATGGGAAGGAACCCTATTGAAAATGGGCGAAATGGAGTGAAAGGTCAGAACATACGAGCGGGATCCGTTCCATCGATCTTATGCATCATAACATGACTAAACATGCTTCTATTGCGACAAAACTTTAGTATGTTGTTCCGAAGGCATGCTGAACCAATAATGCTATTATGTTTAATATCGTTCAAATGGAATCAAAGGTGAGGGCAAAGAAGCGAGATTTATTTCTCAGCCATTTTCCTCAAAAATTGACTAAAAATGCTTCTATCGCAACAAAACTTTAGTATGTTATTTCTGAGGTACACTGAGCCGGTTCTGTGGAATATAATCAAAATGGCGTCAAAGGTCAGGGCACAGGACCGAGATTTATTCCACAGTCATTATCCTCATAACTTGAGTAATGATTTTTGGTATGTTGGAAAGCGTATCATAATCAATGCATTGCATGATTTCACTAACTTGTTTCTCTAGCACGTGCTTTTCTTACTGAAGGAGATTGATATCTCTTGCCTCCGAATCTTTATTGCCATGTCAAAATTGTATTGTACTATTATCATTTTGCTAGGTTCCAGATTACTCCATATAAGTTCTATATAGAGCATCTTTTTATAAGGGAAAATTTTGTCACTTCGTTGAAAATGTAACACACTGAAGGAACTCTGTAACAGCAGAACTCATAGGACTTCATAAAAATTCTAAAGGCACAGTAAATTTGGCTTCATAAGATTCTAAATGTAATACACACCAAAGAACACTCAGTAGAAGCAGAACCCATAGGACTTCATAAGAATTCTAAATGTAACACACACTGTACAACACTCTGTAAAAGCGGAACTCATAGCAATAGACAGTCATTGCTCTTTCCACACTTTTCAGTAATTAACACACAGCAACCGAAAAATTGTTTCCCGGACACCGCTATGATCGAACCCCAGATCTCTCGATAACTAGCCGAGTGCGTTCGCCTTACGCTACGGTGGCCAACAATCCACCGGCACTATGTGTGTTTATCTGTCAGCATCTGACTTCACAAATCCGTAGAGTTGGGCTCAGCAACTGAGACACGTCCGTCAGGTGGGGCTTAACGGTACAAGCTGTTAAATTATATCTAATAAATGCAAAGGGAAAGAGTGATAGTGAAAATCTTCCAAATACGTGGAGACAACGTGAATAAACAAAGTCATTGCTCTTTCCACGTGTGTCTTTAATTAACACACAGCAACCAAAAAATTGTTATCCTGACACCGCTGGGATCGTATCCCAGATCTCTCGATAACTAGCAGAGTGCGTTCGCCTTACGCTACAGTGGCCAACAATCTACTAGCGCCGTGGATTATAGAACTTCGTAAGAAATCTAAATGCGTAGTAAATTTGTGTTCATAAGATTCTAAATGTAACACTCACTGAAGAACACTCTGTAAGGGAGGAACTCATAGGACTTCATAAGATTCCTAAATGCATAGTGAATTTCCACCCAGTGTGCAAATTATAAAACAATGCACTATGATTCTAACAGATATTTAAGCTCCTGGAATTTTTTTGATTAATTCATGAATTAACCCAGGAAAATTCCTGGAATTTATTTCCTGTAAATGGGTATGATCCCATAATTTAACATTTAAATGAAATCGTACGTTTTCACAAAACTCAAGTGCTTATAAATCATTTTGAAATACTGTATATCATTCTCAAGAGTACGGCGTGTGTACCACACTCAACCAGGGCCCAGATCTTGATGACCTAAAAACTGCCCTTAAAATTCAAAGGAAAAACCTCTTTAAAACAGTTTGTATCATATTTTTTTCAAAATTATAAATTTAATAACTTCAGTCTCAGACAGTTGATAAACTAGAATTTTGCCTTTTCTTTATAAAACATACTATAAAATCTCAGAAAGAGAAACAAATAAATACCTGCCAATGGAATGACAGAAACTGTACAAAATAAGATTTGGATTTGAATTCTTTTGTTCAATAACCTCCCCCATACTCCTTTTCGAAAGAGGAAAATGGGGATTCTCTTTCCCTAAAATCGATTGCACTAAACAGTGTTTTGAACAGCGAAGCCAGAATTTAGCTACTTTTGAAGATTTTTAGCTTTGGTCATCTGCATACTCCTTATGAAAAATTAAGTTTTTTATTTTAAAAAATGAGAGAAAATGCAAACCAAGGACATAAAACATACAAACATGCTCGGACAATATAAACAAATGCCTCCAAACCTAAAAAAAACGCCCTAAAACTCTAAAAAATGTCCTAAAAGGGAAAACAAAAAGGCCCAAAATGCCAAAAATGCAAATGTCGTCAAAATTCTGACCCTTCTCATAACCAAAAACACGCAAAAAAAAAAAAAAAAAAAAAAAAGTCAGACTAACAACTAGAGACTAAAATTCAACTATTTTAATTTTCATGAAGGATTTCAAAATTAATAAACCTATTTTAATCAGAACATTGAGCACTGTTTGTTTCTCAGAATAACTCCTTTTGCTTAAAATAGACTTTTTTTTTTTGAAATGACAGTGCTTTCTTTGATTTCAGCCTCTTTTCGATGAGAACGTTTCATCCATGACCGCCAGAGGTAGTTGGGAAGGTACGAGTTCTGGTGAAACAGCAACCATTTCACTAATAGCAAAACAAACATGGGGTAACAACACAAAGCGTGCGCCGGCACAATTAAGGCGTAGAACCTGTTCTATATAGTCATGCTGACCATTTTTAGCACCCTTTTTTTGTTTTTTGTTTTTTAAAAAAAAGATAGTGCTCATGATTTTACTTTGTCCGTCTGTGGACCCCATATTTTTGCAATTATTAGTCAGATTTGTAAAATCCTTTTTGCATTGGTAAGCTTGAAGCGTGAAAATGATGATCTTTGCATTTTGTGGGGGGTTCCAGTGCAGGTGATATCGAATGCAAAATACATTTTATTACATATATTTGCTTCTGAATATTCTGTTGAAAAAAATATTTTCTCTTTCGATTCTATTGTTAGTACAGTATCTTTTTCAAGAAATACTTTTTCGCTAGAGGGAGTAAAGGTAAATTATGTTTTTCCCGACATCTCTGCTTCTAAAAGTCCGATTTAAAAATTTCTACCTGCATCAGATACAGCTCCCATTGGAAATGCTTTGCATATAATTTCTAATTTTTGGAAAAGATCGGTTTGGTCACCAGGGTGCATAAGTCTTTATTTCTGTTTCTGATTCATTTGTAGCAAAATCCGAGTTTGTGAAGGCTCGACTGAAAACATTCTTTCGTGGACTGATACCCGGAAAACCTTTTGAAAATACCTCCTGCTTAAAATAGTGCGCAGTTTTTCTACCAGGAGGCGTACATGTATATCTTATTTTTGTCGATATCTCTGCTTCTAAGCTTTCTTTCAAAAAAAAAAATTTGAAAGTGTCGGTTTTCAAAAAAAAAAAAAAAAAAATTGGGGAGAGAGTTTCCGGTTCGAAATGTTTATCATATAGTTTCAATTTTTTTTTTCAAAGCACAAGCGTGCCACTAGAGCGCGTAAGGTCATGTTTCCATTTTCATCAATATCAGCAGGACTGAAAACCCGACTGAAAAAAATTCTTTTAAGGTCAAATACTACTAATTGTGGAACATTTTTGTGTATGTTTCTTCCCAAAATAATGCACAATTTCTCCGCTAGGTGGCGTACATGTTTAACCTGTATCTCTGCTTCTAAATGTGCATTTTAAGAAATTCCTTTAACACCAGACGTCATTTACTTTGAGAACACATTAGGTTTGTATTTGAGGAGTTTTGTAGTTCACAGTTCTGTCGCTAGGTGGTGTTTGTTTACTTCTGTTTGGCTGTATCTCCGCTTCTAAAAACATTGAGATTTTTTTTTGTACTGTATGCCACTGGCTACAATAGAGATGTGGAGCATTTACTCGTATCCTCTAAATAATGCACATATTTCCCGCTAGGTGTCGTGAAAGTCAAAACCTTTTTCACGATATCTGCTTCCGGAAGACGTATTTCCAAAGTTATTTTTTCCTTAGCATAGTTTTTTCCACGAAGAATATGTTTCGCCTTGTTTCTACTTTTTCACTGTGCAGAATTATTCCGCTGGAAAGCGTAGAGTTATATCATGTTCTCTTCTATATTTCTTCTTTTAACTGTTCGATTTGAAAATCTCCTTATCTCTGATATTTTATGCCCCATTTATTAATTTTCGTAATGCATTTTTTAGCCGCTAGTGTAAGTAAGTAGCTGTTTCTATTTCTGGATGTTTTATCTATTGCAGAAATCGGGATGTTGTTTTTTTATAACCGGTTCCATTAAATATGAATAACTTTGATAAATTTATTCGCGTTGGAAAGGATTCGAAAGATGCGCTTATTATAACAGAAAATTCGGTGTCATATTTCTTGTTTTACTGTAGCAAAAAAAAAAAGGAACTTGTTGTGTAGTTGTATTCATGAGATTTTTACGCTAATTTACATTTTTGTGCTCGTGTGATGTAGGTAGTAATATCTGGAGCTAGGGCAGATAGGTTTAGGTAAGCATACATTTATTTTATAAATATTTTACTGGAGAGAAAAGTAAAATTTAAAAGTGAACTTAAGAATCCTGGTTTCCAAAGGGCAATGGAAAATTATTTTTTCACCTAATCCGATGCATGAAAAGTGGATTGATAAAAAAATAAATTTTGCTTTAAAAAATTAAGATCAGGAAGCGCTTTTGATCCAGTTAATTCATCAAAAAAGCTTTTTTTTTTAAACTATCATCGAGAAAGAATATTTCCTTCTTCTAACACTCGCAGGTAAAATACTAAAATTTTTGAACCTAAGAAAATTTTTCCAAAACGAAAAGCATCCGGCTTTTTTAAGATTTTAAAGTTTCAGGTTGGACGTGATCTAGAATGTTTCTGTTTCTTGAGACCAGAACGGCCTTTCTATTTTTTGACGGGAGGGAGATATATTGATCTTGTAAGCTATGGGAAAATAAATGAAATATCTATTTTAAAAATAGTACTCATGACGATAAATTAAGATACATCTATAAGACTTTAAATTTAAAAAAATCAGACAAAATTAGAAATCATAATGAATACTCCATTTATAAATTCCATTTGAAAACAACAACTTCAGATTAAATTAAGTACTCACATCCGTGTTCTAAATTTTAAAATTTCACACATTATTCTTAATCGTAAATGGTCACATAAAATACATCTGTCAAATGATCCGTATTGTAAACATTGTGGTCTCTTGGAGAACACTGAACACATTTTTGTTGAGTGTGATTTTGCAAAAAAAAACATTTGGACATGGTTAAAGAAAAACTGAAATTTAAAGGTGGGTTTTGACAGTAAACAAGTCTTATATATCATGCACCTTTAAGGTGGACGTCAAGTAATTTTGCTTCCTATACTTCCAATGGAAAAACTTCTGTACACATTTTCTGGACAATTAATGCGTTCCCAACAATGAAAATTTGAAGATCGATTAAAATAGCTTCATTTTATAACTTGGAATACTTAATATTTTCTAAAACATAACCATAATTATGCAATCCAACATTTGTTTGTCTACTGACGTCATCAAAGTACAGGTCGCACTATCTTTTTTCTTGTTTGAACGTCACCAAAGGAAAAGTTATTGATTTTTAATAAAATTATGGTTATGTGTTAGAAAATATTAAGTATTCCAAGTTATAATACGAAGTTATTTTAATCGATGTTCAAATTTTCAACCTTGGGAACACACTAATTGTGAAGGAAATGTGTACAAAAGTTTTTCCATTGGAAGTATAGGAAGCAAAATTACTTGACGTCCACTTTAAGTGATTTAAAAAGTAATGCAATTCATTATCTAATAACAATTTCAAAATATCATCTGTGGAAGAATAGAAATGTAATGTCATTTAGTCAGAAATACTAAAATTCGGGGCAGATAAAATTAGCAATAAAATGCGATTTTCGAAGAGTTCTAAAATTTGAAAATAGGAAATATGGTGTAAATAAAACTTTTAAAAAGTGGATAGCATTAAAACCAATAGTTTATAGAAAAGGTAATGATATTCTTAATAAAATATAGGAATAAAATAATATATGATGTCATGAATTCATAGTAGGATCCAGAGTTAAATTTTCATTTTTCATGTGTTGGAACTGTTTCTTTTCCTGTGGCTATATTATTTTCGTACTTTCACTTTCTTTCATGGTTATTTTATGTTGTTGTTGTTGTTTTCCTTTTCTTACATTTTTAAAGAATCACTTCAGTATAGGTCTCTTCATAGCGCTGCCTGATGGGGTGATTCTAAATAAATTGTATTAAACCTGCTTCGGTTGGTTTTTCCTGGGCAGGCTCCCTCCCCTCCTCCTCCAGCAAAGATGTTTTGAAAGATCTGTATGAAAGATGTGAAAGAATATTGCTAAAACCTATAAGTACTTATTGTGAAATTTTGTCTTTGGGATCCACATGAATTTTAGTCTGAATAGTATATCTGTGAGAAATAATTTAATTTGGTGTTCTTTGTTATGTTCTTCTCTTAATCTATCTACTCTGCGAAATAGTAGCTTAAATAAATTACGCATTATTTGATAAATATTTAGATTAAGTAAATAGTATGAAGGTGGGTAAAAGTTGCGTTTAAAGGTGATTCTGGATAAAAACAATTAAATCCTTAACAATTCTTTATGAATCACTCATGGTCGGCTTTCATTAATGTCGGGCATGAGACATAAAATAAAGAAACAGAAGATTTCCTTCTTTGGCAATAAATATCCTATTCAGAAACACTTGTTTAATCAGTTTTTAAAGAAAATAACTAAAGCAGCTAATCACCAGTTCATATGAATTAGTAAAAATAACTTTTTTTTTTTTTTTACCGACAAATGCTTAATATGTTGAATGAGATTTCTATTGATGACGACAAAATTTTGCGTACGATGTATTTGCTGGAAGGAGAGAAAGAAATTCATTCGAAGGAAATTTAGGAAACCCTTCGTTCACTTCGCAGTTTTCTAACATAAATACGTCAGGCTGAACCCCAACTGTCACTTTGATATTGGCGCTCTGGTGCTGCGAGAAATAGCCAATTGCAGGTGCCCTTCCGGAGAATTTGTTTTCCAGCCAATGAGAGCTTCGCTTTTAAGAGACGCTGGTACAGCATCACCAACGGATGAGCGATGGAAGAGAGCGGCATGGACGGACGAGGGATTTCTCCTCTAGCTCCTACGATTACTCCAATTCCATCGTCCTTCTCAAGTGTGAAGTGCTCTTGCGTATCTTACATCCTTGGCGGAAATTACTCCTGGATATCTTTAACCATGCGTTAAAATTACATAACGTTGCGGGTGATATTTTCGTTGCACTGTTACGCCGAGACTCTGAGCTCCGTCGTTGTGACTTTCAACGGGCACGCTGTGTGGTCTATAGCTGTGGGAATGACTCATAAAGGAATCTCTCGTCTTCTGCAGGCTTTCAAATCCTTTTAGACCCCAGATGGATTACTTCATTAATGAGCACATGAGTCAAAGTGTCTGAATTCCCCTTTGCACGTTTTTATAGCATCTGGTGAGTTTTTTCCTTTAAATTTGAGTTTCAGGAACATAGAAATGATTTGCCTTTCTTGATATGGTTATTTTTATCTCTGATTTGAATAACTGCAAGTTACAATAATATGTAATTTCAGTGTAGATATTATTGATCAGTTTCGTTCATTTTCTAAAGTGCGTAAAACAGTTGTAGTGAAGTTTCGATGCATATTGATAATATTCTGAAATTACGGTAGCTTGATTTCTACCGCAAGCCACTGAAGTGCTTCTATAAATAGATTTTCTTTCGTTTCCTCTCGACCCTACATTTCAAATGATTTGTTACTGTTTTATACGTAGCAGAATGGACGGAATCTACGTTCTCTCTTAAAAGTGTGATATTAAATATCTAAATTAAAGACTCTTTAAGATGGCATTTTAAGATTTTCATTAAAATGCGGCTTAAAATATAAGTTACTGTACGAAACTAGGTACGGAAACCGAACGGAGGGGGGGGAGACCCTTTCCCCTTGTCAGTTTTATAGTTGTTTTTATCTTGTGCCAAAACAACCATTCTAAGAAAAGAAAAATGTCACTTCCTACATAAAATTAAAAAACAAACAGTTGAATGCTTTATTGGGATAAAGTGTATCTGATATTTATTCAGTTACAAAGACTGGACTTCTGCCCGCTATCTCAAAGGTTATACAGCTATGTATATACAACAGAAAACCGGGTGAATTTCTTACTGTGAAATACTCAGCTTCTCTTATGCTATCACTGATAGATTGCATTTTTGCTGTACGTATGACAGCCCTTTCGTAACAGCGAAAGTATAAAAAAAAATGAAAAGAGACAAAAATCATGCAAGGCATCTTACGAGTGTCAACCATTGAGGCAAAAACTGGAGGTGGGGTTGTATTTCAAAAACTAGAGCATAAATAGAGAGGATTCCTTTTTAAATCCCAGGTCTTATTTATCAACTGTAAGATGTCTGTAATGTTTTGTTTCATTTTAATCAAAATTTAAGAAATCAGATGTACTTTCAATCGTGTGATGAGTGTTTTCATTAAAAAAAGAAGTAAAAGAGAAAACTTTATATTAATATCCGACGTCTCGTTTCGTTTTCATTAAAAAAAAAGAAGTGAAACGGAAAATGTCATATTAATATGTGAAGACTCATTATGTTTTTATTAAAAAAAAGGAAATAAAAAGGGAAAACGTTATACAAATTTCCGAAGTCTAATTGCGTTTTCATCAAAAAAAGAAGTAAAACTGAAAACGTTATATTAATGTGTGAAGTCGTGTTGTGTTTTCATTAAGAAAAAGAAGTAAAAGTGAAAACGTTATATTAATGTGGGAAGTCTTATCGTGTTTTCATTAATAAAAAGAAAAAGGAAAACGTTATATTAATGTGTGAAATCTCATTGTGGTTTTAAAAAAAAAGTAAAAGGGAAAGCATTATATTAATCTTCGAATTCTCACTGTGAATTCATTAAAAAAAAAAAGTAAAAGAGAAAGCGTTTATATTAATGTGAAAAGTCTCGTGTTTTCATTAAAAAAAGAAGTAAAAGAGAAAACGTTATATTAATGTGCGAAGTCTGACTGTGTTTTCATTAAAAAAAAGTACAAGGAAAAGCGTTATATTAATGTGTGAAGTCCAGTTGTGTTTTCATTGAAAAAAAAAGAAGTAAAAAGGGAAAACGTTATATTGATGTGTAAAGTCTCATTGTGTTTTCCTTAAGAAAAGGAAGTAAAAGGGAAAACGTTATATTAATCTGCGGTCTGTGTTTTCATTAAAAAAGAAGTACAAGGGAAAGCGTTATATTAATGTGTGAAGACTAGTTGTGTTTTCATTGAAAAAAAGAAATAAAAAAAGACGTTATATTAATCGGCGAAATACGCTGTTCTTTATTGCTCGTTTTTTTATTTCTATTCGTATTGTACAGGGTGTCCCAGTTGCTACTTTACCGAAGTTTTTATTAATAGCATCATTAATAATTACAGTAATTGAATGATATTTTGTAACAACAAGCCTTCATCCATGGAAAACAGAACCATATCATAAGAGATGCTGAAAGTGTCCCCTTGTGCATCGAGGCAGGCTTGAACACGAACACTCCATAATTCGGGAAGTGTTCTCGTCAGTTGCTCCAGCGTAATTGCTGCCACTGCCTCGCAGATGTTGTTCTTCAATTACTCAAGGATTGTCGGCTTGTTTTGAAACACCACTGATTTGAGATACCCGCAGAAAAAAGAAATCAGAGGGTGTTAATTCAGGAGATCGAGGTGGCGACATTCCTTTAGAAATCACACGATCTCCAAAGAATGAATCAATTTCAGCCATACTCACATATGATGTGTGGAAAGTTGCCCCATCTTGTTGAAAATATACAATGGTCAGCTCTTCAGAGTGCAGTTGGTAAACGAATGCCTGAAAAATTTCCATGTAGACGAATATTGGAAATTTTTCAGGCAACGTTAACGGATACGATCAGCATCACGACAGGCAAGCAGCTGAACTACCCCTAAAAAATCACGAGCCTGGCATGTGTGACGTCCAAGGTCACAACTAGTGCGCCAACAAGCATTGAAGAACAACATCTGCGAGGCAGTAGCAGCGATTACGCCGGAGCAACCGGCGCGAACTTTCCGAAATGTGGAGTCTCGTGTTCAACTAGGGCGGACTGTCAACATATTTTATGATATGGTTCAGTTCTCCGTGGATGAAGATATGTGTTCTTACAAAGTATCATTCAATTACTGTTATTATTAACGATGTTATTAATAAAATCGTGGGTAAAGTAGCAAGTGGGACATCCTGTATTACACACACAAACCAAAACTATTGCTAAGCATAAGAACAGAACCCATGGATTTCTTACGAAACCTTTGAATGTAAATGTTTTCATCATTCTGTAATTTCGTATTTGTGAACCCTTTCCCAAGAAAGCCGGTTAAGGGTCCAATACTAGTTTTGATAAAAAACGTATTTAAAGTTTAGAGCTATTTTTTTTGTTTGTAATAAGAATTAAATCACATCTGATGACCCACAGGTTAAATGCAGGAAATTATCTAGTTCATTACCCGAATATCTCAAACTACTGATCGAGCAGAAGAGCTACTAGAAAAAATAATAATAATAAAACTCAATTCTGTATGCTAATAAAATTATTCTCTGGTTAGTATTTTGTACTTTTTTCTTCTTTATTCCTCTTTCTTCTCTACTCTCGAAATGGGCCGGTATGGCATACCGACACTTCTTTTTCCTATTTTTTCATACCGGCACTTTTTTACCCGGAATTTACATACCGGCACTTTTTTACCCGGAATTTACATACCGGCACTAATTTTAGTAGTTGGTATTGCAGGAATGATTTTTTTGTCCCTGATTTACGAGAGTGTATTCTTAAACATAGAATATGTGCCTCTTGCCTTTGAAAATAACTGTGTGGGAACCGTAGGGTAGTATGAACTATAAGTTCAATCCTTCAAAGGACGGAAATCAAGTTACCCATAGCGTCTGATCACAATTTGCACAAGTCCCATATCATCCCACTAAAGGTGTTTGTAATTTCAATTACATCATTAATTTAATATATTCAATTTGAAGAACTTCTCTATAGAATGAAGAACTCGGAGTATTAGATTAAGCACACATTTTAATTTTACAGCAAAGGGTATATATATATCCTTTTTCCATTTCGGACTTTTTTTAGGGTGGTGAGATTGCTATTAAGACAGAATATTCATTCCAATTGCGGAGATACTGATTGTCCGACTTTCTACTTCATGAAAGTCCCTATTGAAAGCGGGCTGCCTTCTCGACTCGGAACCTGGTTAAAGTTCAGCGGTATGACTAATGATTCGCCAAAGTTCGGAAGTCTCGTAAAGTCGTTGGTCCAGGGATATTGACTCCTCGTTATAAACAAGTCTAACCCCATTTCTCAGTGTAGCATAAGTAGTGACCTCTGGATCCACAAACCAACCATCTGCAATCGACCGCCATCGTTTCTGACTTATGATACAAAAGTCAGATAATGAATTAATAGTCACGGAACTGTCAAATTACATTTTCACACAAAGGAGTTATCTTCCAGGTATTGTTTTTTTACAATTACAGTTTCGGAGATGTTCTGGCGAAAGTATTTTCCCGGATGATTTTTTTAGCTAAATATGAGCATACCGACACTTCAAAATTCCCATTTTGAGCACTGCTAGTGGCATTATATGGTATTAGGTAGTTTTGCATCAGAATTGATACTTTTTTACGGATTTTCAATTATACAACAGAAGTGAGAAACATGTATACTAGACTTGTTATCTTTATATGGCCGTAACAGTATGAAATTTGAAATTAGCTACCTAGGGCCAATTGTATTTGAATGAGCAAAGTTTGAAACTAGGGAAACGACCAAAATCTTAAAATCGAGTTTTGGACCCTTAACCGCCTTTTTCGGGGGCAGGGTCATATCTGTTCTGTTTCGCATATGTACACCCTTTGAGATAGTGAGCTTAGGTGCACATTACATATTAAACTTGGTTACCGAATAAATATTACATACACTGTGTAATGAAAAAACATTCAGCTTCTTCTTTTATTTGTTGGGGGCAATTTTTCTTTGCATAGAACGGTTGTTTTGGGGCAGAGTGAAAGCATTCACAAAAATGGCAAGGTGTGGTCCCTGGACCTCTTTCTGTGAACGTTCCTGCAAATAAACTTATAAATCCCCCCCTTCGAAGATTTTATTGCTACTGTCACAAATATCCATCGTTCTTCGGGTAGTTAAACAGAATGAAATCACTAAGCCCAATTGTATCTCAAATGATATTTTTCTTTCGCTGCACTTTCATATTAAGCAATTTTATGCTTCGTAATATGCATAGTTGCCAACCTCTGCGAGTTTTTTCAGTAGTAAATGTGATCTTTTTTACGCTTTCCAACTGTAGGTTGAAGAAGCTTATATGCTCCAGCTTAGTCGATCTGTCTATGTGCCTTTCCGCACGATGACACACGTAAAAAAGGTTCGATTTCGATGAAATTTTAATATGTGGTAGGGGACAGCCTGGAGACGAACCCTATTGAAAATGGGTGAAATGGGGTCAAAGGTCAGGACATAGGAGCGGGATCCATTCCATCGCGCTTATGTGTCATAACTTGACTAAAATTGCTTCTATTGCGACAAAACTCCGGAGGTATACTGAACCAATTATGCTTTATATCATCAAAATGGGGTCAAAGGTCAGGGCATACAGGAGCGAGATTTATTCCACAGCCATTATCCTCATAAGGTGAGTAATGATTTCTGGTATGTTGGAAAGCGTATCATAATCAATCCATTGCATGATTTTACTTACTTGTTTTCAATAATTTTTAGTAATCCAGAACATAGCAACAAAGTTTAACATCTGTTATGGCAATGGATTCCACTCTGTCAGAACAATTATTACAGTAAAAAAGAAAATAAGTACATTAAACAAGAATTTGTTAGTGGTAAAATTAAAAATTTTGTCTACAGAAAATATCTAAAATAAAAGATTACCAACAGTAATAATTTAAACCCCCCCCTCTCTCTCTCTCTCTTTCTTTCTCTCTCTCTCTCTTTCTTTCTCTCTCTCTCTCTCTCTCTCTCTCTCTCTCTCTCTCTCTCTGTCTGTCTGTCTCTCTCTCTCTCTCTCTCTCTCTCTCTCTTTCTTTCTCTCTCTCTCTCTCTCTCTCTCTCTCTCTCTCTCTCTGTCTGTCTGTCTGTCTCTCTCTCTCTCTCTCTCTCTCTCTCTCTCTCTTTCTCTCTCTCTCTCTCTCTCTCTCTCTCTCTCTCTCTCTCTCTCTCTCTCTCTCTCTCTCTCTCTCTCAATGCCCTCAGATTTTGGCAGAGTTGGTAACAACTGCTTTTCTTATATAACCAATTTTACTGGAATGCCGAACTGTAAATTTATCCTGTGTTTTAATTTTGTAGTTCCCAGGTTGAACAGCCAAATAGGTTAAGAAGTTCGTTCTTTCTGATTTTATGACTGTAATTCCATCTATTATTCTGACAGAATTTTCAGCCTGAGGACCAAAAATGCATACAAAATTTTAAATAAATGGTGTAACTTTGAGTACATACTTTTGAACACCATACATCAGTTCTTGCAATTTTTCTAACTTCGTCACTTCCCTTTTCGGAAAACTTTGCCTCTCTTATCAGGCTAAAAAGCAAACATTTATGAGGAAAATAATATTTAACAATAATACTGGAAAAATTGCGGGAAAAAATTACGATTAAAAGAGAAATCCGATTTCCGAAAATATTTAAAAATAATACTGGAAAAATCGCGGGAAAAAAAGTACGATTACAAGAGAAATCCGCTCTCCGTCCGATTTCCGGTTTCGGAAATTTTTCCTCCATATTCAAGATGAAATAATTATGGAATAAAATCATATTTAACAACAATATAGGGCAGAAGGAACATCGCAAGAAGTAGAATTTACAACTTTCAGGGACATTTCAGCTCCGTCTAACTTCGGTTTTGGAGATTGTTACCTATATTTGCGAGCTGAAATACCAATATTTGTACAAAAAATTATATTGAGCAACAATACCGAGGCAGCATCGAGAATAAAAAAAAATTACGATTATGTAAGAAATCTTCACTCCGTCTGACGTCCGCTTTCGAAAGTTTTGACAGACGGACACCTCCCTGGGCACCCCCTCCACCCCCAAAACAATTATTTCCGTATACTCGAGAATATACCAAATGATGATGAAAAAGCGTAATTCCATGATATCGGGGAAAAATCTCATAACTGTTTCCGAAACAGAGGGGAAAATCAAATGGCGATAACAGGGATTTTCTGTAATTTCGTCGTTATATCCGTACTTCCAACCGAAAATTCGCACCACTACGTTTTGAGGTAACGTTTGCTTGAGCGGCGAATGGAGTTCATATAGCGCGCTGATAAATGTTAATTTCTGAGATATTACCTTGGATAACTGCTTATTTTTGTGATAACGAATTGGTAGACAGAAATGCATTTTAATAGAAGCATATTGATGTTGTGATAGGATTTAAAGCTAACGTTGTTTTATGGTTATGTGCCAATAAAGAACAATAACGCGTGGACTGTGAAAGGTAATTTAATGCTTGCTGATACCCTAGAGATCGTTAGGGTTTTTCTATGCTTAATATGGCAGATTTGATATTCACATATTTTTAGTTAAGAGTTTAAACCTTATAGCTTGCATCTACTACAAACAACTATTTAAACGAAACCTTAAATCTTCAGTAAGTAACAATTAAATCTTCAGTAAGTAATAACTAAATATTTAGTAAGTAACAATTAAATCTTTATTAAGAGACATTCAATTTTCAAAGTTATATTAAATCATTATAATGACAGTAAGCCTTCATACAACGAATTAGTCAATTGATCTATTTCTCTCAATCAAATGCTAAATATTTCGCAAAATCTATGGACATATATGAGGGTTGTACGGAAAGTAATGCAAAAGTGGCATGAAGTTTTTATTAACTGACATAGATCGTTCAAATTGTATATGTTGGTAGAGTAAATCTTCCTCTATAGTAACCGTTCTTCTTCATTGCAGGTAAATAATGGATTCCAAGCAGAAGGAAGCAATGTGCCGTCATTGAGTTCTTGACGAAGGAAGGGTGCATGCTGTCCGACATCCACAGAAGGCTTCAGAATGTTTACGGAGATGACACCACTGACAAGAGCAATGTGCACAGATGGATGAAGAAGTTTAAAGAAGGAGAAACTAGCACAGAAAACAAACCACGCAGTGGGAGACCATCTTCTGCGACTACTGACACGAATCATCAGCGAGTGGATGAATTGATTCGCGCGAAGAGACGAGTCACAATCCGTGAACTTGTTGAACAGCTGAACTGAGGTCACAATGCCATACAGAACATAGTGAAAGACAGGATATTGGAAAGTGTGTGCAAAGTGGGTACCTTAGCAGTTGACACCCGATTTGAAGGAGCGAAGAAGAGCTGAAGTCCGCTCCGATCTGCTGGAAGCGTCTGAAGTCAATGAAGACACGTTTTGTTTTCGATCTGGTGACAGGGGATGAAATGTGGGCCTATCTATACGATCTGGAAACAAAGAATCAATCCATGGAATGGCGTCACACCTCTTCACCAAGGCCAAAGAAGTTCAAGAGCCAGCGATCAGCAAAGAAAGTTTTTGGGGATGATACGGGTGTCATTCTCCTTGATTTTCTAGAAGGTGGCAGTACAGTGACAAGAAAGCGGTACATTGAGATGCTCAAGAAGCTTAGAGAAGCCATAAGGAGGAAGAGACCGAACAAGAATCTGAAGAGGATCCACATTCACCATGACAATGCGAGACCACACACATCTTTGGCAACAAATTAGGCGATCAGCAAATTAAGCTGGTTAGTTGTCCCCTATCTACCGTATTGCCCAGATCTGGTGCACCTCGACTTCCACCTGTCAGGTTCAATGAAGGACAGTCTCCGGGAGCCACGATTTGATGACACAGACGAGGTGAAAATGGCTGTGAAGAAGTGGGTACAACAGTACACACCCGCATTTTTTCGAAGAGGATTCGAGAATTGGTTTCAACGATTGCGCAAATGCATCGCTTGTGATGGAGACTATTTTGAGTAGTACCTTTGTACAGAGCAAGAGTTACTCTACCAACATGTAAAGTTTGAACGACCTCTGTCAGTTAATAAAAAAGTTACGCCCACATTTGCATTACTTTCGGTACAGCCCTCGTATTTTCATCAACTGCACGACACAGGCACTACGAAACAATTTCGTTACTTATTTGTGTCTTCTTTTTAACTTCACAAATTTATATAATACAGGCACATAAAAGTGTGGTGCAGTTGCTCTGCGGGTTCGTTTAAGGTTTAGAAATAGTAAAAATGCCATATGCTGATACAGTGTGTCGAAAGTTTTGCAATATTTGCATAAACGCATGTGCTGCGGCGGGTATGTCACGTGTTTAAACTAGTTCAAGTCGCGCACTGCAGTCAGTCGAAAGGGATATAAAGTGGTAGTCGTTGCTGTGAACAGCATTGCATGTCGTCGTTCTGACTGTGGTTAGGACGCCTTAAAAATGAACAGCCACAACCGGCTAATTAGGAAACTTTTGCTTTACGAGTTTGAACTCCGCCATAATGTTGCTCAAGCAACACGAAACATTTGTCAAAGCGTAAGGGGAAGGTTTCGTGGACCACAGCACTGCATCCAGATAGTTCAAGAAATTTCGCTCACGTGACAGAAACCTCGACGATCAGCCCAGGTCAGGTAGGCCGCGAACCTTGGATTCGGAGGCCGTGCGCCAGGCCGAACAGGCAAATCCGACATCCAGCACTCGGAGATTATCAGGCGAGCTGGGCATATCACAGACCACAGTGGTTCGTCACCTTCAGGACCTTGGCAAGGCCTACAGGAGCTGACGCATTGTCCCTCATGAACTGACCAAAGCTGAAGCAAACCGCCGAGTGGGAGAGTGCAAGAAACTCCTAGAAAACCCGCGCGATGTACGTTTCATCAAGAGAATTGTTACGTGCGATGAAAAGTGGGTCTATTTCCGTAATTCTAACATACAACGGCAGTGGTTGAGCCCTTGCCAGCTCCCTGAACCTCTTGCCAAACGTGTCCGCTTCGATCACAAGGAAATGCTCTGTGTCTGGTGAAATTTCAAGATATAATCCATTGTTCCAGACGGTCGGACCATCAACGCCAACCTTTAATCTGAACAGCCGGAGCGGATATATATACCGTTTTGGGGGCGTAGTATCCGGAACTGAAGAACAAAAAGCGCACTCTTCTGCAGAAGGAAAACACTCTGCCTCATACCGCGCTCTTCTGCAGAAGGAAAACACTCAGCCTCATACCGCGCTCTTCTGCAGAAGGAAAACACTCAGCCTCATACCGCGCTCTTCTGCAGAAGGAAAACACTCAGCCTCATACTGCGCGAACGACAAGGGCAAAACTCCAGGCAACTTGAGGGCATCAAACTGATGCCACTCCTAGCCTATAGTCCGGATCTTGCCCAGTCTGATTATTACCTGTTTCGGTACATGACCCTCTTTCTTCGCTGGCGGCACTTCGCCAACCAGAAGGAGTTGGCAGCTGGGGTGAAGTTCTTATCCTCGAAGGACAAGAACTGTTACCGCCGCGGAATCGAAGAACTGCAAGACAGATGGCTAAAGATGGTGCAACACTAAGGCTTATACTTTAAATGCTAGTTAGCTTTCGTCGTACATGTACTATGAAGACATAAAGTGATTCAAACATTGCAATACTTTCGGCTCACCCTCTGTAATAGTATGTACAATAATATAGTGAGTTATTTTTTCATTTCATCCTTCACTCGTAACAGCGGAGTCTTGTGCTGACATTTGAAACTTCGAACAACTCATCAGTCTCTAATCTGGGACGAACTACTCCTTTGTTAAAAACGCTCTACAGATTTATACGGCTGATATTTCCGAGGAAGGCACTGAAGAAACGCTGTAGAACAAGCACATATCCAATAACTCTCTCCATCCCCGAGGAACTGGAAGTTTAGAGTTCCCACGTGGTTAGCTTAGTGAACGATAAAATACTTCATGCGTTATCAGGATTTGATGCATGCACAGTGCTGCAGCTTCCCCTGAAGTTTTTTTCAAAGTAAATATTAAAATACTTAATGTGTAAACAAAGTTTGATGTAAGCACAATACTAAAGCTGCCCCGAAGTTTTTTCAAATGGAGTAAACGTTGAAATACGTCATGAGTTACCAAGGTTTGATGTATTCACAGCGCTACATATGCAGCAGAAGTTTTTTCAAAGGATGGCGGTAAACTGCAATAGCAAACTGTTATGAAAATCTACCTAATAACTTGTTGGACCGCCCATGACTTCAAAGCAGATTCGATCCCATGAGGCATGGATTCAACGAGGTGGTTATATCGTTCTACGAGTCTGTTCATTGGACAGCCAAACGCATGTGACGTCGTCCGCAAATTGCCTAATGTTCGCTGGAGATCGATCTCTGTTACGAAAGGCTTCTTCAATCTCATCCCACAGGTGTTTAATTGGGTTGAAATCTGGTGACTGCGAAGACCCTTTTTAGCACTTTGATGTCTCTGTCGTGCTCCAGGAACCACTAAGTGGCGATTCGAGTCTTGTGGCATAGCGCATTATCTTTCTGAAAGCTGCCATCTTCATCAGAAAGTACCACACACATGTATGGGTGTGCTTGATCTGCTATGGTGTTGATACCTCGTGAAATTCAAATACTGTTCCAGAGGCATTAAAATACCCAATGTCCGCCACAAAAATAGACGTTAAACTATTATACCGCCTCCACTAGCTTGAAAAGTTTATATTAGGCAGACGGGAGCCGTTGTTTTGTGCCCTTGACGCTAAATACCGGCCCCTTCGCCAGCGCGTATTAACCGAAAAACTACTTCATGAGACCAACTCCCCAGCGTTCAGTTTTAGTGATCCTGTGCCCACTGCAGACACATTTATTAGGTTTTAAATAAAAGCAGAAGGGGATGTCTTTAAAGGAGACCAGAAGGGACGTCTTTAAAAGTCTTTAAAAGAGACCAGAAGGGGACGCCTTTAAAACAGACCAGAAAGGGACGTCTTTAAAAGAGACTAGAAGACCTCTTTAAAATATACCAGAAGGGGACGTCATTACAAGAGACCAGAATGGGACGTCTTTAAAAGAGATCAAAAAGGGACGTCTTTAAAAGAGACCAGAATGGGACGTCCTTAAAAGAGACCAAAAGGGGACGTCCTTAAAAGACGCTAGAAGGAGACGTCTTTGAAAGAGATCAAAATGGGACGTCTTTAAGAGAAACCAGAAGCGGACGTCGTTAAAAAAGACCAGAATGGGACGTCCTTAAAAGGGACCAAAAGGGGACGTCCTTAAAAGAGATTAGATGAGGACATCCTTAAAAGAGACTAGAAGGGAACGTCCTTAAAAATATTAGAAGGAGACGTCTTTAAGAGAGGCCAGAAGGGGACGTCTTTAAGAGAGGCCAGAAGGGGACGTCTTTAAGAGAGACCAGAAGGGGTCATCTTTAAAAGAGACTACAAGGAGACGTCTTTGAAAGAGACCATAATGGGACGTCTTTAAGAGAAAGCAGTTCTTTAAAAGAGACTAGAAGGGGACGTAGCCCATTCGCGTAAATGTTCGACTAGCAGTGTATGCTCAAACTACGCAGTTAGTCATTGTGCTCGTCTCTTACCTGGTACAATCCTCTCAAGCACCGATAGCTCTCGTACATCAAACAGTCGTTCCCACCTGGGGTCTAACTACCGCCCAAAGCACGAATGAGATATTTTCCTTTCCCTTCCGGCTGCAAAGCACTTGGCAAATCCAGCTGCATTTACAGTGGCTTTCTATTTGCACGGCGCACAAAATAAAGACGCACACACACTCTTTGTGTGGGGATTCAACCAAAAAGTGAATCTGTTTGGAATTCCAGTAAAGAAGGATGTCAGTTCCTTCACAGTGTTTGACTGAAGTTGATCATGTGGCTATAGTTCGACGAACCACTTCATTTTTTCTGAGAAACCGATATACGTTTTTCCAGAATTCTTCTACCTATATCCATTTTTCATTAGTAACTTAGTAAGTACCAGTGATTTATTTTTGCCTTGTGGTATAACGATCGCCATGAGCAACTTGTATAGCTCTAGACGATCGTTAAATCGACCAGTCATCTACCACTACTTTTCAGGCCATTAGTTTCAAGGAGGAGGGCTGTCCGACAAACACACGACCCATGCCTAAACTGAGACTTGAACACAGTTCGGAAAACTAGGCAGAAAGCAGCTCCCGGATCACTCAGCCATGCGGGAGGCAGTTACCCGTGATGTGTGATGCATTTTGTTTAGGTTTGTTGCAGAAAAACAGAAAAGTTTTCTTTTTTTCTTAATTTAAAAATCGTATGATATAAATCAGATTCGGGATTAAGTCAGTCTCATAGATTATCGTCGTCGACTTCAAAGAAGTAGCATTTCGAATATTTTTTTCTTTTCTGAAACTGCTTCCTAACATCCTTTTGTATTGAAAATCGCGTTTATTTTCATATCTAGCACTGGTAAAGGTGCTAAAATATTTCCACACTAGGTGAAAGCCCGTCAATAATGACTGGGGAAAATAAGATGTGTAGAGTAATTTTTTAATAACCATGTTTTTTTTTTTTTGTGATGTCAAAATATGTTTCATGAACATTAAAACAACAAAAAATTATATTGGTTGATGCGAGGATTTGGCAGTTAGAACAGGCAAGCGCTTATTCCACTGCGCTAACAAAATGGGACAAAGGTTCAGACAAAGGAAATTATGATGAATGAAATACGACATTACAACAAATAATACAAATTTTGAAGATGACAATACGTTTTTTTTTTGTAAATACGACAAGGATGATTAGTCAGATAATATCCGAAAACTTGAAAATTTCGTCGTCCTGAAGCGGGAATCGAACCCGCGTCTCCTCGATAGCGCCCGGGTATGCTAACCACTGCACCACCCAGAACGACCAAGTCTCCGATTAATTTGGATATAACCATCTCAGGATTCGCTAGTTGAAGCAACCGGCATTCATGTTTAGTGAATCTGGAGGTTAAGAATCCTATCCCGTGATTGCCCGGAGGAGCAGTTTTCGGATATTATCTGACTTACCATACTTGTCATATTTACACCAAAAATTGGATTGCCATATTCAAAATTTGTATTGCATGGTGTAATCGCGTATTTCATTCATGATTTATCTGCTCCTCCGGGCAGTCACGGGATAAAATTGTTAACCTTTAGATTCGCTAAACATGAATGCCGGTTGCCTCGACTAGCGAATCCTGTGATGGTTATATTCAAATTAATCGAAAACGTGGGACTTGGTCGTTCTGGGCAGTGTAATGGTTAGCATACTCGAGCGCTATCCGGGAGACGCGGGCTCGATTCCCGCTCCAGGACGACCAAAATTTCAAGTTTTCGGATATTATCTGAGTTACCATCCTTGTCCTATTTACACCGAAAAGCGGATTGTCATCTTCAAAATTTGTGAAGGAAATTATATTGTTTTAGATAAGTAGCGTGTAAAGCGATGGAAATCAATGACGGCAAAACTAAGACCATGGTCGAATTTCTCCTAGTATACGTGCCAAAAGTTATACAACCTTAACGTTTGGATTGCTTCCCCGTGAAATCACGTCGCTAGTGAGATCAAACATCGGACACGGAACACGTCACCCGGAGCTTCTGCATTGCATCCTCAGGTATCCGTGTGACCCAAACGTATCTTCTCATAGCTCTTTTTCTGCTGTGTCGAGTGTTCTCCTTTCGATGTATTTTGCGTGATTTTGGAAATATCATGTATACATACGAGTTTAAACAGACCTTCTCCCACACAAACTTTATGAGGACTGTATTCTGAACATGATTCACGGTGAACAACATTAACAAATGCTTAAGTCGGCTGTTAAGAGTTTTCTCTGGCGATTTAGTGAAAATATCAATTGAAAAGCAACACCAAAGATTGTGTGTGTGTGTGATCAGTATCTTCGTTTCACACATACACAACTTTTTATGTGCATTTAGATTCAGTTTTTTTAAATGAAACTAATATTAACCTCATAGGAAAATTTTTGCAAGTACTTCTAATGATGTTAAATTTATAGAGCGCTGATCAAAAGAGTTCAAAGTTCGTTTTAAGTTATTTTCTGATTTTTCTCGAAGTGCAGATAGATTGATAAGAAAAGCTTTGATGCGAAATTTTGTGGAATGACTTGTGCAATAGTAAGTCAATGCATTAACTAAACCAATTGGTTTTCCATATTTCTATGGAGATAAAGGTATTTATACATGAAAAACACGCAGTAAGTGATAGTAAAAAATACTACTTTTACCCATATGCACAAAGAACACACACCGAAGCTCGTCGTAAATGCCACAGTGATGTAATAAATTAGTACTGATACATGTACAAAATAAAATATTATAATCGAAGATATTTATTTATAATATAATAGTAAAAGGGAGATGCGGGTTCATATTATAAATAATATTTATTTATAATAATAAAATGGAAACGTGGGTCGGATTCCCGATTTAGAGTTATGTAATTTAATTTTCAAGTTAAATGATACGAAGTTGCATGGCGAACAGAAAACTGCAGCAAATTCAGTTCTTATTGCTTCTTGATAATTATATGGGCTATATACCTGTCAGTTTGTCAGTCACCTACGAAAACAGCTACTAAACCTAAAGGTTTAAAATTGGGAGGCCGCTCCCGAATGGCACAGTGATCTAAGCTCTGGCGTCGGACCATTCCTCCGAGAAGGGTCCGGGTTCTAATCCCGGTGAGGCATCGCTGTTGTGTTTGTCTTCTGGCACTGGCTCTATCACTTATCTGGAACCATTGGCCTTAAGTTAGGAACAAGTAACTAATTATATCCCATTGAGTTGCTCACGGTGGTCAATTAAACCTTCAATCAAAAAATCAAAAAAAGTTTGGCATAAATTATCAGGGGCGCATGTTGAAGCCCATTTTCGAAATTCAAGTGTTTGAAATTTTAGGTAATTTTTTGGTATCTCCGCAGGAACAAACTTACACGACACCGATAGGTGGCACCATAATCGATTTTCAATGGGCTATAAGCAGTGGCCCGGTCCCTAATTTACGGTCACTGGTTCCAGGGAAAGGAGTGCCATAAGACAAACACAACATCCATGCTACACCGGGATTCGAACCCGCCCCTTCACGGGCGAATGATCATAAGCCAGCGCTTAGATCACTGCTTTCACTTTATTGAACAAATTAAGCAAGTACATAAGGCCTGGATTTACAGCGCCAAACAGAAAAAAATGAAATGACAACATATATACAGCGAGGATGATATATGTACAAATGAAAAATGTACTATTTACAGTGATAACAAATTCATATTCGAGGGATTGTTTCACATACTTAAGTGGATACAACAAAGAGAAACGGGTGAAACAGTATAGGCAGACACTCCGTAAAATGAGACAATATGTGCAGTACCATAGGAAAACCAATGGAAAAATGTTAGGCTGTGACGTGCAACTGAACAGTTAGCTGGCCGCGTTCAGAAAAGCAGTAACAGAACTCACAAGGACTAACCGAAGAGATACCGCTGCCAATGGGCAATATTGCATGCTGCAGAAACCACACCCGCAGTCCCCGAGGAGACTGAAACATACAAGGGAGCTGGAGCTGGCTTCACGCAAAACTAAACTTGAATTCTTTTCTTATCACTTAAGCATACCACTGTAGCCGCCGTAAACTAATCCATCTTGACAGAGGCGCAGTTCCTTTAGAAATGTTCTTATCTTATCCCTATCGCTGAAATGTCAAAGCAGTGGTCTAAGCGATGGCTTCAGAACATTACTCCGAGATGGGTCTGGGTCCGAATCCCGGTGAGGCATGGATGTTGTGTTTGTCTTGCGGCGCTGGATCATTCCCTTTCCTGGAACCAATGGCACTAAATTAGGGACGGGAGACTGCTTATATCCCACTGAGTTGCTCACGGTGGTCGTTAAATCTCGAACCAAAAAAAAAAAAAAAAGTGCCAAAGAAATTATGTAAAATACTAAGGGAGAAGGGCCCGTTAGATCTCCTTCGGGACTGACTGCGGTGTCCGTTAATCACGGTAAAGAGGTTTCGTTGTCTGAAGGTTAATGTTAATCCTACGGCAGCTGTTCTGTAGCAATCAAAACTTTGTCTCTTGAAGATTACCGTTGCTCGGAGGTGACCGTTAATGGAGGTTTCACTGTATTTTTTTAAATTAGTAATATATATATATATATATAACTATATATTGAAAACAACCAAAGCCTAAAGATAGCAAAGGGACATCTCAGTAAGGGAAGAAAACAGATTATGGCACTGAGAAAAGAAGATGGTTCTGTAACAAGAAATAGAGGCGACATTTTGACAAGAGTGAAAGATTTCTACTCCAAATTATATGAAAGGGATGATACATGTACTCCAGACATCATGAAAGATACCAGTACCAGAGTTCCTCCAGTCCTCCCAGCAGAAGTTGCACATGCAATCAAGAACATGAAGCGGGGAAAAGCTCCAGGAGATGATGGAATTACTGTAGACATCATACAAGAAGCAAGTGGAGAAATCGAAACAGTACTCGCCCAAATTTTCACTCGATGCCTTAATGAAGGAAAGATTCCTGAGGATTGGAACACCGCTACAATGATCCTGCTACATAAGAAAGGTGACATTGAGGATCTCGGAAACTACAGACCTATCAGCCTCCTATCAGTAGTTTATAAAATCTTCACTAAAGTTCTTTCACACCGCTTGAAGGTAACACTGGACATGGCTCAACCGAGAGAACAAGCTGGATTCAGGAGTGGCTACAGCACAATAGATCATATCCACGTACTGAGAGAACTAATTGAAAGAGCGAGGGAATATGAACTTCCATTGTGCATGGCTTTTATCGATTATGAAAAAGCCTTTGATTCGGTGAAACCATCAGCAGTTACCACGGCTCTGAAATCCTGCGGTATTGAAGATGCATACATTAATATTATTAATAACATCTATGAAAATGCAAGTGCAAAGATTAGGCTGTTTGAAAATACAACACACATAAAAATTGGAAAGGGAGTGAGACAAGGTGACACCATATCTCCGAAGCTCTTTAATGCCACATTGGAGGGTGTTTTTCAGTCACTGAGCTGGGAAAACAAGGGGATAAAGATTAATGGAGATTATCTAACCCACCTTCGTTTTGCTGATGACGTAGTCATTTTTGCAACTAGCCCATCAGAGCTGCAGAGTATGATCCAGGAACTTGCTGACAAGAGTAAAGAAGTGGGATTAAAAATGAACTTTCAGAAGACAAAAGTGATGTTCAATGCTTTTACAAGAAATGAAGATTTATCGATTGATGGAGAAAAGCTGGAGATAACAGATACGTACGTTTATCTTGGACAGCAGATATCAAGTGAGGGTCACATTGATGAAGAAATTAATCGGCGTACAAAACTTGCCTGGAGAGCTTTTGGAAGAAACAGCATAATTTTCAAGAGCAATATGCCATTATGTCTTAAAAGAAAAGTGTTTGATCAATGCATCCTTCCAGTGCTTACGTATGGTGCAGAGACGTGGACCTTAACTAAAAGAGACATACAAAGGCTGCAGACAACTCAAAAAAGCATGGAGAGGTGCATACTTGGTGTAACCAGGAGAGATAAGAAGAGGAACTCGTGGATCCGAAAAATGACAAGAGTGGAAGACATCATGATCAGAGTTAAATCCCTGAAATGGCAATGGGCTGGACATACTGCCAGAAGGACAGATCATCGATGGACAGCCGAAATTTTAGATTGGATTCCAAGAGACAGGAAAAGACCCAGAAGAAGACCACATGGAAGATGGGTGGATGAAATTCGAAAGTATGCGTTAGTGACATGGAGGAGACTGGCACAAGACAGACCGTTGTGGAGGAAACTTGGGGAGACCTTCGTCCAGCAGTGGATTGATAATGGTTGACAATGATGATGATGATGATATAACTAATAAGTTAGTAATGCATATGTTCCTAAATATATACATAAGATAGAAAGATAGATGGGGGCGCAATAATTTGTGGTTTTCACCGGGTACAGAAATGCCGAGTTACGCTTCCGAACTCACCCATTGTTTCCTGTAATTTAGAGTTAACTGTACACAATATTTGAGATATTAGAGTGTTTTATTTCGGAATAAAACCACCACCATGAGCAACTTCAAGGGCTATACGCTGTCGTTCGGTCTTAGTTTGGGGCAACTAGTTCCAGGGAAGGCAGACAGCCACTGCCGCGAGAAAAACACACCACAAACTCCTCATTCCAGACTTGAACCCGGATCGACTCGGCAGAACGGTCAGAAGCCTGAGTCACCGGAATGACCAATTTGGTTTGTACAAGTTTGGTAATTTAGTTTGAGGGAACATTGATTTGAGTTTAAAACGACTATCTCTGATTCTGTTCACACTTAGCGATTTAAAGACTTCCAATTTTGTTTTAAATGCTATAACACCTGGGAAATATTGTGCTGTGGAATGTTCCAAAGCTATTTACAACGATATCTGCTGGGAGAGAAAGAAAATAACCCACGCTAACTCCTGACACTTTCTTGGAATCTATGTTGAGACTTCTCCCAACAGTTTAACCGTCTTCTTTTTCTACGCTTTCCAACCGTAGGTTGAAGAAGCGTATATGCCCCAGCTTTCTCCGTCCGTCCGTCCGTCCGTCCGATAGCTCGCGTGAAAATGGTTCGATTTCGACGAAATTTTAGTATATGATAGGGGGATAACCTGGGGACGTACCCTATTGAAAATGGGTGAAATGGGGTCAAAGGTCAGGACATAGGAGCGAGATCCCTTCCATTGCCCTTATGCATCATAACTTGCGCAAATATGACTCGATTTCAATGACATTTTAGCATGTGGTAGGGGACCACCTGGGGACAAAACCTATTGAAAATGGGATCAAAGGTCAGGACATAGGAGCGCGATGCATTCCACTGCCCTTATGCGCCATAACTTGCGTAAATTGGTTCGATTTCAATGATATTTTAGTACGTAGTAGGGGACCACCTGGGGACGAACCCTATTGAAGATGGGCAAAATGGGGTCAAAGGTCAGGACATAGGAGCGGGATTCATTCCATCGCCCTTATGAGTTATAACTTACATAAAAATGCTTCGATTGAGACAAAGCTTTATCATGTTCTTCCGGAAGTATATTTTACCTGTTCTGTTTAATATAATCGAAATGGGGTCAAAAGTCAGGTCATAGGAGCGAGATTTATTCTACCGCCATTATCCTCATGACTTGAGTAATGATTTCTGGTATGTTGGAAAGCGAATCATAATCAATGCATTGCATGATTTTGCTAACTTGTTTTTTTATTGGGGTTTAACGACCACTCTGAGCAACTCGATGGGCTATAAGCAGTCGCCCGCCCGTAATCTAGGGTAGCTGATTCCAGATAAGGGAGAGAGCCAGTGCCGTAAGATTGTGTAAACACAAATTTGTCAGTGTCGGATGCGAACCCCATCACTCCGGAGTAAGTTGCTCTTCCAACTAAGCTACACGGACGGAATTTATTGCAGAAGATTTGTCGTCTTGACACGTGCTTCACCTCTGTTGAAGTACGTCACATTATCTCTCTCTTTTTTTTTTTTTTTTTTAGCGAGGAATGAGTTTTTTTACGCTTTCCAACCGTAGGTTGAAGAAGCGTACATGCTCCAGCTTTGTCCGTCCGTCTGCACGATAACTCACGTGAAAATGGTTCGATTTCGACGAAATTTTAGTATGTGGTAGGGGACCACCTGGGAACGAACCCTATTGAAAATGGATGAAGTAGGTTCATAGATCAGGACATAGGAGCTGGATCCATTCCATTGCCTTTATGCGTCATAACTTGCGTAAAAATTGTTCGATTTCGATCAAATTTTAGTATGTGGTAAGAACCACCTGGGGACGAACCCTTTAGAAAATGGGCGGAATGTGGTCAAAGGTCAGGCAGGGCATAAGAGCGGGATATATTCCTTTGCCCTTATGCGTCATAACTTGCGTAAAAATGGTTCGATTTCGATGAAATTTTAGTATGTGGTAGGGAGCCACTGGGGACGAACCCTATTGGAAAAGGGGTCAAAGGTCAGGACACTGGAGTGGGATCCATTCCATTGCCCTTGTACATCATAACTTACCTAAAATGCTTGGATTGCGACAAAACTTTATCATGTTGTTCCGGAGGTAGAGTGAATCGGTTCTGTTGAATATCAACGAAATGGGGTCAAAGGTCATAACACAATAGCCAGATTTGTTCCTCAGCCATTATTATCATAACTTGCGTAAAACTGCTTCTATTGCAACAAAACTTTATCATGTTGTTCCGGAGGTATAGTGAACCGGTTCTGTTGAATATGATCGAAATGGGGTCAAAGGTCAGGACACAGGAGCGAGATTTATTCCACAGCTATTATCCACATAACTTGAGTAATAATTTCTGGTATGTTGGAAAGCGTATCATAATCAATGCTTTGCATGATTTTACTAACTTGTCTTTAATTCTAGACGATGTGTGGAACAAACAACACACATTTTTCGAAAAACCCAACGACCAGCACATCCATTTTTACGTTCGGGCGTAATGTGAAAACATAAATTTCTCCGTGACGGGGATCCCTCACTCCGGAGTAAATTGCTCTCCCAACTAAGCTACACGGACGGAATGTACCGCTGCAGATTTGTCGTCTTGATACGTGATTTACCTCCGTAGTACGTCACAATACAAGCACAACATTCATGCCTCACCGGGATTCGAACTCTGACCCATCACGGGGTAATAGAAGCCAGCGCTTAGAAGGTTGCGCCACCGAGGCGGTTAAATCGTCTTCTCTTTATGTTAGAAAACATTAGAAGAGTTGAACAAAATGTTTCTCACTAAATATGTAGCAATTACATATTCGCTTATAACTTTCTCCTATGTATGAGGCTAATAAGATTACCGTAATAAATCACCGCAGGAAATTTCGACATGAAGGCAAAATAATTTTTGCTTTCGAATACGCCTTTTTGTAAAGTAGCAAGCGTGGTTTAAAACAGCCGTCCAAGCAGTTATGCCGTAATTATTGCGTATCTGTAGATTTTGTTAAAACCCTGATTGCACTCCATTCTCAATTTTTTCCCTCCTACACGATTCTTCACATTTGTGACAAGAACAATTTTTCTTTATCATAGCAATCGCATTCTGCTTTCCTTTTTCCAGTCCCGTAAAACTTTATCCTCATAAATGTACCTAATTTAAACTTTTGGTGGTGATAATAAGTAATTGTACACACGAAACGCTCATGAAAACCTTAAAGAAAAGAACTTGGAGTATTCACCCATTTACGTGTGCCTTCTTTCCCACCTCTTTCCTTTTTTGGGAGTAATTTAATTAAAAATCGATTCTTATTCCAGAAAAAGCAGAAATAGCATCCCTTCGTGCAATTAGCACCAGCACTGATAATTTATGCACCGTAAGTTAGATTTTTTTCCCAAGCGCCATTAGCCACGAGAATGTGGAACGCAAATTGCCACAAAAGGCTCGAGTAATTGAACCGTTACATGGTGGTCTCGATGTGAGATGAACGTTAAGAAAGATCTGCACCTGGAAAGATAGAAAGGAAAAAAATACTAGTAACATTCCCTTTTCTGTTCAACTAACCGTACCATTTTCGGTTTCTTTTTTTGAGCTTACTTATTTGGTGGCGATAAATCAATTTCTTTTTCCAGAACAGTATATACGGATATTAATTCTTGAACGAAATATGCTATAATAGGAGAGAAGAATACACCGTACGAGTAGATCGCATCTGCCTTTTGCTTTGTATGTAATTGCGAGAGAAATAATTGAGCACTGAGCGTTTGAAATACTTGTAAGTTTTGGAAGGAAGTATTTTGAAGATATAGATTTTATTCGTTCCTTTAGAATTCAGAAAAGAGCGAACGAAAAGGAAAAAGAAATTGTAAAGGAAATATTTTGTTTTAACATTTTAAAAGTACTGTTCTGCCTTTTTTCTCCCTTGGAATGTTTGCTGCATCACTGTTTTTGTTTTAAGAAAGAGCGAAATTATGTAAAACAGCTCTTTTAGAAGGATTAAATTGTATGCCACTAAATAGACTATTTTTTGTCTTCTCCTCAAGAAAAACAAAAACGAAAGGAGGAAGCAAGTAATTATACACATACAATGAACCTTTGTAAAAGCCAATGAATAAAGAAAAGAGTCTGGCATTCAAAAATTAAAGAATGTATCATATAAAGCAAATTATTTTTTTCTTTTCTCGAACAGTTTAAAATTTTAAACGAAGAGACCTTGAAGTGAGACTCCCCCCCTTAATTTTTCAGGAAGAAATGGCTCTAATTTTAGGCGATACATAAATAACACATTTTTTTCTTCTAAAAGAGCTTGAATTATTCGGAACAACGTTCTGAAAAAATTCTAAATTTTTAAAAGACCTGCAAATGACGCACTTCGTTTCAACTTTTGAAAGAGAAAGAAAGAAAAAAAAACCAGATATGATTTACTAAACGAAACGAACTTCGGAATTATTTCAAAAAAGTTTTAAATAAAATATATGAATAAATCATAGTTTCATTTGCGAAATGTAAAGGGCAAAATTAAGGATTTAATATTAATCTGTTTATTATTAGGGGGGGGGATAACCACCATTAACAAATGTAAAGGCAATAAGATGTCGCATACCCCTTCCATAGGTCCCTTGGCCCCAAGGAAAGGAAAGCGCCGATGCAGAAGAAGAACACCATCCATGCCTCGTTCGGGATTCGAACCTGGGCTCATCTCAGACGAGCTGTCAGAAGCCAGTGCTTAGACCTTTGCGACACCGGGTAGGCGAATTGGTTTATAAAGTTATACCGTACAGTTTTGAGAAGGCTGTTGAATATCTTATATCTCTCTAAAAGCATTGCTTATGCTAGATTTTAAAAAAATGTACTCAATATTGTACTCATCATACAAGGTGCTATACCGTGCAAATTAATTGGAACAAGCTATTTTATTCTCAGAATTGTAATGTGATCGCCAGTTGATGTCGGAAACCCACGTAAACCGGTTTTATCAGCTGTGAGGTGGTGTGACTTTTAGAACTTGATAGTAAGAATGTGGTTTGACCGGTTTTAAACAGGAAATAGGCACTTCAGCTTCAGTTGTGAGCTTTCGTGTAGGACAGGTGGATGTTAGTTTTTGCTCTCTGTGAGTACGTGTTACTTTTGGGTATTGAAAAATGGATATTTCCCCAAGGAAGCGTGCAAAAATAATTTCTCTGAAGGATCACACTTCTATGACAGTGAGAGATATCGCTTCTGCAGTTGGTGTAGGCAAATCAAGTGTATCAAGACTGCTTACGCGATACAATGCATCTAGATCATCGTCTCCAAGAAGGAGAGGTAAATGTGAAAGAAAACTAAAAACAACTCCACGAAGCGATAAATATCTTATCAGAAATAGTATAATGAATCCTCACCCCCCCCCCCAAAAAAAGAAAAAAAAAACAAGCACCGACCTTCAAACATATTTATTGGCTAGTGGTTGTGATGTTAGTGATTCAACTGTACACCGTAGGATTCTGGAAGCTGTCCAGAAGGCAAAAAGACCAACGAAAAAACAATACTTGAATGCAAAAATGAAGATAAAACTTTTAGCATGGTCCAAAAAATATAAATCGTGGACTGCTGACGACTGGAAAAGTGTAATTTTCAGTGATGAAACTCATTTATTTGTGCAGGGTCACCAAGCAAATGTCGTTAGACGAAGCAACTGTGAACCCTAAGACCTGAGCATGTCAAACAAACTGTAAAAGACCCTCTGAAACAGATGTTTTGGGGTTTTGTTTACATCAAATGGCACTGGAAGCTTAGTTCCTGTTCAAGGTATGATGAATTGAGCCAAGTACGTAAAAATATTACAACCTAGGATTGTTCCATTCTTGCAAACTTTTGACGGGATATTTCAACATGACTTGGCCCCATGTCACAATTAGAAATTGGTCAAGAATTTCATGCTGGAAAATCAAATTCATTTGCTTGATTGGCCTGGAAATTCACCAGACCTAAATCCTATAAAAAACTTGTGGAATATTTTGAAGAGACGTTTAGGTAAAATGGACTGTACAACCAAAGAACGCATGATAACGAATGCTATAAAAGTGTGGTTCCACGATTATTAAGTCAAAACTATGCGCACTCAATTAGTGGAGTCAATGCCAAAACGAATTCAAGAGGTCATTTCTGCTAAAGGATGACATACTTCATACCAATACAGGTATTTATCAGTGTATAGTAAGGCATAGAATGATATAAAGGCCTAGTTTTGGAAAAAAGAGGGATTTTTTACTTTGTCCCAATTAATTTGCACAGTATAGTAACTTGATAAATTCGAAGAGCTTTCCAGGATTCCCTATAATAAACCGATGTGATTCAGATTTGGTACATAGATTCTGCTGGGAAAGGAGCAAGCGATATATGCAAAATGGAGAGCATCCTATGTCTTACATTTGTAGCCAACACTGCAGTATCTGAAAGAAATTCGAATAGAAGCACCCTCATTTAGGGACATCAGGAGACAAGAAATGCAAAATGCAGTAAACGGTGTGAGAACGGAGTTGCTAGAACTTAAAAATGACGATGATATCCGGATTGCAATTATGTGAAGGCCCAACGTATAGCGTCAGTACACTAAGCTAGCCGTTAACGTCCTGGTCCTGCAGCATCTGCACTAGATGAAATGGGAACGAGAGTAGAATCTGATCATAGAATCTTTCTGCACTCGATGAAACGGGAACGAGAGTAGAAGTGCTGATCATAGAATCTTTCGCATTGTACTCCTGGGTAGATGCAAACGGCATACAGTCGCCCCGAGATCTTCCTTAATGGCTTGGTGGAAGGACCTCAGTCACAACTTCCACGGCTAGTACCGGTTTGCCACTCTGGGCCCTATCACGCGTACATCTACCAAACTTGCACGTCAAGTCGTGTGCAGCTTGCCTGAAATATGGGCCCATGCCCAAGTGATGACTTCGACTAAAGTGGTAAAGTATCTTCAGCATGGCAACCATTCATGTAAGAAAGCTTTACTATTGCGTCGCGTTATTTAATCGAATTTCATGGTTGATCTCTTCATGTGACATCCGGGCTGCTGGTTTTAATCTGTAGTATGATGTCCCTTCATTAGTTTAACATTTTAACGACCATGACCCCAAAATCCTGTATCACTCTAAATACCATAAAGTCCGAAACTGTCTGTTGTTTCACTTCTTTGTTTAATAACAACAATAGTGACCGAGGGTGACTTCTGCTGATCCCTCATAGGTCGAGAAAATTTGAAGAACAAGTAAGGGTAGGAAATCTGACTCACCCTACAAAATTGTTTTGGGCGTTATAGTCGTTAAAGGGTGTTAAAGCACTGCTGTTCAACAGCGAATTCAGAGCTGTTGACAGCTGAATTGGTATGTCAACGCCGTCAGCTGATACTGGGTGGTTTCATGTAATTGAACTCCGGATGTATCTGTCACATTTAAATCTAGCGACACCATGCCAATGCGTCAAGATGTTTTTCGCATTGTTTCTCATCTCGACATCACTAAACGGAGATGCGCCCGTTTAAAAAGTTTAAGACACGGCACGCTAACCGTATCGTGGGATGAGCTCTCCAGTTTGTATATTTCATTCCTGTAGCGAATAGAATTCATATGCCGAATTTGAATCATATTTTTATTATAGAGATCCCCGGGGCGAGTTGGTTAGGTTACTTTATACCTACCCTATATGCACAGGTGGAAGCAAGAAAAGTTATGGAAGCACTGGTATAAGAGTGATGATGTGGTGTGATTGGGGGTTTAACGACCACTGTGAGCAACTCAGTGGGCTATAAGCAGTCGCACGTCCTAATTTAGGGCCACTGGTTCCAGGGAAGGGAGAGAGCCAGCGCCATATGATAAACACAACATCCATGCCTCACCAGGATTCAAACTCGGATCCATCTCGGGCGAATAATCAGAAGCCATCGCTTAGACCACTGCGCCACCGGAGCGGGCCGGTATAAGGAACATTATACGTATGTACTGAAATCAAAGACGAGCAACAAAAGAAAGGAATCCTAAACAACTCTTCGTACTGTAACAAATGAAGCTCTCGAAGCCATGCCTTCTCTGTTTTATAAAATGCGAATTTTTAGAGAGCAGACATTTTACTTTTCTTTCTCTAAACATCATAATAAAGTAGATCAGATTATGTACTGAATTACGTATTAAAGAACTTAAGAGATTATCCAAGAACTCAACACTAATTGTCAATGGCTCGTAAGTGTTAAGGTGAATGAAGCCGCAGCCACTATTTCAAAAGATGATTGAAACTTTTATAATATTGGTATAAGTTTATCAACCCAGCATGATTGATAGAACAGATACTTCAGTTTACATTCTGTAAAAATCATAATAAAGTAGATCAAATCATCTACTAAATTATTAAAGAACTTAAGAGATTATCCAAGAACTCAACGCTCATTGTCAATGGTTTACTTCTCATGTAAGAATTAAGGGGAATGAAGTCTCCGACACTACTTCAAAAGATTCTTAAAACTTTTGTAATATGATTAGTATGAGTTTATCAACCTAACAGGATTGATATGAATCTGATAAGCTTGTTCATCCACTTTAGAGAAGATCGTCCCGGACAGAGCAAACTATCATTGCCAGGATAAAAAGTGGACATTTGAAGTCCATCAAACTTGAAGGCTCTACTATAATTTTTTCGATCTGTAAAAACAGCCAATTAGCGCAGTTTTCCGCAACATATCTTTCGTTGTCTGCATCAGTGTCTCCAAGAAGGAACTCAGTATGAATCTTTGTTCCTTCTTCGAAAAATGGAGAAGTTTGATCTCCTGAATATTGCCCAATGGACATGATGAACTGGCAACACTGGCAACATATTTGATCTGGTAAATTTTCTGGTAAAACAACTGTCCTACAATATAATTTCTACTGTTGTCGCCTTCTGTTGTGTGGTTTAATCCTCCGAAATCTTAACGAGCCGCTTCGAAACCGCCACTTAGTTCAGAAGCAGCCACGTCAAGAAGAGCTGGCATTTCATGAATCAAATAACCAATTTCCATCAGAACGTAACCAGTTTTGCAGAGTAAACTCTCACCAGTCTTTACGGTTTGTTCCTCTGAATGACCCTGAATTGAGATTTGGTAACTTGCGTAAAGTTGTATCAAATGTCTTTCTTCAAGAGAAACTCAACACGTCTGAGATTTATTTTAGCATTCATTCAATGCAAATTTCAGTATTGTAAAAGTTAACGTGTAACGTTATATGCATATTAACAAAGTAATCCGCAGTTCAAATATGTACTTAAAATCCTGTTTTCTGATATAAGTGAACAGGAGTAAAATAATATTGTGGAAATATTTTAGCATTTTCTAACTTTGCTCCAAAATACATTTAAGTCATGTTATCTTTTACTTAAAATTTATTATGTACAATAAAATTATGGTACTTTATTCAGTCTTTTGTAAACTGAGACACCACTTATTATAATGGTACTTCATAGCTTTAAAAAAATGTAAATTTATAAATGCCTTGGGTACTCTATAATTGTTTGTAATTCTATGATATTTATGAAATACAGTGAATGTGTGAATATCCAACTTTGAAATTTTGTCAATATCCCACTTTGATATTTTGTAAATATCGCACTTTGATATTTTGTCAATATCCCACTTTTATATTTTTTAATATCCCACTTTGATATTTTGTCAATATTCCACTTTGAATGTCTTTGGCAGCCCCTGTGGCTGCCAAAGACATTCAAATGAACGAACTCTGTATGAATGAGATGAACGAACTCTGATGAATGAGATGGGTCCGGGTTCGAATGCCGGTGAGGCATGGGTGCTGCTTTTGTCTTATGGCACTGGCTCTCTCCCTACCCTGGAACCAATGGCCGTAAATTAGTTACTGGCGACTGCTTATAGCCCACTGAGTTGCTCACGGTGGTCCTTAAACCTCCAATCAAACAATAAAAAAAAGAACGAACTATGTATTCACTACATGTAGGACCTATGATAAATTTCTTAAAAACACAAAAATGAAAACAATATAGAGAATACAGTCCCCTCGAATCGGGGTTACCCATGGGCATTTTATCAGGTTTTCGATTTTAGCATTAAATCTGACTTGAAGGATATTTCTGAATAAAATAATACTAAATATACTGAGTTTAATAAAATTAAGTTTAAGTTTTCTTATCCTATGTGGAGGTAATGCTGGATTTACATGAAAAACATAGGCTCTCTAGATACTAAAAATATATCACAAATTGATCCACACCTGTACAAAAGTGACTTTCTTTTGAAAGAATGTAAATTAAGGGGATTAGGTAAAAACAACCCTTTGGTCACAAAATAGGGATTAGAGTTTGCTTGGTTAGTAAGGACCTCATTTCATGTCTCTGGTGGGTCGAACTCTGCATATATATATATATATATATATATATATGGGATGTAATGTCAGGTGATGCGTAACATCACAGCCTCTCCTTGACAAATGTCAACCCCGCCTTCTCGTGGTACATCCTGTTCCCACTAAAGGGGCTCTGACGACCGCCAATAGCGGTATAACTATACCATCGGGATTAGAGGAAATTCTATCCCACACTCACCAACCCGCTTGGCCAGCGTGGTGAGTTATGGCCAAACTCCCCCCCCCCCCCCCCAAAATGACTCCACAACTTAAATCTTGGCCCTCAGTCTCCGGCAGCTGGAATGTACCTGGCCAAGGCAGCGGCCAGTGCGACATGAAGGCAGAGGGTGCTAAGAATCCCCGGAGGACCGGACTAGGCTGCCATCTGATGCTGACCTTGGCTATGTACAACGAACGCTCCCTATCTTCTGATTCAAGGCTTCTTGAATTGGAAGAGGAACTACAAAGGATCAAGTGGGACATCGTCGGGCTAAGTGAGGTAAGGAGAAAAGGAGAAGATCTCATTGAACTGAAAAGTGGACATCTCTTCTACTATCGTGGGACAGATACTGGCAGAACTAGTGGTGTTGTATTTATAATAAACAAGAAACTGAAGGATAAAGTTGTAGAAGTTGAAAGTTCCTCTGACAGAGCTGCACGACTCGTTATCCAACTCTCGAGAAGATACCAGGCTCAGATTATTCAAACTTATGCACCCACCAGAAGTCATGCTGAAGAAGAAATTGAAGAATTTTATGAGGAAATTCGTGATCTAAATAATAAAGGTAAGCAGCACTTGAAGATAATTATGGGAGATTTCAACGCAAAAATAGGGCAACAGCAAGACAATGAAACTTCAGTAGGTAAATTCGGTCACGGCAACAGAAACCAGCGTGGAAATACTCTCGTAGAGTTTGCAGGGGCAGAAGGGTTTTTCATCTTGAACTCCTTTTTCAAGAAAAAGCCACACAGGAAATGGACATGGAGACATCCAAATGGGACAAGTGAAATTGATTTTATTATGTGTAACAAAAAATTCGTCATAGAAGACTGCAGTGTGCTAAACAAGTTCAACACAGGCAGTGACCATAGATTGGTGAGATGTAAGATGCACCTCAACACTAAACTCGAACGTAGCAAGCTCATAAGACAAACAAAATGTATTGACATAACCAACCTTAAAAAACACCATAATACCTTCAAATTGGAACTGAAGAACAGATTCTCTGCTTTAGAAGGCCTAACATCGGAAGAAGTGGATATTTCTGAAGTTAACAGAAAAGTAACCAAAGCTCTTATGGAAACAGCAACAAAATTAGCTGGGTCTAAGAACAAATTGCATGTGAACAAATTATCAGGAAAAACCAAAATGTTGATGCAAAAAAGAAGAGTGATGAGGACAAATAAAGAAGATGTGACTTCCAAAGTGGAATATATAGAGCTATGCAAGATAGTACGAAAAAGTATCACTGAAGACGTAAGGAAATTCAACTGTGAACTAGTAAGGAAAGCAATTGAAAACAACCAAAGCCTAAAGATAGCAAAGGGACATCTCAGTAAGGGGAAAAAACAGATTATGGCACTGAGAAAAGAAGATGGTTCTGTAACAAGAAATAGAGGCGAAATTTTGACAAGAGTGAAAGATTTCTACTCCAAATTATATGAAAGGGATGATACATGTACTCCAGACATCATGAAAGGTACCAGTACCAGAGTTCTTCCAGTCCTTCCAGCAGAAGTTGCACATGCAATCAAGAACATGAAGCGGGGAAAAGCTCCAGGAGAAGATGGAATTACTGTAGACATCATACAAGAAGCAAGTGGAGAAATCGACACAGTACTCGCCCAAATTTTCACTCGATGCCTTAATGAAAGGAAAATTCCTGAGGATTGGAACAACGCTACAATGATCTTGCCACATAAAAAAGGTGACATTGAGGATCTCAGGAACTACAGACCTATCAGCCTCCTATCAGTGGTTTATAAAATCTTCACTAAAGTTTTTTCACACAGCTTGAAGGTGACACTGGACATGGCTCAACCGAGAGAACAAGCTGGATTCAGAAGTGGCTACAGCACAATAGATCATATCCACGTACTGAGAGAACTAATTGAAAGAGCGAGGGAATATGAGCTTCCATTGTGCATGGCTTTTATCGATTATGAAAAAGCCTTGGATTCGGTGAAACCATCAGCAGTTGCAATGGCTCTGAAATCCTGCGGTATTGAAGATGCATACATTAATATTATTAATAACATCTATGAAAATGCAAGTGCAAAGATTCGTCTGTTTGAAAATACAACACACATAAAAATTGGAAAAGGAGTGAGACAAGGTGACACGATATCTCCGAAGCTCTTTAATGACACATTGGAAAATGTCTTTCAATCACTGAACTGGGAAAACAAAGGGATAAAGATTAATGGAGATTATCTAACCCACCTTCGTTTTGCTGATGACATAGTCATTTTTGCAACTACCCCATCAGAGCTACAGAGTATGATCCAGGAACTTGCTGACAAGAGTAAAGAAGTGGGATTAAAAATGAACTTTCAGAAGACAAAAGTGATGTACAATGCTTTTACAAGAAATGAAGATTTATCGATTGATGGAGAAAAGCTGGAGATAACAGACACGTACGTTTATCTTGGACAGCAGATATCAAGTGAGGGTCACATTGGTGAAGAAATTAATCGGCGTACAAAACTTGCCTGGAGAGCTTTTGGAAGAAACAGCATAATTTTCAAGAGCAATATGCCATTATGTCTTAAAAGAAAAGTGTTTGATCAATGCATCCTTCCAGTGCTTACGTATGGTGCAGAGACGTGGACCTTATATAAAAGAGGCATACAAAGGCTGCAGACAACTCAAAGTAGCATGGAGAGGTGCATGCTTGGTGTAACCAGGAGAGATAAGAAGAGGAACACGTGGATCCGAAAAATGACAAGAGTGGAAGACATCATGATCAGAGTTAAATCCCTGAAATGGCAATGGGCTGGACATACTGCCAGAAGAACAGACCATCGATGGACAGCCGAAATTTTAGATTGGATTCCAAGGGACAGGAAAAGACCCAGAAGAAGACCACATGGAAGATGGGTGGATGAAATTCGAAAGTATACGGTAGTGACATGGAGGAGACTGGCACTGTTCTAACTTGATGTACAGAGATTTTTGGATAATTAATAATAATGCAGAAGTAATTTCTACTATACTCAAAGTTTGTCCCCTAGATATTAATAGTTATGATTTTGAAAACCTATATACTAATCTGCCTCTATCAGATATAATCACTACCTTTAAAGAGCTGTATGCAGAATTTAAACTTAACCAATTTGTTGATGTAGGAACTTGGAACTCTTATCTCAATTGCTGCATAAAAATAACCATATCTTATATAATAATACTCTCTATAAGCAAGTGAACGGTATTCCAATGGGAACATCAACGTCCACGAATATCGCTAATCTATTCCTGTTCTTTAAGGAATATAAATTCATTAAAAATCACCCCACTTGCTCAGATAACTACCTTTACACTTTTAGATATATTGATGATCTGCTGTGTATCAATAATTCAGAAGTTATAGAGAGTGATTTTGATAATATCTATCCTAGCTCTCTTAACTTATGTAAAACCAACCACAGTAATCAGGAACTTGAGTTCCTAGACTTAAGCATTAAGCTCAACAGAGGTAACCCATCTATTAGCCTCTTTGATAAAAGAGTTAATTTTCCTTTCAAAGTAATTAAATATCTACACTGGAATAATAACATTTCAACCAAAGTAATTGAGAATGTACTAATTTCTCAGGTCCTAAGAATTTCAAGAATTTGCAGCAACAATTTGGACTTCAATTACCACATTAATATACTATTAGAAAGTTTTCTAGAGAACGAAATTCCTTCTTCTTTCATCAAAAGAACTTTAAGAAAAATTATTCTGAATAATAGAGTAAGGTTGGCAGATCTGCTTTAATTTTCTACACAGTTAATAATATGATTCTGACCAATCAAAGCCGTAAGGAAGTTGGCTAGAGGATGCCTATTAACTACCTAAAGGAACCTTAGTGCTATGGATATGACGGTCCTATTAAAACAAAAAATTAAATAATATAAACAAAATCACAAAAAAAGCTTAAAAATCTGTTTATAAAAAGAAAATAAAAACAAATAAAAAAGAAAACTAGTTATTCATCACTAGGATAGCTATACTAAAAATAGTAAAACCAACATTAAAATTAATAAGATTCTGATTAATCTATAGAAGCTCACTAAGGTGATTTAATACATGCAAAGATTATTAAATAAACTGCTCGTGTATTTTATAATATTTCTCATGTATTCTGGAGAGTTAATTCTGCTCTTTCTGATCATTCAGATCCACAGTCTTAAGTTTATATATTTTTTTCTCTGGTTAAAATCTCCGCGCGTTGGTTTCTTGCTGTATGAGGAGGCCATCAGCCCCACCCTCACTGCCCCCCAGCGTCTAGGGAGTGGCGGAAGAGGTCAGCCATGTTCTTCTCTTGTGAGGAGAAAAGTTTTTGTCACACAAGAGGTAAGCTCTCTTCCTTGTTTTTTTTGGGTTCTAGGTTTTATAAGTTCAATGTTTGTACTTCATGTACCCTTTCCTCTGTCGTTTTTTAGCTTTTCAGCTTTTAAGCATTGGTTTGTCTGTTAACATTTTTGCGGGTTTTTAACTCTTACTTTTCTTTGTAACTTTGAGCGTCTTTTGGGGTACCTAGGAACAGAAGATGGCTAAGCTTGTTCCTTTTCTATGCGCTGTCTATGCGCTGTTTTTTCAAAGTAGTTAAGTTCTTAATAACTAATTAATTATGCACTTAAAGCACTGCTGAAATACTTTGTACATATTGCAACTAACTGTTTAAGGTATATAACTTTCACAAAGTTTTCTTTAGTTAATTATTATCTTTAACTTATTCTCGTTTTCGTGCTGTCATAAGTTGTAGAGTAGGGGTTTTAGACTCAAGTTTTCTTTCAAAAATCTGTTCGTTATAAATTAACATTTCCTTTTTTAATTGCAATGTAAAATTTGGATTTCTTTTGCATTGTTTTTCAGGTTTAAATTCTCTCTCAAACGAACTTGGAATTTCGTTATAGCTGAAAATCATTTCTAATTATTATGTCACTCTCACAGCTTGAGTTCTCTTTAATCTTCTTCTCTCTGTTTAATAGTAACAGATGAAGAGCATGGGTCGGGCCATGAAGGTTAATGGATGCAAGCGAAATTGTTAACTAGTGCTAGGTCATGCTACTCTACGGAGGACATGACTTATATATATATTTTTTAAACTATTTTAGGTGGGAATGTTACTTGCATCTATGGCCTTGCAGAAACCCATTTCCAACTAGGTCTTTGTGGAAGTGAGAAAATGCAGAGTTTTTTGCTGGTCCTTGATAAAGGAAAGGCTCAGTATTCTCGACACCTTCTACATTCAGTTGTTTTATTTTATTTTTTTATCTTTTCTCCTTTTACTCACACAGGTAGATACATAACCTTTTCTATGTTGTACTAGGTGTGAGTCAAAATTATATATGTATTTTTTTGCTTAGGTATCTTCTTTATAGAATGTGAATTCTGAATTTTCAAAACTGCTGCGTTGCGCGTTTTGATTTTCAGGTTATTTTTCAGGTGATTTTCAGGTTATTTTGCACCCTTCGTTTTAAATTCTAAAATTTTTTCCTTAGTCTTCAGTTTTGCTCTTAAGTATATATATATATATATATATATATGTTTAAATAATTTCTGTAACGTTTTTAGATGATTGATTACGAAGCTTTAACCCTGAACTCACATTCAAGATATCCTCTTTATCCCAATACGGGGTTGAAATTTCTGTCTTTTGAATTCCTTTCAGCGTGGTGACCCCGAAGGTACCATTGCTTCAACTGCCTTTCTTCGTAGTGTTCGGCAGATTCCGTATAGAAGATGACTTTTCGCGAAGCAGTTCGTCTGTAAGCACTTTAATGACACACCGTGCGCCCGTAAGCCTCTTAGAAGCCAATGTCTGTAGTCATGGACATGACTCCCTAGTTTTCAGATTCCATTTCACTGCACAGTTCATGTGTTGTATTGCGGGGATTTTCCTTAATTTGCGGATCAATCCGGCTGTTTTTATCTGTATTCACGGCCATCACTAGCCAGCGTCTTCGGGGCAGGTCTCTAAAATTTTGTCACCCCTCTAAGGGGATCTGACCCCATCTCGTACCTGTACAGCGCCACACCATACACAATTTGGATACGCGTATGAGTTTCGATCGGATTCACTTCCTGTATATTAAGGAATTCAATCTACGTCATCTATTTCTTACGTGCAACCACCACGTCAGCCATTTTGCACTCCCTGTATACAGCGCTGATGTAATTGATCGCAGTGCCACACAATGACGTGCTAATACACTGTAAAAATAATTGGTGCGAATTCATAGGGAATTTCTGAAAATAACATGCACCAAAGTTGTGGGACGTGTCCGTCTTTTAATGAAATTTCCGCTTTTAAAAGTCCCCGTCTTTTTCTGGTCTTGTGTCTGGCGCTCTTTGTCCAAACATGGATGGCCCTTGCGCCATAAAAATCAACAAGCCAATCTTTTTCAACTTCGGTATTTTCACAGATTTTTCGTAGTTAGTAATACTGTTTACTTCAGAAAAGTTCGTTTCAGGTTTTTCCGTATTTACACAGCAATTTCGCAAAATCCAAGTCACCAAATTTTTCAGTCCTTTCGCCAGAGAATCCTTTCGCGCTAGTGTGACTCGAACTGAGGTCTTTTCAGTTGGCTCAGAGAAATCGCGTGAGTTAACCACTGAGCCAGAAAGACTCAGAAAACGCACTCAAGTTCATGGTAAAACCAATTACGCGATGATTCTTATTTTTGGTCATTTAAGCGAGTGATTTAGACATTTTATTTTCTATTGGAGCTTATTATTCTTTGCGCTTTCCAACCGCAGCTTGAAGAAGCGTATATGCTCCAGCTTTGTCCGTCTGTCTGTCTGCGCGATAACTCACGCAAAAATGGTTCGATTTCGATGAAATTTTAGTATGTGGTAAAGAACCAACGGACGAACCCTATTGAAAATGGATGAAATGGGGTCAAAGGTCGGGACATAGGACCGGGAGCCATTCCATCGCTCTTATGCGATTTAACTTACGTAAAAATGCTTCGATTGCAACAAAACTTTAGCATGTGTTCCGGGGTATACTGAACCGGTTCTGTTGAATATCATCGAAATGGGGTCAGAGCACAGGAGCGATATTTTTTCCACAGCCATTATCCTCATAACTTGAGAAATAACTTGAGTAAAAATGCTTCCATTGCGACAAAACTTTAGTATGTTGTTCCGGAGGTATACTGAACGAATCAATAGTAAGGGTAGGGAGGAGGGTTTGTCTGCGCGCAGGATAACTCGTGTAGGAATTGCTTGATTTCGATACTGTTCAGTATGCTTTTGTGGGGAACCACGGAGCGAAGTGCAAAGAAACAGTCAAAATCGAATCATTAGTCAATACGATATATTTTAAGGTTCAGGAACGGAGTAAATACTTCCGTCCTCCTACATTGTCTCTTAAAATTATTCGATTTTGAAGCTCACAATTTGTGGTGTTTGGGTATATTCGGTAACAATTCACACTTAAAATCGTTGAAAACTGTCTTAGGTTACCCATAACATACGAGAAGCATTACGTTTTCTTAAAGCATTAAAACCAGCAGATGTTTCACCAATGACGCAGCGCAGATGCTCTACGCAACAGATGTTAATGAATTTTTTTTGGCTGCCCTTCTGCGCGAAAACTTGAGTAAAAATGCTTCGATTGCGACGAAATACAATACATTGTTCCGTAACGACTTTGGTAGCAGTTCCACCAAAAATGTTTTTTTCGTCAGTAATTCCGGGCAGTGTGCATGCGTGAGATTCGTTAGCCATTATTTTTGCATGTAAACTTCCGTGAAAATTGCCCCACTTAGATGGGATTTTTAATTATAAAACTGCTTACTGTTTGTGTGGTAGCTCTTGATAATAGAAGTCAGTAACACGGGCACAAAGAGATTTAATTTTGATATATGTGAACCTCAAACTTATACCATAGTTTAGTCCCCTCAAAACCAAAGGCATTTTCCTATGATTTCTATTATGTTAGAAAGCGTATCATAATTAATGCATTGCATTATATTTTACTAACTTGTTTTGAATACGTTTGTAATGATTTTATTTTTTCTGTAGGAGGATTTATCACAAGTTAAGTATTTGTTTTCATGGTGATCTTTCAAAGTAACAGAATGATTTGGAACTCGAGATTATCTTACATTGACAATGACTTTCAGTTTCCTTTAAAAAAAAAAAGTCGAAATATACTGATTTATAGTACTATTTTACAAAACTCCAAAATATTAAATTTACTCTTGATAGGTATAACAGCTGTTGTCCTATCAAGAGTAAATTTAATATTTACTCTTGATAGGACAACAGCTGTTATACCTATCAGAGAAATCATACACATCTCTGTATTATGTATAAATTAAGTACCTGGTTTCATATGGTAATACACTCCTTATAATGGCTGATGCACAAAATGACGAAGAGGGAAAGGAATATCATGGTGCAACCATAACTAAAATTCCATGTGCGATAGACTATCCTTAGTATCCGATTTCGTTACAGAACTCCAAGTTCAGGTCCTTCAACAAAAGACTGAAATTTAACAGTTATTCAGTACTCAACTATTCCCCCGAACATTTTCTGTTACTGGACAATTTTCGTCATATGGACACGAAAAAAGTGAGAACAGAAATTTTTCGTTAATGTACGGAAAGAATAGCGGAAAGGTTTCAGAAAAGTCAGGATTGTCTCGGCGTGCGAAAAAACAGTGGAATTCAATTTTTCAGAGATTTTTCGTTAATGTAACGAAGGAATAGCGGAAAGGTTTCTGAAAATTCAGGATTGTCTTGGCGTGCGAAAAATCCGTGGAATTCACCTTTTCAGAGATTTTCCGTTAATGTAAGGAAGGAATAGTGGAAAGTTTTCTGAAAATTCAAGATTGTCTTGGCGTGCGAAAAATCCACGGAATTCACTTTTTCAGAGATTTTCCGTTAATGTAAGGAAGGAATGCGGAAAGGTTTCTGAAAATTCAGGATTGTCTTGGCGTGCGAAAAATCAGCGGAATTCCACCTTTTCAGAGATTTTCCGTTAATGTAAGGAAGGAATAGCGGAAAGGTTTCTGAAAAGTCAGGATTGTCTTGGCGTGCGAAAAATCCGTGGAATTCACCTTTTCAGAGATTTTCCGTTAATGTAAGGAAGGAAGAGCGGAAAGGTTTCTGAAAATTCAGGATTGTCCTGGCGTACGAAAAGTTCGTGGAATTCAACTATTCAGAGATTTTCCGTTAATGTAAGGAAGGAATAGCGGAAAGGTTTCTGAAAATTCGGGATTGTCCTGGCGTACGAAAAGTCCGTGGAATTCAGGTCTCTTTCCGTCATTTCACTAAAAAAGTTTATATCAGAAACCTGCTTCGTAATTCACGAAAGGAACCACGAAAAGTGGCTCGTGAATTTTTTTTTTTATTTTTTTTTTTTTACATTATAAACACTACTATGCAATTCGTGACTTGCAAAATTCTTCACCACGCGTGGATTGAAAAAACAATAATAAAAAAACTTTCCAAAATTTCGTGATCGAAACTTTTTTCCCTTTCTGGTTACAGGCTCAAATATTAATTTTTCACGAAACGCCATCTTCTGTTTCGCGATGAAACTGCTTCCTCTATTGGCTGAAAGATATTAGAAAACATTTCGGGGAGGTACTGCTTTCGTGCCGTTTCTCAGATGATTTCGATCCCTTCAGTATCACACTGAAGTGTTCAAAGTTATCAGGAAAGTCTCATTAAGAAAATGAATAAAAATTCAATAGAAATATATTTTATTGGGATTTTAATCTGCTCTTTGACATTTATGATAACAAGTATGTATAATGGTTATACACGGTCGAGTCACATAATTGTGACCACCGGCAAATATCCAGAATAACCGCCGTGTGCAGCGCGGACAGAAGCTGGATGGACTGGGAGTGACTTAATAAGGTGCTGGAAGGTGTTCTCAGGTATGTGGAAAAATGCTGACTGCAATGCATCTGACAGCTCCTGGAGGGTGCGTGATGGAGGATCCATAGAGCGAACAACACGATCTAGGTGGTCCTACAGATGCTCAATTGGGTTTAAATCTGGGGAATTAAGGGGCCAGGGAAGTACTTTGCAGTTTTCATTGTTCTCTTCCAACCACTCTCAGACATTTCTAGCTGTGTGACACATCACACTGTCATTCTGGAAGATCCCATCCGCCCCAGGGAAGACAATCAGCATGTATGGGTGTACGTGGTTTGCAAGGATGGATTCATAACGAATTCTGTCCACAGGTGTGAGTGGACCCAGAGAATTCCACGAAAACATTCCCCAGACCATAACGCTGCCCCCACCAGCTTATGTTCGGCCAGCAATGGTTGAAGAGTGTGTGTTCTCCGATGTTTCTCGCCTTATACGTCCATCCTTTCGATGAAGCAGAAAACGTGACTCATCGGAGAAGGCAATCCTTTGCCAATCAGCGGAGGCCCGATTCCGATGCTGCCGTGCAAACGTAAGCTTTTTCTGCCGATGGATCTTCGTTAGCATAGGTGCAGTGAGTATCCGTGTACATCGGAGCCCCATACTCAGCAGGGTTCGCTGAACTGTCGTTTTAGACACAATTTGGGTAGCCCCCTGGTTCATTCGGCCAGTTAGTTGCTCCATTGTAGCATGTCGGACGTTCACCTTTCACATCAATGGCACGTGGTGCTCCGCAGTTTTCACGTCGCTTATTCGCAAAAGTGCCATTTCTCCAATCACGATACACTTTAGCCACAGCAGCACGCGAACAGTTCACAAACTGCGCTGTTTCAGAAATACTGTCACCCTTGGCCCGAAAGTCGATAATCATCCGTTTTTGCAAATCTGATAAATCGCTCCTTTTACCCATGACAGCAACGAAGTGATATGTATCAGATCAGACCAGATGATATGTAGAGGATTTTAGGAAGGGAGTGTTTGAACCCAGGTCTTAAACAACCGTTAGAAATAGGAAGCTAGGAGATTTGGGCTAGAGTGCCCGATTGGAAAGTGAAAGGGAAGCGAGGTAGAAAGAGGAAGGAAGACGCCCTTATTTATCACCGGGGGCCAGTACCCTGGGCCCGACGGCCTAACGTGCCTGTCCGGCGCACGGCGGCTATTTAGTGGTTCGAGCGTTCGTGCCTGCCTGGGATCGAACCGAAGTCTTCTACCGTGGCACTCACGAACGCTGACCACTAGGCCACCCAGTGGCCCTAGAATGCCTACAGCACACCTTATATACCCTCCAAGTCAGCTCGTGATGCCTGCCTTCTTTCATTGGCTACGCGCTGTTCACGTCAAAAGCAGCAGGAGGTATTTACAATAATGTGACTCGACTGTGTAGATCTGCTACCGTTAAAGCAATCTGAAATCCATTTTTTATTCCAAATGTTATTTTTGCCAGAGTCAACGAGCAAGTGCTCTTCGAGAGACTGGAAAGAAAGGTACTTTTTTCATTATTGGTTTTTAATTCAGTGAAACACTTGAAGTGAAATTGTTCTGCTTCAATAGATACGACAATAAGTTTCTATTCGATCGGAATTCATTCGCGGAAATTCTCAATATTAAACATTTCAATGAAAATAACGCTCACGAAAGATGGCATATATTTTTTACCAAAAAAGCACATTTAGCTTAAAATTCAAACGAATATAGAAAAGTGCATCTGGTGTTTTGTGAAGAATGTTGTTCCTGTCCCTTATTATGTGCGTATCGATAAATTTACCACAGTTATTCAGTTTGCGACAACGCATTTTAAAAGCTGTGTTGATCAAGTTCTTTACTTTGATCCAGCAGCTTGAAATATTTTGCTAATACAATGTAACTTGTCTAATTCGAACGTTTTTAATTCGAAATATTGGTTAACAAGAATTTTTCATTTGGTCCCTTGAAATTTCTATGTAAATAATGTAAAAAAAAACCCTTTAATTCGAACTCTTTTTTTTTTTTAATTCGAAGAAAACCCCATTTTCGTATTTTCAACAATTACCTTTTAAAATGGGTACGTACTGTTCTGGATAAAGTTCCGAGTTCTGGCTGAAGCAACAAATTAAACCTGAAACTGCCACCCCGGTGGCGCAGTGGTCTAAGGCGTTGGCCTCTGATCATTCGTCCGTAAGGGGTCCGGGTTCGAATCCCGGTTAGGCATGGATGTTGTGTTTGTCTTACGGCACTGGCTCTCTCCCTTCCCTGGAACCAGTGACCCTAAATTAGGGACGGGCGACTGCTTATAGCCCATTGAGTTGCTCACGGTGGTCGTTAAACCTCCAATCAAAAAAAAAAAAAAAAAAAAAAACCTGAAACTATAGCCAACGGCTTCGGATAAGCAGGCTCCCAGCACTCCGATGATGAGTCTCTCCTCAAGGTATTGGTGGCGAGGAGATCATACCCACTGTGGAGTACTGTGATGACGTAGGCCGTGATGTACCGTATGAGGCTTTTGTGAGCATTGACGACAATTTAGCTGTTTGTGGTGAGCTCACAGATGATGATATCTTGGCTGATGTTATGAATAAGAAGACCTGCTGAATACCTTCAGATGAAGAACTGGAACGGCCAGAATTTCCTGAAGAGCGCCTTCCAAATTCAGTAGAGGACTTGGCTCACTCCCAACAGTTAAGGAAGTTTGTTAAGGGACAGCAGAATGTAAGTGACTCTCTATTTCATTCACTCGATAAACTTGAGGAATTTATATTTACCCAGAACATAAATTCTATGAAGCAGGCCAAAAATTCATAGGTTTTTTTTGTTTTTTTTTTAAGTTTACCGTACTGTACTTTTTTTTGTATGTTATGAATAAATATGTTGGTTTTTACAGTACTTGAATGTGCCCATATTCAAATTTGCCTAATTCGAATTTGTCGATAATTCGAATTATTTTTGTGGTCCCTTCAGCTTCCAATTAATTATTTAAGTTAGACTGTATTTCTATATTCTGGAAGCAGTTGCAAAAATCTAATACGAAGAAAGGAGAATAAAGAAATATTGCATTTGCGAGGTGTGCGATAATGTCATGGTCGTACAAAAACTCTCTCAAAAGCATTTCAGATTAATTTGTTCCCAAAAGAGTGACTTTCTTCAAAAAGAAGGGAGAAATATTCAAACCAGTGAACATGTTACTTCCATTCGGTCTATCAATTTACGCTACAGAATTTACGCTCATCAAACAGATTTATTAATTTCTCCCCGCTTAATTAACTGTCAAATATATGCCTAGCAAGAATTTATTGATTAGCGATATCAGACGAAAGACACTCGATTTCGCAACCTCGACGGAAAAACACTGCAATCTATTCTGTTTATCAGTGGGATTCACACTTTCAGAAAGACGCTTGTGTAAAGAATTAAAAGTGTATAGTAAAATTAACATTTCGAAAGCACACATAATTTTCACTTGCACATTCATTCTTTAGAATAACATTTTACACTAAATTACTTCATTGAAATATATCACACTAAATATTTTTTATTATTTTTGTTTTTCATTTGACAGAAAAAAAAACAGATAGCCTCAAGAGTTGGTCTGTTAAATCAAATTATAATTTAAAATTTGAAATTCTGTTATTTTTTCCCGATCTGGTATAATCACGTAAGGGCCGCCCCTGTGGCGCAGTGGTCTAAGGCGCTGGCCTCTGCTCATACGTCCGTAAGGGGTCCGGGTTCGAATCCCGGTCAGGCATGGATGTTGTGTTTGTCTTACGGCACTGGCTCTCTCCCTTCCCTGGAACCAGTGACCCTAACTTAGGGACGGGCGACTGCTTATAGCCCATTGAGTTGTTCACGGTAGTCGTTAAACCTCCAATCAAAAAAAAAAAAAAAAAATCACGTAAGGCAAGAAATGTACAGAATCGCATTATAATGTGAAAAAGAAGGAAATTATTTTTTTATTTGGGGTTCAACGGCCATGAACCACTGTAAGCGCAATACGCTACACATTTTACCTATCTCCAATTTAGAGCCACTGCTTCTACGGAGAGATGCAAGCCAGAGACGTAGAATGTGCGTCAGTCATCAGATACCTGCTCATTCCGGACAACTAACCAGAAACCAGCGCATCTGACCACTCGTCCATCGGAACAGTGGAAGCCGATTTTACCTCGCGGCAGTGATATTAACCTCGCCACTTCGTGCACGAACAAAAGACATGTAACATTTCAATATCAGCTATACAGAAAACATTAAAAAAAGCAGGAAATACAAAAAAAAACAAAAAAACCCCACACTTTTTAACCATTTAACTGGTTGGAAAAAATTAGCTCTTGGTTAGCAAAATGGGCTGAAATGAACTCAAACGAATGTACAATACAGCACTCAAATAATGAGTTAGAATTAAAAAACATAGAATACAGAAAAACTTGAGTAAATATACACTGCTGGCCGCTCAAAATGCAGCACCAAGAAGGAAGCATCCCATTGGCCTGAAATTCGCAGCATGCGTCGCCCGCGAGAGGACATTCAAACGATCAGCATTGCAGGGCATATGCAAATCATGTGCTCCCGGCACGCCACCGAGAAGCACTATAAGAAGGGTGCACAGAAGGCGGGCTGTAAGTAGTCGAAGTGTGTTGTGCTGCCGGACCTGTGCGTGGGAAGCTTCCTGATGCCTCGTCGCAGAATATACGGCAGTCATTCCAGCACGTTTCGGAGTTCGACAGAAGAGAAATTGCGGCTTATCGCGACAGCCGTTTACCGTACCGAGACATCGGCGCCCGTGTGAGACGACATCCAGCCACAGTGAGGTGAGTATGGATTCGGTGGGTGCAGGAGGGACGAACGGACCGACGTGAGCGATTGCCGCAATCGCGGCACGCCACCGAACGAGAGGACCGGCATGTTGTGCGGCGGGCATTGACGGTTCGCACCGCCACATCACGAACGTTAGCGCAGGAAATTAGGGTGTGTTGCGCAACAACCTGTGTTAGCACGTACCGTTCGACGTCGTCTGCAGGAGCGGGGACTTGTCGCACGGCACCCATTGCTCCGATTACCATTGACGTTACACTACTGGTGACTGCGGCGGCAGTGGGCCGTTGAACGCCGCAACTGGAATACAGAATGGCACGACAATGTCTTCTCCGACGAATCCCGCTTCTGCCTGCAACACCACGATGATCGGATCCGCGTGTGGCGGCACCGCGCCAAGATAATGTATGGCTCCTGCATTATGCATCGCCATACCGGTCCGTCGCCTGGTGTTATGGTTTGGGGCGCAATTGGATATGACACTCGCACCCCTCTGGTACGCATCACCGGTACACTCAACAACCAACGCTACATCTCCGACGTTTTGGAGCCTGTAGTCCTCCTTTACATGCAAGACATGCCAGCGGCCACGTTTCAACAGGACAATGCGCGGCCGCACGTGGCACGCATCGTGCAACAATTCTTCACGGCCACTAGGTGTCACTGCTGCCGTGGCCCGCCTGTTCTTCCGATATGTCGCCCATCGAACACGTCTGGTAGCTGATCGGCAACAGAGTGGCCCGGCAAGCACCACCCGCGGCTACGCCTGATGAACTGTGGCAAAGTGTGGAAGCAGCCTGGACCGACATAACCCAAGCACACATCCAAAGCCTCGTTCGTTCGATGCCTCGGCGTGTAGCGGCCGTTATTGCCAGCCATGGGGGCCACACGAACTATTGATGTCTGCGTGTTCCGCAAGTCGCACGGGCCTGTAAGCTCAATCATTTCATCTTTGTATCTGTTGTTATGCGTCCAGTAAATCTGGCTTTTCTATCTCGTGTCCTTCTTGGTGTTGCATTTTGGGTGGCCAACGGTGTATTTCATTGATATTAATGCGGTGGTGTATTTTGAATTTGCTCCGACTGGGAAGACTGTGAACCAGACTTATAACAAAAAGGATTTGAAAAGACTAAGGGAAATTATTTGGCATTATCGGCCACACCAAGGAGAGTCTCAGATCTGGCTGCCGCATCCTGATAACGCACCTGCACATTTAACACCGTCTATCTATGTGGTTTTGACCCTGCACCGTGGAAGACGAGATCACCGCTTTATATCAGAATTCCATACATTCGATTACGTTTTAAGCGTCTTGAGTTTAAAATTATCAGTATAGTCCCATTACTTTTTTATGAAACACACTTCTTGTATCAAGAGAGATTTCCTATCTTAATACATTCTCCTTCCACAGTGCTTCGATTGTGAACTGCTCAATATGGAGAATGCCCCACCATAAAGGAATGCACGAACACATGTATACAGATAGGTCGGAAAAAAAGTGATTTAGTTTTTGAGGGATTGCATAAATACATCGAAGAGAGTCAAAACATTATGATCACATGCCTAATATGATGTCGGTCATCCACGTGCCGCAAATACAGCTCTTTCCCGGCGAGGCTGAGACGCTGCAATATTTCTATAGGTGTCTTGGGGAATCTGGAACCAACCGTTACCAGCAGATCCTTTAAATTTTAGCAGTAACGCGGTGGAACCTCCGCAAATCGGATTTACTGTTTCAACACAACCCACAGATGCTGGATTCAATTGATGTCTGGGAGAATTTGGAGGCCAGGACAATACATGGAAGACTTCCTCTTGTTCCGCGAACTAATCCCGAACAATACGAGGAGTACGAAATGGAGCATTATGCTCCTGAAAGAAATCTAGAGGAAAGTACCCATTGCATGAAAGGATGTACGTGGTCTACAATCATGTTTACGTAAGTGATAGACGTCATAGTTTCCTTCACGTCAATGACTGGACCCAGGATTTTAAAGAAGAACATGGCGCAAAACATTTCACATCCTCAACTGGCGTGGTTTCCTTCCACGGTACAAGCAGGGGCCAATAATTTGACAAGTAGACAATGCACACGTCAACATGATGCAACACGGTACAATGCACACTTCCACATGGTGCAACAGAAAACGAGATTCATTGAACCAGACGACCTGCTTTTTCCAAGCATTCAAAGTCCAGTTTTAGTGCTCGTGTGCTCATTGCAGGCGCTTTCGATGGTGAAACCACGTTAGCATGGGCACTCTGTCGTTACGCAGTCCCATTTTCTGCAAATTTTGATTTTACTGTGTGTTGTAAAACATTACCACCGTCAACAGCATTCAAATTACTGGAGACTAGCTCCATAGTATCCCTTTGTTGGCTGTAACATACGGGATAACTTTCGTTCACCTCTGTACTTCGATTCACTCTAAGATGACACTGCAGTTTAAGGTACGAGATCCTACGTACTCACTGAGCTTTTGGAGACAGCCTATAGTTGTGTTCATCCGCGTCATTCCCAATTGTGTCCTGCTGTCAATCACTTCCCCATCAACTCATTGGCATCCTTGTCTTCCAAACACTGCAAATCTACGCATGCGTGTGTTGCTCTAATTTTAACTATTAATTTCTGAAAACAGATCATTTTCAGATTTTTCTGAAATAACTACACACACATAGGCAAACAGCTATGACAACAGAAAGTGCGATTCTGGGCAATTAATACTTTAGTTTTCACGGGAAATATTGGAAACTACTTTTAGTCGCGGCGATAGGCTTCGCGTAGTGTCGTCCTAAGGTGAATCGAAGTATAGTATCAACGAGCCGTTGTGGGCCCACATCTTACCAACGATTCGGGTGTTTCTTTCGGACTGCTTTTCGAAGGTACTATCTACGGCGGACTGTGAAAACCGGAGATGCCTTGCCGTCTCGAAAATCCTCTCAGCCAGTCTGGCGATAACAATTTGTCTTTTGTCAAACTCATTTTCGTCCACGTCCTTTTCCACCATAAGAACAGGAATAACGCTGCTTAACAGAGATTAAATAGGTGTTATTTATACCGTTTGGTGACTCGTCTTGCAGTTTATTCTTTTTGCACAAAGACACGCTGGTCGTAATGTTTTGTTTCTTCGGTGTAGATAGGGCGAGGAGACAGTATAAAATGGCCTGAGTCGGTAGGTCGTATGACCGACATGCTGGACAATACCTTCGGCAACACGGCATGGCATCGATTGGAAGAGACCCCGAATGGGGTCCTGAGGTATTGCAAGTTGTGCATCGTTGACCTGTGTCCACAGCTTACCGAAATTCGCGCAAGGGTCGTGCAGAGGAGTAAAGTCGCATGTCAGTGATATCCAATACGTTCTACATTTGACAAAGACTGTGGATCACATTGAACAAGGCAACATTTAGACGAAGCTTCCAATACATAGCTTGAGCCCCTGTTGAATCCATGGTGCGCCCACGCGATAGAATGGTACTGTTCATAAGACTTTTGGGCTTTGTACCAGAAACTAAATGGAATTAGATTCAATCCAGAGGATCAGATACGACAGAGGGTAGTAGACAGGTCAGAGAAATAAGCGAGTAAGATTGAAATATGTCTTATGTGCTGTGTATCATAAATGAAGTTACATTAGATTGAACATAGAGGCTCAAACACGACATAGGGTAGACAGGTAGAGAAGTGGGAGTGCCAGATTGAAATTAGTCTTATTTGCTGAATATCAAAAACGAAGTTACGTTAGATTGAACGTAGAGACTGATGCACGACAAACGGTAGACAGGTAGAGAAGTAGGACAGCCAGATTGAAATGAGTCTTATGTGCCGTATATCAGAAACGAATTTATATTAGATTGAACGCAGAGGATCAGACACGACAGAGGGTAGACAGGTCAGAGAAGCAGGAGTGCCTGACCGAAAGGCTGAATCGACGTAGTTGGAAGTGCCAGAATTATGACGCCACAACAAACACTTCCATAGAGAGAGAACATGGGCTGTAGGAAGGAACAGATATCCTTATTTGCAACGACGGGGGGGGGGTTAATTAAAGTATAATGGCTCAACCACGCACGGCGAGAATTCAGTGTTTCAAAGCAATTCAACTTACGTAGAAAAAAGAAATCAATAAAATAAATCCTAGAAGAGCGCATTGCTTTCATAGTTATCGTCCTCACCTTAAAGACTCAAACAATTTTCAAACAGTTCTTGAATATATTTTTGGTACGCGGAATAAGCTCTGTCTTTTACCTAATTAGACTGAATTTCGCCTCTTGTGCTTATCCTTATTAATGTAATGATTTCGTTTGTCGATGATCCTCTAACATCGTCGCTCATTGAAACCGTGCCACTTCAGCTCATTTGATAGATTCTTGTATTACACCATTCCATAAAGGAAGCACGTACGCTCTGCGTGTATTAAACACTTCAATATTATACTTTGCGAGGAAATCCGAAGTAATTAATTGTTTTAATTGAAGCTCATTAACCGGAAACTTCTTTCTTTAGTTGGAGGAAAGGCAAAGTAAAAGAAATGTGCGAGGTATTCTTAAGTTCTCCACTGTACTTAATAATTCATTTTTAACTCAGATTTTGCAAAACTCCTTCCGGACATGTGTAATAATCAATGATAATGCAAAATGGATTAAGCGAAAATATTTTGCCGAAATAATTTTATTTGTTATGTTGCTTTGTTATGAACATTTCCTAATGTCCTAAGGATGTTCAGAAAGTAATGCCTCCATATCTATATAACAAACCCCAAGGTTTGAAACGAAACAAGAACAAAGCTCAGAATTTTTACTTTAGTTCACACATACAGTATTACTTTTCTACATCGTCTTTCTCACGTTCGATACAGATACTCCAACATTTAACACGTTTTTAACCTCGTCCCTGTTCGTATGATCTCTGTAAAAATTTTCGGGTTGTTGTTCTCGGAACCATTCCCTCGTAGCGACTTGAAAGTCTTCGTCACAGGTGAACTGAATTCCTTTCAGATGTCTCTTGAGAGCAGAAAACAACTAGAAGTCGGACGGACTGAATATCTTCATCACAGGTGAACTGAATTCCCTTCAGATGTCTCTTGAGAGCAGAAACCAACCAGAAGTCGAATGGACTGAACATCTTCATCAAAGGTGAACTGAATTCCTTTTAGATGTCTTTTGAGAGCAGAAAACAACCAGAAGTCGGACGGACTGAACATCTTCATCAAAGGTAAACTGAAGTCCTTTCAGATGTCTCTTGAGAGCAGAAAACAACCAGAAGTCGAATGGACTGAACATCTTCATCAAAGGTGAACTCAATTCCTTTTAGATGTCTCTTGAGAGCAGAAAACAACCAGAAGTCGGACGGCGCTATATCTGGGATGTAGGTAGGGTGTGCAAGAACTTCAAACCCAATTTTCTCTATGGCCTCTGAAGTGAAAGCATTGGTATTAGGTCTGGCTTGTCGTGTTGCAGAATCATTGAATTTTTTCCCCACTCACGCTGTTTATTATTTGCTTCAACTTTTTTAAAGTGTCACGTAGCGTTCAGAGTTGAGAGTCGGATCTTTGATCATCTTCTCCTGATGAATAATGTATCCGTAGTCCCAGAACACAGTGAGAATATACTTACCGGCAAAAATTTGAGTTTTAAATTTTTTTGCTCCAGGAGAAGATGGGTGTCGATATTCCAGCGATTGATTTTTCATTTCTGTGGGTCGTAATGGTGAACCCAACTCTCATCCCCATTCACACTACTTTGGAGAAAATCACTTTCATGTTCCTCGTAGCGAGCAAGCAACCTTCGGTTGCTTCATTTCAGTCGGTAGATCATAAAACGTCAACAATGTTATTTACACTACTTAAACTAATGGACCGCTTACCGGCTATGGTTCTCTGAGTTATTCTTCGATTTTTACTGATGAGCTCATCGTCTTTTTATCTTTTTAAATCGCAAGTTGCGATTACGGGCCTCCCACTCTGCGGCTGATCCTTTACGGCCAACATTCCTCCACTGCTCTTTGATTTTCTTACCCTACGACGAACAGAGCTTATCTTATGCCAGAAGTTCCTGAACCATAAACTGCCACTATTACTGGCCTCCCACTCTGCCGTTGATCCTTTACGGCCAACATTCCTCCACTGTCCTTTAATTTTCTTACCCAACGACGAAGAGAGCTCATGCCAGAAGTTCCAGAACCATAAACTGCCAATATTACTGGCCTCCCACTCTGCGGTTGATTCTTTATGGCCAACATTCATCCACTGTCTTTGATTATCTTACCCAACGACGAAGAGAGCTTATGCCAGAAGTTCCAGAACCATAAACTGCCACTATTAATGGCCTCCCACTCTGCGGTTGATCATTTACGGCCAGCATTTCTCCACTTTCCTTTCATTTTCTTATCCAATGAAAAACAGTACTTATGTCCAAAGTTACAGAGTCATAAAGTGTCACTAATCTAGCTTGAATTTCTTTGGGAGGTACACTTTCATGAGTTAAAAACTGATCGTTGTTTGACACCAGTCGACACAGTTGAAAATGAATCATCCGTTTTAAACACAATTAATTGCGAACAAATGGATGTACGGAGTTCTGTTATACCGTAAAATGAAGCTAATGGAACAAAGAATGGTTTGTCGTCTGACTGGTAGCTAGTCAACAAGTCATGCGCGGGACACTTGCGACGATTTATTACTTATTGAACACACCTCGTCGCAAAACCCAAAATAAGTATTTACTGCTTTTTTCTGTTTTGTTTTTTGAAAGTTTTTGGATGATCGTAATAACATTGCGCCCTATTTGATACATTAATGCGACCATAGTGATTCTATGGCCTCGATGTACTCGTGTAAATTTTGTGTTTTCCATATGTATCGCCTTCCAAAGGAGAAAAAGGTGGTTATATCGACTTTCAGCACTGGTGCGGTGAAGTCTCCTTTCTACAGAAGATGAGAAAAACACCTTAAATATCCTTTTTCACATTGGTACGTTCTACAAGTTCTCATAACACTGCAATATGCGGAAAAGGAACAATCATTAAAAAAATCGAGAGAGTATCCCAGAAATCTTTGTAAGTAATTTAAACTGTGCATCTTTCACATGCCAAAATCCTTTTGGGTGTGAAATAAGAGGAGTGATTCGAGAGTATACATTTATTTATGTACAACACATTGCATTTATTCGCGTCACTTAGGACCACACCGAGCCGCAGTCCGGTACATATATATTGGATTGAAAAGAAAGTCCAGTGATGAGGTACCCGAAGTCCAAGCCGCCGGCCACGGAACATATTGGCCACTGAGATTACGCAATTCACCGGCATGCACACGTAGGTTGCTTACGTCAGTGGCAGTTACCCGTGAGAAGGTGAAGAGTGTAAGCGCCAGCTAACATGGAAGAGGACAAGGAGCACATCCGCCATTGCATACTGTATGAATTTTGTCGAGGAAGCACCCCTAAAATGCTGTAAGGAACAATACCAGCGTGTATCCCAATACCGTATCACATCCTCAGTGCTGGCGTTGGTTCGAACGGGTTCGAGAGGAAATGTTTGACCTGTCAGACCGTCCCAAAGGCGTAAGACTCGCAACAGTGGATATGGACATGTGAAGACCTTAGTGGAGACCGACCCACGTGTGACCCATCAGAAGTTGGCCGAACAGCTGGGGATTACCCACACGAGCATTACCACGCACCTGCGTCACCTTGGGAAGGTGCACAAGAAGAGCGTTTGGGCACCCCATCAACCCACAGTTGAGAAGAAACACATCTGATGAGGGCATGCGTTTCACTGCTTTCACGTGACTAAGTTGAACCGTTCTTGGATCGCATTGCGACAAGTGACGAGACATTGGGTCCAATATGATAATGTCAGCACCCGGAAATAGTGGTTGGACCCAAAACAGAAGCCCATGTCGACATCCAAAGCCGGTTTACAACCACGTAAGTTCCTGCTGTGTGTTCCGTGGGATATGCGGTGTGTCGTGTTTTTTGAGCTGCTGCTGGACAACACCACTGTCCCCGCCGACGTGTACTACCGTCACACAGTGGGGTATTTGCATCGAAAAGTTGGCCAAAATTATTACTGTACTTAAATTGCATTTGATTGAGATAATGTATTAGTTTACGAAGTAAGAAAGAGACTAGGTCACTTTTAGAAAAGTCAAAAATGTATTTAATGCAATTATTTTCTATACTGGCCTTAAACATAAATTGAACACGCTGTGTATGAAAGAAACACCCGTTGTTTAAGCCGATAACTCGGGATCCATAAAAATCTTCAGGTGGTATTTAAAGGGAAATTCAGGATGTATTTCCATTATTGGTGTTCCCAAACACAGGTTTGGGAACTTCGACAGTAATACCTAGTTTGGATTTAAATTCCTCTTGAACGTTTGCCTTTCTTTGTTTTACTGCGCATTTGTCGTTTTCGGAACTTAGTTTCCACGTTTTGACGGGCTGTTTGTCTGACAAGTGAAGAAAGTTATCGAATGATATTATTGTACCATGTAAAATGGATAAATCAAACTTCAATATGCTTACATGAGCTTCCCTTCTTTTTGATAAATTATAAAATTCTTTCGATGTGGCTCCGCAGATGTAATATTTCAAAGCAGATGTAGTGCCAGTGTAGCACGTACGTGAGAGTTCTGGAGCATACTTTGGAATCGGTCATTGTTAATGTCATTGTATGTTTTATAGACATGGTTCTACTTCGATTTTTGTTTTTTTCAAATTGTTGACTTTTGTCTGTACGTAATTTATTTCTTTGTTAGTATGTCAGCGGATTAGTTAACAAATCTCACCCTAATTGGTAGACAGTACCGAGGAGAAGACTGTGTGTGATTTTGAAAGATTATTTGTCTGTTCCGCAAATTAGTTGTAAAGGTACCACACAGCCTTGAAATACATATATTGGCATCTGATTCTAAGCTATTTCCAACCATCTCCTTAAATTGTACCTTTTGAGATCATTCGCATTCCCATTTCGTCATTAATTCCATTGTATCACTGTCACCTTCGCTCAAATTTGCACTACTTCTTCCAAATGCAGAAATAATCCTACAGCAGTATGGTCCAATAAATCTTGCAGATCGATTTTCAGCGCAAGAAGCTATCACTCGATAAGATTCAGGAACAAGGTAACAGTATTTTTCAGCTTTTTGCAATACGGTTTAATGTGGGTAAAGCTTTTGTCGCTGGTTCTGATGATCTCGTACTGTCTTCTTGACAAACATGTTTCTACAAATATAGGAAGAGCTTGTAAAGATAATAATTGTTCTTTCTCTCTCTCTCTCTCTCTCTCTCATTGTTTTGTTTTTTTAGATTACATGGCTTTTAGGAGATTGAGTAATTTCCTTGAGAATTTTTGAAGCATCTGCCTTGCCGGAGACTCGCAGCTTCATCTGAATGGCAAAAGTAAATTCGTCGGTGTCCAGTATTTGTCGGATTTCTTCCATCTTTCTTTTACTGAGTTCGCTTGAGTCGCTAAAAGACGTCTTTGAGCGCCCCAACTGACTTGTTCCAACGGGTATTTCTAAAGTCTCTATCTCACCAACTTTCATTCTTTTTTTAATGTCTCATCTTCCTTGTGCGCAGCCAAACATCTGCGTTTTAACTCTGTCTTTACAGGATATTCTGTGCTTAAACGCTTTATGTTGTTCCTCCGTATAATTATCTCGGCTCTATTCAATATATTCTCATTTTTAGTTGATATCTTCATCTTTGAGTTGTTGCATAACATCATATAATTGTCTCCGTGTCATTAATCGGATTCCGGAAGGCTCTAGAAATAAAAGAAAAACACATTTCTTGTAAAGTTAACAAACATGTGAAAACTAGTATTTGTGACACAAGCGCTTAAATAAATAATACCACGCGATTCCGCGGCTAATTCTTTTGGTTTTATAAATCCAAAGCTTCACTCATTATAATAACATGAAAAAAAACATCGGGACACACCCTGAAATACAACAAATTCATTCGTGAAATGATGCATTCGTAAAAAACAAAATCACTGAAGTATTGATTATTTTCAAAGCGCGATAACTACATAAAGATAAGTTATATTAAAGTAAAAACCTATCAAAGGTGGAGTACATGAGTGCCTCAGAAGTTTCCATAATGCAACACTTTACGCTGTTTCTTTAAAATGCACACAAATCGCTAATGCTCGTGCGATGTTCCAGAGACAGTCTAGAAGCGATACGTGTGCTATTAGCAACCCTTAACTTTCGACTAAACAGCGCAACACATCGGCGCACGGGCGTTAAAAACATCACGTACCATCCTTCCATATTCACTGATGAGCAACTGAATTAGAGATACCTGTCTAGTAACGTGTAGAACCACCTTTCCCCCTGATGACTGCGACGATTCGTCTCGGCATGGACTCGACAAGACAACGGAAGCTTTGGGAAGCCATACGGATCCACGATCCCTGAAAAACTCCCACCGTTCACGGATTTGATGGAGGGGGTCATCTCTCTCGATGGCATCAGAGATGTGCTCGATGGGATTGAGGTCAGGTAACCTAGCTGGCCAAGGAAGCGAGGTCACGTCGGTGGAGTGTTCATCCAACCCTTCGAATACATTTCGGGATTGATGGCACGGTGCATTGTCTTGTTGCAGGATGAGGTCCCCAGTGGGATGTTGAAGACGCACAAACTGGAGCAAATGGTCGTCCAGGATATTCCGGTAACGTTGACCTGTGAAGGACGATTTCACACGTACCTGGGGTCCACGTAAACAGTCCCCAGACGAGAATGCCACCCCCACCAGCTTGAAGAGTACCCTGCTGGCAAGAAGGATCCATCGCTTCATGTCGTTTGCGCCGTACTCGTATCCTACCATCCGCGTGTACCAATGTGAATCTCGACTCATCAGTCCAGGCAACATTTTTCCACATGTCTATGGTCTAGTGGCGATGTTCCCGCGCCCTTGCTAATATTTGCACCCTGTGATGTGTGGCCAGCAGCAATACCCTCTTAGGACGATGGCTTCTGTACCCCATAGCGAGGAGATGGTTCTGGATGGTGTAGTTGCTTACACGGTTTTGTGCAGCAGCGTTAAATTGCAGAGTGATTTCTTGCGTTGTGGCCTGTCTGTCAGCTGTTACCATGCGAGCTAGCTGACGATGACCCCGCTCATCCACACGCTGTTGTTCATGGCAGTTGGCCCTTGCAGGGATGGTTTTTACCGGATTCGATGTACTCACGGTGCACCCGTGACACAGTGAATGGTGAAAATCCCTGTGCCTGCACGACTTCCGAGATGGAGTGACCCATTCGTCGGGCCCTGAAAATTTGCCCACTATCAAATGCGCTTAGATCCTTCGTCTTACCCATACCGCGTCCGACTATTACTGATTCCCGTTACATCACTCCTTATATTGTCGGATCGCTGTATACGTCATGTCGTTTCCGTTTACAGGGCCGCCCACAGCGCCACATTTGCATAACGCCAGCTGTCTCTAATTCAATTGCTATTCAGTGTAGGTGACAGTGGACTGGCCATGGCCCTTCTGTCTGTTCATAAAACGTTCAACGGAAAGTAAAACTGTTCTGTTTTATGCAAATGTCCACTAGTCTTGTTATTTATTCTACTTCAGGTTGGCTGTAATGACGCTCTATAAGACTTTATTTTAGGGATTGCAGAGCTCCTTGTACTGGAATATTGGTGAACATAGATACTACATCAAATAATAGCATTAGTTGATCTACGCAGAGGTGTAGTTTGAGTCGATTGGTAAACTCAATGGTATATTTCACAGATGTTTCATTTGGAGTGGCCAAAGTAGATAATTTTGAAGAAAAGGACTTTGATAACTGTATGCGGCTGGGCCGATGTTACCTACTATTGACAAACCGTTGTTTAAATCTGAGTTTTGAATGCTATCCCATCACTTCCGTATCGTGACCTTTCACTTGGATAATTGTCAGTGTTGCCAAACGCAACAAAGATTCTTCTCAAATACTACAATTTGCAACGTGAATTAACATTTGTGTTTACCTGCGGATCCTGGATGTACCCATTTTAAACCGGAATATCGAATAATGAAGATACATCTACAATTCTAATCTGCTATGCCACGAAATGGTGGACCCACAAGGTTACATCCCAGAGATTTATCAATTTTTAAATATTACACATGCATGTGAGTTGTGAAATGGGAAACCAATTTTTCAACCGAACCGAAAGTAAACAACGTACCATTCTCTGATGGGTTCAAGGTTCAACTTTGTCTGCACCGAGAGGGAACACAATAACGCTGTATCAATTCTCTCAAATGTATAACGTATCTGGTTATGTATAAAAAGATCAAAGAACCCTGTATTCTTGATAATCTGAAATTTAAACTTTAACGTGCAATCACACAACGCGTATAAATGAATTACGTATAACCGAATTGAAAATGCGATCGAAATTACAGTAAAACATCAGGACTGACTCAGAATCCCGTGTTCAAGTGAAAAACGTATAATCGAGTTTTCAACGTATAAATATCCTAGCAGCTCCTCACAAAACTTTTGCTCGCTCGCGAATTAGATTACAAAAGCATTAATCAATAGTCAACTAAGAAAGACTGCCTAAGAATCGCTTACGAAAATATAGAAACACTGTTTATTAAAAATGCCTCGTAGAAAATCACCTAAGCATAGTCAAATCAACGTTGTTTTAAAATTGCCTAAGCTTCAAAGCATTCTGAACATTCGACACGCAAGCTCTAATCTATGGAATCTCACTATGGTAGTTTATACTTTGATCTGCTGTCAAGGTTTGCTAAGTTCAATTCATCGAGAAGAAATCAGTGATGTTAAGTTAGAAAACGTTTAACGAGAAAAAAAAAAAAGATATTTACATAAAAATACAGGAACTCTGAAAGAAGTTCAAATTACAGCGTCACAAGCTGGATGCTCAGAACTTGACGTTCGGAAATGAAGATCCTAACAAACAAATAACACAACTTATGCCGGAAAGAAAACCCAAAGGGAAAGTTATAAACAGTCGAGTCACATTATTGTGACCACCTCCTACTTTTGACGTCAACAGCGTATAGCCAATGAAAGAAGGCACGTGTCATGAGCTGGTTTGGAGGGTATATAAGGGGTGCTGCAAGCAGTCTGAAAACATATCACTCGTTGTTGTCATGGATAAAAGAAACTATTTATCAGATTTGCAAAAAGGAATGATTATCGGCTTTCGAGACAAGGGTGGCATTATTTCTGAAACAGCGCAGTTTGTAAACTGTTCGCGTGCTGCTGCGGTTAAAGTGTATCTTGATTGAAGAAATGGCACTATTGCGAATAAACTACCTGGAAATTGCGGAGCACCACGTGCTATTCATGTGAGAGGTAAACGTCGGCTTCGAAGGTGCGTGAGGCCGATCGAGAAGCTACAGGGGAGCAACTCAATGGCGAATGAACCAGGGTGCTATGTGTGTAAAATGACAGTTCAGCGAATCCTCTTGCGTATGAGGCTCCAACGCAGACGGATGGTGGCTGTGCATGTATGCTAACGATGTTGCATCGGCAGAAAAGGCTTACATTTGCACGGCAGTATCGGAATTGGACCTTCGCTGATTGGCAAAGGATTGCCTTCTCCGATGAGTCACGTTTTCTGCTTCATCGAACAGATGGACGTTGGCGTATAAGGCGAGAAACGTCGGAGAACAAACACTCTTCAACCATTACTGGAAGAACACAAGCTGGTGGGGGCAGCGTTATGGTCTGGAGAATGCACTATGGGCCGAATTCTTTACGAAGCCATCCTTGCAAACCACGTACACCCATACATGCTGATTGTCTTCCCTGGGGCGGATGGGATCTTCCAGAACGACAATGCGACGTAACAAACAGCTAGAAATGTCCGAGAGTGGTGGAAGAGCACAATGAAGACTTCCAAGTACTTCCCTGAGCCCCCATTTCCCCCGACGTAAACCTAATTGAGCATCTGTGGGTTTACGTCTGAGGAATAAGTCTTTCAGCATTTTATTGAGTCACTCCCAGCCCGTCTAGCTGCTGTCTGCCCTGCACACGGCGATTTCTCTGGATATTAGCTGTGGTCACAATAATATGTGACTCGATCGTGTACCTAGAAGTATACTTCACAGAATCACACTCGGAATTTTTGCAGCCCACAGAATCTTCCTAAATGCCCTCAAAATATTCTTAAAAGATTTTGCGCAATTCAAATGGATGTCCTTCAACAATTTCTTGTATTTTAAATTACGCTCATAAGGCAGTAAGGAGCATCAGAGGGCAAAATTACGTGCACTAGTGTTTAGCTTTGTAAATTAGCATAGAGGGGAAGTATCGGTAATGGTTTCCGCTGTAATTTCAGGAAACGTGGAAACCGTCGCTGTGTGGAGGACAGCTAGTTAATGAGTATCTTAATGAGGGTGCTATTCGTGAAATGCCCGCTTAGTCGCTCATTTTTGATGTAGATGTGTTTCCCCACATTCTCTGGACGACGAATAAGGAATGATCTCGTGGTCAGTGCTTAACATCCTGATCGACTGTAATCAGACAAGCAACATGCAGTAATGGAAAGGAGGGTAATGAGAAGAATTCCATGGTGACAGATAGCTGGTTATATATGTTTGAAGTACGGAACGCTGACTGTATCACAGCCCTACAACTGAATGTTTGTTTCCGGAAACTTTTTATTGCACGATTTTGGAAAGTTCACGTGAACGGGAGTAAAACTTTTGAATCTGGGTCAAATGATAATGATATCTGAGGAAAATGTTATTCATCAATGGTAACGGAAATAAATTTCATTTCAATTGACACTGAAACTAAAACTTGGCGCAAACGTAGCTAATCTACGCTAGTCAGATGAATGTCAGAGATCAAATGGGTCTTGGCGCAGTGGTCTAAGCGATGGCTTATGATCGTTCGTCCGAAAGTGGTCCGGGTTCGAATCCAGTGAGGCATGGATGTTGTTTTTGTCTTACGACGCTGGTTCTCTCCCTTTCCTGGAACCAGTGACCAAAAATTAGGGACGGGAGACTGCTTATAGCCCAATGAGTTGCTCACGGTGGTCGTTAAACCTTCAATAAAAAAAATCAAATGCAGCGTCTGGTACAGAACTTCCTTACTTACGGTAGCACACTAGGCTTTCCTGTACACTTTCGGGTTGCAACAAGAGAAAAATATCCGTGCGGAAATAAACTGGTTTCGGCAAGAGACTTTCTGTTATGCCGATGCTTTCCTTTGTTACGTGTACACTAGGTTGCCAGGAAGAATGAATCCATGCCATAAATTCTTCGATGATGCAAAAATTAGGCAGTGGGATTAAATCCAATGAATCAGTTTACATTTTGTGCTACCACATTTTAGCTAATCCACAATAGCCTACATCAAAATATTTTGATGTACCTTTTATTAGCATACCTGGTCCTATCCATAAGTTCTTTGACTATAATTAAATTCCACATCCAGATAACTGTAAATCCTACTGCACCTACCGGGGACTCAATTTACAAACCTTTATGCAGATGACAGTAAACGTCACTAACGCAACGCTCGAATAAAATACATGATCACGTTCATCACCACGTGATTTAGGAAACTACACTGCTGGCCACCGAAAATGCAACACCAAGAAGGACGCGAGATAGCAAAGATAGATTTACTGGACACATAACAACAGATACAAAGATGAAACGATTGAGCTTACAGGCCCGGACGACTTGCGGAACACGTAGACATCAATAGTTCGTGTGGCACCCATGGCTGGCAATCACGGCCGCTACACGCCGAGGCATCGAACGAAAGAGGCTTTGGATGTGGGCTTGGGGTATGTCGGTCCAGGCTGCTTCCACACGTTGCCACAGTTCATCAGGCGTAGCCGCGGGTGGTGCTTGCCGGGCCACTTGGTTGCCGATCAGTGACCAGACGTGTTCGATGGGCGACATATCGAGAGAACAGGCGGGCCACGGCAGCAGTGACACCTGGTTGGCCGTGGAAAATTGTTGCACAATGCGTGCCAGGTGCGGGCGCGCATTGTTCTGCTGAAACGTGGCTGCTGGCAGGTTCTGCAGGTAAGGGAAGATTACAGGCTCCATGACGTCGGAGATGTAGCGGTGGCTGTTGAGTGTACCGGCGACGCGTACCAGAGGGGTGCGGGTGTCATATCCAATTGCGCCCCAAGCCGTAACGTCAGGCGACGGACCGGTATGGCGATGCATAATGCAGACGTCATACAGTCTCTCCCCTCGGTGCCGCCACACACAGATCTGACCATCGTGGTGTTGCAGGTAGAAGTGGGATTCATCGGAGAAGAAAATATCGTGCCATTACGTAGTCCAAGTGCGACGTTCAACGGTCTACTGCTGCCGCACTCGCCGGTGGTATAACGTCAATGGTAATCGGAGCAATGGGCGCCGTGCGACAAGTCCCCGCTCCTGCAGACGACGTCGAACGGTACGTGCTCACACAGGTTGTTGCGCAACACACCCTAATCCCTTGCGCTAACGTTCGTGATGTGGCGGTGCGAGCCGTCAATGTCCGCCGCACAACATGTGAGGCGAGTATGGATTCGGTGGTGCGCCGCGGCTGCGGCAATCACTCGCGTCGGTCCGTCCGTCCCTCTTGCACCCCCGGCACCCACCGAATCCATACTTGCCTCACTGTGGCTGGATGTCGTCCCACACGGGCTCCGATGTCTCGGTACGATAAACCGCTGTCGCGATAAGCTATTATTCGTCCTCTGTCGAACTCCAAAACGTGCTGGAATGACAGATAGCTTCCCACGCACAGGTCCGGCAGCTCTTCCGCTACTTACCCCGCCTTCTGTTCACCCTTCTTATAGTGCTTCTCGGTGGCGTGCCGGGCACACACGATTTTCATATGCCCTGCAATGCTAATCGTTTGCATGTCTTCTCGCGGGCGACGCATGCTGCGAATTTCAGGCCAATCGGATTCTTCCTTCTTGGTGTTGCATTTTGGGTGGCCAGCAGTGTATTTGCGACTTCTGCTAATCAGAAGTCGTTAGTAGTGTTGATGAGAAAGGGAAAAACAAAGGATCTTTCGGAGTTTGATAAAGGATGGGAGCCCATCTGGCTGGAGTCACGATTTTGAAAACTGACTGGTTTCTCTAAATGGGAAATATCCTGGGTCTTTAATAAGTGGCAAAATAACCGACCTCCCTTGTCTAAGAGGGGTAAGTGTGGAGCTACAACGGTCTGTGAGGAACGAGATCGCCCGTCGTCTGAGAAGGCTGAGCTGCTGTGTTTTAATAACTGTGAACGTAGTTATTTCTATGTGAGTGTGTGTTGGTTTATGTTTAGACCCGTTTACAGCAGAACCACCATCAACCTTCACTACTGCCGAGCAGGAGTAGTTAATAGACATTTTTTAAACTCTACACTGGTATGACATTCTCTTCCAGAACTCTGTAAGAGTGTGGCAAAGGAGTACCCAGAATTGAGAATAAAAGCCGTGAGAGTAATTCTCCCTTTTGCCACATCCTACCTTTGCGAGGCAAGATTTTCAGCTCTGGCGGTTATAAAATCCAGATATAGAAGCAGAGTTAACGTTAAGAAGGTGATCCACGTAGCTGTATCTAACATTGTTCCAATGTTCGATGTTTCGTGTGATGAGAAACAAGCTTCCCCATCCCTTTAAGATGCATATACCTCTGATATGACACGTGAAGGACGGCGTGGTGTCAAAAAGTTTGGGAACCCCTGACCTAGAAGATTATTTCTCAAGACAGAGGTGTGTAAGAGTTTTAGGGAGACCTTTATACAGCAGTGGTTAGAGAATTTTTGATAATGATCATGAGATAAAATAAACTCTATCAAAGATATTTGTTTTATGATGCTTAAGATTTGTTGCCAAATAGCTTTTCAACAACACATCTTCAAAATGCCTAAGACGTGTAGATGAATAACTGAAATTCTAGACCAGATACCAAGCGACAGCAAAAGACTCCGACCTTGAGGGATATGGAGCCAATAAAATTCGACAGCATACTTTCATGATATGTAGGAGGCTGGCTTCAGGCAAATAGTTGTGCAAAGGACTTGGAGAAACCTTTCATCCAATGGTGATTGAGAATTGTTGTTGATCATGATAATAATATATATATAGGAGACAAAACATACTGGAGCAAAGTTTTCACATCATAATACAGAAGAAGTGTCGTTAACTAGGTTTCTTATATCCTTTCCACAAAGTGATAAGGAGTTGAATAAAGTTTAGTTGTAAAAAAGATGAGAGGGAGAAGGAAATAGCTGAATTTAGCTTAAGATCGGAAACGAAAAGGGTTTTCGTTAGACTCGATAAAGAGAATAGACAACGAAAGATATCAAAAGTTGCATATTAAAAGTCAATATTATAGTTAAACTTAATAAAACTGCAAGACAGTGGTATTTCTGTACTGAAAAGTTTTGTTTTCATTACTTCGTTCTTTGTACGAAAAATTAACATTTTAATCAAGGTTACGCCTATGTAACTAGGTAAACAATATTCTCGATATTAAAGAGCGTTATGATTTCTAGAATCCACAAACAGAATCTCTCATTTCTCTGCTATTTACAAAGTACCTCTTAAGTTGACTCTAGAGTAATTAGCACATTTTGTGATCTTAAAATCTCATGCTTGAAACTTGAAATATAACAGATAAAAAGAGTTATTTTAACATCGGAGGAATGTCTGTAAACATTTTATTTCAATACCAAAGACGTATTTCTAATTAGCGAAGGAATATCGGTTGAACTTTTTATTCCATTTATCAGCTTTCGGCCTGCGCTTTCGTCTTATGGGTGCGTATATTTTCTCCATTGCAGCTCATGCAAACAAGTCCCGTAATTTATTTTCTGCGGTAGTTGATATTAATAATCAAGAGCATGATTTTGCTTTTGAACTTGATCGCAACTTCTTGGTACTTGTCACATAAAGAACCCCAAGACATCAATGACCTGTTGTATTTTTAAAACAAATGAAATGTTGAAAGATTTATGTCGCAGTCGAAAAAGTAACTATTTCCCTTTAACTTATTATAGATTACTGTTTAAACATGAGAATGTAATATTATAAAAAAAACATGTTCGTAATATTGCTTTGCCCTTCTGCCCGTCTATTGATAGAGGATACAGTAAACCCCAATAATAAGGAGCAGCTCGGGACTGACGGAAACATTCGTTAAATCCAGACGCTTGGCAAATCCACTTTTGGGTGAAAATGTACACCACGTAAAAATACCCAGTTGTACCAGAATAACATGACCACCCCCTGAATCACAATATACCCGCCCAGATGCGTCACAGAGTGTACGTGACCAGGTCAACCACACGGAGATATAAGTGGACGACCATGACAGATGAGCCATAGTGCGTGACGTGAGCACAATGGGCAGAGGTAGTGATTTGACGGACGTTCAAAGAAGAATGATTATCGGCTACCGTGCCAAGGGTGGAAGCATCTCAGAAACAGCACACTTCATTTGCTGTTCTCGAGGTGCTGTAGTAAGTGTGTACCAAGAACGGACCGCCGGCACACCGTGTACCTCTCAACGGCATAACTATGGAGCCCAAAAGTAATCGACCCTAGAGGAGAACGTCGCCTCCGTTGACTGGTAAAGGGCAATCGATCGACGAGCAACAGTGCTGCAATTGACCACGCAAATGAACGCTGGGGCGCCCAGGTACGTACCCCATAACAAAAGAGCTAACCCTGTTTCGTATGGGTATCCGGAGTCGACGCTGAGTCAAGGCGTCCATGTTAACCCAGGTCCATCGGCAACGACGCCTGCAGTTCTCATGGGACTACCGACAGTGGAAGAGTAGGAAAAAGTTGTCTTCTCCGACGAATCAAGGTTTTTATACCACATATATGACGGGAGGTGGCGGATACGGCGTCAGGCACACGAAAACCAACACCTGGACATGCTGATCGATCAAGTGCAAGCCGACGGTAGCAGTGTGCATGTCTGGGATGTTTTCCTGGTATGACCTGGGACCGCTGGTACCACTGGATGGGTCTCTGGACGCGAATGGCTACCTTTCCATCCTCGCTGACCACATGAATCCCTTCATGTTGGACGTTAACCCTGCTGGTGATGGTGTCTACTAACAGGATAATGCACCTTGCCATGTCGCTACGTGTGTGCGTGACTGGTTCCAGGAACACATAAGCGGCATCTCCGTTCTCCCTTGGCCGGCGAAATCACTCAATATCATAGAGCACTTGTGGGACTAGTTGGATCTACCAGGTTTGGCGTATTGACCCACAACCACGTCATCTCTGGGACCTCCGTGCTGTGGTTCAGTCCGAATAGGCTCGTGTGCCTTGGGCAACCTTCCAGGGCTTCATTGCGTCCATGCCACGCCGTCTCGCTGCTGTCATACAACGGTGGTTATTACCATTATTGGGCACGTGGTCATATTATTCTGATACGACCGTGTATGCATGCGTGATACAATTCATGAATACATTTATATTATACACTGGTTACAAACAGTAGGAAATATTTCATGAAATGTATCTGACTCAAGTAACACGCACAGAAATAACATCAGTGAAGATACGTAACAAAAACGATATGAAATGAGTTTACAAAAACTATTTATTGTGCAATTTCTTCACATAACAAAGTAACACTGCGATATAGACAAAATGATAAATACGGAGAATGTCCATACCTTTGGATTTCAGTACTCGGTAACGAACTACCTCTGTGTCCAAAAAGGTCTTGACACATACCAGGCATACTTGCAATGACATTATTGGTAAGTGTGTGGGGCAGCTCGTCCCACAAAACCCCCATTCCGTTATTCCCGTAATCTCTCTCTGCAGTTATCACCTAGATATCCACTTATACATATTGGAGATCTTTTTCGCCGTCTTTTTGTCTAGGAGTAGGTCTCCTGTTCTGAATTCTGCTGACGCGGTACTATAAATACACAGTCCCTTGGAATGTGTGCCAGAGAAAGTCTCTTGGATAACTCGCTTGTTGAACATTTGATATAATCTCTCCACATTGCTTTTCTATCAACATTCTTCCATTACCAGGCAGGAAGTTACCTGCGCTGTTGGATTTTCGTCATATATGGCATCATTCCTATTCTTCCAATCCAGAACATTGCGCAGAAGATTTTCTCAGTCAAATTATACACAATATTGACAAAAGTCACCGGACACCTAGAAAAGAAACACTATAGCATTTATTGGCATACATTAGTACTGTGTCGGTCCACCTTTGGCCTTAATGCATGCACTGACCCTTCGAGACATGCTTTCAAAAAGGTTTTTGAACACGGCGATAGGTATCCGCTTCCATTCAGTACATAATGCTGCCGCTAACTGTTGCTTAGAAGTAGGCCTTGGTTCGAAACTTCTTATGCGGCTCTCTAATTCATCCCATAGGTGTTCTATGGGATTAAGATCAGGGCTCTGTGCTGGCCAGTCCACACACGATACGGAATTTTCGTCAAACCACGCCGTAACAGTTCTTGCTTTATGTCTCTGTGCATTATCCTGCTGCTACCAACAAGGCTCGGTTCCATAGTATTTCCACAGAGTTGGTAGGGCATAATTGTCCAAAATACCGAGGTAGACATGCTGGCTAGTAGGTTTGTCCACGATAACCAATGTGCCAGGGCTATACCACAAAAAACACCCCCACATGAGTACACTGCCTGCTCCAAACTTGACTGTAGGAACAGTACACTGTGGTAAATAATGTTCCCCCGGCTGCCGACATACCCACACACGGCCGTCAGACTGATGGATCGTGTATATGGATTCATCAGTCCTCAGGACCTGTTTCCACTGATCTATTATCCACGATAAATGCTCTTCACACCATGCTAAATGACGAGTAGCATTCCGAGTGGATATGAAAGGCTTATGAACAGCCGCACGATCACGGTAACCCATGGAATGAAGTCCGCTGCGAATCGTACGTGTACATACCGAGGTTCCACCCTTTTTACTTACATGTACACTGAGGTCTTGTGCAGTACTTCGTCGATTAGCTGTAACGACTCTCCTGAGGATTCTTTGGTTTGTCGATACGTTTTGCTGCTTCAGGCACGCTATGTGTTTTCCACGTATTCAGTACATCCAAAACAGTTGACTTGGGTATGTTTAAACGCCTCTCGGTGTCTCCTATGGGCAACCCACTAATATAACACCCAACAATCTTTCCTTTTCTCAAAATCAGTTCTCTCCCGCCGCGACATTTTCACTCAACCTCACAGTGGGATATGATCGCGTTCAGCTTCAGGCTTGTTCTTATACCGTTTGCAGTTGTACCGCGTATCTTAACAACGCAGCGGATCCGTTCATTTGCTTTTGAAGGAGTGTCCGGTGACTTTTGTCAATATAGTGTATATGGAACTCATTAAATTTTGTTACTATGTTTTTTAAAAGGAATTATCAGCTTTTTTTCTCCCTTGTTAAATTCGCGGACTTCATAAAATCTTGTTCTTACAAACAACCAAATTTTTGCTTTTAATTAACATTATACCAAAACATAAGTTCCTGTTTTGTTCGTTAAATTCGAGATGTTGGCTCATTATAAGCGGATTCACTGCGTACTCATTGATCGGACTCTACAAGTTTTTTCTTGCTTTCGATATCCTGGAAGTGAGAAAGAAAACAGCACGTTTTTTTGCACTTTTCGCTAGGTGGCATTTGGCAAGGATGGGAAAACAAAAGCTCCCTTTTTTATGTGGGTTGTAGGAAATAATGACCAGTTGTTTTCCACGCATATTTTTCCTTATACATCGCTCAATTTTTCCGTCAACCCGCGGGAATTTTTGTTTCGGTGCTATGGTAGAAACTTTTACCGTAAATATAAAGGAAAAGAAAATGATCTTCGAATGTTCGTACTAAGAATGGGAATAAAAGCACTCTCGTTAATTTTGAATACTCTGACACGTTCGAGAGAAAGTACAAATGCAAATGGAAAAGCTTGTGTGTATTCCGTGAAATTTCAATGCCCGACATATTTCTAAAATATTTTGGGAGGATTGCAGAACAAAATAAATATAAAAATGAAGCAGATTCTAGAGCTCTTTGCCAGAAAGTTAGATATCACAATTCTATTATCGAGTGGAGCTTAACTAGACATTCTGGCATATTTTTACACCACACCTTGTAATGTCCTTAGATTTTGATGACTTAAACAAACATTAAAAATGTCAGTTAATCTAGAACACCAAGTTGCGTTAAGCTTGATTAACTATCGTAGCTGGTTCGTTTTAGCTGAAACCCGGGATAACTTAAACTTCAGTGGCCTTCATTAAGTCACACAGAATGTCATCTAGTGATTCAGTGAAAAACAGTTTACTTGCAATTTCCTATTTGTATTCCATCTCAAGCTGCAACGGAATCACAACGAATACTCTCCAGTAGGCAAACTCTTCAATAGCTAAACAACACAATGGTCGTGACATGCAATAATTTCCAAATCATATTAAATTGAAAATAACTTAGATCCACGACGATCAAAGAAACGTGATAATCAAAGCGAAACAACTTAATAATATCAAAGCAACTACTCCAAATCAATTCGTAATACAGCCTAACGAAAGTCAACCGAAACATACATCGTGAAATTCGTTCTCATCTCACCTTTTGCACTGACGCCCCTCAACTTCCGACATCAATGCCGTTGCCAAAACCATTCGGGCGAGAGAGAAAATGTAAACGTTAAGTGTGAAAACTGCTTAAGAACAATGTAAATTTACGTAGATGCAGGAGCAAAAAAAAAAAAAAAAAAAAAAAAAAGGAGTTACATTAGAGTATATGTTACAACTTAAAGGAACTGCGTCTAGGCAAACTATGGAAATTTTGTGAAAACTATGGAATTTTTTTTAATGTCACGATACCTTCGAAATGTTTCTACGTTTGGATGAATATCTTAAGGACTCAATCCCCAACTAATACTTTGATTTGATTTTACTTATAACGAAGTATATTTCTCCGTCATTTTTATCCGCGCCAGGATTCGAACCCGGGTCCCCTCATTCCGGAATAAGTTGCTCTACCAATTGAGCTACGCGGACGTTTTATTCTGATTCCTATCTGCCTTTATGTCGTGTCGTCCTTCTGGCAGGTACGTCACATCTCCTGGTACGTTACATACTGTGTTATGTTTTATTGCAATTTATGGCGTGGGATAACAATTGTTTGTGGATAAATATTTGTTTTTCTTTTATAACTGTTTACAGTTCAAACTAATACCCCAATATAACTTCACTGTGAAGAACTCATCTGACTGAAGCGTAAGCCTGCTGCAATAACTGGCTTTACTGTAAAGCTTACTTAAAGGAAAAGTAAACTTTAAAAAAGTCCTCGAATATACGATTTTTGCTGGCATGTTATGTAGGTGACGGGGTGATGCTCATAGAGCCGAAATTTGTTTCCCTACGGCCATTGGGAGCTGAGTAAACAGCCGACAAAGTTTCTGGTGATGACGTCACACTAAACAAGCGGTCAGTCAGACCACTTCTCGCATCTCTGTACTCGGTGCGGTAGGGATTGCAGTGTTAGGAATTCCTCTGCTTGTGTTGCACGTGTCCTGTTCGTTAGTCATCAAACTTTCTGCTGCAATTTACACAACTGGAATGAATTTTAAAGCAGTTTACGGATTTCGCTGAAATTCTTGGTTTGCAATCACTCATTAGCACTACTTTTTACAAAGTGGTGAAATTTTTAGTTAGGCCAATAATCAAGTTGACGTGGCAGAGTATGAAAAAAATTACTGATGATTTTAAATTATGCGATTCCGAAATGTGGATGAGCGAAGATGAAGAGCTTGATTCGCCAGGTTTTTGCGCCAAATACTGTACATATTTCATTATGGATATTCGCAAGGAAAATATTGTTTGCATTGTTGTTCAGAAAGGTGTTTTTGACGGGGACTTAGAAAAGAATGCGTGAGATTTATTACTCTCAGGCCTCTGTGAAGAAGTAAAAATATCATTTTTTTCATCAGATAGACATAGAAGCATTCGTGCGCTCATGAAGAAGAAATATCACTTTGATGTGCGGCACATGCCCAAACGTTTGACTGAAAATCTAAAAGCTGCTTAAAGGAAAACTCCTTTCAGCAACTTTTAGATTTGAAAGAAAGCATGGCGGTCTAGTATAAACAACCATTTATGGTGGTCAGCTGAAACGCGTAATGGAGTGCTGAACTGCTGATAGAAAAATTTCTATCTGTGACTAACCTGCCATAAAAGTAGAAATAACAGTCAGATAAACTGTCTTTTATCTAAGTCTTATTTCTAGAGCTATACATCATGTTCAGCTATTGCGGTATTTTTATTTTCGTTGGGGGAGGAAGTCATTAATGACTTTACACTTGGGCTACAAGAAATACCCATAAAATTGTTTATCCCATGACAAACAGGAGAAACTAAAAAAAAACCCAATAAAATATGCACTTATTTCAATGGAAAATACCTTTTATATAGTCGTATATAGACAGCAGCTGACAAATCTTTACTGACAGTGGAAGTTAATCGAAATAGTCTCGGTCATTTCCAGAGCAACAATTAAAGCCCAAATACTGTTCATCAAATTCAGGAAAACATTTTTTAAATTTTACTCAGAACGCAGGAAGCGATTACTTTTCTGATTTTTCGCCCGACAGGTATCCAGGCATTCACCCCAGTATACGAATTGTTTGTATGCAACGTGTCTCCATAGTTTCTCATACGAGTTCATATTTTTATTTCTCGTTTTTTTCTGCCCGAAGAATCATTTGATAATGACTTGTCTGTAAGGTGTGGATACTTAAAACAACACTGTAGAATGATTCGTGGTTTATTATACATTAGACACTAGCTTTTATTTTCATCATCTGAACACTCTCGTTGCAACACAAGCACTCAGCGTCAGTTGACATACTCTCGCAGTTATCACATTGGCACCAGTCAAGATCACCGTTTCTTCCCTCGAATTTGTTTTCACATTCCTTGTTAAACATTCGTACTGTACCGGCAGAATATCGTGGTTCAGATGAATAAGGATTTACACTACCCAGCAAAAACAGTCTTGCTGGGCCAGCACTGCCAGCAATGGCCCAGCACTATGTTGCCGCTGCCGAACCGTCAATAAAATGTCCAGGGGGCCAACAGAAGGGCCAGTAGTTCAGGCCAACAGCTGGCCAACAGTTGGCACCCCATCAGTTGTCATATGCCACAACAGGGCCATCAGTGGTCCATCACAGGCAGTAGCTGCCACAAGTGGCCCTTCAGTGGCCCTGCAAGCACGTGCCAGAAATGATGGCTAGCCTAATGTGGTCTGCTAGAGTGCCGTTAGTGGCAGCCGGCAACCACGTGACGTAACTGGTGGCTTGCCGAATCTTGTCCGCCAATTTCCCAGTAGTAGCCATAATATAAATAAAAAAAAAGCAAAGATAACCGCAGTTTCCCAAAGCTACAATTTTTTTTTCTACCCTTACGAAGCTTGTGAATTAACGCACTGCGCTGGGGAAATTTTCTCAACAGATCGGAAAAACACCCGTTTGTATCTGAGCCTGGGCCGTTGGCGTAATAGCTGAGCTCTCTACCGACCAGACTAATTTGCCACGTTCGAGCATATGCTTAAAGTTGTCTGTTTGGTATGCAATGTGCAATCGAATGCTTCCCTCTTTCATTTTACAATATTGCGAGGTATTTTTCATAAAAGTCAGTTTCATATAATTGATAAATTAAATTTTTCAACGTAACGATAGTTTTTTTTTTTTACCTTAAGAGAACTTCACTCATTTTCAAGGAGTGTACATACTTAGAGTAGCTTTCCAAAGTTTTGTACTGTCCTTGCCGTCTTGAAAAGAGATTGTTGAATAAATATGTATTTACCCGGGTTCATGTCACATTCTGTTACATTTTTAACGTTGTGTCTTTCCTTTCCGTTGTCCGAAGCTACATTTGTTTTAAAGAGTAAAAGATATTTTATTTTACTTCTCGTTATTTTTAGAAGCGAATTCCTCCCAGTCTTGTGTATTCAACCCATGGATGAGTACATCACATAGTGTTGCTTTTTTTCTTTCAAATAATTAATAAATTTTGTACGCGTATAATTCGTTTTTTTTTTTTTTTCAACAAACGTTGTTTTAATGGTTTTCCAGGATAATTGTTTCAAGCGGTTTCAAATTTTTTCTTGTTATTCATCCACTCCATTCCATTAACTGTTATTAATGGGAATGGAGTGGGTGTATTTCATGGCTGTAATCTAGTATTTCGCGGCTTAATCTGATATCTTCGTCGACGTAAAATTTCATTTGGAAATTAATTCGCCTCTTCACATATGATTTTTTTCTTAACATCCACTAAAATAACACGATGGCGATAGCGTCGTCTTCAACTAACTGGTACCATGAGAGACACAGCAAGTGTTACTTCTGCGCATGCGCGGTCCCGATGCTTCCACCTGCTGTTGGGGGTTGCATTGGTTGCCAGCAACGGGCCACTAGTGGTACTTGCTTGGAGGCCCACAATTCACGGCGATGCTGCAGGGCTATCAATGGCTCGCCAACTGATAGCGCTGCCACAAACGGACCACTACCGGGCCGTGAGCGGCAGATTTCAGCCAGCAGTGACCCATTGCTGCCAGCTGGTGGCCAGCAGTTTTCCAGCACTTGTGTTTTTGCTGGGTAGCCATTTTACAGATTGATGGGATGCACTGCACAGAACGGTAAACAGCACCCACTCGAGCACTCCGCACGCTGAATGTCCAGTCTCTTGTCTACTGTGACGTCACTGCTTGCTTTAAACAAGTGAAAGATCATGCAATGCATTTATTATGATACGCTTTCTAACATACCAGAAATCCTTACTCAAGTTATGAGGATAATGGCTGTGGAATAAATCTCGCTCCTGTGCCCTGACCTTTGATCCCATTTCGATGATATTCAACAGAACTGGTTCAGTATACCTCCGAAACAACATGATAAACTTTTGTCACAATCGAAGCAATTTTACGTAAATTATGATGCATAAGCGCTATGGAACAGATCCGGTTCCTGTGTCCTAACCTTTGATCCCATTTAGCCCATTTTCAATAGGGTTTGTCCCCAGCTGGTCCTCTACCACGTACTAAAATTTAATTGAAATCGAGCCTTTTTTAAGTTAGTTATGACGCATAAGAGCAGTGGAATGGATCTCGCTCCTATGTCCTGACCTTTGACCCAATTTCCTTCACTTTCAATAGGGTACCTTCCCAGGTGTTCCCCTACCACATACTAAAATTTCATCGAAATCGAACGATTTTTACGCGAGTTATCGTGCAGACGAAAATACGCACACAACGCGTGGCGTAATGAGGCACATGGGAATCGCGACCATCTGCTCGCAAGAGTGTGGCGTCATAAAACTTTAATAGGATCCACACAAAACGCGTGACGTGATGAGACAGATGGCGTGACTGCGCGCCAACATCTGAATTGCGAAAGTATGACCTCATAAGAGTTCTAAGCATGGATAACATTAATGGGACGACGCCATGACACTAAAAACTTGGTAATATGGGGTGGTTATTTAACCCAGTAAACGACTTTTTCTAAAGTCTAGATCAAGCTAAAACGATTTCTGGTACCAGAAAACGGTAGGTTAACGATTTTAATCAAAATCTGTAGAGCCGTTTTCAAAATAAAATTTACATACATACAAGAATTGCTCCTTTAAGGTGAACGTCAAGTAAATTTGCTTCCTGTACTCGGAATGAAAAAATTTCTGTACACATTTTCTTCCTAATTAATGCGTTCCCAAGGATGAAAATTTCATCGATTAAAATAGCTTCATTTTACAACTTGGAATACTTAATATTTTTAAAACATAACCATAATTATGCAATCCAACATTTGTTTGGCTACTGACGTCATCAAAGTACAGATCGCGCCATCCTTTTTGTGGTTTCAACACCACAAAAGGAAAAGTTATTGATTTTTAATATAATTATATTTATGTTTTAGAAAATACTAAGTATTATAAGTTATAATATGACGTTACCTTAATCGATGTTCAAATTTTCATCCTTGGGAACACATTAATTGTGAAGGAAATGTGTACAAAAGTTTTTCCATTGGAAGTATAAAAGCAAAATTGCTTGACGGTCCACCTTAATAATATGGGATATAGGCGATGGAATGAATCCCAATCGTATGTCCTGACCTTTGACCCCATTTCGTCGATTTTCAATAGGGTTCGTCTCCAATTGGTCTCTTACCACATACTAAAATTTCATTGAAATCGAACCATATCTACGCAAGTTATGACGCATAAGTGCAACGGAATGGATCCCGCTCCTACGTCGTGACCTTTGACCCCAATTATCCCATTTTCAACAGGGTTCGTCCCCAGGTGGTCCCCTACCACATACTAAAATTTCACCTCAGAAATAATGAGAAATTTCTTCCAAAGTATTGTGGCCAATAATGAGACCTGGTGTTTTGGTTTTGATCATGAAACAAAGCGTCAGAGTGTTCAGTGGAAGTCGCCAAAGCCACCCAAAGGAAAGATCAGTTTACAAGAGTCCAAAATCAAAACAATGCCTGTGTGCTTTGACGACAGCAAGGGTATTCTGCAGCACGAGCTGTGACGCACTACGGAGGTAAAGCACGTGTCAAGACGACAAATGTGCAGCGATACTTTTAGTTCGTGCTTAGTTGGGAGAGCAACTTACTCCGGAGTGAGGGGGCGCAAGTTCGATCTTCGTCGCGGGCAAAAAAGGGTATTCCCATTGGCACCCGAACGTAAAAATGGATCTACTGGCCGTTGGATTCTTCGAAAAATGTGTCATGTTTGTTCCACACATCGTCTACACTGTTAAAAATTGGTACTGAAAAATAAGCAAAATATACTCGTTTTTGAGTACATTCTAGGCTTATAATGGCTCCGAGTACTTGTGTCTCATTTTTGGAAAAAACACGTACTCATCTTTGAGTACATACAGGGTATCAAATGTAAGAATATCTGGTATTTCTAATTTGAAATAGATGTACTCATTTTTGAGTACATATTTTTTGAGTACATTTTTTTTTTTTTGAAATATATGTTTCAAATGTGTGTGCTCTAACTTCCTTCAGTTTCTGTGGCCTGCATTTTAAACTGAAAGAAGTTAGAGCGAATCCAACGATTCTGATAGGATAGTTTGTAAGTGAGATGGAGTACACCAAATAGCGCAACAGTACAAGCGTATTTTTTGTACATAGAAGTCAGAGAGAAATTACGGTAGGGGGGTTTAGGAATTTTTTTTTTTTTTTTTTTTTTGGAGGTTTAACGACCACCGTGAGCAACTCAATGGGCTATAAGCAGTCGCCCGTCCCTAATTTAGGGTCACTGGTTCCAGGGAAGGGAAAGAGCCAGTGCCGTAAGACAAACACAACATCCATGCTTCACCGGGATTCGAACCCGGACCCCTTTCGGACGAATGATCAGAGGCCATCGCCTTAGACCACTGCGCCACCGGGGCGGCGGTTTAGGAATGAACACCTTTATATGTAAACGGGGGATTCCTACCCAGCGGCCGTCACTTAACGTGCTCGTCCAATGCACGGCGGATATTCACCGATTGTTAGAAATTCACACCACCACGGAGAGCCCCCGGGCAGCCTATCAGGCTAGGTTTGAACCTGGGGTCCCTCCATCAGTTGTCTAAATCTGTAACCACTAAGCCATCAGCGGCTCGATTTCAAATATGTAATGCGTGTACACCATACATACTCATTTATTCATTAGAATCAACTGGAAGTGTATTATTCGATGGTACAGCTGTGATAATTAATATACTCGTTGTCACATGCTGGGCAAATGGACCGCACAATTTTATGGCAAATATAGTGATGAAGCGACAATATATTATTAATGAGATTGACGCAAATATAGTTAATGTAAAAACGTACACAAAGATACGTAACGCATAATTAAATTACTTGTGATCAGTGACTTTGTTGTACTAATTATTTATGTGTGTCACTTTACACATTTATTAAACAATTTCTCTTGAAATCTATAATATCTAAAATGAAGTAATACGAGATTATATTTATTGACGCAGTTATTTGTAAGTACGTATGGTTACTTTTATTTGAGCATGGTATGTACTCGTTTACGATACGATCGTACTTAATAACAAAACCCGAGTAAGTTCAAGCTCTCATTTTTAAGTAGATTCTTTTAACAGTGTTGAATTAATGAAAGTTCGTTCGTCGCTTACAAAACAAAAATATTAAGAGATAGATGATGTGACGTACTACGGAGGTAAAGCACTTGTCAAGACGACAAATCTGCAGCAATACTTTCCGTCCGTGTAGCTTAGTTGGGAGAGCAACTTACTCTGGAGTGATAGTGCCGCGAATTCGATCACGAACAAATTTGTGATTTCACAAAGTCCATTCTGGAAGGTACATCTGTCGCTGGCAATACTTACGCATCCATTTTGGAGCGCTCATGTCAGGCCTGAGTACAATAAAGGGGAATGGCTCCATCTTCATGATAACGCACTTCCACACAGTGTAGTCAGTGTACAGCGATTTTCAGCAGGAAAACAAGTGTGTGTGCTCAATTATCCCCCTATTCTCCAGATTTGTCAGCACCGTGTGACTACTTTCTATTCCCTAAATTAACCCTTTAACCGGCTGGAACGAATTAGCTCGGGGTTTGCAAATTGGGCTGATATCAGCTCCGACGAATATATTCGCTGTCTAAATGGAAGTATCAGAAAGCGCTGCTTTCCCCTTAGCCTATGTTGTTCAAACAAAATGCTCATTTAAGTGGATGATTGACACTAATCCTTTTTGACTGATTACGTACTAAGGGGTTATAACAATAAATAAATAAATACATCGCTCTTTCCGCGTTCCAGAAACACACAGCAACCGAAAAATTGTTTTTCAGCCGCCGCTGTGGAATTGAACCACAGAACTCTCGATAACTAGCCCAGCGCGTTACATTTACACCACGGTGGCCAACAATCCAGGGTGCTATGTGCATTTTTAAGTCAGCTTCTGACATCATAAATCCGTAAGATGGGCTCAGCTACTAAGACGTCTCCATCATCATGATGTCAGAAGCTGACTTAAAAATACACATAGCACCGTGGATTGTTGGCCACCGTGGTGTAAATGTAACGCGCTCGGCTAGTTATCAAGAGTTCTGTGGTTCAATTTCACAGCGGCGGCTGAAAAACAATTTTTCGGTTGCTGTGTGTTTCTGAAACGTGGAAAGAGCGATGTATTTATTTATTTACTGACTCCACGTATTTGGAGGACTTTCACTTTGGTCATAACAATGGCGATGGACCAAAGAAAGGAGAGAGATGTTTCAGTCACTTCTTTCTGCCTAGTGGCACGATGTCCGTGTCAGGGAAACAACCCCTTTCCCATCATGCCTTGGGTCATGGAGAAGAGAATATAAGACTAGAGGAGATATCTTCTCATGAATGACAGGCTTATGGTCCGTACCGTTGAGGTGGGTGAGGGAAAGGAATCGTTTTGCCGTAGCTTTTGTAAAACCCGGTTGTTTTGTGAACATTTCTGTTTGGAAAGTGCAGAAAATTTTGAGCACTATTTGGTTCAGGTACTTCGGCCGCTTAGAGGGTTAAAAGCTGCCTTTGAAAGGAAACGTTTTCAAGACTGGAGACATACAAAGAATTGTAACATCAGCTCTTCACTCCGTACCAAACAAAGCATAACCTCTGCAAGCCCTTTCTTTCGTTGGCTGATCGTGCCAATTCTTGTATTAACACAGGATGAATGGACTTCGAATGAAATACATTCGCGTAAGTTTTCCCGCTTTTCCATTTTTTTTTAAAATTCAGTCTCATTATTTAATTTCCACAATGTGTAAGATATTGCATACATAATTTGGTATGCGAAATTCGCTTTATCCATGCAATACCGTTAAATTTTATCTATTTCCTAGCTTTACTACCCGGCATTTAGGCTTATTAATTTCATATTCCCTTATATGTCACTGAAAAAAATCGAGAAAAAAATTGATACTTGCAACTTCACAAATTCGGTCATTACAAATTATTAATTCATAGTGTGATTATTTCAGCATATATCCGTACACAACAGTTTTGGTTTCTCCTTCATCGGCGACAATATATAATTTTGTTGGATTCTTTGCTCTTGACATTCCAACATACAGCTGTCTGTAGAATCAAACGGACCAAAAGCGTTACGAATTATTCAACACGCGTCCAATAGACACGGCATTGGAACACTGACTGAACAAAATTTGTTAACAATTTGTTATCGACGATGAAATGCCTCACGTGCTTTAAGTTTCAGGCGTCTTTGAGATGCGAATCTCTGGGATAAAAAAGTTTAAAACGTATCTTTGCGAATATTTTATGAAACTGACTGAAATTGTAATGAACAACATAAATCGTTAATAGGAACATGACCTCCAAATTTCGTGTGAATCGGTAAATAAGTTTTTAAATTAGCCGTCAAAATTTTATTAACCGTTTCTGCGTATATATTGCTCTTTACCTATGAATTAAAAATCCCATGCCTATTTTAAAAAGTTTTGGCCGGATTCCGGTTAAATTTTGAGGGACTCCTCTTATTACCAATTCATGATGTTGATAAAAATTTCAGCCCATTTCGTTAAAACTTCGCAAAGTTTGTTTTTGCATTTTTTATGCACAGTTCTCAAAGAATAGAAACACCTGTGGATGTGCCGCGGCGATGAATGCTGTCACGTGTTTTCAAATTTGGAACAGATAACGATGACATAGCAAACCACGCTGACTTTATTCATTATCTTATTAATTCATTTATAGCTCGCGAACAGAACAACTTAGACACCCCAAAATAGTTGCGTTAAGCTAGAAATTGCGGTATTAATAAGCTATGCAAATTTCACTATGCCACATTTCGGCGTTCGAGAGTATTTGCTGCTTCAGAGAAACAGACGTTTTGTGTTTTAGATATAAGATTTGTATCGCTCTGTTTTCGCATTGACAACGGGCACAGGAAAAAAATGCTTGGTAAAAATCAAGCATTAAGGAGACATGCTGCTTCAAATATCATCCACGGAACACTCCGAATTTCACTTAACGAAAACAGCGGTGATTAATCCATTTTGGAAAGAGCTACATTTAGTTCATTTGCTTTATCGCCTAGCTACAGAGTAATTAGCTGGAAAATGAAATTAAGATATGAAAGCATCATTCCACTCAACTCGTAGAGCACTGCTAGTCATCCGCCAAAAAATAATAAAAATCAGCATCCGACATTCTCGTCCTCTGCCGTGATTTGTAGAACATCATTGATCGGGCATAGCAGATAACGCGAATGTAACGGTCCCGTAATGAAGCATTCTGCTCTTGCAAAATCGGTCACCCGATTTCGTCGTCGGCAACTAAAGCATAATTAAGCAGTTTCTCTCCCTGCATCGCTCCACCATCTGTTGGGAGCGGATGCAAGAATTTTTCTGTTTGGAGAGAGTGAGTTCTCTGTTCATGCTCTGTCTGTCAGTTTCCTCCAACACACGAGGAAGTCAGACTTTCTTCACGTTATGTCAATAACATTTCAACCGTGAGTTTATCGTCCAATTGTACACAATATTAGCTTTTGAATATTTGGGTCAGAGGCTGGTAAAAACCGAGTCAGGTCACTTAAATCAAACTGACGGTAGTCCGATGAACTAAGACCAACGGCAGTTTTCCCCAGCAAATAGAAGTTGAATAATATGCAGGGTGTTCCCAAATTCGGGCAAAACAATTCGGTGTAGGGAGTGTCGGTGTCCCTACCGCTGAGGTTTTTGGCGGAAAACGTCTTACCCAGGCGGTGTTGTCGGAGCGGGGTGTTTGTAGGGTTAATAAGAAAGAAATGAGCGCAACGAACTTGCATTTCTTTTATTTTATTTATTTCTCACAATGCTGACTAATTTGTAAAATTTTGTTGAAGACAGGACAATGGTACGAGTATATGTAAGACTTACATGCTACACTTATATCTCTTGAGAACGTTAGTCTACCGTGGTATTCTTAAAAGTTGCGAAGTCGGTTGGATCCGCGGCTAACACTAATCTGAACTAGTCGTTCAGAAACTGTTTCAGACGATCGTTCGACGCCTCAATGTTAAAGTCCACGGTGAGAAGAATCGGTATGTTGGGATCGCATTGCCAGTCGCTGACTATTGTTCTGACGTTCTCTGTGTAGTAAAGCATTAGCTGAAAGAGAAACATCTCAATGTAGTTGAGTGGTGTCTGTGAATGAAAATAAACTGACACTAGAACAAATTTGAATTGGTTGGATATCTCAACTTCCACTAGCACGCCTTCGCCGACATGACTATCCTGTAGACAATTGAATCCAGAATACTTGGGTATTGGCCGTCGTGGAACGGATCTAGCGACATGAGCCCTGCACGTTTCCTGATTCTTGAAGACTGCCGTGCCACCGTAGAGTCCACTACGCTTCTTCTTGCCAGTGCCACGACTCGAACTGGGCTGTTGGTCGTCGTAATCGCCGTGTCTGTGACACTCTTTGGACTCAATATGTTTGAAGCCGCGACGGTTTTGTATTTATCATCCAAGTTTCCGTGAGTGGAGTCGGAGCGTGATATTTGTCTTTATCATCCAAGTCTCCAAGTAGTCGGAGCGTGATACGTAAAGCCGTTACTCTTACTCAACGTTGGCGCCTTTCCTTCTTTTACTGATGTCCGGCAGTTTGAGCGCAACATAAACTGTTGAACGTCTTCATCTGTGAATTCCTGCTGTAAGAATTGCAACATAGCTGCATTGGGCAGTTGTGAATGATTTTGGGACCATATGCGATCACAAACTCCACAAACAAAACCCAACTTTACCATAGAACGACTTTTCAAAGTGCTTCGTCGCCAGACGCCAATGGGTTATAAACGCTAAATCTCGATTCTCAAACGTCTCATCTGCTTGTATTTCGTCGCATTCCATCGGTTCTATGTTCTATCTCACTGTCGACATCCATTGCCTGTGAATTGGCGTTAGGCGTTGCGGCGTCTGCGCGACTGGTACTCGCCTCAACTTGTCGACGCTGCCTCATCCTCCGCATTCGTTCTTCTGCTGTCACAAAAGCATTTTTGGATTCCTCATTTATTCTTCTTTCACTTTGTAAGCGTTTACGATAGGCATTTACCTTCTGGTTTTAAAGATATGTCGACATTTTTGACATTTTAACGAAAATTCGTCCAAGTTCAATACTTTGTCACTATATTTTAAGTTTTTTCACTATTGTCACTATGGGTGGTTTATTTTACAGTACTCATCGAGCTCTGTTAAATGACAGCTCACACAACGTCCTACGCGTACGCGTTCCCGAGCTATGCTAATTTTACCGCGCAGCGAGCAGGTTATTTTCCACTCCAACTTGGCAACCATCTTGTGGCGGCGTGTGACGTCACGCGCTCAAGGCTAATGTCACGTGACATTATTTCATCTTTGTTCTTTTAAACCGTGTATTGCTTATTTCGATATGCGTTATAGTTTTAAAGTTGTTATGATTTGTCTGGTATACACAAAACCGTAACATCGACTTTCGCATAGTTTTCCCCCATACCGAACCCGCGGGATAAGACGTTTTCTGTCAAAACAAAGAGGAGTGATAGCGCACATAAAGACGAATAACTTTTGCAATAGAACGTAGGGTGGCATTCTACTCCAGTGTCCGAAAACCGTTAAGTCCCATGCCCACGTCGATCCTCCAACAGTCGAAAAAAAAAACACAACTAACTGAAATTATGGGTTGCACACCACCGTTGGTGAACGTAAAGGCAGAGTAGGACTCGTGTGCTCATAGCTAAAGATGATCATCTTCGGCTATGCACTGAGGATTTGGTGGCTTCAGTATAACGATGTTCGTATTATTTCGCGCCCTTTTGGAGTGACATAAACGACAACGATCTGTTGATACACCATTTCCTCTTTGAAAATGTTTTCTCATCTACAGTATATTGATTGGGAATGCCAATAATAAAAATTAATTCACGCACAAAATATTAATTGTTTGTAATTCAGCTACTTCGTGTTTCGCATTAAAATACGAATAATTTAAAGGAAACGAAGTAGAAAACGTAACTTCAGAGTGTGAAAAACTTTAGTAAAACGTTAGAGGAGTTGACTTACATAACATTTTGTCTGAAAATTCAATGGGAATGCTAATTTCGAAATTGCATTTAACAGAATCCGCGGTATAATTTTAAATCCTTAACTTGTCCACACAAGGAAAAATTGGTTGCTACAGATTAATATAGGATGTTTCATCGGAAATGCTGTGGAAACAGAATTAAAAGTACATTTTGTTTTATTATTTCATTACAGTTGATCTCATTACTCAAATTGAAAAAAAATGCACCAACGTATTAAGGTGGTTCCACCTAAAATCTCTGCCTTATGTTTCCAATGGTAAAATTTCTTTACATATTTTCTTCGCGATTAATGTATTCCTAAGGATGAAAATTTGCACATCGATAAAACTAACTTTAAGTTATAGCATGGAATACTTAATACTTGCTAAAAAATAACCATAATTATATTAAAAATCAATCATTGTTTTTAGTAATGTTCAGACCTGTTAATAGATGGCGCGATTTGTACATTGATGACGTCAGTAGACAAACGAGTGTTGGATTGCGTAGTTATGGTTATGATTTAGCAAGTGCTAAGTATCCCATGCTATAACTTGAAGTTAGTTTTATCGATGTGCAAATTTTCATCATCGGAAATACATTAATTTCGAAGAAAATATGTCAAGAAGTTTTGCCATTGGAATCATAAGGGAGAGATTTTAGGTGGAACCACCTTAATGAATACATCCATGCAGTTATATCTCGGATATGACGAACGATATTCCATTATATTAGGTGCTTGAATTAATTCCCACTGTGTTTTGCCACACAAACACCTGTGTGTTACCACAGAACGGTACAGGATAGTCTGTTCAACGTAGTGTCTGTTGGCAGCTACGACCCTTCCCCACCGTTGGGGTAACAAATGGACTTATAACGAAGTAAATTTCTCCGTCATTTTTGTCCACCCCGGGGCTCGAACCCGGGTCCCCTCATTCCGGAATAAGTCGCTCTACCAATGGAGCCACGCGGACGTTCGGATCGCTGCTATCTGCCTTTATGTCCTGTGCGTCCTGCTGGGCAGGCATGTCACGGACTCCGCGGTAGAAAAATGCCGTTTCTTTCGAGGCGAACCATTCATCGAGCCATTTTTGGATATCCGCGACAGAAAGGAAGTGCTGCTCTGACAGGCCATGTTGTAGCGACCGGAACAAATCGAAGTCCGAGGGAGAAATGTCCGGGGAATAAAGCGGGTGGGGTATGAAGTCCCAGCCAAGTGCCTCCAAGAGTTCCTTCACGGATTTGGCGACATGAGGTCCAACGTTGTTTTGGAGAAGAATAACCTTGTCATGTGGGATCAAGTTTCTGAGCTTCTGGATCATTCCCATTGCCATTAAACGTTTGCTAACCGTTCACTCATCGACCTGTAGTGTTTCAAACAACTCGTGGAGCCTCAAGTATAAATCCTCGGCCAATGAGGCTCCCAATGCGCCATCTTCGAACTTTTTCGGCTGCCCAGGGCGCTGTTTGCCTTTCATGTCATATTCGTTGGCTTTGAAGCGTCGGAACCACTCTCTGCATGTTGTTTCCAATAGGGCATGTTCCCCATCGGCCTGCACTAGCAAACGATGATGCTCCTTTTGGTAGAAACCCTACATCGTGAATGCGATGCAAACTCGTGTTCTGTGCCCTCCGATCGCGTGTCACACACTGCTTCTCCCAGACTACGGATGGTACGTGAGTGCGCAAGGGAGATCATGTGTGGCCCAGGTCACAGCGCACCACTGCTTCGCTCTATTGGGCAACAGCGGAAATTAATTCAAGCACTTAGTACACTGAAATGCTTCTTTTTTTTAAGCTGTAATGGTCGAATGTAGAGCTACTACACCCTAATTAAGAGCTATTGGCTCCATCAAAGGAACAGATCCAGTGCAGTGGTTTAAACCCAACTTGCGTGCTTCATCCGAGACTCGAACCCGTGCCGAAATCGGACAATGACCCAGTTGTCATCCAGTTTTGGGAAAATATGGATAACGTGATTTCCGACAGATGCCCATCCTTATTATACAGCGTGGAAGAAATATTCTTCTCATAATACGTGGAAAATGCGTCATGATAATTAACACAGCAATCAGACATCGCTGAATTGACTATAATTACTGTTTCTCACGTGATATCAATCACATCAGAAAACTTCAAAATTTCATCCTCCTGGTGGGCGAATCGAAACCGCATCTCCCGATTACCGTTCGAGGATGTGTGTCCCTCGATTACCGTTCCGCTCCAGGGCGAGAAAATTTTCAAGTTTTCTGATGTGATTGATATCACGTGAGAAACAGTACTTACAGTCAATTCAGAGATATCTGATTGCTGTATTAATTATCATGACGCATTGGCCACGTGTTATGAAAATATTTATTCCTCACTGAGCGACTTGAGATTTGCTTAACAACGCTAGATGGCAACACAATTCGTTTTGATTAAGAATGCGGTCGGAGAATATTCCGATAGTCTTAATACTCAGATACTTGGGGGTTTGTCGTCCTGGGTGGTGCAACGGATAGCATGCTCGAACGGTAATCGGGAGATGTGGAACCGGCATTATCTCTCGAAACCCTCCGTCATCTGGTGGAGTCGATGTCTCGGCGTTTACAGGCAATTATTCAAGTTACAGGCGGACCAACAGGCTATTAGGTAGATATCTCCAATTTTTTGTCTACTGAGTGTATATGACATATTTTCAGAAGGCTTTTGACCTCAAACACAATGTTCGCAGTATGATTCCCTTAAATGAGAACTCAAATACTAATATAACATACTTAACGGCTTGAGATAACATACCTTAGCATTTTAGAACAAATAAACATCAAAGTTCGCCCTTGCATTTGAGCGACAGGGGTTCACGACCGATACTGTTTTCAAATAAAATATACACTCATCGTCAAAAAAATAGTTGCATCCAGAAGGATATGTCCGATTGCAACACTGTTTGGGAGGAAGGTAAAGGTTACCAGGAACAATAGATGATTACACATTGAGACTGATATGAGCAATATTTATTGAGCTACACGCCAATAAAATAGTGTCTCTCAGTATGGCGCCAGGCTGCCATGTTCGCTCCATGCCAAACATTTTGGAATGGAGTTGTTCAGGTTCCTAATGTGTCCTGCGATAAGCCATCCCATGCAGCTTAAATCTTCTCACGAAGTTCCTGCAGATTGTGCGGTAGGGGTGGAATGTGGAGAGCGCGCCCGAAAGCATCCCGCACACATTTTCAATCGGCGATAGGTCTGGCGATGTGGCTGGCCATTGAAGAGTGTCAGTGCCTCGAAGGAAAGCTTTCGATACAAAGGCAGTATGTGGACGAGCGTTGTGCTGTTGAAAAACCGCACCGGAGTGAGCGTTCAGAAAAGTTAGAGCCACTGGTTGCAAGTCCTCATTACCTTAACGTTGGGCTGTCAAAGTGCCTGTAATGGACACCAAAAGGGATCTTGAATTGTATACAATTTAATTGCACCCCACATCAGGTCTTCTGGAAGTGTGACGCTCTACAACAAACCGTTCATCTTGGCGCTGACCACGGTGCCTCCACACACGGATTCGTTGGTCGCCTCCTCCAAGACAAATGCGGGACTCGTCACTGAAGATCACCCGCTGCCATTCTGAGTGGCTCCTTGACAGTCTGGGACGACACCATCGCGACGATGCAATGGTGTTAAGGGCAGTCGTCGTAAATGTCTGCGTGCGTGTAGTACTACGTCGTGGAGCCGTCTGCTAATGGTCTAACACTAATCGGGCGATGCATAGAGGGCACCACGTCTCGCTTAATATCCGCAATCGTCGCTGTTGGGTCACTCCGCGCATATCGGACAACCCGTAGAGTCTCTCTCTCTGTGGTTCTTCTAAGCCTCCCAGACCCTTCCTGTCGCTGCTGCGTGCCTTGTTCTATCCACTGCCGCCAACAGCGTGCTATGGTGATATCCGCACGACCGGTATGGCGCGTAATACGGCGATAAGACCATCACGCTTTGCGCAGCTGGACGACGCGACCCCTCTCGAACACATCCAGCTGCTCGAATTGGTTCTGTGCTTTTCTCCGAGGCATACTTCACTTGCAAAGGATGCAACCAACACAACAGCACGAGTCAGAATGGCCAGCACGCGCAACGGGACGACCTTATAGAGCCGGCCAGGCACAGCGCTATGACCCCTCCTTGCTTGAGTCACATGCACATCCGAGCGTGATACTTGAATTATTCGCATGTCTCACGATGTCAAACCTACCCACCAAGTTTCATTCATTTCGGTTGCTTTCTTCTTGGTGCAACTATTGTTTGTTTGTTTTGACGATGAGTTTATATATATATATATATATATATATATATATATATATACTGTATTTCATTCACATCTGAAGTTGAACTTATGGGAATCATTTGAAAATTCAGTCATCAGTTCCTATAATCAATTTTTGCATTTCCGCCGACATCAGTCAGTCTCTGTTCATGCTTGCTTGGTGCTCAGGTCTTCATTTTTTAAAGTGAAACTCAACCAAAATCGAGCTTTTAATGATTTCCTAAATCCAATATCGAAGAGCGGCTTACGCTAGTAAAAGAAATAAAAAAACATTTTTACCAACGTCACTGAGCTGTGCAAAAACGTGAAGAGGTATGTGACGCAGGTTGTTTCGGAAGGATTCTCTAATTTTAATCGTAAAATGGTCATTAATTTTAGTTGCAAATGCCACACCGCTCACTTAAAAGCTGTAAATACATTTCCCCCTTTCAAACACTCAACTACGCTTACCGGTTTACTATTCCGATCTCACCCAAGGCTTTCACTTTCGGGAATGTGAGCAGAATTCTCGGCTAAAGTTTGGACAGTAAAGTTCGCTAATTACTGGAAAACTGCTTGTATGCTTTTCGTGAAACAACGTTCCTTCGTGAAGAGGATTTCATTAACAGACATTTTTAAGCAATTTCCCGTAATTGCTCCACGTGCGTTATTACAAATGAACGTGAGATGTATTCATCATTACGAAAGAGATGCTAGTGTTTCTACGGATTCCCTTTGCTGGCGTTTTCTCAATTTACGGGTTTATTCACTCTGTTTCGTTTGCAAACCAAACAACTGCTTTGCCGTACATATGCTCATATGAGACAATTTAAAGAGAAATAACTTTTTAAATGAAAGCTTCATAAAATAAACGTAACAAGAGAAGTTGTATTAGTCCGCTTCTATTACAGAGGGTTAGCATCTGCTCGTCCACACGTTTTAGAATACTGATGCCCTAAACGGAAGCAGCACATGTATTAGTTTCGCTGCGAAAGATATTTTTCAATGCACTATTTTCTTTCTGAAAAATTGTGATGAGCAATGTTCGAGATATTTCATTGGATAGGTGTCTCAGAAGTAAATCATTAACTGCATGTTCCTGGAAAGGAGTCTCTAGTTATTTTACTTCGCAGTGGATCACTTAACGAATTTATCAACGGCGGAACACTGTGTATCTCAAAGCAGAACTGCCGACTGTACATCTTGGCAATGAATGGCAAGGTCTCTAACTGGATTTCTCACAGTTGGAATGCTAACTGCCTATCTCATAAGTGATTATCGCATTATATGTGACTGTTTTCCTGTGTGAACAATTAGTTTACATGCTGTTACACCTTTGTCTGTCTTGCTTGCTTTGAACTTTCCCAAACTGAAATGTAATAACGCGGATTGTGCGTTCTCTGTGTCAGCGATCTGTTCTCTTAAAAATGCACCATTGTTCCAAAGTGTATGTGCCAATTTTGTCTGTGTTGTTTTAATGCCCTTAGTGACCCCCCTTCCCCCTCCCAAAAAAGATTGTTCGCGACGAACCAATCTCCCAGGAGGCTCTCAATAACTTTCACGGTCCGTCGCGGTGTGACTCCCGGTTTGCACCACCGTACTCGGGTTCGAATCTTTGGCTCCTTGAACGGTAGGAGCATCGTAGCGTTTACGGAAGTAAACGTGAATAGAGAGATCTGACTACTATCCCTGCAGAGTTCGCGATTGAACGGAGCAAGCAGATGTCTCATTATAGCTTGCTTGCTTTGAAGACCGTGATAGATCAAATCCACAATGTTTATTCACAACTGTATTTTATTTAAAGTTCCACTATAGTTTCGCTGAGCGTTTGGCCCAGCTTCGTTAGAAAAAAACTGAGATTAAATATTTAAATCACTGTGACTCAGGATGCTGACAGCCACGGTGATTAGTGAGTTGTTTCAGCGCTTTTGAAAGAAATGGAGCCGATGACATGTCCTGAAAAGATTCCTTTTCAGTCGGTATGCATACCGGTAAACTTTTTTCAAGGGAGGCACTAAAACATCGGAAAATTTAGCAAGGCTAGCTCTAAGCAGCTAGCACGGCACGCAATCCCACGCCAACTGAGCAAATCAAATGAATTTGATTGTAACAAAATAAGGGCATCAATACACCTGAAAACTAAGTTCACTGATGCTCATTAAGCTGGTCGATCCCCCTCTACGTGTGTTTCGACCTTTAACCTTACGTAAATTCGTGGTTCCTGAAAAGTAGACATCTAGCAAATAATATTAACAGCAAGGCACGGACGCGTGAAAATGGAAGTAACAACGCATGATTGGCGTTTTGGAATCTGCTTTGATATGAGGTACTCATATTTGTTATTATGATTATTATTATTATTAAATAATTTAAATTTAAATTAATTTATTATTATTTATTATTTTTACTTTTATTTTTATCGTTTACATTGTGCCGGTGAAAACAATCGAGCTGTTTAAGAGGGCGGGATGAGTGAGTACCGGTTAACTTTATTTAAAAAAAGAATGCACTGATTAAAGGTACCCGTACCTACAAACTCCCTGCGATAGGAAAGGAATTAATATCGAATTACTTCGCCACTTTCTGCTATTATAGCCTCCACTCTCCCGAGAATGCTTTCTAAAAGACTTTTGGTGCGTTGCTGAGCGAATTTAGTTCATATGCAGCGGATTTTAGGAAGAGAGTGTCTGACTCCATGTCTTGAACAATCCTTAGAAATAGGAAGCTAGGAGATTTGGGCTAGAGTGCCCGACAGGAAAATGATACGGAAGCGAGGTAGAAAGGGGGAGAAAGACTCTCTTATTTATAACCGGGGGACCAGTACCCGGAGGTCCAGCGGCTTAACGTGCCCATCCGACGCACGCTGGATATTGAGTAGTTCGAGCGTTCGAACCTTAGGTTTCTCCGTGGCAGTCACGAACGTTGACCACTAGGCCATGCGTGGCCCAACTTTTGGAAACTCAGATCAGATCACATGTAGAGGGTCTTCTGAAGGGAGTGTTTGACATCAGGTCTTAAACAACCCTTAGAAATGGGAAGCTAGGAGATTTTGGCTACAGTGCCCGATAGGAAAGTGACACGGAAGCGAGGTAGAAAGAGGAAGGAAGACGCCCTTAGTTGTAGTCGGGGAGCCAGTACCCTGGGCCAGAGGGCTTAACGTGCCCATCCGACGCACGGCGGATATTTTGTGGTTTGAGCGTGTTTGTACCTGCTGGGATCGAACCTGAGGTCTTGGATCGAACCTGAGGTTGTTGCTCCTAGCTGTGTCTATTTCACAATAACGTCGCTTACAGGCAGTCACGAACGTTGACCACTAGGCCATCCGCGGCCCTGCTGGAATTGCCTTCCATTCTGCCCCAAAAGAATTGGTTAGGTCGGTAACCGATGTCAGGCGTCATGAAGACATAGAGGCGTCTTGTGTCGTAGTCGGTGTTGCAATTCACCCAAAAAGTATTCGATGGGGTTGAAATCGGGGAGCTATACAGGCCAATCAAGTTTCTTCACACCCATCTCAACAAATCATACCTGAACGGACCTAGCTTTGTGAACAGGAGCATTGTTTTGTTCGGGACGGAAAGGGACTTCACCGAAAATATTGCCATAATCTTGGGACCACAGAATTATCGAGAATGTCATCGTAGCCAAAATGTTAAGATTCCCGAGCACTGGAACTAGGCGCCCAACCCAAACCATGAAAAACAGCCCCTGAGTATGATACCTCAGCCACCAAACTTCACAGCTAACAAAACAAAGTCGGACAGGTACCCATATCCAGTCTCGTCCGTCGGAGTGCCAGATGGTAAAACGTGATTGGTCAGTTCAGAGAATGCGTGCCTACTACTGACACCAGTCCAATCGGCTCTTGGTTTTGACCTTCCTGATGTTAGGGCTTATGTGCGACTCCTTGGTCATGGAAACCCTTTTCCGTCAGGTCTCGACGAAACGTTATCCTGTTGAAATTACGTTTAGATGAATTTTGCAACACGGTGTTGAGTGCTGCAATCGAGGACAGGCACTTTTACCGCCCCATCAGCTTCAGCACTCTGTGATCCTTTACTGCCATTTTGCGTGGCTTACTATGTCGCGATGGCTATGTTGTTGCTCCTAGCTGTGTCTATTTCACAATAACGTCGCTTACAGCTGATCGAGACAGCTGTAAGCGACGATGCTGATCGCGTCAGCTTTAGCAGGGCAGACATTTCCCTAACTGACTATGCTTTTAAGATCCGCCGTACCGCTGTAAATGGTGTGAAGAAAAGCCTGTAGCTGACCGCGATTATATTGCACTGTGAGGCTGAGCGAAAATATCATGGCGGGAGAGAACTAACTTTGAGAAAGGAAAGATTGTTGGAGGTCATATTAGTGGGTTGTCCATAAGAGAAACAGAGTGGCGTTTAAACATAACCAAGTCAACTGTTTTGGATGTACTGAATAAGCAGAAGACATATGGCGTGCCTAAAGCAGCAAAACGTACCGGCAGACCAAATAAAATCAGTGAGAGACGACGTCGAAGCCTCAGGAGAGTCGTTACAGTTAATCGACTGAGCACTACACAAGACCTCAGTGCGCAGGTGAGTAAAAATGCTGAATCCTCTGTATGTACACGTGCCATTCGCAGAGAACTTCATTCCATGGGTTACCGGGGTCGGGCGGCTCCTCATAAGCCTTTCATCTCCACTCGAAATGCTACTCGTCGTTTAGCATGGCGAAAAGAACATTTATCGTGGACCGTAAATCAATGGAAACGGGTCCCGTGAACTGATGAATGCAGATATACGATCCATCAGTCTGATGGCCGTGTGTGTGTATGGCGGAAGCCAGGGGAACGCTATCTACCACAGCGTACTGTTCCTACCGTCAAGTTTTGAGCTGGCAGTGAACTCGTGTGGGGGTGTTTTTCGTGGTATGGTCACGGCCCATTGGTTATCATGGACAAATATGTTAACCAGCACGTCCACCTCGATATTCTGGACAATTCTGCCCTACCAACTTTTTTTTTTTTTTTTTTTTTTTTTGATTGGAGGTTTAACGACCACCGTGAGCAACTCAATGGGCCCATCCCTGAGTTGCTCACCCTAATTAGTCGCCCATCCCAGCAGTCGCCCATCCCTAATTTAGGGTCACTGGTTCCAGGGAAGGGAAAGAGCCAGTGCCGTAAGACAAACACAACATCCATGCCTGACCGGGATTCGAACCCGGACCCCTTACGGACGAATGATCAGAGGCCAACGCCTTAGACCACTGCGCCACCGGGGCGGCCCTACCAACTCTGTGGCAATACTATGGAACCGAGTGTTGTTGTTACCAGCAGGATAATACACCGAGCCATAATGCAAGGACTGATACAGCGTGGTTTGATGATAATGTCTTATAGTGTGTGGACTGGCCAGCACAGAGTCCTGATTTTAAACCCATAGATCACCTATGGGATCAAATGAGCGCAGCATAAGAACTTTGGAACCAAGGCCTACTGCTAAGCAACAGTTAGCGGCAGCATTATGTACTGAATGGAAGCGCATACCTATCGCTGTGTTCCGAAACTTTGTCGAAAGCATGTCTCGAAGGGTCAGTGCATGCATATTAAGGCCAAAGGTGAACCGATACCGTACTAACGTATGTGAATAAATTCTATGTTGTGTTTCTCTTCTAGGTGTGCGGTGACTTTTTTCAATATAGTGTATGATCAAAAGTATCCGGATGGCTATGAGCTATAAACAATTTTCCGTCGCTACATTAGGGCGACTGATTCCAAAAAAAGGGAGAGAGATATGAGACAAACACAACATCCATGTCTCACGGGGATTCGAACCCGCACACATCTCAGACGAATGGTCAGAAGCCAGCATTCTGGCAACTGCGTCACAGGGACGGCATCCTAATTCTATGTTTATACTTTTCTCGGCTTCTAAAAGATGAACTGAGAAAATTCCCTTCGCACACACTTCATTCTCTGTGGCAGACTTGTTCGTTACCTATTATCGCTATAAGAATTTGAATGCTATTATAACACAACATATGATATTTGCTGATTTCTTCATATTATACTAAGGTCGTTCCATAAAAACTGAGTCATTTTTTTAGTTGCCAACAGTGTGAAGGTACAGTTGTTTAAGGTACGTCTGCAATTCGCCGCACAGCTATGGAGGTCAGTGATCCAGAGTTAAGCAGTGAAATGCGTTGTGCGATAAAAATTTGCTATAGTTTGGGTAAAACGGTTCCAGAGACAGTTAATTTAATGAAAAATGATTACAAAGATAAATGTTTGGGTAAGTTAACGATTCTTAGATGCACCGTATTTCAAAAAACAAAGTTTGTCGGTAGAACCCGCTCCTAGGCCTGGTCTACCTGAAAGTGTTGTTGCATTTGCCATGAATGGGTGAACTTGGTCAGCAACGGTGTTCAGATACCTGGAAGTTGTCAATCCTGCAAGAAGATCCACGAATGACGTGTGAAGACATAGAGGCGTCAACTAATATTTCAAAAACGTCGGCATTCCGCATTCTACGCGACAAATTACCGCTGCATTTTATATGCTCCACATGGGTACTTCATAACCTAGCGAAAAAACGATCGTTAGCCAGAGATCAGGTGTGTCATGAGTGGAAACAAATGATTGCAAAGGATCCAAACTTTCTAAACACAGTAATAACTGCCGATGAAACATGGGTCCACTGTTTCGACTCCCTCACGAAGCGTGCAACGAGTGTCTGGAAACACACAGGCTCGCCTCCTCCGAAAACAGTCTGCCAAATCAAATCAGCTCGGAACGTGATGATAATTTTCTTTGATCATAAAGGTGTATTCAACCGGCATGCGGTTTCTCCAGAAATTACTGTCAATGGTGAGTATTACATTTCTGTCTTGAAGAGTCTGCGACGACACTTATCGATTGAGCGATCGGAATTGGTGGGCAAGTGGACCCTGCACCGTGATAACGCTCGCCCAGATGTGGCTGCTTGTGTTCAACATTTTCTTATGAAATGCAATATTGAAATCATGTCACATAGTGCCTACAGTTCTGACCTCGCCCCGTGCGATTTCTGGTTGTTTCCAACAATGAAGGAAAAGTTCCGTGGTGCAACATTCAACACAGATGTAGACGTTATTCAAGCTGTACAGGTGTCGCTAAAGCAGCTTCCACAAAATGCCTTCGCCACATGCTTTGAAAAGGGGACTGGACGATGGGACCGTTGTATATCATCCGAGGGAAGATATTTTGTGAAAGAATAACATACCCTGCTGGCCACCCAAAATACAATACCAAAAAGGAAGTATCCGATTGGCCTTAAATTCGCAGCATGCGCCGCCCGCGAGAGGACATGCACACTATTAGCATTGCAGGCTATATGCAAATCATGTGCGCCCGGCACGCCACCGAGAAGCACTATAAGAAGGGTGCACAGAAGGCGGGGGTGTAAGTAGTGGAAGTGTGTTGTGCTGCCGGACCTGTGCGTGGGAAGCTTCCTGATGCCTCGTCGCAGAATACGGCAGTCATTCCAGCACGTTTCGGAGTTCGACCGAGGACGAATAGTGGCTTATCGCGACAGCGGTTTATCGTACCGAGACATCGGCGACCGTGTGGGACGACATCCAGTCACAGTGAGGCGAGTATGGATTCGATGGGTGCAGGAGGGACGGGCGGACCGACGTGAGCGATTGCCGCAGCCGCGGCACACCACTGAACGAGAAGAGCGGCATGTTGTGCGGTGGGAATTGACGGCTTGCACCGCCACTTCACGAACCTTAGCGCTGGAATTAGGGTGTGTTGCGCATCAACCTGTGTCAGCACGTACCGTTCGACGTCGTCTGCAGCAGCTGGGACTTGTCGCACGGCGCCCATTGCTCCGATTACCATTGACGTTACACCACCGGCGAGTGCGGCGACAGTGGGCCGTTGAACGCCGCACCTGGACTACGGAATGGCACGACATTGTGTTCTCCTTCGAATCCTGCTTCTGCCTGCAACACCACGATGGTCGGATCCGCGTGTGGCGGCACCGCGGCGAGAGACTGTATGACGCCTGCATTATGCATCGCCATACCGGTCCATCACCTGGCGTTATGGTTTGGGGCGGAATTGGATATGACACCCGCACCCCTCTGGTAGGTACGCGTCACCGGTACACTCAACAGCCACTGCTACATCTCTGACGTTTTGGAGCCTGTAGTCCTGCCTTACCTGCAGGACCTGCCAGCGAACACGTTTCAACAGGACAATGCGCGCCCGCACGTGGCACGCATCATGCAACAATTCTTCACGTCCCACCAGCTGTCACTGCTGCCGATGCCTGCCTGTTCTCCCGATATGTCGTCCATCGAACACCTCTGGTCGCTGATCGGCAACCGAGTGGCCCGGAAAGCGCCACCCACGGATACGCCTGATGAACTGTGGCAACGTGTGGAAGCAGTCTGGACCGACATACCCCAAGCCCACATCCAAAGCCTCTTTCGTTCGATGCCGTGGCGTGTAACGGCCGTTATTGCCAGCCATGGGGGCCACACGAACTATCGATGTCTGCGTGTTCCGCAATTCGCACGGCCCTGTAAGCTCAATCGTTTCATCTTTGTATCTGTTGTTATGTGTCCAGTAAATCTGGCTTTGCTATCTCGTGTCCTTCTTGGTGTTGCATTTTGGGTGGCCAGCAGTGTATATCTTGCTGTACCTGTATTTCTTCATTTTGTGTGATTTTAATCTCAGTTTTTATGGAACGACCGTTGTATTATCTCAATTTCTTTTGGATCAAAATACCTGTTCATCACACCTGAATATTCAATGGAATTCCTCCTTCTGTTATCTGGTGCTTGCAAAAAGTCCTTCGACCTGAAATAACTTAAATCAAGTGAAATTCAAATTCTGTATGCTTAAAAAAATGCTTTCTAACATTTCGAAAATTTCTTGGCTTTGAAAGCAAGGATTAAGCGTATGGAATTATTTCATAAGAAATACGTTATTTTATTAAAGGTGCTCTCGCTTCCAAGTGATAAATTATTAAACGAATAATGTCGCACGGTAAAATTTCCAAGTTAACGATCTCCAGATGCAGTTCCGCGATCAACATAATTCTTTGTTTATACTCTCCAAATGCAGCAAGCCAAGGACCACACCTTGCTCTTTTCTGAGAAGATTTAAACCCAATTTGCATTACAAATGAAGGGCTTGTCGAGATCAGCACGCCATTGCGAATGAGGTGAAAGCTCTCTCTCTCTATATAAATATATATATATTTACTTCCCTCTCTCTGATCCAGACGTTCATTAGGTATTTAATGTTTCAGTCGTGGATATGTTTTCCTCTTTCCGCTTGGCCTAATTTTTGTAAAAGTTTTCGCCTAGAAGTTTACTAATTAACAACAGAAACCGCTTGGTTTACATTAACGAGATGATTTTGAAATCGCAGAGATGACGAAATCCGGTTTCTAAAGTGAATGTTTTTATCCCATTATGGCGAGAGGCCCCAGGGTATGTTTGCGTTTCAAGGAGTTTTAAAGTTTTCCACAAACCCTAGCTTATTTCTTTTCACTCTGTAAACCTTAGTTAATTTAGTATCTTCCTCAAGAGAGACTTACGTGGTATTGATATTAATGATGCGTGGTTTAACACCCCTGGGTAGTTAATTAGCCTTGAGGCGGGGCTAACGGAGAATGTAATTATATGTATAAGAAATTATGTAAATAATTTAGTGGATAATTGTGCTAATTTGTGTAAATAATTAGGGTCTAGTTACTGTGGAATGAGAGACACTTAAAAGATTTAGGAAGTGGAAGGCGGAAAAAAAGAGAATTAAGAGTTTTTGTGGAATTCATCCCCTCCCTGGGATAAAAACCTTTAAGGGATCATCAGGGGTTGGTCAACGAAACTGAAACACGTGTTTTGGACATAAAGATTTATTAGTACGATGTAGGGCCTCCTTTAGAGGCCAATACATCTGGAATTCGTCGTGGAAAGGACCGATACAAGTCTTGTACAGTGGCCAGAGCGATTTGAAGCCATTTCTCTTGCAGAAAAGTAGCTAGTTCACAACGTGATGGTGGTGGAGACACACGTTTCCTGACTCGTTCCTCCAGAACACCCCAGAGTAGCTGAATATGTTCAAGCTGGGTGACTGCAGGGCTTTAAAAGACAGAAGGGCTGGTTCATCGCTTTGAGTAACCGAATGCCGACACGGTCCTCGGGGTAGAGGTTGGGGGATCATTTGTGACGTCACCGTGCAGCTTGGAGTTATCCCTCCCATGCTACTGGGCTATCGTTGCGAGCAGTTTTCTAGCATGTTATGTTTCATCGTACTAGATTGTTTTATCTTTTGCATATTATACGAGTATTTATTTGTGTATATACTGTAATACATAGAGAGAGAGAGAGAGAGAGAGAGAGAGAGAGATACAAATAGATCACGGGAATGCTTAAGAGTGTATGTATCTATTGTATCATCATCATCATCATTGTCAACCATTATCAATCCACTGCTGGACGAAGGTCTCCCCAAGTTTCTTCCACAACGGTCTGTCTTGTGCCAGTCTCCTCCATGTCACTCCCGCATACTTTCGAATTTCATCCACCCATCTTCCATGTGGTCTTCTTCTGGGTCTTTTCCTGTCCCTTGGAATCCAATCTAAAATTTCGGCTGTCCATCGATGGTCTGTTCTTCTGGCAGTATGTCCAGCCCATTGCCATTTCAGGGATTTAACTCTGATCATGATGTCTTCCACTCTTGTCATTTTTCGGATCCACGTGTTCCTCTTCTTATCTCTCCTGGTTACACCAAGCATGCACCTCTCCATGCTACTTTGAGTTGTCTACAGCCTTTGTATGTCTCTTTTAGCTAAGGTCCACGTCTCTGCACCATACGTAAGCACTGGAAGGATGCATTGATCAAACACTTTTCTTTTAAGACATAATGGCATATTGCTCTTGAAAATTATGCTGTTTCTTCCAAAAGCTCTCCAGGCAAGTTTTGTACGCCGATTAATTTCTTCCTAAATGTGACCCTCACTTGATATCTGCTGTCCAAGATAAACGTACGTGTCTGTTATCTCCAGCTTTTCTCCATCAATCGATAAATCTTCATTTCTTGTAAAAGCATTGTACATCACTTTTGTCTTCTGAAAGTTCATTTTTAATCCCACTTCTTTACTCTTGTCAGCAAGTTCCTGGATCATACTCTGTAGCTCTGATCGGGTAGTTGCAAAAATGACTACGCCATCAGCAAAACGAAGGTGGGTTAGATAATCTCCATTAATCTTTATCCCTTTGTTTTCCCAGTTCAGTGATTGAAAGACATTTTCCAATGTGGCATTAAAGAGCTTCGGAGATATGGTGTCACCTTGTCTCACTCCTTTTCCAATTTTTATGTGTGTTGTATTTTCAAACAGCCGAATCTTTGCACTTGCATTTTCATAGATGTTATTAATAATATTAACGTATGCATCTTCAATACCAAAGGATTTCAGAGCCATTGCAACTGCTGATGGTTTCACCGAATCAAAGGCTTTTTCATAATCGATAAAAGCCATGCACAATGGAAGTTCATATTCCCTCGCTCTTTCAATTAGTTCTCTCAGTACGTGGATATGATCTATTGTGCTGTAGCCACTCCTGAATCCAGCTGATTCTCTCGGTTGAGCCATGTCCAGTGTCACCTTCAAGCGGTGTGAAAGAACTTTAGTGAATATTTTATAAACCACTGATAGGAGGCTGATAGGTCTGTAGTTCCTGAGATCCTCAATGTCACCTTTTTTATGTAGCAAGATCATTGTAGCTTTGTTCCAATCCTCAGGAATTTTCCCTTCATTAAGGCATCGAGTGAAAATTTGGGCGAGTACTGTTTCGATTTCTCCACTTGCTTCTTGTATGATGTCTACAGTAATTCCATCTTCTCCTGGAGCTTTTCCCCGCTTCATGTTCTTGATTGCATGTGCAACTTCTGCTGAAAGGACTGGAAGAACTCTGGTACTGGTACCTTTCATGATGTCTGGAGTACATGTATTATCCCTTTCATATAATTTGGAGTAGAAATCTTTCACTCTTGTCAAAATTTCGCCTCTATTTCTTGTTACAGAACCATCTTCTTTTCTCAGTGCCATAATCTGTTTTTTCCCCTTACTGAGATGTCCCTTTGCTATCTTTAGGCTTTGGTTGTTTTCAATTGCTTTCCTTACTAGTTCACAGTTGAATTTCCTTACGTCTTCAGTGATACTTTTTCGTACTGTCTTGCATAGCTCTATATATTCCACTTTGGAAGTCACATCTTCTTTAGTTGTCCTCATGACTCTTCTTTTTTGCATCAACATTTTGGTTTTTCCTGATAATTTGTTTACATGCAATTTGTTCTTAGACCCAGCTAATTTTGTTGCTGTTTCCATAAGAGCTTTGGTTACTTTTCTGTTAACTTTAGAAATATCCACTTCTTCCCATGTTAGGCCTTCTAAAGCAGAGAATCTGTTCTTCAGTTCCAATTTGAAGGTATTATGGTGTTTTTTAAGGTTGGTTATGTCAATACATTTTGTTTGTCTTATGAGCTTGCTACGTTCGAGTTTAGTGTTGAGGTGCATCTTACATCTCACCAATCTATGGTCACTGCCTGTGTTGAACTTGTTTAGCATACTGCAGTCTTCTATGACGAATTTTTTGTTACACATAATAAAATCAATTTCACTTGTCGTCCCATTTGGATGTCTCCATGTCCATTTCCTGTGTGGCTTTTTCTTGAAAAAGGAGTTCAAGATGAAAAATCCTTCTGCCTCTGCAAACTCAACGAGAGTATTTCCACGCTGGTTTCTGTTGCCGTGACCGAATTTACCAACTGAAGTTTCATTCTGTTGCCGTTGCCCTATTTTTGCATTGAAATCTCCCATAATTATCTTCAAGTGCTGCTTACCTTTATTATTTAGATCACGAATTTCCTCATAAAATTCTTCAATTTCTTCTTCAGGATGACTTGTGGTGGGTGCATAAGTTTGAATAATCTGAGCCTGGTATCTTCTCGAGAGTTGGATAACGAGTCGTGCAGCTCTGTCAGAGGAACTTTCAACTTCTACAACTTTATCCTTCAGTTTCTTGTTTATTATAAATCCAACACCACTAGTTCTGCCAGTATCTGTCCCACGATAGTAGAAGAGATGTCCACTTTTCAGTTCAATGAGATCTTCTCCTTTTCTCCTTACCTCACTTAGCCCGACGATGTCCCACTTGATCCTTTGTAGTTCCTCTTCCAATTCAAGAAGCCTTGAATCAGAAGATAGGGAGCGTCCGTTATACGTCGCCAAGGTCAGCATCAGATGGCAGCCTAGTCCGGTCCTCCGGGGATTCTTAGCACCCTCTGCCTTCATGTCGCACTGGCCGCTGCCTTGGCCAGGTACATTCCAGCTGCCGGAGACTGAGGGCCAAGATTTAAGTTGTGGAGTCATTTTGGAGGGGTTTGGCCATAACTCACCACGCTGGCCAAGCGGGTTGGTGAGTGTGGGATAGCATTTCCTCTAATCCCGATGGTATAGTTATACCGCTATTGGCGGTCGTCAGAGCCCCTTTAGTGGGAACAGGATGTACCACGAGAAGGCGGGGTTGACATTTGTCAAGGAGAGGCTGTGATGTTACGCATCACCTGACCTTACATCCCATCTATTGTATACGTGTACATAAATAGTTTACCTAGTCAATCAGATTGGATTAAATTACTGTCTTCAGGTGGACTTACCGGAATGGTTTACCTATTCAATCCGATTGGATTAAATTACTGTCTTCAGGTGGACTTACCGTAATAGTTTATCTATTCAATCCGATTGGATTAAATTACTGTCTTCAGGTGGACTTACCCTACCGTCCTGCTTATAAATGAATACTGTACAAAAATTTGAAAAACATTTTTATTCATTTAATGGCATCACTTTTCGAAAAGGAAAATGTCTAATCTGCTAACTTGTCAGCGAATTGGAAAACCATTACCCTCAAGTAAACAAAGATGCAATTCGCTTATTTTGTAGATTGCAAACGTTTATCAGAATTCGCTCTTTAAACAGAAATGCAGTACTAGTATCACATAGAAAGACCCAGCACTAAATACAGAAATGGATACGTTCAAATACTGAGAAGAAAACCTATACCTGATTTTTAGCGAACAAAGGATGCTTCCCAAATCAAGCTGCAAATTTAAGTAAAAGTTTTTCACTTTTGGTTCAGAAGGAATTTACATGTAAGATATTTACGATTTGTAAAATGGCACAATGTGTCCCGATCTGCATAATTAATCCTCAAGTAAACAAAGATATTCAAAATATTGTAAACAAAATTTCGGGGGTATTGAATTTAATTACGAGAATTTCAAATAATTTAACAATTAAAACATTAAAAATGTTGTACTACAGTCTGATTTATCCATTGCGATAATGGAACTTACACCTGATTATTATACAACGTGAAATATTTAATCCGTATTGAATGGTGTAACAATTTATAAACATACAACGACTAAGTGCCGAGCTTTCACACAACCTCGCGTTCGGAGTGTGAAAGCTGGGCACTTAGTCGTTGTATGTTTATAAATTGTTACACCATTCAATACGGATTAAATATTTCACGTTGTATAATGATTTATCCATGTTTGACTTATTGCTTATTAGTATGGGGACAAACTACTAAGACTAATTTATGTAAATTACAATCATTACAAAATAGGATGGTCAGAATTTTAAATAATTTTAGGGGAATAAACTTGAATATGGGGGTACGGATAAATTCTTATAGATTTTAAGATGTTGAGAAATTATGAAAATTTAGATTATTAGGATTCATGTATAAAAGAATAAAAGAGAATAGGTATCAACATTTAATTCAACTGAACACTGAGGTCACGACTATTAAACAAGAGATAGAAATGCATTTTTGCTACCAATTCCTAACACTTTAACCCAAAAAGATTTATTGATTACCAGAGATCGATGTTATGGAGTAACCTACCTTGTCAATTAACACATATTAAAAATTATAATTATTTTCAAATGCAACTAAAACATTATTTGCTAACAAATTAAAGTATTAAATTATATGGTAACATTTATTAATCAGACCAGATATGAGTAAATTTTATATGTGCAGAACGTTTGACTTGACTACGTACTTTAGGGGAATTGTGATTCACTCAGGCTTGTATACTGTATATAGCCTTTTACTCAATTTCCTGTTCTGTGGTTACCCTGTGCATAAGTATTCACATTATATATGTTGTTTTTCTTAATACTATATGTTATAAAATCAATTTTGAAATGTAACATAGTCAAATGTAACCCCATAACGAAATAAATGAAATGAAATGCAAGCTGATTTTTGTTAGTTCGAAGCTCCTAAAATATAAACTTACTTAATTCAAAAATTGTGGTCTTAGAACGAAAAAAAATATATATTAGAGAATCCAACTAGAAACGTTTTTGGAGAAAAAAGATATATCTTCTACAATGTGATTACAGAATTGTAGAAAACAGAAAACTAAAATTCTATGATCAGCGCTTTAGAATGGCATACATTTTCCCTATATATATATATATATATATATATATATATATATTTAATAGGTGACGCACAGAAAACAAGGCACAAGAAGAAAACAAGTATCATTTGTACAACTGCATTTTGAATTTTGTTACCGGCAAAACACAGTGTTCGGAAAAATTTCCCAATGCTGTGTTTTATAAGTAATCAACTGTTAATTAGTCGCTGAGCCTTTTGCGTAATACACAATGATGTGTTTATATGACCAATACTGTAATATTAAAAACATATGTTTAAATAATGTTTTTTTTTAACTACAGTGATGATAGTTTAGTTCATTTTCATTCCCTTTACTGTAGTGCTTTACAGTTATGTAGCTTTTCCTTGACTTTTAAACTGATTATTTCCGATTTTCCGTGGAGCAGTGGCTTCGGAGAACCCCACAACCAATCCGCTGCTGCAGCATGACTACGTCATCATCTCCAGCTCGCGTCTTCAGGGGAGTCGGCTCTAAGGACCAGCCCTTCTCTTCTATAGCCCTGGGGTGACTGTACAGGCTATGACAGACGTTCAACTTCACTTTTATGCTCAGTAAACCAGTCTTCCACCAGTTTGGCTGTGTATTGGTGCGTTATCGTCCTGATACACGAAACCACCGTCAGGGTACAATGTTTGAACGATTGGGTTCACCTGGTCCTCCAGAATTGTCCGATATTGCTTGAAAGTGATGTACCCCTCAAGAACAATCCGTGGACCGACAGAATGCCACGATATTGTGGCCCAAACCATCATCGATCCACCTTCAGTGCTTCACTGTGGGCAATAAATAGTCCGGGTGGTAAGCCTGTGAGGAATGTGTTCACACGTAAACTCTCCCGGTTGTGGGAAAGACAGTGAAGAACGATTCACAGGAGAACAATACACATTTGACGTTGTCCAACGTCCACGATTTGCGCTGCTGGCACCATTGCAATCGACGTTTGGCCTTCTCACTTGTGATCCAGGGTTCGGCGATAGCAACACGACCACCGTGAATGTTGACCCGGTGAAGCTCCCGACGAACAGTTTCGATGGAAACAGGTGAGTCGCGGTGCGTATTCAACTCTGCGGCGAGTTGGACAGTTGTGATTTTGTTTTTTAGGCTACCATTCGTGTTAGCACCTGGACGTCCTTGTCAGACAGCTTCCTCTTACATCGACAGTTACTCCTATTCGATGTGGTTCTTCCCACTTGTTGGTATGTTGACATGACCCTGGATACTGTTGCTCACGATACACTGCGAAGACGTTTTGTCTTTGACGCAGATGCCCCGGCGAGACGCGTACGAATAATCTGTCCTCTTTAGAACTCGGATATGTCTCGCATTATGTTGTGTTGGTCGCATTTCTTGACATCCAGCTGTGCTGCTACTTTGCTAATACAACCGTCACACTCCGCTATCGTTGATCGGATGCGAAATAGATGCAATTTGGCCACTAGGTAGCGTGTACAGCGGTGTGACACGTGTGGTGTTATTTGCGCAGGTGTTTTAGTTTTGTTGTCCACCCACTGATCGTCCTAGTGCCAATTGAGGTCGAGCAAAGAAAATGTATCCACCGCAGTTATAAACATGCTCATAATTTCTTGCAAGCCTAGACATAAGAGTTGCAGAATTGGCTCTTAGCACCGAGAGTTATGATTATGAATGTCAGAAGCCACGTTCGAGGAGCGACTTCTTAGCACAAGACGGGTGACATCACCCTGTATTCCACGAGTCAACTTGAAACCTACAGAAGTCAGAAGAACCAGAGAAGTACTGAACAAAGTGCAAGAAAGAGATAGAAGCAGTCGAATTATGATTCCAAAATGTGAAAGAGCTCCGTCCTGACCCTTCCTGAATAAGCAGCATTCAGTCCTGTCGGAAAAAGGTAAATAATGGTTGTAAAGGAAAGAAAAAGCAATAGCCGCTGTGCTGGAGCAAGACGTACGACGAACACTGAAAGAGCCGAATATACGAGGTCATAGAAAGCTCTGCTAAAAGGAGCGATACCGAAGAGCACTCCCTTAGCCGTAAAGGCGAAATGCCAGAGATGACAGTAGGAGACGAGAGAGAGCATCCGATTTGAAGTTGTTTCAAAGCTCCCCTATATCCTTAATTTAAAAACACCGGATTCGTATTCCATTTGTAAACACCAATTGCAATGGGAGGCTCTCTGGAGACACTGGGTTTGAAACACACTTCTGAACACCAATTTATCGGGTCTGCTCTCTGGGCCAACTTCTATCGAAATCTACTTCTCAATACCAATTGCAATGGCAGTATGTTTGGTGCCACTAGGTATGAAATCCACTTTTGAACAGCAATTGTCATGGATGCTCTCTGAACCCATTAAAACCCTTTTGAACACCAATTGTAATGGGAGGCTCTCAGGGACCATTTCTGAACGCCAATTATAATGGGAGACCCTCTGATGTCACGTGGTAAGAAACTTAGTTTTGCACACCAATCGTCATGGTAGGTTTGGGTACGAATTCCACTTCTGAACACCAATTGCAAAAGGATTGGCCGAAACGATGACCCCAATTTCTTACATGAGCATTATTACGACTTTCTTGGACTTCCCAAATATTATATCCAAAAGGGGTGTAGCATAGCGATCACAATGAAAATAGTGATGAAAATGTAACATAAGGTTTTTACCTCATGAAACTTTACTGCGGCACAAAATTGACAAATGTCAGTTTAGATAAGGTTTCGATCTGGTTACATCAGCTCGAATCACTGGATCATAAGCATTAAGGTACCAGTTAGGTATTATTATATAAATATACACTGAAGAGCAATTAAATTAGAGATACCTGTCTAGTAACGTGTAGCACCACCTTTCGTCCTGATGACGGAGGCGATTCGTTTCTGCATGGACTCGACAAGACACCGGAGGCGTTGCGAAGCCATACGGATCCACGACCTCTGAACAAGCTCCCACAGTTCACGAAACTTGATGGAGGGGTCAGAGCCCCAAACATCTCTCTCTCTCTCTCTCTCTCGATGGCATCCCAGATGTGCTCGATGGGATTGAAATCAGGTGACCAAGCTGGCCAAGGAAGCGAGGTCACGTCGGTGGAGTGTTCATCTAACCATTCGGATACAATTCGGGAGCGATGGCACGGTGCATTGTCTTGTTGCAGGATGGGGTCCCCAGAGGGATGTTGAAGATGCACAAACGGGAGCAAATGGTCGTCCAGGATATCCCGGTAACCTTTGACCTGTGAGGGACGATGTCACACGTACAAGGGGTCCTGTAAACAGTCCCCAGACGAGAATGCCACCCCACCAGCTTGAAGAGTACCCTGCTGGCAAGAAGGATCTATCGCTTCATACGGTTCGCGCCGTATTCGTATCCTGCCATCCGCATGTACCAAAGTGAATCTCTACTCATCAGTCCAGGCAACATTTTCCCACATGTCTAGGGTTCAGTGGCGATGTTCCCACGCCAATGCTGATCTTTGCACCCTGTCATGTGCGGTCAGCAGCGGTACCCTTGTGGGACGATGGTTTCTGTACCCCATAGCGAGGAGATGGTTCTGGTTGGTGTGGCTGCCTACACGTTTTTGTGCACCAGCGTTAAATTGCCGAGTGATTTCTTGCACTGTGGCCCGTCTATCCGCTGTTACAATGCGAGCTAGCCGACGATGACCCCGCTCTTCCACACGCTGTTGTCCACGGCAGTTGGCCCTTGCAGGGATGGTTTTAACCGGATTCGCTGTACTCACGGTGCACCCGTGATACAGTGGCTAGTGAAAATCATAGTGCTTGCACGACTTCCGAGATGGAGTGACCCATTCGTCGGAACCCGACAATTTGCCCACGATCAAATGCGTTTAGATCCTTCGTCTTAGCCATACTGCGTCCGACTCTTACTGATTCCCGTCGCATCACTCCTTATATTGTCGGATCGCTGCATACGTCGTGTCGTTTCCGTTTACAGGGCAGCCTACAGCGTCATATTTGGCATAACGCCAGCTGTCTCTAATTCAATTGCTCTTCAGTGTGTGTGTATATATATATAAGCACCATTGCCAAGTCAGTCAGTCAGTATACTCAACCCAATTAACTGGATGCACAGATTTAAAAACTTTATAATGCACATGTTTTTCCGCGCCGGACATCAAAACCGGGTCCCCTTACTCCGGAGTAAGTCGCTCTCCCAACTCAGCTACACGGACATGTGCTCTAACTGCTATCTGCCTTTATCTCATGTGCGTCCTGCGGAGCAGGCACGTCACAACTTTCATGAAAAAAATGAGGTTAAGTGCGATTAAATGAATGTAGAGTGTGTATCAGACACGTGTTTCTTTTCACGACGAATATCGAGACATGGTAAACCATGAAATAAGACTGTACTTACAGCTTCATGCCACGATGATGAAAAACACACATTGAAACAAACTTGTTGATAGGAATCACAAAATGCATCCATAAAATACCAACATTAACTTAGACGGAGACTCTATGACACTGTTATTGCGCACACAAACACATGGATGAACTTTTTTGCTGCTCACACTAATACATGCCGTTGAAAATGTTCATGTTCGGTACCGTCGTTTCTCCAAGACGTCGCCGCCTTCGGTACCATCGTTCGCACATATGACGCATTTCTTCTGCGATTCAAACAGCTGAATTCTTAGCACTAGCTTGGGCGATAATTGTCGTTCTCCGCGGCGTAACGGCCTTTCTCAGCACCATTCGTATTTGTGGATGGACGGACGTAAATACTTTCACGCAGCGCTCTTCTGGCAATTTGCTGAACTGAAGTTGCACCTGTCGCAGAAATCCTATCCCGCCGCCGATCGGCCAAGAAGGGAACCATCTGCTTCTAGAACGTCTCCATTAAATCCGCTTGGGTTTGAACGTTTTCACTCTCTGACTCGTGAATTAACCCAAGCAAGTGAAGTTTCCTTCATCTAAGAATTATATTTATTTATTGTAAACACATCCCTACAATATATATTTATTTATTGTAAACACATCCCTACAGACGGTAAATCTAGTTAAATGGATTACTATATTTATATTTACAGTGACAATTACCAAGTGATATTTACAATCTTGCAAAACATGCTCTATGAAAAAAATTATTACTTACATTAAAAATATCCGGACATTCTTCAAGTGAGTTGTGAAGCCTATACATTTTACATAACGGAGAAGTTTTTCCAGCATCAGTTCTGCAAAATGGCACTGCAAATAGTTCGCATTTTGTCCTCGGTAAATATGGGACACGGTAACTTAATTGGTTTACAATTTGAGTATCATCTATCTCTCCATTGATGATGCCGTACAGGAACTTGAGTTAGAGAGCCTTCCTTCTCGATTGCAGAGAGGTCATCTTGAAGAATGTCAGAAGGTCAGCAGTCGGGATGTCCGCTATATAAACACCGGTCGATTTATAAGAAAGGTGTCGAAGAAACTTTTACTGAACTTTCTCAATTTCATTTACTAGAGTCACTTGGCTAGGACTCCAAATGATCGCAGCATATTCCAGTGAGGATCTGACCGTAGTCTCAAAAATGCGAATAAGTGTCTGATTATTCGAGTAATACTTGGAATGCCGTGTGATAAATCCAAGTTTTCTGTACGCTGTACGTACAATTCTTTTGATATGGCTTTTAAAGTCCAAGTTCGAATCATACGAAACTCCCAAGTCCTGGACTTTGTTTGTCCGGGTGAGAGTATAGTCGCCAGCTTTATAGTAAAAAAGAATTGGTTTTTTTTCCGCGAAAAGGAAACGACATGACACTAGAAGATATGGAGATAGTTTAACGTACACCACTAAAGCTGGTTATTGACGTCAGTTTGAAGAGCAAGACACTCATCAAGAGTCTGCCACAACGTAATGGCTGTTCTATACGAGAGCAGTTCCTCACATTTTTTCCAGTTTAGTGCCTTTTTAACAGACGTTTTAGTGCTATATACATGATAGAACCAACGATTTCTATCATTCTTCTTTATCGCAGGAAGCTTTCAAATTCGTGGCACACAAATTCCACCCGTTGTCGGGAAGGGGAGTTCTTTATAAGTATTTTTCAAGTATTAATGGCTTCATGAAAAGAGTGCCTATGTCATGTAGAAAAGGTTTTCCTCCGCCAACGTACTATAATGTATTAGCTTTGTTTATCTTTTTGCTAAGCTAATTATTATGAATGATAATAATTCTTCTTACCAGCGAGCTAATGATAATTAGCTCTAAGCTTCAAAATAATGAATTCCCAAAAGGGTGTTGTTACTCGTTACTTATGAATTTAAACAAAGTCTCAACGCTGGTTATTTATATTAAGTAATCAAAGTCATAAACCTAACAGCCAGACAGAGGTCTGACAAAACTAAGAATTGAGAAAGACTGAACTTACTGACAAACTTGTTTATTTCCAAGACTCTTGGTCAACTAAGGCACTCATATATCTTGTACATAATAATGAATAAACTTTCCTCTTATAGTACACACACTCTCATAACAACACCTCGCAACGCCAACACATCAACCTCAACAACTACCTCCACACACAGGTCTCGATGAACGCGCCTATATACTAGCTACCACCACGTCATGACTTACACTCATTGCCAGATCTCATTCAGCGGGTGAAATAATATTTCGTTCAGTAGGAAGATAATTTACATAGTAAAATAAAATAACCAGAGATAGTAAAATCAAAAGGAAAGTGAATATAGAGTATACGTTACAGTACCACATGCTTTTATTTACAAACAAAGGAGGGAGGTAAAGATTCCCTCCGATTTAGCTGGAGCCTCGTCTAACCACCATTGCTTTATGCAGTTCAGTTCACGTACTTGCTGTAAAGCTCCTGATATTGACGCTGTCGCCCTCCGGACATAAAGTGGCCAGGAGCAATGGATATGCTCAATCACGTGGATTCCCATATAAAAGCTCAGAGGTAATCTAAGAGTGAGACAGTGTAATTACGAACGACTAGTCAAAAAGAACTGCCGAGAGGCGGTTGTGACAGGACTAGTGCCTAGGTGTAATGCGTTTGGCCCCAAAATTACTAATCTCTCTCCACTGCACCTTTAAGCCCAAAAAATGAACGACTAGTAAAGTACCCGAAGGTTAGTGAGTCATGATTGTATGTACAACCCCTTTATGTAGCAGGCTCGTGGCCGCGTAACCCTCGGAAATTTAGTAAATGAAATAAATTGCTGCACAAAACCACACCGAACTCTTTTCTTGATTCCCATTTAATTAAAGACCATCACGATCCATATGCGTTGAGGTTTGATGGAAACTCCAACGTAACATCTACAGTAGGGGAAAAATTAATAGAAACTCTGGACATAACTCTACTCACTGTGGACGGAAGTCCTACAAGAAAATGACAAATGCTGTGGACGGGGTCATTCCCGAAGTTTTCAGCGTGCTCGTAGGTAGTCGGTTGCATTGCTGTGTGTGTAGGCATGCGTGCTCTGGACTGCAATGCAGATCTGAAGTTTGTCCTTTCCGATTACAAACTGTGTTGCAGGTATGGGAAGATTAGGTGATGTTTCACCACGAAAGGCTTCCAGAATGGTGACATTAAGCGACAGTGGCAAAAGCAATTCCGAAATTGCCCGCATGACTGGGGTGCACAAGAGCACTATTGGACGGCACCTGGCGATGATCCGTGATATGGGTGGTATCAAAAATTGCAGGCTGGGTAAATGTGGCCGAAAAAGGAAATCAACGGCGAGAACTAACAGGACCTTGCAGCGGTTATGTCTGCGAAACAGGTTCAAATCGTCAAGAGTTCTTTCCAAAGAATTTTGGAGGAGCTGTGGTGTTGCTGTTTGTCCTCGAAACCGAGGAACAGGTTACGTGATGTGGGTCTGACGTCTCGTAGGGCGGTTAAGAAGCCCTTGCTAACCCATTTGCAAGGTAAGAAACGTGTAGAATAGGTTAAGGTACATAAGGACTGGAACACTGATCGGTGGCGTCAAGTTTTATTCAGCGATGAGACCAAATTGAACATTGAATATAACGACGCTGGGTGCTGAGTGTTTCGACGACGAAACGAGGCGTTGAATCCCTCTTGCACACTAAAAAGCACAACGTACCCAGCCAGTGTCATGATTTGGGGATGTTTCGCTGCTGCTTAAGTGGACAGAATCCATGTGTGTGACAGCACTGTTAATGCACAGGTGTACAAGAGTATTCTCCAGGACAAGATGGTTCCTTCGGGATGTGATTTGTTCCAGGGTCAACCATACATCTTCTAGGACGATTCGGCCCCATGCCACCGTGAAAAAGCATTAAAGCTTATGTGACGTCTTTAGGAAATGTTGTGCCTCGACCTTGGCCTGTTAATTCCCCAGACTTGAACCCAACAGAGAATTTGTGGCGCATTCTCAAAAGAAAGGTGCACGACAGGCACTCCACAAGTAAAGTGGAACTCAATAACGCCAGTACTCACGTTTGGAACAGCTGCATGTCATCCGAAATGTTGGGTAACTTGGTTGATTCCATGCCCAAGAGATGTGCAGCGGTCGTTAAATCCAAAGGTCACCCAACAAAATATTAGGGACGTTATTTCTTTTCATGTCATTCCGTTACTTTGCCATGATTTCTGTTTCGCAGCACATTCCTGCGCACAACTTGAGTTCTATTTAAGCTATTCCCATTCTGTAACCTGATTTGGATTCTGCATAAAATTTGCTTTCCAATGATGTACATATTGCCCATATTAGCTGCATATTTACTTTTGTAGTAAACCTCAAAAACTTCAAAAATGTTCAGAGTTGCTATTAATTTTTCCCATACTGTATATCCATTCAAGCGGCTTCTCCAGATCAGCAATTTTCCTTGCTTCGAATTTAGGAATAACATTTCTTTATACTATAAAAATGTGTAGGCCTACTGCATTTATGACATCACATTAATTATTCCAAATCCCCTATATTGATATCTTCCTTTCCTTTAATCGATTATCCAAAAAAATCGATTTTTCGAAGCACCTTGGAGCTGATTATTTTGGAAAATCGAAGCTGCACTGCATATGCGTTTCGATAGTGCGCGCACCGCATTTCGGTTATTCTGACAATTAAAATTATTGAGCTTTAATAGTGAAAATATTTACCAAACTTGTACAAAGTGCATAATCAGAGGCTAGTAGTTCACGGGTGCTGTAGAACTGGTCTCAGTACTTCAAAATGATTTGCCAGATGCTGCTCTGCATTCTTTGCAAAGTGGTGATCTTCCCAACACGTTAGTACATTAAGTATATTTTTGCCATGAACCCGCCAAATATTCGCTTTTACGTCTTTTAGTTTCGTCTGCACAAACAACCCGTTCGAGTCACCGTGCATACGTTTTATACAGTATGTGACAGAAATAATTGAGTAAGAATCTATTTTAAGAAGCGAAAGTGTCTTTTCCATCTGTTGTTGAAATCTAAATGAGCAAATGAAGCATAAACTCTCAAGGGATTTCTCTTTAGAGTTCGGCGAAAACTTTCAGTTCTGTTACGTACACCGAGTTTTTCTAATCAGCTTTCTGAATGCGTAAGAACAAACTGTGTAACTTGGTTCTCTTCAGAACTTCAAAGATTTAAAACCAATTTGCATTACAAATGAAGGTCTTACCGAGATCAACACTGCGGACTTCCTCCATGCTTCTGAAGCGACGAAGTCATTTTCTCTTTCCGTATGCTTATTAACCGTTTATTACCACGTTTCTCCGCCAGGTATCTGAAGTAATGGCATTTTCAAGCCAAATTTGAAACATGTATTGCATTGACTTCTTAATAGAAAGATTTAAATTTTCATCTGCTCTCATTCGTTTTATCGCAGTCACAAGATTTATGAAATTTTTATCAAGTAAAATTTCAGATTCTTCTACAAACAGCACAGCGTTTAAAAGGTGAGCTTTAGGAGCGAAACACATTTTTTATTGAGGTAGTTCAGGGATGGGTATACTTACTTATACACTGGCGGAAAGTGAAAAAAGAACACCAAGAAGGAGACTTCTGATACCAACGAAATTTATACAGCATAATAACGGAATACAGAGGATAACGTGATCAAAACATTATGGCAAAATACAACTGTATTTGCTGTTAAACTGAAAAATAACATTTCCATGTAACATGGTTAGTACGAGGTTGAACCGCCATGAACTGCGTCACATTGTGCAATTCTGGCATGGAGTCTGTCGTACAGATGTTGGATGTAAGTTTGGGGTATTGAGTTCCAAGCATCCTCAACCTGGACGCGTAAATCGGGGATGGTCGTGGCTGGCCGTGGAGACCGGATAAGTCGTTGTCCCATAAAATCCCACACGTGCTCAATGGGGGACAAACTGGTGAACGTGCAGGCCATGGAAGTTGTCTCACACCCTGAAGTGCATGTTGCGTTGCACGTGCCGTGTGTGTGGGCGTGCGTTATCTTGCTGGAAAACACCACGATGGACCGACCTTACAAATGGCACAACAACGGGCTGAATGATGTTGTTGATGAAGGAGGTGCTGTTTAACGTACCCAATACAAACACTAGTTGTGTACGGGAGTGATAGCTGATCGCTCCCCACACCAGGAGACCAGGTGTAGGCCCTGTGTGTTGCTGGCGGATGCAAGTAGGGTGGAGACGCCCACCTGTGCGTCTGTGAACAGACAGGCATACGGCCATCGGAGGCTCCCAAGCAGAATCTGCTTTCATCGCTGAACACGACAGATCGCCATTGCGTTCTCCAGTTCAGACGTTGGCGACACCACTGTAGCCGTTCCTGACGGTGGGTTTGAGTCAGAGGTACACATGCCAGAGGCAAACGTGCACGTAGTCTTGCATCCAGTAGACAGTAGCGGATTTTTCGCACAGTCACCTCAGGTGCAACGGCAGCTCGGATTTGCGTCGCAGTGGATGTTCTGCTTGACAACGCCGCTCTTCTTATGCGTCAATCGGTCCGCTCATCAGTCCGTCTGTGACTCCCGGTTCCACGCCTTCTCGTGTGGGAATGTTCCTCGCACCATCTACGCCACCATCGTACCACCACCGATACTTCCCGTCCTATTCTCTCCGCAATACGACGATACGACAACCCGGCCTCGCGGAGTCCGATTAGACGACTTCCCTCAAAGTCCGATAACTGCTGAAACCCTACACGTCTTCCATGTCCAGGCATTGCAGCTTCTTCAGGGTCTTCTCACGTGTCCGTACGCCGACGACTGATTACATTCACTGCGCCGTACTCCTTAAATACGCCGCCCCGGTGGCGCAGTGGTCTAAACGATGGCCTCTGATCATTCGTCAGAACGGGGTCCGGGTTCGAATCCCGGTGAGGCATGGATGTTTTGTTTGTCTTACGGCACTGGCTCTTTCCCTCCCCTGGAACCAGTGACCCTAAATTAGGGACGGGCGACAAAAAAAAAAACTCCTTAAATACCACCGGCGATAATTTGCATATTATGCCGTGCTGTGGCGTAAACGCTCACCAGTTGGTCCCGAAATTAACATCACACCTAAGTAAACTCGACCCCATTAACATATGTAAATTTCGTGATCGTCCGCCAATTCCTTCTTGGTGTCCTTTTTTCACTTTCCGCCAGTGTATTATAGGAGGGCCAAATGAAAAATAAATACTTTGGCTGGCCAAAGATTTTGTTCCAATAATTTTTCTTCAACATTCATTTAAAAATATAAAAAATAAACATAATATCTGATCTGATCATTTGTAGAGGATTTTAGGAAGGGAGTATCTGACCCCAGGTCTTAAACAACCCTTAGAAATAGGAAGCTAGGAGATTTGGGCTAGAGTGCCCGATAGGAAAGTGACACGGAAGCGAAGTAGATAAAGGGATAAAGACGCCCTAATTTATTACCGGGGGCCAGTACCCGAGGTCCGACGGCTTAACGTGCACATCCGGTGCACGGCGGATATTTAGTGTATCGAGCGTTCGTACCTGCCTGGGATCGAACCTGAGGTCCTTTACGTGGCAGTCACGAACGTTGCCCACTAGGCCACCCGCGGCCCATAAATACACATAATAGACTGACATGAATAAGTTTAAATATATTGAGAGTGCAAAACAATCATACATACCTACTAAATTGTTTTTTAGTTCATTCATAAGATTAACATGATGAGGTGTGACATGAGTGAAACTGTGATTGAGCTTCCAACATTTTTTTCATAATCTGGGTTAAACTGCGAGGGTTAACTGGGTTAACTGTTAACTCCAAACACACAAATTCGTTAACTGAATGATAGCTGAGTTAACTCGTAACTGTGACTGTTTACCCCGAAACACAATATTTCATTAACTGCGTTAACTCTTAACTCTGACTGGGTTAGCTGTTAACTGTGACTTAAAACATGACTTAACAGTGAGAGTTAACTGTGACTTAAAATATGACTGTTAACTGTGAAGGTTCACTGGGTTAACTGTGACCCAGTAAACTGTGAGGATTAACTGTTCATAACCGGGTTAAACTTTGGGTTAAATATCCGGGTTAAACTGTGAGGAGGTGATTCTCAAAAGGGAAGACAGATTCTCATCAGTAAAACAGTTTCTAAGATCACTTACCGCGAAAATTTGGCGAGGCTCAACTTTTCGAGGTAAGGGATCTTAGAAACCGACTAAGTCTAACAAGTAAAAATAACTCAACTAAGTCTCAACAAGGACAAATATTTTACACGAGCATATATCCTCATCGTTGTCAGTCTGTCGAGAGGTCGTAATACCAACACCCTCATTCCCCAGGCATCAGTGGGCATCTTCTCATTCAACGTGGTTAGTGCCATTTTCGAGATTAAATAAAATAAAGAGGAGTTGCGACATGGAACCCTTCTTTGAAAGTACACTTTAGAAAGGGCATTTTTGAGAGGTGAAATCTATGCTATCTTAAAACTGTATCCAGAAACTAATGAGGAACATTTGTGACGTACTACAGATGTGAAGCACGTGTCGAGACAGCAAATCTTCAGCGATACATTTCGTTGGTGTAGCTTAGTCTGTTAGAGCAATTCACACCGGGGCGAGGAGACGCGAGTTCGATCTCCGTCACCGAAAAGTTTGAGTTTTCACACATTTCAGAATAGAACAAGCAGTATTTACCAGATTAAAATATGTGTCGTCATGCCTAAGAGAAGCAACACTTTTAAACTATTCATTCCGCTGGCCGGATTGAACGTACGTGCAGGCCGTAGTTTTACGCTAACATTTGAAGGAAAGAGGGAGAAATAATTCCAAAATGTCCAAAGTAAATTCCATCTCTATTCCGTGTTTCGAACACAGGTCCAAGAGAAAGAATGTCCAATTGCCCAGTCCATTTAATCCATAAAATGCCAAACGTACCATACATCGGCTGATACATAAAACAAAACGACACACGTTAATCATCTTCTTATTTAAAACAAAAATGTAAAATCATCATGAATCTCGGCTTAAAATTTTGTAAAGAATGGCCATATATCATGAATCCTTGGTTACGAGTGGAAGAATATTGGTCAAAATTTTATTAGCCTTGGTTAAAAGCTCGGCACGAAAGATCAAATCTTCATAAACCTCTCATTAACAGTCCACGAAAGAGAGCCGCATATCCATTAACCTCTTGATTAAGCGTTCATTAAAAAGTGTCAGATTACATAATTGCATTAACTCCTTGTTGAGGTCCATGAACAAAATTTGGACTGCGATGAAAGTCCAGTTAAGTGCTCTTACGAAGTGTCAAATTTTCTCATACCCTGATTAAAAGTTCGTGAAAATAAAAGGTCAAGCTTTCAAGAATACCTGGTTAAGGGTTCACTGAAAACGGTTAGATTTACATGAACTTCTGGTTTATCGGAACACTCTGCACAAATGTTTCTTCAGTTTAATTGAGCTAAAAAAATAATGCGCTACTTTAATATGTATAGCATATGAGGCAATATTAGTGAAAGAAATGCTTTCATGAAACTGAATTAAATGCTTTGAAATCGAGGTGATTGAAAGATGAACAAAAGCTAAAAAAAATTATATTGTGGTGCGTCTATTATCTATAAAGTTCGTTATTTTACCTTTGACATTAGTCACAATTATCTGTCTAAACTTAAATTAATCTCAGATATTAATCATACGGTACATAGGCCCGGGGACACGTTCTATGAAGATGATTATATGGTATCTCATCTTCTTGTGTAAGTATGACATCTATTCTACCATAAAACGTTGGGAACCTATACACAGACCTAGTATAGCAAATAAATAAACAAATACATCGCTCTTTCTCTCTTTATCAACACATAGCAACCGAAAAATTGTTATCCGGCCACTGCTGGGATCGTACCCCAAATCTCTCGATATCTAGTCGAGTGCGTTCGCCTTACGCTACAATGGCCAACAATCAACGACACTGTGTGCGTTTATCTGTCAGTTTCTGACATCACATCCGTAGCATGGGGTCATCAACTGAGATGTCTCCATCTTGTGGGCATTAACGGCACAAGCTATATATTAATTATAGCAAATAAATCCAAAAGTCGAGAAAAATAGTGAAAATACCCTAAATACGTGGTGTCAGTGTACAATATTACCGATCTAAAGTCCGCCGCGCAGGGGACTCCACATTCGTGCCGAAGTGCACGGTAAAAGTCGGGTGTGATCCCTGTACGATAGACATGCCGAGGAGCCGCCGTAGATGTACGTACGGGCAACTGATGGAGTTTGAACGAGGCCATATCGTTGAGATGAGAGAGGCAGTGTGGGCGACGCGCCGAATCGGCAGCCATTTGGTCCGGGCAGACAGTACGGTGCGATCGTGTTGGGAGCAATGGAAACGGGAAGGCATCCAGACACAGCGGACTGCCCTGGACGACCCAGGCACACCACCACCAGTGAGGACCGTGGGATCGTGACAGCGGCACGCACAGGTGCAACGACATCCTTGTCCAATATCCAGCGAGTTGTGGCGGCTGTACAAGGGACTCCTTTGTCCACCGGAACCATTTCCAAACGCCTGGCAGAGGCGAATCTGCACTCTTGACGGCCCTTACGTTTTCTACCATTAACACCTGACCATCGTCGGCGTCGATTGCAATGGTGAAAGTAGCAAGCAACGTGGAATGCTACGGACTGGCGACGTATAGTGTTAAGCGACGAATCCCTTTTCTGTATGGGAACGGGTGACCACCGTGTCAGGGTGTGGAAGACCTCAGGTGAGCATTACAATCTCAACCTCACTGTACAGCGACACACGTCCCGAACTGCAGGCGTGATTGTCTGTGGAGCCATCGCGTATGACAGCCGGACTTCCCTCGCTGTGATCCGAGGTACGTTGACAGCCCAGCGCTACGTACAAGATATTCTGCTGTCCCTTGTGCTGCCTTTCCTGGAGGGGCGGCCAGGAGCCATTTTCCAACAAGGTAATACCCGTCCGCACACGGGTCGGGTTCCCAAGACTGTCTACGGCATGCTTCGATGCTTCCTTTCCCTGCCAGATCGACTGATCTCTCGCCCATCGAGCACGTGTGGGACCAAATGGGACGCCAGCTGTCTCCATGTCCCAGTGTTCGTGATTTAGAATGCCAGCTGCAAGAAGTGTGGGCCAATCTGTCCCAGGATAACATACAGAGTCTCTTTGACTCTACGCCCGGCCGTATCAACGCACGTATCCGAGCACGAAGCGGGTCGACGAGGCACTAACGCTGATTGGAATGTGTATCGTAAGCTTTGATATTGTAATCACTTTTGTCCGGTTATATTTGTCGCATACGTCAATTCGTCGACTACGATGATTTGTCGCGGTCAATTTCGTCTCGTTTACAAATTCTGGTTACACGCAAATCGCATGCAGGAAAACGTACGATTTCAGTTGTCTTTCGCCATGATCATATTTATAAGGTTTGGACACCCAGACAGTTTAGTAATACTACGCTTTTTCTTTGGCACTAAAAATAAATTAGTATGCCTAAGCCGAAGCTTAGGCCTTTTTAACAGTTTTTATTCCATCGTGCTTATATTCATAAGATTTAGACACCACATCAAGTTTGTGTTATTGCGCTTTTACTTAGGCGTTAAATATTAATAAATAGGCACTAGGTCTAGGCCTTTTTAACAGTTTTTATTCCATCGTGTTTATATACATGAAAATTAGACACCAGGTCGAGTTAATATTATTGCGCTTTTACTTAGGCATTAAATATTAATAAATAGGCATTAGGCCTAGGCCTTTTTTACAGTTTTTATTCCATCATGCTCACATTCAAAAGATTTAGAATACCAAGTCAAATTTGTATTATTGCGCTTTTACTTAGGCATTAAATATTAATTGACAGGCCCTAGGCCGGGGACTTTTAAACAGTTTTTATTCCATCGTGCTCATATTCATAAGATTTGGACACCAAGTCATTTAAACAATATTGTGTTTTTGCTTAAGCAGTAAATATTAATAAGTAGGCCTTTTTAACAGCTTTTATTCCGTTGTGCTGGTACACATAAGTTAAATACCAAGTCTAGTTAGTATAATTGTACTTTTACTTAGGTGTTAACTATTAATAAATAGTCCTTGGCCTTTTTGACACATTTTATTCCGTCGTGCTCATTTTCAGTATGGTGTACAATTTTTAAGTTGCTATTCGTTGTTTATAAAAATAACGTGGACAGAGCGATGACATCGTATATTTACATTTCAGTATGGTTCGGACATGAAGTTCAGTTAGTAACATTGAGCTTTTACTTAGATATTAAATCAATAGGCCTTTAGTCCAGGCTTTTCTGACAGATTTTGTTCAAGTCTATAAAATGTTTATTCTTAAATAACAGCGCAATATTACTAACTTGACTTGATGCAACGCTTGTAAATATGCGCACGACGGAATAAAACTGCTAAACAGGTCTAGGCCTAGGCCAAGGTATTACTATTTAATGCCTAAGTAAAGGCGCAATAATACTAACTAGACTTGCTGTCTTAACCTTATGAATCTGATCACAATTGAATAAAAACTGTTAAAAGTACTTAGGACTAGGCATATGTATTAATTTTAATTCAACAGAATCTGTAAAGTATACTTCCGGAACAACATGATAAAGTTTTGTCTCAATCGAAGCATTTTTACGCGCGTTATGACGCATAAGGGCAATGGAATGCATCCCGCTCCTATGTCCTGACCTTTGACCCCACTTCGCCCATTTTCAACAGGTTTCGTCCCTAGCTGGTCCCCTACCACATACTAAAATTTCTTTGAAATCGAACCATGTTAACGCAAGTTATCACGCATAAGGGCAATGGAATGGATCTCGCTCCTATGTCATGACCTTTGAACCCATTTCGTCCATTTTCAATAGGATTCGTCCCCATGTGGTCCCCTACCACATACGGAAATTTCATCGAAATCGAACCATGTTTACGCGAGTTATCGTGCGGACAGACGGACAAAGCTAGAGCACATACACTTCTTCAACCTGGGAAAAATTTTCTTTGCTTTAAGAAAAGGACGGCAATAGTTTAGCATCAAAAATCATTTTTGACTTAACTGGCACCAGCATCAAGCGCAAAATTCCGGACCACACATTTTTCATTGAAATATTTTTTTCAAAAACAAAATAGAAATAAACCCGATTCAAAATCGTGTCAGGGACACTTAGACGTGACCCGTTTGACCCGCAAGAAAGTGTCGACCTGTTGACCCGTGACCCGTTTCCATCTCTGCTGGCATCTACTAGTACTTCTCCTCGGACAGCATCGGTCAGGAGACCGGCTGGCCGCTGGTGTCCTGATTGGTGTACCCGATAAGTGGTACGTAGATAGAAAAAAAAGGACGGAAGTTTTGTGCATCAAAGAATGTCATCTGTATATGAAGAATACCGTTTTATGCCGCAACGGATAAGAGTGGCAATAAATCGTTTCACGATGAAGTTTGACGAGGAGAAAAAAACAGAGTTGTATATCCATTTCTGGTATTGTGAACACCAGCCTCCAATGAAAGGGCGTAGCACATAATCTTGTGCTGCAATGTCAAAAGGAAATATGGCTGTAGTGAGACGGTGTGCGTAGCTGACAAACCGAAAACCAAAGCCAGCTTAATGGTTAAGCTTTAGAGCGCGCTTTGGCGTCTTCCCTTTTTATTGATTCTGCACTTCGCACAAACAGTCAGAACAGAAGGAACGAAAATGCAAAAGGGGATGCCAACTTTCGCTATGCTAATATGCTTCAGAGACAGCAGGAGTAAATGTTGGCAATAGATAATCTGAGCTCGCGGCATATGTGATGTTTTGAAACCAGCCTGACAAACAATTCTTTTTATGCGGAGTCAAGGACATCGTGCATGTGAATCGATACACTAAAGCTGATTTCTTCGGAAGAAGGGAATACGAACTCTAACAGTTATTGCAGTATCAATCACAAGGGGGAAATCTTGTAGTTTGACAGTATGAAGTACAATACTTTGTTTTGTTGTACAAATTTCAAATTGGTAAAAGAAAAAAAAGATAACGGAGGATTGTTTCTAAAATTTCGAAGCAAAACTCTATTTTTGAAAGCAGAAAGAGATGCTTGTAGTTTTTCTTTTACCCTTCCATGAACAGAAAACGAATATTTTCAAATGTCAGACACTGGCGCTCAATTTCTTTATTGTTATCATACATCCTGAATATAAGAAAGAAAAAAGGAATACTTTTGGCTTTAAAGTTCACGTGAATGAAATAACCAACGCCTCATATTATTTTATTAATGTCACTCTCTTCCGTGGAGCCGTTGTATCTAAATCAGGGATCAATGTCTCCTTATAGACCATTGAGTTGTTCATAGTGGTCGTCGTCCCCCCCCCCCCCCCCGTGTAAAAATATAGGTGGCTGCGCCCAGAAGCAAGTGAAGGCTGTTTGGATCAGAAAAAAAAAAAAAAAACTTTTATGGTATACTTCTGGCTTGAAAGTTTACGTGAATGAAATACTTAACGGCTCATATTATTTCATTAATGTCACTCTCTATTCCGTGGAATCGTTGTACCCGAATTAGGGATGAAGGACTGCTTATAGTCAATTGAATTGCTCATGGTGGTAGTCAGTCCCTCCACCCCAAGCAGATATAAATGGTTGCGCCCATTATATACGCATGTGGAAAGCTGTATGATCAGAATATAAAAACAGAGGACATTGAAAATTTCGGATGGAGGATAATATAGGGAATTTAACTTTACTGCATAAAACTCTCTTCGTGTTACGAACATCAGAGACAGCACAAAAATACAATTTTTTTTTGCACGTTTTATGGGAAAAGACTGCTTTTCCGTCAGCCTATCTGTCTATGCGTACCATATCTCTAAACCTAAATCTCCTGGTGAAACATGTAAAATTCCTTCTCTAATCGGTAATTGAAACTTGGAACGATAATTCATATATTTTTGGCCTCTTTTAGATGCATGATATAGCCACTAGGTGTTTTTAACCTGCCCACCGATTTTATTATTATTTATATTACTCTGTATTACTGCTTCTAAAACTTCCAGTTCTTCTTAGACACTAACAGGAAGAAACATATTTTGCGTGTATTTTCCACTTCAAATAAAGCAGACGTTTGCTGCTACGGCCAGTCAATGAACATTTCGTTCGCTATATGTTTTTGTATAAGTACAATACGAAAATGTGTGTGTTTGCGGGTGTGTCAGGTATGTTCTACGATGAGAAACGTTTTAAGAAAACTTTCGAATACATTTTTTGTAGTGATGCAACAAAGAACAGTAATCGTGGTTTTTGTTTGTCCGCACCATCTCCGCTTCTGAAAAACAACTAAAAAAAATCATTTGTCGTCGAATACCTATCAATATAAGGAACACATTGTGAACATATTGTGCTTCAGATAATTCTTCCTCTAGTGGACGTAAACGTATATTATATTTCTTTGGATATCTCTGCTTATCAAAGGCCGACTTGAAAAATCGTTTTTGCGTATGTATCTCCCCCTTAATGAAAATCTATTATTTCTTAATTTTTATATTTTCTGATACAACCGCTAACAATTGGGAATATAAATTTTTATTTGAAAAGTTATGTCTCCTCCTAACTATCCAATTGAAATAAATTCTTTTTCCTCAGGCTGCTTCTGAAAACAAATTTGGAAGTAAAACTTCATCCTGAATTGTTTCAGCAATAAATCTAACACTTGTAATTCCGGAATGCAGCAAACTGAAAGACAATGTCTGTAACTAACTCAGCTTTGTGGCCACTTTATGCCTTTAAATTCTTGAAATATCATATAATTGAAACGCAGCTAACTTGCGCACATTATATGAAGTACAACATCCATCTACTACAATTATTTGGTCTAACCAGTGACGAATGTACAGCAGGATAGTTTTGATGCAAAGACTTTCTACGAAGACAATAACAGCAAAAGCGACAAAATTCCAAACTACAATATTCAAAAGACTTCAAAGTGACATAATGTCTTTAAAATAGCACACACTCTTGAAAATGCTTTACTATAGTGATTTTCTACACTTTAATAAAAACAGTTTCCTGATAGACGTTTTGGAAGTCTATAAAATACAAAAGAAGCACAAATTTGTCAAGCGTCTCACATTTCCCATAAGTTGCCATTCACAGCGCTGTTCTAGACTGCGTTGTGAAGTTCAGCTCCATTAGCCATATTTACCGGAACTCATTTCCAGATTTTTTTTTCTGCCTACTCTTTTTTTCATGATGGAATCCATGTACTGCACATTGGTTCAAAACGTCTTAAAACCTGGCCAAAACCAGTAACTTTGAAACCACTTTTTTTTACTTGTAATCTGGTGTAGTTTGAAATGTTAGATATAAATAACAATTTAGTAAAATCATGTAATGCATTGATTATGACACGCTTTCCAAAATACCAGAAATCATTACTCAAGTTATGAAGATAATGGTTGTGGAGTAAATCTCGCTCTTGTGCCGTGACCTTTGACCTCATTTCGATTATATTAAACTGAATTGGTTCAGTATACCTCCGGAAGAACACACTAAAGTTTTGTCGAAATAGAAGCATTTTATGTCAAGTTATGAGGATAATGGCTGTGGAGTAAATCTCGCTCCTATGCCCTGACCTTTGACCCCATTTCGATTATATTCAACAGAACCAGTTCCGCATACCTCTGGAAGAACATACTAAAGTTTTGTCGCAATGGAAACATTTTTAGTCAAGTTATGAGCATAATGGCTGTGGTGTAAATCTAGCTCCTGTGCCCTGACCTTTGATCCCATTTCGCTGCTATTCAACACAATCGGTTCAGTATACCTCCGGAACAACATGATAAAGTTTTGTCGCAATCGAAGCATGTTTACGTAAGTTACGACGCATAAAGGCGAGAAAAGGGATCCCGCTCCTATGTCCTGAACTTTAACCCCATTTCGCCCACTTTCCATAGGGTTCGTTCCTAGGTGGTCTCCTACGACATGCTGAAATTTCGTCGAAATTGAACCATTTTTACGTGAATTATCGTGCGGAGAGACGGACGGACGGGCTGACAGACAGACACACAAGGCTGGAGCATATACACTTCTTCAACCTACGGTTGGAAAGCGTAACAAATGCACTTATGACAAGGTGAAGTATTTAATTTATAATAAAACTTAATTTACAGCCATTACTAACTTACACGAAATTAAAGAGCATATAAGAAAATTACATTTCCTATTCTGCATCACTAGTTCGTAGTGGCATGCTTGGTGTTGGATAAACTCTGAGTAAATGCTAAACCTCATTTGGTATTTTTTTTGCTTCATTTTCTTCTGGAGAGATAGCCAAAGGGGTGAGACAAGACGAATGGAGGTGACCAACAGTAGATATATTCAACAAGACGTGTGGCAGTATGTATGATCCAAGAGATCCTGTAATTTAACTTTGGCTATGCTTTTTGTAACTTCAATATTTGCTGGATAGCATTTCGGTTTCACCCTTAAGACACCAACATATGATGGATATATTGTAGATCGATTCTCCATGCATCTTGGCTCGGAGTCTTGTAACGTTATACTGATATTTAGTAAAATCAGCTTCAAAGAGGAAAGTCAGGGCTTTCCTCTTTGTACGTTTTCATTATTTGCTTTTTATTGGAATCGTTCCATGCTTCGCGAATTTCTTCAGCTCTCTTGGGTTATTTTGCCATCTCCTTAATTAGCGAGTCTCTCTCAAAATTACCCTCTTTTTGTTGTTTCTTTGAGACGGCTAAAGTTAAAATTTCTGAGCTGCGAATTGGCAATATCCGTAGTTCTTCGGTTTTCCTTCTTTTCGACTGTTCATTGCACTCTTTAAAGCTTAACATAGGTCTACCACTTTTTGATGGAGAAAACTTTACGCTTTTTTCTGTCATCCAGGTAACTACGAAGCTTTCGTTCATCCAGTTTGAGTCTTGCTCCAAAAATCGTCCAGATGCACGGAAACACTTATCAACCTCTCGAAAACGTGTTTGCAAAGTGTATCCACATCAAGCCGAAGTTTTTTCTTCTCTTCCTCTAATTATATTCCTGTGTTTGCGAGGAAGTGCCTAAATAAGTGCTCTCATTTTTGTTTTCTTCTTATGTAGTGTTCTGGTAGAATCTGAAATGAACCGATGAGCCATTACATTAGGACCACCTACCAAATACGCTGTAGGACACCATTTATACCGCAAAACAGCGGCCACTTGGCGAGGCATCGATTCGATGACGTAGCGATAGGTACCCTGGGGTATCTGGTACCATACTGTCAACGGCAGGTCTTCCAATTCCAGTACATTTCGGGGTGGTGGCGATTTAGCGCGAACCCGCTTTTCCAAGTCGAACCAAAAATGTTCGATTGGGTTCAATTAACAGAAACTCACCAGCATGCTCCTCGAACCACTCCTGGACGATTCTGGAAGTGTGGCATATAACCCAAGAGATCATTTAATTTAACTTCGGCTAACTTACAGGATCTATTGGATCATATGCCAATAGATCCTGTAATTATCCTGTTGGTAGTGGCCATCACCCGCAGGGTTGCCCTGAATGGGTGAACTTGGTACGCAACGATGTTCAAATACCAAGAGATCCTGTAATTATCCATTCATAATTACAGTCTCTCTTGGATAGGAGATCCAAGGATAATTACAGGATCTCTTCGATAAGAGATCCAAGAGATCCTGTAATTATCCTGTTGGTAGTGGCCATCAACACAGTTGCCATGAATGGGTGAACTTGGTCCGCAACGATGTTCAAATACCTGACAGCTGTCAGAGATTGTGCTATTGGGATAATGGGGCCGAAAGTGTCCCAAGAAAATATCGCCCACAGCCTAACACCGCCGTTGCCGGCCTGTTTCCGCCCAAAACTGCATCCAGGTGCCCTAGCCTCCGTTAGTAATCGGCGTACCCGCGCTCGGCTGTCTACGTGATGCAACAGGAATCTTGATTCGTCAAACCAGGGCACTTTCTTCCAATCATCCACGGTACAATCTCGATGATCTTCGTCCCATTTCATGCGTTGTTGGCAATGACGTGCAGTGAGGATGGTGACCCGGGTAGATCTTCGGCTACGCAGGCCGATGCGCAGAAGTCTGCGATGAACTGTGTGTTGTGACACATTGCCCTGATCACCACTGTTGTAGCTGCGGGGGATTTGTTGCACTGTGTGTGTGTCTGCGGTCCCTGAGAGCAATGCGCGACAATATCCGCTCGTCTCTGGCATCAGAGCTGCGGACGACACACGATTGGACGACGGTTCGTCGTTTTGACATCTATGCACCACTTTTCATACGTACTGACTACAGCGGCAAGTGAACAACCCACAAGCCGCGCCGTTTCCGAGATCGTAGTTCCGAGGCTCCGTGCCATCACAATTTGTCCTTTACCAAACTCCGATAAATCGGCAGCTTTTCTCGTTCTGACTCCGGACACTACTAACCGAAAGGCGATCCTCGGGTTGCATATATACACTGCTCTGTGAACTTCGCCTGCGCAACCGGTCGGTCTCCAGGCGCGCTCATTACTCTAGGCTGGGGGTGGTCATAATGCAATGGCTCATCAGTGTATATTTCTGGGAGTTTCTCTACACTTTTCTATCATTCACGTTCATGAAGATAGATAATGAATAGTCATAATGAATATAATATGTTTTTCTGCTCGCCAGGTAATTATTTAATAGGATATAGCAAAATACAAAGTGTCAAATCCCATAATAAACTCCTTTCACGACACTACTGTGCACATATAACATGCTTTATAAATGTACACTCCTTCCTTGAACCTAGTATTTTATGCAAACGGGTAAGTCTGAGCAATATTTGCTTTTTGGCTCTTCAAAAGTGGCATAAATTCTACTTCCATAAAGTAGAACTGGGACAGCAGTCATCAGCAATCGTTTTATAGGCCACCGAAAATATTAATTTCTATTTCATGAAACAGTAATATTCATACTTGACTGATCACTCTGTTTGTCCATTTACAAATATATGAATCCAGTTGAAATTCACTCAGTACATTTCCAAATGATCCACAATATTAAAACAAAAAACATGATCATGATTAAATGATCATACACTGGCGTGCAAAAATTAAGGAAGAGACGGTTTTTCGAATGTAACGTCGTGCAGAAGTGCTCCACATCGACTCTTATCATACCATAAGATCCCCAAGATGTACGAATATGTGACAAGTGAGCAAAACCGTCCAAACAAGGAATCCAAAGGATACAAAGGCACTTTATTGAAAAGGTAGCTTCGAGCACAACTAAACGGAAGACAGAAATGTCCATGTGACACGCGGCTGCCGAGAAAAATCCACTCTTTAGTAGGGGATATGATCCCCCTGACTGCGTTGCAGGATTTACAACGTCTGTCCATGCTGAGGACGAAGTTGTCAAGGAGCTGTTGAGGCATCGCGGCCCATTCCTCTTGTAGTGCCAATCGCAGCTGCGTAATCGTTGCTGGCGGCTGGTGACGTGCTGCCAAGCGTCTCCCGAGGAGGTCCCACACGTGTTCGATTGGATTTAGGTCCGGGAACCTTGCGGGACAATCATTGCGTTGAATATCTTCACCCTCCAGCAACTCTGCGATAGCCACTGTACGATGAGGTGTAGCGTTGTCGTCCATGAAGAGCAATTCAGGACCCACAGCACCTCAAAACAGACGCACGTGAGGCAGGATAACCTCGGTACAATAGCGGACGCCAGTGACTGGACTTCCTTGGAAAATGTGTAGGTCAGTACGGCTACCAAGCATGATACTGCCCCAAACGACGACACCTCCAAACCGGTCCCATTCGATGATGTTGGAGGTGTGATTGCGTGTTCCCTGCTATCTCCAGATGTGTATACCTCCAGAACCGTTCGCCAGACTAAATCGGCTCTCATGCGTAAAGAGAACTCTACCCCATTGCTGATGTGTCCAGTTCTTGCGTTCCTGGCACCACAGAAACCGCCGTCTCTGATGAGCAGGTTTTAATGGCTCACACCGTACTGGTCGTCGTGCAAATAGACCACCTTTGTACAGCCTCCTGGACTCGGTAAAACGCGATAACGGACGTCCAGCTGTCCGTTGCATGTGCCTTGCGATTTCTCCCGCTGTCTGCCGTCTGTCTCTTCTCGCCTGTAGGATAATATACCGGTCGTCCGCCGCCGTGGTTGCTCGTTGACGACCACTGCTAAACTCTCGGACAGCTGTTTCTGCCGTTTGAAATGCTCTCTAAGCTCGTGAAACGATGCTGTGAGCGATCCCGAACTCCTCGGCCACACTAGTCACACTTCGACCTTCTTCCAACTTCCCAATGACGCGACCTCGGGAAAGTCATGCGTATGTCGTCTACTGGATTGCCTGTTGGCCATATCACACGGTGGCAGCAACTCGACGTCGTTCAAACCGATGTACACCGTGCAATAGCTTCCAAATGAATGGCTGTGCGTACACTGCCAGTGTGCTTTATACCCTTCCGACCCCCCCACGTCATGCTGCACATATGCGCATGCCCTACCGTATCGGACCCTAGTCTATCTCCTGAGTGGTCTTTCCGTCCGTTTTGCCCGCTCGTTCCGCTGTTATGCTAATTTCTCCTCTTCGTCCTTAATTTTTGCACACCAACGTATGTAGAGGATTTTAGGAAGGGAGTGTCTGACCCGAGGTCTTAAACAACCCTTAGAAATAGGAAGCTTAGAGATTTGGGCTAAAGTGGCCGATAGGAAAGTGACATGAAAGCGAATTAGAAAGGGGGAGGAAGACGCCCTTATTTATTACCGGGGGGCCAGTACCCGGGTACAAAACAAAGAACTGACAATGACTGTGTATATATCAAAACAAAATTGAGATTAAAATTCTGAATACGATATCATCAAGCAAACGAATGGTAACACTACATGTGTCCAGATTTCACCGCCAACTACCTGCTTAATCACAACATTGAAGATGAGAACTGGGGTTGTTTAGATTTCAATGTACCTCCGTCACTACCACTGAGAGCTAACCAAACGTATTTTCAAAATTTCAAAAATAGGGTTTCGGGCAGGTTTTAGGGTGTTTTGAACCACTGTACAATGGTTTAAAAAATGGCAAAACGTACATGCTGTGCAAGAGAAAGGGGAAACTTAGGAACACAAATAAACTGCAATGCTCTGCAACGTGCTATAAAATAAGTGAACTAAATCACCTCCTAAACGGGAGCAGTTCTCGTTTTTAAAATTGAAGATATCAAAGTCAAAAGTTTAAAAAAACCTTTTGTAACGTACCAGGAGATGTGACGTACCTGCCAGAAGGACGCACACGACATAAAGGCAGATAGGAATCAGAATAAAAAATGTCCGCGTAGCTCAACTGGTAGAGTGACTTATTCCGGAATGAGGGGATCCGGGTTCGAATCCTGGCGTGGACAGAAATGACGGAGAAATTCATTTCGTTATAATGGCGCCCGAACTATCCGGATGACCCGACCGTTCACAATCTCGCAAATGGTGTGATGTTATTTCCACACCGCGAGATAGGAAAAATAAGAGCAGCACTTCGAAAAAAAAAAAAATAAGGAGGAGATGATGTAACGTACCAGGAGATGTGACGTACCTGCCAGAAGGACGCACACGACATAAAGGCAGATAGGAATCAGAATAAAATGTCCGCGTAGCTCAATTGGTAGAGCAACTTATTCCTGAATGAGTTGACCCGGGTTCGAATCCTGGCGCGGATAAAAATGACGTAGAAATTCACTTCGTTATACTTTTTTTTACTAAAATTTAGGGCCCCATCTTCGAGAAATAACCGTACTGCACTGCCATAACTATAATTTAGTGTATAACTCTTGCACCCCAACTTCCCAAACCAACACTTTAGTGAGTGTACTTTTCACAGATATAAGAGTGAACAAACACATTGAAGTAAAAAAGTAACACACATTTCCAAATTCCCTCAGGATTAGTAAAATTACTTCTCTTGGTGAAATAACTCTGGCATGTTTTATCTTCCATTCGTCGATCTTTTAAACAACTAAGGTCATATGTCTTTGTTTGCAATAGCTTGCAAGCTAGCTCTAAAATTTGATTTCCGTTGGAGGCTTAGTCAATTGTCAAAACTTATAAGGTGGTTGCAGGTTCAAGCCACCGCCAAGATGTAAAAACAATTTTCAGTTATTGAACTAGGAAGACAAAGGGATAACGATAGATGAAGATCATTTAACTCACATTCATTTTGCTGATGATACAGCGATTTTTGCACGTCCAAGAATTTGGTGCTAAGGGCAAAGAAGTGGGTTTAAAAAATGAGCTTACAGGCAACAAAATTGATGTTGAATGTTTTTGCAGAAACTGAGGATTTGGATTTTGATAAGGACAAATCTAGAAGTAATCGATGCCTGCTTTGAATCAGAGATGGAAATGGGTCAGTGGATCGATGGGTCGACAATTTCTAGCAATTCAAACGGGTCGTGTCAAGATGTTCCTGACCCGCTTTTATTTCAGTTTTATTTTTGAAAAGCAAAATATTTTTTTTCAAAAAAAACTGCGCACTGTGGAGTTTTGTGCTAGATATCGGTGCCTGAGGGCTGAAAAATGATTTGTCACGCAGTATGAAGGAAGAGTGTCCAATTCTTCTGAGGGGCAATGATGAAAACAACATCCACATTTTGGAAACTTTTAATTCATCATAAACTTGCGAAAATTGGTGTTGCTGTGAAGCTTGATATGTTATCAAGAAAACAGCAAAAACTGAAATTATTATAAAACAAGTTGCTTAATTCAAAAAATTTGACTGTATCGCCGTCACAATAAGGAGGGACAGCCTTAGCATTACTGCGGATTGACTTTTTGACTCTCGCGGATATGTTTAAAAATATGTGTAAAACAGGTAGGTTATGTCTTGCAAATGAAGGACGACACTTTCAATACTTCGTCTAAGTGATTAAATTAAGCGTTCCTATAATACATTTGTTTGATTTCCATATCACCTAAGCCGCCCCGGTGGCGCAGTGGTCTAAGCGATGGCCTCTGATCATTCGTCCGTAAGGGGTCCGGGTTCGAATCCCGGTGAGGCATGGATGTTGTGTTTGTCTTACGGCCTGGCTCTCTCCCTTCTCTGGAACCAGTGACCCTAAATTAGGGACGGGCGACTGCTTATAGCCCATTGAGTTGCTCACGGTGGTCGTTAAACCTCCAATCAAAAAAAATATATATATATCACCTACAATACCAACTGCGGAAAGACTTTTTGAACGCTCTGTATATATACACTGACGGAAAAAATCCCAACACCAAGAAGGGGTTGTGTTAGATAAACGACAGTTGGTAGGCGGTGAGAGTATATCTGTAAGATGACGTCTATGTAAATTTCGCGCTCGGCGCATACGTGTGGCGCTAGTAGCGACCCTCGGAACATGCAAAGCAGGTTTGCTGTAAATACTCGCTGTAACGTTCGTGAGCCTAAGTTATCGTTGAGATTCGACGTAGTGTGTTGATGTTAGTCATGAATGCCTTTAAGAAGACGCAGAAGCCATTATCAACAGCTCACGGAGTTTGAACGAGGTCGTGTAATAGGGCTACGAGAAGGTGGATTTTCGTTCCGCAATATTGTAGAACGACTTGGCAGGAATGTAGCCACTGTGCATGACTGTTGGCAGCGGTGGTCAAGGGAAGGTATTGCCTCAAGAAGACCGGGTTCCGGCCGGCCACGTGGCACTACTAAGAGGGAAGACCGCCGTGTACGGCGTATGGCCGTGGCGCATCGTACCGCGTCTGCGGCAGCAATTCGAGCTGCAGTTGCCACCACAGTGACACAAAGAACTGTTACAAATCGGTTACTTGAAGGACAGCTCCGAGCCAGACGCCCTGTAGCGTGCATTCCACTTACTCCAAACCACTGCCGTTTGCGACGTCAGTGGTGTCAAGCTAGAGCTTATTGGAGGACGGAGTGAAGATCTGTTGTGTTTTCTGATGAAAACCGGTTCTGCCTGGGTGCCAGTGATGGCCGTGTGTTGGTTAGAAGGAGGCCAGGTGAGCGCCTGCAGCCAACCTGTCTGCGGCCGAGACACACTGGACCTACACCTGGAGTTATGGTCTGGGGAGCAATTTCCTACGACAGCAGGAGCACTCTCGTGGTTATCCCATGCACCCTGACGGCACAGTTGTACGTCAGTCTGATGATTCAACCTGTTGTGCTGCCATTCATGAACAGAATTCCAGGGGGGGTGTTTTCCAACAGGATAACGCTCGCCCGCATACCGCTGTTGTAACCCAACATGCTCTACAGAGTGTCGACATGTTGCCGTGGCCTGCTAGATCACCAGATCTTTCACCAATCGAGCACGCATGGGGCATCATTGGACGACAACTCCAGCGTCACCCCCAACCAGCATTAACCGTCCCTGTATTGACCGACCAAGTGCAACAGGCATGGAACTCCATCCCACAAACTGACATCCAGCACCTGTACGACACAATGCATGAACGTTTGCGTGCTTGCATTCAACATTCTGGCGGTTACACCGGTTATTAATGTACCTGCAGTTCCCATTTAAAATGGCTCTTCTCGCGCTTACATTAAGCTGTGATCTTGAAACCTTAATCGATTAAATATGTTACCTATACAAATGTATTGCCGCCATTTCATTCCTGTACAACTATTTTTTTGTAGTGTTGGGATTTTTTTTTCCGTCAGTGTATTATAGTTCAAAGCAAATTCGTCCGGGTCGGCAAGGCCGCCCATAGGTGTGTGTGTGTGTGGGGGGGGGGATAAACACCACTCCAGTGGTGACTCGTGCGACAGGGGGCTCGGCCTGAAAGGTGTTGGCTACTGCTACGTCGTCATGATTGAATACACATCTCTATTTGACGCGCACAGATTTTATTTTCAGCATCACATAAACATTTCACAGTTAAGAGTTACACGAGGAAAAATAAACTTCATACTTCGTTCGCCCTCTCCTAGCTCGATCTCTCCTGGACTCTGACCTCTCTCTGAAGACAGGTCGCAAAGCTCAACCTGGCTTCTTCTCCGGCTATTGCTTTGGCTGATAGCAGTCGTCACACTTGGAGATTGCATAATGGATTGCTGATGACGCTGTCGTAAGAGGGCGCTGGAGGGGAGAAGAGGACGTAAACAGAGTTGTTCATGTTTTAGCAAGGATTTGTCTCATGTTTTCTTTCGTCATGGTGTGTGTTGTTAAAGTAAAAAGTAGTCGTTATTGATGTTCATCAGTTTATGGATTACTGAAGCAGTATGATGGAAGACGCCGCAAAGTAAAAGAGAAAGCTGTAAGCTTGATTTTATTTCAACACAACTAATAAAGAGATATTTTCTTCTTCGTAGGGAAATTACAAGAAGGAAATATGGGAGGCCTGTGATAAATATTTGTAGGGGGGCCCACAATTCGTATGGGCGGCCCTGGGGTCGGTTACGGGTCCAAAAATTTTGACCCGTTCCCAACTCTGCCTTGGACATCAGATACCAGCGAGGGCCACACAAAAGAAATAGCTAAGCGTAAAGAACTTGTTTGGAGAGCTTTTGGAAGAAACAGTATATTTTTTAAGAGCAATTTGCTATTATGTCTCAAAAGAAAAGTGCGCAATCAATGCATCCTCCCAGTTCTTACTTATGGATCAGAGACATGGACCTTAACTAAGAAAGATATTTGGAGACATTAAACGAGCAGATATGAAGAGGAATGCATGGATTAAGGAAAGGACAAAAGTTGAAGACGTCAAGATCAAAGTGAAGACCCTTAAGTGGCAATGGGCTGAACAAATTGTTAGAAAAATTACTGGCCATCTTTGGAGAACTGAAATACTGGATTGGATATAAAGGAACAGGAAAATATCCAGAAGAAATACTCGTGCGAGATGGGTGGATGAAATTCGAAAGCGTGCTGGAGTTATATGGAGGAGACTTACTCAAGACTGAAAGTTGGGGAAGAGACTTGGGGGGACCTTCATCCAGCAGTGGAATGATAAATGTTGTTGATTATGATGATGTTGATGATATAACCACAAACTCTGGTGCACAAATACCGACGCAAACATCTCCGTCAAACTACCAGCTCTTTAAAAACGACATTGATATCCAAACTACCAGTTCTTTAAAAATAATTTGATACCCTGCGAGACAAAAATAAAAAAATAAAAAAATCCTGCATCAATTCACCTTCTAAATGCAACATTTCAGAATTTTGCAGGTTGATCTCAATTATTTAAAATTATCAGATTATGTCAGTTTATTTACAAGCCATACCGACTTTGTATAATTTTTCCTTAATTTTTTTCTGAAATTTTTTTTCCTGAAAAAAAAGCTTTGTTTCTTTTAACTTGGTTGTCTAAACCACGCGAGTTGGTTTCTTTTCGCTTGTAGCGTAATAAATGATTTTTGCTTCTTCGTATTGTTTTTATACGAATACAAGGCTTGAAAGATCAATCGGGTGCCATCATAAGCTCGCACCAATGCCAAACTACGTGATGTTTCGTTGCCAGGGATACGGGCAACTGCAGGGAGGGGACGAGGAGCCAGCAAACAAGCAGTGCCTAGACAGCGCTCGAGTCAGAACCGATTCGGACAAACAGCCGGAAGCTAGCGCCTCAGACCTCCCTGCCACCGGGTTGTCACAAGAAATGGTATCATAGATGAATGAAAGGTGCGATGTCTCCGTTGCTGTGGAATGTTCCGTGAGTTTCCATGTAATTCTGGAATAACGTCGTGTGATTTAAATTTTACTATTCTTTATAAAAAAGAAAAGTGAAATCAAATAATTTTCTCTGTTGCTATGTATTTTCCCCCGACAATAGTAAAGTATATTCCAAGTAAAAAAAATCGATATAACGAAAGAGGGTAACGGTCTGTCATTGTCAAAAACACTGGTAAAATCTGATCGTGCCGCATGCTGCCCAATGAACATGATGCAACAATAATTAATTCCATTGTTGCTCGACAATATATTTTACTAGACTATTGCCAAACATTATTTCATCACGTTTTACGTATACGAAACAATATCTCACTGCAATCTGCGTAAATTACAAGAACCTGAGACGCCCGATGGAGCAGTGGTCTAATCGCTGGCTTATGACCATTCGTCTGAAAAGGGTCCGTGTTCGAATCCCAGTGTGGCATGGATGTTTGTGTTTGTCTTTCGGCACTGGCTCTCAATGTGGTACTTGATCAACATTAGCAATTTAGCATACTGTAAAACCATGTTTGATGTGTACTTGTTCACAATGTTACTACTTGATCAACACTGGCTATCTCTATGTAAATTGATCATTTAACATGCTGTAAAACCATGTATGATATGTACTTGTTTATGTGAAATGTCTCTGTCTGCCTGTTTGTCATGTCTCTGTAGTACCAGGTCCAATAAATCATTTAAACCTTCAATCAAAAACACGAAAACAAAAAACAAGAATTTGATGCTAAATGTGATAACAGCCATTACAAAAATGCATTTTGATGCCATAATCGATGAGCCACCCAGGCTGATTTTCTCAAATATATCGAAACCGTTAGCAAAATTTGGCTCAACATCAACAAGGGGAAGAAGAAGATTACTCGCTATTGACGAGAGATTTGAAATCATGTACAGCACGATGGAGTGTAACCTACAGATATCCCAGACTAAAAGCTACCATCCCCCCCCCACTAATACACCTCTGTCTGATTCAGCTTCTCTTTCTATCTTGAGGTTAGATTTTAGCTTGAGCATGCGCAGATAGATGGACTTTCGTAGCGACATCACATTTCATCTCGCGTTTGGGTTGTTTTTCTTACGTTAGTCTAAATCTGAATAACATACATGATCGAGTAACATTATTGTGACCACCAGCTAATATCCAGAGTAGCTGCGGCGTGTTTTGTTGAAAAAATCTTATCAAATCACGGCACCATTTATTATGGTGGAAAAAAAAATATTGGATTGATGTTATTTATTAAAAGTGACTATATTTATGCTGATATTGAAATTATTATGGAAATTATAGAAAATTTAAATTTGGGAGATGGGTAGATGCATTTCGAAACAAAAATATTTTCTAAGTATTAGAAAGGCCATGAACATCCTAAACAAAATTGCATCTAAAATTTACATTCCACAAGAAGTTATTGAAAAGTTTGCGTTGTTTGTGTTCACGCAGAGTTGAGTCATCTGAAAGTGCAAAAATAAGTGAATATTGTTGCATGTGTATGAAAATGTGTCACTATAAGTCATAGGATAAAATGTACTCGTTCAATAACAACTTGTGGAGGCGGTGAAAGTCAATTGAAAAGGATAGGACAAAAATTGCAGTTATGAAATACCTTATAATACCAGGATTCGGATCGATAGCCTTAGTCAAGCTAAGGGTGAATACAAGGGTCCAAGTCATGGAAGACAACAGCACACAAATTTTTCACACTGCACTAATTTTGGACTTTTTTTGAAAGGCTACTGCCTGTATTTATTATTTTTCTTTAAAGACTTAACAAGGTAATTTAGTGGACAAACAGATGGCATTTCCTTTTTTGTTGTTTGCTTAAACACAGCAGTATAAAAACAGAATCTCAGTTTCTTTTCTATTTCTATTTGGGCACTGGCCTTATGAACAGCACAGCTTGACATATTTCAACACAGTTGGTTTGAACACTAGGCATTGACTTTATGCATTGAAAATTATACTGCGATTCACATAGCTCACACAAAAAAATACTGAATTCTTTTTCATTTTTTACTTAATTCCACGAGGTGGACAATGTTCTGTTCCTTTTGAAACGTACTCTCTTCTCTCTCACCTAGTTAGCTCAATGACAAATTTACAATTTTACACTTATTGATTTAAATTTACAGCACCTTAACAACCTTATCAAACTCTGCAATCTCCCAGACCAGCATCAAAGACTTCAATTAAATTTACAGTTATAATAAGAGCCACAAATTATACTTTAACCAAATCTACTATCTGAAAGTAAACAAACCAAGTAATTATCCTCACAACAGAATTTACACTGAGCACAAGCATTAATTAACATTACATAACCTATAGAACTACCCTGAATGAACCTACTTCACTTATAAAGAAATCTCACTAACTAACTAACTAAAATTATCACTCTTCATAACATCATCAACATAATTCAGAAATTCAAACAATCTTCTTGCACTAGCTTGCTCATAAAAATCACCTCACTCTGCACTTCAAATAATAGCTCAAGATACTCAATCACTCTATACTGTCAACAAAAGCTCAAAATACCAATTAACTAAATTTCCAAACTAAATATCATGCTCACTAACACTAACAACCAGAATTTACAATTTACATCCCTAGCACTACAGCATATCATAAACAAATTAATTTAGATACTTTAAATCACAAAACAAAACTTAAATTTTAACACCTGCAGTGAATTACTGAGGTAGCGGTGAGGCAAATACTCTCAGTTCAGACACTACCCTGGGTTTTGAGAACCAACACAGGACGAAAATACCAGTCAGGCTGAAGCCGTGAAATTGGGTCGTGAATCCAATTTCAGCCTATGCAAAGGGAAAGGAAAAAATCCTCAAGTGCGACACATCATCATCAGGCACAGAATTTCCTCTAACATGATCTCGCCACATTTCTTGAAGCAACGCCCGACCGACCCTCGCTGGCAGTACATATCTCCGTGAGCAGCGAAACTACTGGGAGGGGGGAGGGTTGAAGACAAGTTTTCCCCAAAAAACCACGTCCTCAGGGCTCCCCCTTTTCGAACCAATGCATGTTCCCACCTCGATCAACCACGTCTGCAAGAGCCTGTCGTACTTCAACCCTAAATACTCCAGGCACATCCGGCCCAGAACTAACACAACTATATCCCAGGAAAAATCACTTATCTCACTATATCCCAAGAAATCCAAAATCACCATATCCACATATATCCCAGGAAAATTCACTTATCTCTCTATATATCCCAAGAAATCCTAAATCACAATATCCACATGTATCCCAGGAAAATTCACTTATCTCTCTATATATCCCAAGTAATCCTAAATCACAATATCCACATGTATCCCAGGAAAATTCACTTATCTCTATATACATATATCCCAGGAAAAATCACTTATCTATCCACATATATCCCAGGAAAAATCACTTATCTATCCACATATATCCCAGGACAAATCACTAGCAAGGAAATTCTTCTTCACCATGGCATTGCGCAGGTCACACTGCAGACAATAACACTGACCATTTACATAACTTACTAAATATTTTCACCTTATTGAAAATTAAAATTACATTTATACCTTTTAGTAAAAACAAGAAAATTTAGGCCAAAGAAAAGAACAACCAATACTGGAACTAGTGAGCAAAAGTGTGTCTTCTCAACCCATGATGTTCATTCTTTTTGTGAAATACTAAACTTGAGAACAAAAATACTTTAACTTCTATTCTGCACATATCGCATCGTGGTGAAAATTCCCTACTCAGAGCCCTCTGCCTTAGGACAAGTTCCCCGGCTTGCCCTAAGATCACCCCTTTCCAATGGGAGATTAACACTCATCTGGAGCATGTAAAATACTGGTCCTCAAATAACACACCTACCATCTTAATTTCGACACTCAACACTCCAAGAATGTAAACAGCACTTTAGGTTTCCAATTTCATCACACTATAATATGTTCCCAAAATCCCAATATAAATCATCCCATAATTTATCTTCACTCATAAAAAAAATAACGCTGTGAAAGGCTAGAGAAAAATGTTTACTATTATTTTATCACACACGGCATCACAATAACACTGCTTTTCAATTATCACATGCCCAACTAAACTATTATCGATGCACCAAAATTCACTGTGCTCAAACATTAAACCAAATTTTTCCGATACATCAAAACTTACTGGCCTGGGGAGTTGCTGAAATACCAGACATGACAACACAAAAAAAAAACATAAATGAAAGCATTTTCAACTCCCCTTTCTTTTTTCTGAACTCATACCTGAGGAACTAATAAATCTTAATTTTGAAAACTGAACGACAACACAGCCATAATCCGAGGCAAAAAAAACTTGCTCTTTTTTTTTCTTATGCTCAGCTCGAAGTCTAGGTACCCTGCGTGGGATTTTATGTAACAATACAGAAAGATATGGACTAAAACATTACCTTCGAGCTGGCGTTCTTTTTTTTTTTCTTTTTTTCCCTTTCTCTACCGCTCACGGTCCAGGCACAACCACAGTCTTTTTTTCTTTACTTCTGAAGCAGGGCATCGCCGGAACCAGCAGGTACCTCCCATTGTGGTGGACTGGTGGTCAGCAAAATGCCGTCAAGAAAAACTCCTCCCCAAACTTTGGGATGAGATGGAACTGTTTTTGGCCTCTCTCCTCCGGCCTTTGAAGCAGGCCTCCTCCTCCTTGGGGCAGCAACAGAAGGGAGAAGTTGCAGATGCTGTTGGCGGTATATCCATAAGGGAGAAGGCATGTCTTGCCTTCCTCGGCTAAGTTCTCTCCAGAGCGAAGTTTCCGGCCGGCGGGAGGCTTCTTTATCGGCGTTCTACATCGTCAACCCCTCGAATGCGAATACGAATACCAGAGCCAGAGTGTCCCATTGTGGTGGACTGGTGGTCAGCAAATGCCGTCAAGAAAAACTGCTTTTTTCTTTCTTCTGTGGGTCCTCCCCACCAAAAGGCGAGGAGAGAACTCGGCTGTCCTCTCTTTCTGCCGGCCAGCAAGAGCAAAATCAAAAGACAGAGTGAGTTGAGACAAGCGTCTCAAAGTGTAAAAAGAAGCTGGGGTGTTGGAAAAAATGCTAACCCCTGATTGGCTGACCTCTGCATGGCAATAGCGTTTCCTCCCACAACGGAATTTCTCTCCCACTCCTCGAGTGACCTCTGACCTTCACACGTAAGCCAAACAATTTCCCATGTGCAGCTGCGACCTAGTTTCTAAAAGTAGAACAGCGCCAACCCCCTAAGAGCATTTTATGCAACATTTTTCTGATCGACTACTACGACCGAACCCTTAAAATGGCCGATCTGAAAGATTTCCTTTTCTCACAACTCTCTTTTTTTTTCTTTTCCAGAAATGTTTTTTTTTTTCCTCATTCCGTGATATGAAAGTAAAATTAATTTTGATTCTCTGAGCTGCACACCTACTCGCCTTTTCCTATCGCGATAAAAGAACAGATAAAATAATTATTTCCAAAAGCCCAAAGTCAGTTAAACCAAATATTATTATCTTCCTCTTTTTTTTTCTTTTAACATGAAATTTTGTTTTCCTGGTTGTGATTAAGACAAGCGAATTTTGCGCACGAATTCCCCTGCCTTTCAACCAGGAATTTTCTTCTAACGTATGTCATGGGAGAAAATTTTTGCATTAATTAATCTCTGATAAACCAACAGAAAGATTGATCAGGTCTTTCCGAAATTCACCAGAGGTTAAAATTTTCGCCATGACAGGCGCGGACAGCAGCCAGACGGGCTGGGAGTGAAACAATAAGCTACTGGAAGACGTCCGCAGGTATGTGGAGCAATACTGACTGCAGTGCATCTGACAGCTGCTGGAGGGTGCGTGGTGGAGGATCCATAGGGCGAACAAGATGACCCAAGTGGTCTCACAGATGCTCAATTGGGTTTAAGTCTTGGAAATTAGGGGCTATGGAAGTTTTTTGAAGTCTTCATTGTGCTCTTCCAACCACTCTCAGACATTTCTAGCTGTGTGACACGCCGCATTGTTCCGCTGAAAGATCCCATCCGCCCCAGGAGAGACAATCAGCATGTATGTGTGTACGTGGTATCTAAGGATGAATTCATAACGAATTCGGTCCGCAATGCCTTCCACAGGCTTGAGTGGAACCAGGCAATGCCACGAAAATATTCCCCAGACCATAACGCTGCCCCCACCAGCTTGTTTTCTTCCAGAAATGGTTGATAAATGTTTGTTCTCCGGTGTTTCTCGCCTTATACGCCAACGTTCATCCGCTCGATGAAGCAGAAAACATGACTCATCGGAGAAGGCATCCTTTGTCAATCAGCGGAGGTCCAATTCCGATACTGCAGTGCAATTGTAAACCTTTTCTGCCGATGCACCTTCGTTAGCATAAGTGCAATGATCATCCGTCTGCATCGCAGCCCCATACGCAGCAGGGTTTGCTGAACTGTCGTTTCAGACACACTTCCGGTAGCCCCCTGGTTCATTCGGCCAGAGAGTTGCTCCAGAGTAGCGTGTCGATCGGCCTTCACGCACAGTCGAAGCCGACGTTCACGTCTCTCGTCAATGTCACGTGGTGCTCGGCAGTTTCCACGTCGCAACGGTGCCATTTCTCCAATCATGATACACTTTAACCACAGCAGCACGCGAACAGTTCACAGACTGCGCTGTTTCAGAAAGACTGCCACCGTTGGCCCAAAAGCCGATTATCATCCCTTTTTGCAAATCGGATAAATCGCTCTTATTATCTATGACAGGAACGAGTGATATGATTTCAGAATGCCTACAGCACACCTTATATACCCTCTAAGCCAGCTCACGACACTTGCCTTCTTTCATTGGCTACGCACTGTTGACGTCAAAAGTTGGAGGTGGTCAGAATAATGTGACTCGACTGTGTATAATAATGTAATATTTGTTTTGAAAAAGTAAGCAGTCGAAATACTTAGTATTGCAGCCTCCATAGTTTAGTAAATATTTACTTTTATGACTCGCACATCTCCCTTAATTGGTTTTACGAGAGTAATGTTCATTAATCCACATACGTACCGCACAATGTCAGGAATTAACAAACCTTATTGTTTGTTTTTTATGATTTAATTCCACTTATTATGTACCGAATCGTGGTTCGGTGTGGTCGTGAGCGTCGCTAATAAATGCAATATGTTGTACAAAAATAAATGTATTTTCTCGAATCACTCGTTTTATTTCACAATCACAAAGATATTGGCATGCCAAGGATGCATAGCATAAATTATCTACAAGGAGTACCGGGGTACTTTCTCTCGGTTTTTTTTACCTCTACGTGCAAATCACGTTAGGTGTATCTAGATAAAACACAGGAACAGAAAGGTGAACGCGGTATCTCCGTTTTCGAATTTTCTAAGAGACTATGCCATTTAGAATAACTTGATTAGTCTTAAATTCGATTATTTCCAAGTATAAAACATGCTTATTATTCCCATGACTGCATGAGGCCTCTCTTGCTGCTGTTAGCACGCATCTGTTGAATATCATATATGAGAAAAAATTTACAGCAAATACTAGTTTTTTTATTATAACTAAATATATTATCCTCTGGAAGTTAAAGTAATAAAAATCGAAATTAAAAAAGAAGGAAAATCACAAGTGCGTAGAATATATCGGTTTCAGATATTAGGTGAGAAAACTGACGCTGAAATCTTATCGAGATATATACGCAGGGCTGCAATAAAAATGTATTAAAATTTATGTTTTTTCTGTATCTGGGAAGAGGAATCCCAACTGCGAGAAACTGCATAATCACATTTATTAGTTCAAAATAAATGGGAAGTCTCTTGGACCGCAAATGTTTATTTATACTTAACCTTCAAGGCTTTCCCGCCGAAGCTCCGTTACGAAAATACCTCAAAGCTATCTGCGAAATGGCCGAACGAATATCTTGAGCAGTAACCATAGAAACTCTAGAGTCTGCAAACATCAGAAAAATACGTACGAAGTTTTCTAGTGGTTTTCTAGATGGCTGGGCACTTAACAACATTTTTATTTCCTTCGAAAGGGAATTTTTGCAATTAACGCAGCCTTGCAGATTTGAAGCTAGAGACTTTACTAAACAAGTCAAATTGTAAATGTATATGGCTTTGGCGTGCGGTAACAAAAACTGACTTTTTATAAAATCATTTTGCCTGCCCGTTTCCCTTCGATGTACTGGATATCGCCTTTACTCTGAAAAAATTTCTATATTGTATGTGTAAGGGTGATTAATATTTTTATAATTGAACCTCCATCTTCTTGTAGGTAAAATATCGACACATATAAAAGTGTCTCATTCGAAAAATTCGGTTTGTTTTTGTTTTTTCTGTTTTTTTTTATTGGAAGTTTAACGACCACCGTGAGCAACTCAATTGGCTTTAAGTAGTCGCCCGTCCCTAATTTAGGGCCACTGGTTCCAAGGAAGGGAGAGAGCCAGTGCCTTAAGATAAACGCACCATCTATTACTAACCGGGATTCGAACCCAAACACATCCAGGACGAATGGTCAGAAACCAGCGCTTAGATCACTGAGCCACCGGACAAGTACACTGCTTGTATCTCCATTCGTATGTTCATAGATATACGTACGTATCTCTACACCTACTATGTGCACAAAGTGATTAGACACTGTAAGTATATATACACTGAAGAGCAATTGAATTAAAGACAGCTAGCGTTCTGCAAATGTGGCTCTGTGGGCGGCCCTGTAAACGGAAACGACATGACGTATGCAGCGATCCGACAATATAAGGAGTGATGCGACGGGAATCAGTAAAGGTCGGACGCAGTATGGGTAAGACGAAGGACCTAAGCGCATTTGATCGTGGGCAAATTGTTGGGGCCCGACGAATGGGTTACTCCATCTCGGAAACCGTGCAGGCACTGGGATTTTTACGAGTCACTGTGTCACGGGTGCACCGTGAGTACATCGAATCCGGTAAAACCATCCCTGCAAAGGCCAACTGCCGTGGACAACGGCGTGTGGATGAGCGGGGTCATCGTCAGCTAGCTCGCATTGTAACAGCGAACAGACGAGCCACAGTGCAAGAAATCACTCTGCAATTTAACGCTGGTGCACAAAAACGTGTAAGCAGCCACACCATCCAGAACCATCTCCTCGCTATGGGGTACAGAAGCCATCGTCCCACGAGGGTTCCGCTGCTGACCGCACATCACAGGGTGAAAATATTAGCATGGGCGCGGGAACATCGCCAGTGGACCCTAGACATGTGAAAAAATGTTGCCTGGACTGATGAGTGAGATTCACGTTGGTACATGCGGATGGCAGGATACGAGTACGGCGCAAGCCACATGAAGCAATGGGTCCTTCTTGCCAGCAGGGTACTCTTCAAGCTGGTGGGGGTGGCATTTTCGTCTGGGGACTGTTTACGTTTAGTGAAATGGGACCCCTGGTACTTGTGACATCGTTCCTCACAAGTCAACGTTACAGGGATATCCTGGATGACCATGTGCTCCCGTTTGTGCATCTTCAACATCCCACTGGGGACCTCTTCTTGCAACAAGACAATGCAGCTCCCGCATTGTATCCGAATGGTTGGATGAACAGTCCACCGACGTGACCTCGCTTCCTTGGCCAGCTAGGTTCCCTGAACTCAATCCCATCGAGCTCATCTGGGATGCCATCGAGAGAGATGTTCGAGGCTCTGACCCCCTCCATCAAATCTTCGTGAACTGTGGGAGCTTCTTCAGTGGTCGTGGATCCGTATGGCTTCCCAATGCTTCCAGTGTCTTGTCGAGTCCATGCCGAGACGAATAGCCGCCGTCATTAGGGCGAAAGGTGTTGCTATACGTTACTAGACAGGTAATTCTAATTCAATTGCTCTTCATTGTAGAAAGACAATATTGTATTTACATCAGTAGCGGTAAGTCCTCCATTTTCAGACATTACAGCAGCCGCCCCTCCGGGTAAACTGGCTACATGTCTCTGGAGTTCGGAGAGCCTGATGTTCCTCCATTCCGCCTTGAGTACATCGACCACCTCTGTCAGTGAAGAAGGCCGTTTTTGTCTAGACCTCACCCGTCGTTTAAGTTCATCCCATAAGTATTCAATAGGATTGAGATCCGGGCTCTGAGCAGGCAAGTCCTTCCGCGAGACCTTATTTTCCTCATACCACTCCATTGTAGCCCTGCAAACATGACAAGTTGGATTGTCGTCCTGGAAGAAATAATCGTCGTGTCCGTAGAGCCTGCACAATGTTGGGAGCATTGAGTTATCAAGGATATCTATACACAGCACAGAGTTCATGTTGCCACGAATAACAACCACTGAACCCACACCGTACCAGCTGAAACATCAGCATACCATAACTCCACCGCCTCCGTGCTTCACAGTCTGCACTGTACATTCTGGAATCAGAAGTTCTCCGTGTAACCGCGAAACCCAGACACGCCCATTCGATCGGCATAATATGAATCTGGACTCGTCGCTCCATATCATTTGCTCAAATGGCTCCAATTCTTGCGCTGTTGACGCAATCGGAGGCACGTGGCCTTGTTGGTCTTGGTGATGAGAGATTTATGGGCGGCTGCTCGGCCACGATACCCAAGTGAATGGGCCTCTTTTCAAAGTGTCTTTGTGGAGACGCGAGGGGAATCAGTAAGAGTCGGACGCAGTATGGGTAAGACGAAGGATCTAAGCGCATTTGACCGTGGTCAAATTGTCGGGGTCCGACGAATGGGTCACTCCATCCCGGAAGTCGTGCAGGCACTGGGATTTTCACGAGCCACTGTGTCACGGGTGCACCATGAGTACATCGAATCCGATAAAACCATCCCTGCAAGGGCCAACGGCCGTGGAAAACAGCGTGTGGATGAGCGAGGTCGTCATCGGCTAGCTCGCACTGTAACAGTGAATAGACGGGCCCCAGTGCAAGAAATCACTCGGCAATTTAACGCTGGTGTACAAAAACGTGTAAGCAGCCACACCATCCAGAACCATTTCCTCGCTATGGGGTACAGAAGCCATCGTCCCAAGAGGGTACTGCTGCTGACCGCACATCACAGGGTGCAAAAATTAGCATGGGCGCGGGAACATCGCCACTGGACCCTAGACATGTGGAAAAATGTTGCCTGTACTGATGAGTCGAGATTCACGTTGGCACATGCGGAAGGCAGGATACGAGTACGGCGCAAACCACATGAAGCGATGGATCCTTCTTGCCAGCAGGGTACTCTTCAACCAGAGTACCCTGCTGGCAAGAAGGATCCATGGTGTATGGGGGAGGGGGCATTCTCGTCTGGGAACTGTTTAAGTGGACTGAAATGGGACCCCTGGTACGTGTGACATCGTCTCTCACAGGTCAACGTTACCGAGATGTCCTGGACGACCATTTGCTCCCGTTTGTGCGTCTTCAACATCCCACTGGGAACCTCATCCTGCAACAAGACAATGCACCGTGCCATCGCTCCCGAATGGTTGGATGAACACTCCACCGACGTGACTTTGCTTCCTTGGCCAACTAGGTCACCTAACCTCAATCCCATCGAGCACATCTGGGATGTCATTGAGAAGATGTTCTATCCTCCATCAAATCTTCGTGAACTGTGGGAGCTTGTTCAGGGGTCATGGATCCGTATGGCTTCCCAAAGCTTCCGGTGTCTTGTCGAGTCCATGCCGAGACGAATCGCCGCCGTCATTAGGGCGAAAGGTGGTGCTACACGTTACCAGACAGGTATCTCTTAACTCAACTGCTCTTGAGTGTATATACCATAGAAAACCACTATAAAGGAAATTGGAGCCCTAAAATGCTAAGTGATTACTGTTGTACTCTAAAAAGAGATGTAGTACAACCAAAGTACAGAAGAAAATCTAATTTTTAAGGTAAGTGTAATTAATTGCTTGTAGCGAAAAATTCATGCCAAAATGAAGGCTTATTGTATACTGAAACAACAGGTTACTTGAGAACTATGCCCGATAGCACAATTTAACAAATAGATTTGTAATCAGCATGACAAATACTGTTTGATTCGGCATATGCAGTCTTTGTAACAAACAAAAAAATTATTTTTGTTGTTCAGTGTAATCACACTAGATCGCATCTTTGTAGAAGACTCGCAGACACTTGTAGAAGAGCACCTGTATGATGCACCTTTTCCATGCAAAGTCATCCCTTTGTGAGGTCACAACCGTTTACTTGCGGGAATAGCTCATAATGCATTATGCCGTTGACAGTCCACCAGACAAACAGCAAATCCTTACGTGAGCGCAGAGGTGAATTACTGGTATGTGTGTTCGAATCATTTCGTTACAATCGTTGTCGGGTACATTTCGTAGTATGATATTGAGCAAACTCTTCATCGTAAGTGAGTACATAATTGAGGACGGCTCCTTGTGCTGACGCGAGGGCAATGTTATGCATACAGTTAACTTCTGCTGCATGTTGTCATCTGACAAATGCTATTGGACGCAGGAACTTTGTCAGTATGTATTTATCATGGCATGTAAATGTAAGCTAATGGTTTTAGCACTTACGCTGTACCTTGTGGAAAGCTGGTGACACAATTGCGTAGTGTCTTTCTCAATGGTAGTGCGCAGCCGGTCATCATCAAGCGCCTGACTTTACTCACTGTGTGAGGTATTGTCCAATAAATCATCGTCATAGTGAAATTTCTGGAACCACTTTCCTCTGATTCTCTCAGCACACTAACCCCGAATCCTGTGCATATCCATTTCATTGCCTGTGCATGCAGAGGTTTTACTCATACAGAATTAGTTTAAGAGTTTAAGCATCATATGGTTCTTACGTTCTGCGAAAGCTCCATTTCGTGTACAGTTTCCACAGAAGCGTACAGCCTCAGCAAACATGTGACACCTATGCAACTCATTACCACTTTCTAGCCTCATAGCATCATTCTACACATACGCCACTTTATCTGTTTTTATGCGCAAAGGGGCACGAGCGTTTTTGGTTACCTCATGTCCTCTCCTCTTTTTAGAGGTCATTCCACCTCTCGGCAACAACCATATGATATTTTACCGCTTAGAAATTCCCTTGGATACCTTTGCCTGCTCAGGGTGCATTCTAAATTTGCTTTATGACCCTCAGTTTTTGTTTTTGTGACCATTCTTTTTTTGTTTTTGGAGGTTTAACGACTACCGTGAGGAACACAGTGGGCTATAAGCAGTATCCTGTCCCTAATTTAGGGCCAATGGTTCCAGGGAAGATAGAGAGACAGTGCCGTAAGACAAACACAATATCCATGCCTCACTGGGATTCGAACATGGACCCATCTCTGACGAATGATAAGAAGCCATTGCTTAGGCCACTGCGCAACCGATTTGTAGCGAACGAAATGATGCTCTCCATCTTTGCAGTTAACATTTTTATTGTATCGTATTTTCGGAGTTCAGTGAGCTAAATTCATCAAGGTGGCGCAGTGGTCTAAGCGATAGCCTCCGATCATTCGTCCGAACGGGGTCCGGGTTCGGATCCCGGTGAGACATGGATGTTGTGTTTGTCTTACGGCACTGGCTTTCTCCCTTCCCTGGAACCAGTGACCCTAAATTAGGGACGGAAGACTGCTTATAGCCCATTGAGTTGCTCACGGTGGTCGTTAAACTTGCAATCAAAAAAATCGTCAATTCTCCACTAGATGCTCTGAGGTCGAGCTCATACGATTGTTTCTGTGGAATTACACTAACCGAGTTGGCTTAACATCGGCATGAGACTTCGTTCGCATCTGAAGTGAGGATTGTGAGATTTAAACATACATCCCATGTACGTATCTCTGTAAGAAAACGTTTTCGGCCTTATGTTTATATATGACAATTTTTCATCAGAGACTCGGCAGTAGGAAGAACAAGTTTCCAACTATTTTAGAAAAACCCTGTACATATCGGACCTAACTCTTTCAGATTGTCATCTATATAATTCCATGGTTTTCTTTTTACAGAACATTTAGGAAGTTGAAAACGAATGTCTAAAGTTTACGTCTCCAAGGTCCAAATATGATATCAAAGAGGAATATACCAGCTTACAATGGCTACGAACACTTAAAAATGAGGGTTAGTATTTCGTTGAGGAAAGTTTCTGATTTTTATTTTAAGAATCGCTTCTTAAATATACGCACGGTCTTATAAATTCATTTCGTATATTTCTTTGATTTGTTCTCACTACATGTTAATCCTTTCTAGGTCAGTGTTGCATTTCTGCAGCGTACTCCAAGATTTCTCACTTTAACTCTTATCGTCTCATTTATTAAGAAGCGCTGATTTTATTTATGGTATACTGTTTCGTTATTAATCCTTTAGCGACCAAAACGTTCGTACATGCAAATGACCACGACCGCCCGAAGCGCCTGACTTCAGTGAGCAGGATTTTCTACCTTTACCTGTTCTTTGAATTAGCAGAAGTCATCTTCCGACACCATTGTTGTCACTAAACAAATAAGTGAAACAGGAGTTGGGGTTTCTTCCGGGGGCGATATCATTCACTCTCATGACACTGCATCTTTTCATTATGGAAGAATGCAATGATTGCCCCCTTGTAAACGTCCGAAAGTCAACGCGTATTAAGCCTATAGGTCAGCAGTTACATGTGGTGACGCATCAGTATTACGTTTTTTGTTAACTTTAAAAGCGAAGGAAACAAATTTGGAACGTAACATCTGACAGTATACGGGCGTCGATGTATCCTAAGCGATACAAGATTTCAGGGTACTGGTTGTCAAAAGGGTAATGCAATTCCAAGTCTGCGATATTATCTTCGAATCCGAAGCAACATTTAAAATTATTATATCTATTTTTATAAATGTAAGTAGCGCTGCTTTTTTCCCTTGAAAAAAGCCCAAGCGTTTTCTGCAAGCGACAAAAAAAGTGAAGTTTTCTATTGAAACTTGAACTTTATCGTAAGAGAAATATCAGTGGATGCCTCTGTGTTCAGACTGACGTCTTTGTTTCTTTGCTGGAAATTTACATAAAGAGAGAAAGTAGATATCTTTGTTCCAGAACCAGCAACGTCTTCTGAAAATCGGGAATTCCTTTTGAAATTCAAAAGAAAAATATATATGTTGTCAAGATGAAACTAGAATTATTTTGGCATTTCGGTTACTTATGTCACACAATACTCAAACACGGCATCAGCAAACAGGAATGAAACATAAATTTGATACTTCACTTTCCTCTTAAAAGAAAGCAGCTTTGCGAAGAAGCATGTAAAAAACACGGCGAGAGAAAAGAACATATATATGCAATATTTTCCTTTTCTCGAAGAAAATAAACGCTTTATTGATTTTAAGGGATTTTCGAATATATTCTGAAGATAACAGGGCCGCCCCGGTGGCGCAGTGGTCTAAGGCGTTGGCCTCTGATCATTCGTCCGAAGGGGTCCGGGTTCGAATCCCGGTGAGGCATGGATGTTGTGTTTGTCTTACGGCACTGGCTCTCTCCCTTCCCTGGAACCAGTGACCCTAAATTAGGGACGGGCGACTGCTTATAGCCCATTGAGTTGCTCACGGTGGTCGTTAAACCTCCAATCAAAAAAAAAAAAGATAACAGGGTGTAGGGGTGTATCTTTGATACATCTATTTACGTATATATTTTATTAGTATATTAGCGTCAGTGTGTTAAATTAAAATATTTCATGGATGAAAATGGAAACACTATTAATTTTACCTTCAAGCCTGATAAGTCTGCCGACCAGTTCCCGAAAGGAAATTTCGAGGACTATACGTTGACGTCTAACGTGGCTGTGGAAGTAGACCACTCTCAGTCATAGTACTTTAGTTGCTTATAGAGACACTAAGACCGTATTGAAGAAGAATATTCCTAAGTCGAAGTTTCATTCTTCACTCTTTAGTTCTGGGAATCGTGATGCGAAGCTACGTATGAAAAAAGTGAAGGCGCATTTTGCTAAAATAAAATGCTGAATTGAATGAGGAAAACAGAAAGACGATTGAATTGAGAATATACCTTCTCCGGTTTTGACTCCAACAAGAACATACAGTATAATGAGTAAGGAGAGAAGAAAATTAGGACAGAAAAGAAGTTGAAAAGCTGTAGAACAAAAAAAAAACGGACTTTATTTACTGCATTACACGACGGTGATTTTATTTCTCGAAAGTTATTTCGTCTAAGCGCGCTTTAATTCAGGCAAAGATGAATGGGTTTGCGAAATAACACAAACACGACATGCACAGGAAATTATACTTTACCCATATTTCTATAGAAGGGAGGTAGTGCAGGCAGCATGTTGATGGCTGGTAGGTGTAATCTTCTTATCTCAAACCGCGGAATGTCGCCTCGGTGCGGTGGTACAATGGTCTACACGCTGGCTCCTGATTATTCGTCCGAGGTGGGTCCGGGATCGAATCCCGGTGAGGCATGAATGTTGTGTTTGTCTGACGGCCCTAGCTGTCTCTCCTCCCTGGAATAAGCTGCACTAAATTATGGACGCGCGGCTGCTCCCCCCCCAATCAATAAAAAACGCGGAACACGTGGACTCCAATAATCCAACCAGGTGCAAACCCATGTACGTACTTCCCGTCTTTCTCGCATACGGTTTAAATAAAACATAAATTCAACCACTAGCCTGGTGCGATGACAAGAAATGCGCATATTTGCAGCTATTTCTCAACTCCCCAAATGTGCTGCTTCCCCTTTTATACCAATTATCGTTCGTCACATGGCATTGCGTCATGATTTCCAGATTCCTACGTCCTCTGTACTTTGCTTTATTACCTTTCTTTCCCCTTTTGTTTGTTCTCAAATGCATTTCTTTTCAACTGTGCTTAACTTTTTAAAACCAGTGTATTTTAGTTTGCAGTTATGTATGATATGAATGCTAGAGTATGTTGTACAGGTCACAAGATAAAAGAGTCATTTTTGTCACGTGAAAAGTGGCTTTCACATCATTTTGTTTAATAAGGACGATTCGCCCAGCTCTATTATTGATAGAAACCAAACAACATCTGTTGCAAGAAAACCAACATTGTTAAAGACAATGATAGCAACCAAACAAACATGATGGCTGCAAGAAAACGAACATTGTTCAAGACAATGGTAAACAGAAAGCACCATCTTGGATGGTTTCCATTCCTTAATTCTCTTCACTTCGTGGAATTCGTCCACTTTGTTTCTGGAAATACATTTCATATCATGATAAGTAACTTCCAAGTCTCATACTTAAAATTAAAAACAAAATTGGTACAAATCAAAATTTGTTTGGGAGCTTAAGGACCGCCGTGAGAAATTCGATGGGCTATAAGCAGTATCCTGCCCTTAATTTGGTGCGAATGGTTCCAGGGAAGTGAGAGAGTCAGTGACGTGAGACAAATACAACATTCATGCATCACGGGATTCGAACCCAGACCCAGATTAGAGCACAATAGAACCATCGCTTAGACCACTGTGCCCCAGTGGCACAGTGGTCTAAGCGATGGCTTCTGACATTTGTTCGAGATAAGTCTAGGTTCAATTCGATACCCGGTGAGGCATTGGATATTGTGTTTTTCTTACAGCACTAGCTTTTTCCCTTCCATGAAACCGGTGTTCCTAAATTAGGAATGGGCGACTGCTTTTGTCCGTCGAGTTGCTCACGGTGGTGGTTAAAACCACAAACAAAAATAATATACCCTTCGCGTTTCAGCAAATTGGAAATTTCATCACTTTGAAGAAAAGTGTATAAGAGCGAAAACGTTTGAAGCTTCTAAAACCAAGTCTCAAATAGCTTACATAAAAGTTGCACACAGTATAAAAACGTAGATAAATTTTTGAAATGTAGTATTCTTTTTCAGTTTAAGATAAAGGTCCTTACAGAAATACACGGAAGTCAATTTTCTTGCATTGGAAGCACCTGTATAAATCCGCAATTAGGCCGCCATAAGTCAAATCCGTGCCAGTGTCTTATTTCTCTGCGTTTCAAGTCATCCGTTTGACAGGTGTGCATTAAGTTTACTGGTTGGGCAGTAGCGAAGATCAAAAAGCGCAAAATTTCGTTTAACCTTCCTAAGTAACGTTAGCTCGATAAGAGCAACGACGTTTTTTCAGAATTCAGGTCAAAGGAGCACGAAATGCCGGTCACTGCCGCAAGAAACTATGGGAATCATTTGACGATGATGCTTTTTACCTTATCGTACCGTGGCCAAAATGGGTGGATGCTTTTCCACGTGGAGGGGAGTACACAGAGATTGAGAACGGTGGTGAACACCCTGTGACTGGGACAGACGAACAAAATCTGGAAGCCTTGAGGGGGTTACTAGAACATTCCGTAATTTTCCGTGTATAAGACGCCCCGCCCCACCCCCATGTATAAGACGACCGCTACTTTTTCGAATCGAAAATTAAGAAATTAATATTTTTATTACAGGACACATTTGATATTTTTTTGGAAATAAGCAATATCATTGAAGTGCGTTTAGAAATTAGGTAATATCAGTCTTTGGTAATATATTTAAAAAAAGGAGTTTGGAAATGTATTTTATTTAGAAATTAGGTAATATTTTTAAGATACAAACTATGAAATTATGCATCACTTTCAGGAAGCTTAAGAAAAATAGCTGTGCGCCCGTAACTCAGTAGATTTGTAATTCGTAGTGGGGAGAGATGATAAGAGGTATTGGCAGTTTCGCGGCAGTAACCGCTCTCAATCGGCAACCCCCGTGCATAAGATGATTCCCAATTTTTGGTCTAAAGATTTTAGAAAAAATATCGTTTTATACACGAAAAAATTCGGTAATCTTCTATGAACATGCGAAGAGTTCTGTACCGTTATCAACATATCATCTTCGACTGTGTACGCCATTTTTAAGAAAATTGCTGGACAAATGAGGGTGGAAAATATTGAAACATCCGTCATATTCACCAGATACCAGCCCGTGTGATGCGACTTGTTTCTAAAAATAAAAGCACTCCCTAGAAGCTAGCATTTCAGAACTCTCCGCAGTATCATTTCTGTGTTTTCGTTCTCTGCGGAGATTGTCCTGGAACGACGCTGCTGGCGTGTTTTTGGGGAATATGTCAGTGGAATGTGGCACTTTTGGTCTTTTTTACGCAATCCAACCGTAGGTTGAAGAAGTGTATATGCACCAGCTTTGTCCGTCTGTCTGTCCGCACGATAACTCGCGTAAAAATGGTTCGATTTCGATGAAATTTTAGAATGTGGTAGGGGACAACCTGGGGAGAAACCTATGGAAAATGGACGAAATGGGGTCAAAGGTCAGGACATAGGAGCGAGATCCATTTCATCGCCCTTAGGCGTCATAACTTACGTACAAATGCTTCGATTGCGATAAAACTTTATCATGTTTCTTTCGGAAACTTTATCATGTTGTTTTTGTGTGCTGCCATCAACACCGGAACATCGCCGGCTCCGTGTGCAGTGGTGCTAGGCCAGAGCGACGTGTGGTGTTTGGCGATGAGTGCAGTTTTGTTTTGGGGACCGATGATCATCGTGTCTGGCTGTGGAGGTCCCCGGGTCAACGGCCCAATCACAACCTCGCTATCGAGCTCCACACCTCCCCCACTGCAGGCATTATGGTCTGGGGAGCCATTGCCTGCGATAGCCGATCAGCTCTAGTAGTGGTACGTGGATCATTGACGGGCCAGCGGTATCTGGATGAGATCCTACGGCCCCATGTGTTCCCATTCCTGGCCTGGATTCCAGGTGCGCTATACCAGCAGGATAATGCCCGTCCGCACACGGCTCTGGATGCCCAAAACTTCCTACGTTATGTTCAGACACTTCCATGGCCTGCCGGGTCCCCGGACATGTCCCCTATCGAGTATGTGTGGGACCAGTTGAAACGCCGGCTGCTCCGTGCCTCACTCTACGTGATTTGCAGCACATCGTTTAACACATGTGGGCCAGTCTGCCGCAGGACAACATCAGACGTCTGTTCGCCTCCATGCCGGACCGTATTGTAGCATGTATCGCCGCACGAGGTGGTGCGTCGCGCTATTGAAGATGACCGGACTCAGTGCCACAGATGCCTCTGTAATTGTCCTGCAGCTCTGTTTTTTCCCTCATGTGTATCATTCATGTGAATCATTACGTCCATAAAATTTCAGTTCAATCGACGCTCCCTTCCTGGTGCGCGAATTTCATTGTCCGTGAGTGTATAATAGTTGATGTACAAAATGGGGTAGAGGAGAAGAAATATCCTGCGCAACAATAACCAAAATGCATGTGATGTGCTATCTACAATACCTGATCTCGCTACAGGATTTCCAAATGAGTTCCTTTGACATACGATTGAAATTTCACAGACAATCAAATCCCAAGTATTCCCGTAAATATCTCCTATTACCGGAATGATTTTTGTCTTATGGGAACGGAAAAAATGAGAACGGAATTTTTCCGTTAAGAATTTGGAAACGTTTCTGAAAATTCAGAATTTTCCGTTAACGCATCCAAAAAACGGAAATTTCCCGTCAGTTTAAGAAAGGAATTGCGGGAAATTCGGAATTTATGAAAAATCCGTGAAATTCAGGTTTCTTTCCTTCATTTAACGAAAAAGGTTGTATGTATCAGAAAAATACTTCCAGCTTGTATCACGGAAAGTGGCTAGTGAATTTTAGAAAAATTGTTATAGTGTATATATCAAAGACTAAAAATAATCGCAACTTTGGGATTCACACTACAATGCCTAGGAATACAAGCCGGTTTTATTTTCAATTTCAATTCTACGTGTCTAGCTGGAATTCAAGGCAATTGGATTTCACCTGTCAGTGATCATTCCCTTGTTAACTGCTGAAGAGAAATGACTCAGTGTGCTGCTAGCTTGCAAAAGTAACATGAACGCACATATGAGATAACTTATATGAGCAGCAGAACAGCTGAGCCAGCAATGTGAGCGACCGACCATAGAAGAACTGCTTAATGACAGATATCATCGCTTTTGATGAGTACGTCTCATAGTTTCTATGGTTACACCTAAGAACATTCATTTATGTTGATGGCGCAGATGCTTTTTCTCATGGCTGGATGAAATGCCTTGGAAGACTAGTTAATGTAAATACGTAGAGCGGCAAAAATGCCTGGTTTATATCACGACATTGCATAATTTCTCCCCTTATTTTGGAAGTTGTTCTCTGCCACTAGAATTCATTCTTTCATGCGCTTAGCGCTTTTTTTAAATTAGGAGAAAGCACCTAATTACATTTTCATCCATCTGTAGACGCGATGTTCGTACATCCGTGAGTTGAATTCTGAAACCTTTTATATTATGAATATATATTATCAGACAAATTTATTTGCTTATGATTTGCCCACACCTGGGGATAACCACCTGCAAGGTATGTTACCAAGGAATTTCTATATGCGAAAGGTTTTAAAAATTATAAATTATAAAAGAGAAAGGTTTTATAACACGCCTATTTCGAATCATATTTTACGAAATAATAACTTTATTTAATAATATAAAGCTGTCAGACATTTTTTCCTGATATAAGTTTTATTCATTAATATTTTCTCATGAACATATATATGTATTTATTGTTCTACACAATTAAATAATTTAAAAATTATTAAATGATATGATAATATAAAGTAGTAGTTATTATGTAAATTTAAAGGGTGGGGTTAACAAGAATTGTAAGTTTAAGGGGTGGGGCAAACCATTAATGAGAATTTTATGTCATTTTCAGGTGTGTGGGTAAACAAGCAATTAAAGAATAGTATTAATAAACTTTTTTGGACAACTTTACACAATTCACTGCCCCAGCGGCCTACATGAAAATGTGCCTTAACGGAATGCCGCCATTTTTTTTTCTGTCTTTATAAATGATACTAGTAATATGCAACAATATAAAGCTTTAATTTCGATTCATTGCTCTGAACGGCTTTAATGTTGCAACTAAAGCTCAGCTCTAACGAGCGAAAAAAAAAAAAAAAAAAAAGACGACAGCGCGCAATAAGGAACACACACACACACATTCACACACAAAGAGATATAGAGAGAAACAAGCGGAGAGATCGAAGTTTGAAATTCAGTCAGGTTTGGTGGTATCACCCATAGATGAATCGAAAGACAGGGAAAGTCACTGAGTTGAAAGCATGGCGGAAAGAAATTTTACGAGAATCAAAGCGATAAAACAACACTGGCGAAAGTTGCAAGAACAAAGCGGAGAGAAGCTATTTTTAGGATCAGTAGAACAGTATAAAGAGGACTCTAAAAGAAAAGGATCCACGTCACTGACAAATGACAGTCATTTTTGTTAAAGGAATTGAGAAAGAGTCCACTAAAGCTGTGTTGTTACACAGGTAAAGTACATTTCAGTTTCATCTTTACTTAGTATCTAGTTTCGATACTATAAAGACGAAAGGGGGCGCTTTTCGGAATAAGGTACGTTCATATGTTATTTACCTTAGTATCATTGCGTACCAAAAAAAAAAAAAAAGAAAAGGTGGGGGGTTGCTGTATGATTTATTAAGAATCTTGCAATGAGGACGTATAAGATGTAAGTCACACCGAAGCAAGATTATGATTGCTAGCACAGGTATATAAATCTGGTCAGCCGCTGATGTGAAAATAAAGGTAAAATGCGTCATAGATAATTTACAATATCATCTTGCTATGTACAACGATGTACAGAAAGATTTGATCCCTCATACAGAGCGGATGCAAAAAGGCATTTTTGTGTTCCGTAATAATGTTTTGGCAAACCGAGTCGTGGATCTATGTGGGGTTCATTGTAATCAGCACTTACTGAACAAGTTAGTAAAATCATGCAGTCCATTGATTATGATACGCTTTCTAACGTAGTATACATGTTTTTACGTACAAGACATTGCAGTTAATCGCGTCACTCACGACCACACAGAGCCATGGTCCGGTACATACTAAGTGGAATTAAATCGTAACAACATTTAATCATAACCAGGGTGACCAGATGTCTTTTTGGAATGGGAGGACATTTTCATTAAAAAAGGAGGACATTTCGAAAAAAAGGTGGACACGATAAATTTGTACAGAAATAAAAACGAATGCACATACTCTGCATTTAAATTTTACAGTTTGAGAGCTTATACGTGTAAAACTTTAACAAGAAAGATGACACCGAATTTTCGAGTGTAATGAGCACGTCTTTTGAATCCGTTCTGATGCGAATAATATTTACCAAAGCTATTCAAAATCAATGGAACCGGTAAGGAAAACAATAGTATCTAATCAAAGAAAAAACATTTTCAATCGGGTTTTTAATCCCGCAGATATTGCCGTAAAAGGAAACGTTAACTTACGCCCTTTGGTGGCAGATTTGTGCGTTAAGAAAAATTTAAATTTATATAAGAAGCATTTCGTAGCGGAAACGCTCTCCAACAAAGAAAATAATTTTTCAAAATCGAGCTCTTAGAAGCAGAGATATCGACAAATATAAGATATGCATCTACGCCCTCTGCGAGAGAAACATGCATTATTTTAAAGAGAAGGCATTTTCAAAAGGTTTTTCGATGTGCGTAATATCGGTCCATGAAATAATTTTTTCAATCAAGTTTTCGAGAGCTGAGATTTTACTGCAAATGCACCAGACGCAGAAATTAACACTTACCCCTCCTGTTGGCCAAATCATTCTTTATCAATTATTAGAAATTATGTGCTGAGAATTTCCTATCAAGAGCTGTATCCAGTGCAGAAAGAATTTTTCAAAACGGAGTTTTAGAAGCAGAAATATTGAGGAAAACGCTATTTGCCTTTACGCCACATAGCAGAAAGTCAATGAATTATTTGAAAATTTTGAAATTATATTAGAAACATGTCGCATTGGAAACTCTGCCCAACAAAAAAGAAATTTTTCAAATCGGATCATTAGAAGCAGAGATATTGACAAAAACAAAGTATACATCTACGCCCCCAGGCGAAGAAACCCTACATTGTTTTACGAAGAAAATATTCCGTAAAGGTTTGCCTACGTGAGTAGGTAGTATCGGTCTACGGAAGAACTTTTTCAATCGAGATTTTAGAAGCTCAGATTTCGCTGCAAATACATTAGAAGCAGAAATCAAAGCTTACGCCCCCAGGGAGCAAAACATTTCCCATCATGAGCTGTTTTCGCTGAAGGAAACATTTTTCAAGTCGTAGTTTTAGAAGCAGAGATATCTGGGGAAATACAATTTACTTTTACGCCCCCTAGCGGAGAATATTTGCGTAACTTGTAAAAGTGACTATGCCTAAAATAATCTTTGACTTGAATGGAATCGAAAAGTAAAAGAATTTTTTGAATTGGATGTTTAGAAGCAAATATATGGATTAGAATGTGTCTTGAATTCGATATCATCTGCATTTATGCGAAATTTTGCATCGTAAAACAAAACGAAATAAAGAGTCATCATTCGCACATTTCAAGCTTCCTAATGCAAAAAGAATTTTTCAAATCGGACTATTAGGTGAGAGATATCGTGTCTACAGACGGACGGACTGACAAACCGATAACATAAGCACGATCCTTTTTTACAAAAGACGTGCTAAAAATGAAGAAAGAGTTCAGTCTGTTAGACATTTTTACCGATATTTTTCACAGGAAGAGATTTTTTTCAGTATATCGGGTTTCTTTAACAAATATTTGTGGAATTCAGAGCATGGCATGTCTTTCAAATTGCATTTAACTAGCAGCATACCCCTCACTTATTAAGAAATTTGAATTATAAACAGAAAAAACTCACACACGTCATGAACAACAGACAGACAGACTAACGCGCACTAGAGGGGTTTTCTCTGAGCTGCTGATTCACAAATGACTCACTGCAGCAGGCACTTGCAGGATTACAGGGGAAAAAAAGACTGGGGGTCGGAGGGAGGGCGCGGGTGAGAATCCAGAAATGAATGCATACATTTTAGGGTACCTTGATAAGATATATGATTAAAATAAAAGAAGTGGTTCTATAACAAGAAATAGAGGCGAAATTTTGACAAGAGTGAAAGATTTCTACTCCAAATTATATGAAAGGGATGATACATGTACTCCAGACATCATGAAAGGTACCAGAGTTCTTCCAGTCCTCCCAGCAGAAGTTGCTCATGCAATCAAGAACATGAAGCGGGGGAAAGCTCCGGGAGAAGATGGAATTACTATAGACATTATACAAGAAGCAAGTGGAGAAATTGAAACAGTACTCGCCCAAATTTTCACTCGATGCCTTAATGAAGGGAAGATTCCTGAGGATTGGAACAATGCTACAATGATCCTGCTACATAAAAAAGGTGACATTGAGGATCTCAGGAACTACAGACCTATCAGCCTCCTATCAGTGGTTTATAAAATCTTCACTAAAGTTCTTTCACACCGCTTGAAGGTAACACTGGACATGGCTCAACCGAGAGAACAAGCTGGATTCAGGAGTGGCTACAGCACAATAGATCATATCCACGTACTGAGAGAACTAATTGAAAGAGCGAGGGAATATGAACTTCCATTGTGCATGGCTTTTATCGATTATGAAAAAGCCTTTGATTCGGTGAAACCATCAGCAGTTACCACGGCTCTGAAATCCTGCGGTATTGAAGATGCATACATTAATATTATTAATAACATCTATGAAAATGCAAGTGCAAAGATTCGGCTGTTTGAAAATACAACACACATAAAAATTGGAAAGGGAGTGAGACAAGGTGACACCATATCTCCGAAGCTCTTTAATGCCACATTGGAAAATGTCTTTCAATCACTGAACTGGGAAAACAAAGGGATAAAGATTAATAGAGATTATCTAACCCACCTTCGTTTTGCTGATGACGTAGTCATTTTTGCAACTACCCCATCAGAGCTGCAGAGTATGATCCAGGAACTTGCTGACAAGAGTAAAGAAGTGGGATTAAAAATGAACTTTCAGAAGACAAAAGTGATGTTCAATGCTTTTACAAGAAATGAAGATTTATCGATTGATGGAGAAAAACTGGAGATAACAGATACGTATGTTTATCTTGGACAGCAGATATCAAGTGAGGGTCACATTGATGAAGAAATTAATCGGCGTACAAAACTTGCCTGGAGAGCTTTTGGAAGAAACAGCATAATTTTCAAGAGCAATATGCCATTATGTCTTAAAAGAAAAGTGTTTGATCAATGCATCCTTCCAGTGCTTACGTATGGTGCAGAGACGTGGACCTTAACTAAAAGAGACATACAAAGGCTGCAGACAACTCAAAGAAGCATGGAGAGGTGCATACTTGGTGTAACCAGGAGAGATAAGAAGAGGAACTCGTGGATCCGAAAAATGACGAGAGTGGAAGACATCATGATCAGAGTTAAATCCCTGAAATGGCAATGGGCTGGACATACTGCCAGAAGGACAGACCATAGATGGACAGCCGAAATTTTAGATTGGATTCCAAGGGACAGGAAAAGACCCAGAAAAAGACCACATGGGAGATGGGTGGATGAAATTCGTAAATATGCGGGAGTGACATGGAGGAGACTGGCACAAGACAGACCGTTGTGGAGGAAACTTGGGGAGACCTTCGTCCAGCAGTGGATTGATAATGGTTGACAATGATGATGATGATGATGATGATGCTTCAAATTTTGATACAGCTCGACTAAAAAATGAACTGAAGGTGTTTTATTCCTTTGATGAATACAAAAACAAACCAGTAAGAGACATTACGTGTTACATAAAGTTGAATAAATTGGACATAGTGTTTAGTGAGGTGTACAAATTAGCAGACCTAATATTAAACTTTTCATCAACCACTGCAACTGCCGAAATATGTTTTTCTGCATTAAAAAGACTCAAGATATGTCTTAGAGCCACACAAGGATATGCACATTCGAAAAACTTGGCTGTTTGGTCAATAGAGGAAAACATTATTTTTAAATATGAAAAAGTACTCGGAAGAAACATTTTATGAAAACGTAGCACTCAAGTTCACACAAAAAGAGAAGAAGAATGCAGTTCATGTACAAATAAGTGTCCAAATCCTAATCCTCATAATTACTTGGTATCATGTTAGCAATGGCATGTACTTAAAATTTAGAAAAAAAGTTACTTCTATTACTTAACAACAAAAAATTAAACTTCTCAATTTAAAAAAAAGCAGGCGGGGGAGGGGGAAAGGTGAGAGAGCCCAGTTCTCGGACCCAAGATACGCCACTGAAAACAATACATTATTATTATTATTATTATTATTATTATTATCATTATTATTTACATACAGACGAACGTAAGAAAGGTCCCTCACACCGATAAAATGTGATGTAGCTACGAATGTCCATCTGCGCATGCGCAGGCTAAAAAATAAATAAAAGGAAGAAGGCAAACTAATCTGATCTCAAGATAAAAAGAAAAGATGAATGGCAAGTGTGTGTTAGTGGGGGTGATCCGTAACTTTTGCTCTAGGAGACCTACAGGTTACACTCCATCGTGGTATACACCATTTTAAAGCTTTTGTCAGTAGGGGTTAACTCATCACCCCCCCCCCTTGCGTGGATCGAAGGAAATCCGAATATCGAAGGAAATCCGAAATCAAAGTTTTCAAGCGTCCGCACATCAACCAGATGGCTTTTTCAGGGAAGGTAGACAGCAAACTGAATAATAGAACACTTCGACAATTTAAACGCGTTGACTTGACTACACAATAAATGAACAGATACGAATGCAATTATTCCTCCTAAAAAACGAGACATCATGTTGGTTGGGAACGTGTACCATAGGAGAAAATGGAGCATTATTTGAACAACTGGTTCCAAACTCGTAGCAATTCTAAAGAGACGCTACCATTGCAAGCTTCACTGTTGGAAATTATATCTAACATATTATTTGCATCTTTAAAGGCAATAAGTACGAACAAAGTGCGCATATTTACGTGCAAGTCATTAATAACTTATCAATCAGAAAAGTCAAACACTTACCTAAAAGCTCTTGGCTACTTTCTTGCTAAACACTTCATGCACGTCAATAAAAACATCTTGTTATGTAGCTGGCCTTCAAAGGTTGAAGCTCTCAGCTTATATGGCGTTGTTTTATATACTTTCTTCCGGTCGTGAAATATCGTATTTTTATTCACAGGGCAAAAAACGCTGACTTCTGCCTGCCGTCTGACATGCTATATGTGAGTGTTTATTGGGTGGGTGAATATGTGTTTTCGAAGTTAGTACCATTTTTTGAATTGTGAATTTTAAAACCTTGTTGCATATGGGGAAATGAAAAGGGAATAAGATAAAAAATAGGCGTAATGAAAGTTGACAACACTCACGTAATAGTGACTATATACCTTGTGATGACGAGCTATGTTACATATCAGACGGCAGACAGCAGTCAGCGTTTTTTCTCCTGTGAAATAAAAATACGATGTTTCACGACCGGAAGAAAGTATATAAAACAACGCCCTATAAGCTGAAAGTTTCAACCTTTGAAGGCCAGCTACATAACAAGATGATCTAATTGACGTGCATGAAGTGTATAGCAAAAAAGTAGCCATGAGATTTTAGGTAAGTGTTTGGCTTTTCTGACTGATAAGTAATTATATCTAAGATTTCGCGAATGGCAGTATATTCAAGCGTGGAATAGGAAGCTAATTTCTTTATGTCATCCCACATAGAATCAGCCGACTTGAACTTAATTTCCCTGGACAGGACAGCGGTTACTTTTCTGTCTTTTGTATCTCTTTTATGTTCGTTGAGTCTAATTCCAAACGAACGCTTGGTCATCCCGATGTATCGCTGGAGCCACCGATATATTGTAAATAACATATAAAAGAAATTAGCTTCCTACTCCACGATACACGTGTATAAAGAAATTACCTTCCTACTACAAGCACAAATCTACAGTCATTCGCGAAACCTTAGAGATCATTATCAACACTGAGGCTTGCAATGATAGCATCTCTCTAGAATTGTCAAGAGTTTGAAACCATATGCGTTAAATAATACAGCGTTTTCTCCCACGGTACAGCATGCCCAAACAACATGACACCTCGTTTCTCTGAATGATTAATTACATTTTCATCTGTTGATTTATTGTCTAGTCAAGTCATCGCGTTCAAATTGTTGAAGTGTTCTGTTATTCAGTTTGCTGTCTACCATCATTGAAAAAGCTATCTGGTTGATGTAAAAAAGCTTGGAAACTATGATTTCTATTCTACGCCAAGAATGCAGATCACTAGTATTGTTATACTACAATGTATTTTGAGTACAGTTGGTGTTGAGTTCCTGTTTATTAAAGAAATGCTGATCATTAAAGTGGAACTGTACACTAACTATGAATAAAATAATTAAACCAGATTAGCAATCCGATTTTATGGAAAAAATAATCGAAATAAACGTTTCCAAACTTTCGCACATCAATCAGATGGCTTTTCCAAGGAAGGTAGACATGAAACTGCTATCTGAACACAATTACCTGACTAGACATCAAAAGAAAACAATACTGTTCATTGCTGCAAAAATGGATAATTATTGCTCATTTCTACAGTAAAAGAAATCATCTGCCTACAGCAGAGATATCTAAGCCAACTGAGACAGGAAATAAAATCTGTTGATTTTAACAACAATTGAAAGCAAGCTCTGTTCAATCCTACAAAAAAAAGAAATGTAGACAGAAAAGGACAGTTTAGAACCTCCTAGGTAACGTGGTGGTCTAAGCGTTGGCTTCTGACAAGATGGAGTCTGAGTTCGAATCCCGGTGAGGCATGGATGGTGCTTTTGTCTTAAGGCACTGGCTCTCTTTCTTTTTTCTGTGGCCATTGGTCCTACATTATGGAAGGGTGACTGCTTATAGTCAGTCGAGTTGCTCCCGGCTGTCGTTAAACCCTCAAAAAAAAAAAAGAAAAAAAGAAACAATTTAGCCTTTCATAGCGAAGATTTCTGCTCTTCACTGTGATCGATAAAAATATATATTTATAACCATAAATGCTATTCACCATTGCAGCAATGAATAATATGTTGTTCACGGATAAAAATGATAGTTTTGTCCACTGTTATGGTAATGAATTAACATTTTTCGTCGATAAGAATAGAGCAATTCGCGGCTACAGCAAAGATTAATTCAACAAACAAAACTTTATGCTGTTTAATACCGTGGAAAGAATAATTCTGTTCACAGCGAAGAATAATTGCACTGTTAATTGTTAAAACACGAGTGACACCACTGATATCAAGAGTGCACGTCATATGACAAAAACAAATTGCAAATTTAGAATGCGGATCAGAGGTCCTGAATCACGTAGAGCGTTTCTAGAAATACTGGTCGTTAAATCCCGAAGTGATTCTTTCTCTACTCCGCTGTTCGTTTCTGTAACTTGGTCGAAAAATGTTGTACAGTAAATTCTACATTAACTGATACCTCGGAAGAACGGTAACATTTTTTTTATTAGGCAATCTCCGTGAGCAAATCAATGGGCTGTAAGCAGTCGCCCGTTCCTAATTTTGTGCCACTGGTTCCAGGGAAGGGAGAGAGAGCCAGTGCTGTAAGACAAACACAGTATACATGCCTTACCGGAATTCGAACCCGGACTCACCTCAGACGAATGGTCAGAAGATAGTGCTCAGAGCATTGCGCCACCGGGGCAGTCAACTTTCAAGCAAAGGCAAATTTTGGTTGGTACGTACATCTGTGGTAGGAATAACAGCAGCGATAAGCTCTGAACAACGGAATCTTTCAATAGTAGTCAACAAACATCCTAGTCCGTCCGGCAAGAGGAATAACGTACACTTTGTCCCTTGACTTTTTTAGCTCCTTTGGTTTTTCGGTATATGATTAAGATGAGGACAAAGAATGTTGCTAAAAGAACTGTGCCCCTAGAAGAATGGGTTGCATTTAGGCGGACGCAATGGGAGTGCTTAAGTGAAAAGCAAGAAGTTAAAGTTTAGTTCAACATGTTACTGTAATCACTTGGGGTCGAGCCTCAGCTCTCGTGGATGTCTCAGTGAAACACCGAGGCCGGCGGGATGAGTGTTAGTGGTTAGAATTCTGCTCCTTCCCGGTGTTGTCCCTCAGTTTGGTCCCTGTGGGTTATGTTCTTGCTTTCCTACGTGGCCGCCGAAATGTGCAGTCACACTTCACTGCCTCTAAAATTACTAAACTTTTATTTCTCGTTCCTGATAGATTGTCGTTGCGCCACAGTTACGACTTTTAGACAAGCAATGTTGATTATTACTCCACTGGTTAAAAACCCGGGATATCTCACCTTTTAGAAACCAGTCAGCTCTGCTGTTTTGAAAATCGTCGTTCCAGCCCGACAGGCACCCAGAATGAGGCGTTTATCAAACTCAGAAAGATCCTTTGTTGTTCCCATAATGATCAAATACGATTACTGACGAGCCGCAGTCTTAAATAGTTGCCTACACCACCTAGTGAACCACGTATTTTGCATGTACCCTGCGTAAGTAAGGGGCCGTCCATAAAGTACGCCCGTGAATTTTTACTATTTTTAGACTCCCCCATGTCACATTTTGTCCGATTGCTGACAACTCCCCCCTAAAAAGTACGTCCTAATTTCCGCACACCCCCCTTTTTTTGACGATTGCTCTTAGAAGTCCGTTGAGAAACAGAAAGAAAACGTGTAATTAGTTAAAGGAATCTTTCATATATTTACACGTTTGCTTCAGAAAATATTTATTATTTAGGCCTTAATTCATTCCCAAATGCTACCCGAACTTTATCATTCTGAAATAAAGATCCACAAATGAACGCACGCATTCAAGGTTGCGGCACTGCCGATTATACTATCTGCAAAACACGGTAGACTTGGTAGTATAAATACGAGAACTTAATATTAATATTCTGATTTAGCTAAATATCATCAGAAATCTGAAATATTTCATACCTTTTTTTTAAATATTAAAAGAAGAAAAAAGAGAAAACAAAACGAAGAAATTCCAGCCACTATATTTTTGCGTCCCCCCCCCCCATATGTCCCATTTAGTCCGGTTGTCAGGAACTCCCCCTCCCCCTGTAATCTCGGACGTACTTTATAGACGGTTCCTAATGTTCATGCACATCTGCATAAAAGTTTCTAATTCTGTGGTGTGTGTGTGTGTGCGAGTGTGTGTGCGCGCGCGCGCTCATAGCGTTGTGAAAACATAGAATTGCAATAGAATTCTGTGGATTTTAACCATGCAGCAGCATAAGAATCTAGTTTCTGCTCTGTTTCTGTTCAAACGTGAACGAAACTGAGTTATTGCGGTCTCTGTAAAGACATAAGGGTGGAGAATCCATGCAGCCGTTGGTTATCGTCTTGACAAACCACAAAGATTTTTATTTCCAGTCAAAATGGGAATATATGTTAACATATGGAGCGTGGATGCAACCATAAGTGTTTTAAAACATTCGTTGAAGACCACATAGCATTCCATCTGCAGAAGAAAAAAAAGTAACGAAAAATAAAAGTCCCGCACTTAAAAGAAGCAAGAGAATCGAAGTCGCGCTGAAGTGAAGAAAATTGAAATTTATGTTCGGCTGCTGTCGGCACCAGTGCGTCTAAGTTTCCTGTAAATGGGGAGTATGATAGGTGAATACGAGGATTTTATCAAAAACGGAAGTAAGAAACGGGCAATGTTTTATTCAGCAAGAAAAGTCAATGAAGTTCAAAAACTTTTTCCTTCCATTTAACGACTCTTCTGAAATATTGGTTTACGGAGCTTTTTTTGTTTTGAAACATCACAAAATGAGAATGAATAAGCATAAAGCAGGTAGCAAACTATAATGAATAACTCTAATTTAACTTTTCTTTTTTAGTTTCTGTGTTCTCATGTACACTGATGAGCCATTACATTATGACCACCCCCAGCTTAGAAAAATTTACGCGCCTGGAGACCGAATGGTGGCGCAGGTGAAGTTCATAGAGCAATATATATACAGTTACGGAAACATTAATAGCAACTCTGGAAATTTCTGACGTTTTTGGGTTTTTAGTGTTGCTACAAAAGTAAATATGCAGATGATACTCACAATATATGTATATATATATATATATATATATATATATATATATATATATATATATATATATGTCTGCTGTTCAAGATAAACGTACGTGTCTGTTATCTCCAGCTTTTCTCCATCAATCGATAAATCTTCATTTCTTGTAAAAGCATTGAACATCACTTTTGTCTTCTGAAAGTTCATTTTTAATCCCACTTCTTTACTCTTGTCAGCAAGTTCCTGGATCATACTCTGCAGCTCTGATGGGGTAGTTGCAAAAATGACTACGTCATCAGCAAAACGAAGGTGGGTTAGATTATCTCCATTAATCTTTATCCCCTTGTTTTCCCAGCTCAGCGACTGAAAAACACCCTCCAATGTGGCATTAAAGAGCTTCGGAGATATGGTGTCACCTTGTCTCACTCCTTTCCAATTCTTATGTGTGTTGTATTTTCAAACAGCCTAATCTTTGCACTTGCATTTTCATAGATGTTATTAATAATATTAATGTATGCATCTTCAATACCGCAGGTTTTCAGAGCCATTGTAACTGCTGATGGTTTCACCGAATCAAAGGCTTTTTCATAATCGATAAAAGCCATGCACAATGGAAGTTCATATTCCCTCGCTCTTTCAATTAGTTCTCTCAGCACATGGATATGATCTATTGTGCTGTAGCCACTGCTAAATCCAGCTTGTTCTCTCGGTTGAGCCATGTCCAGTGTTACCTTCAAGCGGTGTGAAAGAACTTTAGTGAAGATTTTATAAACTACTGATAGGAGGCTGATAGGTCTGTAGTTTCCGAGATCCTCAATGTCACCTTTCTTATGTAGCAGGATCATTGTAGCGTTGTTCCAATCCTCAGGAATCTTTCCTTCATTAAGGCATCGAGTGAAAATTTGGGCGAGTACTGTTTCGATTTCTCCACTTGCTTCTTGTATGATGTCTACAGTAATTCCATCTTCTCCTGGAGCTTTTCCCCGCTTCATGTTCTTGATTGCATGTGCAACTTCTGCTGGAAGGACTGGAGGAACTCTGGTACTGGTATCTTTCATGATGTCTGGAGTGCATGTATCATCCCTTTCATATAATTTGGAGTAGAAATCTTTCACTCTTGTCAAAATTTCGCCTCTATTTCTTATTACAGAACCATCTTCTTTTCTCAGTGCCATAATCTGTTTTCTTCCCTTACTGAGATGTCCCTTTGCTATCTTTAGGCTTTGGTTGTTTTCAATTGCTTTCCTCACTAGTTCACAGTTGAATTTTCTTACGTCTTCAGTGAAACTTTTTCGTACTGTCTTGCATTGCTCTATATATTCCACTTTGGAAGTCACATCTTCTTTAGTTGTCCTCATCTCTCTTCTTATTTGCATCAACATTTTCGTTTTTCCTGATAATTTATTTACATGCAACTTGCTCTTAGACCCAGCTAATTTTGTTGCTGTTTCCATAAGAGCTTTGGTTACTTTTCTGTTAACTTCAGAGATGTCCACTTCTTCCGATGTTAGGCCTTCTAAAGCAGAGAACCTGTTCTTCAGTTCCAACTTGAAGGTATTATGGTGTTTTTGAGGTTGGTTATGTCAATAGATTTTGTTTGTCTTATGAGCTTGCCACGTTCAAGTTTAGTGTTGAGGTGCATCTTACATCTCACCAATCTATGGTCACTACCTGTGTTGAACTTGTTTAGCACACTGCAGTCTTCTATGACAAATTTTTTTGTTACACATAACAAAATCAATTTCACTTGTCGTCCCATTTGGATGTCTCCATGTCCATTTCCTGTGTGGCTTTTTCTTGAAGAAGGAGTTCAAGATGAAAAACCCTTCTGCCTCTGCAAACTCAACGAGAGTATTTCCACGTTGGTTTCTGTTGCCGTGACCGAATTTACCTACTGAAGTTTCATTCTGTTGCCGTTGCCCTATTTTTGCATTGAAATCTCCTATAGTTATTTTCAAGTGCTGCTTACCTTTATTATTCAGATGACAAATTTCCTCATAAAATTCTTCAATTTCTTCTTCAGGATGACTTGTGGTGGGTGCATAAGTTTGAATAATCTGAGCCTGGTATCTTTTCGAGAGTTGGATAACAAGCCGTGCAGCTCTGTCAGAGAAACTTTCAACTTCTACAACTTTATCCTTCAGTTTCTTGTTTATTATAAATCCAACACCACTAGTTCTGCCAGTATCTGTCCCACGATAGTAGAAGAGATGTCCACTTTTCAGTTCGATGAGATCTTCTCCTTTTCTCCTTACCTCACTTAGCCCCACGATGTCGCACTTGATCCTTTGTAGTTCCTCTTCCAATTCAAGAAGCCTTGAATCAGAAGATAGGGAGCGTCCATTGTACGTTGCCAAGGTCAGCATCAGATGGCACCCTAGTCCGGTCCTCCGGGGATTCTTAGCACCCTCTGCCTTCATGTCGCACTGGCCGCTGCCTTGGCCAGGTATATTTAAGCTGCCGGAGACTGAGGGCCAAGATTTAAGTTGTGGAGTCATTTTGGAGGGGTTTGGCCATAACTCAGCACGCTGGCCAAGCGGGTTGGTGAGTGTGGGATAGAATTTCCTCTAATCCCGTTGGTATAGTTATACCGCTATTGGCGGTCGTCAGAGCCCCTTTAGTAGGAACAGGATGCACCACGAGAAGGCGGGGTTGACATTTGTCAAGGAGAGGCTGTGATGTTACGCATCACCTGACCTTACATCCCAGTATATTTATATATATATATATATCATTTTAGGGATGTAAGGTCAGGTGATGCGTAACATCACACATATATATATATAAATATACATCCCAGTATATTTATATATATAATCATTTTAGGGATGTAAGGTCAGGTGATGCGTAACATCACAGCCTCTCCTTGACAAATGTCAACCCCGCCTTCTCGTGGTGCATCCTGTTCCTACTAAAGGGGCTCTGACGACCGCCAATAGCGGTATAACTATACCATCGGGATTAGAGGAAATGCTATCCCACACTCACCAACCCGCTTGGCCAGTGTGGTGAGTTATGGCCAAACCCCCAAAAATGACTCCACAACTTAAATCTTGGCCCTCAGTCTCCGGCAGCTGGAATGTACCTGGCCAAGGCAGCGGCTAGTGCGACATGAAAGCAGAGGGTGCTAAGAATCACCGGAGGACCGGACTAGGCTGCCATCTGATGCTGACCTTGGCCACGTATAACGGACGCTCCCTATCTTCTGATTCAAGGCTTCTTGAATTGGAAGAGGAACTACAAAGGATCAAGTGGGACATCGTCGGGCTAAGTGAGGTAAGGAGAAAAGGAGAAGATCTCATTGAACTGAAAGGTGGACAGCTCTTCTACTATCGTGGGACAGATAGTGGTAGAACTAGTGGTGTTGGATTTATAATAAACAAGAAACTGAAGGATAAAGTTGTAGAAGTTGAAAGTTCCTCTGACAGAGCTGCACGACTCGTTATCCAACTCTCGAGAAGATACCAGGCTCAGATCATTCAAACTTATGCACCCACCACAAGTCATCCTGAAGAAGAAATTGAAGAATTTTATGAGGAAATTCGTGATCTAAATAATAAAGGTAAGCAGCACTTGAAGATAATTATGGGAGATTTCAATGCAAAAATAGGGCAACGGCAACAGAATGAAACTTCAGTAGGTAAATTCGGTCACGGCAACAGAAACCAGCGTGGAAATACTCTCGTAGAGTTTGCAGAGGCAGAAGGGTTTTTCATCTTGAACTCCTTTTTCAAGAAAAAGCCACACAGGAAATGGACATGGAGACATCCAAATGGGACGACAAGTGAAAGTGATTTTATTATGTGTAACAAAAAATTCGTCATAGAAGACTGGAGTGTGCTAAACAAGTTCAACATAGGCAATGACCATAGATTGGTGAGATGTAAGATGCACCTCAACACTAAACTCGAACGTAGCAAGCTCATAAGACAAACAAAATGTATTGACATAACCAACCTTAAAAAACACCATAATACCTTCAAATTGGAACTGAATAACAGATTCTCTGCTTTAGAAGGCCTAACATCGGAAGAAGTGGATATTTCTGAATTTAACAGAAAAGTAACCAAAGCTCTTATGGAAACAGCAACAAAATTAGCTGGGTCTAAGAACAAATTGTATGTGAACAAATTATCAGGAAAAACCAAAATGTTGATGCAAAACAGAAGAGAGATGAGGACAACTAAACAAGATGTGACTTCCAAAGTGGAATATATAGAGCTATGCAAGGCAGTACGAAAAAGTATCACTGAAGACGTAAGGAAATTCAACTGTGAACTAGTAAGGAAAGCAATTGAAAACAACCAAAGCCTAAAGGTAGCAAAGGGACATCTCAGTAAGGAAAAAACAGATTATGGCACTGAGAAAAGAAGATGGTTCTGTAACAAGAAATAGAGGCGAAATTTTGACAAGGGTGAAAGATTTCTACTCTAAATTATATAAAAGGGATGATACATGTACTCCAGACATCATGAAAGGTACCAGTACCAGAGTTCTTCCAGTCCTTCCAGCAGAAGTTGCACATGCAATCAAGAACATGAAGCGGGGAAAAGCTCCAGGAGAAGATGGAATTACTGTAGACATCGTACAAGAAGCAAGTGGAGATATCGAAACAGTACTCGCCCAAATTTTCACTCGATGCCTTAATGAAGGGAAAATTCCTGAGGATTGGAACAACGCTACAATGATCCTGCTACATAAAAAAGGTGACATTGAGGATCTCAAGAACTACAGACCTATCAGCCTCCTATCAGTGGTTTATAAAATCTTCACTAAAGTTCTTTCACACCGCTTGAAGGTGACACTGGACATGGCTCAACCGAGAGAACAAGCTGGATTCAGGAGTGGCTACAGCACAATAGATCATATCCACGTACTGAGAGAACTAATTGAAAGAGCAAGGGAATAGGAACTTCCATTGTGCATGGCTTTTATCGATTATGAAAAAGCCTTTGATTTGGTGAAACCATCAACAGTTGCATTGGCTCTGAAATCCTGCGGTATTGAAGATGCATACATTAATATTATTAGTAACATCTATGAAAATGCAAGTGCAAAGATTCGGCTGTTTGAAAATACAACACACATAAAAATTGGAAAAGGAGTGAGACAAGGTGACACCATATCTCCGAAGCTCTTTAATGCCACATTGGAAATTGTCTTTCAATCACTGAACTGGGAAAACAAAGGGATAAAGATTAATGGAGATTATCTAACCCACCTTCGTTTTGCTGATGACATAGTCATTTTTGCAACTATCCCATCAGAGCTGCAGAGTATGATCCAGGAACTTGCTGACAAGAGTAAAAAAGTGGGATTAAAAATGAACTTTCAGAAGACAAAAGTGATGTTCAATGCTTTTACAAGAAATGAAGATTTATCGATTGATGGAGAAAAGCTGGAGATAACAGACACATACGTTTATCTTGGACAGCAGATATCAAGTGAGGGTCACATTGATGAAGAAATTAATCGGCGTACAAAACTTGCCTTTAGAGCTTTTGGAAGAAACAGCATAATTTTCAAGAGCAATATGCCATTATGTCTTAAAAGAAAAGTGTTTGATCAATGCATCCTTCCAGTGCTTACGTATGGTGCAGAGACGTGGACCTTAACTAAAAGAGATATACAAAGACTGCAGACAACTCAAAGAAGCATGGAGAGGTGCATACTTGGTGTAACCAGGAGAGATAAGAAGAGGAACTCGTGGATCCGAAAAATGACAAGAGTGGAAGACATCATGATCAGAGTTAAATCCCTGAAATGGCAATGGGCTGGACATACTGCCAGAAGGACAGATCATCGATGGACAGCCGAAATTTTAGATTGGATTCCAAGGGACAGGAAAAGACCCAGAAGAAGACCACATGGGAGATGGGTGGATGAAATTCGAAAGTATGCAGGGGTGACATGGAGGAGACTGGCACAAGACAGACTGTTGTGGAGGAAACTTGGGGAGACCTTCGTCCAGCAGTGGATTGATAATGGTTGACAATGATGATGATGATGATATATATAAGCCTTTGATTCGGTGAAACCATCAGCAGTTACAATGGCTCTGAAAACCTGCGGTATTGAAGATGCATACATTAATATTATTAATAACATCTATGAAAATGCAAGTGCAAAGATTAGGCTGTTTGAAAATACAACACACGTAAAAATTGGAAAGGGAGTGAGACAAGGTGACACCATATTCATTTTTTAATCCCACTTCTTTACTCTTGTCAGCAAGTTCCTGGATCATACTCTGCAGCTCTGATGGGGTAGTTGCAAAAATGACTACGTCATCAGCAAAACGTAGGTGGGTTAGATAATCTCCATTAATCTTTATCCCTTTGTTTTCCCAGTTCAGCGACTGAAAAACACCCTCCAATGTGGCATTAAAGAGCTTCGGAGATATGGTGTCACCTTGTCTCGCTCCCTTTCCAATTTTTACGTGTGTTGTATTTTCAAACAGCCGAATCTTTGCACTTGCATTTTCATAGATGTTATTAATAATACTAATGCATGCATCTTCAATACCGCAGGATTTCAGAGCCATTGTAACTGCTGATGGTTTCACCGAATCGATGGCTTTTTCATAATCGATAAAAGCCATGCACGATGGAAGTTCATATTCCCTCGCTCTTTCAACTAGTTCTCTCAGTGTGCCGCACGACGCACATGAGATAAAGGCAGATAACAATGAGAGCACATGTCCGCGTTGCTCAGTTGGGAGAGCGACTTACTTCGGGGTGAGGTAACCCGGGTTCGACGCCCGGCGTGGACCAACCTGTGTTTTCACACTGGCGCCCGAACATCAGGGATGACCTGGCCGTTAAGTTTCTCGCAAAGTTGTGATGTTCTTTCCACGCCGCGAAATGGGAAAAATCAGAATCCCAACTTCAGTGCTTCGAAAAAATAAATCAGTGTGATGTTACGTTCCACACACCAAATTGTCTGGGATTTCTCAAATGCACGTTCTTCATGGGATGACTGCCTACAGCGACACATGGTCCCGGCTGATCCGAGGGCCATGCCCCGGGCCCTCTTTCGGGGGAGGGACTTGCCTGCACCGCAGGACGCACATGAGAGAAAGACAGATAGCAATGATAGCACATGTCCGCATAGCTCAGTTGGGAGAGCGACTTAGTCGACAAGACTGTATTTTTACAGATATTTCATGTCCGAAGAGAAGGTCTGCATGAATTTCTTGGAGGAGTGCTGTCGTTTGAATTTCTTCTTTACTGGAGAAGATGGGTGTTTCCACTGCATGCTTTGTCCCTTGCTTTCCGGTTTACAGCGGTGAACCCTCTTCTCGTCTCCGGTGACAATCCTTTCCAAAACACTCGGATCGTCTTCATAGCATTTCGGGTATTGAATCGCGACCTCCATGCGCACTTGCTTGTGCAGATTAGTAAGCTATTTGAGTACCCATCGTGCGCAAACGTTACGGTACCCGAAGTCATGATGAGCTACGGCATGTGCGGGTCCATAGCTGATATCCAAATGTGCAAGAAAAGCGGACAAGGTAATCCGTCGGTCTTCTTTGATCAAGCCATTCGCCCTGTCGATTTGGGCTTGTGGTGTGCTCGATGTTAATGGCCGACCAGATCGATATTCGTCTATTAAACTTGTTCTTTCCACTTTAAACCTTTCTACCCATTCATGAACTTTTCGTTGAGTCATGAAGTTTCAACCTCCCTACTGAGTCAACTGCCTTTGGAGAACTTCATCAGATTTCGCTCCCTCTTTCCAAAGAAATCTCAATAGAGTGCGTTGTTCAACAATGGTGCAATCCCTTAGCAGAGCGTTTAAGTTTGTTTGATCTTGCCTTCAACTAGACTCAAGGCAGAGCGCTGCACTGTGCATTTTCGAACTGCCCCACAAGCCATTGTGAACGCGTTGTATTACGTCATCTTCTACCGTTGCTGTTATCGCGTAATTTACAAATAGCCTTTACTTTTTGATTTACCTACGTAGATTAAAAAAAGGGACATTAAACTTCGACTATCTCCCAGGTCCGTACGTGCTATTTCCGTACAAAAGGAATTTTGTCCCATTTCCGTATATAGGAAATCGGTTAGTGCCATTTCCGTACAGTTTCACAGGGCCTGGTAGCAGACGTGGGGAATACTAAGGGAGAAAGTAAATGCGGATCACCTGTCGATTTCCTCCAACGTCAGAAATCATCATTCATACAGACATTTGACGTGGACTAGGAACACCAAACAAAAGTCATCGCTCTTTTCACGTTTATAAGTGAGTCACGGAAAAATTCTCATTGGCCGCCACCGGGAATCGAACCCAGTGTCTTCCAGTTACGCACCGCATATGCTTCCAATGCACTAGTCCACGTCAAATGTCTGAATTAATTATTCATCCACCTTCTACTTATTTGTTCAGTTGCTGCTTGCCATCTTTGGTGAATCCCCAGCATTGTGCGGGGCTCCAAGAAGCAACCTGCCAAGTGGCTTGGAAGTTAGTCGTATGATTCTGGAGGAATTCGAGGCCGCTGTGGTACAGTGGAAGCATGTACGGCGTGTAACTTTAAGACCCTGTGTTCGATTCACAGTGGCGGCCAATGAGAATTTTTCCGTGACTCACTTATAAACGTGGAAAGAGCGATGACTTCTGTTTGATGTTCCTAGTCCACGTCAAATGTTTGTATTAATTGTACGGAAATGGCACGTACGGAAGTAGGACGTCATGCAAACTTGCAAGTGGTACCACGGTGGCGCAGTGGCCAAAACGCTGGCTTCTGACCATTCGTTCGAGGTGCGACCTGGTTCAAATCACGGTGAGACATGGATGATGTGATTTTCTTACGACAGTGGCTTTCTTCCTTATCTGGAACAGGTGGCTCTAAATTAGGAACGGGCGACTGCTTATATATAGCCCATGGAGTTGCTCACGGTGGTCGTTAAACCACCAAACAGAAAAATAAAAACCTTGTAAGTACTGAACTCTGTGATTATTGAGTCCTGGACCTTGTTGACTTTAAAGTGTCTTTTCGATTGTTCAAGTAAGTTTACAACTTCAACTTTTACATCATCGATGCGAATTAGAATAAACGAGTTCTTCAAGTACACTGGCATGCAAAAATTAAGGATGAGACGGTTTTTCGAATGTAACGTCGTGCAGAAGCGCTCCACACAAGGAATCCAAAGGATACAAAGGCACTTTATTGAAAAGGTAGCTTCGAGCACAACTGGACAAAAGACAGAAACGTCCATGTGACAGGCGGCTGCCAAGAAAAATCCAAACTTTAGTAGGGGATATGATCACCCCTGACTGCGTTGCAGGATTTACAACGTCTGTCCATGCTGAGGGCGAGGTTGTTAAGGAGCTGTTGAGGCATCGCGGCCCATTCCTCTTGTAGCGCCAATCGCAGCTGCGGAATCGTTGCTGGCGGCTGGTGACGTACTGCCAAGTGTCTCTCAAGAAGGTCCCACACGTGTTCGATTGGATTTAGGTCAGGGGACCTTGCGGGCCAATCCATGCGTTGAATATCTTCACTCTCCAACATCTCTGCGACAGCCGCTGTACGATGAGGTGTAGCGTTGTCGTCCATGAAGAGGAACTCAGGACGCACAGCACTTCTAAACAGACGCACATGAGGCAGGAGAACCTCGGTACAATAGCGGACACCGGTGACTGAACCTCCTTGGAAGATGTGGGGGTCAGTACGGCTACCAAGCATCATACCGCCCCAAACGAGAACTCCGCCACCTCCAAACCTGTCCCTTTCGATGATGTTGGAGGTGTGATTGCGTGTTCCCTGCTATCTCTAGATGTGTATACGTCCAGAATCGCTCGTCAGACGAAATCGGCTCTCATCCGTAAAGAGAACTTTACCCCATTGCTGATGTGTCCAGTTCTTGTGTTCCTGGCATCACAGAAACCGCCATCTCTAATGAACTGGCGTTAATGGCACACACCGTACTGGTCGTCGTGCAAATAGACCACCTTTGTGCAGCCTCCTGGCCACGGTAAAACGCGATAACGGACGTCAAGTTGTCAGTTGCATGTGCCTTGCGCTTTTTCCCGCTGTCTGCCGTCTGTCTCTTCTCGCCTGTAGGACAATATACCGGTCGTCCGCAGCCGTGGTTGCTCGTGGACGACCACTGCTAAACTCTCGAACAGCTGTTCTGGTCGTTTGAAACGCTCTCCAAGCTCGTGAAACGATGCTGTGAGCGATCCCGAACTCCTCGGCCACACTAGTCACACTTCGACCTTCTTCCAACTTCCCAATGACGCGACCTCTGGTAAAGTCACCCAGATGTCGTCTACTGGATTGCCTGTTGGCCATATCACACGGTGGCAGCAACTCGACGTCGTTCAAACCGATGTACACCGTGCAATAGCTTTCACCGAACTGCTGAGCGTACACACCGGCCGTGTGCTTTGTACCCTTCCGACACCCCTTCCCCCATTACGTCATGCTGCATATATGCGCATACCCTAGTCTATCTCCTGAGTGGTCTTTCGGTCCGTTCTGCCTGCTCGTTCCGCTGTTATGCTAATTTCTCCTCTTCGTCCTTAATTTTTGCACAGCAGTGTATAATGTATGGTGTTGTAGCCACTCCTGAATCCAGCTTGTTCTCTCGGTTGAACCATGTCCAGTATGATCTTCAAGCAATTTGAATGAACCTTAGTAAAGATTTTATAAACTACTGATAAGACAGTGGTGGGCCTGTAGTTCCTGAGATTCTTAATGTCGTAATATATATATATATATATATATATATACAAACTTTCATCCAGATGTAGATTGGTAGTGGTTGATGATGATAGTGATGATGATAATGATGACATTTGTGTTGAGTGCCGATCGCTTCATGTCCTCTGATAAGCAAAGTATGTAAACATTTCTGATATTAGTGGTGAAATATCGGTCATTCGTCCAAGGGCACTATAAATATGTATACTTCCTGACGCAGAGCCGCATGTTATTTTTCTGATCTGTGCGCCGAATAAATTTCACAGTGTTATTATCTACAAGGTTGATAATATGATTCAATTCAGTCTAGGAGACTGTTTCAGTTCCTCAAAGAGGAATTGTGTTTCTGTCTGAACTACATTGTTGTTCTGCGAAGCGGTGCTGTTAAGTTAACGACCAGAAAGCAGAATAAACCAGTACTTTGGATATTCTGTGAGTTCCATTTCTTTCTATATCCAGTGTTAGTCTTAAACATTTGTTGTTTAAGTGACTTTTGTTTGAACAATCTGTGAACACGTAAGCTGAAGCATTATTGAGCACTAAACATATCCTTGAACTCACGTTAGATCGGAAAAGTTTATTAAAATTATTGATATCTTAGTACTAACGAGCTTCATTCCTTTTCTTCAAAAAACTGTGATCTCGGATATTGATTCTGCAATAATTGAGATTTCGTGTAAACCTAACAATACAACTTGTTGACCTTCAAAAAGAGTTATTTGTGCATTTTTAATGTTGGTCATTATGGCCTTCCGGTAGACTGGTCGTTTTTTTACCATGGCGACGGTCGTATCTTTCCCATGAATATTTTATGGCGATGAGATAATGTAAACCACTTTTCAGCAAGGGTATTTCTTATATATCTCGGGAGGCGCAATTCCTAATTTATGCTAACCCTTGCCTTCCCATGTTATTACGAACAACAGAACTCACGAAGGAAAACATTATCGGCTGGAATAACAAAAGGCAAAAGAAAAAGAAACTGGAAGTTACACATGCAAATTTGCATATATCTGAAATTTTAATGAGCCCATAATCGATGCGGATAAACAAACTCGTAACATATCTTGTTTTAAGCCGGTTTACATGCCTAAATCATAAAAGTCAGGCGAAGGAATTCCATTGAACAGCATAATGGCGCCGAATGCTCTCCCTAACGTTCTGAAAGAATTTTATTTTGATATATGACATGCAAATGAACATCATCAGCAGCATCAAAGCGAGCTGGGCGCTCACATTGTGATTTCCTCCTAAGATGATATTTTTCACTGACATCGCATCAATCTTCCACTCGTTTAAAAATTGAAGTCTCCTTCCTTTCCTGTTGTTCCGCGAATGTTTTAATATTTTAGTGGCTGAATTCGACGAGAACAGCTGAACACGTACATCTTTCGGATTTGTAAAAAAAAATAAAGTCGAAACGCAATTATATGAGACGGTGTTTCTCCTTGGTTCGTAAATAAAGACGCTTTCTTAAACTGAAAAGTTTGTAACGAGAACATCTCTCTTGAAGAGCTTCTCAACGAGAAAAACGTAGTTGAAAGCTTTTTCCGATGTAAAGCTTCTGTAATTTTTCTTGTGAAGAACGGTTATGTGATATTTAAAAGATTTTTAAAGGGGGGGGGATGACCACTGTCAGCAACTCTGCGGACAATCCGTCTCTAATTTATAGCTACGAGTTACAGCGAAGAAAGAGAGTCTGTGCCGTAAGACAAGTAAACCATCCATACCTCAACCGCGGTTTGATCCCAGGAACATCTTGGACAAATTACTAGTAGCCAAAGCTACTAGTCATATACTGTATCTTGAGGAGAATCAACTATCCTGAGGAGGAGAATCTACTAGCCATATACTGTATCTTGAGGAGAATCAACTATCCTGAGGAGAATCTACTAGCCATATACTGTATCTTGAGGAGAATCAACTATCCTGAGGAGGAGAATCTACTAGTCATATACTGTATCTTGAGGAGAATCAACTATCCTGAGGAGGAGAATCTACTAGCCATATACTGTATCTTGAGGAGAATCTATTAGACATATACTGTATCTTGAAGAGAATCAACTATCCTGAGGAGAATCTACTAGCCATATACTTATCTTGAGGAGAAACAACTATCCTGAGGAGAATCTACTAGCCATATACTGTATCTTGAGGAGAATCAACTATCCTGAGGAGAAGAATCTACTAGTCATATACTGTATCTTGAGGAGAATCAACTATCCGGAGGAAAATCTACTAGCCGTATACTGTATCTTGAGGAGAATCAACTATCCTGAGGAGAATCTACTAGCCATATACTGTATCTTGAGGAGAATCAACTATCCTGAGGAGAATCTACTAGCCATATACTGTATCTTGAGGAGAATCAACTATCCTGAGGAGAATCTACTAGCCATATACTGTATCTTGAGGAGAATCAACTTCCTATCCTGAGGAGAATCTACTAGCCATATACTGCATCTTGAGGAGAATCCACTATACTATTTGATAGTCATATCATCATCATCATTTTCAACCATTATCAATCCACTGCTGGACGAAGGTCTCCCCAAGTTTGTCTTGTGCAATCTCATCCTTGTGCCAGTCTCCTCCATGTCACTCCCGCATACTTTCGAATTTCATCCACCCATCTCACATGTGGTCTTCTTCTAGGTCTTTTCCTGTCGCTTGGAATCCAGTCTAAAATTTCAGCTGTCCGTCGATGGTCTGTCCTTCCTGCAGTATGTCCAGCCCATTGCCATTTCGGGGATTTTACACTGATCATGATGTCTTCCAGTCTTGTCATTTTTTTGATCCACGAGTTTCTCTTCTTATCTATCCTGGTTACACCAAGCATGCATCTCTCCATGTTTCTTTGAGTTGCCTGCAGTCTTTGTATATCTCTTTCAGTTAAGGTTCATGTCTCTGCATCATATGTAAGCACTGGAATGATGCATTGATCAAACACTTTTCTTTTAAGACATAATGGCATATTGCTCTTGAAAATTATACTGCTTCTTCCAAACGCTCTCCAGGCAAGTTTTATACGCCGATTAATTTCTTCATCAATGTGACCCTCATTTGATATCTGATGTCCAAGATAAATGTAGGTATCGGTGGTCTCCAGCTTTTCCCCATCAATCGATAAATCTTCATTTCTTGTAAAAGCATTGTACATCACTTTTGTCTTCTGAAAGTTTATTTTTAATCCCACTTCTTTACTCTTATCAGCAAGTGTCTGGATCATACTCTGCAGCTCTGATGGGGGGGGGGGGGGGGGGGTAGTTGCAAAAATGACTACGTCATCAGCAAAACGAAGGTGAGTTAGATAATCTCCATTGAGGAGAATCTACTGTACTATTTGATAGTCAAAACCTATTTTTCTGATCTTTTCAGAAAAATAAATTTGCACATTTTAATAATGGTATATGACTGTCAATTTAATGTATGACCAGTATATGACTATACTGGTTGATAGTCATATACTGAATCTTGGGGAGGATCAACTTCGTATCTTGAGCTTCGTATCTTGAGGAGAATCAACTTCGTATCTTGAGGAGAATCAACTTCGTGTCTTGAGGAGAATCAACTTCGTATCTTGAGGAGAATCAACTTCGTGTCTTGAGGAGAATCAACTTCGTATCTTGAGTAGAATCAACTCGTGATATACTGTATCTTGAGAAGAACACTAACAACTATCATGTGGTTGATAATTTTTGTCCTCAAGATAGTGGTTAAGAATGCTGGCTTCGTGAAAGCGTGACTTATATTCGTGTAGGATGAAATTGTCGCCAATTGCTCCTGCACAAAGACTGACAAAACGTTTTAGGATCGCGCTTCTATAAATACGAACATCCATAGAACCGGTTTGGAGCAAGTAGACATCTGTAAGGCTGTACAGATCTCTAGAATGATATGCCTGCCCAAAACCTGACACTACCGCCACCACAAGCGCCCCTTTTTAAGATGTTTAAAAGATGACGTTGTGTTTCAGGTTCTCTCCATCCAAATAAGCCTTCATCTAGACCAGTGCTGTCCATCTTCGACACAACCGCGAGCCAAGGTTTCTAAAAGAATTCTCTGAAATAAGTCTACGTCTAGACCAGTTCTGTCCAACTTCTACACAGCTTCAGGCCAAGATTTTAAAAAAAATTCTCCAAATAAGTCTTCGTCTATACCAGGGATGTCGAACTTCTGGACAGCAGCGGGCCAAAGTTTCTAAAAGAATTATCTCTAAATAAATCTTCGTCTAGACCAGAGCTGTCCAACTTCTAAACGGCTGCGGGCCAAGGTTGCAAAAATAATTCTGTGAAATAAGTCTGCGTCTGGACCAGTGCTGTCCAACTTTTACACAGCTGCAGGACAAAATTTCTAAAATAATTCACTCCAAATAAGTCTTCGCCTAGACCAGTGCTGTCGAACTTCTACACAGATGCAGGCCAAGGTTTCTAAAAGAATTAGATGGCAGGCCACATTTTTTAAAATATATATAAAGTGATATAAACATGAGGATGTCCTGTTTAATTTATTAAGCTTTTAAGCTATTTTAATCAATATCACAGCAGTTGAAATTTAAAGTTTGAAAAAAAGAACGACTTACGTCTGATGAGATTACTGTGGACGTTTAAATCCCACTAAAATTCGAATTTCCACTTCGATGCTCATCGTTAAACATGAAGTATTATAATTGTTCAAGAAGAGAGGCATTCATATTGTTCCTGTTATAACTTTATATGTTTCTTATCGCTCTGTCGTATATGTAAGTACTCCAAAACACTGAAATAAATTTTAATCGGAAACCTCTCAGTCGAAACTAAATTTGAAACATCTCTAATCCAGTCTCTGATCGAAGTCTAATATCATCTACTTAAAGTTCAGATAATTTCATTTGATAAATGGGGTTTGAGCTTCCAATGCTAACATTTAATTGATTGCTGAACAGTCGTATGCCTGGTCTGAGTCCATCAAATTGTTTATACCTTTCATCAAAATTTTTAATAAGAGTGTATAGCTCAGGAGCAAATACTTTGAAATCTACAGCTTCAACAAGGATTGTCAGTTTCATCAGAAAGCTTCTTAGAATATTCGAGGTGATTCAAACTGTTTATTTCGAGATTTGATTTTAACTACGGCAGATTGTTACGGAAACTAGCTTATGTGTCTATAAATATTTAGATTTTTTCCTTGCATAGCAATATTTAGCGCATTCAGATACTGCACGCTTTCAATTAAGATAGCTTTTGACCTTAAGAAAACGACGTCACTATTATTATTAGATCAGTATCACTAATAATAATAGTGACATCGCTTTCTTTAGATTATTATTTATTAGATCAGTATCACGTTGTATTTCTTTCAATAAAAAGAGATAATGGTCTTTTCGAAGTTTGGAATATCTAGCTAAATATTGTCCCGCTCTCAAACAACGGATTCGACGGCGCAGAAGAAAATCACCGTATTCGGCATCAAGTTAATCTAAATATTTTGTAAATTTTCTATGCGTAAGAACAGAGTTTTTCGCCACTAATTAAAATGGTTATTCTCACTACCTTGTCAATTTATTTGAAAGTTTCAGAGAATACCCATCTAAGACTTCTTAATGTACGACGAAATATAACATTTCAGATTTCATTCCATCTGCTTTTATAGTTAGAAATAAAATTTGCTTATTTCTTATTTGTGGGGAGCCAACTAGAATGCATTGGCCTATAGTCACTGTGAACAGCAAATCATGACTCAATCGTAAACAGAATATCCGTTTTAAGAAGAAGGGCGAAGACGAAAAAACGGTTGAGCAGTGAGAGAGTGATAGCCATATTATGGTTAGCGGATGAGGTATTTGGTGTGTTTGTCTTACACAGCTGACTCTTTCACGTAGGTCATACCAGTGACTTTAAATTACAGACGTGTAATTGCTATAACCCGTAGAGTTCCTAAACATATGTGTTAAACTTCCAATGAGAGGAAATAGAACTAAGGCTGTGAAAGTAAATCCACATTTGCCGGTGATGTGTATCGAGCCCACATCTTCTTTTCTCGGAGTCAGATTATAATGAATATCACTTCTTCTACTAAATTATAATGAATACAGCTTTCTTCTAATGCTTGTTGTTTGTTAATTATAACATGAATAAACTTTCCTGCTAGTAGTGTAGTAATAATAATAAACAAGCTTTTAACTGCTAGTAATGTTGTAGTAGTAATTAAGATAAATAAAGTCTTATGCTGGTTGTTAATAATAACAACTAATGAAATAAACCTAACAGCCAGACAGAGATCTGACAAAACTATGAACTGAGAAAAACGTACTTACAACACAAGCTTTATTCAGAGAAAGTCCTGGTATCCTCCAACATACACGAAGCTCTACTCACATAAACGAAGATCTCTTTACACATAAAAGCTCTCACCATACAACAACAGCTCTCTGGCACATAAACAACAGCTCTCTCTACGCACATCAACAAAACGCTCTCTTCGGTATCGTTGAACGCGCCTATTTATATTGGCTACCACCACGTCATGACTTACACTCATTGCCAGATCTCATTCAGCGGGAGAAATAACATCTCGTTCAGTAAGAAGATAATTTACATAGTAAAATAAAATAACCAGAGATAGTAAAAATCCAAAGGAAAGTGAATCTAGAGTATACGTTACAAGATATTATACCGCTTATCAATACCGACGGAACTTGTTGCTGCAACTTGGCCGTCTTGACCTGTGCATCACTTGTAAGGTAGGTACATCACAAAAGGTAAAACAAACATACCACCCATGCCTCTTCCGAAAGCTCGAGCAATTAAGTAGAATATCACGCTTCTGTCCTCTCAGATATCCCGTCGGCCGTTGCCCTTATAAGTGACGGCTGCCGGAATATCTGAGAGGAGAAGAAGGGCTCCTGGGATATCTGTGACAGGACACGCCATTGTTCAGGTCAAAAAATATTGAACCAAAGCTCAAAGTAAATGAACTGAACTGAAACTCACAGTAAATGAGCTGAACCAAAGCTCATAGTAAATGAATAGTAACTGAACCAAAAATAACAGTAAATGAATATGAGCTGAACCAAAGCTCACAGTAAATGAATAGGAGCTGAACCAAAGCTCTCGCCGCCCCGGTGGCGCAGTGGTCTAAGGCGCTGGCCTCTGATCATTCGTCCGTAAGGAGTCCGGGCTCGAATCCCGGTCAGGCATGGATGTTGTGTTTGTCTTACGGCGCTGGCTCTCTCCCTTCCCTGGAACCAGTGATCCTAAATTAGGGACGGGCGACTGCTTATAGCCCATTGAGTTGCTCACGGTGGTCGTTAAACTTCCAATCAAAAAAAAAAAAAAAGAAAAAAAAAGAACCAAAGCTCATTGTAAATAAACTGAACCAAAGCTCATAGTAAATGAATAGTAACTGAACCAAAAATAACAGTAAATGAATATGAGCTGAACCAAAGCTCACAGTAAATGAATAGGAGCTGAACCAAAGCTCATTGTAAATAAACTGAACCAAAGCTTACAGTAAATCAACAGTAACTGAACCAAACTAAAGCTCACAGTAACTGAACCAAACCAAAGCTCAGAGTAACTGAACCTAACCAAAGATCACAGTAACTGAACCAAACCAAAGCTCACAGTAAATGAATAGTAACTGAACCGAACTTCATTGTAACTGAACATACCAAAGATCACAGTAAATGAATAGTAACTGCACCAAACCAAATATCACAGTAAATGAATAGTAACTGCACCAAACCAAAGATCACAGTAAATTAATAGTAACTGAATCAGACCAAAGATTACAGTAAATGAATATATAGTAACTGAACTAAATCAAAGATCACAGTAAATGAATAGTAACTGAACCAAACCAAAGATCACAGTAAATGGATAGTAACTGAACCAAAGCTCATTGTAAATGAAATGAACAAAATCTCACTTAAATGAATAGTAACTAAACCAAAGATAACAGTAAATGAATATGAGCTGAACCAAAGCTCACAGTAAATGAATAGGAGCTGAACCAAAGCTCACAGTAAATGAATAGGAGCTGAACCAAAGCTCATTGTAAATAAACTGAATCAAAGCTTACAGTAAATCATCAGTAACTGAACCAAACCAAAGCTCACAGTAAATGACTAGTAACTGAACCAAACTTCATTGTAACTGAACCAAACCAAAGATCACAGTAAATTACTAGTAACTGAACCAAACCAAAGATCACAGTAAATTACTAGTAACTGAACCAAACCAAAGATCACGGTAAATGAATAGTAACTGAACCAAACCAAAGATCACCGTAAATGAATAGTAACTGAACCAAAGCTCATTGTAAATCAAGTGAACAAAATCTCACTTAAATGAATAGTAACTGAACCAAAGCTCACAGTTAATGGACTCAACGAAGCTCACAGTAAATGAACTGAACAGTAAAGGAACCGAACCAAAGCTAACAGTAAATGAATGTTAACTGAACCAAAGCTCACAGTAAATGAATAGTAACTGAACCAAAGCTCATTACTGTAAATGAACTCAATCAAAACTCACGATACATGAACTAAACCAAAGCTTGCAGTTAATGAACTGAACCAAAGCTCGCAGTAAATGAATAGTAACTGAACAAAGCTCATTACTGTAAATGTACTGAACCAAAGCTCGCAGTAAATGAATAGTAACTGAACAAAGCTCATTACTGTAAATGTACTGAACCAACGCTCACGGTAAATGAACTGAACCAAAGATCACAGTAAATGAACTGAACCAAAGCTCGCAGTAACTGGACCAGTTACCACTCATTTACAAATTCAGTGAAACCTCGGTTATACAGTTTTCTAGAGGATGGCCTTAAAAAACGTATAAACGGAATTTCAAAATGTTAAATGCTGTTGCAAAATTTATGCTTTAAATTAATGTAATATGTTCCTTAATAATTATTTATTAATAGTCGAATTAGCAGCAAAAGAAAAAGTATCGTTTCAAATTATAAATAATTTGTCGCTATGAATAATTCATAACGTTTTGAAAATCAAACTTCTCTTTTAACAACTCTATCTGTATATAAAATTTCTGATTCTAGGTTAAGCAAAATCTTTACAACGAATATGAGATCAGTGTTTCAGAATGGAATTCATGAATTAACAACTTCTTTCTCTGCAGATTCAAAGTGCATCCATTGGAAACCACATTGTTGAATATTGATGATACGTAGAGGAATCTATTACGCCCCGAAATGGTGGAACTACAAAGTTACGTCCCAGAGACTTATGAAGTTTTAAATTGCGCATATGTAAAAATATGCGCAATTTAAAACTTGACAAATCTCTGTGGGTGTCGTGAAACGCGAAACCAATTTTTCATCCAAGCCGAAAGTAAACAACATGCCTTTCTGTAATGGGACCAAGGTTCAACTTTGGCTGCGACAAGAAGGAATACAACAACGCTGTCTCAATTCTCTCAAAGTTGTTGCATACCAGGTTATGTGAAAAAAAATCAAAGAAGCGTGTATTTTTGATAATCTGAAATTCAAATTTTAATGTATAATCGCAAAAAGCGTGTAAATAAGTTTTGTTCAATTGTGTTGAAAAAAAAGCTATAGAAACTATAGTAAAATATCGGGACTAAGGCAGAATTACACATGAAATTGAAAAACGTATAAGTGAGGAACATATAACCAAAGTTCCAGTGTAATAACTATATTATATTTACAAAATATGTCATATTAATTATACTACACTAATAGAAACTACAGTATGTTCATACAAATTTCCCAGTAAATGAATAGCAACTGAACCAAAACTCAGCAAATGAATAATAAATATGATTAGCAACATACAAAATGAATAGTAACACACTAAATAAATACTATGCTCAGTACCTCAGTAAATGAATAATGACGTAAATAATGTAAATGAACAGTAATTGAACCAGCTCAGAGTAAATGAAGCGTGAATATCGATATTAGAAAATTATCTGGTGCATCATTTTCTGGGGCATATACAAAATGATTTCTGGGAGGAGGGGGACGATGAAAATATGGGTCTTTGAAATTCACTAGAACAAAATAAGTTAATGAAAAATAGAACGAGAAATTAAGCAAGTTTTTTCGAATGTAAGTTTACGTATTTTTATTAAATTAAGACATTATGTTTCTAATGTAAGTTGCATTTTAACCAAAAACGTAATAAAGTGCAACACTCTCGGGGGAGGGGATGGAGGGGTCAAGACTCCCTTGCCTCACTGTAAATACGTCCCTGATTATTTTTATTGCAAACGATTCATAGGAAAGTTTTTCTTTGTTCAACCGAAACTGCTTCGCTTCCAATCTAGCATGCAAAATACAACATAAACGTTAAAAATAAATAACAAAGCAGAAAATAAAACTAAAAATTAAAATGCGGAATTTCAAGACGATTAAATGAATACGCTCTTTCGATATTCTGTCGTGAGCGACGTGAATGTGTGCCCTCCTCGACATATTTGCATAAAACTGATTTGCTCACGACAGCGCGAAATTCCCAAATAAAGAAAATTCCCGGAATGGGTGTCCCACGGTCATTCGTTTGAATTTGTCGGACGATTTTCTCCTAATGTATCGGACATGCAAATGAAAATCATCTCATTCAATCTAGCCACACATCAGTATTTCTGATTTTTTTTCTAAAGCTTCGTCCTTCACCGACTTTATATTAGTCTGTCACCAACTTTCATTTGAATACTGAATGCTTCTCTTTACTACTATGCTGAGACCGTGGAATATTATTTTAGCCTGGAGACCTTTAACGAAGTACAAAGCAAAGGGCTCCGCAGAATTTTGAGTTGATATACGATATACTGTATAACCGTTGGATCCTCAATGGTGCATTCATTTCAGGGGACCGTTATTCGCTACGATGCATTTATTCTGATGAATTGTGACGGAACTTAATAACGGCAAATCATTTTGAACGCTAATATCGTTTTCTAACATGTTTTCTCCATTTCAAACTTCCAACTCCAAATGTTCTCGCTTCATGCATGTGAATCTCGTGCATGTCTCTGTTGAATAATGAAGGAACTTTAGATTTTAAACTCGTGTGAGTTATGTTTTATGACACACTGAATTACTTTTGCAGCCCCGGTGGTGCAGTGGTCTAAGCGATGGCCTCTGATCATTCGTCCGAAAGTTGTCCGGGTTCGAATCCTGGTGAGGCGTGGATGTTGAGTTTGTCTTACGGCACTGGCTCTCTCCCTTCTCTGGAACCAGTGGCCCTAAATTAGGGACGGGCGACTGCTTATAGCCCGTTGGGTTGCTCACGGTGGTCGTTAAACCTCCAATCGAAAAAACAAATTACCTTTCTTTAGGAACACTTACCTAATAACGCGATGGTCCACCGTTCTGTGCAATCACGACTCGCAGACGCCTACGAACAGACTATACGAACAGACTAACTCCTCCATACATAACTTGACCTATGTACGAACAGACTAACTCCCCCACACATAACTTGAACTATGTACGAACAGACTAACCCCTTCATACATAACTTGACCTATGTCCGCTGTGGCAGCTGTGTCAGTTTATGCTCATTCAGTGGAGGATAATCAGCAGTTCTCACACCCCGTTCTAACATATCACACAAATGTTCAATTGAGTTACAATCAGAAAACTTTGGAGGCCAAAGCAATGTGACGAATTTTAGTGCTCCTCCAAACACTCAGTAGTGATATGAGCCTGATGGCACGGTACGTTGTCCTGCTGACAGATGACACTGTGGTCCTGGTAAACCTTCTTTAGATATGGATTGAGATGGTCAGCTAACAGGTACTTGTAGCGCCCACCATTCCGTGTTTGTTGGATGATGACCAACGGACCTAGAGCTTGCCATGAGAAAGCTCCCCAAACAAGAACGTAACCTCCACCGGCCTGTTGAACACCAACTGTGCAACCAGGGGATGGGGCTTCATGCTGTTTATGCCATATGAGGACTCGGCCATCCGCATGGTGCAGCAGGAAACGGGACTCATCACTTCAGACGACCTCTATTCATGTGTCGAGAGTCTATTGCGGACGTTCCTTAACCCATGCGAGGCGTTGTCTGTTATGAATTGGCATCATCATGGGCAACCTGGTTGGTCGCCGGCTTTGGAACTCCAGACGAAGCAAGATACGGCGCATGGTGCCTGGGGAAATAGGTCGAACTGCGCCGTTGTTGTCCTGGTAGGTAAGCTGTGTTACTTTCACATGTCGTTGATGAGACATTGGTCGTGAGCCCGACGCTCACCTCTAGGACCGACAGTGCGTGGCTGACCAATGTGAGCCCTTCTGTTAGTGGCGTGTGCACATTGTGAATCCCGTCCAAGATGTTGATTCGGTGATTCAACATGGTTCAGTCACTATCCAGATCGCTTACGGTTATCGTATGCATCCACTTTTCATCACAAGTTGGTATACCATCAAGTAGGGGCTCCTATTCTTTGCGAAGCAGAAGGTTACTGTCCATCTAAAACCGTTGTTGTTTCTGATGCTCTGTCAGTTCGTGTGGGACCCACGTATGGAACTTCTTCATCTTACGAATTCGGTGGAGATGTTCGGAAATCATTGACACCGACACATTGTACTGTCTGGTTAGTTTTCTGACTGTGAAGGATTTGCCTCCACATTCGCCTTCAGAACGTCGTTGTCAATGTCCGAATGTCGTCCTCGGCCCTCCTCATCATATAGGATCGTGTCACCAGAACGAAACTTTTTGAACCATCGACGAACAGTACGTTCAGATATTGCCTTTTCGCCCCAAGCCTCGAGTACATTACCGTAGGTTCGTGCCGCATTACGACCGAATTTGTACTCATGAAGCAGAATCGCCGACAACTCATTCCTTTCTAACATGCTTACAGACCACTCTCACACGAGTAGCAACGACTGCAGCTCAACTGATTATGGCGTGTGTGTGGCGTCTGAATCGCCATTCAACTCGTAAGAAAGACGCTGCGAGTAGGTTGGTCTGCAAGCACTATGGGTGAGTTGAATGTGGCACCTCAGAAAATTGGCCATTATTTTTCGAACAACCTGATAGTAAATGTTTCGATGTAAAACGAAGCAGCCGTACTGGTAACGCAGTGGTCTAAGCTCTGGTTTATGATCATTCATTCGAGACGTATATAAGATAGAGTCCAGCATGAAGCGCGGCTCGTTTGATTGTCTTTCGATACTAGCTACCCCGTTCCCTTCCTGGAACCAGTGGCCTTAAATTAAGGACGTGCGACTGCTCAGGTGATCATGAAATCCTGATGCGAAATTGAAGCAACAAAACAAAATGTACAGGTGTTTCAGCCCAAGTAGCTGGAAAGAAAAGTAAACAAGTTAATAAAATCATGCAACGCATTGATTATGTTACGCTATCCAACTTACCAGAAATCATTACTCAAGTTATGACGATGATGGAAGTGGAATAAATCTCGCTCCTGTGTCCACATTTCGATTATATTAAACAGACTTGGTCCAGTATGCCTTCGGAACAACATACTAAAGTTTTGTCGCAATATTAGCATTTTTAGTCAAGTTACGAGGATAATGGCTGTAGAACAAATCTCGCTCCTGTTTCCTGACCTTTGACCTCATTTCGATTATATTAAACAAAACCGGTTCAGTATATCTCCGGAACAACATGATGACGTTTTCTCGCAATCGAAGCATTTTCACGTAAGTTTTTACACATAAGGGCGATGGAATGGATCCCGCACCTGTGTCCTGACCTTTGACCCCATTTCGCCCATTTTCAATAGGGTTCCTTCCTAGGTTGTCACCTACCACATACTAAAATGTCATCGAAATCGAACCATTTTTACGCGAGTTATCTTGCAGACAGACAGACAGACGGATAAAGCTGGAGCATATACGCTTCTTCAACCTACGGTTGGAAAGCGTAAAAATGGATGAAGAAAATATGGGAGGACAAGATACGGGAATTCCTGCAAGACAAAATGATAATTTGTGTGAAACCTCGAAATGACGGTCACAGCTCCGAACAGAAGCAAGTGACCATTGTTAAAAGGTGGCCGTTGTTCGACGGTTAGGCCTAAGTAAATATCTGTAGTCCGTTGCATTTGCACTAACGAAGAATAAGTGTATGAAACGCATGCGTGATGAAAACGATTGCAGTGATTTCTTGTGATGTTGAATAAAACGCAATGCAATAAATAAATGAAAAACAAATCAAGGTGTAGAGATTTAGGAAAACGGTGTCTGGCATCTGGTGTGAGATTAACCTTAGGTATAGCATGCTAGGAGATTAGGGTACTCTATAGGAACGATAAAAAATAAATGTTTGACAGTAGAATATAAATACACAGTTAGCTCGCCACGCTCCGAGCAGAAGGAACAGCACCCACAGGAACCAAACCTAGAGATACCGCTACTAACGCAGAACATACCAGGCACCAGCAAACATCTCACCAGCTCCCTGGTGGCAACTGAAACATACACGAAAGCTGGAGCTCGCCTCATGGAAAACTTAACCATAACTCCTTTCTTTTCACCTAAGCACACTATTGTACCAGCCATAATCCAACTCAGTCACAGCTCCTTAGCAGTATGTTTTTCCCTATTTTCTCCCTCTCGACGACATTCCAAAGGAACTACTCAAAATTCTACGGGATAAGGTGTTCGTCAGATCTTTTTCGAGACTATCTGGGGTGTCCATTGACCACTGTTAAGAGATTTCATTGTTCGGTAGTAATCGGTAATGTTGATCCCACAGCAGCGCTTCTGTGTCAACCAAAATTTACTGTAGCTTGGAGGTGTCCATTAACGGGGGTCTCACTGTACAAAATCTTCTTAAATAAGACGTGTGCTTGATAACAGCGAGGCTCGAATTCTGTGCCAAATAGCTTCAACTGGAGACATATGATATATCAACAATAAATAAAACCTTACGTCATCAGCAATTTTGTTTTGGCAAATGTTTTGGATATTGCTTTGAGAAGCTTACTTCTCTCGGAGAACAAATTCGTGGTGCGTATGTCATCATCATTGTCAACCATTCACAATCCACTGCTGGACGAAGGTCTCCCCAAGTTTCCTCCACAACGGTCTGTCTTGTGCCAGTCTCCTCCATGTCACTCCCGCATACTTTCGAATGTCATCCACCCATCTTCCATGTGGTCTTCTTCTGGGTCTTTTCCTGTCCCTTGAAATCCAATCTAAAATTTCAACTGTCCATCGATGGTCTGTCCTTCTGGCAGTATGTCTAGCCCATTGCCATTTCAGGGATTTAACTCTGATCATGATGTCTTCCACTTTTGTCATTTTTCGGATCCACGAGTTCCTCTTCTTATCTATATTGGTTACAACAAGCATGCACCTCTCCATGCTGCTTTGAGTTGTCTGCAGCCTTTGTATGTCTCTTTTAATTAAGGTCCACGTCTCTGCACCATACGTAAGCACTGGAAAAATGCATTGATCAAACACTTTTCTTTTAAGACATAACGGCATATTGCTCTTGAAAATTATGCTGTTTCTTCCAAAAGCTCTCCAGGCAAGTTTTGTACGCCGATTAATTTCTTCATCAATGTGACCCTCACTTGATATCTGCTGTCCAAGATAAACGTACGTGTCTGTTATCTCCAGCTTCTCTCCATCAATCGATAAATCTTCATTTCTTGTAAAAGTATTGAACATCCCTTTTGACTTTTGAAAGTTCATTTTTAATCCCACTTCTTTACTCTTGTCAGCAGGTTCGCGAATCATACTCTGCAGCTCTGATGGGGTAGTTGCAAAAATGACTACATCATCAACAAAACGAAGGTGGGTTAGATAATCTCATTCATCTTTATCCTTTGCTTTCCCAATTCAGTGATTGAAAGACATTTTTCAATGTGGCATTAAAGAGCTTCGGAGATATGGTGTCACCACCTTGTCTCACTCCCTTTCCAATTTTTATGTGTATTTAATTGTCAAACAGCCGAATCTCTGCACTTGCATTTCCATAGATGTTATTAATAATATTAGTGTATGCATCTTCACGTATGTACGTACGTTTAAATAGGCTGCTGAAATGAGTGTCTCACTGTGTGCGTTTCTAGGAGTGTCGCTGCGGTACGTATTCTCTTATATGATGTAGAAAAAAGCAAGTCTAAAAATTTTCCATTTTTCCACTTACAGGAGCGCCCTGATTAACTGTTAACATTAATTTGCATTTGTAGCAAAAACTTATTTTATTAGGAGAATTAATTGTGTCGCACAATTGTATGCACACTTAAATAAGATTATTTTCGTAGCATAAAATTTCATACACGTGTCAACAGTGCATAATAGCGCTTTAATAAAAAAAAAGAAAAAAAAGAAAGAAGCTACGATATCGTCAGCGTACCAAAAAAAAAGGGAGGTGGGGTGGTAAGAAGTAGACATTACCTCCGACTTCTTGTGGTAATTCGGGAAAGTCGAAAAATTAGCAGAACTTTCCGAAACTGAATACATTTAGCCAATGTATTCTCACTATGCCTTGAGAAGGGTTCCCTATCACTTCGTCCGTGTTCATTTCGTCCAACGTTCACTTTGTCCAGTTCATTTCGTCCACGCTCACTTCGTCCAACGTTCACTTTGTCCAGTTCATTTCGTCCAAGCTCACTTCGTCTAGTTCATTTCGTCCAACGTTCACTTTGTCCACTGCTCACTTCGTCCGCTGTTCACTTAGTCCAAAGTTCACTTCGTCCACTGTTTATTTCGTCCACCGTCCACTTTGTCCACGTTCATTTGGTCCTCAGAATAAATGGAATACCGTGGATTTTTTTGTTTTCATGGAGTTTTTGTTATAGGCAGAAGAAAAGGTCAGTGGACATTCCTTGCATACGATACGTTTTTTTCTGTCGGAGTTTCTCGATTAAAATATAACTATTTTAAATGTTATTTAAAGTAAAACAAGGAACTTAACTTTGAAGAGCTTTTTAATTCTTTTGTGTGGTACGATGTCAATCAATACAGCATGACTCACGCTATGTTCGGAAAAGGACTTTAAGGTGGGAATTCTTTAATAAAGCTGCACTTTTATTTAGGCACTAAATATTTACATAAGATGACAAGTTATTCATATTTCTCTTTTACTAACTTAGGCACTAAATACTAATTACTATGCCTCATGTGTAGGCCCTTTTGACAGTTTTCATTCTGCCGATGTCATATTCAAAACGTTTACGTATCCACTCAAGGTAATAATAATATTATGCTTTTACTGAGGTACGAAATATTAATTCATAATCCCTAGGCTTAGTCCGTTTCAACAGTTTTTATTCTACGGATCTCATATTCATAACGTTTACCTATCAACTCAAGGTAATAATATTGCGCTTTTATTTAGGCACTAAATATTATTTCATATGCCCTAGGCCGTGGCCTTTTTCACAGTTTTTGTTCTAATTACGTCATATTCATAACATTTACATATGAAATCAAGGTAATCATACTGCACATTTGCTCAGGCACTAAATATCATTTCATAATCCCTAGGCCTAGGCCTTTTTTACAATATTTATTCTACGGATGTCGTATTCATAATGTTTACGTATCAACTCAAGTTGATTATACTGCGCTTTTACTTTGGCACTAAATATTATTTCATTGGCCCCAGGCCTAGTCCTTTTTCACAGTATTCCACGGATGTCATATTCATAACGTTTACATGACATAAAAATTTAGTAATATTGCGCTTTTACTTAGGCGCTAAATATTAATTCATAGGCCTTAGGCCTAGGACCTTTTAACTGTGTTTATTATACCGATGTCCTAGGCCTAGTAATTAATATTTTATGCCTAAGTAAAAGATCAATATTAATAACTTGACATGTTATGCAAATGTGATCAAAAACTGTTAAAAAGGCCTAGAATTTACTAATGAATTTTTGGGGCCAAAGTAAAGGTTCAACATTAATAACTTGACTTGATATGCAAGCGTGATGAATACAACATGGTTAGAATAAAAACTGTGAAAAAGGCCTAGTCCTAGGGCCTATAAAATAATATTTAGTGCATGAGTAAAAGCGCAATATTATTACCTTAATTTGATATGAAAATGTTATTAATATGACGTACTTAGAATAAAAAGACTGAAAAAAGGGCTAGGCCTGGGGCCTATGAAATGATATTTAGTGCCTGAGCAAAAGCGCAATATTATTACCTTAATTTGGTGTGAAAATGTTAGGAATATGACGTACTTAGAATAAAAACAGTGAAAAACGCCTAGGCCTAGGCCAAATAATATTTAACGCTTGAGCAAAAGCGGGATATTATTAACTTGACTTGATACATAAACATTATGAATACGACATCCGTAGAATAAATATTGTAAAAAAGGCTTAGGCCTAGGGATTATGAAATAATATTTAGTGCCTGAGCAAATGCGCAGTATTATTACCTTGATTTCATATGTAAATATTATGAATATGACGTGATTAGAATAAAAACTGTGAAAAAGGCCACGGCCTAGGGCATATGAAATAATATTTAGTGCCTAAATAAAAGCGCAATAATATTACCTTGAGTTGATAGGTAAACGTTATGAATATGACATCGGCAGAATAAAAACTGTCAAAAGGCCTATACATGAGGCATAGTAATTTTTAGTGCCTAAGTAAAAGCGCAGCGTTATTAAAAATCCCACCTTATAGTGCATTTCCGAACATACCGTGAGTCATGCTGTAGTGATTGACATCGTACCACACAAAAGAGATAAAATGCTCTTCAAAGTTAAGTTCCTTGTTTTACTTTAAATAACATTTAAAATCGTTATATTTTAATCGAGAAACTCAGACAAGGAAAAAAATCGCTTGCAAGCAATATCCACTTACCTTTTCTTATGCCTATAACAAAAACTCCATGAAAACAAAAAAATTCCACGATATTCTATTTATTCTAAGGGCGAAATGAACGTGGACAAAGTGAACGGTGGACGAAATAAACAGTGGACGAAGTGAACATTGGACTAAGTGAACAGCGGACGAAGTGAACAGTGGACAAAGTGAACGTTGGACGAAATGAACTAGACGAAGTGAGCGTGGACGAAATGAACACGGACAAAGTGATCCGTCACCCTTGAGAAGCATAGATGATTTTATAATGAATTAGCTTTATTTACTTTCCGCTAAGCTAATTATAATGAATAAGCTCTTTCTACCAGCTAGCTAATGATAATAATGAAGCTTTCCTACTGAGCTAAGTATAATGCTTCTGCTACTGAATGATATGCTTGTACTAAGCTTCAAATAGTGAATTCAAATGGTTGTTGTTACTAGTTAATTAAGAACATGAATAAAGTCTCCTGCTAGTAGTGTAGTAATAGTATTGAACAAACTTATAACTGGTAGTAATGTTGTAGCAGTAATTAGAATGAATAAAGTCTTAACGCTGGTTGTTAATGGTAATAAACTAATGACATAAACCTAACAGCCAGACAGAAGTCTGACAAAAACTATGAATTGAGAAAGACGTACTTACTACAAAGCTCTTTTATTATGCAACTCTTAATCATCCAACGCACACACACAACTCGTTTCACAATAATGAAGAATCAAACTAATTACATAGAACGAAACTCTCACCTTCACAAGAACAACGCTCCTCTAGTATAACAACAAACGCTTTCCCTATAACAACAAAATCTCTCTTTAATAACAAACCCTCTCCTTATAACAACAAAATCTCTCTTTAATAACAAACGCTCTCCCTCGCTATCGATGAACGCGCCTATATATACTGGCTACCACCACGTCATGACTTACACTCATTGCCAGATCTCATTCAGCGGGTGAAATAATATCTCGTTCAGTTAGAAGATAATTTACATAGTAAAATAAAATAACCAGAGATAGTAAAATCAAAAGGAAAGTGAATATAGAGCATACGTTACAATTTTAAATATGCTCAGATTGCGTCGTGTGTTAGTTCTGTGATAAGCTCCTGAAATGTTTTTCTGTGATTTCCAAAGTAAGCTAATTATTTTTGTTTATTATTATATGACCGCGAAAGGAGATCTAATTCATTATTATGTCATCGACAATGCAAATTCCGGCATTGCGAAAAATAAATTCAGATACCTAACAGCATAAATTTTCACAGAACTACGCAACGTCATCGTTGATAAAATTACCTTTCCATTTGACCTACTCGCCAAAGGGTATCCTATTCACTGGGCAGTCCACACGTGAAGAATCTTGAAGCCTTTTCCCTTTGCCAATCGATCATCCAATAAGATCGTGATCGCAGCTTGCCAATTAAGTAAATCATGGTGCAAATTATCGTATCATATTCAGAGAGAAACTCACGAATAAAGTGGAGGTCAGTCTAATACTCGTATTCTCTACCAGAAGCTATTGTGCTACGCTGACATACAGAGAGCAAATGCAGAGTTCTGTGTTTGCCCAATAACTGCCGAAAGCTGAGCTGTTTAACATTCAGAGAGCTTAAGAATTGCTAAACTGAAGATTTACCGATCAGATCCTCATCATGAAAAGACGAAGCAAGCTTCAGATTAAAACAAAAAGGTGAGCTCACACTTTCCAACTCCAATTAACTTCATTCTCTGATGAGATCGCATTTTTCACCTTCAATTAGCTTTACATTCCTGGTGATATCGCATTTTCCACCTCCAGTTAGCTTTGTGTCTCTGGTGAGATCGCATTTCTCACCTCCCATTATCACCTCCACTTTTCACCTCCAATTAGTTTCTGGTGAAATTGCACTTTCCACCTACAGTTAGATCATCGTGACAAATTTTACAGGAAGAATGATTCCAGATTCCATTATAGTATGCAAATGACTTGTGTAAGTCTATTCCAAATCAAACTGCTTTTGTTCTGAATGGCCGAGGTGGGTCTAAAGCGTATTAATATAAAGCTCACCACATGCAGCGTTTCCATTATTTTGAAAAAAAAAAAAAAATATTTTTAAACCACTGTATTCGCGTAACTGTGGAGACCAAATTTGTGCCCCTATTGACCAGATTTGAAAATTTCTTTTCGCGGTGAAAAAAATTGATAATTGAAAAAAAATATTATTTTCGCGGTGAGAAATTGGTAATTTTAAAGCAAGCGACTATCGAGTGCATAGAGTTTCCCAGAGACAAAATACTAATTTGCGAATGTTATGTTACAACAAAAGTACTGTATGTTGTAAAGACCAACATTTCTTTTCTTATTTTGTGTAACTAAACTTGAATCAAGACATGGCTGACATTTGTCTAACTAAACTTGAATCTTCCTATAGAAGCATCTAGGGAGGAGAAGTGCAAGCATTCTCGCTTTTTCCATCTCTTAGACTTTAGATCCAAGAATTATTTTATTCTCCTGGCGTTTGTGGGAAACTGTCTAACATTTCATATCGTCTTTTCCGGCGCTTAGAGCGCTGTGTGGAAAAAAGAGAAACTTTTGCAGTTTCCATGACCCTAAGCTCGGAAAGGCGTTTAGAAGGACCACGAAAGGCGATGGTGGTAACAATACGTGTTGTTTTATCACCTGAGGGGAAACAAAATGAGATTTCGGAACCAGTTGATAAAGACTTGCATTTGAATACTGATACTGTAAAGAACTCTATGCTACGGTTTTTACGATCCTGCCAAGGAAAGAACATTAAAAAATGACTGCGTCGAGAAAATGCAAGCATGAAAGATGTGAATTCCCTGAACTTCGAAAATTCAATCCTAAAAATGGATGCGGATTATTCCTGAAGGAAAATGCTGAGTTAGATGAAATATTATTTCGATGAAGACTTGTGGATTTAGGAAACGTTTTCTTCATTCAGAGCATAGTTTCTCAACGAAATACTTGAAAAGGAATACTAGAAATATGCAAGAAATTCTGTTGCCCTACTAATGTGGTTACAGATTTTCCTTCCCCATGCACTGTTAAAAAAAATATTGAAATTCCTGAGCGACTTTCCGTAATTCCTTTCGCGAATTAACAAAGCATATTTCTGAAAAACCTTTTCCATGAAATGACGGGGAAAAAACCCCTGAATTTCACAAATATGTCAAACGCCAGGAAAATATTGCATTTTCAAAAACCTTCCCGCAATTCCTTTCTTATATACATGATAAATTGCCGGTTTTAAGAGGTGTTAACGAAAAATTAGGAATTTTCAGAAACCTTTCCGCAATTTCTTTTTTATATCCACGGTAGATTGCAGTTTTTAAGAGGTGTTAACGAAAAATTCTGAATTTTTGGAAGGTTTTTAAAATTGCGGGAAGGTTTTGCTTTTATGCGTCATAGAAACCTTTCCGCAATTCCTTTCTTATATTCACGATAAATTGCCTTATTTTACGCTTTCCAACCGTAGGTTGAAGAAGCGTATGTGCTCCAGCTTTGTCCGTATGTAGCATGTGGTAAGAGACAAACAGGGGCGAACCCTACTGAAAATGGGCGAAATGGAGTCAAAGGTCAGGACATAGGAGCGGGATCCATTCCACTGCCTTTCTTCCTCATAACTTACGTAAACATTCTTCGACTTCGATGAAATTTTAGTATATGGTAGGGGAGTACCTGGGGACATACCCTATTGAAAATGGGCGAAATGGGGTTAAAGGTCAGGACATAGGGACGGGATCCATTCCATTGTCTTTATGCATCGTAACTTGCGTAAAAATGGTTCGATTTCAATGAAATTTTAGTATGTCGTAGGGGACCCCTCGGGACGAATGCTGTCGAAAATGGGCGAAATGGGGTCAAAGTTCAGGACATAGGAGCGGGATACATTCCATCGCATTTATGCGTTATAACTTACGTAAAAATGCTTCGATTGAAATAAAACTTTATGTTGTTCCGGAAGCATACTTAATCGGTTCTGTTGAATTTCATCGAAATTCGGGTCAAAGGTCAGGACATAGGAGCGAGATTTGTTTCACAGCTATTATCCTCATATCTTGACTAAAAATGCTTCTAATGCAACAAAAAACGTTAGTATGTTGTTCCGGAGGTATACTGAACCGGTTCTGTTGAATATCATCGAAATGGGGTCAAAGGTCAGGGCACAGCAGCGAGATTTATTCTACAGCCATTATCCTCATAACATGAGTAACGATTTCTGGTATGTTGGAAAGCGTATCATAGTCAATGCATTGCATGATTTTACTAACTTGTTAGAGGTGTTAACGGAAAATTAGGAATTTTAAGAAACCTTTTCGGAATTCCTTTCTTATATTCACGCTAAATTGCCGTTTTTAAGAGGTGTAAACGGAAAATTAGGAATTTTCAGAAGCTTTTCCGTAATTTCTTCCTGATATTCACGGTAAATTTCCGTTTTTTACGCTTTCCAACCGTAGGTTGAAGAAGCGTATATGCTCCAGCTTTGTCCTTCCGTCTGTCCGTCCGTCCGTCAGCAAGTTTTTCACGTGAAAATTGTTCGATGTCGACGAAATTTTAGTATGCGGTAGGGAACCACCTGGGGACGATCCCTGTTGAAAATGGGCGAAATTGGGTCAAAGATCAGGACATAGGAGCTGGATCCATTCCATTGTCTTTATGCGTCATAACATGCGTAAATATGGTTCGATTTCGATGAAAATTTAGTATGTGGTAGGGAACCACCAGCGCACGAACCCTATTTAAAATAGGCGAAATGGGTTCAAAGGTCACAAGAGCGGGATATATTCCATTGCCCTTATGCGTCATAACTTGCGTAAAAATGGTTCGACTTCGATGAAATTTTAGTATGTGGTAGGGAGCCACTGGGGACGAACCCTATTGAAAATGGGCGTAATGGGGTCAAAGGTCAGGACACTGACAGGGGATCCATTCAATAGCCCTTGTGCATCATTACTTACCTAAAATGCTTGGATTGTGACAAAACTTTATCATGTTGTTCCGGAGGTATGGTGAACCGGTTCTGTTGGATATCAACGAAATGGGGTTAACAGTCAGGACACAGGAGCGAGATTTATTCCACACTCATTATCCATATAACTTGAGCAATAATTTCTGGTATGTTGGAAAGCGTATCATAATCAATGCATTGCGTGATTTTACTTACTTGTTAAGAAGTGCAAACCGAAAATTAGGAATTTTCAGAAACCTTTCCGCAATTCCTTTCAAATTTGAACTTAACGATTCTGTTCTTACTTTTTTTTGTATCCATATGACGGAAAATTTCTGTTAATAGTAGCGATTTGCAGGAATACTTGAGTTTTGATTAACTATTAAATTTCAATTGCTGTCGGAGAATCTAATTTTGAAGTTCTTTAGTGAGATTGGATATTGTGCATAACATGTCACATGAAATTTTGGTTATTGTGGCACCGCATGTTCCTTCCCCTCTCCCGCATTTTGTGCACCAGTTATTATATATTGTTGTCGTAAGAATTGAACCGTGTACTATTATTGTACAGGTGATTGTGTGATGTCTATGTTTCACTCTGTGGACCCCTTAAGGCCAAAGCTACTGTAGGTTATCAAGAATAAATTTTATTTTTAGGAGTTTCGTTAAATCATACCGTAAAGCAGTACATTTCACCTTTTCTTAAAAATAATTGAAAGTTATTTAAGTTTTAAAAGATCTCAAGTTCTAAAGAATTTTGTTGCTTCGAAAAATCACGATGAAAAGAATACGTACAGTAGTTCATAGTAAGTCCTCGTATAGAAAAAAAATTAATACAAACCTATTCAGAACAATAATAAGTTCCAACAGCAATTAAAATAACTGATTCACCTGCATTAATAGCAAAAAAATCATTCTGCTGTTAGAGTTCTATTTCATGCTTTACGTACCAATCTGGCTAAAGTTGTAACCCGCGCGTTTTCGGTCGAAGACTAAGCCAAACGAGATTGGTTAGATTGTAACAGACGGAAAGGACATGCAAATATCAGAATTGAAGATTTTGCGAAATGTCTGTATAAATGCGGAAAACCCCAAAACGGACTTTTCTAAAATAAAAGGGAATTACCGACTGCAGAAAACCTGTGAAAATACGGAACTAAAAGAAACGGGAACATATAAAAACGGAAATTTCATTAAAAGTCAGACACCTACCTGCAGATTTGCTGCACGTTATTTTCAAGAATTTTCCGTGAATTCACACCACTTATTTTAAAAAGTGTAGGCATGTGTGGTGTATTTGTATGATGGTGCTGGCTCTTTGCCTTCCTTAGAGTCAACAGCCCTTTATCGGGGACCTATTGCACTTAGAGTACTGACGGTGATCGTTAAACTCCGAGAGAGAAAAAGTGGTGAACTTTCACCTGAAAGGAAATGTTCCTCATATAAAAAGTGCATGTTGCCATACTATAAAATTTCTTGTCATTGCGTATTTCCAACTATAGCAGCATCATCATTGCAACCTTAACGGCGTCCTCCATACACTGGAGCCCGTGGTCAAGTTATTTTTATTTAAATACTGAATACATGTTTTTATCGTTATTTCGATGCAAGGCGACACCATATTTCCCAAGCTTTTCAATGCCACGTTGCTAACTTTGTTTCAATCACTGAATTGAAATGACAAGGGGATAAAGGCTAGTAAAGAACGTTCAAACCACGTTCTCGTTTTTCTAATGGTATAGTCATTCCTTTGAAGGACCCCCTCAGATTTGCCGATTATTAAGCACACCTGACAAAAAATTAGTCATCCCTAACAGAAATGACAGTAGGAAGTCACCGGATGCACAGAGGGCGCCGTGATAGCATTGTCGGGAGATAAATAGCACTGACGGGGTCTACGGGATCATTTCTGTCTCGTGCAGTGGTGAAGAGCAACGTGTTGTGTTGAATTTAGTCTGCAATATGGGACGTAAGCCAGATGTTACTGAGTGGCAAAGGGAGCCATCGTGTTTGGCCTTTCCCACGGACACAAGGTGAATGAAGTCGCCCAATCTGTTGATGTGTCGAAGCGTACTGTCCAGCGGGTCTACAAACAATGCTGTAGTTCGCAGTTAACTGATAATCTGCGACGTAACTGTTAGAGCTGTCAGCGGCTGGTGGACCAGCTGTTTAAAGGTAAACAGTACACAGACGACTCAACGGACAATGACTACAAGCGAAAAGACCTGCGATTTGCAATCCACTCACTACGTCAGTATGACAGGGTGCTAATTTTTAGACAACATCTAGACTGGACAGAAAATCAATGGGCCAATGTCCTCTTCTCCAGTGAATCCAGGCTTCATCTCGAAAGTGTTAGCAGTCGTGTCCTCAGCTGGAGAGAACCTGAAACCCATTATTTCCCCACAAAAAGTGGTGTATTCGTCTGGGGTTGTATTATGCCCAACGGGCGCACACAATTCCATTTCCATTCTGGTGGAACTTTAACAGGTCGGAGATGCAGAGACGAAATCCTTGATCCCTACGTGACCCTTTTTCGGGATGATGTTGGTCCAGATTTCCTGTTCATGGACGATAAGGCTAGACCTCATAGAGTTGCTACTGTCGCTGATTATCTGGAAAGTGAAGATATAGCTCATGATCAGCGCATTCCCCAGATCTCAGCCTAACAGATTATGTCTGGTATGCATTGGGGAGACACATTGTAGGTTGTCAGCCTCCTACTATACTCCGAGTCACCCTAAAAGTGTACTGTTGTTAAAGGCGGAAGAGCCCTATCACGCTCGTCGTGGAATACAAGAAGGGCATCCATTTACGTTAATGTGCTCTCGTGTTTCCTTTGTGATACCCCCCCCCGTCACACATCACAAAACAGTAGGGATTGTGGGTCTGGAGGAGTACGACCTACTTCCCCTACTACCTGTTTATAACCCTTTAACGACCATAACTCTAAATTCTAGTATCTCTCAAAGTACCATAACGCCCGAAACTGCCTGTTGTTTGATTTCTTTGTTTAGCAACAACAATGGTGACTGACGGTGACTCCTGCTGGTCTCTCATAGGTCCTGCGAATTTAAAGAACAGGTAAGGGTGGGGAATGTGAGTCATTCTAGACAGGCGTTTTCGTCTTTGTATGTACGTGCGTTTTGGGCGTTATGGTCGCTAGAGGGTTAAATAACCTACCCTCCGAGTTTCCCCGATCGTCAATTTATTGCATCTGTGTTACGAATGTTGGGAGAGGTCTTCTACCCCTCCTCCCTTCTCTATGAGTTGTATGCCAAATGGACAGAAACAGCCAAAAGTGCAAACCTCTTGATTGAGGAACTTATCATATCAAATTTATTTCTAAAAGCGCTCTAACTTCTTTCTGGAAATTTTTAGATAGCAATTTTGTCTGATAAACTGGTGAGCAAACAAAAATGGATTCTAAGCTATAATTCTACTGCTTTTTGCTCTTAATGCTAGGGACTATTTTTCGTAGCGGAGGTAGCTGTTTGGTACCCTTCATAGTGGTACATTCTTAGGTTGGCTCGGAGTATAGAGCTCTCGAGAAACTCCGATCTGCTTTTGTTCAAGAGTGGGATTTCTGTCCAGTGTCTACTTGTTTCCCTTGTCAACAGACATTGGTGTGACACTTGTATCGCTGGTTGTCATACGCGGTGCTAGACCGTTGTGCAGAATCAGGAACGCCTCTGAAAACTTCCTGCTGTTTTTAACCATTTTGGACTATTGGTATGTTTTCCTGGTTCATAATTAGCACGCCTTTTGTAAAAAAGATCCTGCTTATGTTATCGCTTTGTCCGTTCGTCTGTGGACACCATAACTCTGGAACTATTAGTCCGATTTGAAAAAAAATGCAATGATGATCCTTATATTCCGTTTATCTGTTTTGCGATGCAAAACTTCGCCACTAGAGGGCGTAACCGCAGATGATATCGAATTCAAAATACATTTTATTGCATATAATTTCTTCTAAATATCCGATTGAAAAAATGTCCCCTTTATATTGAAGACTATTTAGGCACAGTTTCTTTTTAAAGTAATGCACATATTTTCCGCTAGGGGGCGTAAAGGTAATTTGCGTTTTCCTTGATTTATATGCTTCTGAAACTCCGATTTGAATCATTCTTCCTGCACCGGATACAACTCCTGGTGGGAAATGTTTGTTATTAAAATTTCTGAATTTTGATAAGGAATGGTTTGGTCACCCAGGGGGCATAAGCTTTTATTTCTGCTTCTAAATTATTTACAGTAAAATCTGAGCTTCCGAAAACTTGATTGAAAAAATTATTCCGTAGACCGATACAGCTCACCTCGAAAAACCTTTTCAGGATACTTTATTCTTAAAATAATGCACTGTTTTTCCGCCAGGGGTGTAGATATACATTTTATTTTTGTCGATATGTCTGCTTTTAAGCATCCGATTTGAAGAATTCTTTCTTTGTTGGAGAGCGTTTCTAGTGTGAAATGTTTCTCGTATAATATCAAACTTTTCTTAATGCACAGGTTTGCCACTAGAGGGCGTTAGCTCGTGGTCCGGTTTACAGCAATATCTGCGGGACTAAAAACCTGATTTTTTTTTTTTCTATCGGTCAGATACCGCTGACTTTGAAAATTCTTTGTGTATATTTTCTTGCCAAAACAATGCACAATTTCGCCGCTACGGGGCGCCAACTTTTAATCTCTTTTTCTTAATATTTCGGTTTCTAAAAGTGCGTTTTAAAAAAATTATTTCAACAATGGAAACCATCAACCTTGTGAGACACGTTAATGTCAGTAGTTGAGGAGTTTTCTGGTTCACAGTTCTGTCGCTAGGTGGTGTTTCAGTACTTCCGTTTGCAGCTGTATCTCGTCTTCTGAAAACCCTACAGAGAAATTACCTTTTCACAGTATGTCATTCGCTACGATAGAGATGAGGAGCATTATCTTCTTTAAATAATGCACAGGTTTTCCGCTTGTGGGCGTACCTTTTTCTCGCTATCTCCACTACCGGGTAGCGTATCTAAAAAGTTATTTTTTCCTTAGCATAGCTTTTTCCATGAAGAATACTTTTCGCCTGTTTTCAACTTTCCCATTATGTACAGTTCTTCCGCTAGAAGGCGTAGAGTTATACAGGGTGATTCATAAAGAAGTATAAAGTTTCCAGATGCTGTAAAACAGTAACAGTTGAAGACACGGACTACAACTGCGAATCGTTAGGTAGATGTACTCATAAAGTTTGTGTCCTGCTACTGAGGGAAGTTACGTAGCTAATAGCGCGCGTCACATTACTAGTCAGTCAAAATAGCAGCGTCTGCAGTGGAGAAGGCGTTTTGTGTTCTTCGATTGAGCATAACGGAATCTACCTGTTGTGCAACAGCATTTTCGAACATGATTCGGAAAAGAACCTCCAACCAGAAAAATGTATCTACGATTGGCATAAAAAAAATTTAAACTACGGGCTGTTTGTGCAAACTTAAGTGTCCTGGACGACCCCGTGTATCGCGTTTGGGCGGAAATAGATTACCGGTTCGATGTGTATCGTGCGACTAAGGGTGCACACATAGAACATCTGTGACTGTCTCTAAAAAAACCTGAAACATTCCCCTACAATTCTGTTACAGGTAACATAAAATATCTTACATTGTTCTTGTTTTATAGTGCGTTGAAACTGTATACTTCTTTATGAATCACCCTGTATTATATCGCCTTCTATATTTTTCCTTTTGACTGTTCGATTTTAAAATCTGTTTGCAGAAATCCGGTTGTGAGCTTTTTCCTAACCGGTTGCATTCACTTTGAATAACTTTGATAATTTTACAATAATTCGTATCAGAACGGATTTAAAAGACGTGCTCATTACAACCGAAAATTCGGTGTCATCTTTCTTGTTTTGTTTTTTATGTGTTCGGTACCTCGTATTGATTTTCTTACTAAGATATCTATGTGTAGTAAACGGCCTACTTCATTGTGCCTTCTCGTTTTTGTAATTCAACACTTTTTGTTGAGTACGCTTCACTTTTGGATACCAGTGTTAAAAAAATACATCGCTCTTAACCACGTTCTGGAAACACACAGCAACCGAAAAATTGTTTTTCAGCTGCCGCTGTGGAATTGAACCAACAGAACTCTCGATATCTAGCCGAGTGCGTTACATGATATGTAACGCACTCGGCTAGATATGCGTATATGTAATGCACTCGGCTAGATATCGAGAGTTCTGTTGGTTCAATTCCACGGCGGCGGCTGAAATCAATTTTTCGGTTGCTGTGTATTTCCAGAACGTGGTTAAGAGCGATGTATTTATTTATTTACTGTCGCCACGTATTTGGAGTATTTTCAACTTGGATACCAGTGTTGTTCAACAATCAGTTGGACCGCGCCCCTAACAGCAGACCTTTGACCTTTAACACGTGAGCGCTAGATGATGGATCCCGTGGGTTCGGTTTCTTCCAAGCATTGAAGAAACACTGTTCCTGAAAGAAGCAGGTCGGAAAGAAAAAACAAATCGACATAAAAACGCACCACAGGTACAAGAAGCCATTGTACAACATGGGCATGCACAGGAAAATCTTGATGCCATCTTTAATTACTTTTGTACTATATGTAGACATCATTTTTCAACTTAAAATATTACTTTAGATCAGGATAGCTTTAAAAGTCGTTTACTCCAATTGACGGGTTCAGTACGATCCCAGATGCGTATATATCAGCAAAGGTGAGCTTTGAAAAAAATCTGAATTCTTCTCACAGAAAATTCTCTGAACTTTTATAAACAAAATGCTCAGTAAAACCAATCTTTAAGTGCGAATTTTCATTTTATTATATCTTCGAAATTTCTGCAAACAGCAGAATTTGTTTTTCGAATGTCATTCAAATTTTAGTGAACAAAGCATCGAGCGAAGTTTTTTTTTTTAATATGCAAATTTATGTAGTTTGTTATTAAATGATTCTGGTCTGCTAACGGAAGAAAAACAGGGAAGAAAAACCATCCAAAACTTGAAAATGTTTCCCCAGGAGAAAAAACGTTCAGTTCCAAAGTGAAAGAAGTTTCTGCTGCGGGATTGAAGGGGAGACGGGGGAGAGAAGGCGGATGCAACGTCAGATGCACGTGAAAGCATATTAAGCGGATTTTGCAGCCGGCTGCCTCGGGGCCAGTTTACATCTTTGCGTCGGAAAACTTGAAATAAAAAGTCTAGTATCCCAAAATAATGCGGACGCTGTGAATTCTAGCGGAAATATTCAGAAATCACTGGGAATTCTTTGATGATTTTCTTTCCGTGCTCCTTTCATAAATTATAATATCCGAACAGATGAACCAACTGATCGATCTCGAATTGAAATTCAAAAAATCGTTTGCTTTGTCAAACCTAATCCCTGTATGGTAAAGATTTTTACACCGCTAGGTGAATTATCCGCACCGGTTGGGCGCCAGAAAAGCTCGTAAATAATAACGATGCGGGGTTTTTTTAACTTTTTACACTACACGTTTCGCTATTCAAATATCATACTTCGATACTCAATGTGCCAAATTAACATAACTCTATGTGTAGGATCCAGCGAAATACACTATATTGACAGAAGTCATCGAATACCTAGAAGAGAAACACAACATAACATTCATTGATATACATTAGTACGGTGTCGGTCCACCTTTGGCCTTAATGCATGCACTGACCCTTCGAGACATGCTTTCGACAAGGTTTTGAAACACAGCGATAGGTAAGCGATTCCATTCAGTACATAATGCTGCCGCTAACTGTTGCTTAGTCGTAGGCCTTGGTTCTAAACTTCTTTTGCTGAGCTCTTATTAATCCGATAGGTCCTCTATGGGATTAAGATCAGGGCTCTGTGCTGGCCAGTCCACACACTATACGGAATTATTGTCAAACCACGCTGTAAGAGTCCTTGCTATATGACTCGGTGCATTATCCTGCTGGTACCAAGATGACTAGGTTCCATAGTATTGCCACAGAGTTCGTGGGGCATAATTGTCCAGAATATCGAGTTAGACGTGCTGGTTAACAGGTTTGTATACGATAACCAAAGGGCCGGGACCATACCAGGAAAAACACCCCCACACGAGTACACTGCCAGCTCCCAACTTGACCGTAGGAGCAGTACACTGTGGTGAATAGCGTTCCCCTGGCTGCCTCCATACCCATTCACGGCCATCAGACTGATGGATCGTGTATTTGGATTTATCAGTCCATAGGACCCGTTTCCGTTGATCTATGGTCCACAATAAATGTTCTTTACACCATGCTAAACGACGACTAGCATTCCGAGTGAAGATGAAAGGCTTATGAGCAGCCGCACGACCACAGTAACCCATGGAATGAAGTTCTCTGCGAATGGTACGTGTACATACCAAGGTTCCTGCATTTTTACTCACCTGTACACTGAGGTCTTGTGCAGTACTATATCGATTAGCTGTAACAACTCTCCTGAGGCTTCGACGTCCTCTATCACTGATTTTCTTTGGTCTGCCGGTACTTTTCGCTTCTACAGGCATGCCATGTGTCTTCCACTTATTCAGTACATCCAAAACAGTTGACTTGGGTATGTTTAAACGACTCGCGGTTTCTCTTATGGACAACCCACTAATATAACACCCAAAGTAGTATAAAAGGACGGGTCCGGCCGCAAGGAGCAGCTCCTTCTAGAGAAGGAGCAAGGGGCGTAGCTTGCGGCAGAAGGATGGGGGCGTGGTTGCTGCAGAAGGACGGGGGCGTGGCGTGTGGCCGAAGGATGTGGGGGCGTGGCAGATGACGCTAGTGTGTTGGGTTGATGCTGCCCCCTTGCGGTGCTTCTTGGAACTTTATTATTATGTTAGATCTTTGTTTTTGAGAGATGGCAACGACCGAGTCGGGGAAAGGAAATGTGCTGCCCCTAGCGGTGCTTCTTGGAACTTTCAATGTATCTTTGAGAGATGGCAACGACCAAGTCGGGGAAAGGAGATGTGCTGCCCCCTAGCGGTGCTTCTTGGAACTTTTAATGGACCTTTGAGAGATGGCAACGACCGAGTGGGAGAAAGGGGGTGGATATAGGGGGATGTCAACTCGATGTGCTGCCCCCTAGCGGTGCTTCTTGGAACTTTTAATGGATCTTTGAGAGATGGCAACGACCGAGTGGGGGAAAGGGGATGTGTACGTTGCCCCCTAGCGGTGCTTTTTCGAACTTTTCTCGGGAGATTTATTGGACGTTGACAAATTTTTAAGAAGTCTTTCCAATATTTTTTTTTTAATTTTCTCGGGAGATTTCCTGGACTTTGTCAAATTTTTGAAGGAAGTTTTTTTGTCGTTTCCAATTTTTTTTTACTCGTATTTTTTTTTTGTCCTATTTTTTCTCTCTAATTTATTTTATTAAATTTATATTTTCAGGAATTCCCTGAGGTGTTATAATTTTTATAGACGTTGCATTATTTTTTTAATTCTTATATTTGTCCTCCCTCCAATTTTAATTTAGGCGAGGAAAGGCTTTGTTTGAAAAGATTTCGTTCCCGTTGATTCATGTTCCGCCATTTTAGTTTCACCACGTTGTCATTTTTTGAGCCATGTGTTTTGGGATGAGTCACAATTTTCTCTTTGACTCAGAAAATTTTGTATGACACGTGTTTTGGGATGAGTCATTATGATGAGTGACGCATTCGTGATAGCAGACATGACATCAGCCAACGTCGTTTTCTCCTCAGCGGGGTCGGCTTTATTTATTTTTTTTATTTTCTCGGGAGATTTGCTGGACTTTGTCAAATTTTTGAAGGAAGTTTTTTTTTTTTGTCGTTTCCAATATTTTTTGTTTCCTCGAATTGGTCTTTAATAAATTTATATTTTTAGAACTCCGTGAGGTGTTATAATTTTTATAGACGTTGCGTTATTTTTTAATTCTTATATTTTTTCTTCCCTACAATTTTAATTTAGACGAGAAAAGGCTTTGTTTGAAAAAATTTCGTTCCTGTTGATTCATGTTCCGCTATCTTTTGTCCGACATGTGTTTTGGGATGACTCACCATTTTCTCTTTGACTCAGAAAACTTTGTATGACACGTGTTTTGGGAAGAGTGACTATGATGTGTGACGCATGTCGTGATAGCAGATATGACATCAGCCAACGCCATTTCCATCGCGGGGTCGGCGGTTGACGTCATTTGAGATTCTGTTAGACGCCTTAAGTTCCAAGACTGATTTTTTCAATAACTTGTTCATTTTGCAACGAATTTATTCCTTATTTTCCCCCTAATTTCCCATTTTATATTCATAATTTTTCAACGTAACGATTTTTTTATTTTCTTTGAGGAGACTTCACACATTTTCAACGGACGTTCCAACATAAAAACGTTTTACAAAGTTTTGTGCTGCAGACATAATCTTAAAACACGGTTGTTTATTAACGTATTTACGTGTTCATGACATTTTTTTAACGTTGTACCTTTTTCCAACGTACAAAGCCACAATTTTTTATGCATAGTTAAAATATTTTTTTATTTTTTCGTATTTCTTCATGATTAATCAGTGAAATGTACCTTTTAACGCATTATCTTAATCTTTTTGTTCTAAATGCTTGCGTACTCCTTAAACTTCTTGATGTACCAACATTATTTTATTTTCTAACTTTTCAAACTAAGAACTACTTTTATCGAGGCTTTATTTTTTCTGATTCAAACAAGCAAACGTTTCTTCATTATTATTTCCGTTACCTATACAAACAACTTTTCTTACTTGCTTTTAATGTATGACTTAATCTGGTTTTCTATATAGCTGTTTCATGTTTGTGCAAGAAATATACAGATCTATAGCAACTAGCTATACATAAAATTCGTTCGTAACAGTATCTTTTTTTTTTCCAGATTTAAACCAACACACGCTTCTTAACGACTTGATATCGGTTTTCTGGGGAACTTTTCTTTTTCCTTCATTCAATTTTATTCCAGATCATGAGACGAGGAAATGCTTCTTTAGAAACGATTTCGTTCCTGTTCGCAGTAATTATTGGATTTTGACAATTTTTTTGTGAAACGACTTCATGCTAATTCTGAGTCTTTCGCCTTTACAATATTATTTTCTCGTAATTGTTTCGTGTGTTCAAGAACTCTACAGGTCTTTCACAGTTAAAATTCTGGTAAAACTATATTTTCTTACTTTATTTAGCATATCATTATAGCTTCCCAATTTTCGCTATTTTACTTCATCTTTTTTGAAATTTAGTAAAACTTTTCAGTATGTCAATAATTTATTTCTTACTTGGCCAAACTTATGACTCCTTTTATTTAGACTATTTTTTTTCATTTCATTTCAGCAAAATGATTATTTTAGATGTTGCAAATCATCAGGTTTTTTTGTTTCCTTATATATCATATTTTCCAACTTGCTTTTAAAGTATTTCTCAAAGCTTGCATGTATGTCAAATACGCATTTTTTAAATCCTTCCCTAGTTTGCTATACTTTTTCGTGGACTGCCCCAACAGGAAAGCATTCATTGTCAAGGCATGAAATCTAAAACCTTTATTCTTACGATAATATTTGTATTCTTTGGGACATATTTTCTGTATATTGTTCTGTCTCGTCCGAAAAAAACATTCATTCTGGAGGCAAAGCGAGTAATTCCGTTCTTCCACTAAACATCATTTTTTTACGTTTTACTAACTCACCACCCCCATAGCGAAAATAAAGAAATACTTACTCTGTTCTCTACATATCGACTCAATCTATTTCTTTTCGAAATGCTGATCATGACATTTCAACTAAAATTTCATACTTTCACAGAAAATCATATTCTTAAACGAGCTATTTTTTACACAATTATTTCATGTATAACTAAATTTTTGTTGTTTACTCACCTCATAAAAGTCAATAAGAACTCCCCTAATCTCATTCCTTTCCCTCATTTAGTTCGCTTAAATTGAGATGTTTCAAAATTTCGCGTATATTTCATTCCCTTAATGTCCAGTTCTCCCGTGTCTGCCCCTTCATTTTTAACTTCTGTGCATGCTGCATTTTATCTTTAGACGTTTAGTTTCATTGACCTTTTCTTTCGTTTTAATTAGGTTTTCATTATCGTATTTTTTATTCATTGTCTCAGCAGAAAAATCTTTCATTCTGGAGACATAGCGACTAAGTCCGTACTTCCTCTAAACATTTTTTTTCACATTTTACTAATTGTTCAGAAAAGCAGTTGTTTCCAAACTCCCATAGTAAAAATATCGTATTCCCCTTATAGTACTTATTATATTTTTCCTTCTGTTCAGTGTTGTATGATTCTTCAAACTTTGGTTTATTTTTATGAAACTTCTTTTTTCTTTCTTAGTTTTTTTTTCTGATTCAAACTTTCAATCTTTTCCTATCGATTTAATTACTCTTATTTTCCCATTCGACTTTACTTTTGAACAGAAATGTATCTAAAATCTTCAGATGTATTTTAGTCTACAAGACCGATTTTTCCCTGTTTCAAATAAAGTCATTGTAGGATTTTAGTGTAAATGCTGCTAAATCTTTAGAACTTACTTTTCATAGTTAGATACAAATTCCTCGAGGTTTACATTAAAACATGAAAGAAGAGTGTTTTTACGCTTTCTCCAGTGTGTGAGCTTTCCCCAAGAAATTAACTTTGAATTCCCCCTATTTCTGTCGGAAACTGACAATCTCCTGCGACTGTTTTCACGCGTCTCTTGCTTACAGGAAAACCTCATATGGCATGAAATCACTTTGCTTGGCAGATTAAACTAAATTCTGGTTTTGAACTTTGAATGCAAACTCAAGCTCGCAAAAGCATAGTTTTCTGAGCAAACTTAAACTGTCTAAGATGACAAAAATCTAAAACTGCTGACTCAATGGGACAGAGCGTTTGAACTTTGCCGTTCATTCACCATTTAAGAGATCCGTCGTGAACCACTAGAAGGGAAGTAAGCAGACCCTGATTTAGTCCACTGTTTCCAAGGAAGGTAGAAAGCTAGTGTCGTAATTCAAAAGCTCTTAACTCAAGCCTCCCCAGGATTCAGTTTCGGACGAAGGAATACTCAGATGTCCATACTTAGACATTGAAAAATTGCTTCAGACAAATATTTTCTTACTTAAAGTGCTTCAATTCAGAATTTGTACTATTTAAGATTTTCCTTAGTCAATATTTTTTCTATCTTAAAAACTTCTAAAGGGTTGATTTTGAAAAAAACGAGTTCTCACAAAAATGTAAAATTTCCTCAGATTGTATGAGGAACCAAAAAAAAATTGATGAAGCTTGGACGTTAACCATTCCAACCATTTCTTTCTCTTCATGTTTCATTCCATAAACTTTCTTCAAATTCCTATATGTCCAAGAATTTTGTTAAATGTCCAAGTTCGACTCCCCCAGAAATTTTCTGAAAATGATATTCTGGAATTTTTTAAAAGAGAAACTAAGAATCCCTTCACTGAAACAAGAAATTCATATTCAAAGCATTACATCCCTCTTTCTACTTCAAATACTCTATTTGTAAATCTAAGGAAGTTTTTTTAATATTCATATATTTTTCCCTCTAACTTTAGAAGATAGTGTCTCAAAATGTATGTACATATTACGATAGTAAAATATCTTACTACTTACTGCTTGATGTTCAATTCACTTCACACCGTCTTAAGGAAATTCGTTCATTTTCTCATAACACATAGACATGTTATTTTTCTTTCCATTCACTTCAAAGACTCAATTGAGATCAACCTAATGGAGTCCTTTGAGAAAAACTTTCATAGGAAAGCATAAATTTGCCTAAAAACTACATTAAAAATAAACAAATGTTGAAAGTTCCTGTACAAGAAGGAAATTCTGTTGTGACTTCTAAACGAAAAAAGACAAATTCTAAGAAAATATGTAAAAATGTTCGTTGGATTCCATATTAAAAAAATTAGTTGAAGAAAAGTGTCATTCTTTTTTTTTGTTTTTCGGAACAGTTCATTCTTTCCTAGGGTTAAAAATGGAACACTTCATTTTTCTTAGTAGACAATTTTGAGAAAACACATTTCATTAAAAGCAGGGAAATTCCCATAGAATAACATGGGAAAACTAGTATGCATAAAAAGACTGTTTCGAAACGAGTAAAAATCTGTTGAAGTTCGTTTTCGAAAAAGTTGGAAATGGAATGAAGTAAAAACAGTCACAGTAAGTTCCTGAAAGTTGAAAATTGGATGTACTAAAAATGTCTAAGGAAAGAAATTTTTATAAAACACAGACTGTTTAGTTTTTCCAGGCTAGGGGGTCTTCAGTGAGAGCGCTTCTTTTTTCAACTCAAAGAATAAAGCGAGTCAGTTTGAAACATTTCAAACTCCCCGAAATTAAGCTGTGTACTCTGGTTTCGACTCAATACTGTAAAGCATTGCTCTCAGACCAGTCGGAATTCCGCCCCGATTGGTTGCCTAATGGAAAACATCAGACCCCTTTCCAATAACAATCCCCAAATATCCTTAAGAAAAGTCTAGCAAAAAAGCACTAGTTCACCATTAAAACAATTGGATTCATTCTGTTACTGTTTTAAACATTTCAAAAAAAGAAGTTTACATTCTCACTTTTACTTTAAAAATCTTGAAAGCTTAAATTTTGACCCATTTAAAAAAAATTCACTTAAAATTTAATTTAAAAAAATAATAATTACTCTTTAAATTTATGTCTTAAAACTTAAAAATATTTACGCTTAATATTTCAATAAATAATAAATATTCACAAACTCACCTTCTACCTTGCCCATTTAAAAAAAATAATTCTGAATTTATATAATCGAAATCATTACTTCTCCAAATAGTTCTTTCCCCTGATTGTAGAGAAGAACTCTTCTGAAATCTTCACTTTTCCACATGTGTTCATAAAAGCTTGAGCTACTTCCTTAGGATTCAACAAGGCCACAGCGTTCTGGAAACTTGAAATCGCTTTCCTGTTCCACTCAGTGTTTAGGCATGGAGGATGCATCTCAATAGGTGGAAGTACTTCCGAAATGCATTCGCGACATCTACATACCTTCAGGATGCTCTCCCCGATTAAATTTTTTAAACATTCAATTAAATTGTGTCTAAGTTCACACTCCTCAATCGATGTACTTTGAAACTTTCGGGATTCTCCGAGTACGATTTTCTGGAATTCTGAACCCATTAACAATTCCTGGATGCTGTCCCACACGCCATCCAAAATAATTTGGAGTTTCTTAAACTGCTTTCTGGTTAATGCAACTCCTGTTGTTAAGTGAAAAATCCGGAACCAGAATTTGAAAGACTTGAAGACTTCTTACTTTATTCAAACTTAGAACAGAACTAAAATTCGCTCAGCGTTTCCTTTGCATCCTGTAACCAACACATGACCCTTATCACCACGTGTTGATTGATGTGTCACGATGCGTCAGCACACTAACTGCACGATGACTGTTTCCTTATCTGGTCATCTCGCAACGAACATGCTATTGATTCTAATCAGGCAAAGCTAACTTCAGCTTGAGAGATAAACGAAAGGATTTCATTATAACTTTCATATCTTGAGAGAATAAACTAAAAAAATCTTCATAGAGTGCATAATAAGCGTAAAGAAATTCTTCAAGGCTGAATTTCCACTAAAATGATGGTGGTATACGGAAAGCGTGAGAATTTAATCAGACACCTTCAAAGAATCCATCTTGGAATTAACGCTGCTTTTGAAAAACGAGTGAACTATGAAATTCTTTGTTCTCCACACAAGAAAATTTCAGATTTCGAAATCTCGCAGTCCTGACCCACTTTTTCCTGAGTGAAATTTAACACAGGGAGGAAATCTCCACTTACGCATTCCTTTGAGTGGGGAATAGCTCTCATGAAAGGGGTCAACGGTTCCAAACAACATTGATTAAAACTGGAGAGAGGAAAAATATATGAATTAAAAAAAATAATGCATAAGCAGGATTCCCAAAAACATACAAAAATATAAGTTTTATATAAAAAAGAAATTCCAGAAAAAATATTGGTGGGGCGAAAGATTTCCCATTCTTCCATTCACGCAAAAAATTTAACGAAGTCTAATAAATCTCTCGAAAAAAAAAATTAAACAAATACTTGGACTGACAAAAGAGAGAACGACACGTGACGTCAACCTATCCCGCGCCTAGTAGTAGGAGATACACTGTTCCCCCCTCTGACATCATTTTTTTCTATGCGAACAGAAATCTACTTGAACAACCGTCTTAGAAAATGCCCCTTCCACGTTTTTTCTTCCCAGCCATGCAAAAACAATCAGATTGCCTTTTCCCACCAAAAGTTCTAGCAAGAAGGAGCAGGAGACGCCGGAACGAAGCCCGAAGGAGCCGAATAACAAGGGGGCGAGACAGGGAGGGAGCTCCTTCGGGTTTCGTTCCGGCGTCTCCTGCTCCTTCTTGCTAGAACTTTTGGTGGTCAAGGGTCATGTGTTGGTTACAGTATGCAAAGGAAACGCTGAGCGAATTTTAGTTCTGTTCTAAGTTTGAATAAAGTAAGAAGTCTTCAAGTCTTTCAAATTCTGGTTCCGGATTTTTCACTTAACAACAGGAGTTGCATTAACCAGAAAGCAGTTTAAGAAACTCCAAATTATTTTGGATGGCGTGTGGGACAGCATCCAGGAATTGTTAATGGGTTCAGAATTCCAGAAAATCGTACTCGGAGAATCCCGAAAGTTTCAAAGTACATCGATTGAGGAGTGTGAACTTAGACACAATTTAATTGAATGTTTAAAAAATTTAATCGGGGAGAGCATCCTGAAGGTATGTAGATGTCGCGAATGCATTTCGGAAGTACTTCCACCTATTGAGATGCATCCTCCATGCTTAAACACTGAGTGGAACAGGAAAGCGATTTCAAGTTTCCAGAACGCTGTGGCCTTGTTGAATCCTAAGGAAGTAGCTCAAGCTTTTATGAACACATGTGGAAAAGTGAAGATTTCAGAAGAGTTCTTCTCTACAATCAGAGGAAAAGAACTATTTGGAGAAGTAATGATTTCGATTATATAAATTCAGAATTATTTTTTTTTAATGGGCAAGGTAGAAGGCGAGTTTGTGAATATTTATTATTTATTGAAATATTAAGCGTAAATATTTTTAAGTTTTAAGACATAAATTTAAAGAGTAATTATTATTTTTTTAAATTAAATTTTAAGTGAATGTTTTTTTAAATGGGTCAAAATTTAAGCTTTCAAGATTTTTAAAGTAAAAGTGAGAATGTAAACTTCTTTTTGAAATGTTTAAAACAGTAACAGAATGAATCCAATTGTTTTAATGGTGAACTAGTGCTTTTTTGCTAGACTTTTCTTAAGGATATTTGGGGATTGTTATTGGAAAGGGGTCTGATGTTTTCCATTAGGCAACCAATCGGGGTGGAATTCCGACTGGTCTGAGAGCAATGCTTTACAGTATTGAGTCGAAACCAGAGTACACAGCTTAATTTCGGGGAGTTTGAAATGTTTCAAACTGACTCGCTTTATTCTTTGAGTTGAAAAAAGAAGCGCTCTCACTGAAGACCCTAGCCTGGAAAAACTAAACAGTCTGTGTTTTATAAAAATTTCTTTCCTTAGACATTTTTAGTACATCCAATTTTCAACTTTCAGGAACTTACTGTGACTGTTTTTACTTCATTCCATTTCCAACTTTTTCGAAAACGAACTTCAACAGATTTTTACTCGTTTCGAAACAGTCTTTTTATGCATACTAGTTTTCCCATGTTATTCTATGGGAATTTCCCTGCTTTTAATGAAATGTGTTTTCTCAAAATTGTCTACTAAGAAAAATGAAGTGTTCCATTTTTAACCCTAGGAAAGAATGAACTGTTCCGAAAAACAAAAAAAGAATGACACTTTTCTTCAACTAATTTTTTTTAATATGGAATCCAACGAACATTTTTACATATTTTCTTAGAATTTGTCTTTTTTCGTTTAGAAGTCACAACAGAATTTCCTTCTTGTACAGGAACTTTCAACATTTGTTTATTTTTAATGTAGTTTTTAGGCAAATTTATGCTTTCCTATGAAAGTTTTTCTCAAAGGACTCCATTAGGTTGATCTCAATTGAGTCTTTGAAGTGAATGGAAAGAAAAATAACATGTCTATGTGTTATGAGAAAATGAACGAATTTCCTTAAGACGGTGTGAAGTGAATTGAACATCAAGCAGTAAGTAGCAAGATATTTTACTATCGTAATATGTACATACATTTTGGGACACTCTCTTCTAAAGTTAGAGGGAAAAATATATGAATATTAAAAAAAAAACTTCCTTAGATTTACAAATAGAGTATTTGAAGTAGAAAGAGGGATGTAATGCTTTGAATATGAATTTCTTGTTTCAGTGAAGGGATTCTTAGTTTCTCTTTTAAAAAAATTCCAGGATATCATTTTCAGAAAATTTCTGGGGGAGTCGAACTTGGACATTTAACAAAATTCTTGGACATATAGGAATTTGAAGAAAGTTTATGGAATGAAACATGAAGAGAAAGAAATGGTTGGAATGGTTAAAGTCCAAGCTTCATCAATTTTTTTTTTTGGTTCCTCATACAATCTGAGGAAATTTTACATTTTTGTGAGAACTCGTTTTTTTCAAAATCAACCCTTTAGAAGTTTTTAAGATAGAAAAAATATTGACTAAGGAAAATCTTAAATAGTACAAATTCTGAATTGAAGCACTTTAAGTAAGAAAATATTTGTCTGAAGCAATTTTTCAATGTCTAAGCATGGACATCTGAGTATTCGTTCGTCCGAAACTGAATCCTGGGGAGGCTTGAGTTAAGAGCTTTTGAATTACGACACTAGCTTTCTACCTTCCTTGGAAACAGTGGACTAAATCAGGGTCTGCTTACTTCCCTTCTAGTGGTTCACGACGGATCTCTTAAATGGTGAATGAACGGCAAAGTTCAAACGCCCTGTCCCATTGAGTCAGCAGTTTTAGATTTTTGTCATCTTAGACAGTTTAAGTTTGCTCAGAAAACTATGCTTTTGCGAGCTTGAGTTTGCATTCAAAGTTCAAAGCCAGAATTTAGTTTAATCTGCCAAGCAAAGTGATTTCATGCCATATGAGGTTTTCCTGTAAGCAAGAGACGCGTGAAAACAGTCGCAGGAGATTGTCAGTTTCCGACAGAAGCAGGGGGGAATTCAAAGTTAATTTCTTGGGGAAAGATCACACACTGGAGAAAGCGTAAAAACACTCTTCTTTCATGTTTTAATGTAAACCTCGAGGAATTTGTATCTAACTATGAAAAGTAAGTTCTAAAGATTTAGCAGCATTTACACTAAAATCCTACAATGACTTTATTTGAAACAGGGAAAAATCGGTCTTGTAGACTAAAATACATCTGAAGATTTTAGATACATTTCTGTTCAAAAGTAAAGTCGAATGGGAAAATAAGAGTAATTAAATCGATAGGAAAAGATTGAAAGTTTGAATCAGAAAAAAAAACTAAGAAAAAAAAAGAAGTTTCATAAAAATAAACCAAAGTTTGAAGAATCATACAACACTGAACAGAAGGAAAAATATAATAAGTACTATAAGGGGAATACGATATTTTTACTATGGGAGTTTGGAAACAACTGCTTTTCTGAACAATTAGTAAAATGTGAAAAAAAATGTTTAGAGGAAGTACGGACTTAGTCGCTATGTCTCCAGAATGAAAGATTTTTCTGCTGAGACAATGAATAAAAAATACGATAATGAAAACCTAATTAAAACGAAAGAAAAGGTCAATGAAACTAAACGTCTAAAGATAAAATGCAGCATGCACAGAAGTTTAAAATGAAGGGGCAGACACGGGAGAACTGGACATTAAGGGAATGAAATATACGCGAAATTTTGAAACATCTCAATTTAAGCGAACTAAATGAGGGAAAGGAATGAGATTAGGGGAGTTCTTATTGACTTTTATAAGGTGAGTAAACAACAAAAATTTAGTTATACATGAAATAATAACAGAGTAAGTATTTCTTTATTTTCGCTATGGGGGTGGTGAGTTAGTAAAACGTTTAAAAAAATGATGTTTAGTGGAAGAACGGAATTACTCGCTTTGCCTCCAGAATGAATGTTTTTTTCGGACGAGACAGAACAATATACAGAAAATATGTCCCAAAGAATACAAATATTATCGTAAGAATAAAGGTTTTAGATTTCATGCCTTGACAATGAATGCTTTCCTGTTGGGGCAGTCCACGAAAAAGTATAGCAAACTAGGGAAGGATTTAAAAAATGCGTATTTGACATACATGCAAGCTTTGAGAAATACTTTAAAAGCAAGTTGGAAAATATGATATATAAGGAAACAAAAAAACCTGATGATTTGCAACATCTAAAATAATCATTTTGCTGAAATGAAATGAAAAAAAAAATAGTCTAAATAAAAGGAGTCATAAGTTTGGCCAAGTAAGAAATAAATTATTGACATACTGAAAAGTTTTACTAAATTTCAAAAAAGATGAAGTAAAATAGCGAAAATTGGGAAGCTATAATGATATGCTAAATAAAGTAAGAAAATATAGTTTTACCAGAATTTTAACTGTGAAAGACCTGTAGAGTTCTTGAACACACGAAAAAATTACGAGAAAATAATATTGTAAAGGCGAAAGACTCAGAATTAGCATGAAGTCGTTTCACAAAAAAATTGTCAAAATCCAATAATTACTGCAAACAGGAACGAAATCGTTTCTAAAGAAGCATTTCCTCGTCTCATGATCTGGAATAAAATTGAATGAAGGAAAAAGAAAAGTTCCCCAGAAAACCGATATCAAGTCGTTAAGAAGCGTGTGTTGGTTTAAATCTGGAAAAAAAAAAAAAAGATACTGTTACGAACGAATTTTATGTATAGCTAGTTGCTATAGATCTGTATATTTCTTGCACAAACATGAAACAGCTATATAGAAAACCAGATTAAGTCATACATTAAAAGCAAGTAAGAAAAAGTTGTTTGTATAGGTAACGGAAATAATAATGAAGAAACGTTTGCTTGTTTGAATCAGAAAAAATAAAGCCTCGATAAAAGTAGTTCTTAGTTTGAAAAGTTAGAAAATAAAATAATGTTGGTACATCAAGAAGTTTAAGGAGTACGCAAGCATTTAGAACAAAAAGATTAAGATAATGCGTTAAAAGGTACATTTCACAGATTAATCATGAAGAAATACGAAAAAATAAAAAAATATTTTAACTATGCATAAAAAATTGTGGCTTTGTACGTTGGAAAAAGGTACAACGTTAAAAAAATGTCATGAACACGTAAATACGTTAATAAACAACCGTGTTTTAAGATTATGTCTGCAGCACAAAACTTTGGAAAACGTTTTTATGTTGGAACGTCCGTTGAAAATGTGTGAAGTCTCCTGAAAGAAAATAAAAAAATCGTTACGTTGAAAAATTATGAATATAAAATGGGAAATTAGGGGGAAAATAAGGAATAAATTCGTTGCAAAATGAACAAGTTATTGAAAAAAATCAGTCTTGGAACTTAAGGCGTCTAACAGAATCTCAAATGACGTCAACCGCCGACCCCGCGATGGAAATGGCGTTGGCTGATGTCATATCTGCTATCACGACATGCGTCACACATCATAGTCACTCTTCCCAAAACACGTGTCATACAAAGTTTTCTGAGTCAAAGAGAAAATGGTGAGTCATCCCAAAACACATGTCGGACAAAAGATAGCGGAACATGAATCAACAGGAACGAAATTTTTTCAAACAAAGCCTTTTCTCGTCTAAATTAAAATTGTAGGGAAGAAAAATATAAGAATTAAAAAAATAACGCAACGTCTATAAAAATTATAACACCTCACGGAGTTCTAAAAATATAAATTTATTAAAGACCAATTCGAGGAAACAAAAAATATTGGAAACGACAAAAAAAAAAAAACTTCCTTCAAAAATTTGACAAAGTCCAGTAAATCTCCCGAGAAAATAAAAAAAATAAATAAAGCCGACCCCGTTGAGGAGAAAACGACGTTGGCTGATGTCATGTCTGCTATCACGAATGCGTCACTCATCATAATGACTCATCCCAAAACACGTGTCATACAAAATTTTCTGAGTCAAAGAGAAAATTGTGACTCATCCCAAAACACATGGCTCAAAAAATGACAACGTGGTGAAACTAAAATGGCGGAACATGAATCAACGGGAACGAAATCTTTTCAAACAAAGCCTTTCCTCGCCTAAATTAAAATTGGAGGGAGGACAAATATAAGAATTAAAAAAATAATGCAACGTCTATAAAAATTATTACACACCTCAGGGAATTCCTGAAAATATAAATTTAATAAAAAAAAACATATTGGAAAGACTTCCTTCAAAAATTTGTCAGCGTCCAATAAATCTCCCGAGAAAATAAAAAAAATACTTCAACGTCTATAAAAATTATAATACCTCAGGGAATTCCTGAAAATATAAATTTAATAAAATAGATTAGAGAGAAAAAATAGGACAAAAAAAAAATACGAGTAAAAAAAAATTGGAAACGACAAAAAAAACTTCCTTCAAAAATTTGACAAAGTTCAGGAAATCTCCCGAGAAAATTAAAAAAAATATTGGAAAGACTTATTAAAAATTTGTCAACGTCCAATAAATCTCCCGAGAAAAGTTCGAAAAAGCACCGCTAGGGGGCAACGTACACATCCCCTTTCCCCCACTCGGTCGTTGCCATCTCTCAAAGATCCATTAAAAGTTCCAAGAAGCACCGCTAGGGGGCAGCACATCGAGTTGACATCCCCCTATATCCACCCCCTTTCTCCCACTCGGTCGTTGCCATCTCTCAAAGGTCCATTAAAAGTTCCAAGACGCACCGCTAGGCGGCAGCACATATCCTTTCCCCGACTTGGTCGTTGCCATCGCTCAAAGATACATTGAAAGTTCCAAGAAGCACCGCTAGGGGCAGCACATTTCCTTTCCCCGACTCGGTCGTTGCCATCTCTCAAAAACAAAGATGTAACATAATAATAAAGTTCCAAGAAGCACCGCAAGGGGGCAGCATCAACCCAACACACTAGCGTCATCTGCCACGCCCCCACATCCTTCGGTCACACGCAACGCCCCATCCTTCTGCCGCAAGCCACGCCCCTTGCTCCTTCTCTAGAAGGAGCTGCTCCTTGCGGCCGGACCCGTCCTTTTATACTACTACCCAACAATCTTTCCTTTCTCAAAGTCAGTTCTCTCACGCCCCGATATTTTCACTCAACCTCACAGTGCGATATGATCGCGGTCAGCTGCGGGCTTGTTTTTGTACCGTTTGCAGCTGTACCGCGCATCTTAACAACGCAGCGGATTCATCCATTTGCTTTTGAAGGGGTGTCCGGTGAATTTTGTCAATATAGTGTATAAGGTCCATTGTGTCAGTCCACGTCCATTATGAGTATATGAACATGGGCGATTATAGAGTAAGGCAAGACGGGTAATTTGCCCAACCCTGGAAATCGGAGCATGGCCTTTCTTTTCTTAGGCTGAAATACAGATATTTTCGCGATAACATTCATTCTGATTGCTAATTTTTTAGTGGAACTTTTGGATGCACGTGTATACGTAAAAATAGGATAAGCGCTGGGAATTTCCATCAGAATGAGCCAAATTTTACAGTAGAAAATAGTGATGAAATTTTCCATTGCATGTTGGAGAACAGTGCGCAAACGTACATTACGGCAAAGTATGAAAAACGAAGAAATTAAAAATATATCATAATCTGCATCAGTTAATCACTGAAATATTTCGAAAATTTTCCGACATATTTATCTTCAGTATTTATACACTGAAGAGCAATTGAATTAGAGATACCTGTCTAGTAACGTGTAGCACCACATTTCGCTCTGATGACGGAGGCCATTCGTCTCGGTAAAGACTAGACAAGACACCGGAAGTGTTGGGAAGCCATACGGATCCACGACCTCTGAACAAGCTCCCACAGTTCACGAAGATTTGATGGAGGGGGGTCAGAGCCTCGAACATCTCTCCCGAAGGCATCCCAGATGTGCTCGATGGGATTGAGGTCAGGTGACCTAACTGACCAAGGAAGCGAGGTCACTTCGGTGGAGTGTTCATCCAACCATTCGGATACAATTCGGGAGTAATGGCACGGTGCATTGTCTTGTTGCCGGATGAGGTCCCTAGTGGGATGTTGATGACGCACAACGGGAGCAAATGGTCGTCCAGGATATCCCGGTAACGTTCACCTGTGAGGGACGATGTCACACGTACCAGGGCACCACCTAAATAGTCCCCAGACGAGAAAAAGCCAACCCCACCAGCTTGAAGAGTACCCTGCTGGCAAGAAGGACCCATCGCTTCATGTGGTTTGCGCCGTACTCGTATCCTGCCATCCGCATGTACTATCGTGAATATCGACTCATCAGTCCAGGAAACATTTTTCCACATGACTAGGGTCCAGTAGCGATGTTCCCGCGCCTACGCTAATCTTTGCACCCTGTGATGTGCGGTCAGCAGCGATACCCTCGTGGGACGATGGCTTCTGTACCCCATAGCGAGGAGATGATTCTGGATGGTGTGGCTGCGTACACGTTTTTGTGCACCAGCATTAAATTGCGGAATGATTTCTTGCACTGTGACCCGTCTATCCGCTGTTACAATGCGAGCTAGCAGAAGATGACCCAGCTCATCCACCCGCTGTTGTCCACGGCAGTTGGCCCTTACAGGGATGGTTTTACCGGATTCGATGTACTCACGGTGCACCCGTGACATAGTGGCTCGTGAAGCTCCCAGTGCCTGCACGACTTCTGACATGGAATGACCGATTCGTAGGGCCCCGATAATTTGCCCACGATCAAATGCGCTTGGATCCTTGGTCTTACCCATATTTCGTCCGACTGTTACTAATTCCCGTCGCATCACTCCTTATATTGTCGGATGGCTACATACGTCATGTCGTTTCCGTTTACAGGGCCGCCCACAGCGCCACATTTGCATAACGCCAGCTGCCTCTAATTCAATTGCTCTTCAGTGTACACTGAAGTGCCAGAAGAACTGGTACAGACGAGCTTATGCAAAATACATAGCAACGTCACCTATGCGCTTACTCGGTTGCGCCCGCCAGTGCGTATATAAAGCGATAGACATCCTTGCCAGCAGTCAGAGCTGTTTTCGGCATGATAATGACAAGTAATAACGATTTAAGCGATTCCCAGATGTGTTCGATGGGGTGGGCCATAGTATTTCGGAGGTAGAAACGAAGTTCGGATTTTCACGGACGACCACTGCAAGGATGTACCGTGAATACAAGAATTCCGGCCAAACCGCCAACCTACGATACATGTGTGGCCGTAAAAAGACATTGGGTGAACGTGACCATCGTTGGCTGTCAAGAATCGTTTTACGCGATAGGCGTGCAACACTCTCGCAGGTATCATCGGAATGCAATGCTGGATCCTAAACACGCATCAGCGTCCGGATTGTGCAACGTACCCTGCACAGTATGGGCTTTGGAAGCCGACAACCAATTCGAGTCCCCTTGATGGGTGCACGACACAGAGCTACGCACCTCTCTTGGGCACGGCAAAACCGCCACTGGACACTTGATGACTGGAAACAAGGAGCCTGGTCTGACGAGTCGCGTTTTCAACTGTATCGGGCAGATGGAAGAATTCGTGTGTGGCGCAAACCCCATGAAGCCATGGATCCAGCCTGTCAACAGGTAACTGTACCGGCTAGTGGGGGGGGGGGGTCCGTAATGGTATGGGGTGTGTTTAGCTGGACTTCACTGGGACCCCTGGTACGTCTACAAACGTCTGTGACGGGCCAACGCTATGTGCGTATCCTTTCTGACGAGGTACACCCGTTCATGTCCTGAATTCATGCTGATGGGTTGGGCCTGTTCCAACAGGACAATGCAAGTTTCGGGAGGCCGCATTATGGTTAGAAGAGCATTCGTCTGAGTTTGGGGTGTTGCCATTCCCACCCAATTTCCCAGATCTGAACGTGATAGAACACATTCGGGGTGTCATGCAACGCGCTATCGAACACAGGAATCCAAGACCTCGGAATACACCCGAATTGTGGAACGCTCTGCAGGAAGTACGGTGTGCATTGCCTACAGCATATTTGCAGAAGCTAGTGGAGTCCATGCCCGTCGTATTTCTGCAGTCCTGCGCTCTTGTGGGGAACCTACCAAGTATTTATTATATGGTGTACCAGTTTTACTGGCACTTCAGTGTATTTTCATTCATGATAACCAAATGAGTTATCTCTGGGGATTTTCTGGCGCAAGCTACTTAAGTAATCAAATGGATCAAGCAAACAACAAAGAATTTTCGTTATTATCCGAACATGCTGTCTTTATACATATACTGTTTATATATATATATAAATTCATGCAAATTTGCATCAGTAGTGGAGGAAAAGGTCATAAAATATTTAAGATACTGTACAAATGTTTGAAAACAGGGTTAGTCTTCATTCGTACTTTTCAAGCTGGTTTCAAGAAGTTCAAATGTTGTGACACAAAACGCAAAAGTATACCGCGATTGGGACTTCCAGTGTCAACAAATTGCAGTATTGTGAGCCACGTTTTAGAAGCTGATTCGTCAAAAAAGATCTTACAAGCTCTGATCCTGTCGTAATTGCTCACAAATAATTCTAGTTCGACACCTGTAGCCAGGACTCGAAGAAGCGTTCTACGTGAGCTGACTTCTGAACAAGCAAGACGTTGTATCGAGTACGGCCGGAAATTCCTGCATGTTTCATCGAGAGAACTGCCTAACGGTGCAGTCTGGTTACAGTTTCTTTCCCCGCGCTGCGTAGAATATGGACTCGTCTGCCGGCATACTGGAGTCGGAGCCTGGCCTCATCGGACCACAGAACTCTCTTAAAGTCTTCAAACATCCATTCACGGCCCTTCGTCATACAATACAGGTAGAACCTTCGGTGACGGCCGGCCATTATGTTCACGTGAATGGGGCGTTGATTCTTTACACCCCCTACCAAAAGTATCTCCTGTATCTTGTGCTCGGAAACGTTTTTCCGTGAGCTGTGATTGCATGCTGCCGTTAATTTAGGGGTCTTGAGCTGCCTGTTGGCTTTGGTAACACGTAGCAACCGTCGTTCTTCACCTAGATTCTTAAACAGTGGTAGTTTCCCTTTTCCCTCATGTGGAATGCATGCGGTTCCCTTTTTAGGCCACTCCTGTCATGCCTTCACTATGGCTGTTCTTGAACAGCCAGCAGTGTCTGAGGTTGCTGAGATGCTGGCCCCAGCCTTTCCCGCGCCGGTAATCATTCTTAGATCAACACTCGACAAGTCCTTTCCTTTCCCCATTGCATGGTTTTGGGACTGGTTAACTTGAACGCATTGCTCGTGCCGTCCGTATGTACTCTACACCGATCGATGATGTCCCTGTTACGTGTTGTGGGAGTTTCAGGTGCGTAGATACACGGGTGGTCGTAATGATCTTGCTCACGAGTGCAATAAAATTTCAGAATACCTTATAAGAACTTTATTGTGAACCAAGTACGTTTTACGTATTTTTTCAAATGCATCTGCAGTTAACATATGCATGGTAAACGGCTGTTAATACATGATTTTTGCTGCTTCAATTCAGTTATATTTCACGGTATGAATAAAACATATCATGAAACTAAAATTTTGAACGAAAATAATGACTGTAGTGTTCTAATTCAGTGTTCCGCAACATTTTTCTACTCGCGGCACACCATAAATTATTCATGACTCAGCACGGCACACCATAAATTATTCATGACTCAGCACGGCACACCATAAATTATTCATGACTCATCACGGCACACCATAAATTATCCATGACTCAGCACGGTACACCATAAATTATCCATGACTCAGCACGGCACACCATAAATTATCCATGACTCAGCACGGCACACCATAAATTATCCATGACTCAGCACGGCACACCATAAATTATCGATGACTCAGCACGGCACACGATAAATTATCCATGACTCAGCACGGCACACCATAAATTATCCATGACTCAGCACGGCACACCATAAATTATCCATGACTCATCACGGCGCACCATAAATTATCCATGACTCATCACGGCGCACCAAAATGTTAATCCCCTCAAAAACTTATGATATGACACTATTAATATAAACACGTAATGTAATCAACCTATTAATATTAGGACGGAACACTCCGTACAAGGAACTTGTCCATCTTGAAAAAATTAAATAATTTAATAGTAATAGACAATAGCAAGACTGACTAGCAATCACAATTTTCGGACTACTTCATAGCACAGCTGTGATAGAATTTAAATAATTGTAAGACGCTGGACACATACTCTTCAAAGGGAAGAAGGGACACATATACCGACTTATTTAAAATAAAGTCTAACAATGGGTGGGTGCATCGGTACAGGAAAAAAGTAATAAAGTTGAAGAAGCACTAACAAGCAGCGACAGATACCAAAATAGCGTAATGAAATAATAAAAGACGGAAAGTTTTGCTAATCCCAGCACTTTTAAGGAAAAGCGTACACAGAACATGAGACAAGTGTAACAAAGAAGCCGAATAGCGCAGCGGTAGAGGCGAGAAATACAAATATATCAATCAGCAAAACTACGATATAACAACTGTGAGTAAATAATTTACATTTAATTTATTAGAATACAAAAAATTTCGCGGCATGTAATAAAAAATAAGCAAGCATCATCTTATTTAATCAGTGCAGCGGCAGAGAATGGAATACAAGCATATGGAACGCAGTAACTGGGATAAAATAAAAATATATAACTCGACAATTAATTTCTTGCAATAGGATAATAGGTAAAAAGTTCATGTCACACCTTTCACCTTGTGGGGGCACACCGGTTACGTAACACTGTTCTAATTATATTGTTTCGTCACTTAAACACCTAACTGCTTAAATATAATACTTCACTTAGCTGACTTAAAAATTCAAAAGCTTTGTGACAGTAAAAACTGACTTACAACTCTATCGTAGATAATCTTTGTTTATTAGTAGCTTGCTTCACTACACAGTGTGACAGGACCTCTGGTTTGCTCTCACGATATTAGTACTCACGAAAACAAGATGTGAAACACAATGATTATACTAGTACAACTCTAGGCTTTGAACATACTGAAAATTTGAACCACAGTTAGCACAACAGACGTGATATGGAATAAGCACGTGAAGTGTAGTTCGAATAATATCTAGTGAGCATTCACTCTACAGAAAGGGCTGCCTTATTTCACCTATGTTATTTACCTTTGACCTCCTGCCAGTGTTGCCACATAAGCAAAAATTATTAGGATTTTAGATATGACGTTTAGTTTGGTAAATTTGGATGAGAAGTCCATGAAATTTACATAAGAGATAGAAACACGAAAAACAAAAAGTTAAAATAAATTATATACGCCACTCTCTGCTGGAAAAGAGCAATCACTGGGGAACACAACTTTTGGTTCCTAAGATGTTAGATCCATTTTCGGGGTATTTTGGGGTCACAGATTCCAAAAATGGCATTATTTTTTGTCCATCAGATCGGCTTCTCACGATATGACATATGCAGAGAAATCCCGAGAAGCCTAGAACACGAACAACAACACACACGTTTCATCATTGAGACATGCTGCTGAACCCTTCGTTTCTGTGATTTCCTTCGATGCGATGTTCCTGGACATTCGCGGTGGATGCTCCAACAATAGTCCGCCATCATATGCGTATTTCATCGTCGACGGTACTGTTCTTCCATGACCCTTATTTCCTGGTGAAATCGCTCCCCTTGTTCATCGCTGATATCACCAAGACAATGTGGAAATCGATCCAAATGACTGTGGAGGTAGTGCAATTTGATGCTCATGTTACAACCAAGTGTACAAAACGCAATGAGCATATTCTCCACGAGTTCGCGGTAGTTAGCGGCCTTATGGTTCCCAAGAAAATTCTGTACAACTATACAAAATGACGACCACGCGCACGCCTCAATATTGTACATTGAGTTTGGGGAACGCTGGTCTTTTATGAGTTCCCGGATTTGTGGTCCATCGAATACACCTGATTTAATTTTCTCCATGCTCAACGCTGGAACTTTTCTACATACGTAGCCGAAACACATTCTTTCTCTCTTAAATGTCTTTACAAATTGTTTCATCAAACCAAGTTCGATGTGCAATGGTAGCAATACGACCTTTTCTCTGTCCACCAAAGATTCTGTGATGATATTTTTCTCTCCAGCTACCATGTTTTCTCTCACAAGCCACTGTCTTCTCACCCAGTGTTGATCTTTAGCTCTACTATCCCACAGACATACAAAGCACGGGTACTTGGTGTACCCGGCTTGCTGCCCTAAGAGAAAATTCACCATCTTCGAATCCACACAGATTACCCATTGGTGATCGCGGTATGCTTCTCTAGGACTATGGCTATTTTCGCCCGATCTTCCCGCATACCAACTGAGTGACCGACTGGGATTGATCTGTATCTGTTCCCGTTATGTAGAAGTACTCATTTGAGGCTGCTTGGAGCTATCTATGAATAACCGCCATTCACTGGGAGTGTATTCCCGTACTCCCAATGTCATCAGCAATCCTGGTACATTGCTTCAGAAAACAAATTCGTTTTCTTTTGTGAAGAATGGCATAAACTTTTCCTCTCTGTTGCGATAAACTGTGATTTTTGTTCCCGGTAACAGTAGACTTTCTTCTGCCAGCCTGGAAGCTAACAATTTAGCTGCCTTCTTTGGAAGACGTAGGTCCCTTGTAAGATCGTTCAGTTCCGTTTGAATGAAGCCTGATGCGGCTGATGAAGGCCCTTGAAAATCACACCATGTTGCTCAGCATAGCTTTCGTTCTCACCAGCTGATTCATTCGACTTTTCGGAGAGCTCTGGAAGCCTGCTACATGTTGGGACAAGTATTTCTTCTGAATGTGGAACAGGGCTTCCAGCGGAGGCTAGATCACGATGCATCTACTCACTCCCATTGATACCCTTATATTCACCAGACAAAAGTAACAGTCATCACTTGCGACTGCTCTGTTCGCGCCATACCATTGGCATACCAAATGTCATGCACTTCTTTTTCCCATTCGTCCACTGTCGCAGGTGCTCTGTACACGTTTTACACACGACATGCGGTGCCCAAAGCTTATTATCTTTGTCACCTAGTTTTACTGTGAAGTAGGCAAAATAAGCTCTTTTCACAAAGTTCGTTATAGCTTGTCTCTGTTGAGCGAACGTGTACTCTCCGCAAATGTAGCAAAACACATCCTGATGATTGACACATTTTCTTCGTGATGAATCCATCTCAATGCCTGAAACAGAAATAAAATACGTCTCAATATGTAACGTGCACACGCAAACACGGATAATAACAGAAAATCCATAGATATGTATATGAACAGGTAACAAATGCTGGAGCGAAAACAAAGTAATACTAGGAAATAACGCTAACAATATTTCGAAAACTAGAGCTTCTAGAGCAAAAAAGATACCGTTTCCGGAATCAGCGGCACTAAAATACCCTGAATTAGGTCGAAAATTCCACGCACCACGAAAACAAATTTTTGCAGGTAACAAATGCTGGTGGGAAAATAACGTAATACTCGGTAATATTGCCAACAATATTTTAAAAACTAGAGCTGCTAGAGCAAAAAGGATGTCATTCGGAATCAGCCGCCCCAAAATAACCAGAATCAGGTCGAAAATTCCAGGCACCACGAAAAATATTATTTCTTGTTCCCCAGTGTATAATTGCAGCTATTTTGTTCGAAAAACATGTTTATTTTACCAAAGGTGATCTAAAAATTGTGAGTACTCTTATTATACCTGAGTTATTATTACATCCATCATCGGTTTATAACATATCCGACTTTATCCACAGTTGCTTTCTTCATTTGTAGTTTAGTGTGACATGAAAAGTTTCACGTCAGGAAGAGAAATCGGAAATGGCGTAGTAAAATACAAGCATGTTTTTCTCCTGAAAGTTTCTAGTACCTGGAACATTTTTTATCGTAGTTTTTTTATCTTCAACAAAGGATGTCAGTTATATCACGCCTCCAATAGAATAAAAGCGAAAACTACCACGTATGTCGATATATTATTATTATTATTATTATTATTATTACTATTGCTTTTGTTGTTTCAATAACATCGTTGATGACATCACGCTTCTAAAAACAGATTTAAAAATTGAAAAAATTATAAACTACCTTTCTTAACCAAAAGCAATAATAATAATAATAATGAAATCAATTGTTTCCGAAAAGAAATTAGAATTGCAGTACATATGACAACCACAGTCAAGTTTCATTCTTATTTTTTCAAAGTTCTGGAGGTCTTCATGTTGGTTAGTTTTTCTGAAATGGCTATTACGTCACATGAACAATTCAAACCAAATCATTTCGCCGATAAACCCCATTTATCAAAAAGAGCTAATATACTTGATAACCGTTTTTCGTCAAAGTACGTTTCAGTAGAATCTTCGCGAAGCAAACTTCTTTCCGTTTTTGGGTGTTCCCAAAAACTGCGTTCTAAATTTGATATGTTTCTGTTTCCCAAGGAGGAACGTGATTTCGTCTGAAACTTTAATGGTAGAAACTCGAGAACGATTGGCCATTAAAATCGTATTTTCTTGGACTTCAGTTTTTTCGTCGCCAAAAAAAAAAAAGAAAGAAAAATACTTCTATTGCCAGGATTGACGTAAAAATGCTTTATTTCCGGGAATAACGCGAGCATTTTTCCTTTCATATTATTGCTTGTGCAATTTTTGTTCCGATGAGCATTGGAAATCCAATTTACTTACATCCTTATTTAAAATCTACAAATTTCCTCATAATTCCTGAAAAAATCCAGCTAATTTTCCTGATATTTCGAAATGTTTTGTACCTATATCTTATCTATCTATGTGTATGTGTGGGTACTAGCTGAAATGAACCCGGCGCCAATTTTCTATCTCGACGAAAATTTTCTCTCTCGACGAATTTGAATTTGGCAACTCTGACAACAGATCAGATTCAGCGACATATGCTGAAGTTAAAGATAAGAGCTGCTGCTTGAAATGTATTGCTTTCACTATGTTATTTCGTCTCATTATGCTTTTGGAGTTCTAAGTGTTATAAGGCTCACTATTTTACTACCTACGATTGCGGAAAAGCGATCGAAAAGATGTATAAACTGATTCTAGAGATGATTGTGTCCTTTTGGATAATTGATGTAAATGAGTGATCTTACGCTCAGTGGTCCTAAAAAGTAGCTTACTTCTTGGTTAGAACCAATATACATAGACCTGGACTTGTAATTAATGTCTTCTGATTCTACCGGACCTTATTATACTTACTACGCCTAGTTAGCTGTTTTCATATTTAATATTAAGGCTTAAAGCTGCACGAAAGTGAAGCTATCCGGGTTCAACTTAATTTCGTAAGCCAGTTTTGCGGTATAGCCACGTTACTACGGTACATTTAAGCCCCTAGTGAGAGGTGCTGTGTAGTGCTCTACAGAAAAATAACGTTACGGTAATAATTACGTGTACAACTAAACATATTCCTATATCTAACTCCAGTAGAACCCGTATAAAACAAGTCCGTCCTTAGCGAGATATTGGATTTAACCCTTTAACGACCATAACGCCCAAAACGCCCGTACGTACAAACGGCCGTAGCCACTAGAAACGCCTGTCTAGAGTAAGTCAGATTTCCTACCCTTACTTGTTCAAATTTTCTCGACCTATGAGGGTTCAGCAGGAGTCACTCTCGGTCACTATTGCTGTTACTAAACAAAGCGGTGAAACATCAGACAGTTTTGGGCGTTATGGTATTTAGAGTGGTACAAGATTTTTGGGTCATGGTCGTTAAAGGATTAATGAACAAAACTCCTGGAACTTTTCTTTCGTGTAATGTTAATTCAAAGATAATTTGATCGTAAAATATAACCAACAAAATTTAATGAAGTCCCCGGATTTGACGAGAGAAAGAAGAGCTGAGATTTTTACTTTTAGGAAGCAAAGTAACAAAATTTAATAAACTTCCATGTTTAACTATGCAGACCAAGTCCGCTGCGCACTGTACTGGAATCGAGGAATAGAGACCGTGGCACACGGAACGAAATTACAATAGCGCAGGGGAATGCTTGTGTACTAGAAGAAGAATGTTAATCAAAAAGTAATGGAGAGGAAGTACATCAAGTGCTCAACAAGCGATTTGTGCAAGAGACTCTTCGCCGCCAGCACCAAAAGGTGTATTCCATCAGCAGAGTTGAGAACAAGCCACCAACTCATAGGTAAAGGGAGGATGGGTGCGGCCCACACACATAAAAGTTGATCTCTTGGGGGACAATTGCAGAGAAGGATAGGAGAGTAATTGAATGGGAATATCAGAGGAGGAGTTATTGGAACTGTGTCCATTTTCCCTTTCACCCTCCCAGTGAGTGTTTCATTGGGAGGATCGGTGCTGCTTTTGCCTCATGTCACATTGGTAGGAAATGTGTTCTAGTTCGCATCAGACATCCCCAATAGATCACTGTACAATTCGACCCTTCGGTCCTAGTGATCCAGGTTTAATTAACGCGGGACCCCCTTTTCATACACTTCTCTATATCCCAGGTTGTAAATCATTGTTTCAATAGCACCAGGATCACAATGCAGCACATTATAGATCACCCAAATAGCCACACGTTGATCATTCTGAATGGTCTCATCAACGTGACGTTGGTGCTCGTCTGTGACTGCAGCTGAAGGTATTCCGCATTTATCAATATAACGTAATGTCCTTTCGTGAGCAAGATTGGTGTTTCGCTATGTCTAAAACCATGACTAAGGAAATGTTAAACTAAATGAGAATACGATGCAATAGTCCCTAATTAAGCTTTTACGGTCAGACGAAACATATACAGAAGTCAGACTTTCGATAACCTTTTATTGGTCCAGCACTCTTTCAGTAGATCCGACAAATAACACAGCAGGTAAACTTCGCGTTTATCTTAGCGATCGAACGTCTATACACAGACACATAACCATGAGCAACTGTTGTATCGTCCTTTTTACCCATCGTTCTTGCTATTTTCATACGTCACTTTCTCTCTGACCTCAAATGCGTTGCCAACCTCATTCTTGTGAGAGAGAAGATATCACGTTAAGTTTGGAAGTATAAAGGAGAACAAACTCAAATTTACATAGGAAAAGGAACTAAAAATTAAAGTTATTTTAGAATATACGTCACATCAGCACTGAGATTTTTCCTGCTTGAAACCTCCATCTTCTGACATTTCTGATGTCTATTGTTGCATTTCCATAAACCTTTTTCATTCTCTATTGATATTTTCAGCATCGTATTGAAGATATTCCACTCCGTTGTTTGTCTGCCACTGAGGTTTCTTTTCATTGAAACCTCTTCATCCACTTCAGACATTTTTGATGTAGACTGTGGCATTTCCGTGAACCTTTATCAGATTCATATCGAAGATATTCCACTTCGTTGCTTATCAGCCACTGAGGTTTCTCCTGCTTGAGAGCCCTCTGCATCCATCTTCTGGCACTTCTGATGTCGTCTGTTACATTTCCATAAACCTTCTTCATCCTCTGTTTGTATTTTCTGCCTGATATCGAAGATATTCGACTCCGCTGTTTTTGGGCAACAGATGTTTCTTTTGATTGAAACCTCTGCATCCATCATCTGACATTGCTGGTGTCGATTGTCGCATTTGCATAAACCTTTTTCTGCCTCATATGGATCTCCGTCGTCTTGCAATATTTAATTTCCAAAAAGGCACTAACAGCTCTTTGCTTTAGACGAATATCGGTCTTTTGCTTTGACCAATCTCAACATAAAAATGTGCATATTTACGCAAGAAGGTCAATCTATATTTATACAAACTTTCATGTAAATATTTCCAATATTACAGGAGTTATTATCAAAGGAGTATTATTTTTAGGACAACCCTGTACATCAGGCTGATTTCAAGGAGCACACAGGAACATAACGATAAACACAACCATTTCAGTTCCAGATCTTTTTGGAACTTCTTAGAGAAGAATTGCAATCTTTCATTGAAAATGCGGCAACAAAAGGTCTTAGGAGAATTTAAATCCGTGCAGAAATAGTCCAAAATAATCGAGGTAGTTGCCTTTAATGCACAATCTTAATAACAAGAGACCAGGTAACAAAGCTAAACAAATTTGGCATTTACACCATCCCCTTAAAAGGTATTGATGCTGACACTCCCGATAGTAAATATATAGGATCTACAAAACGTACACTAGCAACAAGACTGAATGAACATAAATACGCCGTAAAGAATGGACCTAAAAATTCTGCATTGTCTCGACTCGTGTGCGATGGCCTGCACTATCCAATTTGGAATGATGCTTCCATCATCGTAACACCTAGTGCTGTCTCTTCATTGCTGTTCACTGAGAGCCTTGTAATTGCTACTCAGAGACATTTATGCTGTAATGACAATGTTCCAGTATCTGTACCTACAATCTGGAAACTATTTACAGTTCCGAATACGAGGCAAACTGAGGACGAAATTACTTAATCTCGATTTCTGCTATAGTGTTCCTTGCAGTTCCGAATACTAGTGTTCTAGTGTTCTATTTACAGTTCCGAATGTATATAGTGTTCTATTTACAGTTCCGAATACGAGGCAAACTGAGGACGAAATCACTTAATCTCGATTTCTGCTATAGTGTTCCTTGTTGTATCTCCTGATGAGAACAACACAATTAATTTAGTTACCTACTAACCTTCCTTTATTTTTACAATGCAGTATTTTATGTATACCTGCATTCTATTTTCTTTATTTTCTTTATTTCATGATACATGCCACGTCGTTTGGCAATTTGATGCCACGTAACATTATGTCATGTTAATATCTGATATCTATATTATGTTCACGTAACACTTTATTTAAACTTATTCCTTCTTCTGTATCTGATGATGGGTTCTAGGGAAACCCGAAAGTTCTTATACAATAAAATCTTTAAATTCAGCCAACGAATTTAAATTTGTATTGTGAGTGACTCTTGTTTATTACGATCGTGCATTGAAGGCAACTACCTCGATTACTTTGAACAAAAGGTCATTCGTGATCTTCAAGAACTCATTTCTTTAATTAGCTGTTTGCTTTAAGGGAGTGTGTGTGATTGTGTAACACACACCAAACGGAAGATGTTAAAGAAAGGGATGAGCTACTAAAGATTATATTTAACTATCTTTGGAACAACATCGTTGTATGCAGCCTTTTCGTGCCGCCCCGGTGGCGTAGTGGTCTAAGCGATGGCCTCTGATCATTCGTGCGAAAGGGGTCCGGGTTCGAATCCCGGTGAGGCATGGGTGTTGTGTTTGTCTTACAGCACTGGATCTCTCCCTTCCCTGGAACCAGTGACCCTAAATTAGGGACGGGCGACTGCTTATAGCCCATTGAGTTGCTCACGGTGGTCGTTTAACCTCCAATCAAAAGAAAAGAAAAGCCTTTTCGTTCCCAGACGATTTTCATTTGCCGTTTAGTAACTAGAGGCCTACTAGCATGAACTAGTATTAAATTCGGAACAATGTATGTATGTGTTAGATAGGTGCATAAGTAGAGTACTGAAACGTAACTTAATATTAATTTACTCTGTGGCTTAGTAAGTTTGCGCTTATCCATGGGTTGTTATTTTTGTTGCACAAACATCCTGGAAATAAAAATAGAAATGTTTTCTCAGCATCGTCGCCAAGCAATGATGAGCCGGTGTTTGTTCACGATAACATTCGGTTTCTTCTTCTTCTTCTGCCTTGTTATACGAACCCCAGTGGAAATATTGGCTCACTTATTCAAAGTCAGTGCTAATTCTATCGACGTCGCAGCGCTGAATCGAAGAGAGAACGGCGACTGCATCGTGAGTAGCATACAACAACACAACTCAATACACGAAAGCTGTGGATGTAGTTCGATTTGATATACACCGGCGGAATTTTTTCTGACTCTCAGTGGCCTTATTTCGCTTCTTGTTTCTACTTTTATTCAGATCAGCGTGTTGAGCAGCACAAATCCCGTCCATGTAGATTCTCCTTCCTTTTATCAGCACTTTCCATGCGACACAGGGTCTCAACCGCATGCAAATTTGATATGCTGAAATTTCCTTGGGGGAAAGGATTGTTAGCAGAAACCCTTAGGTTACAGAAAGATACAAATCTCTGTCAGTGTATGCCGTACTGCTTTTATGAATACAATTTGAGGGACTTTGTGCTTTGAATACCACAGTGGTTTTCGAAGATTGGGCGGTTGCCTCCACATATAACGGTGATTTCTTGGGCTACGAGAAACGGAGAGGTGTAAGGTTTCTGTTTGGAAAAGTTATTTTTTACGCGAATAAACGGTGACGTAGTATGAATAAATAGTTTTCAAGATATTTTTTTTTATAAAAATAAAATTCAATGGAACATATAGTTTAAATTAAAGGAATTTTTAAAAATTTAACACCTTTAGCCTCGGCTACGAAAGACAAATATATATTGTATTTTTCTACTTAAAAAGGGGATGTACGGATATGTTACAAGCACCAGGGCAGAGTTGGAAACGCGACAAAAATTCCGGGCCCGGATGTCCCATAACTGGACCCGACCCGGACCCGTAACTGACCCAGACAAATCTACTTTGAACTATAAATTCGAAACTCAGTTTATATATATGTACATTGGAAAGGGTGTGAGACAAGGTGACACCATATCTCCGAAGCTCTTTAATGCCACATTGAAAAATGTCTTTCAATCACTGAATTGGGAAAACAAAGGATAAAGATTAATGGAGATTATCTAACCCACCTTCGTTTTGCTGATGACATAGTCATTTTTGCAACTACCCCATCAGAGCTGCAGAGTATGATCCAGGAACTTGCTGACAAGAGTAAAGAAGTGGGATTAAAAATGAACTTTCAGAAGACAAAAGTGATGTTCAATGCTTTTACAAGAAATGAAGATTTATCGATTGATGGAGAAAAGCTGGAGATAACAGACACGTACGCTTGGACAGCAGATATCAAGTGAGGGTCACATTGATGAAGAAATTAATCGGCGTACAAAACTTGCCTGGAGAGCTTTTGGAATAAACAGCATAATTTTCAAGAGCAATATGCCATTATGTCTTAAAAGAAAAGTGTTTGATCAATGCATCCTTCCAGTGCTTACGTATGGTGCTGAGACGTGGACCTTAACTAAAAGAGACATACAAAGACTGCAGACAACTCAAAGTAGCATGGAGAGGTGCATGCTTGGTGTAACCAGGAGAGATAAGAAGAGGAACTTGTGGATCCGAAAAATGACAAGAGTGGAAGACATCATGATCAGAGTTAAATCCCTGAAATGGCAATGGGCTGGACATACTGCCAGAAGGACAGACCATCGATGGACAGTCGAAATTTTAGATTGGATTCCAAGGGACAGGAAAAGACCCAGAAGAAGACCACATGGGAGATGGGTGGATGAAATTCGAAAGTATGCAGGAGTGACATGGAGGAGACTGGCACAAGACAGACCGTTGTGGAGGAAACTTGGGGAGACCTTCGTCCAGCAGTGGATTGATAATGGTTGTTGATGATGACATTTAAATGTAATATATGCATTTATTCCAATAACTGCTGGATATTTAATAATTGAAATCCTTTTTTAATAATAAAATTTGGTTACTTGCTAACTTTTAGTGCCATTTTTAGTGGCACTATTTTTCGTAATCCGTGATCATGACGAACATTACAAATGGGAATCATTATTTAAAATTACGCAAATACATTTTTTTAAATGTAGTTAGATTATTCTTTCTTCCCACGCTTTGATGGAGGTGCGCATACTTTCATATGGTCCGTTAGATTTTTGGTTCCCTAATCTTTTATTGTACCGTCGATATTTTTCTTTATAATTATACACTTTACACATTTTGAACAACCAGCAAGACCAAACAACGCAGAATTATTCACCGGTCCCTTAATGAGACGAAACAATTTCCAGCATTCACTCTTTTCCTTGTGGTTTTGAACAAGCACGTATTTGTTGGCTTCGACACCTTTCTCAACCTCCTTAATATTAAATCCATCCATATTAACAAATAAAGAGTTAATTTCAACATGACATGTCATGGGAACGCGATGTTAGCGCATCAATCGAAAACCTCTGAATGCTCAATGTAAAAGATGTGATGTCAAAAGTAAGTTTTAGTCTTACAGTGAACTTCGCACGAAGAGGGTGAATCAGCTGAGAAGCAGGCGAATGGCGTTTGCCTGTACCTTGCCCTGGGCAATCTCACTGTAAAAGAACGCAAAGGAAGTATATTTTTACGATATGCAGTCGGTGTGCTGTCTGACGTCGTTCGGTGGAAATATTCTTTGCTTTAAGAAAGAGACGACAATATTTTTGCATGGCAAATCATTATTCACTCCGTGGGCACCAGTATCGACCATAAAATTCCACAACGCGCATTTTTCTCCTTTCAAAAATAAAACGGGAATAAAATCGGGTCAAACTCGGGTCAGGAACACCTTGACTCGACCCGTTGGACCCGCAAAAAATTGTCGACACATTGACCTGTTTACCCGTGACCCGTTTCCATCTCTGCATCAGGGGCCTTTATTTCAATTAGTAAAATACCAAATGAGGACGTCTTACACAGCTAAATGTTATTCAGCCTTAAACGAATTATTTATTCATTTTTTATCCAAATCGTCGACATTTCACAAAATAATGCATTAGGTATTGATTTACGTTTCCTGTGTATAGCATACGTATTTCTGTAGGTAAAGATAAATATTGCATTTTTGACAAACCCAGTTAAGCCTCAAGATATTTTGCGATTGTTAGGCTACCGGGCAATTTACTGTGTGAACCTCGCTCTGTGTAATTTTTAAAGACTCCTTTGATGACTTAGTGTGTTTTGATATAAAGCAATCTAAAATCATAGTTAAGATTTCTAACGCTTTTTTAAAAGCACGAAAGTATTTAAAAGCCAGTTTTGCGCTGTCCTACAATTATTTCACGGGTCCAGGTTACAAAACATTTTGACTAGAAATAATTTGTATTTCCGATTATTAAGCATTTATTACTTTCCTAAACAATGTCTGAAATACAGAAAACTTATTACTTTTACTCCTCTAATAGTTTTAGGGGTTTAGCCACCATCGTGAGCAACTCGATTGGCTATGAATAGCCGCCCATCCCTAATTTAGGGCCTGTGGTTCCAGGGATGGGAGAGAGCTAGTGCCGTGAGACAAACAGAACATCGATGCCTCACCGGGATTCGGACCCGAACCCATCTCGGAAGAAAGTCAGCGCTTATACGACTGCACCACCGGGACGGCCTCTAATAATTTCAAAATCACCATGATGTGATTTTTATAGTCTAATGCAGCTTTCATATTTTCCACACTGGTTGCAGAGTGTTAATTTGCACATTATCATTTGATTTCTTTTTCTATGTCCTCTTCATTCTGTTGTTGTGCGTGCGTGTGATGCACAGTATCCTGAGTTCAAAAGAAGTTCAAAATCAGAAACGAAATGATAAGATCGGACGATATTTTCGTTTAAAAAGAGACCTAAGAGCAGCGATTAACTGAAACTCTTACGGCTTGCTTTATCTTTCTCCGGGCGTCAGAGGCTGGTTGATTAATGGAGACATGTGTTCAAGAAATTCGGAAGAAAAATTGAACTCCAACAATCAGACAGCGTAAAATATTTCTTCCTCACGGCCCAAGATTAACTCGCCCGAAGAACTTTCCCAGAGAAAGCATGAATGATTGACCAGCAACGGAATGGTGTCTTTATTTCTCCGATTTCCTGGCTGTCGATGTCACTTAATAGCTGCACTTGAAGAAATGCCTTTTGCTAATGCTTCTCAAAGGAGCGAGTTCATTTTGTTAATTGTGGGCTATTTTCTTTTCTTTCCTTCTTTTTTTTTTTATTCATTCCTTCTCGAAATTAAAAGTGATGTACGATATTTTAAGCAGAACAGAGAATATGTCATCAATCTTATTAATTCTGATCGGTCAAATGTAGAAAATACTAAGATTATCGTTATTCGTGCCCAACTAATCAAAGTCGTGTAAACCAGAATTGTATCCAATCATGTTAAGTACAACTACAGGTATTTCGTTGTTACAGATGAAATCTATGGTTTTTCCCTTCTCGAAATTTAAAAGCGATGAACGATATTTCCAGCAGAACAGTGAAAATGTCACAAACCTTATTAATCTGCTCCGTAAAATGTAGAAAATGGTAAGATTATTGTTATTCGTGTCCAACTAAGCAAACGTCATGTAAACAAAAAAAAGTTAATCCCATCACGTTAAGTAAAACTGCACGTAGTATTTCCTTGTTACAGATGAAAATTTCATCCAATTGTGTTAAGTACAACTGCAGGTATTTCGTTGTTACAGATGAAACCTGTTTTTTTCCCTTCTCCAAAATAAAAGCGATGAAAGATATTCCCAGCAGAACAGCGAAAATGTCATAAACCTTATTAATCTGCTCCGTGAAATGTAGAAAATGGTAAGATTATTGTTATTCGTGTCCAACTAAACAAATGCCATGTAAACATTAAAATTCACCCCATCACGTTGAATGAAACTGCACGTAGTATTTCGTTGTTACAGGTGAAACCTTTGTACGTCCCTTCTCGAAATTGTGTCGTACTACATAGGTGAAAACATGTGTCAAGACGACAAATCTGCAGTGAGATATTCTGTCTGCGTAGCTCAGTTGGTAGAGCGACTTCCTACAAATTTAGGAGACACGGGTTCAATGCTCGTTGCGGGCAAATTTGTGTTTTCAAAAAATTAAAAGCGATGAACGATATTTCCAGCAGAACAGCGAACATGCCATATACCTTATTAATTCTGCTCGGGCAAATGTAGAAAATGGTAAGATTATTGTTATTCGTGTTCAACTAATCAAAAGTCATCTAAACAAAAATTTTATCAAATCAAGTTAAGTAAAACAACGTATAGCAGCTGAAAAATTGTTCATCCGACACCGCTGGGATCGAACCCCCAGAACCCTCGATAACTAGCCGAGTGCGTTCGCTTTACGCCACAGTGCTTGGTTCACCAGTCAGCAGCTGACAACATAAATCCGTATTGATCGGCTCAGCAACTCATGTGTCGCCATCTGGTGGCATACAACGGCGCAAGCTACGAAATTGCAGCTGATAGATCCAAAGGGCAAAAGAAATGGTGAATAAATTAGAAAGACGTGGAGAAAATGCAAATAGACGTTATTCTAAACAACGCATAGCAACTGAAAAATTGTTCATCCGACACCGCTGGAATCGAACCCCAGAACTCTCGATAACTAGCTCAGTACGTTTACTTTACGCTACAGTGCCAACAATCCACGCCGGTATGCGTGGTTTATCAGTCAGCATCTGACTACACAAATCTATATTGATGGACTCAGCAGATAATGCGTGGTTTATCCATATCGGTGGGCTCAGCAGATAATGCGTGGTATTAGTCAGATGCTGACTGATAAATCACGTATAGCGCAGTGAATTGTTGACACCGTAGCGTAAAGCGAACGCACTCCGCTAGTTTATCGAGGGTTCTGGGGTTCGATCCCAGCGGTGTCAGATGAACAATTTTTCAGTTGCTATGCGTTGTTTATAAAAATAACGTGGACAGAGCGATGTCATCGTCTGTTTGCATTATCTCCACGTCTTTCAAATTTATCCAAAACTTCAGGTATTTCGTTGTTACAGATGAAACCTATGTACGTCCATTCTCGAAATTAAAAGCGATGAACGATATTTTCAGCAGAACAACGAAAATGTCACAAACCTAATTAATTCTGCTCAGTCAAATGTAGAAAATGTTAAGATTATTGTTATTTATGTTCAACTAATCAGAAGTCGTATAAACAAAATATTTCATCCAGTCACGGTAAGTAAAACTGCAGGTACTTTGTTGTTACCAATGAAACGTCGGATATCGTAGACTTGTGGAGTGTTGCAGGTAATTATTGAGTGAACTCATCGACTAGTGATGTGTACATTTAAAGCGTCAAAGCCGTTGACTATAAGGCACTAGTTATTTTGTCAATGGCATGAGTTCCAAGTTTTACAGTGAATAGGACGATGGATTAAAGAAAAATTCCGGTCATTTTCTTATGTGAGTTGAAACTTGGACGCCGTACATCGGAGGTAGCTTGCAACATCAATACAACATCTGGGAATGGCACCATCAATAAATGCAAGACACAACGTTTATTTGCTAAATTTCGATACAGCAATATGAGCAATTAAAAGGAATCACGCGGTAGACCAGAAGGAGCGATCGATGATGTGGAGTTGGAGGCCTCGATTGAATGAATAGAAACAACTCAAACGGTGTGCGAACCTAGCGAAAAACTATGAGCAGACTATGCAACTGTTTCCCGACATTTATCGGCCATACACTGTAAAAAACAAGTGGTGTGAATTCACGGAAAATTTCTGAAAATAACGTGCACCACAGTTGCCGGAAGGTGTCCATCTTTTTCAAAAATTTCCGTTTTTAAAAGTGCACGCTTATTTTAACTTCCGTGTTTTCACAGATTTTCGTAGTCAGAAATTCCATTTATTTCAGAAAAGTGCGTTTGAAGTTTCTCCGTATTTAAACTGAAATTCCGCAAAATTGATGACCCCGCATTTGCAGTCCTTACCCCAAATAATCCTTCCGCTGCATTCAGGATCGAACCCCCGTCGTTTGGGTTGGTTCTACAGATAACGCACGTCTTTAACCACTGAGCCAGAAACGCCCGGGAATCCGAATCACGTACATCGTAAAAAAAATTGCGCTATGATTTTTTTGCCATTAATGCAAGTGATTTATTCATTCTATTTTCTGTTGGAGCTTATTATTTTTCTGAATAGGTTTGTAATATTTTTTTCTCTAGATGGACTTTTGTCAAATTAAGCATTTTTCATCGTGATTTTTTAAAGCAACAAAATGCTTTGCAACTTGATTTTTTTAAACTGACAATGACTTTCGGTAACTTTTTTTATTACTTTTTTTATAGTATTATTTCACGAGAAAAACTCTTAAAATAAAATTTACTCTTGATAGCTATAATAGCTTTTGTCTTAAGTTGTCCACAGGCTGAGACATAGACATCGTATAATCATCTGTACAATAACTTAAGTACCCGGTTTTTAACAGTAACACAATGTATCAATATAATAAATTGCTGGTGCACAAAATAGGGAGAGGATAAGAAATATCCTGTGCCACAAGAAACAAAATCCCTGCGATATGCTATCCACAATATCCGATCTCGCTACGGAACTTCAAAATTCGACAGACGATTGAAATTTAAAAGTCAATCACACCTCAAGTATTCTCACCAATCGCTCCTATTACCAGTAAGTTCTCGTCATACGGATGCAGAAGAAGTGAGAACGGAGATTTTCCGTTAATATACGAAAGGAATTGCGTAAAGGTTTCTGAAAATTCAGAATTTTCCGTTAACAGATCTTTAAAAAGGTAATTTACCGTCAATATAAGAAAGAAACGGGAGAAAGGTTTCTGAAAATTCAGAATTTTCCGTTAACAGATCTTTAAAAAGTTAATTTACCGTCAATATAAGAAAGAAACGGGAGAAAGGTTTCTGAAAATTCAGAATTTTCCGTTAACAGATGTTTAAAAAGGTAATTTACCGTCAATATAAGAAAGAAACGGGAGAAAGGTTTCTGAAAATTCAGAATTTTGCGTTAACAGATCTTTAAAAAGGTAATTTACCGTCAATATAAGAAAGAAACGGGAGAAAGGTTTCTGAAAATTCAGAATTTTCCGTTAACAGATCTTTAAAAAGGTAATTTACCGTCAATATAAGAAAGAAACGGGAGAAAGATTTCTGAAAATTCAGAATTTTCCGCTAACAAATCTTTAAAAAGGTAATTTACCGTCAATATAAGAAAGAAACGGGAGAAAGGTTTCTGAAAATTTAGAATTTTCCGGTAACAGATCTTTATAAAGGTAATTTACCGTCAATATAAGAAAGAAACGGGGGAAAGGTTTCTGAAAATTCAAAATTTTCCCGTGATAAGAAATATCCGTAAAATTCAGGTTTCTTTCCATCATTTCGCGGAAAAGATTGTATCAGAAATATGCTTCGTTAATTCACGGAAGAAATGGCGGAAAATGGCTCATTAATTTCAGAATTTTTTTTTTTTTACAGTGTGGGTAAAGAGACGGAAATGGATACATGGATCACACATGAGTTGATGAAACAGTAAAAAGCACGACGATATGATATCTTCTCTTCTCTGCTTATCCGTAACCGAACGAAGATTTTGAAGATCATGTGATGAAAAATCTTTGACGTTCGGCGCAATGGCTTTACCGCGGTGAACCCCCGAAACACACCTAAAAGCCAGCGCTCTATCCCACGAATACGATGGTCAATGTATCGTGGCCGACTCCTTTTTCTTTCAGCCAGATCAGACCATCACGGGGACAGGTATCGTGAATAGTTTGATATTATGCATGGAAAATTCTCAAACAGCCGATATTAGTCAATCGCCATGAGCTCCATGCTTCTGCATGATGACGAGAGCACCCACGTTGCACGCCAGACAATTCAAAAGCTGCAACAGTTGAGGGACGAAACGTTATCGAAACCGCTTTATCTATCTCCGTCGGACTATCACTTCTTCAAGCACGTGGACACGTTTATGCAGGGCAAATCGTTTCCCAGTTAAACATCAGTCAGTTGAAACCACATTCCATGAGTTTGTCGCATCCAGAAGCTCGACAATTCTTTAAGACGGTATACAGAAGCCTGTATCTCATTAGAAAAAGCGCGCTGCTGCTAGCGTTAATTGTTTTGGTTAATAATGTTTTAGTTTTTTTTCACCGTGTTTTGGATGTTTGAAATTTCCATCAATAATCCGACATTTCATCGTTTCAAGTCAAATTAGGAGAGAAGTTTACTCGTATCATCGCGTTATCTATAAATATACAAAACACAAACGCCAGTGATCGCTTGATGAGAGAAGCTCTGGCGTGACGGATTTCAACCCTATATCGCTGAGCAGTAAGAGTTCCATTTCTGATGATTTACAGGTTGGTTCGACCATTGATAGAGATACCGGCCCATACCATCATCCCGTCTTCTCCAAATCGAACACTTGCACAAATAACAGGTTGTTACGAGTACCTCGTTCCCTCCAAATGATGAGTCGCCTATTGTCAGAATGTACAGTAAAGCATGACTTGTCTGAGAAGAGAGCATTGCTCCATTCATTTCTTCTCCAATCGGCATGGTCCTGTGCCCAAAGTCTGAGTGCAGCACGTTGGCGTGCGGTTCAAGAAACACATACCACAGGTCGTCGAGCATACAAACGAACACTATGGAGTCGGTTCCTAACAGTTTGAGTTGAAACATTTGTGCCAGCAGCCGTACGGAGTTCGCGTCGCAGAAGAGTGACGTTCATACTAAAGTTTCTCCTGGCAGTCGCTGTTAAAACCCGAACCTCATTTCTTGATGTTGCTCTCCTGCGACCTTGCCTTGGTCTTCGCCTTACATTTCCGGTATCTGAAAACCAATTCCAAAGTCTGGAAATCAAGTTTTGCGATTCCGATGGCTTCCGTTACTTGAGATTGAATTTGACCAGCTTCTCAGCGACCAATAGCCCTCCAGGCTACAGATTTGAGTAAATCACGTTGTTCGGACACCAAATTCATCAATAATACACATTGAAAGCATTTGGGTCGTTTTTATCTTGGACTAAACGATCGTACGATACATGTCACTTTTCATTCGCTGACTGGAACGCGCCCCTTTTTAAGTCACACAAAACATTTGGCATACTCAGATGTTTATAAGTGAGCAAAAATTTCATTGTAATTACTTTCGTTCAATTTCTCTTAGCTTACAAACAGTTGATGTCAGTAATTCATATCTAAACCACGATATCCCCGTATTAATTTGAACAATGTATTTTTGAAGTCTCTTTTTGCTCGTTTCTACTCAATCATACTTGGACGGTTTTATCTTCACTTATTATTCATATCAGCAGACACCATTACCCTCACCCCGACCCCGGGGTTCATGATAACGAGAATTTACTGTATATTAATGAAAACATACTTGTCGTGTTAGTGGTTGTTTCATTGTTCTACTGACCTCTTGTATGCCGTTTTTCAAGTGAGTTGCATAAATATTTCGTATCTTTCAGATTAACGTGAAACACGTAGATCATGATCCGCTGAAAAAGTTATAGTATTTGCGTCTCTATATTCTTGCTTGTGCAGTTTTTGAACCCAATTTTTAAAAGTCTGAAAATTTTACCGAAGCAGAGCCTCCTAATCCTTTTAGTGCAACATACTAATCTTGTTAGCTCCGAAACACAGTACTCTCAGTGTTTTCTACTTTTTTTTGTCCAAGTACGCATACGAGTCTGTCTTTTTCAAAAAATTGCTAACTTAATCTTTTCAAATTTCAGAAAAGAAATAACTGACTTTAGAACTCTTGTAACGAACATCACAGTCATTTCAACATCTATTTAAAGCTCATCTAATGAACACGCACACGAATTTTTTTACTGGAATGCAGCTAGTCGTTGACGCGTTCCACAAATGCAGAAAAGGCACATGCATTTCCATTTATCCGTTATTTCAGTTTCACACGCCTGAGATGGTTTCGTGTAATAACATTCGTCAAGCCCCAATAAACCTATCTTGATCGATACATTAATGAAAACAACTCATCGCTGTTAATTACGACGTACGTGTCATGCCTTGGCGAACCATATACTCTTAATGTTCTCTTTGTTAAAGAAAAATTACATTTTTCTGGAGTAAAAGTTTCCGTTAATCACGAAAAAATTCGAGAAGTACTTCGGTAAGAGCACATTTCGAGGGTCATAAATGTTCGGTGAATCTTACTTCACAAATTATTCAGCAGTGAATTTCTTTCATTTTTATTTCGTTTTCGTCGTTTCTTTTTTTTTTTTTTTCTATAAAGTTCGGGCTTAACGGGAGATTAAATGTACTGATGTGTTTTATTTGCCGGATTACAGGGCACATTTCTTTGGAATAATCATTTTTTTCGCAGGTTTACGTGTAGTGCAATTTCTTTACAAATGCTAATCAATGGGTCTTAGTATGGAATTTTACGCGACAGAGAAAGATTTCTAACTTTGGATTGGGTGAGTACAAGCAAACTAAAAATTGAATTCAAATGAAAATAAAAGTTGATGTTTTCGAAACAAAGAAGTCTTTTGGATTTCAAATGATTACGACATTGAACTTCTCAGCAGATTGGAGTCTTGATTTGAATTCTTCTTGTAGCCCTTTTCCCTTTCTAATAAATCTTAAAGATGACTAATACATCCCCCCTGATCTTTTATATACTTGAAAGCAATCAAAACGAAAAAATAAAAAAATTCGTGCAGGGCGTTCAAATATACAGTGCTCGACATAGAACATGTCACACCACGAAGTTCTCGTTGGAGCTATGTGCAAATTTGTAAGGCTCCCCCGGTGGCGCATTGGCCTCAGCGATTGCTTCTAATTATTCGTTCGAAAGGGGTCCGGGTTCGAATCCTGGTGAGGAATGGATGCTGTGTTTGTCTTACGTCACTGGCTCTCTCCCATCCCTGGAACCAGTGGTCCTAAATAGGGACGGACGACTGTTTATAACCCATTTAGTAGCTCACAGTGGTCGTTAAACCTCCTATCAAAAAAAAAATTGCGAGTACAGTACGGTTATGCAAATACAGTTGCGAACCAATCATGTGTTAGGTAAGGGAAATAAAAAGGCAAACCCGCTCTGCATAACTAAGTTTTTGTAATCATTATTAAAACTACTCCACTCTGTTTTCTTGCCTATACACACGAGCCATAAAAACTTTTATGCAGATGTACGTAAACGTCATCTTACAAAGCGTGTACGCAAAATACGTGGTCACGTGCGTAACGACGTGATACAGGTAAGCATTTAAGACTGATACTCCTCAGTAATCTTCAGTAGTGTCGATCACAATGGGAAAAACAAAGGATACTTCGGAATTGGGTAAAGGGTTTATTATGTGTGCCCGTCTAGCTGGAGCCACCGATTGTGAAAACTGACTGTTTTCTTACAAAGGTGAGATATACCAGGTTTTTATTCAGTGGAAAAATTACCCAAATTGCTTGTCTAAAAGATATAAGTGTGGCGCGACGATAATCTGCCAGGGACGAGATCGGCGTCGTCAGAGAAGTCTTGTACGGAGAAACGGGACTTCGTGTGTGCAGCAATTGACTGAAGCTTTCAGCTGACTGTTCCCGACCCATATCAGAGCGAACTATGCGTAGGGAATTAAAGATAGTCGAACCTGGAAGTCGCAAGCCTATAAACAAACAACTGCTTTAAGCGAAGAGCCTAAAAATTTGTCTGCAATGGTGTCGGGAGCACTGCAATTGGACACTGGAACACTGAAGAAAAGACATGTAGTTCGACGAGTTTGTTCTGTGCCGATTTTAGGAGAACGTTCAGCGGGAGTCCTATGACGCAATGGACCCAGATTGCCTTGAAAACACAGCTCAAGTGTTTGGAGGTAGTATCATGGTGTCGGACACGTTCTGTTGGTAAGCAACTTGCCCACTAGCATTGCTGGGAGGTCAGTGTTCTCCAAGGATTACCTGAACATTGATGTCGATCAAGTCCATCGTGCACTGTCGACTTTTATCCAGCCGATGACGGCTGTTTCATGGACGACCATGCTACTGTCCATCGCGCAAGACGTATTCAGCAGTGGTTCAGCGAGCATGACAGCGACTTCCACCACTTCCCTGGCCACCACAAAGCCCGCACCTGAACCTCATTCAGAATGTATGCGACATGTTAGAAAAACAGAGTCGTGAGCAAAGAACTCTTCCGTCTAATCTGAGACAGTTAAAGGACTGTCTGGTGAAAGCGTAGTTTGCGGTAGACGTAGACGCACTCCAACACTTTGTGGAATCCATGCCAAACTGCATACGTGTGAAGAAGTTCCAACCTGATAGTGAATTCGGGTGAGAAAAGTACCTACTCGGTATCGCATATGGGCGAGAAAAGTACCTACTCGGTATCGCATATGGGCGAAAAAAGTACCTGCTCGGTATTGCATTCGGGCTAAAGAAATTCCAACCAGGTATTGCATTCGGGTTGAAGAAATTCCAACCAAGTATTACATTCGAGGTGAAGAAGTTCCAACCCGCTACTGAATTCGAGCTGAAAAAGTTTCAACCCGGTATTGCATTCGGGCTGAAGAAGTTCCAACGCGCTATTGAATTCGAGCTGAAGAAGTTTCAATCCGGTATTGCATTCGGGCACAAGAAATTCCAACCCGGTATTGCATTCGGGCTCAATAAGTTCCAACCAAGTGTTGCATTCGGGCTGAAGAAATTACAACGCGGTATTGAATTTAGGCTGAAGACGTTTCAACCCGGTATTGAATTTAGACTGAAGAAGTTTCAACCCGGTATTGCATTTGGGTTGAAGAAATTTCAACCAAGTATTGCATTCGGGGTGAAGAAGTTCCAATCCGCTACTGAATTTGGGCTGAAGAAGTTTCAACCCGGTATTGCGTTCGGGCTGAAGAAATTTTAACAAGGTATTGCATTCGGGCTCAAGAAATTCTAACCAGGTATGCATTCGGGCTGAAGAAGTTCCAACCCGGTATTGAATTCAGGCTGAAGAGGTTTCAAGTCGGTATTGCATTCGAGCTCAAGAAATACCAACCAGGTATTGCATTCTAGCTGAAGAAGTTCCAACCCGCTATGTAATTCGAGCTGAAGATGTTTCAACCCGGTATTGCATTCGGGCCCAAGAAATTCCAACCAGGTATTGCATTCGAGCTCAAGAAATTCCAACCCGGTATTGCATTCGAGCTCAAGAAATTCCAACCCGGTATTGCATTCGGGCTCAAGAAGTTCCAACCAAGTATTGCATTCGGGCTCAAGAAGTTCCAACCCGGTATTGAATTCCGGCTGAAGACGTTTCAACGCGGTATTGAATTCGGACTAAAGAAGTTTCAACCAGGTATTGCATTCGGGCTCAAGAAGTTCCACCCAAGTATTGCTTAAAAGTTTTTAACTCCGTGACTGGTATGTGTATTTATACTGTTTGAAAATGACTAATTCCTCTAATACAGTGTGATATGGTGCAACTTAGCAGAGTACGGTTGTGCGAAAATACAGGCGTTGTTTTGAACATGCACTTCTCACACACATTCCTCAGTTTTTTCAATCAGTTTAAAAGCAAACCAGAGAGCCTTTCCCACGATGTCTTTGCCATCGAAATCTGAAAACTCTCAGTCGAGCTGACTGAACTTTTTCACTCAAATACGTCGAGATAGAAAAAAAAGGGGGAAAAATATCTCAGTGCAAAGTTTTCGTCACAATATGCTTTACGATCTTCAAGTGTTTATTAGGTGCTTATTTGGGATGACAGCTCGTGACAGCAATGATGGATTTGTGTTGGTTCGGTCTCTGTGCTTTACACGAAGTGAAAAAGAAAACACGAACTGAAATTGCGGAAATAACATTTACTGGTTTCTGCGACTTTATCGGAATAAAACTTTAGAGAAAATCTTAAAGTATCACATTTTTCTGTGTCGCGCATTCTTCGCTTACGAAACAATTTGGGTTTTTCGTACTTCTGTGGAACAAAGTTTGTTTCGGATTGCCCTCTAAAAATCCTCCAAAATCTGAATCGCAACTGGCAACGTTTTCCATGTATACCTTGAGAACCGAACATGTCAGGTTTTTATTTTTATTGTGCATTCCTTGAGTTATGGAAGAACTGCTAGGTCATGTATTCATTTCTTAAATATCAAAAAACCGTACTGAGCTCCTCAAGTAAAATCAAACTGTTCATATTCTTTTCGTTTTGTATTCATAGAATGCCTTTTACATTGCTCTCACTTAATTAATTGAGCTACAATGAATAAAGCTTCTCTATATTTCTCACAAAGGGCTCAATTTTATTTTATTTCATTTTATTTTACCTACGCTCTCGTCTGCGGTCGAATTTAGGTATTCAAAACTGAATTCAACAGCAAAATAATATATACACTATCTACCAACAAGTAATTGGACACCTGTGATAGCAAAGGAAAACCAAGTTTATTCACCTTCAATAATTGGTGGAGCCTCCACGAGAGGCGATTACAGCTGAGAACCTCCGGGGCATACTCTTAACCAGGCGTTGTGCGACAGCTAGCGGTATTTTCTGCCACTGGGCTTGGAGAAGACAGGTCAGTTCCTTCACCGATTTCGGACGGTCGGGCACCCCTTAAGTCGATGCTCCAACTCGTCCCAGAGGTGCTTGATAGGGTTAAAGTCCCGGCTCTGCGCAGGCCAGTCCATTCGATTAACCCCATTGTCACCATACCAAGCCATGGTGGACCTCGCAACATGACAGGAGGCATTGTCATCCTGAAAGTAACATGGATCCACCCTGTAAAACTGCCACAACGTAGGAAGCGCATGGTCATCCAAAATGGTGTAGTAGGTCTCGACGTTGAGTCTACCAGGAATTGCGACCAAGAGTCCCGTGCCATACCAGGAGAAACACCCCCATAGCATAATTCCACCGCCGCCGAACTTCACAGTTGGCACAATACATTCCGGCAGGAGGCGTTCTCCAGGGAGACGCCAAACCCAGACCATGCCATCCGAACGGTAGAGGGTGAACCTTGATTCGTCGCTCCAGAGAACCTGTTTCAACTGTTCAACGGTCCATTGTCGACGTTCTTTGCACCACGTTAGCCGAGCAGCGCTATTGGACTTGGTGATCAAACGCTTGTGAGCGGCAGCACGTCCATGATAACCGAGTAGATGGGCTTCCTTACGGATGGTATTAATCGAAAGAACATTCCCGGATGCCTGTTAAAACTCCTCGCGGATGTGGCCCATCGATTTGGTGAGGTTCTTTCGAATTTCTCTGGCCAGCACCCGTCGGTCTCTAACTCCCAGTTCTGTGGGTCTGCCGGGTCGGGGCACATTCCGACAGTCACCTCTCATTTTCCACTTGCCAATCACGTAGACCACTGTCGATTTTGGGTATTTCAACTAGCTGGATATGTCACGTATGGATCGGCCATTTCTGTGATACCCGACGATTACACCTTTCTCGAAATCAGAGAGCTCCTAACTGCGTGGTATTTTGCATGCGACTGGTTGTGTTGTTGTTTCCCACACGATATTTAACGGCGGCGGCCGTAACGTGTATCCAGACCGCAGATATCGTCGATTACAAGGGTGTCCAATTACTTGTTGGTAGATAGTGTATATATACAGTATATATCATTGTCAACTATTATCAATTCACTGCTGGATGAAGCACTCCCCAAGTTTCTTCCATAACTGTCTGTCTTCAGCCTGTCTCCTCCATGTCACTCCGGCATGTTTTCGAATACATCCATCCATCTCCTATGTGGTCTTCCTTTGAATCTTTTCTTGTCCCTAGGATTATAGTTTAAAATTTCGGTTGTCCATTGACGGTCCATTCTTCTAGCAACACGTCTAGCCCATTGCCATTTCAGTGATTTCACTCTGCTTATGATATCGTCCACTCCTGTCATTTTCCTTATCCACAAGTTCATCTTCTTATCTTTCCTGATTACACCAAGCATGCATCTCTCTCTCTCTCTCTCTCTCTCTCTCTCTCTCTCTCTATATATATATATATATATATATATATATATATACTGGGATGTAAGTTAAGGTGATGCGTAACATCACAGCCTCTCCTTGACAAATGTCAACCCCGCCTTCTCGTGGTGCATCCTGTTCCCACTAAAGGGGCTCTGACGACCGCCAATAGCGGTATAACTATACCATCGGGATTAGAGGAAATTCTATCCCACACACACCAACCCGCTTGGCCAGCGTGGTGAGTTATGGCCAAACCCCTCCAAAATGATTCCACAACTTAAATCTTGGCCCTCAGTCTCCGGCAGCTGGAATGTACCTGGCCAAGGCAGCGGCCAGTGCGACATGAAGGCAGAGGGTGCTAAGAATCCCCGGAGGACCGGACTAGGCTGCCATCTGATGCTGACCTTGGCTACGTATAATGGACGCTCCCTATCTTCTGATTCAAGGCTTCTTGAATTCGAAGAGGAACTACAAAGGATCAAGTGGGACATCGTCGGGCTAAGTGAGGTAAGGAGAAAAGGAGAAAGATCTCATCGAACTGAAAAGTGGACATCTCTTCTACTATCGTGGGACAGATACTGGCAGAACTAGTGGTGTTGGATTTATAATAAACAAGAAACTGAAGGATAAAGTTGTAGAAGTTGAAAGTTCCTCTGACAGAGCTGCACGACTTGTTATCCAACTCTCGAAAAGATACCAGGCTCAGATTATTCAAACTTATGCACCCACCACAAGTCATCCTGAAGAAGAAATTGAAGAATTTTATGAGGAAATTTGTCATCTAAATAATAAAGGTAAGCAGCACTTGAAAATAATTATGGGAGATTTCAATGCAAAAATAGGGCAACGGCAACAGAATGAAACTTCAGTAGGTAATTTCGGTCACGGCAACAGAAACCAGCGAGGAAATACTCTCGTTGAGTTTGCAGAGGCAGAAGGATTTTTCATCTTGAACTCCTTTTTCAAGAAAAAGCCACACAGGAAATGGACATGGAGACATCCAAATGGGACGACAAGTGAAATTGATTTTATTATGTGTAACAAAAAATTCGTCATAGAAGACTGCAGTATGCTAAACAAGTTCAACACAGGCAGTGACCACAGATTGGTGAGATGTAAGATGCACCTCAACACTAAACTTGAACGTGACAAGCTTATAAGACAAACAAAATCTATTGACATAACCAACCTTAAAAAAAACACCATAATACTTTCAAGTTGGAACTGAAGAACAGGTTCTCTGCTTTAGAAGACCTAACATCGAAAGAAGTGGACATCTCTGAAGTTAACAGAAAAGTAACCAAAGCTCTTATGGAAACAGCAACAAAATTAGCTGGGTCTAAGAACAAGTTGCATGTGAACAAATTATCAGGAAAAACGAAAATGTTGATGCAAAAAGAAGAGAGATGAGGACAACTAAAGAAGATGTGACTTCCAAAGTGGAATATTTAGAGCTATGCAAGACAGTAAGAAAAAGTATCACTGAAGACGTAAGAAAATTCAACTGTGAACTAGTGAGGAAAGCAATTGAAAACAACCAAAGCCTAAAGATAGCAAAGGGACATCTCAGTAAGGGAAGAAAACAGATTATGGCACTGAGAAAAGAAGATGGTTCTGTAACAAGAAATAGAGGCGAAATTTTGACAAGAGTGAAAGATTTCTACTCCAAATTATATGAAAGGGATGATACATGCACTCCAGACATCATGAAAGATACCAGTACCAGAGTTCCTCCAGTCCTTCCAGCAGAAGTTGCACATGCAATCAAGAACATGAAGCGGGGGAAAGCTCCAGGAGAAGATGAAATTACTGTAGACATCATACAAGAAGCAAGTGGAGAAATCGAAACAGTACTCGCCCAAATTTTCACTCGATGCCTTAATGAAGGAAAGATTCCTGAGGATTGGAACACCGCTACAATGATCCTGCTACATAAGAAAGGTGACATTGAGGATCTCGGAAACTACAGACCTATCAGCCTCCTATCAGTAGTTTATAAAATCTTCACTAAAGTTCTTTCACACCGCTTGAAGGTAACACTGGACATGGCTCAACCGAGAGAACAAGCTGGATTCAGGAGTGGCTACAGCACAATAGATCATATCCATGTACTGAGAGAACTACTTGAAAGAGCGAGGGAATATGAACTTCCATTGTGCATGGCTTTTACCGATTATGAAAAAGCCTTTGATTCGGTGAAACCATCAGCAGTTACAATGGCTCTGAAAACCTGCGGTATTGAAGATGCATACATTAATAATATTAATAACATGTATGAAAATGCAAATGCAAAGATTCGGCTGTTTGAAAATACAACACACATAAAAATTGGAAGGGAGTGAGACAAGGCGACACGATATCTCCGAAGCTCTTTAATGCCGCATTGGAGGATGTTTTTCAGTAGCTGAGCTGGGAAAACAAAGGGATAAAGATTAATGGAGATTATCTAACCCACCTTCGTTTTGCTTATGACGTAGTCATTTTGCAACTACCCCATCAGAGCTGCAGAGTATGATCCAGGAACTTGCTGACAAGAGTAAAGAAGTGGGATTAAATGAACTTTCAGAAGACAAAAGTGATGTTCAATGCTTTTACAAGGAATGAAGATTTATCGATTGATGGAGAAAAGTTGGAGATAACAGACGCGTACGTTTATCTTGGACAGCAGAATTTAAGTGAGGGTCACATTGATGAAGAAATTAATCGGCGTACAAAACTTGCCTGGAGAGCTTTTGGAAGAAATAGCATAATTTTCAAGAGCATTATGCCATTATGTCTTAAAAGAAAAGTGTTTGATCAATGCATCCTTCCAGTGCTTACGTATGGTGCAGAGACGTGGACCTTAACTAAAAGAGACATACAAAGGCTGCAGACAACTCAAAAAAGCATGGAGAGGTGCATACTTGGTGTAACCAGGAGAGATAAGAAGAGGAACTCGTGGATCCGAAAAATGACAAAAGTGGAAGACATCATGATCAGAGTTAAATCCCTGAAATGGCAATGGGCTGGACATACTGCCAGAAGGACAGATCATCGATGGACAGCCGAAACTTTAGATTGGATTCCAAGGGACAGGAAAAGACCCAGAAGAAGACCACATGGGAGATGGGTGGATGAAATTCGAAAGTATGCAGGGGTGACATGGAGGAGACTGGCACAAGACAGACCGTTGTGGAGGAAACTTGGGGAGACCTTCGTCCAGCAGTGGATTGATAATGGTTGACAATGATGATGATGATGATGATGATATATATACTATCTACCAACAAGTAATTGGACACCCCTGCAATCAGCGATATCTGCGGTCCTGATACACGTCACGGCCGCCGCCGTTAAATATCGTGTGGGGAAACAACAACGCAACCAGTCGTATGCAAGATGCCACGCAGTTCGGAGTTCTCTGATTTCGAGAAAGGTGTAATCGTCGAGTATCACAGAACTGGCCGATCCATTCGTAACATATCCAGCGAGTTGAAGTACCCAAAATCGACAGTGGCCTACGTGATTGGCAAGTGGAAGATGAGGTGACTGTCGGAATGTGCCCCGACCCGGCAGCCCACAAAACTGGGAGTTAGAGACCGACGGGTGCTGGCCAGAGAAATTCGGAAAAACTGCACCAAATCGATGGGCCACATCCGCGAGGAGTTTCAACAGGCATCCGGGAGTGTTCTTTCGATGAATACCATCCGTAAGGAAACTCATCTGCTCGGTTATCATGGACGTGCTGCCGCCCACAAGCGTTTGATCACCAAGTCCAATAGCGCTGCTCGGCTAATGTGGTGCAAAGAACGTCGACAGTGGACCGTTGAACAGTGGAAACCGGTTCTCTGGAGCGACGAATCAAGGTTCACCCTCTACCGTTCGGATGGATGGGTCTAGGTTTGGCGTCTGCCTGGAGAACGCCTCCTGCCGGAATGTATTGTGCCAACTGTGAAGTTCGGCGACGGTGGAATTATGCTATGGGGGTATTTCTCCTGGTATGGCACGGGCCCCATTGTCGCAATTCCTGGTAGACTCAACGCCGAGACCTACTACACCATTTTGGATGACCATACGCTTCCTACGTTGTGGCAGTTTTACGGGGGCGATCCATGTTACTTTCAGGATGACAATGCCACCTGTCATGTTGCAAGGTCCACCATGGCTTGGTATGGTGACAATGGGGTTAATCGAATGGACTGGCCTGCCCAGATCCGGGACTTTAATCCTATCGAGCACCTCTGGGACGAGTTGGAGCATCGACTTAAGGGGTGCCCCTACCGTCCGAAATCGGTGAAGGAATTGACCTGTCTTCTCCAAGCCGACCGGAAGAAAATACCGCTAGCCGTCGTACAACGCCTGGTTGAGAGTATGCGCCGGAGGGTCGCAGCTGTACTTGCCTCTTGTTGAGGCTCCACCAACTATTGAAGGTGAATAAACTTCGTTTTCCTTTGCTATCACAGGTGTCCAATTGCTTGTTGGTAGATAGTGTATATACCTGTTCCAGTATAATCGAAAAAGTGTTGCATAATATCGAATTAACAAGATTTTCAGTCTGTTTAGCACACTTTAACTGATTTTCAAGAATCACATGGAAAATTAATGTACAAGTTATGCTTTGCGTTGGTAATAAAACAACAACTTATGAAATTAAATTTCTTCTATTTTAAATTAAATTATTTCAATTAACTGTAATAAAATGTGGTTTAAAAACCGTTTATAGTAGACGTCGAAAGTGGGTAATTATTGGATATCAATACGCCAGAAGTGGATTTGTTGCTTGAATTTTCCTCCGACTCTATTTGAAATGAAAATTTTCATAAATCCTCTGTGAATAAGTTTTGGTTGAAATGAAAATTCACTTTTATCTGAGAAAGCTGTCAAATTTCTAATATTTTTCAATGTGAAACGAATTTTTCATCCGCAGTTTTAAAAAAAAAATCGCTATGCAAATATATTGGATATTGAACGAGATTTGAGAATAAAACTGTTTTTTTTTCTCTTGATATTTAAGTAGAATGCGATAAAAAATTCCATCCTTTCGATTCATTCTTTTGTTAGTTATTTGAAAGAAATAAAGTGAACCAACTATAAATCACTTGCAATGACTAGGAGGCTCATATAAACAAAACAAATTACGTTTTGCGATCGCCTTTATATGCGAGTACATTTCTTACCACAGAAAACGAACTTCAAAAACATGGTCTTCAGCTATTTCAAGTTTGGGAAACTTTGCTTTACATAAATAAGTAAAGCAAATTTTCATCACTCGACTATCCTGGCATTTTTAAGTGGTTGATGCAACCAGTTCCACATACTAGTACCCAACAAAAACAGTCTGGCTGGGCCAGCGCTCAATCCAGTGCTGGCAACCAGCAGTGCCAGCAGCTGCCCAGTACTACGGTGCTGGTGCCCAAAAGTCAATAAAGTGTTCTGAACGTCAACACAAAGGCCAGCAGTTGGCACCCCTATCAGTTGTCATATGCCATAACAAAGCTATCAGTTATTCATCACCGGCAGTGGCTACCACAAGCTGCCCTTAAGCTGTTCTGCAATCACGTACCATAAATGGTGGCTAGCCTAATATGGTTCGCCAATTGCCCAGTAGTGGCAAAAGGGACATAACAACTCCTCGACTTTTCCCAGTCAGCGCCATTTTTTTTCTCTCTCCACGTGGTCGAGTGAGTTGGCCATGTTTAATGACGTAACAACAGGGTCGACGCTATTTTTCCCCACAGGAAATTTTGCTACATAACGTCACGGGACTGGGGAAATTTTCTCAACTGATCTGGAAAAACGCTCGGTGGATCACTGCAGCATCAATTCTACGACAGTTTGACAGCAAAGCAGGTGCTTTAACTACAAGACAGCGTTCTCAGTAATGGGAGTTTGCTTGAAGGTGAGCCTCTTTCTGCGTGATGTGAAACGAAGGGTTCACTTTTAAATTTTGCAATAGTCCGAATTATTTTTCCTTAATGTCCGTTTTATATAATTCATAAATTTTTATTTTCAACGTAACAATTTCTTTTTCTATTTACTTTAAGGAAACTTTACTCATTTTCAATAGGTCTCCAACTTAAAGACGTTTTCCAAAGTTTTGCGCTATCCTTGTGATCTTGCAAAGGCGATTTTTTAATTAATGTTTTACGTGTTCATATCACATTCTGTTACATTTTTAACATTGTATCTTTTTTTATCCACAGTCCGAAGCTACATCTTAACTGAATACGAAAGATATTTTTTTTTATTTCTGTGTTTACTTGTTTTTCTTTCAGCGAATTTCTCGTTTTTTAATGAATTTATACCGATTTTTTTTGTTGTTTTTTCAAAAATACCCATTTTATATCATTCATATTTTTTCCAAATTAATGACTTTTTTCAATGTCTTTCGGGGACCTTTGTTTGATGAGGTTTAGTGCATGTTAACGAAGGATTATTCGATACATTTACTAAGTTTCAGAAATTATTTCTCGTTGTTCATGAGAATGGAGTTGGTGTGTTTCATGGCTGCTTGTAACAACCTCGATTCTTCTTATGTCAGTGAAGGAATTTTGCTGTGAAATGAACTTCTATAAATACAAGGGAGTAAATGAATATTTCACATAGTTCATTAATTATTTACTATGTAATTTTTCTCCACTGTTAATCTTCGTGAACACATTTCATAAAGAAATTAATTCGTCTCTCTATAGCTTTTTGTCAACCGTCTCCATAGTATTGTCAACCGTCCCCTAAAACTACACGATGGCAATAGCATAGACGCCAACTAACTGATACCCCGACACTCTGTGCACGTGTTGCATCTGAGCATGCGCCGTCCCGCTGTTCGCACCTCGTTTTGGGGTTGTTTTGGTTGCCAGTTTCGCGCCATGAGTGGCGCGAAACTGGAAGTCTGTAATTCACAGCGATGCGGAAGGGCAATCAAAGGTATAGTAGAAGTTCCCAACAGATGGCGCTGCCACCAGCGGATCGCTACCGTAGCGTCAGCGGTAAATTTCAGCCAGCAGCAACACCTCACCTTCAGCTGGCGGCCTGCAGTTTCTAAAAACTTCTATTTTTGCTGTGTATTCACCTCATTCGATTCTGTTTTCTGTTGGTTTTTTTCTCTTTTCCATTAGCATAAATTTCTAAATACACTATAATGACAAAAGTCACCGGTCACCTAGAAGAGAAACACAACGTAACATTTATTGGCATGCATTAGTACGGTGTCGGTCTACCTTTCGACTTAATGCATGCACTGACCCTTCGAGACATGCTTTCGACAAGGTTTTGGAACACAGCGATAGGTATGCGCTTCCATTCAGTACATAATACTGCCGGTAACTGTTGCTTAGTAGTAGGCCTTGGTTCCAAACTTCTTATGCGGCGCTCTAATTTATCCTATAGGTGCTCTATGGGATTAAGAACAGAGCTCTGTGCTGGCCAGTCCACACACGATACGGAATTATCATCAAACCACGCCGTAACAGTCCTTGTTTTATGGCTGAGTGCATTATCCTGCTGGTATGAACAAGGCTCGGTTCCATAGTATTGCCATAGAGTTGGTAGGACATAATTTTCCAGAATATCGAGGCATACTGCTGGTTAACAAGATTGTCCACGATAACGAACGGGCCGGGACGATACCACGAAAAACATCCCCACACGAGTACACTGCCAGCTCCAAATTTGACCGTAGGAGCAGTACACTGTGGTGAATTGCGTTCCCCTGGGCTGCCTCCATACCCACTCACGGCCATCAGACTGATGGATCGTGTATTTGGATTTATCAGTCCATAGGAGCCGTTTCCATTGATCTAGGGTCCACGATAAATGTTCTTTACACCATGCTAAAAGACGAGTAGCATTCCGAGTGGAGATGAAAGGCTTATGAGCAGCCGCACGACAACGGTAACCCATGGAATGAAGTTCTCTGCGAATGGTACGTGTACATACCGAGGTTCCAGCATTTTTACTCACCTGTACACTGAAGTCTTGTTCAGTACTCCGTCGATTAGCTGTAACGACTCTCCTGAGGCTTCGACGTCCTCTATCACTGATTTTCTTTAGTCTGCAGGTACGTTTTGCTGCTTGAGGCACACCATATGTCTTCCACGTTTTCAGTACATTCAAAACAGTTAAATTGAATATGTTTTAACGCCTCTCGGTTTCTCTTGTGGACAACCCACTAATATAACACCCAACAATCTTTCCTTTCTCAAATTGAGTTCTCTGCTGCCGCGACATTTTCACTCAACCTCACAGTGCAATATGATCGCGGTCAGCTGCAGGCTTGTTTTCATACCGTTTGCAGTTGTACCGTTCATCTTAACAGCGCAGGGGATCCGTTCATTTGCTTTTGAAGGGGTGTCCGGTGACTTTCGTCAATATAGTTTATATTCCCAGTTTAAATGATAAAAGCCTCATATTATCACTTTGCCTGCAAATTTATGAACACACCTTCGATTTTAGCATCTGAAAATTAATTTTTGAAAAGCGTAGATATCAGTATTATTTACATCAAAAATCACATCAAGAAACACCAAACTAATAGATACATATGGATATATAGGATATTGATGACACCTGTTGTGTTGTATGGATGCGAGATGCGAAACCCGGAAACAATATCTCGGACAGCTCCAAGTCTAGAGCCTTGAAGAAAATTACTGTCCTATATTTGAAAGTACAGAGGATAAGTAAAGAAGGCGTTATGAAAAACTCGAAGAACTATGCATAAAAGAAATATACACAATTAAAGTAATGAAGGTCAGGTGACTGCAGTGCACCGGACATGTGGCAAGAATGCCAAAGGACTAGTTCTCTAGACTTGTGTTGGACTAAATGCCTAGGAGTGTGAGAACTTAAGGAAGAACAAGGAGATTGTGTAAGGAGAGATAACGGGAGACTATCGGCAGAAACTCGAAAAGTATGAAAGCGAATGACCTGGGACCAACTGCCTCTTGATGATGATGATGCTAACAGTGGAAAACCTCACTGAAATTTCCGATACATTTTCTTCTTTGTCATGGCGTAGTTTTCTCACTATGCTCAATAACCATGTATTTCAATCTGCCATATGTCCTGTTTCTAGAAGGTGGATTGAAAAATTTATTTCTGTCACAAATAAATATTTAACGTGAGTAACACTTTCCATGTACTTGTTTATTACTGATTCAACGTTTTCACTCTAGGTTTGTATCCCAGATTATTAAACATTATTTTTTGGCACACATTGTATATGTCCCGAGTAAAAAAGGAATCCCTAAACTATCACTGAGCAGCCCCGATGTCCTGGTGGTCAAAGGCTCTGGTTTTGGATCAGTAGTCCGCTATGGGCTTAGGTCAACGCCCCATGTAACTAAAGGCCTAACAACTTGTTTATGACGTCATCACAGGTAGACGACATCTTCGTTTCCCGTGTTCGTCTATGGACAACAATTTGCAGAGCCTAAACAGACGGAAAGGCAGATGTTTACACATAGTCGTTGTTTATGATATTTCGCTTCACAAAACTAAATGAGTTAACAATGAAAACATAATTGTCTTAACTAGTGGCATGTTTCAGCGCTCCATACGGTCGTGCTATATCACATATGCAGTAGGTTTTGCTGCACAAAATATTGCAATAGTATGTATATATAAATAACGACTACACTTGAACATCTGCTGCACTGCCTGATCGGACTCGCCAGAAACCTCGTGTTCCCTTTGCCTGACCAGCACTGGAAACAAATATGCGGTGCACTTACGATGACGTAATGAATCAGTTGTTAGGCTTCCAGTTACATGGGGCGTTGAGCGTGTACGAATTAAAGGATGAAGCATGTGTGGTGTGTTTGTCTGATGGTGCTCGTTATGACCCTTATCTGGAATCACTGGAACCAAATTAGCAACGGGCGACTACTTATAGCCCAAACAGTTGCTCATGGTGGTCGTTGACTGTTGACACCCCCCCCCCCCACACACACACACACAAAACACACACACACCTGAATAAAAAAGAACTCACACTGATGTTCCATTTGTGGACGCTTTATGATATACAAACCATTCTTCTTCTAATTTTTGCTTTAAATTCTCGAAATCTTTTAGTCAGAGCAGGGGCGGATCTAGAGGGGGGGGGGCTCCACCTCTCAGGAACCAAGGAAAAGCTTCGATTTGTTAGGTTTTAATAACAAATTGAATATTTTTTCGTGAAAGAAAGTATTACTTAAAAGTATATTACTTTCATTAAGTAATTGTAACTTATCATGATAAATTTATAGACATATTAAGAGTTCCTTGGAATCCAATCTAATCTGGAAAAGACCCAGAAGAAGACCACATGGAAAATGGGTGGATGAAATTCGAAAGTATGCGGGAGTGACATGGAGGAGACTGGCACAAGACAGACCGTTGTGGAGGAAACTTCGGGAGACCTTCGTCCAGCAGTGAATTGATAATGGTTGACAATGATGATGATGATGATTAAGAGTACTTTTTCATTTTGCAGGATGATATCAGAAAGTTCGCCAGTTTTTCCTGACACTTTCGCCCATCCTCCGCCTCCCCCTCCCTCCCCACGCGCACAAAAATTCGGGATCCATCTCTGAGCCAGAGATATTTAACATCGCACATCAAGAAGAACAAATGTGGTAAAACGCTGGGTTATGACCGTTCGTCCGTCCGTGAAGGGACCGAGTTCAAATCCCGATGAGGCATGGATGTTGTGTTTGTCTTATGGCGCTGGTTCTCTCACTTCTCTGAAACCAGTGACCTAAAGTAGGGACGGGCGACTGCTTATAGCCCATTGAGATGCTCACGGTGGTCGTTAAAAAAAGAACTGCTTATAGCCCATCCACGGTAACACATTACATCAATTCGACGTCGAATTTTGATCGATTTTTGGTCGATATGTAACGTTGAATGTAGATATCTGTCCGCTTTTGTTACGTCTTTTCAACGTCTAATTTTAAACCTGTTAAGTCGATATCAAGTCAACCGTAGACGAAGATTCGGCCTTCCGAGAGAAACATATACATCGTTGCTACGTAGTATAGACGTCGATTCTACGTTGATATTACCCAGTTCAGTCATCGATTCTAGTACTGTTGTATTGTCGAATCTATGGTTACTCTACAATTTAGACGTTGAAACATAAAATTCTAAACTGTTAATCGTGGCATAAAACGTAAAATGTATTCGTATTTGTAGTACGATTCTACGAAGCTGTTTACGTTTAAAAGATCATATATATATATTTTTTATTGTTTCAACATCCAAGTCTTTTCGGACGCATTCAAAAAGACACATAATTCTCAAACTTTTCCCAGAATTTTTGTTGATCTGTCAGCATCGCGTTAAGCCTATCCCTCATTGGGATATGCGTACGTACAAATTATATATCTTGAAAAGTAATTATACTTAAAGGAACGAAACTGAACTTCTTATGCCGCCCAATTGGCGCAGTGGTCTAAGCGATGGCCTCTGATCATTCGTCCGAACGGGGTCCGGGTTCGAATCCCGGTGAGGCATGGATGTTGTGTTTGTCTTACGGCACTGGCTGGCTCTCTCCCTTCCCTGGAACCAGTGACCCTAAATTAGGGACGGGCGACTGCTTATAGCCCATTGAGTTGCTCACGGCGGTCGATAAACCTTCACTCCAAAAAAAAAAAAAAAAAAAAAAAAAAGAATTTCTTATAAACATATTTAAGCAAAACTTTTAACTTACCGCCGAAAAGGAGACAGATAAGAAGATCGTCTTACAACAGAAATGATACAGTCGATCAACTCCCCAGCATCCAAAAATTTTGTTTGGCGTAATGGTCGCAAAGGCGCACGTGCGCGATGCTTACAGATCGCATAAAGAAACATCGATTATTCGACCTAATGGAACTAAAGGGATGAACTGCGTAAAACCGTGTATATGTATCCTGAATTTCAATGTAATGATTTTTCTTGACGTTCCGTCTCATTGATTTTCGTCGAGAATTATGCCTCGATGTAATATCGACCTGGTAACCCAAAATCGACGTCGATTCGACATTACTATGCTACCGGGAATCGAGTTGCTCACGGTGGTCGTTAAACACCCACTAAAAAAAGAAAGAAGAAGCAGAAATGTAGTCAGTTCTTTTGCTATGCATACCAATTGTTTCAGAAGAAACTCAGACTCGATTTGATTTGGGTTTTTTTAAGTAGAATGGGACCGCAGTTCATTTTTTGCAGTGGTTTTGTTTTGTGTTCTGTAACCCTTGTAAAGAATTCAAAGCGTGACACCGAAATAACAATTCTATTTTCTCTTGGATAACATCGCCCAGAAGCAGCTTAGCCGCAACATCCTATCTGGCTTGCATTGTGAGGCACTCAGAAACAACGCTGGAAGACACAATGTAAAATTCATGAAGCGCCTTGTATTAAAATTCCGAAATACTCAAATACCACCGGAAACGGGCAAATATACCATGAAAGGGATGGAGTTCCGTATTAAATTATTAAAGGAATCAATGTTTGGAAGCACTTTTTAATTTTAGTAGAAGACGTTTCATGATAATTTCTAATTATAATTCCACGCTATATAAAGGATTTGGAATATTATTTAAATCTTTGGAAAGAATTCGAGAATTTTATTTTTCGTGCTGGTCTCAAAGCTATCATGGTCTATTGAATTCCTGAATGCAGTGGTATCTCGATTATACGTTATACACTTATACGTCTTTCACTTCCACACGGAATTCTATTTCAGTCCCGATATTTTACTGTAGTTTTTGTTGCTTTTTTCAGTTTTGCTATACGTAATATGTTTATACGATTTTTTCGATTATATATTAAATTTTGAATTTAAGATTATCAAAAGTACACGGTTCTTTTATGTGTAATCAGATGTGTTGCAACTTTGAAGACTTGGGACAGCGTTGCTGTGTTCCTTCATGGTGCAGCCAAAGTTGAACCTTGATCCAATCAGAGAAGAGTCTGTACTTTAATTTCGGTTTAAATGAGAAATTTATTTCGCATTCTACGCTCGTGGTAACGATGCCAGTAAATTTTAAACTAGAAAAGATCAGTGAATATATATACAGTGACGGAAAAAAATCCCAACACCACGAAAAAATAGTTGTAGAAGAATGAAATGGCGGCAATACATTTGTATAGGTAACATATTTAATCGATTAAGATTTCAAGATCACAGCTTAATGTAAGCGCGAGAAGAGCCATTTTAAATGTGAAATGCTGGTACATTAATAACCGGTGTAACCGCCAGAATATTGAATGCAAGCACGCAAACGTTCATGCATTGTGTCGTACAGGTGCTGGATGTCCGTTTGTGGGATGGAGTTCCATGCCTGTTGCACTTGGTCGGTCAATACAGGTACGGTTAATGCTGGTTGGGGGTGACGCTGGAGTTGTCGTCCAATGATGCCCCATACGTGCTCGATTGGAGAAAGATCTGGTGATCTGGCAGGCCACGGCAACATGTCGACACTCTGTAGAGCATGTTGGATTACAACAGCGGTATGCTGGCGAGCGTTATCCTGTTGGAAAACACCCCTGGAATGCTGTTCATGAATGGCAGCACAACAGATTGAATCACCAGACCGACGTACAACTGTGCCATCAGGGTGCGTGGGATAACCACGAGAGTGCTCCTGCTGTCATAGGAAATTGCTCCCCAGACTATAACTCCAGGTGTAGGTCCAGTGTGTCTCGGCCGCAGACAGGTTGGTTGCAGGCGTTCACCTGGCCTCCTTCTAACCAACACACGGCCATCACTGGCACCCAGGCAGAACCGGCTTTCATTAGAAAACACAACAGATCTCCACTCCGTCCTCCAATGAGCTCTAGCTTGACACCACTGACGTCGCAAACGGCAGTGGTTTGGAGTAAGTGGAATGCACGCTACAGGGCGTCTGGCTCGGAGCTATCCTTCAAGTAACCGATTTGTAACAGTTCGTTGTGTCACTGTGGTGGCAACTGCAGCTCGAATTGCTGCCGCAGACTCAGTACGATGCGCCACGGCCATACGCCGTACACGGCGGTCTTCCCTCTCAGTAGTGCCACGTGGCCGGCCGGAACCCGGTCTTCTTGAGGCAGTACCTTCCCTTGACCACCGCTGCCAACAATCATGCACAGTTGCTACATTCTTGCCAAGTCGTTCTGCAATACTGCGGAAAGAAAATCCACCTTCTCGTAGCCCTATTACACGACCTCGTTCAAACTCCGTGAGCTGTTGATAATGGCTTCTTCGTCTTCTTAAAGGCATTCTTGACTAACATCAACACACTACGTCGAATCTCAACGATAACTAACGCTCACGAACGTTACAGCGCGTATTTACAGCAAACCTGCTTTGCATGTTCCGAGGGGCGCTACTAGCGCCACACGTATGCGCCGAGCGTGAAATTTTTATAGACGTCATCTTACAGATGTACTCTCACCGATTACCAACTGTCATTTATCTAACACAACCCCTTCTTTGTGTTGGGATTTTTTTTCCGTCAGTGTATATATTTCTTTTGATTGGAGGTTTAACGACTACCGTGAGTAACTCAATGGGCTATAAGCAGTTGCCCACCCCTAATTTAGGGCCACTGGTTCCAGGGAAGGGAGGAAGCCAGGTCCACAAGATAAACACAATATCCATGCTTCACCGGGATTTGAACCCGGATCCATCTGGGACGAATGATCAAAAGTTATCGTTAGACCACTGCACCACTGGAGCGGCGTGAATATTTTACTCTGCATCAATGCTGAACAAACTACTGTACACTGAAGTGCGAAAATCGTGGTATAACACTATGCAAATTTTTAACTGGCGCTGCCGTCGTATAAGGGCTTCAACGCCCTCCCCGATATTTATCAGTAGCAAGGTGTAATCGCGAGTCAGGTTGAACAACCGCCAGTAGGATTATGGTAAGTCGACGTGAATTATCGGAGTTTGAACGAGACATGGTAGTGGGAGCCAGACGGATGGGACATTCAATTTCCGAAGTTGTGCGAACATTTAACTTTCTTCGATCCACGGTGTCACGTCGGCTGCTGCGCTGTCCCACCCTGGATAGCGCAGTAGCCGACCACGGGTGCTTAATGACCGTGACTAGCGGCGTCTGACCAGGAATGTTTATGCTAAGAGACATGCGACACTTGCTGAAATAACATCCATATTGAATGTAGGTGGTACCAGAGACATATCCATCAGCTCAGTGCAGCGTAAATTAGCCTCCATGGGGTATGGGAGCAGAAGACACATCAGAATGCGTTTGTTGACGCAACGATATGGGACACAGCTTTCCACCTGGGCTCGTGAACACGGTAATTGGACCCTGCAAGACTGGCAACATGTGGTGTGGTACGATGAATCGCGCTACCAGTTGTTACGAACTGATGGTAGGGTTTGGGTGTGGCGCAGACCCAATGACGCCATGGACCAAACTGTCAACAAAGCACTGTGCAAGCTGGTGGTGGTTCCATACATGTGAGGGGTGTCTTTACCTGGCACGGTTTGGGTCCTTTGATCCTCGTAAACATGTCATTTACCGGTTTGCTTTGTTGCTCGGCTGGGTGACTATTGGCAGCCCTTTATGGACTTCATGTACCCCAACAACGATGGGATTTTCCAGGCTGACAATGATCCATGTCATCGTGCCCAAATTGTCCAAAATTGGTTCGAGGAGCATTCTGGGTAGTTCCGAGGGATGGTGTTGCCACCACGTTCGTCCGACATGAACCCAATAGAGTACTCGTGGGCCGTGGAGGAAAGGTCCATTCGCAGTCAAGATCCTGCATCTACAAATGTCAGGGAACTGTTGGCAACTATTCAGACGGCATGGCTCAACATCTCTCCAGAAGTCTTCCGGCCACTTGTGGAATCGATGGCACGTCGAGTTGCTGCAACTTCGCCGGGCTAAAGGAGGTCCTACACGATACTAGGTATGTATCCCATGACTTCGGGCACTTCAGTGTACAAACAGCTTTGAAACGATCGATGATTATGGGAAAAGAATATGCAGTAGGGGTGTCTGAATACAAAACAAATTCCTATTCAACATTTCAACCTAGTTTTTCAAAGTAAAGTTTCTTTCTTCGTACGTACATTGGAAATGTGTAATCTTACATAATTTCTTGACCTAGTTTTTTTTTGTGAAAATTTAACGACCTACGTGAGCAACCACTTGCCACAATCCATACCTCAAAAAGGAACACTAACACAGATCTTTTAAACGCCGGAGTGTACACTATACCGCTTATCTACCCCGACAGATCTACAAAAAAATATGTGGGCATGACAAAACACTCTTTCAAGGTAAAGACTAGCTGAGGACCATTAACCAGTACCGTCTATTCGCGGACTCCACAGGGTTAAACAAACTATCTCGATATTAATAGTGACGGGGTTGCGAGTAATCCTGCCAGGATCCGACATTTCCCCATCCGGACAGAATCGGTCGGTAGACCTGCAGCATGCTGCTACCCCCGTGGGCTGGCACTTCTAACCTCTCCGTCATGACCCAGGTGTGCGTGCCATTTGGGCATGGGCTAGAAAAATTTCTCTACCCCTGTCTGGGAGAATCAATTGCTGGCGCGAACTGTTTGGGGCGACTGCCCTTTATTCAAACAAAAATGATACATGCATATTTATTTACACTGAGGAACCCATCTCCACGTAGGAAACAAACCCTTTGCTCAATGAGCCCTCTCACACTGAAAAAACATTCAAAATATTTACACTATTTACACTCATACTCACTCTGCCACAGGACTAGGGCCAGTTTTGTGGTGATGACTCTGGGCTCGAGTCATCAGTTCCTCTTAGTTTTCATCCCTCTTCTTTCTTCTGCGGTCACCCCTCAATTAGGTAGACCGTCTGCTCCTCTCTGAGGTACTTGACCGTCTCGATGATCCCCTGTCGCGTTTTTGGGTACGCGAGCAGGATCGAGACGTTCCTCGTCTTTCCCAATTCTGGCACCAAAGTTGTTCTCTTACCTGTCAGAGAAGCACATTCTAGAATCATGTGTGCGACATCTGCAGTCTGGGCACCACACATGCACACTCGCTCCCTAACCGCAAATCTGCGGAAGTACTCCGGCGAAACGCCATTTCCGGTTAGTACTTGGTTAAGGAAACCATTACTCTCCATGCGCCTTATCGACATTCGAGGGAAAATACGGCGTGTTCTTCTGCCCGTATCCCCTTCATCCCATCTCTATTGCCACTCCACTAATGTGGCTTTTTTCAGTTGTGTCCGCACGCTTTGCAACGGCGTTCGCATCTGAAAATCTACGTCCTTTTTACCAGCAGCTTCCTTAGCTAGCTGGTCTGCACGTTCATTTCCAACTGTACCGACATCTTTCAAATTATGACTAGCAGAGCACACGTGAGACGTTAAAGCGAGAAGAATAAACACAGCATTAGCGAAAGAAGTCGCAAACCATTCAGCCACTCCGCAATGGGACAACATTAAGAAAGTCGCCTCTTACACAAATGCCAAGACCACTGCTATAAGAGAATCCACTGAGATCTTAACCAAATCGATCACGTGCAATGACGAACTTTTTTTTACTTACCTTTTGCATGGCGCATGTTTCTACGTACAGCACGCGCCTAACCCATGTTCTTCACCCGCCTGCACGAGGCATATTTCACCTTCTAGCAATGTACTTAGTTTTCTGTTTATATTATTGCTATATTGCATTTAAATCTTGTATATTCTTTAAACGTTATTCAAGCCTGAAGAAGCCACCCGTTGGTGGCGAAAGCTCGTAAGTCTCTTTACTGTCTATTACGTCCAATAAATGGATTTTCACATGAATCGCTAAAGGCTTTTTTTTTTTTTTTTAATTGGAGGTTTAACGACCACCGTGAGCAACTCAGTGGGCTATAAGCAGTCGCCCGTCCCTAATTTAGGTCCGCTGGTTCCAGGGAAGGGAGAGAGCCAGCGCCGTAAGACAAACACAACATCCATGCCTCACGGGATTCGAACCCGGACCCATCTCACACGAATTATCAGAAGCCAGCGCTTAGACCACTGCACCACCGTGATGGCAACAAAGCCTACATGTATGTCTGTTTGGCTGACTTGCATTATAAGTTGGCGTAATCTAAAATTACTAGCTCATAGCCCGTGTCATGCACGGGTGAAAAAGCTGCGACAGAATTTTTTATAACACGTATCGTAAAATACATGTATATAACTATAATAAACGTTTGAATTAATAATGGGAAGTCTATATAAGATATCTCTGCGATTAGTTCTACCTTCGTTCAAGTTATGCAAAGTATTAGAAGATTGGTATGCACGCTATCGCCGTTGTCGTTCTCTATTTAAGCGACGTTTTCTTTCTGTTTTATCTTCTTCCATCTTGTACTACAAAGTATTAGAAGATTGTGTGACGTATATTCTAAATTAACTTTCCTTTTTAGTTTCTTTCCCTATGTAAATTTCGAGTTTGTTCTCAGTTATACTTCACACTTAACGTGATATCTTCTCTCTCAAACGAATACTGTTGGCAACACAATTGAGGTCAGAATGAACGTGACGTATGCCTGTTATGATATAAGAACGAGAGATAAAAACTACGAGACAACAGTTGCTAGTGTGGGGTGTTGAATATGGTTGACACTGATTTGTTAAGTAAAATGTGAAGTGCTATGTTGTATTCATAAAATAATCTGGAATAAAGCCAATTTCCGTAAGTTTGACTTCTGTTTAAATGTTTCGTCTGGCCGTTAAGGTTTAATTTAGGAACTCTTTCATCGTATGGTTATGTTTTAAAATAACGTAAGAAGAGCGATAAAAGTTCAGTACGTAAAGACTTTACGTTATAATTGGTTTGCACGCCATCGCCGTTGGTGTTCTCTGTTTAAGTGACATTTTGTTTCAGCTGTATCTTCTATCATCTTGTACTACAAAGTATTAGAAGATTGGTTTGTACGCCATCGCCGTTATCGTTCTCTATTTAAGCGACGTTTTCTTTCAGCTTTATCTTCTTCCATCTTGTACTACAAAGTATTAGAAGATTAGTTTGCACACCATCGCCGTTGTCGTTCTCTATTTAAGCGACGTTTCCTTTTAGCTGTATCTTCTTCCATCTTGTACTACAAAGTATTGGAAGATTGGTTTGCACGCCATCGCCGTTATCGTTCTCTATTTAAGCGACGTTTCCATTTTAGCTGTACCTTCTTCCATCTTGTACTACAAAGTATTAGAAGACTGATTTACACACCATCGCCGTTGTCGTTCTCTATTTAAGCGACGTTTTCTTTCAGCTTTATCTTCTTCCATCTTGTACTACAAAGTATTAGAAGATTGGTTTGCACGCCATCGCCGTTGTCGTTCTCTATTTAAGCGACGTTTTCTTTCAGCTTTATCTTCTTCCATCTTGTACTACAAAGTATTAGAAGATTGGTTTGAACGCCATCGCCGTTGTCGTTCTCTATTTAAGCGACGTTTTCTTTCAGCTTTATCTTCTTCCATCTTGTACTACAAAGTATTAGAAGATTGGTTTGCACGCCATCGCCGTTATCGTTCTCTATTTAAGCGACGTTTCCTTTTAGCTGTACCTTCTTCCATCTTGTACTACAAAGTATTAGAAGACTGATTTACACGCCATCGCCGTTGTCGTTCTCTATTTAAGCAACGTTTTCTTTCAGCTTTATCTTCTTCCATCTTGTACTGCAAAGTATTAGAAGATTGGTTTGCACGCCATCGCCGTTATCGTTCTCTATTTAAGCGACGTTTCCTTTCAGATGTATCTTCTTCCATCTTGTACTACAAAGTATTAGAAGATTGGTTTGCACGCCATCGCCGTTGTCGTTCTCTATTTACGCGACGTTTTCTTTCAGCTTTATCTTCTTCCATCTTGTACTACAAAGTATTGGAAGACTGGTTTGCACGCCATCGCCGTTGTCGTTCTCTATTTAAGCGACGTTTCCTTTTAGCTGTATCTTCTTCCATCTGGTACTACAAAGAAAAAATTCTACGGAGCCAATCATGTTTTTAAATTTTCGTCACAGTGAATCAAAACTACGCCTACAGTTTTACTTTCTCACAATTTTACTTGTTCCTTTTTATAAAATAAAATCACGGAGATTCCTTTTTATGAACTCCCTTTTATGAAATAAAATAACGCTAATTCCTTTTTGTGAAATTACTCTGCAATGTTATTATTTTTATGAAATGAATCTGCAATTTTATTATTTTTATGAAATGAATCTGCAATCTTATTATTTTTATGAAATGAATCTGCAATTTTATTATTTTTATGAAATTACTGCAATTTTATTATTTTTATGAAATCACTCTGCAATGCAAGGAAAATGGAGTAAAAATACGACATAACACGTACGTAACAGAACAATCGTTGCAAACAGTTGTTCGAGCACGTGCGTTTCACCACAGATGGAGTCGTTTGTCTTACTGACTTTATTTTATTTTCCAGTACTTCTCCTTTATCTTACGTATCGTGTGATTAGCGGTGAGCTTAGTTCCGATTTCGGCCACCGGATAAAAGCTGATGGTGCTTCAAGGACTGAATGACGTCAGAGAGTTAGGGACAGACGTAACCTATTATGTACGTTTTATGAGGGGATTTTCTTCCTTTATTTTGTTTTTCCTTCTTTTTGCAGACATTCAAAAATATTACAATAATATTTAACATTTCAAATGTCCTTGATACGGTTTTTAACGCGGTCTCCTAAAAAAACGCAAGAGGTTCCATGTTTGGGAAATTTTCAAATGGCGTCTCGCGAGTTTTATTTTCCATATCCTCGCTCTATCGTGCTAACCCTTTGATTGCTGTTTTCGTCGTCCTTTTTAACATTGCATACTCAGTATGAAGAAAAAATAAAAAGGTCAAAGTATGTTCACCTGATATTTCACCTTGTATCAAATCTTTAATTAAAACTGCTGAAGTTACTGCTGAGAAAAATTTCAGAAAACGCAGATTATGAGAGAAATGGTTTGAAAAAGGTGCAGACAAAATTAAACTCCCTGCAGCCTAATAAGTGGCTTTTCAATCTACCTGTTTTAGCTGTCGAAAATGCCACTACTGATTAGAACCTCCCGTGAACGGGGCAGAGAAAAAATAAACGGGTAATGACGGATGGTATTAACTTCCGGAGAAACAGGAAAAAGATTCAAAGCCTTCATTAAACGTTAAATCTTTAGGAACTTAAACATTATTTTTTTTTTGTGTGGTTCCTCTTAATCAGCAAGATTTATCTGAAGTTACTTTATGTTAGAATATTTCTCCCCTTCATTAAAACATTGCGTTTCATTAAAATTGAAAACTAAAACTTGTATTGGATTTGATAGCGAAAAAGTGTTTGTGAACTTTTTTTTTCAACACAGAGAACAGTTTTCAACTTGAAAAGATTTGACTCTGCGAATGGTCATAGTTGAAAGCCAGTGTGGGGGGGGGGGGTTATCGGGTAAAGGTAACGCCCGGTTGATGTTAACTTCGTTAATGAAGAATTTTCGCTTGCTTAACGAGCGTCGCTGTTCCTCGGGTGCGGTTTAGTAATCTGACAGTGACGAGAACTCTGGCGAAATGCCAACATTCTGCGGACTCATGATTCCTTAACAAGACGTCACAAGGCGTGTTACGTCAGAGAATTTATGTTGAAGGAGGAGGGATACGGAGGCACGTCGCACTTGTAAAGCTTTCGCCTTCAGAAGTTATGTCCACGGAAGCGATTTCCATGAGCTAAGTTAGTTACAAATCCGCTGAAACGTACAAATTTATGAGAGGCGGCAGAGAAATATGAAGAGAACCTCTGCTCCAACCCAAATGGCTTCATGGAATTGCAGAATCAAATGAAGACGTCTTGTCAGTTACACTGGTAATTCCAGGGAATTTGTATTTTGTGAGGATTAGTAGCTGCAATGAAAATGCATTATAAGGCGAGGCATGTAGTAGTTATCATTAATTACAAGTTGTGTCGCATTGTTAAGCACGATGACTTAGGGTGGCAGCTGAAACCTAATGCGCCATGTTTAGAGATAGATACATAAGAATGCGTTATATTTCATCCGGAAAAGTATCATGAGTTCTGGTGAAACTCCCACAGGGCTCAAAGAAGTCATTTATTTCGTAGACAGCCAATAGCTTCCGCAACAGTAATTAGAAACTATATAGAGATTTACAGTGGACACGATTCCAAATAACGCATCTAACATCCACGATTCTTAAATAAAAGCTGTTTTGCGCCAGAGACATTGCACATGAATAGACTACTGCTGAATAAGTTAAATACCAGAAAAGCAGACTCAAAGGAGGGTAAAAAATTGGTACTCAAGAAAAGTTCAGTCTTCAGAAAAATTTGATGTCCAACGATTTTTGTGACTGATTTCTACTTTTGATTTATTCTACGTAAAATAAGACCAATATGTTATCGCCCATTCTTTACCGTATTTTTCAATACCTAAAATCTAATATATAAAAATATGTAAATTTATTATAATCTATATTTTATACACTGAGTGGCCACTTTATTATGACCACCCCCTCAGTTCTTCATTGGGCCACCTTTTGCCTTTAATACTGCGACGATTCTTCGTGGCATGGACTCCACGAGATGTTGATAGCTGGTTTGTGGAATCTGATACCATGCTTGATGAATAGCACTTTCCACGAGTGTGAAATTGCAGGGTGGTGGATCCAGCTGTCTGATGGCTCGTTCAACTTCATCCCACAAATTCTCAATGGGGTTAAGATCTGGAGATTGTGGGGACCACCTAAGAAAAGTAAACTCACCGGCATGTTCCTGAAACCTGTCCTGTACAATATGAGCACTATGGCAGGACGCATTATCTTGTTGAAAGTAGCCATCGCCATTGAGATAAACCATCCACATGACAGGATGCACTTGGTCCGCAACGATGTTTAGATGTGATGTGCCAGTCAGACGTTGATCAACACTAATTAAAGAGCCCAAATCATGCCAGGTAAACATTCCCCAAACCATAACGTTGCCTCCACTAGCTTGAAGGGTTGTAGCATTTCATTTGGGGTCCATGTTTTCGTGCTGTTTCCGGTAAATTCTTACTCGGCCATCGGCATGGTGCAACTAAAATCGTGATTCGTCGGACCACATAATTTGTTTCCAATTATCGACTGTCCAATCCTTGTGCTCCTGTGCGAACTGGAGAAGCTGTTTCTTGTTAACTGCAGACAGCAAAGGTGTTTGAACAGGCATTCGGCTGCCATATTCCATCCGATGCAGTGTACGGCGAACAGTGCGTGCTGAGATAATTTGAGGGGATCCTTGATTAAGATGGTCTGTAATTTGCTTCACTGTTGCCCTTCTGTTGTCTGTTATCAGTCTGGACACTCTCCGTTCCACCCGAGCAGTCACTAGTCGATGACGACCACACGTTGCACGTAGAGACCCAGTTCTTTGGCTGAGAGTCCAGTCTTTAAACACTTTAACAACAGCTGCTATGGAACATTTCACGAATGCGGCGGTTTTCGGTGATACTCGCTCCATGGCTCCGAGCTCCTACAATCACCTACGTTGAAAGTCCGTCAAATCGTATTTTTTACTCATCTCGTGACCCAAAGATCACTTCTACTACTGTCTCTAAAGTGGCCACTCAGTGTATAATATATATATATTTTTATATAAATATATACTTTTTATATAAATATATGTTCTATATTTTATATAAAATATATAAATCCAATGTTTGTTTGTTTTTGCGCTATGCAAATCTACATTTTTCAATTTAGGACCACCAGATTTGGTATACTCTCTCATGGTACTCTACCTTAGACCTTAGACGGTTTTTAGATGGGGTCGGAGGCCGTGGTCAAGCGGTCTGGGGCAAGGGGCCTCCGCAGGAAATGTTCCTAAAAAGTTCCACTTTTTACTTTTTTTATTTTGAATTGGTACAGTATCTCATGGTACTCTAACTTAGACCGTAGACCGCTTTTGGAGCCCGGTGGCAATGGGTCCGGGGCAAGGGGCCCCCATACAACATTTTCGTAAAAATTTCCACTTTTTACTTCTTTATTTTGAATTTGAATTTAATACTTTTTGTTCTTCTACAGTTTTCAATTTAGAACCACTGAAATTGGCATACTCTCTCATGGTACTCTAACTTAGACCGTAGACTGTTTTAGGAAATGGTTGGAGCCCTGGGTCAAGGTACCCCCATACAAAATTTCCGTAAAAAGTTCCATCCCTTACTTTTTTATTTTGAATTGATATACTATCTCATGGTACTCTAACTTAGACCGTAGACGGTTTTTAGAAGGAGTCGGAGTCCGGGGTCAAAGGGCCCCCAAACAAATGTTTACGTAAAAATTTCCGATTTTTACTTTCTTATTTTGAATTCGAGTTAAATCCTTTTTGTTGTTCTACGGTTTTCAGTTTTCAATTTAGAACAACCAAATTCGGTATACTATCTCATGGTGCTCTAACTTAGACCGTAGGCGGTTTTTGGAATTAGTCGGAGCCCGGGGTCAAGAAACACCCATACAAAATTTTCGTAAAAACTTCCATTTTTTTAATCTTTTATTCGAATTTAATACTTTTTGTTGTGATAACTGCAAGAATTGATTTTTTTTTGTGACAAGTGCTTTCCAGTGAAGAACTGTAACACAATTCAGCATAGGAACGGAAGGTAGGTAAACAACAAAAATCAGACAGAAAAATTAAAATTACTGTATGCCTAAAGACTCTACAGAAATAAAATTCAAATTCAATGAAGAAATAAAATACAGTATTAGGTACGGTTCATACATACATATATACATATCACTAAGCTGTTCTCTGAGATTCAGAGGTTAGCTTCAAAAAGAAATACAAACTACCAGTTATTTTTACTTACTAAACATTCCTTTGACCATTGTCAGTGAAATACCGTAATATTTTCACTAACAATGGTCAAAGGAATGTTTATTTACATCTTTACATAATGGAAAACATCTTACCTACGTAAATGAACTGGATGGAATAAATATTAAATTGTATATATACATCAGACAGTCCAACGGCATAACGCAATCATGTCTTCCAGAGTGTTAGCTGTTCCGATGAGGAGAACTTTGATACCAATGCATGCTAGCTTTGTTTTACGCAACGGTTGGTTCAGAAAAGATATTTTGGACAATCTGTCACTCCATGCTTTCGCCTTCAACAACGCGTGAGTCAACTGCAGGCGATCGAATGTCAATTGCACACTTCTACCATAGACTTTACGTGGGAAATTTGCCGCCCCACAACGCCCGAACCGATGCCCCAATCTCATTTTCCTTTTTCGACTGGCACATCTACATAGTAAGACCTTTATTTTGATACCTCAACCATATCTTTACGTTCAGCCGTTCTCTCAAAATAGGACTCACAGTAAAAAACCTTATAGAATTAATATACAGATTACTTCCTATGTTTCCGGTGCTTGAACGTTCCAGGACCTTCCTCAATTATTCGGGTACCTCCTTTTCGAAATCACTGCCTAGTAACCTTACATCTATTAATGACACTAATCTTTTTAAATATAAATTAAAACACACTTACAAAATGTATGCTAAGTTACTTACATCTCCTGGTGGTGATTCATCTTTGCCTCCATTATTGTAATATTTGTGACATGCCAACTTGTTCCTTCCTGTTGTATATGCATTCTGTTTCCTTGTTGGGAAAAGAGCCTTTTAAGCCTTTTCCTTCTCCATCCCAGTTGCTTACACTACAGTTTATTTTGTATTTTTTTTTTCGATTTTGTATTAACCTTTAAACGACCATGACGCCCAAAACGCCCGTACATACAAACTGCCATAGCCGCCCGAAACACCTAGAGTTTGTCCGATTTCCTTCCCTTACCTGTTTTTTCAAATTTGAACGACTTATGAGGGATCAGAAGGAGTCACCCTTGGTCACTATTGTTGTTGTTTAACAAAGAAGTAAACCAACAGCCAGTTTCGGGAGTTGTGCTATTTAGAGTGATACAAGATTTTGGGGTCATGGTCGTTAAAGGGTTAATGCTGTGGCAACTAAAATGCTAATAAACGAAACGAAACTATGCACATCCCTGCCACAACTCCGTGGATGCATGTCTGCCATTGATCATAATGCATCGTAGTAGAGCTGTATAGCGACAAGGATAGAACCCTCTCATGTTTAGCAATAAGTCCCGATTCTGCCTCGGTGCCGTAGATCATCAAGTCCGGTGTGACAACGACGTTGACACAAGAAAAGTGCAGCTGTTTTGTCCGTGAGCAAAACACAGTTCGCTAACCGGGTGTCTCTTCTCATGGGGTAACATTTGTTGCAATAGCCGGCCCAATCTTATTCTTCTGTGATTGGTTTCCGATGCGTAGAGACCTACTCTGTTTATCGGTATTGGCAATTTCAACCTCCCACGTGACTGGATGCGATGCATGTGCTTCGCATATTGTTATCCGGGTGTATATAGTAACTTGTTCATTCAGTTTACTCGAGCAGTTACTAATTAATATCCTGGCATTACATAAATTTAGATCTGTTGATTTTCAATTTTGAACTAACAAATATAAATACACTATCTACCGAGAAGTAATTGCACTCCCCTGCAATCGATGATATCTGCGGTCCTGATACACGTCACGGCCGCTGCCGTTAAATATCGTGTGGGAAACAACAACGCAACCAGTCGCAAGCAAAATGCTACGCAGTTCGGAGCTCTCTGATTTCGAAAAAGGTGTAATCGTCGGGTATCACAGAAATGGCCGATCCATACGTGACATATCCATCTAGTTGAAGTACCCAAACTCGACAGTGGCATACGTGATTGGCAAATGGACGATGAGAGGTGACTGTCGGAATGTGCCCCGACCCGGCAGCCCACAAACCTGGGAGTTAGAGATCGACGGGTGCTGGCCACAGAAATTCGGAAAAACTGCACCAAATCGATGGGCCACATCCGCGAGGAGTTTCAACAGGCATCCGGGAGTGTTCTTTCAATGAATACCATCCGTAAGGAAGCCCATCTGCTCGGTTATCATAGACGTGCTGCCGCCGACAAGCCTTTGATCACCAAGTCCAATAGCGCTGCTCGGCTAACGTGGTGCAAAGAACGTTCACAGTGGATCGTTGAACAGTGGAAACAGGTTCTCTAGAGCGACGAATCAAGGTTCACCCTCTACCGTTCGGATGGCATGGTCTGGGTTTGGCGTCTCCCTGGAGAACGCCTCCTGCCGGAATGTATTGTGCCAACTGTGAAGTTCGGCGGCGGTGGAATTATGCTATGGGGGTGTTTCTCCTGGTATGGCACGGGACCCTTGGTCGCAATTCCTGGTAGACTCAACGCCGAGACCTACTGTATTATTTCGGATGACCATGCGCTTCCTACGTTGTAGCAGTTTTACGGGGTGGACTCATGTTACTTTCAGGATGACAATGTCACCTGTCATGTTGCGAGGTCCACCATGGTGTGGTATGGTGACAATGGGGTTAATCGAATAGACTGGCCTGCGCAGAGCCCGGACCTTAACCTTATGAGCACCTCTGGGACGATTTGGAGCGTCGACTTAAGGGATGCCCCCACCGCCCGAAATCGGTGAAGGAACTGACCTGTCTTCTTTAAGCCGAGTGGAAGAAAATACCGCTAGCCGTCGTACAACGCCTGGTTGAGAGTATGTCCCGGAGGGTCGCAGCTGTAATCGCCGCTCGTGGAGGCTCCACCAACTATTGAAGGTTAATAAACTTCGTTTTCCTTTGCTATCACAGTTGTCCAATTACTTGTTGGTAGATAGTGTATAAGACATTGAATAATGGTTGAACGTTATTATCGTTTCTCGAAAAGTTAGCGCAACAGATTATGAGATTTATTTTCAGCCTATTTTGCCCTTCATCTGGATGAGAACGCGCCGTTCACTTTGCAAAGAAGGTTTTATAGAGATGCCGATATCTCTCCCCATACTCGCTTTGATAATTTTAATTACATTTTACTTTAAACGCTACTCTATGAACATTCTTACGACTTAAACTGGCGTTTCGTTCTGCTTGACGGACCGAGATTTTTAAATTTAGGGATCCAGATTGTGACGTTACAGAAACCCATGCTTTGATTTCATTAATGGCATCGCGAATTCCATGATGTGTGATCGGTTAATACGTCATTACTAAAACCAGTACCTAGATTTTATAAGATAAATGCGTAATAGTTAAAGTAAATAAAACAAAATATGTGAATCTAGACAAAGACGTTTCAAGATCGCCACCGCACTCGAAACCTAAGAATTAACAGACTAGTCTTCGAACCGCTAAGTTCTAGCATTAGCTCACTCTGAAGGAACACGAAACCCTGGCCACTCTTAAAAGTTCAACAAAAGCTTTGAATTTTGGTCACAGGGTTCGTACACACTTACAGAAAAAAAAATTCCAGGGTTTTTCCAGGAGTTTAAATTTATGATAAAATCATAGTGCTTTGTTTTATAATAAGGGTCGTCCAAATGAAACATCGACTAGCAGTTGGAACTAATGTACTTTATTACAGCATAAGAATGTGCACACAGGTAAATATATACATAACACACGGGTGATAATAGCGCTAGAAATAAGCACCGCTAACATTTGGTCCCATTAATCGATAACTTCGTGGATCCTCTGTCAGGTGCTTTGGAACCCGCTGCGCACACACTTCCGAATACCCCAGTTCTTGGTGGAGGATTGCGCCAATGGAGCTTCTGCTGATGCCTATTGCAGCTGCTAACTGTTATTCTGCGGTTACCTTTCACCAGTTCGTCCACTACTGCGACTGTTTTTTTTTTTTTATTGGAGGTTTAACGACCACCGTGAGCAACTCAATGGGCTATAAGCAGTCGCCCGTCCCTAATTTAGGGTCACTGGTTCCAGGGAAGGGAGAGAGCCAGTGCCGTAAGACAAACACAACATCCATGCCTGACCGGGATTCGAACCCGGACCCCTTACGGACGAATGATCAGAAGCCAACGCCTTAGACCACTGCGCCACCGGGGCGGCCTACTGCGACTGTGTGCGGTGTAATGGCGGCGTGTACTTGACCAGGTCTTAGCAGATCCATAGTGCTTTCACGTCCACATTGAAATTCTTTACACCATTTCAAGACCGTAAACCACCTGCATGCGTCGCAAGATTTCTGTCGATTTGCTCTCCTCTTTTGTCAAAAATTTGATCGGGTCCAGCTGTGCCCGCTTGGAGATATCCACAAGTTAGATCGTTTTCGTACCTTTGATATTACTTACATCCAACGCGTCGCACCAACTAAATACTCGCATGCCGCATTCATCTTTTACGTGTTGTTACTGCAGCGCCACTATCATTTCAGCGGTAATGCAGAGCCACCATCGTTTCGACGGTAGTGAAGCGTCACTATCGCTTCAGTGGTACTGCAGCGCCACTATCACCGGTGGTACTGCAGCGCCACCATCGCTTCAACTGCAGGGCCACCATCGCTTCAACTGCAGCGCCACCATCGCTTCAACTGCAGTGTCACAATCGCTTCAACTGCAGTGCCACCATCGCTTCAACTGCAGAGCCACTATCGCTTCGGCGCTACTGCAGTGCCACCCATCTACCCGAGTCTATGTTTCATTTGGACGACCCATATATTTTGCAAAGTGGGTTGAAATTTGATATGAGTTTAGGATTTTTATGAAGACCTGTGGGTTCCGTGGTTAGAGGTTTAGAGACCACCGTGAGCAACTCAGTGGGCTATAAGCAGTCGCCAGTCCCTAATTTAGGGTCGCTGGTTCCAGGGAAGGGAGAGAGCCAGTGCCGTAAGACAAACACAGCCTCCATGCCTCACGGGATTCGAACCCGGACCCCTCTCGGACGAATGATCAGAAGCCATCGCTTAGACCCCTGGGACACCGGGGCGGCAGAGTGTTCTTCAGTATCAAAACACAACCATCTGGAGGGAAGATTCAGATCACTTCTATTCCTGCATTGTGACTGATGATGTTATGTGGCTTCATCAATGGAACCCTGATAGTAAACAAGAGAGCATGCAGTGAAAACCTATGGGATCATCACCACCAAAAGAGTTCAAAATACAACCACATACAGGGTAGATTTTGGCCACAATGTTTTTGTGATTCAGATGTGTTTTTTTTAATTGATTACTTGTCTCATAAAAGGACTACGGATGCTGCCTGTTATGCCAAGGTTTTGTGACAATTGCGTGAAGCCATCAAGAGTAAACGGCGAAGAAAAGCTCCAATCCACACCGTCTTTGTTTCCACGCAAGCTGTGACAGAATGTGGCTTCCAACTGCTCCCGACCCACCCAACTCACCTGACCTCGCCCTAGAGACTTCTTCCTCTTTAAAAACCTTGAAAAAGATCTGAGGGATAGGCGTCGCGGATGATTCTGAATTGTAGGAGGCAACGTAGTGTTGATTTGAGAAGAAAGATGAAACGTTTCTCGCAGCAAGGATTCATAATCTCTATGATCAGTACAAGTATATCCAAGTCAGGGGAGACCAAGCAGAAAAATAAAGGTTCGTTTTTGAAAAACAACTGTCTTTGTATGATGGTCTTAAAACTTAATGAACGCCCTTCCTAAATGTGTTATAATTTGCTTGTTATTGTGTTGATGCACAAGTTCATGCCGTTTTATTTCACGAGTGACTCCTAGATCAGTAGTGACGGTGCAGATGGCCAGTTTTATACGAAAATGTAACCAGTAATATCATGTTCCTAAATCATATGGCGTTGTGTGATTGTAGCTAATGGTTTTTTGGTTCACAGGACCGGAAGTAAGGACTGTCAAGTAGACAGGAATGAACATTTCCGACATATGCTCCTCCACGAGTTTAACAAGGGATCCATAGCCGCCGAGGCCACTCGACAAATCTGTGCTGTGTATGGGGAGGATGCTATTGCTCCGAGAACAGCCCGCAAATGGTTTGAGTGGTTCCGAGGTGGCAATTTTGATCTCACAGACTCTCTGCGCTCAGGTCGTCTATCTCACTTTGATGAGAATAGTTTGAACCATTTCATCGACTTGGATCTGCGTCAAACCACACGCGAATTGGCCGCTGAGATGGACTCTGATCAGGCCACAGTGGTGCGACACCTGGAACGTATGGGAAAGGTCCAAAAATTGTGGTCTTGGGTGCCTCACACTCTCACCGAGGACAACACGAATCAGCGTGTTGCCATATGTGGTTCCTTGCTCGCCCGTTATCGGGAATATTCGCAGCAACACAAACCCTTTCTGTCACGTATTGTTACTGAGGATGAAAAGTGGTGCCTGTATGTGAATTTAAGGCATCGGAGGGAATGGTTAAGCCCAATCAAGAAGCTCACACCACGACCAAAACATCACTTTCATCCTGCGAAGATCAAGTTGTGTGTCTGGTGGGACATGGAAGGCATTATTCACTGGGAAATGCTGCCGAGGAATCGGACCATCAACGCTGCACTCTATTGTGAGTAACCCTACCGTGTGGAGGGAACAATTCAGCAGAAACGTCCACATTGGCGCCATGGTATCTTTCTCCAACATGATAGCGCACGTCCTCACAGTGCAAACATGGCCAAAATGGCCATTCAGGACATGAAATGGGAGATCCTTACACCTCCGGCCTATTCCCCAGATATCGCCACTTTAGACTATTACCTGTTGCGATCTCTGTCGAATGCACTCAGTGGCAGAACGTTCAACAATGATGTTGATCTCCAGAATTGCCTTGATGATTTCTTCGCAGCACCTTTTGAAGAATGGTATTTCAGACCTATCCAGACGTTGGGACACTATCGTAAACAATAGGGGGAATATATAGTTGATTGATTCGGTTTTCCCTTGTGATATACATTTCTGTAGTGCTGTGAAAAAAACGGCATGAACTTTGGCATCAACCCAATGCTTTGATAAAAAAGAATATCTGACGCATTAAATATAGTTAACAATATTTGTTTTAAACTTTATGTAATCTTTCACAGAAAAGTTATATCTGAAAGATATCACTTTCAGGCAGAATGAACAGGGCTCAATAAAAAAGACACACTTTCAAATGCGGGCTGCTTTTGATAAATACTTTCCACGGCAAATATAACAAAGTGAAGGAGCAGACACTCATGGGGAGTAACAATAAAAGAGCGTATTGTTTGCCTTCTCAAAAAATGTGAGCACCCGTATCAGAATGTTTGATCAACGGATGATATTTCATGACTAATGACCGTGGATTTTTCACGGTGAGAGATCTTTTGAGTCACTACCTTCTCTGAGCATCTTCTCATGAATAAGCGATCTCTTCAGAATCTTTCAAAATGGGCAAATACCAAATCCCTTCCGCTGAGAGAATTCCTGAAGCTTAATATCGAAGCTCGCCTTTTGTCTTCGGAGACTTCCATAAACATTCTTTCCCTACGGAGGATGAAAATAAAATTTACTTTTCAGAAGCTTAGAACCATTGTTAAAGAACTTTCTAATCTTGTTCGAAGTAGAGAATTTCGCACAATTTCTTGGGAATCTTGTGTTTTCAAATATCCGTGGTGTTCCGACTGAAGCTTTAAAGTACCCTAAAAGAATATAAAAATGTTTCTAATAAGCAGCGACATGTACAGCGGCAGTTTCGTAAGAACTAAGAGGAAAATCACAGAGAATGAAGAAATATAGGTACCGCAAAATATACACTGCCGGACAATTAATTGCTAAGGACGGATGACAATAGCAACGATAGCAACCATAAAATGGAAGGCAGGAAAATGTGGAAATTAGCATAAGTGTGGGATACAGTAAGACGTGTTGTGCGTATGCAAATTTTGGATTGCCGAACTTGTTCGTGACGTCATAGCCCTGATAAGAGATATAAAGGATTTGACGCGTATTGACCGTTGTTGTTCAAACGCAAAGTTGAAAGGGAAAGAATCAATTGACGAACTTGCAATTTTCAGTATGTCTTCCCGACATCACCTAGATGATTTTACGCGTGGCCGTATTATTGGCAAGATTGAAGAAGGGCGAAAAATAACAGATGTTGCCAGGGAGTTCGACGTCAGCCACAGTGTTGTTTCAAGGCTTTGGAAATCATTTCAAACAAATGGAGAGTGTAGCAAACGTCACGGGCAAGGTCGTGTTCGCAGTACGACACCTGCAGAAGATTGGTACATAGTGCTATCAACAAAAAGACACCGGCGCAGCACAGCTAGTGAGGTAGCAAACCAGTTTATGGCTGCTACTGGCAAGCGGATCTCCCGAAAAACTGTCGCCAGACTTTTGCATGAAGGAGGACTACACGCCCGCCGTCCTGTTGTGTGCATCCCATTGTCCAGATGTCACCGTACCACCCGTTTGCAATGGTGCCATCAACATCGCAATTGGACTGATAACGACTGGTCTGCTGTCCTCATCTCAGATGTGAGTAGATACAGTCTATCGTCTGATTGTCGACGACAACTGATCTGGCGTGATAGTGGTACTGCATATTGTCCAGCAAACATACAGGAAAGGGACCGATATCTGACATGTAGTGTCATGGTATGGGCTGGCATCATGATCAATGGCCGCACGTCCCTCTATGTGCTTCCAACTGGGACTATGACTGACCAACGATACATTAATGATGTTCTGCTACCTCATGTTCGCATGATCCGTGGTGCTGTCGGTGATAGATTCATTTTCATGGACGACAACGCAACATGTCATCGAACAGTCGCTGTCCAGGAGTGTCTTGAGAGCGAGGATATTCAACGCCTCGTATGGCCAGCACGTTCTCCAGATCTGAATCCCATTGAAGATGTGTGGGATGCTTTGGGGAGGAGTCTTGCTGGTCGCCAATGCCCTCCAGTAAACAAGGACACCCTCATCCGTGCACTGACAGAGGAATGGGATAAATTACCCCAACAGTTGCTTGATAATGTTGCGCAAAGCATGACACGACGTGTGGAATCTTGCATCGCTCTCCATGGTGGTCATATCCCGCATTGACATCTTACGCCGGAACGCCTGCGGACGGTAATTGCATTTTTTTCACGTTTACGTATTCTGCACAAAATGGCCTGTTTGTCCCTTGAACACGTTCCAAAGCCTTCTGGATTTCAGAGCACAATAAATTGTCTTTCTTGTAATGTCCTGGCATTTTTGTTTGTTTGTTTTTGTTTGGAGGTTTAACGACCGCCGTGAGCAACTCAATGGGCTATAAGCAGTCGCCCGTCCCTAATTTAGGGTCACTGGTTCCAGGGAAGGGAGAGAGCCAGTGCCGTAAGGCAAACACAACATCCATGCCTGACCGGGATTCGAATTTGGACCTCTTACGGACGAATGATCAGAGACCAACGCCTTAGACCACTGCGGCACCGGGGCGGCTGTCCTGGCATTCTGACATTATTTTATTTCACTTGGCATCCAACCACACTTACTTTTTTATGCGCTATATAGCCGTTTATGATCCGTCCTTAGCAATTGTCCAGCAGTGTATGTTAATCTTTCTCAAAGTATCTTCACTCGGATGATATGCAACGGTCCCATCTTTCAGTCCACTTTTCAAAACATGTGGTGAAGGCATTTTGTGGAAGAGCGACCCCTGTACAACTTGAATAACGTCAGCACCTGTGTTGAATGTTGCGCCACGGAACTTCTCCTTTATTGTTGGAAACACCAAAAATCGCAAGTGGCGAGATCAGGATTTTTGGCCGGCTGTGACATGATTTCAATACTGCATTTCCTAATAAACTGTTTAACAGAAGCAGCCACATGTGGGAGGGCGTTATCTTGGTGTAGGGTCCACTTGCCCACTAGTTTCTGTCGCTTAATCGATATGTGTCGTCGCAGACGCTTCAAGACTGAAATGTAATACTCAGCATTGACAGTAATTTGTGGAGGAGCGGCATGCTGGTAGACTACACCTTTATGATCAAAGAAAATGATCATCATCCCCTTCCCAGCTGATTTGGTTTGGCAAACTTTTTCGAAGGAGGCGAGCCTGTGTATTTCCAGACACTCGTCGCGCGCTTCGTGAAGGGGTCGCAAGAGTGGACCCATGTTTCATCGGCAGAGAAAGTTTGGATCCTTTGCAATCATTTGTTTCCACTCATGACACACCTGAGCTCTGGCTAACAATTGTTCTCTTGTCAGGTGATCTGGAACACACACGATGCATTAGTAATTTGTCGCGTCGAAAGCGGAATGCTGATGTTTTTTAAATATTAACGATTTGACGCCGCTATGTCTTCACACGTCATTCGTCGATCTACTTGCAGGATTGCCCAAATAGTGTTAACAATACGCTCCGTAACAACACCTTTCGTGTCGATCGGGCCTAGGAGCCAGTTCTGCCGACAAACGCCCTTTTTTACGCTTTCCAACCGTAGGTTGAAGAAGCGTATATGCTCCAGCTTTCTCCGTCCGTCCGTCCGTTCGTCTGTCTGTCGGCATGATACCTCACGTACAAATGGTTCGATTTCGATGAAATTTTAGTATGTGGTAGGGGACCACCAGGGGACAAACCCTATTGGAAATGGGTGAAATGGGGTCAAAGGTCACGCCATAACAGCAGGATCCATTTCATTGCCTTTATGCGTCATAACATGCGTAAATATGGTTCGATTTCGATGAAATTTCAGTATGTGGTAGGAAACTACCGGGGCACGAAACCTATTGAAAATTGGCAAATTGAGGTCAAAGGTCAGGCAGGGCATAAGAGCGGGATTTATTCCATTGCCCTTATGCGTCATAACTTGCGTAAAAATGGTTCGATTTCGATGAAATTTTTGTATGTGGTAAGAAACCACCTGGGAACGAAACCTATTGAAAATGGGTGGAATGGGGTCAAAGGTCAGGACATAAAAGCGGGATCCATTTCATTGCCTTTATACGTTATAACATGCGTAAATATGGTTCGATTTCGATGAAATTTTAGTATTTGGTAAGAAACCACCTGGCGACGAACCCTATTGAAAATGGGCGAAATGGGATCGAAGGTCAGGGCATAAAGGTGGAATCCATTCCATTGCCTTTATGCGTCATAACATGCGTAAATATGGTTCGATTTCGATGAAATTTTAGTATCTGGTAGGGAGCCACTGGGGACGAACCCTATTGAAAATGGGCGAAATGGGGTCAAAGGCAGGACATAAGAGCGGGATTTGTTCCATTGCCCTTATGCGTCATAACTTGCATAAAAATGGTTCGATTTCGATGAAATTTTAGTATGTGGTAGGGAGCCATTGGGGACGAACCCTTTTGAAAATGGGCGAAATGGGGTCAAAGGTCAGGGCACTAGAGTGGGATCCATTCCATTGCCCTTGTGCATCATAACTTACCAAAAAATGTTTCGATTGCGACAAAACGTTATGATGTTGTTCTGGAGGTATAGTGAACCAGTTCTGTTGAATATCAATGAAATGTGTTCAAAGGTCATTGCACAAAAGCAAGATTTATTCCACAGCCATTATTCTCATAACTTGCGTAAAACTACTTCTATTGCGACAAAACTTTAGTATGTTATTCTTGAGGTGTACTGAACCAGTTCTGTTTAATATCATCGAAATGGGGTCAAAGGTCAAGACACAGGAGCGAGATTTATTCCACAGCCATTATCCTCATAACTTGAGTAATAATTTCTGGTATGTTGGAAAGCGTATCATAATCAATGCATTGCATGATTTTACTAACTTGTTTTAAATCATGGTGCCATCTAAAAATCGTTGACTCACCCAAGCATTTATCTTGGTAAGCTTTTTCATTAAATCAACTCTTTCTGGAACCGTTTTAATTAAACGATGGCAAAATTTTATCGCGAAACGCATTTCACTTCTTAACTCTGAATCAATCACCTCCAAAGCTTTATGTCGAAATTTAGACGTTCGCTGCGGCGACGTTTTTCGGCGATTTTTTTGTAGTACGTTACGATCCACCGCTATGGTCGTAACTGTTTCAATACAGTGCTGTACGACACACCAGTGGATCGTTTAAAGATTTATACATAAAGTGTCTGATGTCCACTACAGATTTATGTATATAAACTTTTTTCCTCCTCTGAAAAAATGTAGAAGTTAACGCGTTACGACCCACGGGTGGGTCTTAACGCAGCAAACGTGTAGAACAACTGCGCAATAACAAAGCCAGAATCGTCTGCCACGGCTAATAACTGTTGCCATATATAGTTCCTTAATTCAGTTAATCGTCTGCGTGGTTATTTTGCCCCTTCGCACTGTTGCCAACTCAAAAATTTCTCTCAGTTTTTATGGAACGGCCTTGGTAGAAAATTGTAAAATTATCTGGTATTACATAGGCTTGTTTTCTACTATGTGAAGAAGAAAACTTCCGAGTCTAACATATTAAAACGTACAATAGCTCCGATACGTGTTTCCATTTTCCTTCCTTTTGTAGAGAGTAGGAGTACTGACTTGAAAGATTTGAGCACGGACTAAAAGAACGAAAAAAGATCTCGTTTTTTGAAGGGTTCTTATAGCCTAAAAGTTAGTACGCTCCCATACAGAATTGAATCTAAAACTTTCAGCTATCCCCCCGAAAATTCCATGAAACTCAAAGGTAGATGATATACAGAATTTAAACTCAATGGACAATACATTAGAGATACCTACCTAATAGCGTGTTGGTCCTCCTCTAGCGCGGATAACAAACAGCCTATACACGCCATGCATCGACTGCACCAATTGCGTGAGGGTTTCCTAAGGTAATGCCAGCCATGAATCTTACAGCATTGTCTACAAATCCGCCCGAGAGGTCGGTCCAGGATTCATGGATCTGATGTCCCGCTTCACGGCATCCCACAGATCTTTCGCAGGGTTTAAATCCGAGGATCTTGGTAGCCATTGGATGGTTCCAAACTCAGATGAGTGTTTTTCGAGCCATGCCTGAAGGGGTGGCTGCCCAGTGAGGCGATGAATTGACCTTCTGAAGCAGACCATCGGCCGCAAGACGCGCGAAGGTCATGAAAGCGTGTAGGTGATCATCCAGCACCAGCTGGTAGAGCGCAGCGTTTAAGAGCATCTCCAGACACTAAGGGACTAATGTGTCCCATGAGAAAGCTCCTCAAACTATCACAGAGCCACCACCGTCTTGAACAGAGCCGGTATGGCACGACCGGAACATGGCCTCATGCTGTCGACGCAACACCCGCAACCTTCCGTCACAACAAAGTCATTAAAAGGTTAGTTAACCTTAAAATTAATAATCGTTTTTCATTTTTTGTAGTTAGTTAGTACATAGTAAGATTTTTACAAAAAATGTACATTTCGAAGTATGTCTAATTGAAGCTTCTTCATTGCGGCCTTGTTAGATTACAGCTAACTTAATGAGGCATTGTTACATTACAGCTACCTTAATGCGGCCTTGTTACATTACAGCTAACTTAATGCGACTTTGTTACATTACAGCTAACTTAATGCGGCCTTGTTACATTACAGTTAACTTAATGCGACCTTATTAGATTACAGCTAACTTAATGCGGCCTTGTTACATTACAGCTAACTTAATGCGGCCTTGTTACATTGCAGTTAACTTTATGCGGCCTTGTTACATTGCATCTAGCTTAATGCGGCATTGTTAGATTGCAGCTAACTAAATGCGACCTTGTCAGATTACAGCTAACTTAATGCAGCCTTATTAGATTACAGCAAAATTAATGCGGCCTTGTTAGATTGCAGCTAACTTAATGCGGTCTTATTAGATTGAAGCGGCCCTGTTAGATTACAGCTTAATTAATTCGACCTTGTTAGATTACAGCTAACTTAGTGCAGCCTTGTTAGATTGCAGCCAACTTAATGCGGCCCTGTTAGATTACAGCTTACTTAAAGCGACCTTGTTAGATTACAGCTAACTTAATGCGGCTTTCCAACATGAAAAGGTTCCCCACCTCTGGTCTAGGCGGTCGCTTCTGACCATTCGTCCGAGATGGGCACCGGATAGAAACTGGTGAGGCATGGATGTTGTGGTCTCTCCCTTCCTTTGAACCAGTGGACCTAAATTAGGGATGGGGGACTGCTTATAGCCCCTCACGGTGGTCGCGTGAAACCTTCAAACAAACTTCCTCTGTATAGCTTTTGTTACGATGAATACTTTTCGCATATTTTCTACTTTTCTATCATCTACAATTCTACCGCCAGGGAGACTTAGCGTAAATTTATATTTAAAAGAATATTTCCGATTCTGAAAATTCCTTGGATAAATCTTTTCTTGGTTTGATACTCTTCGTTATGAAGACTATTTTGCGCCCGTCTTCTTCTTTATGTAAAGAAAAACTTCCCCGCAAGAAGGTATAAAGTTATGTACCATTTTCTTTGTTCGACTGAAAAACCCCTTCTGTCTCGAATATCTTCCCCTATTAGAAATGTTTTGCGCATAATTTGTGTCTTTTTTTTTCTTTTGCAACACACATTTAGCCCCTAGTGGCGGAAAGCAGCTGTTTCCATTTGTGAATGGTTTCACCGATTGTAGAAATTCGGTTCATTTTTATTTTTATTGGTTTTTTCGTTACCTCTTTCTACTAATGAGAAAGAATATTGCTCTCGTTGCGTGTTTTAAATTATGAACATATTTTTTCAAGAAGGCGAAAATACACTTTTTTCCCAAATGATTTTTTTTTTAATCTTTTAAAGAAACCTGCCTGTAAATAATTTTTTGGGTCGGAAAGGGTTGAAAAGCTGCGGTCATTACATCCAAGAATACGGTGTCATCTTTCTTATTTCAAAGTACACCAAACTGTGCACACTCAGGAACCGCCCTTAGCGTAGTAAATCCGTTTATTCAGTGGTGGAATACGCATAGAGATTCACCAAGCTTTAGGTCTACACTGGTAGGCTTTTTCAAGGCAATGGTAGGCCTAAAATGAATCTCGGTGAGGCATGTCTATCATTGCCTTGAAAAAGTCTCCCAGTAGAGACCGAAAGCTTGGTGAATCTTTATGCGCATTGCACCACTAAATAAACTATTTACTACGTACAAGCGCTTCTTGAATGTCATCTTTCTTTTTATTCTAATGTATAAGCTGAAAATCAAGTGAAAGGATACCAAAATTCGCCTGCAATCTGCTCTCATTTTTATATACTATATGTTACATCAATGTATCACCATCATTAGTTTTATGTCTCTTGACAGGTCCAACGGTATCTCAGCAAGTTCTCTTCCTCCAGTTTCCTCTATACCTTGCTTTCTCCTTCATTTCTTGATAACCTTTTGTTCTCATGATATCATCAAGCATCATTAGTCGTCTCCTTCCTCTTGGTCGCTTTCCTTCAATTTTCCCTTCTATCATTTTTTTCAACAGGCTGTCTCCTCTTAACACATGTCCTATCCAGTTATATTTTCTTTTTCTTATGGTGTTTAGTAAATTCCTTTCTTCTTCAACTCTTTGCAATACTTTATCATTGGTCATTTTTTCAACGCACTTTATTTTCTGCATTCTTCTCCATAAGCACATTTTAAATGCCTCCAATATTTTAGCTTCCTTCTTTCCAACTGTTCACGTTTCCGCCACATATAATGCTATACACCAAATACAGCAATTAATAAACTTTTTCTTTAAACTTTTATTCATTTTATAATAAACAAACTTTTCTTGTTATAAAATGCATATTTTCCTTTACTAATTCTTTCTTTTTTTCCCATGTCACATTTTCCATTTTCTTGGATTGTATTACCAAGGTACTCCTATAGTCTCACTTACTCCATATTATTTCCATTCATCATCACCTCATTATTTCCAGGTTTCCTTGAGGCACTCACCGTTTTCGTTTTCCTTATGTTAATTTTCATACCATATTTGTAACATACACCTGCAAATTTTTGCATTTGATGCTGTAGTTTATCTTCAGTATTAGCTAACATTGCTTGAGCATCTGTATTGTTCTTCCTCATCTAGTGATTCCTCTTTTCTCGTCATGAAATGCTTTTTTTATCATTTCTTCTACAAAAATATTGAATAATGCATACATAAAATTAAAATTAAATTAAATATAAGTCTGAATCACGAAATTTTGTCAGTTCATGAATAGGAGTTATGAAGCGTATGATCACGTGACCATACCATTCATGGAAAGCACACTCACAGAATATATTCTGGAATTAGATATTAAAGATAACTTAAGGTTTAGGCTCTTGAAGTATAATTCGAGAAAAAAACCCCAGCTTCTATGGAATCCAGAAAAGCTAGTCGTTCACATGAGTCAAGGAAACGACGACTTTTCTCTTTTGTTTTTCTAAGGTTTTAGCTGAAAAATATTCTTTCGCGGGAATTCCGCGAGAATGGCGCTAAAATTCTGAAAAGCCTTTCTATTTAATCAAGAATTTTTTTCTGCTAATACTTATCTGAAGTGCACGAAGCGATTTCCTTTTCCAAATGAGGAAATAGTACAGGAAGTCAGCCTGACGTGATGTACATCTTCCAACAGTAGGAATTTAATTTCAGCTTGAGGTAAAAATGAAATTTGGTATTCCTGTGCTTTCATCACAAACATTTCTTTCATCAAACGCGAGTTGATCAGTTTAATATTGCTGCAAATCACGGACGCACATTCACTAAGCGTTTTTTTATTTTTAATTATTTATATATTTATTTTATTTGCCTCAGCGCCTTTATAGTGATGATTGTAGGCAACAAAAGAGCACGAGTCGTTAAGATTTGTTTGATGATCTCTTTTAATAGGTGTAGCAAAAAGAGCCGCAGCAAAAAACTGCCGAACTCTCGCTTACAAACGAACAGCATTGTTAAGGCATTCAACGACTACAGACTACAGCTGACAAATTCTAACCAAAACCTAGATTAAACATTTACTATGAACAATGCTCATGTGGGTACAACAGAAGTGCAGTAGTGTGAGATACAGTCCATCTACACTGAAGAGCAATTGAATTAGAGACAGCTAACGTTATGCAAATCTGGCGCTGTGGGCGGTCCTGTAAACGGAAACGACATGACGTATGCAGCGATCCGACAATATAAGGAGTGATGCGACGGAAATCAGTAAGAGTCGGAAGCAGTAGGGGTAAGACGAAGGATATAAGCGCATTTGATCGTGGGAAAAATTGTCGGGGCCCGACGAATGGGTCACTACATCTCGGAAGTAGTGCAGGCACTGGGATTTTCACGAGCCACTGTGTCACGGGTGCACCGTGAGTACATCGAATCCGGTAAAACCATCCCTGCAAGGGCCAACTGCCGTGGACAACAGCGTGTGGATGAGCGAGGTTATCGTTGGCTAGCTCGCATTGTTACAGCGGATAGACGGACCACAGTGCAAGAAATCACTCGGCAATTTAACGCTGGTGCACAGAAACGTGTAAGCAGCCACACCATCCAGAATCATCTCCTCGCTATGGGGTACAGAAGCCATCGTCCCAAGAGGGTACCGCTGCAGACCGCACATCACAGGGTGCAAAGATTGGCATGTGCGCGGGAACATCGCCACTGGACCCTAGACATGTGGAAACATGTTGCCTGGACTGATGAGTTGAGATTCACGTTGGTACATGCGGATGGCAGGATGCGAGTACCGCGCAAACCTTATGAAACGATGGATCCTTCTTGCTAACAGGGTACTCTTCAAGCTGGTGGGGGTGGCATTCTCGTCTGGGGACTGTTTACGTGGACTGAAATGGGACCCCTGGTACGTGTGACATCGTTCTTCACAGGTCAACGTTACTGGGATATCGTATGTTCCTGGGGGCGGTCAATGCTCATTGCTCTGACCATTTGCTCTCGTTTGTGCGTCTTCAACATCCCACTGGGGACCTCATCCTGCAACAAGACAATGCACCGTGCCATTGCTCCCGAATTGTATCCGAATGGTTGGATGAAAACTCCGCCGACGTGACCTCGCTTCCTTGGCCAGCTAGGTCACCTGACCTTAATCCCATCGAGTACATCTGGGATGCCATCGAGAAAAATGTTCGAGGCTCTGATCCCCCCTCCATCAAATCTGCGTGAACTGTGGGAGCTTGTTCAGGGGAAACGTGGATCCGCATGGCTTCCCAACGCTTCCGGGTCTTGTCGAGTCCATGCCGAGACGAATTGCCGCCGTCATCAGGGCGAAAGGTGGTGCTACACGTTACTAGACAGGTATCTCTAATTCAATTGCTCTTCAGTGTAGAATCCAGGTCTAATAACAGCGTCCACGCACGTGGTGATTCTGTAGAAAGGTAACCATTACACGCCTCACAGTGAGAATGTACAGAACATATTTACACATTTTTAGAAAGATTTTCCAGCAATATAGTTAATGTTTAAAATAAAATTATTTCTTCCTTAAATGTTCTATTTGACGGCCCTTTCTCTGGACCATGAACCTACATCTAGATTTCCAAAACAACAGGGCATTTCTTAAAACTGGTGTGCTATTTTATTCTACTCCTCTTTTACTACTTTTCCATAAATTATTGTTTTAGGTCTGCGTTTAGAAAGCACTCCTTTTTAGCAGTCCAAAGGCCTAATCGTCCATTGATGACACATTAGAGGACTTTGGAGGAATATGAGCAAAAGGTGTAGACTTAATACGCGTTTCTTTTTTCATTTTTTCAAGGAACAGAGTGGCAGATTTGGACGTATGACTGGTAGCCTTATCCTAGTGGAGTTCTACTCTTTGAAGGCTCTATAAATAAAGGAATGATATTTCCTCTTTAAATAGAGTAGTTTAAACATTGTTTTGGCAATATGTATAATAGAATTGATTTTAACACTCTTTTCAACTTTTCTTAACTTTAATTTCTCATTGTATGAGACCAGAAATAATCATGAATCCTTTACTGAAACTTTCTTTGTATTCTTGGAACCAAGTTTATAAGTCTTTTTATGCTCTATTGCAACAGTAAATCGACCTTTCATTATTACAGTCGTTTAGATAGATCCATGCTTCGTCAATTGTCACGATAAATATCCATCTGTTTCCGGCTAAGGGATTTTCATAAAGAAGTCTACACCGTGTTCTGCGCACAGCCGCATGCCAATGCAAAAGGCAGTGAATTTTATTTTATTTTTAGATTCAAATCTTTGTTTATTACCTTGTTTACAGTTGATACAGATAATTTTAAATACTTTGAGATTGCTTTTTGGGTCGCTGGATTTTCTTTTAAGACCAGAGATTATACTTTTTATATAATTATTTTTTTCATTAAAAATAATGCTTGACGACTTTTCCCTCTGTTATTAACAATATTGCTTATTAAACATTCAGAAATGCTAATTCCACGATCTTCGCAGCTTTTTTTTTTTAACTATAGAGAATATTTCTTTTCGTAAATAGGAAAATCCAGTAGTCTAAGCGATGGCGCAGTGGTCTAAGCGATGGCTTCTTGTTGTTCGTCCGAAAAGGGTTCGGGTTCGAATCCCGGTGTGGCCTGGATGTCGTGTTTGTCTTACGGCACTGGCTCTTTCCTTTCCCTGGAACCAGTGACCCTAAATTAGGAACGGGCGATTGCTTATAGCCCATTACGTTGCTCACGGCGGTCGTTAAACCTACAATCAAAAAAATAAATAAAACAAAGAGGAAAAACATAACTTTCTGTCCACAGCTTGTTTACGTGCGCCATTTTCTTGGCAGACGATATTTAACTGTAGTAGCTGTTTCTTTCGTGTGCATCTAACACGCTGTTACCAGTTTCAATTCTTTGAACTTATTTTATTTTCTGTACTTTCTTATCAAAAACATTCTAACATTGTAATACAGATGATGTTCACACATCATCTGTACTATAATGATCTCCCTTATTGGTTGTGCAATTTCATTCTGAGCCCCTAACCGCAAGCGATCATAGAACGTCGACAAATGCAAATAGCTGTGTGCGATAATGGCTGATTGCAGCATCTTCCAACAACTTTCGAGGCAACCGTAACAGCTCACAGCTGTAGTGACAGAAAGGACGAAAGTTGACGGTGAAAGCAATGTCGTTCGAGAAGCAACATTTGAGGCACCGCCTCCTGTTCGCGTTTCATCTGAAACAAAGTGCCGCGGAAACCCAGCAAATGATCTGTGCTGCTTTGGGTGAGGCTGTTGTGTCCTACAGTACGTGTAAGAAGCTGTTCCAGCGGTTTAAGCAAGGAAATTTTGATCTCCGTGATGCAGAATGTCCGGGACAGCCACAGAAAGTTGACGAAGAGGAACTGAAACAAATGTTGGACGCGGATCCCTGTCGCACACAGTCAAAGCTCGCCCAGAAACTCGGAGTAACATGGCAAGCCATTGCAAAGCGCCTGCACAAGCTTGGACGGATTCACAAGGAAGGCCGTTGGGTGCCCCGCCAACTCACAGCTGCGAACAAATCTAGGTGCTACGATGTTGCTGTGTCCTTGCTCTCCAGATTCAAGAAGAAGGATTTCCTCCACAAGATTTTGACCTGTGATGAGAAGTGGATCCTCTACGATAATTCTAAGCTGCGCAAATTGTTTGTTTATCCAGGTCAGCCTACCACCAGTACCGCCAAACCGAATATCCATGCCAGGAAGTTGTTACTGTGCATATGGTGGGATCAGCGCAGTGTCGTACACTATGAGTTGCTCAAACCTGGTGAAACTGTCAATGCTGATCGTTATTGTCAGCAACTCATTCGTGTGAGTGACGTAATGAAGGCGAAAAGGCCAAACAAAGGCAATGGCAGAAGGTCGGTCCTGTTGCTTCAGAATAACGCGCGCTCTCACACAGCGAAAACGACTTTAAACACGATCACCGACCTGGGATGGGAGATTTTGTTCCACCCGGCGTGTTCTCCAGACTTCTCCCCGTCGGATTATCGCCTCTTTCTCTCCCTGCAACATGACCTGAATGATACGCACTTCACTTCTGTTGAGGAGGTTCACACAAGTATTGATGACTTTATCAACTCGAAACAGCCTTCTTTTTTCCGCAGTGGTATTCGACAGCTCCCTGAACGATGGATCAAATGTATCCAACACGACGGGGATTATTTCCCTGATTAGGTACATATTCGATTTGCTATAATTTGCTGTCCATGTGTCGTGCCTGTTACCGAGAATTAAGTTGCACACCTAATATTTTTGTTCTTTTTGTGGAACTATGCGCTGCATTAGGCGCTAAGTCATTCCAGAGTGGGGTTGTTACTTTTCGATGAAACAGCTATTGACAACGCTGTGGTTAGGTTTCCAAACTTAACATCCCTTTTATGCTCAGCAGCACGCCCCCCCCTTCTTGTAAATTTTCTACAATTCTTTTTGTGTACCTATTTAACCGGATTGTCAAACATACCCTCAAGTCTCGTGCTTGTTTCATTAATTGACCTCGATGTATCCATAGTATTTTAACTATTGTGTGTGTTTTCCTTTCATTTTAGAGTATACGTACCCGTCTCTCTTTTTGTCTTACTGGCATTGGCTTTATAGAAATTGGTAATCCAACAGACCGGCAAGCATGGCGCTTCAGCACGGAAGGGGTGTTAAAAGTCTGTTCCACATACATGTTGCGTTTATATGAGGTAGTCCAAAACCACAGGGAGCATTTGCTTTATTGCAAATATCAAGTAATCCGCACTGAAAATATTAGAGACGTGGATGGGAATTTAATGCCATGATGAAATTGTCCACCCACAATCGTAACTGCTTAAGCTGTACATAAATACGTGACACATTCCGGTCACCTCTACCGTGTAGAAGAACAAAATTTTCGATCTATAGGCATTATTTAGATCTACAGGATGATTGTAAACTCCTTCAGCAAAACAGGAGGGATGATAGTGCACATCAAGACGAACAATATTAGCAATGGAACCTATGGCCACATTCCACTCCTAGTGCCAGAAAAGAGCACGTTCGAAAAACGTCCAGCAGGCACACGGAGTTCCACCCAGTGCATGAGAAGCACAAGATGCAAATCAGGTGCGCTGAACACGTGCGCAGACGATGAGGAGCAAACATTTAAAAACGCAACGGAACCCGTTCAGCGATATTACCGTACGAACATCACATGAGAATTGACGTAAACGTCTGAACGGCGCAGCGTACCGTGTGTTCCTGGAGCAAGTGCTTCCCGGTCTGTTGCAGTGTTTCGCTCACCAAACGGAGGGACATGTGGTTTATACATGATGGGGCCCCAGCACACTATGCCACCGAGGTCCGACGCTTCCTAAATGCGACATATCCCGAGAAGTGGATTGGACGCGGTGAACCTGTGGCTTGGCTTCCACGCTCCCAATACCTTAATCCTCTGGACTTCTTCTTCTGAGGGCACATGAAAACATTGGTGTACGTGACACCTGTGGACTCCCTGGAGAATTTCGTCGCGCGAATCGCTGTTGCTGAGGATAAGATCAACACCACGCCGGGAGTCTACGAGAGGGTGCGACAGTCCTTCATTCGCCGGTGTGGGCTGTACAACGCCGCCCTTGAACGCCAGTTTGAGCAGCTCCTTTGAGTCTTTCTCTGATGCGATTGGAATTTTGTAACTCGTAAATCACTTAGGTTTTTTTGTTTTCACGGTTGAAGGCTCAACGTGGATATGTAACTTTACTCCTTTCTGGCACTAAGAGTGAAATGCGGCCCTAGGTTCCATTGCAAATATTGTTCGTCTTGATGTGTACTATCTTCCCTCTTGTTTTGTTGTAGTTTACAATCCCCCTGTAAAACGTATCCGTATGAGTGGAAAAATAGGTGGAATATTGCACTGATGAGCCAAAACATTATAACAACCTGCATATTATGATACTGGTCCTCAACGTGCCACCAAAACTGCTGTTACTCGGCGAGGTAAGGAAGCTTCACGATTTCTAAAGGTGTTTTGTAGTATCTGGTACCTCCACATACCAGTAGATCCTTTAACTTTTGTAAGCTATGTGTTTCGACCGCCGTAGGTCAGATTTGCTCCCACCACAGAGTTCAATATGATTGATGTCTGGGAAATTAGGAGACCAGAGCAATACCTTGAAGTCTTTGTCGTGTTTCGCAAAGCATAATCCGTGTAGTATGGCATGGGGTATTATCGTGCTGAAAGAAAGGTGAATACCGTGCCATGTAATGATATGCCTGGTCTGCAATGATGCTTATGTCGGTGGTTGACGTCATAGTTTCCTGCACGTGAATGAATGGACCCATATTTTCCCAGCAGAAATTTCCCAAAGCATTACACTTTCATCACCGGCTTGCTTGTTTCCGTCCTACAGTGAATCCTGGTGCCAGCACTTCCCCACGTAAACGACGCACACGTATCCGATCTTCTACATGAATGCGTCGAAACGGGATTCATCGGAGCAGATGACCTCCTCCCAATCATTCAAAGTCCACTTTTGATGCTCGCGTGCCCATTGTAGGTGCTTTCAATGGTGAACCGAGGTTCACATGGATACTAGGAGCGGCTTGCTGCAAGGCAGCCCCATTTTCAGCAGAGTTCGATGTACTGTGTTTTGTGACATATTACTCTCGTCGCCAGCATTCAAACTACCGGCGAGTTGCGCCACAGTATTCCTTCTCTTGTCTCGTACTGTGTGTTGTCACACATTACTACCGTCCCCAGCATTCAAATTAGCGGCGAGTTGCGCCGCAGTATTCCATCTGTTGATTCGTATTGTGTGTTGTTACACATTGCTCTCGTCACTAGCATTCAAGTCACCGGCGGGTTGCGCGACAGTATCCCTTCTGTTGGCCCGAACTGTGTGTTGTGACACATTACTCTCGTCACCAGCATTCAAATTACCGGCGAGCTGCGCCACAGTATTCCTTCTGTTGGCTCGTACTGTCGTGTTGTGGCTCATTAATCCCGTCACCAGCATTCAAATTACCAACTAGTTGCGCCACAGTGTGCCTTCTGTTGGCTCGTACTGTGTGTTGTGACACATTACTCTCATCACCAGCATTCAAATTACCGGCGAGTTGCGCCACAGTATCCCTTCTATTGGCTCGTACTGTGTGTTGTGACACATTACTTTCGTCACTGGCATTCAAATTACCGGCGAGTTTCGTCTCAGTATTCCAACTGGACATGCTTCCACTGTACCACAACGGCCTCGAATTCCTCCAGACTCACATGCTAACTGCCAAGTCACTTGGCAGGCTGATTCCTGGAGCTCCGCACAATGCTGTGGACTCACTAAGATGGTCAGCAGCAACTGAACAAATAACTAGAAGACGAATGAATAATTAATACAGACATTTTACGTGGACTAGGAACATCAAACAGAAGTCATCGCTCTTTCCCCGTTTATAAGTGAATCACGGAAAAGTTATCATTGACCGCCCCCAGGAACATACAATACGAGCCAACAGAAGGGATACTGTGTGTTGTGGCACATTAAACCCGTTACGAGCATTCAAATTACCAACTAGTTGCGCCACAGTGTGCCTTCTGTTGGATCGTACTTTGTGTTGTGACACATTGTTCTCGTCACCAGCATTCAAATTACCGGCGAGTTGCGCCACAGTATCCCTTCTGTTGGCTCGTACTGTATGTTGTGACACATTACTCTCGTCACCAGCATTCAAATGACCGGCGAGTTGCGGCGCAGTATTCCGTCTGTTGGCTCGTACTGTGTGTTGTGACACATTACTTTCGTCACCAGCTTTCAAATTACTGGCGAGTTGCGCCACAGTATTCCTTCTGTTGGCTCGTACTGTGTGTTGTGGCACATTAATCCCGTTACCAGCATTCAAATTACCAACTAGTTGCGCCACAGTATCCGTTCTGTTGGATCGTACTGTGTGTTGTGACACATTACTCTCGTCACCAGCATTCAAATTACCAGCAAGTTGCGCTACAGTATCCCTTCTGTTGGCTTGTAATGTGTGTTGTGACACATTACTCTCATCACCAGCATTCAAATTACCGGCGAGTTGCGCCACAGTATCCCTTCTGTTGGCTCGTACCATAAGGGATTCGCGGTACTTCTCTTCGCGGACCACTTTTTGAAGGTACTAACCACGGCTAATCTTAAGCACACCACAAGCCTTGCCATCTCGGAAAAGTTCTGTCCGGCTATTATATTTTGAGCTTTGTCACACACGCTTCAGTCAGCTGCCTTTCCCATCTGAAGAACAACACTGATTAATAAAGCTCAGTATCAGGCAGGATCGTAGCAAGCTTATCTTGTCTGGGAGGGCGAGAATTGAAATTACGCCCCTTCGAATTCAAAATTGTGCCTCATCGGGTTCCACTCAAATAATACGTCGTTTTTACTTTCTCACATACCGCCGTTATGGGAAAGTATTATGATCGTTCAAAAATTGCACTTCAGGTGTTTGACATAAATTTAATCGAAATGTAAAAACTAGGTAAATACCCAAGAACCACAGGTTGCATATACAAGTAAAGCGTAAACGTTATGTGAAAGCCGAGAACACAACGCTCTACAGAAATGCATAACGATAACCAAACCAGCGAAGAATGAATATCAGATAGTGAACGTAAGAATATGAAGAAGCTTTAGGGGTAGGGCTTGGAAAAATTCCGTTCAAGGTTAAACACTCAGAGAAGATTCTGTGATAGAGCACAAATTGTTAACTAGCTCTTCATCCCAACGACATGTTCGGAAAAGGCAAGGAGGTTAGGCATATCAGCGTATTGTTTTCTACACCTCCATTCACTGTTTTCGAAAATTTCCTTCATTGACATGAGACGTTCACACCTCATAGTGTATATTCCTCTGTGCCCTGGTTAACCGCATGGAATACTGTGTGACACTAACTAAAGTCTTTAAAAAGAAAATACTGAAGGGTGTAACTTTCTGTTTTCGTTACACTTTTTAATTTTTACAACCCCTAGAGCATGAATTTACCCCCTGGAATGACCATTCGGTGAGAGCAACCGCCCTTCCCGCTCTCCCGGTAGCTATGGCCCTGGTATCAGGTGTTATTTATATCTTTTCGTGGCTTTCACGCACGCAGTGCTTTACCTACAATTGCTTTGATTATTTTTATTGGAGATTTAACGACCACCGTGAGCATCTCAGAGGGCTATAGGCAGTCGCCCGTCCCTAATTTAGAGCCACTGGTCCCAGGAAAGGGAGAGAGCCAACTCCGTTAGACAAACACAACATCCACGACTCAACGGGATTCGAACCCGAACCCATCTCGGAGGAATGATCAGAAGCCATCACTTAAACCACTGCATCACCCGGCTGTTTTGATTTGCAAAAAGACGCGCTGATCCTAATGTTTTATCTCTTAGGTGTATTTGTGTTAACTAAAATGAACACAAAATGTCAAAAATCATCTTTAAAAAAATCTGATATAAAAAATGCCGCATCCGGAATGTACTTCCATTATCGGCAGGAATGCTTTCACTTTAGTATTGAGCCGTATTGTGGAAACATGTTAAGTAGACCACCGGTCATCCATGGCAGAATTGAAATGAATATCCTTTGATAATCAGCAACAGGGATATATTTCAAACTTGTGAACCAAGGTTTATAAAACGGCATGTACATTTCAATACTGTGATCCAAAACACACAGTTACACCTGTAAACCCAGATTAATGGAAACACGAAATAATATTTATGAAGTCAATATTCCTCTTCAAATATATTTCGTTTACCTACTTCTATAAGACTCCATAAACAGTGCAATTTTCAACAGCAGTTTTTTATTATGCCTTAAAAGAAAAACGTTTGATCAGTACATCCTTCGAGTTCTTACTTATGAATCAGAGACATGGACTGCAACTGTAAGAGATATTCAAAGTCTGCAAAGTACTGAAAGAAGTGCGGAGGTCTGAATGCTTGTGGTATAACGAGGAAAGATAGGAAGAGGAACTCATGGATCAGGAATGACAAGAGTTGCCTCGAAGGATGTACTGATGATGATCAAAGTAAAATCTCTTAGACTGCAATGTGCTGCATATATTGCTAAAAGAACTGACCAACTTTGGATAAGTGAAACACTTGACTGACTAGATTCCAAGGAAAAGAAAAGTACCTCGTGGTAAATAAGTGGGTAAAACTCGAAAGCATGTCGGAGAAACATAGAGGAGACTGTCTTAAGGCAGAAATTTGTAGGAGATATTTGGGGAGAGCTTCATCCAGCAATGAATGATAAAGATTGTTAATTATGATGATGAGGAAGAAGTGCATGCTTTGAATAACCATGAAAGATAGTAAGACGAGCTTGTGGATCAGAAAAGCGACAAGAGTTTGTAACGTATACTCTATATTCACTTTCCTTTTGATTTTACTATCTCTGGTTATTTTATTTTCCTATGTAAATTATCTTCTTACTGAACGAGATGTTATTTCACCCGCTGAATGAGATCTGGCAAGGAGTGTAAGTCATGACGTGGTGGTAGCCAGTATAAATAGGCGCGTTCAACGATACAAGGGAGAGCGTTTGTTGTTGTATAGAGAGAGCGTTTGTTGTTGTATAGAGAGAGCGTTTGTTGTTGTATAGAGAGAGCGTTTGTTGTTGTATAGAGAGAGCGTTTGGTTTATGTGTCAGAGAGCTGTTGTTTATGTGAGTAGAGCTTCGTTCATGTGCAAGGAGCTACGTGTTATTTGAGTAGCTGTGTGTGAAGTGTGTGTGATGATACCAGTGGAAGTTCATAATAAAGAGTTTTAAGTAAGTACGTCTTTCTCAGTTCATAGTACTGTCAGACCTCTGTCTGGCTGTTAGGTTTATTTCATTTAGTGTTATTAGTAACAACCAGCATAAGACTTTATTCATCTTAATTACTACTACAACATTACTACCAGTTATAAGTTTGTTCATTATTATTACTACACTACTAGCAGGAAAGTTTATTCATGATATAATTAACACACAACAACCATTACTAGAAGAAACTAGTAACAACAACCATTTGAATTCACTATTAGAAGCTTAGTACAAGCATTGAATTCATTATAATATTAGTGAAAGCTATATTCACTATAATTAGCTTAGCAATTTAGAAGAACCGTTTATTCATTATAAGTTGTTGAGAGCATGGTAAAATTTCTGAAACAGCAATGGGCTGCAATAATACTAGAACAACTGAATTACTAGACTGGATTACAAGGGATAGGAAAAGATCCAGTAGAGGTTCCCGTAAGAAATGGGTGGATTGACATGAAGGATACTGGCTCAAGTCAGAAAATTGTGGAAGAAACTTGGAAAGACCTTCATCCAGCAGTAGATCGATAATGGTTGTTGTTAATGATGATGATACTACATGCATTTACAGTATTAATGTCGTCTAAAATCTTGGAAACGGCCGAGATAAAATAACCTTCAAGTTAGCTGGTACTAAGCAGGCACAATACGGTAAAAATGAAGAAAAAGAAGTCAAACAGCTTTGGTAGAAACATGAATATACGGTTTCTTTCAATATCCTTTGGGGCGTAACAAATAGAATTCCAACAAAGGAATCTTTCTTCACGTGCATATTTGAAAGCGATATATAAATATCTTCGCTTTGTAGTTTCTCTTTCTTTAAAGAAGCAATTCCAGATATTTATCTTTTGACATTGGACACACAGGCAATTTCCTGAATAAAGCTCCCTGATGTTCCGCCCTCGATACATTTAGATTCTATTGCGCTGTGACATCGATTAGTAGCATATTCTGCAAGACGTCAAGTGAGCAGGATCTGCCGATCTCCTGGGATATTTAGACTCATACACCCCCAGGAAGCTAGCACGCCTCCATTGGAGAATCCCAGATGTAAAAGTCTCCTTTTAACTTGCTGGCGGGCTGTGCACAGTCTTAGAAATCCGAAATATTTTCAATGACACGCATCCCTAGAACTTCATGGCAACAGCAGTAGCATTTTGTGAACGAAAAGATATATTATTTTAGGTCGAACTGATTCTACGCAAATTCTTTTTTTATGAGCTGTCTTTCGAATTCTTCTCTTTCTTACGAACTCGCTGATCCCACGATAATATAGTAATTGAAACGTTACTTTCTTGTGCCAGTTTTCTGGATTCTAGTCAACAGTAAGATGTGCGTATTCTACAAATTTGGAAGATGTGAATCCGTCTATTGGTGTAAATAGGACATAGATGTAAAAGTCAGATAATATTCGAAAACTTAAAATTTTCGTCGTCCTGTAGCGAATCCGCGTCTCCCTGATAGCACTCGAGTATTCTGACCACTACACCACACAGAACGACCAAGTTTCAAGTTTCCGATAAATTTGAAAATAATTATTAATTTGGTTAACATACTCGGGTGCTATTCGTGAGACGCGGGTTCCATTCAAGACGACGAAATTTTCGACTTTTTGGATATTATCTGACTTAACATGCATGTCATATTTACACCAATAAACGGAATCACATCTCCCGAATTTCTGTTCTACAATGGTGTAATCCCGCATTTCAATCATTGTGCGTATTCTATTTGTACTTCGGTTCTGTTTCACCAGCTAACCTTAGACATGAGACCAAAAATTAAAAGCAATCTATTTTTGTAGTATTTGATTATCATGTTGGTCGTTAAACTACGAAAGTGGGATACCCTGATGAGCATTTATAACGCAGATGAATTGCCCCCCTTTCTTATACACTGAGTGGCCACTTCATTATGACCACCCCCTCAGTACTTCGTTGGGCCACCTTTTGCCTTTAATACTGCGTCGATTCTTCGTGGCATGGACCCCACCAGATGTTGATAGGTGGTTTGTGGAATCTGAGACCATGCTTGATGAATAGCACTTTCCAGGAGTGTGATATTGCAGGGTTGTGGATCCAGCTGTATGATGGTTCGTTCAACTTCATCCCACAAATTCTTAATGGGGTTGAGACCTGGAGATTGTGGGGGCCACCTAAGCAAAGTAAACTCACCGGCATGTTCCTGAAACCAATCCTGTACAATACGAGCTCTATGGTAGGACGCATTATCTTCTTGAAAGTAGCCATCGCCATTGGGATAAACCATCCACATGACAGGATGCACTTGGTCCGCAACGATGTTTAGATATGATGTGCCAGTCAGACGTTGATCAACACGAATTAAAGGGCCCAAAGCATGCCAGGAAAACATTCCTCAAACCATAACGTTGCCTCCACCAGCTTGAAAAGTTGTAGCAATGCATTTGGGGTCCATGCTTTCGTGCTGTGTCCGCCAAATTCATACTCGCCCATCGGCATGGTGTAACTGAAAACGTGATTCATCGGACCACATAATTTGTTTCCAATTATCGACTGTCCAATCCTTGTGCTCCTGTGCGAACTGGAGACGTTTTCTCTTGTTAACTGCAGACAGCAAAGGTACTAAGTACTAAGTAAATGTTGATTTCGGCTGCCATATATCATCTGATGCTGTGTACGGCAAACAGTACGTGCAGAAATAATTTGAGGGGATCTTTGATTAAGATGGTCTGTAATTTGCTGCACTGTTGCACTTCTGTTGTCTGTTACCAGTCTGGACACCTTCCGTTCCGCCCGAGCAGTCACTAGTCGATGACGACCACACGTTGCACGTAGAGACCCAATTCTTTGGCTGACAGTCCAGTCTTGAAACACTTTAACAACAGCTGCTCTGGAGCATTTCACGTATGCGGCGGTTTCGGTGATACTCGCTCCATGGCTCCGAGCTCCTACAATAATCCCACGTTAAAAGTCCGTCAAATCGCATTTTTTACCCATCTCGTCACCCCGAAATCATTTCTACTACTGTCGCAAGGACTAAGTTTTCCCTTTTTATACTAGCCTCGCCTTCTGGCGGCAACAGCGTGCAGCCATAGCTCATTTGCTTAAAACTGTCAGGTGGTCATAATAAAGTGGCCACTCAGTGTATAGGGTTTCAAGTTCGTTTCATTCTTCCGCAACGCTTCAGTATGAAAATCTGCATTCGAAATCCCAAAGCATGACACTTTTCAGACGCGCGGGTGTGCTGGAGAGATGCCGGTGCCCTTCAAGCATTAGCGGATTCGCAAACTCATTTCGCGGTTAACTGGAAAGTACACGCACCGGCCACTGAATTGGAAATCTTTATGCAGATGTACGTAAACGTCACTTACGTACCGTAAATGCAAAGCATTCATGGTCACGTGCATCACCACATGATCTAAGCAACTATTAAAGACTGCTGTAGCGTTGATCACAACCGGGAAGAACAAATAATTTTGGGGAGTTCGATAAAGGGCTTATTGTGGGTGCCCATCTGGCTGGAGCGATGATTTTGAAAACTGACTAGTTTCTCAAAATTTGCGATATACCGGTTCTTTTACCCGTGGACGAAAGACCCGCATTGCTGGCGTAAATGTGTAGCGACAACAATATGTCGGAACGAGATTGCAGTCATCTGAGATTGGATGTCTTGTACGGAGAAACAGGACTTTCTGTGTGCAGCAATTGACTGAAGCATTCAATGAAGGCTGTTCTCGACCTATATCTTAGGCGGACTATGCGCAGGGAATTGAAGAGGATCGGTATTCCCAGTCGCATGCCTTTACTGAAACCACTGCTTTCTGCGAAGAACTGGAAAGTTTGCCTACAGTTTGACAGGAACACCATGAGCATGAGTAGACACTCGAACACTGAAGAAAGGTCATGTGGTCCGACGAGTCTCTATGCACCTTTTTCTATACCGACGGTAGACAGAGAGTTCGACGGGAGCCCCATGACACAATGGACCCAGCTTGCTTTGTAAACGCAACTCAAGGCTCTGGAGATGGTGTCATGGTGTGCAGCACATTCTATTGGTAAGAAACGGGTCCGCTAATGTGGCTGGAAGGTCGAGTGTCCAATAATTATCTGAACATTGTTGCTGATCAAGTGAGCGGCAGTAAAACTGTAGCTACAGTGTTAAAACTTTTGTGGTAGGTTGCACCAAAAAGTGGTTCTACTCCAGCTGCACCACTTTCTAAGAAAACATACACCATTGTGTGGTGCAAACAAAATCCAACAACATGGTTCAACCTGGAACCATAATGTTTGACAACCTATAACGTAATCGTCTTTCAGCTGTAACTTAGTCATTACGTCAGAATTACGTTATGTAGTCAATGTAATATTAAAAGGTACTCATACGCATTACGAGAAAGAGGTCAATTGTAGTACTTACAAATACATTTATTTGGCTTGCATAGTTTAGTAAGGTATACTCTATATTCACTTTCCTTTTGATTTTTACTATCTCTGGTTATTTTATTTTACTATGTAAATTATCTTCTTACTGAACGAGATGTTATTTCACCCGCTGAATGAGATCTGGCAATGAGTGTAAGTCATGACGTGGTGGTAGCCAGTATAAATAGGCGCGCTCAACGATACCAAGGGAGAGCTTTTTGTTGATGTGCGTAGGGTGAGCTGTTGTTTATGTGAGTAGAGCTTCGTTCATGTGCAAGGAGCTACGTGTTATTTGAGTAGCTGTGTGTGAAGTGTGTGTGATGATACCAGTAGAAGTTCATAATAAAGAGTTTTAAGTAAGTACGTCTTTCTCAGTTCATAGTACTGTCAGACCTCTGTCTGGCTGTTAGGTTTATTTCATTTAGTGTTATTAGTAACAACCAGCATAAGACTTTATTCATCTTAATTACTACTACAACATTACTACCAGTTATAAGCTTGTTCATTATTATTACTACACTACTAGCAGGAAAGTTTATTCATGATATAATTAACAAAACAACAACCATTTGAACAAGCATTAGAAGAAGCATTAGCTTAGTACAAGCATTGAATTCATTATAATATTAGTGAAAGCTATATTCACGATAATTAGCTGAGTTAGTAGAAGCCTTTTATTCATTATAGTTTGTACTCCACACTCACATCCGGTTTACTGGCGTGCTCAATACAGTATCAGTGATTTAACGCCCAATCGCAGTATAACAGCACGTCTATCATCAATTACATCAATCCCCTTAAACAACCGGTGCATTGCCTTTTTTACGCTTTCCAACCGTACGTTGAAGAAGCGTATATGCTCCAGCTTTGTCCGTCCGTCCGCACGATAACTCACGTAAAAGTGGTTCGATTTCGATGAAATTTTAGTATGTGGTAGGGGACAACCTGGGAAGGAACCCTGTTGAAAATGGATGAAAGGGGGTCAAAGGTCAGGACATAGGAGCGGATCGATTCCATCGCCCTTATGCGTCATAACTTACGTAACAATGCTTCCATTGCAACAAACTTTTAGTATGTTCTTTCGGAGGTATACTGAAACAATTCTGTTTAATATCATCGAAATGAGGTCAAAGTTCAGGGCACAGGAGCGAGATTTATTCCACAGCAATTATCCTCACAACTTGACTAAAAATGCTTCTATTGCGACAAAACTTTAGTATGTTGTTCCAGAGATATACTGAATAAACAAATACATCGCTCTTTCCACGTTTAGCAACGCACAGCAACCGAAAAATTGTTTATTCTGCCGCCACCGGGGAATCGAATCTCGGATCTCTCGATATCGAGACGAGCACGTTAGCCTTACACCACGGTGGCCAACAATTCTCGGCGCTACGTGCGGGTTTTTTTGTTTTTTTTTTCTTTTTTGGTCAACATCTGACACTTTAAATTCATGAGATGGGCTCAGCTACTCAGACGTCTCCATCTGGTAGGCATTAACGGCACTTCGCTATGTATTAATTATAGCAGTTAAATCCAAAGGGAGAGATCCAAAGTGAAAATCCTCCAAATACGTGACGTCAGTGAATAAACAAAGACATCACTCTTTCCACGTTTAGCAAAGCACAGCAACCCAATAATTGTTATTCGGCCACCGCCGGGGAATTGAATCCCGAAACTCTCGATGTGTAGCCGAGCGCGTTAGCCTTACACCACGGTGGCCAACAATTCACAGCGCTATGTGCGTTTTTCTGTCAACATCTGACATTTTAAATCTGTAAGATGGGCTCAGCGCTCAGCTACTGAGACGTCTCCATCTGGTGGGCATTAAAGCCACTTGGCTATATATTATTTACAGCAGTTAAATCCGAATTTGTTCGAGAATTTTCACTTTGAGGTATACTGAATTGGTTCTGTTGAATATTTCATTTCATTTCATTTATTTATTCATTCAGTTGCTACTACAGCAACTAGGAAAAGGAGGGAAAAGGCCGTAAGGCCTGACATAGCCCTCTTCTCCCCAGAATACAAAAAAACATAAAGCTTAACAGAAAAGGCAAGCCAACACGTATATGGTAGGTTAATATGTGAATATACACGTACTAGCTCACAACCAACACATATATCAATGTGTTCCATCATCAATAAGCCTTCATTATATCTAAACAAACAAGTGTCAAATACACTTCACTATATAATCACATATATATTTATAAATAAACAACAAATAACGTTTGCACCTCACTTTATAATCTTACTAACCCACATTTCTTCCATTCAATCGAAATTGCCTATTGTTTACTAATTATTTCATAAAATGTGTCTTTAGTTTCATTTTAAATAAGTTAAAATTATTAATTGATGTCAGTTCTTGAGGCAATGAGTTCCAGAATTTTGGGCCACTATAATTTATATTCATTTTAAGTTTCTCATTTTGTGGGAACATTGGAATTAGTAGTGATCTATTCCTAGTATTGTGGTAATGAGTATGTATATTTAGTGTTATTATATCATTGTGTATACCATTTTTAATTCTTTTATACATTATTTTTCCCAAGTTATAGTCATATAATTGCTTTATCGTTAAAACAATATATATATTGGGTTTCACTTTTGGCCGAATATATGAGATTGGTTGAAAATTATTCGATGTTTTAAGGTCTATTAGTCTTATAAATCTATTTTGCAGTACCTGTAGTTTGTTGATATTATATTGCGTGGTTTGTCCCCAGGTTAAAATGCAATAATTAAATGTTGTTTGAATTAGAGTATGATATATAGAGATTCATATTTTTGGTGTTAAGTTTGGCAAAGTACTACTGACCGTCCCGATATTTCTAGAATACTTGTTACTTAAATTTTCAATGTGTTTGCTCCATTTCAAGTCATTGTGTATAGTTGTATCTAGATAAGAGTGTGCTGAGACCGTATTAATCCTGACTCCATTCATCAGAATCGGTAAATCGTATAAATGTGAAGTTTGTGAATTCGAGAAAATCATTAATTTAGTTTTATTAATATTAACAACTAATTCTTTTGCATTCAGCCAATCTGTTATTAATTTTAGCTGAGTATTAGTTCTTAGTGTAAGCTCATTCATATCAGTTCCCTTTAAAATAATAGTTACGTCATCTGCATATAGGATTGTATCATTATCTTTTAATACTGCAAATAAGTCGTTAATATATAAATAAAAAAATAAAGGACCAAGAACTGATCCCTGGGGTACCCCACAGTCTATAATTTGTAATATGGATCGATTCTGATGCATCTGGGTGTATTGCCTTCTTTCTGACATCATCGAGATGGTGTCAAAGGTCATGGCACGGGAGCGAGATTTATTTCACAGCCATTATCCTCATAACTTGACTAAAAATGTTTCATTGCGACAAAACTTTAGTTTGTTATTCCAGAGTTATACTGAACCGGTTCACTTTAATATCATCGAAATGGGGTCAAAGGTCAGGTCACAGGACCGAGATTTATTCCACAGCCATATAATATATATATAGCCATATATATATTATCCTCATAACTTGAGTAATGATTTCTGGTATGTTGGAAAGCGTATCATAATCAATGCATTGTATAGTTTTACTAACTTGCTATCTATCGTTCTTATCCGGCCACACATACGTCACTCTTGTTCCGACCTCAGTGTGTTGCCAACATCATTCTCGTTTGAGGGAAAAGTCATAACGTTAAGGTTTGAAAATGTCTAAGAGAACGAACTCAACTCAATCGTTCTCTTAGACAATTTTGAACAAATGTCTAAGAGAACGAACTGGTGAAAAGATGCACCATGTTGCTGGGGTTTTTTTTTCGCAACACACAATGCTGTACCTCTCTCAGAAAGTGGTGTAACTGGTGTAGCACCACCTTTTGGTGCAACCTACCACAAACGTTTTAACAATGGCTCTTTCCTGAGTTGTTTTAAATTTAGTAAGGTTATTTAAATTTAGTAACCTTACTGTGTTCCATGATTTCTGAAATGTGGGTTCTTCTTGATAAATTAACTTGAATTGTTTTCTGTACGCTCGAAACGTACAAAAAAAAGCAGTTTGGGTACGAGGCAAGTTTGCGTGAGAGGGATACGCTTACGCTAGAAACAATTTCCAGAATCCATTTACAACTGTTAAAAACGATTTACGAAACACTCCGCTGGTTTCCACAAATAAAGGGTAAAAAAGTAAAATTGCGGTAGCTCGAAAAATACGTACATGAAATGTTATGAAATTTAGTTAAACCTGTATCATATCTTTTGTTAAAGAAACACTGTAAAATATTTCGTAAGAAACGTTTTGGGATGTACCTGTCTCAGAGGTGATGCACATATCATAGCGGCAGATTGCAAGGACAAGCTTCCGCCAGCGTAATTCAGTTGGTAGAATGTTCGACTCCGGAGAAGAAATCCGTCACCGATAAAAAGGGTTAATTTCGCTAAGCTAGCGCCCGAACCCAGAATGAGTATCCTGGCTGTGAGGTTCCAAAACAAAATGTGTGATTCTTCTTCCACTCATCCGCTGGGAGTAATGAGAATTTCCTTTTTTTTTTACGCTTCGAAAAACGTGTGATGCTTCTTCCATACTTCGACGAAAATTAAACATAATTCTTCTTCTACAAAGAGCTTCTTCAAGCATAGTTTGCCAGTTGACTCGAAAGCCTACGATTTCCTGCACCTGCCTTTCTTAAGCGGTGATATATGTAACCTACCTACCTCACAGGTGACGCACAAGTCAAAACGGCAGGTTGCAGCGATCAGCCTTCGCACGTTTAGTTGAATTGTAGAATATCCGGCTCCAGAGAAGGAAGATATGGGTTCATACTTCATCACCAGTCAAAAGAGCTATCAGTTTCGCTATAAATTCATTACATCAAAAGTGACCACATATTGAACCAAGTGAAAAATAAGGCGTCAAAATGAAACAGCCAAAGCACCTGGATAAGGAGCGTGCCACTCCCCACAGGAATTCACACCTCAGAGTCATGTTTCATGCTATTGAAGATGATATCATTATATACTATTATGACGACCATTTCATGCTATTGGTGACGATCATTGTTCGGGCAAAGCTTGTCTAAGCCTCTCCATGTCAAGGATCTCTAAAGTTAGCAACGATTATTGTTCATGCAAAGCTTATTTAAGTCCCTCCAGGGTTGACGGCAGCAACACGCTTCTCCAGGGAATTCGTTGATCGGATTAAAGCGGGTGATCTGGCTGGTCATTTCATATGGACAAGGATCTCCTCTTGAAGATATTATTCAACTAGCCTCGCTAGGCAAAGACGAGCGTTGTAGTCTTGTAGGAGAAATGTACCTCCTATTGCACCTGCGTCGAAAATGTTTAGTTTCTCTTGGAAATACATGGAGGTCTGTGTTTTCACCCGACGCGATCCGACCCTAAAACATTACTGTGCCACCACCCTAAGTCTCTCTTTCTCGGGTCGTATGGAGATAATAGCGTGTCCGTCGTTCTTTCCAGATCAGAGCACTCCGGGAATTGCTCTGCAAAGCAAATATGAACTTATCTATGTATAGACCTGCATTAGTTTTCATTCCAATGGACGTACGGTTTTGCTCAGTTGAAACGCCCCCCCCCCCCATGACTGGGGTGAGATACACACACACAGAGAGATGGCCGCTCAGCCTAAAGGTCTCCTCCGTGAAGTCTTCTGCGTACAGTGAGCACCATTCCTGTAGCCGCAGGTAGGGCAGATTGAAAATGTGTCAGGGTAGTCGTCTCGTTCTTCCGCGCAGTTAAACAAAGCTATCGGTCATCTACGGATGTTGTAATCCTATGCCTGCCTTCGCTGGACATTGGAAAGCTGATTGCGTATTGTGAAATTGGCTCCAGAGTCTGTGGACCACAGAAGGACTCAACTCCACCCATCTTTCATCTTCCATCTTGCTTGGGCCTGCCTTTAGACCTTCGACTGATCTCCAGCTCAATTCATGTGTTAAATGATGTCCTGCAGCCATTACAAGATATCTGTTCCACAGTATGTGACCCACCGAAGGACTCACATTCAGCCATCTTGCAATTTCCACCTGACTTTAGCCTGACTCTAGTTTTCCGATGGCTCTCCATCCCAGTTTATTTGTTAAATGATGTCCCGCAGCCATATCAACAAATCTGTTCCGCAGTCTGTGGACCACAGAAGGACTCACATACAGCCATCTTGCAATTTCCCCCTGACTTTAGCCTGACTCTAGTCTTCTGATGGCTCTCCATCACAGTTTATTTGTTAAATGATGTCTCGCAGCCATATCAACAAATCTGTTCCGCAGTCTGTGGACCACAGAAGGACTCACATACAGTCATCTTGCAATTTTCACCTGACTTTAGCCTGACTCTAGTCTTCTGATGGCTCACCATCACAGTTTATTTGTTAAATGATGTCTCACAGCCATTACAACAAATCTGTTCTGCAGTCTGTGGATCACAGAAGGACTCACATACAGCCATCTTGCAATTTCCACCTGACTTTAGCCTGACTCTAGTCTTCTGATGGCTCTCCACAGTTTATTTGTTAAATGATGTCTCACAGCCATTACAACAAATCTGTTCCGCAGTCTGTGGATCACAGAAAGACTCACATACAGCCATCTTGCAATTTCCACCTGACTTTAGCCTGACTCTAGTCTTCTGATGGCTCACCACAGTTTATTTGTTAAATGATGTCTCACAGCCATTACAACAAATCTGTTCCGCAGTCTGTGGATCACAGAAAGACTCACACACAGCCATCTTGCAATTTCCACCTGACTTTAGCCTGACTCTAGTCTTCTGATGGCTCTCCACAGTTTATTTGTTAAATGATATGTTACAGCCATTACAACAAATCTGTTCCGCAGTCTGTGGATCACAAAAAGACTCACATACAGCCATCTTGCAATTTCCACCTGACTTTAGCCTGACTCTAGTTTTCTGATGGCTCTCCATCACAGTTTATTTGTTAAATGATGTCTCGCAGTCATTACAACAAATCTGTTCCGCAGTCTGTGGACCACAGAAGGACTCACATACAGCCATCTTGCAATTTTCACCTGACTTTAGCCTGACTCTAGTCTTCTGATGGCTCACCATCACAGTTTATTTGTTAAATGATGTCTCGCAACCATTACAACAAATCTGTTCCACAGTCTGTGGACCATAGAAGGACTCACACCCAGCCATCTTGCAATTTCCACCTGACTTTAGCTTGACTCTAGTCTTCTGATGGCTCTCCATCACAGTTTATTTGTTAAATGATGTCTCGCAACCATTACAACAAATCCGTTGTTGCCAAATCGTAAAACATCTTACACCTCACATCTTTACAACCCGCAAAAGGTGTGACCAACCCTTTATGCTGCGGCATATTTGCATACGATATCCCAACTCGACATACCATTTCACGTCATATACCCAAATTTTATTCATTTCTAACTCTTCTTTTGCGGACAACACCGAATTTTGTCTTTTTCCTTAATTTTCGGGAACCAGTGTAGTCTCGAGACATTCTTATTACGTAAATAGTCTGTCATTCGTTCATTCCAACGAAACTGGAACGTTGCCTCTAGTGCGTAAACTTGCGAAGCGACGCGATCATGTAAAAATTCCCACGTGTATTTTGACGTAGGATGAACACAGAGGAAAGTGAGAGTCTCTGAAAAGAAAAGTCAGAAAGAATAGAGAGTCTCTGGAAAAGGTCGGAAACATTTAGCGCATTGTCACCTGAAGTCGTTTTCAAAATGAAATTCTACGAGGAAAAGTACTAATCAAAGGGAACTTGTAGTGTTAAACTTCGCCATTGCCAAGATTGCTAGACTTTCTATTCAGAATGTACTCAGAATGGTCACATTTTAATTGGTACTCGAAATTCTCTCGCTGCATCGACTTCGCATCGTTGCGAAGTTACAGAACTGTTATTCAGTTTATTGGGTGATGCATAGGCGAAATTAATTGTTTGGCCAGGGATTAGCTTCCGAATACTTGCGTCATCACTTGAATAGATAAGCTCGAGGGATATCTCCAAGCCTCGGAAATCCCAAAGGGACGATGGATACAGAGATAATCTTTCTAATGAATTCAGGGATGGGTGCTTAATCATAAATCACAGTTCCGCCTGAATTATGCTGCTGAAGCTAATAAGATCCTCAGTCTCCGCCACGGAATTCTTTCAGCATAGCCCTTTTAAATTCAGTATTATTGATTCCAGCAAAACAGCTTAAAAATAAATTGCATCGTCACACGTGTAGTTTTATATATAGTTAATGTTTTTTGATGCTATGCAACTTTTTCGACAGTAATGAAATCCCAAGAAAAAATTTCGATGTAATGAAAACGGGTAACTTTTCGTCATTGTCAAAAATATTGTTTAAATCTGATCGTGCCGCATGCTGTCTGATTAAAGGGACGTAACATTAGTTAATTTCATTGTTACTCAACAATGTATTTTGCTAAACTATCGCCGAATATTATTTCTATTTTTTTTTCTTTGGTTGGAGGTTTAACGACCACCGTGGGCTATAAGCAGTCGCCCGTCCTTAATTTAGGGCCACTGGTTACAGGGAAGGGAGAGAGCCAGCGCCGTAGAATATTATTTCATCACGTTTTACATAAACGTAACAACATCTCATAGCAATTTGTGTAAATTACGAGAACCTGATGCTAAATCTGATACAATCTTCTATTAACAACAGTTTTAAAATCATGTATAACACGATGGGGTGTAAACTGTAGATATCCTAGTCCATAAGTTGCCAATCCCCTTCACAAACTCTCTTGTGATGCAGTTCTTCTATCTTGAGGTCAAATTTTGGCTTGCGCATGCGCAGATGGACTTTCGCAGCTACTTCACATTTCATTGGTGTCAGTCTCGTTTCTTACGTTCGTCAATATCTGAATAATATTATAATAGCATTAAAAATATTGTTTTTGAAAGAAAAATAAAAAAACATTTACAATTGCCGGGGCCATAGTTTAATACATATTTATTTTTATGACTCATATATCTCCTTTTATTGGTTTTACGAAAATAACATTCATCATTTCACCTACCGCTCGATGAATAAGTAAACCTTATTGTTTGTTATGATTTAAATTCACGAAATATGTACCGAACTGCGGCTCGGTGTAGTCGAGAGTGACGCAAATAAATGCGATATGTTCTACGTTGTGCATCCGCAAATGATCTGTACTCTCGAATCGCTCGTTTTATTTCACACCCACAAGAATCTTGATATACAGTGCATAGCATAAAGTATGCACTAAAAGTACCAAGGTATTCCCTAAATGTTTTGAATCTCGGAAAATATCATACATACACTAATTGATCAAAAATATTCAGAGAGTTGCCTATCTACACACTCCCTGTAAAAGAAGAGGAATTGATATCAAGTTGGTCCACCCTTAGCTGCGATCACAGCCTCCGTTCTGCAGGAAAACCCAGTGGCTGACCTAAATGTTTGGACCCCTGACGCTTGAACTGTTATGGTGGCCCCTTCGCTACCAGCAACGGAGTTTGGGTAACCATTGTTATCTTTTTCAGCGAGGTTCTTCCACGAAAACCTCATTGAAGAAGATAACAGAAAGGTGCTCTAATTTTAACACGCTTGCCCATAATATTCTATTTTTAACACAATCCTCTACTGTTAAAAGACCTACTTTTATCCGTGGCTGTGTAAAATATCCATTATATGATACACTTTCACTAACCTCTTTATTTTCAGGTCCTTCGTGTCATAGTTTGTTTGAACTCCCTTAGTGTTGCTGCCGATCTTATAATGCCATGCAAGTACAGGATGTCCCACTCTCTATCGAACCCTGCATTTCTTTAATAATATTAACACCAATGAATATATATCAACGAAATTTGAAGTGGACTTACCTCATTTCGTGCGAAACGAGATGACATCACAACATGTGCTAGAAGTGACCACCATTTGAGTCCAGACATCATTTAACCCGGCGATGTCCGCCAGCCAGCCGGAAGCGCATCTATGCTGCTTTGTTATGTCATTTCGCTGAGCGTGATACACAGTACTGTTGTTGATAGTGAGTGCTCGTGCTCGTGGCTGTTCGTGTACATGTGAAAATGTATCGGTATACCCTGGAGGAGCAAGTGTTTATTGTTTGCACTAATTGGAAAACAGAATCGATAAAGTCTTGTGAACAACAATTCCTGGAGAGGTTTGCAGGCAGACATCCGTCGAGCAAGTCCACCATTTTGGCATTGTCGAAGAAATTGGAAACCAATGGGACTTCATTAGACGACCATGAAGGAAGTCGTCTGCAAATGTCCAAGGAAACGATCCATAATGTAAAGAGCCGACTACTTGCGTCTCCCAGGAAGTCACCTCACCGACTGCCACAGGAAACAGGTTTGTTCAAAAGCACTTGTCAACGTGCTGTGAAAAAAGGGAAGCTTCATGCATACCGTATATCCGTGGTCCACGAACTAAAAGAGCATGACCACGTTAAAAGAGTGACATATGTCGATGGTTTCAGACATTTCTTTAGGAAACTTCTGGCATTCTGGACTACATGTGGTTCTAGGACGAGGCGTGGTTTCACCTGTCCGGATACGTCAGTTCTCAAAATTCCCGTATTTGGGCCAGTGAAAATCCCAACGCGATACATGAAGAACTTCTTCATTCACAGAAAATTGGTGTTTGGTGTGGGATGACCCGGCGTCGCATAATTGGTCCCATCTTCTTCGATACAACCATCACAACAGCTGCATATATGAAAACCTTCAACACCTTTGTAAATCAATTGGACGACGAAAAACTCTGCATTGGAATATTATCAGCATGATAGCATGATGGAGCGACATCACACACATCACACACCAGTATAGCCGAAATTCAATCCCTTTTGGAAGACCGCGTCATTTCGAAGGGTCTATGGCCACCGCGCTCACCCGATCTGACGCCTCCTGATTACTTTTTATGGGGATATCTAAAAGAGAGAGCTTATCAAAAGAAACCGCAAACCATAGAAGGCAGACATCACCGAAGAAATTCTGACATTGACGGCGGACGTACTGGCAAGGACTTTCCACAATATGGTGCGTTCGGGTTCAATGCTGTCTGGACGCAAATGGTGGCCACTTCCAGCATATGTTGTGATGTCTTCACATTTCGAACGAAATAAGGTAAGTCCACTTCAAATTTCATTGCAATATCTTCATTGGTGTTAATATTATTAAAGAAATGCCGGGTTCGGTAGGGAGTGGGACACCCCGTACAAAGACACTATAATTTAATTTTAACCATGTAGACTGTAACAATATTGAAAAACTGAGTTTGTACGGACCGCTGCCGCTATTGACAACTGACAACGATTGCACACGAGGAACGTCGCCAGGCCGTACTCTTCTGTTTCAGGTCAAGCGGGATGCACTCTATAGTAGGTTGCCAACTGCTGAACACAATACTATTATTTTGAATTAAAATACACTTTATCATTAATATTAGTAGTAGTATTATTTAAAAATGCCTTGTCATACAGTAGACCCAAATGTTTAAGCAATGTGGACTAAAGTGGCATCTGGGACCACTTCGGGACTAGGGACCCTGAAGCTTAAGCTTAATTAGTTTCATAGTCGATCCGCCCCAAGGTAAACCTTACCACTGGATCTTGGTACGTCGTTGGGAGAAACGCATTGCATTCTGCCACAAGGGCATTAGTCAGGTCTATCACCGATGTCGGGAGGTACGACCAGACTCTCAGTCGGTGTCCTAACTCATCCCAAATGTGTTCCATGGAGTTACGATCGGAGGATTGTGTGGGCCTGACAAATTTTTCCACACTCGTCTCCATAAATAATTCCTGTACGGACCTCGCTTTGTGGACAGGGATATTGTACTGATGGTAAAGTAAAGCCCCCTTCATCGAACTGTTGCCAAAATGTTTGTAGCACGGAATTGTCGAGCCGGTCATTATAGGCAGCAGCGCTAAGATTCCAGGCAGCGGTATTAGGGGCATAGCCCAAAACACAAAGAGCACTGAATCATTCATGGCAAGACATTTGTGGCGTATACTTCTAATTTAACCTTATTGTAACGTCAATTAGTTTTTTTTCTCGTTAAATATTTTTCTACCTTAACGTCACAGATTTTCTCTCGACGAATTTAGCCCTTTAACGACCATAACGTCCAAAACGCCCGTACATACAAACGGGCATAGCCGCCGAAACGCCTGTCTAGAGTGAGTCAGATTTCCTACCCTTACTTGTTCTTCAAATTTTCTCGACCTATGAGGGATCAGCAATAATCACCTTCAGTCACTATTGTTGTTATTAAACAAAGAGGTGAACCAGCAGACAGTTTCGGGCGTTATGGTATTTCGAGTGATAAAAGATTTTTGCGTCATGGTCGTTAAAGGGTTAAAGTTGGCCTCAACCTGGCAGCAGGCCAAAGTACGACTTACGTAGTTTTACTCAAGAGATAAGAGCTTGTGAGTGCGATGCTTGAAAGTCTATGATAAAGGAGAAACCTACATGATCTCTTTGTAATCTTGCACAAACACTGGATGTACGACGTCCTATACTCAGCGAAAGTGAGAGAGAGTAACAGCTAAGGATTGTACTCGCTATCGCACAGTTGTGAAGATATAATATGAGCATGTTATATCAGTGCGGTACGAAAAACCGTTGTTCTGTATTCGATTATGGAGTTATTAGACTGAGGTGATTTACAGTAGCGAGCAAAAGTATTTGGCGAAACACGTTTTCGACCATAATTTTTTCTGCTGGACCAAATCTGGTCATTTTGGGATATGATATGTGTTGATCCGTGGGTTACAATGCCGCGTAGTTTGTATTTCGCTCAGGGCGAATTTGTCGTTCGAAATGGGCCATAGTTAAGAGTCGCCAATTATTACCCATTCGTTTGCTGCATGTATTAATGATTTTCTTTAGATTTTTTTGTGGATTTTGTGATGTGTAGTGTGATAATAAGTCAGTCTTAGGTTTTCAGAAATGGGTAAAAAAACGGAGATCCCTGTTGGAGCTCGCCAGGCGGCCGTGAAAATGATGGAATCCGGAATTCGCGTCACCGACATTGCGAGGGCCCTGAAAATCCGACACCAGTCCATTTCAGCTATCTTGCAACGTTATAAGAAGACTGGGACCATCGAGAACATTCCCGATGTAATAGGCCTCGTTCCACTACGTTGCGTCAGGATAGACGCATCCTCCGTCGATCTCGTGCTGATCCCACCTTGACTGCCGTGGACATCGCCACCAAATTCCGCGACAGCGACGACCTGAACGTCAGCCGAATGACCATTTCCCGTCGTCTCATTGCTGGTGGATTGAATGGAAGACGCCCCGCCAAGAAACCACTCATCGGAGTCAAGAATCGACGAGCCAGAGTCGCGTTCGCGCGCCGTCATCGACACTGGACCGCGGCGGACTGGAGTAAGGTGCTTTTCAACGACGAGAGCCAATTCAATTTGTTCGGAATTGATGGCATCCGATATGTACGACGTCCGTGTGGCCAGAGATTCAACCCCCAATTCATTCAGCCGACTGTCAAGCAAGGAGGAGGATCGCTCATGGTTTACGGCGCCTTCTCTCGCAATGAAATGGGCCCCATCATGCAGATTGACGGAGTAGTGACCGGCCAGAGCTACACGAACATGCTCATCCACGATATCTTCCCATGGGCAAACCAGAACATGCCACCCGGATGGATCATGCAGCAAGACAACGACCTGAAGCACACCTCCAGAGTAACGAAGGCAGCCTTCCAGCAGCAACAGGTCACACTTCTAGACTAGCCAAGCCAATCTCAAGACCTCAACCCCATCGAGCACATGTGGAAGGAGCTGGAGAGACGGTGTGCGAAGAAAACCTGCCGGAATAGGGCCCAGAAGTTCGACCAACTGTCTGCAGAATGGGCGCGAATTCCACAGGTCACCGTCGAGAAGCTAGTGGACTCGATGCCGGCCTGTTGTGCAGCTGTTATTAAGTCTCGTGGTTATCCCACTAAGTATTAGTTATTGTTTTGTCGTTTTCTCGTACTTGTTTTCTGTTATCGTTGCGTTAAATGAATGTGATAAACACCTACTTTGTTGGTCAATTTGTATGATCTTTGCGATTAAGCTCGGTACCTGATCTGTGTTAAGGTTTCCGATCCATCTGCATATGGGTCATGTTTACAACTGAATAACACATATCATATCCCAAAATGACCCGATTTGGTCCAGCAGAAAAAATATTATTGTCGAAAAAGTGTTTCGCCAAATACTTTTGTTCGCTACTGTGCTTATATTGATGACGTGCTGAATTCCTGAATAATAAAGCATGTGGGACTCGTAAGTAACCTTGCTTTCTCTGAACCCTGCCCGCATTATCTTAAAGTGACTTTGCTATGCCTAATTAAGTTTTCAATGGCTACAAAAGACAGACTCATATGAGAAAATAAGCTTTAGGTTGAAGTGACAATTCAAGTCACCAGTGAAGCACTAAGTAAAACCGGTTAGGGAATAGTTACAAACAAATCAACATCCAATTATTATTTTACACACTTTTTGAGCGAAGCGAAACCGAAGGCCGAGCGGAGCTCTCTTTGCGAGACTCGAGACAATTAGTTGTTCGGGCATAGGTACGAGATGACACATCCGATCACCGTGATTTTTTGCATGCGATTGCACATCGTCCATGGTCAGGTTTTGACGCCTTTAGATTCCCGAAATTTCGTGTCATTGAGGAATAATGGTCCAAAAACTTGCATTTTCAGAATGTTTTCCGGGTTTTAAGAAGGAGTAGTTTGTTACCTATCTCCTCCAAAGATCTTCAGCCGATCGCGATGACACTTGCCACAGAGAAACAGAAGGGCATGGTGATTGACATGGGGTTGGTGTCATGGTGATTGGCTGTGTCGTATAAAAATAATGACCATTAAAAGACTGACCAATCTTAATAATAATTGAAAACATCCGCTCTCTATACGAGACTCGGGACAATTAGTTGTTCGGGCATACCTACGACATGACATATCCGATCACCGTGATTTTTGGTATGCGATTGAACATCGTCCATGGTCAGATTTTGACGCCATCCAATTCTCGAACTTCCGCTTCATTGAAGAATTTCAATTAAAATGATTAAAATTGGTCAGTTAATGGTCATTATTCCTATAGGACACGACCAATCACCATGATACCAACCCCATGTCGCTAATCATTGATTTTTTCAATGATTTTATGAATTCGCTCTCGGCTTGACATATGTAGGGTTGTCGAGAGTGAAAAAACCAGATGGCCTTTTACTTGAATCGTTTCAGAAAAGTCGGCTCACTAACGTTAATTTAAAAAAATCGTTTGAATTGAAAAACGAAGAAATGGAAAAACTCCATCTGTTAGCTCAACCCTATAATAATAAAAGGACGTTTGTGTGTGTGTGTCTGTCTGTCTTTCGCGATACAAAATGAAAAACGTTGTTCCCGATCTGAGTGTGTCTTTCCACGTTGTTTACATACAACCTGATCACAACCAACGTGAAGGAAAGTAGTTCATGATAAATTTTAGGTATTTCTTTTTTAGAATGTTTCGTACTTTTGTCCTGGAAGTCATACATTTTACGTGTTCGTTTTTCAGGATTTGTTATAATAGGCGCCTTAATGAGTTTAGATCTTGCAATAGCTTCTCTCAAAATTTGCCAACTGTACCCGAGTTATCGGTTACTGTTGGCGGCTTGTCCTAGTAATAAATTGAAGATTGTAGGTGCTTTTCAGGCTGCTTCTTCAGAGGCGTAGAGATACAACGTTTTTTTTTCATCTCGAAACTGTATTTCATTGCTAAATAAGTGGAATTCCCTGTAATTCCAGAAAGCGAACATTTTCAGCAGTTAATGTATATTATGAACAGAGCTCCATTCTTGCCGAGTGGTCTAAGGAGCTGGCTTCTGACTATTTATCCGAGCTCGGCCCACGTTCAAGTCCTGGATGTAACATGTGTGGTGCGAGCATCTGATGACACTGGCTTTCTCTTCGCGAGAAGCCAGTGGGTCTGAATTAGGGACGAGAGACTGCTTCGGGTTATTCATGGTTGTCGTTAAATTCGGAAAAAGATATATCGTGATTTTTTAGAGGTAAGGCCTCTTTCGCACTGAGCGGGTGCTGCCCGCGCCCACATATAAGGGCGGACCCGCAGGAGTTTTTAACTGATGGTTCCAGTGCAGGGTTTACACGAACATCCACTTCGTTTGCAGTTGCATCCAGCAACTGCAAACGACCGCGAACGTCGACAGCGTCCGTCGATGTCAAAACTCTGTTGGGTGTTGGGAGCATGCACACGCACTTGGTTTTTTCATTCAACAGAATGCAGATCTTCAGACGCCTCTGATGCTCAGTTTCTCTGCCCGCAACTCTTCAGTCCCTGTCAAGTGTTTCAACGGTGTGGTTGCTTTCTCTCTCTTTTTAGCACGTCTTTTGTAAAAAAAGATCGTGCTTATGTTATCGGTTTGTCGGTTTGTCCGTCCTTCCGTCTGTACCCACGGTATCTCTGAAACTATTAGTCCGATTTAAAAAATTCTTTTTGCATTCGAAAGCTTGAAATATGCGAATGATGATCCTTTATTTCGTTTTTTTTTTTTTTTTTACGATGTACAATTTTGCCGCTACAGGGCGTAAATGCAGACGATGTCGAATTCAAAAATACGTTTTATTCCACATATTTGCTTCTAAATATTGGATTGAAGAAAATCTTTTATCTTTCGATTCCATTTATGCCGAAGAGTATTTTGGATATAGTTTATTTTTCAATTTCCGCATAGATTTTCCGCTAGGGGGCGTAAAAGCAAATTGCATTTTTTTCCTATAACTCTTCTTCTAAAACTCCGATTAGAAAAAAATGTTCAGCGGATACATCTCCTGATGCACAATCTTTTGCATATAATTTCGAATTTTTGGTAAAGAATACTTTGGCCACCAGGGGGCGTAAGTGTTAATTTTCGCTTTTGATGTACTTGCCAGAAAATCTGAGCTTCTAAAATATCGATTGAAACAATTCTTTCGTGGACTGATGCCACCCACATCCATAAAACTTTCGGAATATTTTCTTCTTAAAATATTCCACAGTTCCTCCGCCAGGGGGCGCAGATGTATATCTTATTTTTGTCAATATCTCGACTTCTAGGAGTCCGATTTGAAAAATCCTTCTTTGTTGGATAGTGTTTTCCGTGTGACATGTTTTTCCTATAATTTCAAAATTTTCAATTAATTCATAGACTTTCCGCTAGGGGGCGTAGGGGTAAATTGCGTTTCCTCCTATATCTCTGCCTCTAAATCTCCGATCTGAACATTTTTTTCTGCACCGGATGCAGCTCCTGGTGGGAAATCGTTTGCACATAATTTCTAATTTTTGTAAAAAATTGGTTTGGCCACCAGGGGGTGTAAACTTTAATTTCCGCTTCTGATGTATTTGCAGCAAAATATGAGCTTCTAAATTCTCGATTGAAAATAACGTCGTTTGTAGACCGATACTACTCATGCCGACAAACGTTTTAGAAACATTTTCTTCTTATAATAGTGCACGGTTTCTACGCCAGGGGGCGTGGATGTATATCTTATTTTTGTCAATATCTCTACTTCTGAAAGTCCGATTTGAAAAATTCCTTCTTTGTTGGATAGTGTTTCCGATGCGAAATGATTTTCCTATAAATTAAAATTTTTCAAGTAAATCATAGACTTCCCGCTAGGGCGCACCATGGTAAATTGCGTTTTCTGCTCCTAAAACTCCGATTTGAAAAATTCTTCTTGTATCGCATACAGACCTGACGGAAAATATTTTTTCACGTAATTTCTAATGTTTGGTAAAGAATGGTTTGGCCACCAGGGGTCATAAGTGTTAATTTCTACTTTTGATGTATTTGTAGCAAAATCTGGGCTCCTGAAAACTCGACTTAAATTTTTTTCTTGAACCGATACCGCTCATATGGATAAACCTTTTGTGAATACCTTCTTCCTAAAATAATGCATGGTTTTCCCACCATGGGACATAAAGTCACATCTTATTTTTGTCGATAACTCTGTTTCTAAGAATTCGTAAGCTCCCGATTCCGTTTACAGCAATATCTGAGGGATTTAAGACCCGACTGAAAAACTTCTTTCTTCCGTCAGATACTATTATTTGCCATACTGGCTCCATTGACTTTGAATAGCTTTAATAAATTTAATTTGCGTCAGAACGGATTCATAAGACGTGCTTATTACACCCGAAAATTCGGTGTCATCTTTCTTGTTTTTTTTAGCACGTATTTTGTAAAAAAAGATCGTGCTTCTGTTATCGGTATGTCCGTCCGTCCGTCCGTCTGTACCCATGGTATCTCTGCAACTATTAGTCCGATTTGAAAAATTCCTTTTGCCTTCGGAAGCTTGAAATCTGCGAATGATGATCCTTTATTTTGTTTTGTTTTTTACGATGTACAATTTTGCCGCTAGAGGGCGTAAATGCAGATGATGTCGAATTCAAAATTACGTTTTAATCCACATATTTGCTTCTAAACATCCGATTGAAAAAGTTCTTTTATTTTTCGATTTCATTTATGTCGAAGAGTGTTTTAGATATAGTTTTCTTTTCAAATTACGCATAGATTTCCCGCTAGGGGGCGTAAAATAAAATAACAGTTTTTCCGATTACTCTTCTTCTAAAACTCTGATTTGAAATTTTTTTTTCAGCGGATACATCTCCTGATGGAAAATCTTTTTCATATAAATTCGAATTTTTGGTAAGGAATACTTTGGTCACCAGGGGGCGTAAGTGTTAATTTTTGCTTCTGATGTATTTGCCATAAAATCTGAGCTTCTAAAATATCGATTGACAAAATTTTTTCGTGGACTGATGCCACTCACATCGGTAAACCTTTTCGGAATATTTTCTTCCTAAAAGAGTCCACAGTTCCTCCGCCAGGAGGCGTAAACGTTTATCTTATTTTTGTCAATATCTCTACTTCTAAGGGTTCGATTTGAAAAATTCCTTCTTTGTTGGATAGTGTTTCTAGTGTGACATGTGCTTCATATAATTTCAAAGTTTTCAAGTAATTCATAGACTTTCCGCAAGCGACGTAAAGCTAAATTGCGTTTCTCCCTATATCTCTGCTTCTAAATCTCCGATTTGAAAAATTCTTTCTGCACCGGATACAGCTCCTAATGGGACATCGTTTGCATATAATTTCTAATTTTTGTAAAAAAAAAAAACGGTTTGGCCACCAGGGGGCTTAAATCTTAATTTCCGCTTCTGATGTATTTGCAGCAAAATATGAGCTTCTAAATTCTCGATTGAAAAAAACGTCGTCTGTAGGCCGATACTACTCGTGTCGACAAACCTTTTAGAAACATTTTCTTCTTAAAATAGTGCATGGTTTCTGCGCCAGCGGGCGTAGACGTAAATCTTATTTTTGTCAATATCTCGACTTCTAGTAGTCCTATTTAAAAAAATTCCTTCTTTGTTGGATAGCGTTTCTAGTGTGACATGTTTTTCCTATAATTTCAAAATTTTCAAGTAATTTATAGACTTTCCGTTAGGGAGTGTAAAGATAAATTGCGTTTTCCCCGATATCTCTGCTTCAAAACCTCCGATTTGAGAAATTCTTTCTGTACCGGATACAGCTCCTGATGGGAAATGCTTGCACATAATTTGTAATTTTTGTAAAAAATCGTATGGCCACCAGGTGGCGTAAATCTTAATTTCCGCTTCTGATGTATTTGCAGCAAAATATGAGCTTCTAAAATCTCGATTGAAAAAAAGTCTTTTGTTGGCCGATGCTACTCATGTTGACAAACCTTTTAGGAACACTTTCTTCTTGAAATAATGCATGGTTTATACGCCAGGGGGCGAAGATGTATATCTTATTTTTGTCAATATCTCGACTTCTAAAAGTCCAATTTGAAAAATTCCTTCGTTGTTGGATAGTGTTTCCGATGCGAAATGTTTTTCATATAAACTCAAAATTTTCACGTAAATCATTTAGACTTTCCGCTAGGGCGCATAAAGATAAATTGCGTTTTCTGCTCCTAAAACTCCGATTTGAAAAAAATTCTTCCTGTATCGCATACAAGATCTGATGGAAAATATTTTTCACATGATTTCTAATGTTTTGTAAATAATGGTTTGGCCACCAGGGGTCATAGGTGTTAATTTCTGCTTCTGATGTATTTGTAGCAAAATCTGGGCTCCTGAAAACTCGACTAAATTTTGTTTTCTTGGATCGAATTATTTTGGGAAGAAAGTATTCGCAAAAGGTTTATCCTGCTCATATGGATAAACCTTTTGCGAATACTTTCTTCCTAAAATAATGCATGGTTTTCCCACCAGCGGACGTAAAGTCACATCTTATTTTTGTCGATGACTCTGTTTCTAAGAATTCGTAAGCTCAAAATTCCGATTACACCAATATCTGAGGGATTAAAGACCCGATTGAGAAACTTCTTTCTTCCGTCAGATACTATTGTTTTCCATATCGGTTCCATTGCCTTTGAATAGGTTTGATAAATTTGATTTGGGTCAGAACGGATTCAAAAGACGTGCTTATTACACCCGAAAATCCGGTGTCATCTTTTTTGTTTCATTTTGTTTTGCTGTTTAAACAAATGTTGGGTATATTAAGGGGTACGTCTTGTGATTTTGCTTCCTATACTTCCAATGGGCAAACTTCTGCATACGTTTTCTTCACAATCAATGCGTTCCCAAGGATGAAAATTTGAACATCGATTACAATAACTTCATATTGCAACTTGGTATACTTAATATTTTCTGAAACATAACAATAATTAAGCAATCCAACATTTGTTGCCTACTGACGTCATTAATGTACAGGTCGCGCCATATTTTTCTGGTCTCAACGCCACCAAAGGAAAAGTTATTGATTTTTAATATAATTATGGTAATGTTTTAGAAAACATTAAGTATTCCAAGTTATAATATGAAGTTATTTTAATCGATGTTCAAATTTTCATCCTTGGAAACGCATTAGTTGTGAAGAAAAGGTGTACAGAAGTTTGCCCATTGGAAGTATAGGTAGCAAAATCACTAAATGTCCACCTTAAAGATCAGGTAAAAGTTTATTAAATTTTATGAAATTAATTTAAAGACAAAAATTAAAAAATTATTTTGTCAATTTTTAAATATAAATTTTGAATGAATAGCTTTTTTTCTTGTTAACTAATAACACAACTATTAAAAACTAGCCTATAGCCCGTCCTAAGACTGTTGTTTTTAAGCTTTAAATAAATATTAATATATAAGGGTTGTTTCCTGTTATAATTTTTAATTGAAGTAGATTAAAAGCAAATCAAATACTGCCTGTTTTTTATAAGGAAATACAGTAAAAACTTATATAGTAAGAGCTCATTCGTGTTAGAGCTGTAAATTATATGTTATTTATTTCCGTTTTTCAAAAGACCTCGTGATAAATATTCTGCGCTAAATATTTGTTGCTGTTCAACAACGTTCCTTGTAGTCCAGTTGTTTTCGTGTAAACTTACCTTAATAACTTTTGCTTTGATTTTTCGCGTTAAATTACTTTTTTCCGGAACACATGTTATTCCGCTCATGGCTTGTTTTAGACTGTGCTATCCGAAGTTTAGTTTGAAGCTTCATACCGAAGCTTTTTCTACAGAATAACGCGATATCTGGTATTACAAATCGGAACTATGTAAATTCTCGACAATGTGCTATTGGGGCGGCATCTGCTTTTAGATGCAACCTTGCTCTCTTCGACACCGCAATATTTCAGTTTTTATTGTAGGTTAGAACGTTTAGATAGATCCATATTTTGCAAAATGTATAATATAATCAGCACTAAACTAGGAAAATCAGTTAAATTAAAAAGTAAAAAATAATTAAAGCGTACAAGTTAATATTCGAATTGTGCTAAATTAAATCAATATACAAACTCAACTTGCTGTGATATTAAGATTTCCATTCGAATTTTGTAGAACGCGTAAACAGAACTCGATTCATTGATAATCCAATGTTTTTAAAATAGCCCGCGATCACCTTGACATCTCAATGTGATCGCGTGAAAACTCAACTTGCTGAGATATTAAGGATTCAATCCGAATTTTTTAGATTGGAAAAACAGAACTCGAGGCATTAATAATCTAATGTTTTTAAATTAGCACACAATCACCTTGACATCTGAAAGTGATCTCGTGCTATTATATAGCAGGCAATCATTTTGGCATCGCTAGAGCACACAAGAATATATCGATAAGTGATGACGCAAGAATGCAGACGTTGCTGTGACGTCAAGCGTTCCAGAGAGACGGATCTGGGTGTTTATATTACACTGCCGGACAATTGCTAAGGACGGATGACAATAGCAACGATAGCAACCATAAAATGGAAGGCAGGAAAATGTGGAAATTAGCATAAGTGCGGGATACAGTAAGACGTGTTGTGCGTATGCAAATTTGGATTGCCGAACTTGTTCGTGACGTTATAGCGCTTATAGGAGATATAAAGGATTTGACGCGTATTGACCGTTGTTGTTCAAACGCAAAGTTGAAAGGGAAAGAATCAATTGACGAACTTGCAATTTTCAGTATGTCTTCCCGACATCACCTACGCGTGGCCGTATTATTGGCACGATTGAAGGAGGGCGAAAAATAACAGATGTTGCCAGGGAGTTCGACGTCAGCCACAGTGTTGTTTCAAGGCTTTGGAAATCATTTCAAACAAATGGAGAGTGTAGCAAATGTCACGGGGAGGTCGTGTTCGCAGTACGACACCTGCAGAAGATTGGTACATAGTGCTATCAACAAAAAGACACCGGCGCAGCACAGCTAGTGAGGTAGCAAATCAGTTTATGACTGCTACTGGCAAGCGGATCTCCCGAAAAACTGTCGCCAGACGTTTGCATGAAGGAGGACTATATGCCCGCCGTCCTGTTGTGTGCATCCCATTGTCCAAACGTCACCGTACCGCCCGTTTGCAATGGTGCCATCAACATCGCAATTCGACTGATAACGACTGGTCTGCTGTCCTCTTCTCAGATGAGAGTAGATACAGTCTATCGTCTGATTGTCGACGACAACTGATCTGGCGTGATAGTGGTACTGCACATTGTCCAGCAAACATACAGGAAAGGGACCGATATCCGACATGTAGTGTCATGGTATGGGCTGGCATCATGATCAATGGCCGTACGGCCCTCTATGTGCTTCCAACTGGGACTATGACTGACCAACGATACATTAATGATGTTCTGCTACCTCATGTTCGCATGTTCCGTGGTGCTGTCGGTGATAGATTCATTTTCATGGACGACAACGCAACACGTCATCGAACAGTCGCTGTCCAGGAGTGTCTTGAGAGCGAGGATATTCAACGCCTCGTATGGCCAGCACGTTCTCCAGATCTGAATCCCATTGGAAATGTGTGGGATGTTTGGGGAGGAGTCTTGCTGGTCGCCAATGCCCTCCAATAAACAAGGACACCCTCATCCGTGCACTGACAGAGGAATGGGATAAATTACCCCAACAGCTGCTTGATAATGTTGTGCAAAGCATGACACGACGTGTGGATCATCGCCCTCCATGGTGGCCATATCCCGTATTGACAACTTACGCCGGAACGCCTGCTGACGGTAATTGCATATTTTTCACGTTTACGTATTCTGCACAAAATGGCCTGTTTGTCCCTTGAACACGTTCCAAAGCCTTCTGGATTTCAGAGCACAATAAATTGTCTTTCTTGTAATGTCCTGGCATTCTGACATTATTTTATTTCACTTGGCATCCAACTACACTTACTTTTTTATGCGCTATATAGCCGTTTATGATCCGTCCTTAGCAATTGTCCACCAGTGTATTAATGTTTTGTTTTTTTTCTCTCTCTAACCTTTTTATTTTTCTTTTAAAAAATACAGAGGCACAAAAAATGGACAGGAGTTCGTTCGATAGTGACACGAGCTCGACTCACAAAATATTTTTTTAATATGCAGGCAGAAATTTTTGGCGGATCGCTCATGTGGAAGAAAAGTCTCAGTAGCCAGCATCCGTACTTACATGAGCTGCGTGTGAAAGAGGCCTGTGTTGGCCAAAGTTCAGAACCGAATTTTTGTCAAGTTAAAATCACCGGACTACTTGAAGAAGATCGTGCCTTACAAAGTGATACTTTTCATCAGCATAGAAAATCTTAGGTCCAAAGCACAGTGAAAAAAATGTGTCAAGGAAACAAACATTTCCCCCTTTGTACCTATATTCACCATAACATCTGCAGTAGCTTCGTAAACGGTTGCACCCAAGTTATATATAACAACACCCATTTTCTCAGCAGCACTCTAAGGTAACCCCTCCTTCCGTTCGTAATTTTAAACGTTGCAAATACGTTGGTTATAAATGATTCGTGAAAACCATCTGCTTCCCCGGACGAAGTGCGAAAAAACTTTAGTGCTGATTCTTTTCTATTTATCACATAAGAGCGCTCACCGCTAAGATTTTGTCTTCTCTCAGCGATCCACACAACCGAAATCACTCCTAAAATTTCTCTTCCTGTCAATTCCAGGAATTTAGCTTTCCCCCTCAACCATTTTTCAATATCTTCTAACTTTTATTCTTGCATGTTGGAGCAATCTGACTTTTAAAGCTGGCCTACATTCATTCGTCTTCATATCGACTCCTTCATTTGATTTTTTCTTCGTCCTTTTGATTCCTTTTCTTCGTTCTCTCAATTTTCCCTACATTTTTAAATTCGTAGAAAGTACTCGTTGTTATGACACGAGATACTTTCCAAAATGAATGTATGTTAAGTATTACATTTTTCATTAGAATATATAGAAGGTTCATTTCATATCTACGTGCGTCAGACACTTCTCGTTTCAAGGTTACTGTTCAAAATAACCTCCTCCGCTGGGAATACACTTCCGGCTTGGGAACACAAAACAGTCCAGTTTGAAAAATTGCTTGAAAATGTTTTGTGGATCATTGCCTGACCCATCTCTTTAACCCTTTAAAGACCATTACCCTAAAATCAGGAATCACTTTAAATTCCATAGCGCCCGAAACTACACTGCTGGCCACCCAAAATGCAACACCAAGAAGGAAGCATCCGATTGGCCTGAAATTCGCATCATGCGTCGCCCGTGAGAGAACAAGCAAACGATTAACATTGCAGGGCATATGCAAATCATGTGCGCCCGGCACGCCACCATGAAGCATTATAAGAAGGGTGCACAGAAGGCGAGGTGTAAGTAGTGGAAGTGTGTTGTGCTGCCGGACCTGTGCGTGGGAAGCTTCCTGATGCCTCGTCGCAGAATACGGCAGTCATTCCAGCACGTTTCGGATTTCGACAGAGGACGAATAGTGGCTTATCGCGACAGCGGTTTATCGTACCGATACATCGGCGCCCGTTTGGGACGACATCCGCCACAGTGAGGCGAGTATGGATTCGGTGGGTGCAGGAGGGACGGACGGACCGACGTGAGTCATTGCCGCTGCCGGGGCACACCACCGATCGAGTGGACCGACATGTTGTGCGGCAGTCATTGACGGCTCGCACCGCCACATCACGAACGTTAGCGCAGGAATTAGGGTGCGTTGCCCAACAACCTGTGTCAGCACGTACCGTTCGACGTCGTTTGCAGGAGCGGGGACTTGTCGCACGGCGCCCATTGCTCCTATTACCATTGACGTTACACCACCGGCGAGTGCAGCGGCAGTGGGCCGTTGAACGCCGCACCTGGACTACGGAATGGCACGACATTGTCTTCTCCGACGAATCCCGCTTCTGCCTGCAACACCACGATGGTCGGATCCGCGTGTGGCGGCACCGCGGCGAGAGATTGTATGACGCCTACATTATGCACCGCCATACCGTCCGTCGCCTGGCGTTATGGTTTGGGGAGCAATTGGATATGAAACCCGCACCCCTCTGGTACGCATCGCCGGTACATTCAACAGCCACCGCTACATCTCCGACGTTTTGGAGCCTGTAGTCCTCCCTTAACTGCAGGACCTGCCAGCGGCCACATTTCAACAGGACAATTTGCGCCAACACGTGGCACGCATCGTGCAACAATTCTTCACGGCCCGCCAGGTGTCACTGCTGCCGTGGCCCGCCCGTTCGCCCGATATGTCGGCCATCGAACACGTCTGGTCGCTGATCGGCAACCGAGTGGCCCGGCAAGCACCACCCGCGGCTACGCCTGATGAACTGTGGCAACGTGTGGAAGCAAACTGGACCGACATACCTCAAGCCCACATCCAAAGCCTCTTTCGTGCGATGCCACGGCGTGTAGCGCCCGTTATTGCCAGTCATGGGGGCCACACGGACTACTGATGTCTGCGTGTTCCGCAAATCTCACGGGCCTGTAAGCTCAATCGCTTCATCTTTGTATCTGTTGTTATGTGTCCAGTAAATCTGGCTTTGCTATCTCGTGTCGTTCTTGGTGTTGCATTTTGTGTGGCCAGCAGTGTATATGTTGTTTATATTTTGTTTCACTTTGTTTCTCCAAACTCTATTCTCAGTAACCTTCTTCTTCTTCTTCTTCTTCTTAGCCTGTTAATACCCACTGCAGGGTATAGGCCTCCCCAGTATTTTCCAACTTGCTCGATCCTTAGCTTCAGTCCACCATTTAACACGAAAGTTTCTGAAGGTCATCTTTCATCTTATTCTCTGGCGCCCTCTCTCAGTTGCCATTCTATTATCGTGTCCATTTTCGTTTTTCAATCTTCTAACATGTCTAGCCCATAACCTGTGTTGTTACCAATACGGTATGCGTCCTTGCGTTGTCCTGGTATAAATAAATGGATTATGTAGATTTTGGGGGGAATCGTCTTTTAGATGGTGCCTCCAAGTTTTGTTTCAATAACAGAATGTGCACGTGTGTACTAGTATTTTATAAGTATGACACTCTTTTCGCCTAGAAAACGGTGACTTCTGTATGCTGTGCTAATAACTGAGATTCGAATTCTTTTGGCTTTGAGTTACGAAGTATGTCCCGATTCAACCTACTAGTTCTTTGTCTCTGGTTCGTAGCCCATCAGTACAACATCCTGGTCGTCTCAGAAAACAGTGGATTGGGGTGATGAAGTACGATATCCATATTGCACATATTATTTCTTTGTCTCTGGTTCACAACCTGTCAGTACACCACGTTCGCCTCAGAAGACAGTGACCGTCGTCTTCTGTGCTAATCCCTAAGATAATTTCTTTTTTTATCTTTTTGTCCTTAGGTGATGAAGTATATCCCCATTCCACCTACTAGTCCTTTGTATCTGGTTCGCAACCCATCAGTACAACACCCTGGTCGTCTCAGAAGACAGTGACCACGGTTTCATAAACTAATCACTGTGATTAGAATTTTTTGTGGGCATTGGAAGGAGTTGTATGTCTTCATTCCATTCATTAGTTCTTTATCTCTGGGTCTTAACCCATCAGTATGACACCCTTGTCGTCTCAGAAGACAATGACCAGGGTCTTCTGAGATAATTGCTGCGAATATAACTTTTTTGGCCTTGAGGGGAGATGACTCCATTCCATATATGTACTAGTTTTTTTACTCAGGGCAATAAAATCACGTTTCTTCTCCTGTCAAAACATTCGAAATGTATCAGTCATTTTGTTCTCGAAACATCTGCTGCAACTCCACACAAATTTCCACCCTCTTTTCCTTCAAATCTGATGTTCGTTGATGAGAGCCTTGTTTGGCACATACTTTTGATCGATAACATCTTTAAGTATCTCGTCTACAGTATTTTTACCAGAGTTCGGGTGAACAGCAATCTGTCTCCACCTCTTCCGCTCCTCTGTGGCGAATCAAACCGTCAACAAGTTTTCGTTTTTCGTTTTTAATCTTTGCTAGAAATTTATAACCTAATTCGTTCTTCAATGTTTTTTTACCCATATTTAAATTCATTCATTCGAGTTTAAATATTATTCACATCAATCGTTCCCAAGCAGTACTCATTTCTTAGTGTGGTATGGATTTGGGAAGCGCTACAACCATCCTTTGTTAGAAATAGGTACTACTGCAAAACAGGAATGGACCTTTTTCACCTCGCATTGCATCATGGGAAAGCTTTTCCGTTTCCGCGACCAACAATAGTTTGTTAACATGCGTTTTCCCATTGCTTAATTAACATGGCGTTACGTTGCAGAAGTTCAGGAAAATCGCGATTTTCCTAAATTTAGTAACGACATGTGTAACTTTTGCTCCTCGTATGGTTGTGCTAATAAATCCTGCCACCTAAATTGTATAGAGGAGGAACAACTTTTCTTAATTTTCCACCAAAAAATACAAAATTGTTAAAGGAATGGCTGTGTAAAATGAAACGTGGTGAATTCTATCCCAATGTGCATTTTCTAATATGTTCTGTCCACTTTAACGAAAAAATATTGGATATTATGACAGACGCTACGAATCCAAAGCAGTTGAAACCTTGTAATGTTCCTTCGAATTTCGATTTCAAAAAAAAAAAAAAAAATAATAATAAGGCTGGAGAAAATTGAGGGTGGATCGATATATTCCTAATTAAGTTCTACGTTCTTTCCCTAAAGAAAGAAACAAACTATATATAATTTCTCTTTTATTTAATGTCACCCATTTATTTAATTTTTAATCAGATTACCTAGCATGCGAACCCAAGTTTGTTTGTTTTTTATTTTTTTATTGGAGGTTTAACGACCACCGTAAGCATCTCAATGGTCTATAAGCAGTCGCCCGTCCCTAATTTAGAGTCACTGGTTCCAGGGAATAGTTTGTTTCCCTATTACATATTTGTCTGGGCTTCTAAATGTTTTGTTTTGCAAACAAAGGTACCCAAGTTTATGTTTCAGATATTCCGCCAATGTCTGACAATAAGAACATGAAAAATTAATATACCGTGTACAAGAAATGCCCCATTAAAACATGATGGCCAATGGCGATGCTCTCTATCGTCATGCGAAATAAGCATCGAACACAAAATTGCCTTGGTATATTTTTGCAACTTTGATTTGTTCTGCTACGAAATTAATTTCTTCTTCGCCCTTATTAATTCGTTGGAAGACTACATGACGTTCAGATTGTAAAAAATAGCCAACAGTAAGGGATAATCAAATAGCGAAAACATTGAATCAGCAGCCATGTTGGGCCGCAGAAACCGACTTCTGACATCACATGAATAAGGTCCACTAGTTACGGAACACACCTCTTACAGCATATTTTCATGGGAATGTTTAACAGTTCCTGATACTGCTCCGACAACATATGATAAAACATGATGAAACTATGATGTTCCTCCTGCACTGTCATAAGCTATAAGGTGTTCCGATTTCTACTGAAGTCGTTGTCTAGTTCAATATAAAAATAAGAAACGCCACAAACAAATCTAGCTTTATGTCCCACCATGATCTTAGTCTCTCCCCACATGATCACCCTTCATGTCTTTATTTTCTTCTAGTGCATGTCCTAGAGATCCTGTATTGTTGAAAATATTGTTACGAAGGGAATTTTTGTGTGCAGTACAGATGCTTCTTTTTGGAATTTTCATAGATGCTTTCCAAAGAATGTCTGACTCCAGACTGAAGTGTCCGGTACGGATCACCTGTTTATCAAAATTGCACCTGTATTGGGCCAAAAAGTGTCGGAAAGTATAAAAAAAAGAAACAAAAGTCGGCCTTAAAATCCATATTTGACCAAAGAATATTCAAACATATGACAAATAAATGTCCTGAAAGTCCATATTTGGCTAAAGAGAGTCGAAACATATGGCAAAATAAAGAACGGAACTGTCCAGCGTGATATGATTGAGCAGATCTATTTTATCAGCATCGTAGAAGTTATCGATATTAAATTTCTCGAGAGTTTATTGAATTTCCATTGTTCATAGGTCACAGTGTCATCATTGTCCTATTGGCCGTGTGCTTCCTTAAATTTTATAAACGTCTTGCTTAAAGTATATATTTTGCTAAAGAGAGTAGAAATATATGACAAAATAAGAAAAGGTCGACCATATTTGGATAAAGAGTGTCCAAGCATATGGCAAAACAAACAAAAGTAGTCCTCGAGGAACATATTTGGCCAAAGAATTTCAGAACATATGGCAAAATGGCTCAAAATAAGGCTGGAGATCTTAATATTTTAACATCATCTTTTTAAAATGTGCTAAAAGGATTAGTCTGCGCGAAGAAATCTGCCAAATTCTGAGGCAACAGCTAAATCACCATGAAAGACAACCTATCTTGAACCCACCTTAAATTGTATAGTGAAACTTTCGAACGAAGCAAGTGTCAGGCTGAAGGCACAGAGGAACTCTCTAGCATGTTTTTTCAGCTTCCATCGTGGTGAAGGCTCCAAACGTGTGGTAACCCGGATGATGGGCGTTTCTTTTAGGGTCACTCTCACAGCCAGACGGAAAAAATATGCACCTGCTGAAAAGAGAATACGGCGGTGTATAAGCTGTGTGTGAGTGTGTCACCGTAATTTTATTTTGCCAGCGTGTTATTCCGTGCATCTCTTTTTCTGTTTCAAATCCGATACGATACAGTAGTGTGAAAAAAACACTGTAGAAACTAATCTTGTGTACACATGCCGCCATTGAGAATCATATTTTCAATACTCTCGCGGTTAAAAGGATAGCATCTACAGAGGGTCAGTCGAAGGTTCTGCAGTATTTGCATATACCCATGCGCTGTGGCGGGTATGTCTCGTTTTTAAACGAATTCAAGTCGCTCACTGCAGTCAGTCGAAAGGGATATAAAGTGGTAGTCGTTGCTGTGAACAGCATTGCATGTCCTCGTTTTGTCTATGGTTGGAACGCCTAAAAGATGAGCAGCCACAACCGGCTAATTAGGGAACTTTTGCTTTACGAGTTTGAACTCGGCCATAACGCTGCTCAAGCAACACGAAACATTTGTCATGTAAAAGGGCAAGGTTCCGTGGATCACAGCACCGCAACCAGATGGTTCAAGAAATTTCGCTCAGGTGACAGAAACCTCGACGATCAGCCAAGATAAAGTAGGCCGGGAACCGTGGATTCGGAGACTGTGCTTCGGGCCTTATAGTCAAATCCGACAACCAGCACTCGCAGATTGTCAGGCGAGATGGGCATATCACAGACCACTGTGGTTCATCACCTTCACGACCTCGGCAAGGTCTACAGGAGCTGCCGCATTGTCCCTCACGAACTGACGCCAGCTGAAGTAAACCGCCGAGTGGAAGTGTGCACGAAACTCCTAGAAAATCCGCGCGATATACGTTCATCACGAGAATGGTTACGTGCGAAGATAAGTAGGTCTATCTCCGTAATTCTAGCACACAACGGCAGTGGTTGAGCCTGGGCCAGCTTCCAGAATCTGTTGCTAAGTGTGGCCGCTTCGATCACAAGGTAATGTTCTGCGTCTGGTGGAATTTCGAGGGCATTATCGATTTTCAATTTGTTTCAGATGGTCGGATCATCAACGCCAACCTTTCCTCTGAAAATCTGGAGCGGATGTATGCCATTTTGGAGTAGAACTACCTGGCCCTGTTAAACATAAAGCGAGCTCTCCTACAGCAGGACAACTCTCAGTCTCATACCGCGCGAACGACCCGAGCAAAACTCCAGAAACCTGAGGACATAGAAATGAGGCCTCATCCAACATATAGTCCGGACCTTGCCCCGTCGGATTATTACCTGTTCCAGTCCATGGCCCACTTCCTTCGTGGGCGGCACTTCAACAACCAGGAGGAGGTGGAAGCTGGAGTAAAAGAGTCGAAGAACTGGCAGACAGATGGTTGAAGACATTGCAACACGATGGTCTATACTTTGAATGCTAGTCAGCTTTCGTCGTAAAGGTACGTATGAAGACGAAACTGACACAAATATTGCAAAATTTAGACTCACCCTCTGTATAATATTACACAGTGGGGCGGGTGGTCTAGTGCTCAACGTTAGGGACTGCGATACGGAAAAGATTCAAGTTCGATCTTAGGCGGTTAAAATGCTCGAACCGCTAAATACCTGCCGTGCATAGCATGGACGTGTTAAGACGTCGTACAGCGGCTACTGCCCCCATCCCCCATGGTTGTAAATAAGTTCTTATTCCTCCTCCTTTCTACCTTGTTCCCCAGTGACTTTCCTGCGGGGCGCTATAACTCCAATTGCGTATTTCTAATGGTGGTTTCAGACCTGGGGTCAGACACTCTCCGTCCTAGAATCATATGACGTCTGGAATTGTCCTGCTTAACTTGATTATCCGTTCATGAGTGAGTAACAGCAAGCGTTCGAACTCCCGTTATGGAGCTGTGATCGTCCACTTTGTACTTAGTGTACAACATAAACACGCCTTATATTCTGTAATAGCAATAAATTGAGTTGTGCCCTTGATATTTCAGATTTTCTCCAAGATCATCGTAATTACTTTAGAAGCATCCTGATATCAGCCACTAAAGCAAGGCTGACCTCGACCGTCCTGCAACAACACCAGTTGTTAATTTAGAAACTTTCTTACCTACTTTGTAGTTGATAATATACTCCAGGAACTCCTTTTCTCTTCTCTTCACCTATTTCCTTAATTCTAAGCTGTACACCGGTGAGCCATTACATTATGACCACCTACTTCATAAGCTATAGGACCTGGTAAGCTATAGGATCTGGGACTTAATAAGCTTATAGACTCTCTTTAGCCCGTGAAGCATCGGCCACTCGGCGGGGCATCGATTCGAGGAGGTGGCGATAGGTATTCTTGGGTACCTGGTACCATAAATTCAACAGCAGGTTCTCCAGTTCCCGTACATTTCGGGGTGGTGGAGATTTAGCGCAAACCCGCTTTTCCAAGCCGAACCACAAATGTTTGATTGAGTTCAAGTCAGGTGAATGTGGAGGCCAGGGCATTAACAGAAAGTCACCAGCATGTTCCTCGCACCACTCCTTGACGATTCTGGCAGTGTGGCATGGCACATTATCCTGTTGGTAGACGGCATATCCACGTTCGGTCGTCTACGTGATGTACCAGGAATCTCGATTTGTCTGAACAGGCCACTTTCTTCCAATGATTTACTGTCCAATCTCGATGATCTTGGGGCCATTTCATGCGTTGTTGGCGATTACGTGCAGTGAGCATGGTTCATGTCATGTGAATTTGGAGGCCAGGGTAGAAAGTCACCAACATGTTCATCGCCAATGAGTGGTGCAATTTTTCACCATATTATCGTGTACGGTTGCACTATAAAGTGGTGCATACTTACATTTGGTGATGTAAAATTGCACCATAATACGGTGCAACCATGCACGATATTCTGATGCAACCTTACCCCATAAAGTGATTTATAGTTGCACATTATTGTTGGGTTTTATTTGCACGACATAATGGTGCATCTTTTTTCAGAAAGGGGTGCAGCTGGTGTAGCACCACTTTTCGGTGCAACCTATCCCCAAATTTTTAACAGTGTATGACGCAGAAATGCTAATCATTTCTGAGATATTGCCTAATTAGCATATTCTATAAATATCAAAGTCGTAGCTCGACTCCTTTTAGGTGTTCTATTTTTTTATGAATATAAGTGCACTATTTTCCCACATGATCTCCAAGAATGCTAATTCATCACCAAATGAAAGTCGAATCTCTGCTTTGTGTTTTTCAGGCCACGAAGTGTTGTCATGAGCCATGATTCAACGTATTCCGGCACTTGAAAGGAGTGTTATAGACGGTTCCAAATGCTTTGTTTAATGTAATTTATTTCAAACTTCGGCGTCGATTTTCCCAAACCTTTTGTTTGTCTGGTGCTGCGTTCATTTCTGTTGCAAGCAATGTTGGCCTTCTACCGCTCTCTTTAGTGTTCACGTTCGATCTTCTCTCTTCTAAATCTCTTCACCGTTTTCTCACATGCTGAAAAGCCCGTTCTCTTTTTAAAATTCAATCAATCGTCTGTGAATTTTAATGGGAGAAATATATTTCGCCCATGAAAGGGAATAATGCCATGCAATTCTCAACTAGACCGCTTTTCTAATACTTATCGAAAAGAGCGGCAGTTTAACAGCAATCGCTAGGACAAACATGATTGAGAACAGAATGAAAGGCTTATTTTTCATTTATATATTCTCAGATATTTATAATATCGCAACACTTCAAGCGAAGAAAGTGTATTGTTACATTTCGATAGGTACTTTTCCAGAACTACATGTTTTACATTTGAAGTGAGTCATTCTCCGTGTTTCGCATGATTTATTCGCACAGATAAGGTATAGCTGCGATATCAGCTATTAATATTTAAACACGGTGTACTTGATAGCACAAAGCGTGACGTCCGTGATAACACTAAACAAATCTGGCTCCTCCGTATTACATATTGTATTAATCTTTTTGATTCAGAAAATTGCAACAACTGTTAGATTTCTAGTTCATCAGAATCGGGAAATTCAACTTAGAAATGTATGGAGCAAAAAATAAAAGCAAAAATGGAATTCATAATGAAGTCGTGCAGTTTATATTGTGTTTATAAAGGAACTGCAACTTAATGGACAAGTTTTATTTTTGCAGCTGCAACATGTTTACTGATAGCAAACATAACATTTGCGAGATTTTTGGAACGTCGAGCAATTATAACATTTAAAATGTATCATACCACGCGTGTATCCCAAGAGATGAATGGGTAATGCATAATCAGTACATCAAAGCAAACACTAAGTGTGTTTCGTCAGGTCTTACCACAATATTTTGCGTGTTGTGAGCTTAACGAGCTTTCTGATCATTCAGCGAGCTTGTGCGTGTCTTAAGAGAGCCGGATGTGCCACCTTAAAGGCAGCATTGTAGAATTCCCTAATGAGCCTATTCAGCATATTCCCGGCAGCATTAATTAATATCGGCATATTCCACAGCATCAGATAGCCTCTTGTTACTGACTATTATATTAACTACGAATAGCTGTCGTCTTACGAAATAAATATCAATTTTACCCAGAAACCCGTAAGAAAGATTTCGAAGATGTCTCCTTGTTGAACAATATTTGAAGTTATTTTAATAATTCAGCGTCGTAGACGGTGATATGTAGGAGAGCTTATCACATGTAGGAAATACAAAGTACAGTATTCATAAAAGAATATCGGTATTTCAAATTCAACTTTATTGTGACCTCCTCGATACCAGACCGGTGACGAAAGCAGTTTTATCAGTTCGAGCAAACGGCGCCCCGCCATCTTAGCAGTCGTGAAGTGCATACCTCAGAGGTGACGCACATACCAAGACTGCAAAGTTGCATCGATAAGTTTCGTCGGCGTAGTTCAGTTGCGATAACAACTGGCTCCGGAGCGAGGAGGCGTGTGTTCGAATACCGCTGCAGGCAAAATATTTTTTTTTTTTTCGCTATATTGGCTTCATAAGGAAAAACCAGAAAATTTGCGATAACTCAGCCTATATTGGTGAATTAAAGGAAAAAACAGAAAATTTGTGATAACTCAGTCAAAAACAATCGGAACTGCACCAAATTTGCATATGCGACATAAAAACGATTGCTGGCTCAGGATATTTATTTATTGAAATATTCTGCCACACAACTGGTAATTCAATACATAACAGTAATTATTCAATATACTCAACCACAATAAAGGTATATGAAATATTAATTTAGTCAAAAATATTCAATATACATTAGTACCATTTTAAATATCTCATAAACTGTTCCACAAACGAAACATGTAGAGTTAGCATTATAAACACAAAAATTATTTAAGGCGCCCATGAACCACCACGGTGAATGGCATGGAGCCAGGGAAAAAGATTCTATTAAAAAATCATCACCAGCAGGGAACACAGTTGCCATGAATGGGTGAACTTGGTTCGCAACAATGTTCAGATTCATGGCAGCTGTTAAGGATTGTGCTATTGGGATAATGGAGCCCAATAAAACAACACCGCAGCCGTCGGCCTGTTTCCGTTCAACAGTGCATGCAGGTGCCATAACCTTTGCTGGTAATCGGCGTATCCACTCTCGGCCGTCTACGCGATGCACCAGGAATCTTGATTCGTCAGACCTGGCCACTTTCTTCTAATCATCCACGGTCCAATCTCGATGACTTTGGACCCATTTCGTGCGTTGTTGTTGGCGATGACGTGCAGTGAGCATGGGGACCCGGATGGGTCTTCAGCTATGCAGGCCCATGCGCAGAAAACTGCTATGAACTGTGTGTTGGGACACATTGCCCTCATCACCACTGTTTTAGCTGCGAATGATTTGTCGCACTGTGGCCCTGCGGTCGCTGTGGAGAATACGCGGCATTTTCCTCTCCCCTCTGACATCAATGAGCTGCGGACGACGCACGGCTGGATAACGGTTCGTCGTTTGGCCATCTGTGCACCACGTTTGATACGTACTCACACTGCAGCGACACGCGAACAACCAACAAGCCGCGTCGTTTCCGAGATCGTAGTTCCGAGGTGACACAATTTGCCCTTTATCAAACTCCGATAAATCGGAAGCTTTTCCCATTCTGACTCCGAACACTCTACGAACCGAAAGCCTGCCCTCGGGTTGTATATATACTGCTCTGTGAATTTCACCAGCGCCACCGTTCGGTCTCCAGGCGTGCTAATTTCTCTTGGTTGGGGGGGGGGGGGGTCATAAAAGAATGGCTTATCGGTGTATAGTAAAATAGAAGTTATCTTTAAGTTATCCGCAGCACATAGTTTTTACCTTCAGGTCGAAATGGACATTAAATTTTTCATGACTACAGAAAACGAAAAAATAAAAAAAGATTTCTGCGTAGAGCTGTGTCGACATTTTTAACTGACTTTTTACTTTAGATACTGATTTTTGTTTTATACATCTTTTATTCTTCTGACTTTTTACCTTCATTTGCTTTCCAACTTACGAGTTTGGCTACGATCAAACTGAAATTTAATAGGTACAGAAAAAAGGAAATGTTTTGATGCTCGTTACATATGAGGACATTCTAACACCAAATAATATGGGAGAGAAATTTTCCTACACAGCGATTTGCGGGAGTGATAAATTAATCTTCTATTCTCCGACGAAAAGTGAGACAATGTTTACAAGCTAAATATTATTCCCGTGAAGATGAGTAATCTATTTTATCGCAAAGAATGTCTTCGCTTGTTGTATCGGGAAGATGAAGGTGTCGTTATGACCACAAGCTAAATCATAAATATGCATTGCCTTGTTCATCACACAATGTGTGATGAAAGTTTCCAAATTATACCGAGACATTAGTGAACAAACATAATTATTAATGTCAGCATATACTTGCATGAATTTTAATGCTTGTTTTCCTTTGTAACAAGCACGTAGATGTACAGCAAGAACTTTATTTTTTCTCTCTTTTGTTTTGCGTGTGTTTTTAGCACGATTTGTTAAAAAAATATGCACTTATAGTAACACTTTGTATGCCCGTGCATCCGTTCTTCCGTCCACCTGTGATTTCCATAAATTAAGGAAAATCAGAAAATTCGGGATAATTAAAAAACTACTTGGTGAAATTTCATAAAATTTTACGAAAAGATGCATTACGTTATGAAGGTTAGACAAAAAACAAATCACGAAAATATTATTTATTAGCAGAGAAATGGACTATACAGGAACATGTCGAAAATTAGGGTACAGGAACTCAATAAGGAAGTTGCTGTTCAATATGATGTGGGGTCACCTTTAACAGCAATACAGGTCCGACGGCGATGTTCCATGCTCACTATGATGATGTTAACTAACTCTGTAGGCAGCAATGCCTATTGTTCCTGCAAAGCAGTAGCACGCTTCTGTAGGGTATCGGGAGGCGAACTGAGGGTAGCAACACGTCTCCCCAGAGCATCCTAAACATGTTCAATAGTATTTAGGTCCGGAGATCGAGCTGGCCATTCCATACGGACAATGATATCCTCCTAAAGGTATTGCTCCAAGAGGGGCGCTCTATGTTTCCTCGCATTATCGTTCTGTATGAGAAACGTTTCGCCTATTGCACCTGCATAAGGACATGCATATGGATGCATGATATCATCTCTATATCTCTGTGCAGTCAGGTTACCACGTGGCAGGAAATAGAGATTTGTTAGACCACCTAAAGTGACGCCAGTCCAACACACCCACGAACTCCACCATAACGATCTCTTTCACTGATTTTACTGGGATGATAGCTGGTTCCTGGTACTATCCAGATCAAACAACGTCTGGAATCTCTCTCTAAACTGTATCTCGATTCGTCAGTGAAGTGTACAGACCTCCATTGACTTTCACTCCAGCTAACATGCATGCTTTCCCAACTCAATAGCTCCCTCCTATGCCGTGTGTTGAGGGGCACACAAATTGTTGGTCGTCGAAGATACAGACTACGAACATGTGCATGAACATATGGATGAACATATGGATGCAGGATATTATCTCTATATATCTGTGCAGTCAGGTTATCACGCGGCAGGACCATAGAGATGCCAGCCCAAACACACACACACACACTACCTCCACCATAACGATCTCTTGCACAGATGCTACTGGAATGATAGCGGGTTCCTGGTTCTCTCCAGATCAAACAACGGCTGGAATCGCTCTCTAAACTGTATCTCGATTCGTCAGTGAAGAGTACAGACCTCCATTGACTTTCACTCCAGCTAACATGCATGCGTACCCAACTCAATCGCTCCCTCCTGTGCCGTGTGTTGAAGGGCACACAAATTGTTGGTCGTCGAAGATACAGACCTCGTTCATGTAGCCGTCTGCGTACAGTTGAAGCTGATATCAACCTTCCAGTACAGGTAGCAAAGGCAGATCTCAGAGGAGTTGGTGTTGTGGCCCTTTGTCTAGTTGTCGCTCTAAGCCTTGCTTGATGTTGTGGCCCTTTGTCTAGTTGTCGCTCTAAGCCTTGCTTGCCCAGAAAAAACCGTCTTGCTGGGCCAGCACTGGGCCATTGCTGGCAGCCAGCACTGCCATCAATGGCCCAGCACTGTGTTGCCGCTGCCGAACCGTCAATAATATGTCCGGGCGGCCAACAGAAGGGCCAGCAGTTCAGGCCAACAGCTGGCCAACAGTTGGCACCCCATCAGTTGTCATATGCCACAACAGGGCCATCAGTGGTCCATCACAGGCAGTAGCTGCCATAAGTGGCTCTTCAGTGGCCCTGCAAGCACGTGCCAGAAATGATGGCTAGCCTAATGTGGTCCGCTAGTGGGCCGTTAGTGGCAGCCAGCAACCACGTGACGTAACTGGTGGCTTGCCGAATCTTGTCCGCCGATTTCCCAGTAGTAGCCATAATAATAAAAAAGCAAGGATAACCGCAGTTTCCTAAAGCACCAATTATTTTTTTTTACCCTTACGAAGCTTGTGAATTAATGCACTGCGGTGGGGAAATTTTCTCAACAGACCGGAAAAACGCCCGTTTGTATCTGACTAGATTCGATCCTGGGCCGTTTCCGTGGAAGCCGCGCTCGCTACCGACTGGACTAATTCACAAAGCTCAGACATGTGCTGGAAGCTATCTGTTTCGTATGCAATTTGTAATCGAATGCTTCCCTCTTTCATTTTACACTATTGAGAGGTATTTTTCATAAAAGTCAGTTTCATATAACTGATAAATTAATTTTTTCAACGTAACGGTAGTTTTTTTTTTTTTACCTTAAGGAAACTTCATTCATTTTCAAGGCGTGTACATACTTAGAGTCGCTTTCCAAAGTTTTGTACTGTCCTTGCCGTCTTAAAAAGAGATTGTTGAATAAATATATATTTACCCGGGTTCATGTCACATTCTGTTACATTTTTAACGTTGTGTCTTTCCTTTCCGTTGTCCGAAGCTACATTTGTTTTAAAGAGTAAAAACTATTTTATTTTACTTCTCGTTATTTTTAGAAGCGAATTCCTCCCAGTCTTGTGTATTCAACCCATGGATGAGTACACCACATAGCGTTGCTTTTTTTTCTTTTCAAATAATTAATAAATTTTGTACGCGTATAATTCTCTTTTTTCCCAACAAACACTGTTTTAATGGTTTTCCAGGATATGTGTTTCAAACGGTTTCAAATTTTTTCTTGTTATTCATTCACTCCATTCCATGAATTGTTATTCATGGGAATGGAGTGGGTGTATTTCATGGCTGTAATCTAGTATTTCACGGCTTAATCTGATATCTTCGTCGACGTAAAATTTCATTAGGAAATTAATTCGCCTCTCCACATATGGATTTTTTCTTAACATCCACTAAAATAACACGATGGCGATAGCGTCGTCTTCAACTAACTGGTACCATGAGAGACACAGCAAGTAGTGCTTCTGCGCATGCGCAGTCCCGATGCTTCCACCTGCTGTTGGGGGTTGCATTGGTTGCCAGCAACGGGCCACTAGTGGCACTTGCTTGGAGGCCCACAATTCACGGCGATGCTGCAGGGCCATCAATGGCTCGCCAACTGATAGCGCAGCCACCAACGGACCACTACCGGGCCGTAAGCGGCAGATTTCAGCCAGCAGTGACCCATCACTGCCAGCTGGTGGTCAGCAGTTTCCCAGCACTTGTGTTTTTGCTGGGTGGTGTTGTGGCCCTTTGTCTAGTTGTCGCTCTAAGCTTTGCTTGGTGTTGTGGCCCTTTGTCTAGTTTTCACTCTAAGCCTTGCTTGGTGTTGTGGCCCTTTGTCTAGTTGTCGTTCTAAGCCTTGCTTGGTGTTGTGGCCCTTTGTCTAGTTGTCGTTCTAAGCCTTGCTTTGTGTTGTGGCTCTTTGTCTAGTTGTCGTTCTAAGCCTTGCTTGGTGTTGTGGCCCTTTGTCTAGTTGTCGTTCTAAGCTTTGCTTGGTGTTGTGGCCCTTTTTCTAGTTGTCGCTCTAAGCTTTGCTTGGTGTTGTGGTCCTTTGTCTAGTTGTTGCTCTAAGTTTTTCTTGGTGTTGTAGCCCTTTGTCTAGTTGTCGCTCTAAGCCTTGCTTGATGTTGTGGCACTTTGTCTAGTTGTCGCTCTAAGCCTTGCTTGGTGTTGTGGCCCTTTGTCTAGTTGTCGGTCTAAGCTTTGTTTGGTGTTGTGGTCCTTTGTCTAGTTGTTGTTCTAAGCTTTGCTTGGTGTTGCAGCCCTTTGTCTAGTTGTCGCTCTAAGCCTTCTAGACGCTGCATCTTTTCATAGAAATGCATTCCACAGCGTATGGATGACAGAAGGACTCACATTCAACCATCTGGCCACATCTGTTTAACTCTGGCCTACCTCTGGGCGTCAAATGGCTTGCCATCGCAACTCTTCTGCAAAATGATATCTCAAACTCATTCCTTCACAATGGCTATCTCCGATCTTTCTGATCGCAATTTTAAACACTAAATCCCAGCACCTTGTCAAACGTGCGTTTTCATACCGGTGCCTGCTGGCGTCGTACGATTACAGCGCCACTACTTAAGATATGGTCTACAGGGCATTCAGGAAAATATTATTTAGTACTTTAATGGCTGCTTGATTACTTATTATATTGTGGTCTGCACCTTTTAATCTGTGATTTTGATTCTAATTCACTACTGCCTTTTAAATTTCGTGCTACCAATGTTGTGGGCCTCATGGACTATTTATGATTCAATGCCTCTTAGACCTACATCCACATACCATCTTTTGACTTTCTGACCACATTTCATCAGTAACTAAGGTATTTTTAATGCATGACTCAATAGCCTGCATTGTTATCATGGTTATATATAATGGTACTATGACTATAGCCATATAACTTATAATAAGGTATTATAACCTGATTATTGATTTACTATATGCTGGTCACGCCACCTTGGGAGTAACTTGTTGCTTAGGTTTTATTTAATGTGGTGTATTGCCGGTATGGTGATTTGCTGTTAATATTAGTTATATCGTTTCTCATATTAGCATGGTTTGTGGAGCACAGTTAGTGGAGTGCGAGTTATATTCGGTTCCTTTCTGTTTACAGTTCCCTCGTATTGTTACATGTGTGGTAAATATTTCATATGTAGCTTCGAGATGTAAGTCTTCGGACTATTCTCATATATTGTGTTACACACCTGCGTACTTATCCCATATTATACTTGACCTTTTTCATTAGTTTAACGTTCGGCGTTTTGGCTTGTCAAGAATTTGTAATATTTAAATAACTTCACATTATGTATTTGATGGATTGTTTGGTACATACTCATATATTGTTGCATGCTGGATACAGTTTATGATATTCTTGTTATGCTAGTTTTCATGACTAACCTGTGTTATACTACACATTTTCTGTTTTGTGCTCGCTGACCTGTCACTTATTTAAATTGGTGATCAGGGTATAGCCAGGCTTTTTTAATAAAGCCTTTTTCCCTGGCTCCATGCCATTCACCGTGGTGATTCATGGCGCCTTAAATAATTTTTGTGTTTATAATGCTAACTCTACATGTTTCGTTTGTGGAACAGTTTATGAGATATTTAAAATGGTACTAATGTATGTTGAATATTTTTGACTAATTAATATTTCATATACCTTTATTGTGGTTGAGTATATTGCATAACTACTGTTATGTATTGAATTACCAATTGTGAGGCAGAATATTTTAATAAATAAATATCCTGACCCGGCAATCGTTTTTATGTCGCATATGCAAATTTGGTGCATTTCTGATTGTTTTTGGCTGAGTTATCGCAAATTTTCTGTTTTTTTTCCTTATGACGCCAATATAGCGAGAGGAAAAAAACATTTTCCCTGCAGCGGTATTCGAACACACGCCTCCTCGCTCCGGAGCCAGTTGTTATCGCAACTGAACAACGCCGACGAAACTTATCGATGCAACTTTGCAGTCTTGGTATGTGCGTCACCTCTGAGGTATGCACTTCACGACTGCTAAGATGGCGGGACGCCGTACGCTCGAACTGATAGAACTGCTTTCGTCACCGGTCTGGTGTCGAGGAGGTCACAATAAAGTTGAATTTGTAATACCGATATTCTTTTATGAATACTGTACTTTGTATTTTCTACATGTGATAAGCTCTCCTACATATCACCGTCTACGACGCTGAATTATTAAAATAACTTCAAATATTGTTCAACAAGGAGACATCTTCGAAATCTTTCTTACGGGTTTCTGGGTAAAATTGATATTTATTTCGTAAGACGACAGCTATTCGTAGTTAATATAATAGTCAGTAACAAGAGGCTATCTGATGCTGTGGAATATGCCGATATTAATTAATGCTGCCGGGAATATGCTGAATAGGCTCATTAGGGAATTCTACAATGCTGCCTTTAAGGTGGCACATCCGGCTCTCTTAAGACACGCACAAGCTCGCTGAATGATCAGAAAGCTCGTTAAGCTCACAACACGCACAATATTGTGGTAAGACCTGACGAAACACACTTAGTGTTTGCTTTGATGTACTGATTATGCATTACCCATTCATCTCTTGGGATACACGCGTGGTATGATACATTTTAAATGATATAATTGCTCGACGTTCCAAAAATCTCGCAAATGTTATGTTTGCTATCAGTAAACATGTTGCAGCTGCAAAAATAAAACTTGTCCATTAAGTTGCAGTTCCTTTATAAACACAATATAAACTGCACGACTTCATTATGAATTCCATTTTTGCTTTTATTTTTTGGTCCATACATTTCTAAGTTGAATTTCCCGATTCTGATGAACTAGAAATCTAACAGTTGTTGCAATTTTCTGAATCAAAAAGATTAATACAATATGTAATACGGATGAGCCAGATTTGCTTAGTGTTATCACGGACGTCACGCTTTGTGCTATCAAGTACACCGTGTTTACATATTAATAGCTGATATCGCAGCTATACCTTATCTGTGCGAATAAATCATGCGAAACACGGAGAATGACTCACTTCAAATGTAAAACATGTCGCTCTGGAAAAATACCTATCGAAATGTAACAATTCATTTTCTTCACTTGAAGTGTTGCGATAATATAAATATTCGAGAATATATAAATGAAAAATGAGCCTTTCATTCTGTTCTCAATCATGTTTGTCCTAGCGATTGCTGTTAAACTGTCGCTCTTTTAGATAAGTATTAGAAAAGCGGTCTCGTTGAGAATTGCATGGCATTATTCCCTTTCATGGGCGAAAGATATTTCTCCCATTAAAATTCACAGACGATTGATTGAATTTTAAGAACCGAACGGACTTTTCAGCATGTGAGAAAACGGTGAAGAGATTTAGAAGAGAGAAGATCGAACGTGAACACTAAAGAGAGCGGTAGAAGGCCAACATTGCTTGCAACAGAAATGAACGCAGCACCAGACAAACAAAAGGTTTGGGAAAATCGACGCCGAAGTTTGAAATAAATTACATTAAACAAAGCATTTGGAACCGTCTATAACACTCCTTTCAAGTGCCGGAATACGGTGCATCATGGCTCATGACAACACTTCGTGGCCTGAAAAACACAAAGCAGAGATTCGACGTTCATTTGATGATGAATTAACATTCTTGGTGATCACGTGAGAAAATAGTGCACTTATATTCATAAAAACGGAACACCTAAAATTAGTCGAGCTACGACTTTGATTTTTATAGAATATGCTAATCAGGCAATATCGCAGAAATGATTAGCATTTTAACACTGTTAAAAGTTTGGGGATAGGTTGCACCGAAAAGTGGTGCTACACCAGCTGCACCACTTTCTCAGAAAAGATGCACCATTAAGTGGTGCAAATAAAACCGAACAATAATGTGCAACCTTAAATCACTTTATGGAGTAAGGTTGCATCAGAATATCGTGCATGGTTGCACCGTAATATGGTGCAAATTTACATCACCAAATGCAAGTATGCACCACTTTATAGGGCAACCTTACTCGATAATATGGTGCAAAGTTGCACCACTTGTTGGTGTAGTTTTCCCCAAATGTGATCCAGCTGGTGTAGTTCGGCTTATTGGTGCAACATATCACCAAAATTAAATGTAGTCTTTTTAAAACACTGCTTTATGGATAAAATACCTTGAAAACACGGTCTCTGTGAAAAGTTCCAAAAAATTTCACCAATTTAGGAATATAAGTTTCCTTTTTAGTACGTCTTTTGCAAAAAAAGATCGTGCTTATGTTATCGGTTTGTCCGTTCGTCAGTCCGTCTGTACCCACGGTATCTCGGCAACTATTTGTCCGATTTAAAAACTTCTTTTTGCATTCGAAAGCTTGAAATATGCGAATGATGATCCTTTATTTCGCTTTTTTTTTACGATGTACAATTTCGCCGCTAGAGGGCGTAAATGCAGATGATGTCGAATTCAAAAATACGTTTTATTCCACATATTTGCTCCTAAACATCAGATTGAAAAAAATCTTGTATATTTCGATTCCATTTATGTCGAAGAGTATTTTGGATATAGTTTCTTTTTCAAATTACACATAGATTTTCCGCTAGGGGGCGTAAAAGTAAATTGCATTTTTCCCGATAACTCTTCTTCTAAAACTCCGATTTGAATTTTTTTTTCAGCGGATACATCTCCTGATGGAAAATCTTTTGCATGTAATTTCGAATTTTTGGCAAAGAATCCTTTGGCCACCAGGTGGCGTAAGTGTTAATTTTCGCTTCTGATGTTTTTGCCATAAAATCTGAGCTTCTAAAATATGGATTGAAAAAAATTCTTTCGTGCACTAATGCCACTCACATCGATAAACCTTTTCGGAATATTTTCTTCCTAAAATATGTCACAGTTTCTCCGCCAGGGAGCGTAGATGTATATCTTATTTTTGTCAAAATCTCGACTTCTAGGGGTCGAGATTTGAAAAAATTTCTTCTTTGTTGGATAGTGTTTTCCGTGTGACATGTTTTTCATATAATTTCAAAATTTTCAAGTAATTCATAGACTTTTCGCTAGGGGGCGTAAAGGTAAATTGCGTTTCCCCCTATATCTCTGCTTCTAAATCTCCGATCTGAAAAATTCTTTCTGCACCGGATACAGCTCCTGATGGGAAATCGTTTGCACATAATTTCTAATTTTTGTAAAAAAATGGTTTGGCCACCAGGGGGCGTAAACCTTAATTTCCGCTCTGATGTATTTGCAGCAAAATATGAGCTTCTAAATTCTCGATTGCAAAAAAGTCTTTTGCGGACCGATACTACTCATGTCGACAAACATTTTAGGAACATTTTCTTCTTGAAATAATGCATGGTTTCTACGCCAGGGGCGTAGATGTATATCTTATTTTTGTCAATATCTCTACTTCTAAAAGTCCGATTTGAAAAATTCCTTTTTGTTGGATAGTGTTTCCGATGCGAAATGTTTTTTCTATAAATTCAAAATTTCCAAATAAATCATAGACTTTCCGCTAGGGCGCACAATGGTAAATTGCGTTTTCTGCTCCTAAAACTCCGATTTGAAAAATTCTTCCTGTATTGCATACAAGACCTGACGTAAAATATTTTTCACGTAATTTCTAATATTTGGTAAAGAATGGTTTGGCCACCAGGGGTCATAAGTGTTAATTTCTACTTCTGATGTTTTTGTAGCAAAATCTGGGCTCCTGAAAACTCGACTAAAATTTTTTTCTTGGACCGATACCGTTTATACGGATAAACCTTTTGTGAATACTTTCTTCCTAAAATAATGCAGTGTTTTCCCACCGAAGGACGTAAAGTCACATCTTATTTTTTTCGATAACTCTGTTTCTAAGAGTTCGTAAGCTCACGATTCCGTTTACAATATCTGATGGATTAAGGACCCGATTGAAAAATTTCTTTCTTCCGTCAGATACTACTGTTTTCCATATCGGCTCCATTGACTTTGAATAGCTTTGAGAAATTTAATTTGCGTCAGAACGGATTCAAAAGACGTGCTTATTACACCCGAAAATTCGGTGTCATCTTTCTTGGGTTTTTTTTTCTTTTTAAATTTTTTCTCGCATATTCGGAAGATTTTAATCTTCATTGCCTATGTTACCACATATAGTCTCAATTACATGATCAATACACTAGGCCAATTAATACCGCAGTTTGAGCTTGTGATACTACATTAGAAGCTACTTCCATGTGAGGAACCTCCTCAGAAAACTAAAATTGAATTGTCCTACACTTGACTAGGCACATACATAACTTCAGAAAGTTAAACGTGAAAATATTTATATCAGGAACACCAGATATATATGTGCTACAAACATTTTTTTCATCATTTACCTTATGAAATTAAGTGAACGCTTTAAAACATTTTCGAAACTCTCACTGACTGGGACGACAAAACCAACAGGGCGGCATAACATAATATCTGCATCCTTCAAATGACTTGATGACGAAGACGCATGCGCCGTTTCCTCAACTGTCCCGAAATGTAGTGCAAGGTAACCCTGCTTTGGCTTCATTTAGTAATATGCACGAAAACTTGGTTCAAGTCAGAGGTTTTCATGCACCACTTTGTGGTGCAAGTGCGAAAATCGCACCAGATTATGGTGTATATGTCAGATGTTGCGCGATATTGTGATGCAACGTTGAACTGAAATTTTTAACAGTGTACGTGCACGCGTACCACGTCTAGGCAAATCCGAGCGTTCAATATCACAGATCGGAAACCGGCCGGCTTTTTTTGTTGTTGTTGTTATATGCTCCGCACTGCTAGGTCAGTGCTCGGTCAACAGTGGGCCGGTATTGCCAGAGACTTTTACCTGAAATCAGTAGTGCAGAGCTCAAAAATCAGTAGAAATCAGTAGATCAGGGTTTTCTAGCTGTAATATGCACCACGTCATGAAGCATAGGATGTAATCAATACAAATAACACTTTAATCTACTGGTATTTCAAATAATACTGAGAGTGAGTCGAAGGTTTTGCAATATTTGCTTAAACGCATGTGCTGAGTCGGGTATGTCCCGTGTTTAAACTAGTTCAAGTCGCGTACTGCAGTCAATCGAAAGGGATATAATGTGGTAGTCGTTGCTGCGAACAGCATTGCATGTTGTCGTTCTGTCTGTAGTTGGGACGCCTAAAAGATGAACAGCCACAACCGGCTAATTAAGGAACTTTTGCTTAAACAGTTTGAACTCGGCCATAACGCTGCTCAAGCAACACGAAACATTTGTCATGCAAAAGAGGAAGGATTCGTGGACCACGGCACCGCAAATAGATGGTTCAAGAAAATTCGCTCAGATGACAAAATCCTCGACGATCAGCCAAGGTCAGGTAGGCCAGGAACCGTGGATTCGGAGGCCGTGCGCCAGGCCGTAGAGAAAAATCCGAAAACCAGCACTCATAGATCATTATCAGGAGAGCTGGGCATATCGCAGAACATCGTGGTTCATCACTTTCGGGAGGTCGGCAAAGTCTACAGGAGCTGTACCATTGTCCCTCACGAACTGACGCCAGCTGAAGCATACCGCCGATTTGAAGTGTACACGAAAATTCGAGAAAATCCGCGCGATGTACGTTTCATTAAGAGAATTGTTACGTGCGATGAAAAGTGGGTCTATGTCCGTAATCCTAACACACAACGGCTGTGGCTGGGCCCGGGCCAGCTTCCAGTACCTGTTGCCAAACGTGGGCGCTTCGAGCACAAGGGGATGCTTTGCGTCTGGTGGAATTTCGAGAGGGTAATCCATTACGAATTTGTTCCAGACGGTCGGACCATCAACGCCAATATCTGCTCGGAACAGCTGGAGGGGATATATGCCATTTTGGAGGAGAAGTGCCCGGCACTGGTTAACAAAAAGCGCGTTCTCGTACAGCAGGACAACACTCGGCCTCATACCGCGGGGACGTTCCGGGCAAAACTCCAGGAACTTGAGGGCATTGATACCACACCCAGCATATAGTCCGGACCTTGCCCAGTCGGATTATTCCTTGTCCCTGTCTATGACCCGCTTCCTTCGCTGGCGGTACTTCAACAACCAAAAGGAGGTGGCAGCTGGGGTGAAGCAGTTCTTCGTCTCGAAGGACAAGAACCGGCACCGCCGCGTAATCGAAGAACTGGCAGGCAGATTGCTAAAGGCAGGGCAATACGATGGTCTATACGAGGAATGCTAGCCAGCTTTAGTCGCAAAGGTAAGTATGAAGACATAAAGTGATCCAAATATTGCAGAACTTTCGACTCACCCTCTGTACCAGTAGTCCACAAACTACTACTGAACATCGGAATAAAAATTCAAACCAATACAATCCTGAGTCACTCTTTTACAAGATATTACTGAGGATCAGCTTTATTCAATAACGCTCACCATAAAAACTAATGTTTGTGTAAACAATGGCTTTTTAATGTAGTCAGAGATTTTCATTTAGTTGTCATTTAAAGTTGTCATTGCGGCCCCGGTCGAGCAGTGGTCTAAGCCCTGGCATAAGACTATTCGTCTGAGAAGGATCCGGGTTCGAATCCCGTGAGGCATGGATGTTGTGTTTGTCTCACGGCACTGGCTCTCTCCCTTCCCTGGAACCAGTGACCCTAAATTAGGGATGGGCGACGGCTTATAGCCCATTGAGTTGCTCACGGTGGTTGTTAAACCTTCAACAACAAAAAAAAAATTTGTACTTATACTTCTTACAAAATGATACCCAGTTGTTCCCAAAGAACGTAAAATAAGTGCTTTACTAAAAGAAAGTGTCATTAACACAAATATCTTTGAATAGAAGTTTTCCTAATATTCTGGTTTTTAACAAAATACCAGAGAGAATACACCAAAATGTATAGTCTGGGCATAATACACCCATAATAGTATGTGCAATCGTAATTAAAGCTGCGTTTATTAGGTGCAAAACTTTGTTTGGACCAAAGGGAAGGATGCTTTGCAGTGATTCTTAACGACGATCAATCGCTCGCACGTGGATGTTAAGTTTACCATGGAATGCGAGACAAATGGTTCGCTGCCTTTCCTTGACGTTCTAGTTGGGAAAATGTCCACAGGGACGCTCCCCACAGAGGTCTATTACAACCATACACATGTTACGAACGTTATCCTCCCTGCATCTGCATGCCCGGATGATGGTCACAAATTGGCTCTTTCCGGTTTAAGGCTAAGGGTGCTTTTGCTCTTTCCTCGGATCAATCTACTCGCGATTCTGAGATTTATAATTTAAGATCTCTCGCCTTGTCTGTTGGCTTTAATGCACAGAGGATCGGCAATATCGTCCGGAGGGCTAAAGCTGCCGTTATAATCGCATTCCTGGGCCTCAACGCTTCCTCTACGGTATATTGGATCTCTTCCCTATACTCCTGGATTTACATACTATCTTATCTCAAAAACAGTCTTAAGACGTTTTGGCCTTGACGTCGGAATTCAAGCACCAAGGTCGATTTCAGCTCTTCTAAGCACACATTTTCAGAATCGGAAATAAAGTCCATGTATGACAGAAAAAACGCAGCGAGCGAGCAGTAATTGAATGCCTGGAAAAAGAGGAATGTAAGGCTCCAGAAATCCATAGAAGACTCCTGGCTGTGTATGGAGCTGCCACAATCGATACCAGTAATGTCTGAAGATGGATGAAAACGTTTTGAGAGGGAGAAAGTTCAGTTTCGGAGAAGCAACGGAATGGAGACGCGCAACTGCATTGACAGATGCCAACAGGCAACGAGTGAAAGACCTCATCACAGCTGATCATCGTGTCACCATCCAGAAGTTGCAACAATAAACAGTGCTCACTATGTGCAGGCATTGAAGAAGCTAAAGGAAGCTATCAGAAGGAAAAGACGTGACATTCCACTTCATAGTGTTGTTTTACACCATGATAACGCACGTCGCCACACCTCAATGGATACTTTACAGACTATTGCAAACATGGAGTGGACGGTGATGCCCCAACCCCCATACAGTCCTGATCTGCTTCCCTCAGTTTTTTTCCTGTTGGCACTTTTGAAAAAGCATCCTTCCTAGGAAACGTTTCGACGATGTGACAGGCTTAAACTGGCTGTGAACGCATATGTGAAACCACAGCCTCGGTAATTTTTCCAAAATGGATTTTAACAATGGATTCAAAGATGGCGGAAATGTATGGAAAGTGATGGACAATACTTTGAATAGGCTAGCATTATTAACAATATGTCCAAGTATTTTGCCACCAAGTTTCACATTTTTGTTGCTATAAATAAAAAATCTTACGAGGGACGAGGCACTTTCAGGATGTCCTTCTGTAATTTTTTTTTTCGCATGGTACAAACACAGTTTTGCGCTATTCATGTAGGACAGAATGTTAACGTGTTTTGAAGTTCCGATGAACACGTTTCTTTTTACGTAAGCATTACGAAATGAATCCTTATTTTTCTCCTTATCGATAATAATTATTCCGTAAAATTACATCAACTGCACAATAATAATTTTAAGTAAAAAAACATTAATTGCACGGATGAGTGAGCTTCTTTTTGTGCGTCGTCAAATCAGTTTCTCCCTATGCCAGCGTCAAATGATAGGGACAATAGCTTGATTTTTACATTTTTAATTTAATTCTTTTGCTTTACAGAAGCACTGTCATTAATTATGTCCTGCGTAGCTTCTAAGAAGGCCACAAATCACAACAGTGATTTTATGGTAATGAACGTCTTTTTTTTTACGCGTATCTACTCGTAAATGCATTAGTGCCTCTTTTTCCCGATAACTATGCTAAGTTTTAATTTGAAATATTTCCCCGAAATCGATAAATGAAATGACTTCTGAAGTGGCAAACAAGCTCCATTGTATGCGTAGTTTTATATTTTTGTATTTGCTTGCCAATCTCTCCCTGTTTTTCTGTTTTATTCTCTCTCTCCCGCTCTCTCTCTCTCTCTCTCTCTCTCTCTCTCTCTTTGTCATTTTGCTTTTCGTTCCTTATTTTTGCCCCAAGGATCAAATCAGCATTTCTTTCTCCTATTGTTCGTTTCTTCTCCTCTGATGTCTCTATCTCAGAGGTGAAGCACATTAAAACGGCAAAGTTTCAACGACAAGCTTCGTCGGTGTAGATTAATTAGGAAAGCATTTGTCTCCGGAGCAGAAGTATGCTGGTTCGATTACTGCCACCGGTAAATATCTTTTACGCTGTATTGATGTCAGAACGTAAAATGAATCTCTCGGCCGTTGGGTTCATCGAAAATGTATAATGTTTGTTCAACACATCACCTGGAACTAAATGACAATTGTTTCTTCAAGAGTCACCTCGTTCAAGCGTACGTTTGCCGGCTAACCCGGAAACCTACGATTCCGTTCCAGCCCTTTCTCAAGGAGGGGGTTACATGCAACGTACAAAGGCGGTTCCATAAAAAAACTGAGAGCATTTTTTTTAGTTGGCAACAGTGCTCTTTGCATCTCACTGTCTTATGATTGAAGGTGGGTTAAGGGAAATCTAAACACGCAGACGACTAACTAAATTAAGGAGGAGGTATCTATGGCAACAATTATTAGCATTGGCAGACGATTCTGGTTTTGTTATTGCGCAGTTGTTTAAGGTGCGTCTGCATTTCGCGACACAGGTGAGTAATTCAGAGTCAAAAAGTGAAATAAGTTGTGCGATACAATATCGCTATTGTTTAGGTAAAACGGATACAGAAACAGTTCAATTAATGAAAAAAGGTTACAAAGATAAATATTTGCGTGAGTCAACGATTTTTAGATGGCGCCATGATTTTAAAAAAGGGGGTTTATCTGCGGAACTCGCTTCTAGGCCTCCTTGATCTGAAAGTGTTGTTACGAAGCGCGTTGTTAACACTGTTCGGGCAATCCTGCAAGGGGGATCGATGAATAAAGAGTGAAGCCATAGCGGTGTCAACTAATATTTCAAAAACGTCGGCATTCCGCATTTTACGCGACAAATTACTGCTGCATCTTGTGATTTCCAGACGGGTACCTCATCACCTGACACGAGAATAATTGTTAGCAAGAGTTCATGTGTATCATGAGTAGAAACAAATGATTGCAAAGGATCCAAACTTTTTAAACACAGTAATAACTGCCGATGAAACATGGGTCCACTGTTTCGACCCCCTCACGAATCACGCAACGAGTTCCTGGAAACACACAAGTTCGCCTCCTTCGAAAAAAAGTCCGCCAAACCAAATCAGCTGGGAAGGTGATGATGATAATTTTCTTTAATCATGAAGGTGTAGTCTACCAGCATGCCGTTCCTCCCCAAATTACTGTCAATGCTGAGTATTACATTTCAGTCTTGAAGCGTCTGCGACGACACATATCGATTAAACGACAGAAACTAGTGGGCAAGTGGACCCTACAACACGACAAAGCTCGCACACATGTGGCTTCTTGTGTTCAACAGTTTCTTACGAATTGCAGTATTGAAATCATGCCACACCCTGCCTACAGTCCTGATCTCGCCTCGTGCGATTTCTGGTTGTTTTCAACAGTGAAGAATAAATTCCGTGGCGCAACATTTAATACAGATGCTGACGTTATTCAAGCCGTACAGGGGTCGCTAAAGCAGCTTCCACAAAATGCCTTCGCCACATGCTTTGAAAAGTGAACAGAACGATGGAACCGTTGCATATCATCGGATGGAAGATACTTTGAGAAAGAATAGCATATATTTTGCTGTACCTATATTGCTTCATTTTGTGTGATTTTACTTTCAGTTTTTATTTGAACGACAGTTGTATATTTATAATCAGATATATTTCTGGACACCGAAATTGAAGCCTTTAGGGTGGCAGAGGTGACCTAAGTAATTGATAGTCGTGATTTATACACTATCTACCAACAAGTGATTGGACACCTGTGATAGCAAAAGAAAACGAAATTTATTCACCTTTAATAGTTGGTGGAGCCTCCACGAGCGGCGATTACAGCTGCTACCCTCCGGGGCATACTCTCAACCAGGCGTTGTACGACGGCTAGTTGTATTTTTCTTCCACTCGGCTTGGAAAAGACAGGTCAGTTCCTTCACCGATTTCGGACGGTGGGGGCACCCCTTAAGTCGACACTCCAACTCGTCCCAGAGGTGCTAGATAGGGTTAAGTTCCGGGCTCTGCGTAGGCCAGTCCATTCCATTAAACCCCATTGTCACCATGCCAAGCCATGCTGGACCTCGCAACATGACAGGTGGCATTGTCATCCTGAAAGTAACATGGGTCCACCCCGTAAAACTGCCACAACGTAGGAAACGCATGGTCATCCAAAACGGTGCAGTAGGTCTCGGCGTTGAGTCTACCAGGACTTGCGACCAAGAGTCCCGTGTCATACCAGGAGAAACACTCCCATAGCATAATTCCACCGCCGCCGAACTTCACAGTTGGCACAATACATTCCGGCAGGAGGCGTTCTCCAGGCAGACGCCAAACTCAGACCCTGCCATCCGAACGGTAGAGGGTGAACCTTGATTCGTCGCTCCAGAGAACCTGTTTCCACTGTTCAACGGTCCACTGTCGACGTTCTTTGCACCACGTTAGCCGAGCAGCGCTATTGGACTTGGTGATCAAAGGCTTGTGAGCGGCAGCACGTCCATTATAACCCAGCAGATGGGCTTCGTTACGGATGGTATTCATCGAACGAACACTTTCGGATGCCTGTTGAAACTCCTCGCTAATGTGGCCCATCTATTCGGTGCGGTTCTTCCGAATTTCTCTGGCCAGCACCCGTCGGTCTCTAACTCCCAGTTTTGTGGGTCTGCCGGGTCGGGGCACATTCCGACAGTCACCTCTGATCTTCCACTTGCCAATCACGTAGGCCACTGTCGATTTTGGGTGCTTCAACTCGCTGGATATGTCACGTATGGATCGGCCATTTCTGTGATACCCGACAATTACACCTTTCTCGAAATCAGAGAGCTCCGAACTGCGTGGCATCTTGCATGCGACTGGTTGAGTTGTTGTTTCCCACACGATATTTAACGGCGGCGGCCGTGACGAGTATTAGGACCGCAGATATCGTCGATTGCAGGGGATCACCTAAACACATTTTAGCAACTTCACATGATAGTGACCGCCAACTTGGTATTTATCATGTGACGCTCTTGTTGCAATAGCATCCCCAGAGATTTTTGCAGCTTCAATTTTGTGTTTGTTTTATTTCGTTACACTATGCGATTTTCCAAAGGAAAAGACAAAGGATTGCCGGACTGCCATTTCCTGAAATGTGTTAACTGTAACCACTAATTTACTTCGCTTCTTCCCCATGGAGTAGCAGTCCTGGCAGCTTCGTATAGGAAGCTTCTAATCTCGAATTCCACATATTGAGTGGATATTCCAATGACTGGGAGAGGGTCACAAACCCCCAGCGGAAGAAGCGGCTGTAAGGGGCTCATACAGACGTCCAGAACAGCTTTACAGAAATTCACCCACTCATTTGCGTTTAAAACTTAGAGAAACATTCAAATTGAATAGGTGGCAGCGGGAATCGAACCGCAATATGCGCCTACCACACAAAGCATGAGGCTAGCGGTTAGCCGATTCATTTTTACTTAATGATTTGAATTTTAACGCAGGCGAAGTGATAAACTGATACATGTAAGTAATAATAAAATTTTTACTTCATGGCCAGCATCGAAGTTATTTTTAAATGTTACAGGAAGCACCAGTATATGTAATTATGAAGAGCTACTTTCTCGTAATCGTTACATCTTAATTTTCCCGAATTATGTATAAGTAAGAGAGTAGAAGTCCAATGTAATTAATGCTTTTACAGTCCGCTTGACATATGCGTCGAAATCATCGAAACGGCTTGCATGAAATCAATGGACTCTGAGTTTTCTTTACGCGGAACAACATCTCAACAATCCTTCCTCTTCAGAGATCCATTTGCGTGGTGTAATCCTCTTAACGTCCTCGTAAGTGTATTCAGTCATGGGTATTTCCTTTAAAATGCAATTCTGGATTGAAAGGCAAAGAAAAATAAGCATTATTTTTAACAAAATAAAGTCTACATTCTGCTAATTTTTGCTTTTCGTACGGCAGGGAGCCTTCCACACAAGTCGGTGACATTTCGTTGGTTTCTGTAGAAGGCAAGACATTTCGTATAAATTATACCTGTATTACCCGATGCCTACATTTATTTACCTTGGACAACAGATATCAAACAAGTGTAAAATTATACGAAATTAAGAGCCATGTAAAACTTTGCTGGAGAGCATTTGAAAGAAATAGTACAATTTTCATGAACAATTTGCCATTATGTCTTAAAAAAAGACACAGCGTGTTCAGAAAGCAATGCTTCCACATTTATACGAGGGTTGTACCGAAAGTAATGCAAACGTGGGCATAATGTTTTTATTAAGTGACAGAGGTCGTTCAAATTTCACTTGATAGTAGAGTAACTCTTCCTCTATAGTGACCCTTCTTCTTCACTGAAGGTAAATAATGGATTACGAGCAGAAGCAATACGTGCCATCATTGGGTTCTTGACGAAGGAAGGCTGCAGGCTGTCTGACATCCACAGAAGGCGAGAGAATATTTCAGAGGACGACACCACTGACAAGAGCAATGTGCACGGATGGATGAAGAAGTTTAAAGAAGGGGAAACCGGCATTGAAGACAAACCACGCAGTGGGAGAGCATTATCTGAGACCACTGACACGAATCATCAGCGAGTGGATGAATTGATTCGCGCGGAGCGACGAGTCACAGTCCATGAGCTTTTTGCACAACTGGACTGAGGTCACAGTACCATACAGAAGATGGTGGAAGAAAAGTGTGTGCAAAGTGTGTACCTCGGCATTTGACACCCGATTTGAAGGAGTGAAGGGTGGAAGTCTGGTCTGATCTGCTGGAAGCGTTTGAAGCCAATGAAGACCTTTTTCCGATCTGGTGACAAGGGAGGAAGAGTGGCTGCATCTTTATGATCCGGAAATGAAGAATCAATCCATGGAATGGCGTCACACCTCTTCACCAAGGCCTAAGTAGCTCAAGAGCCAAAGATCAGCACAGAACGTCATGGTGATTGCTTTTGGGGATGACAAGGGGGGGTCGTTTTCCTTGATTTTCTGGAACGTGGCTGTAACGTGATCTCCGAGCGGTACATTGAGATACTCAAGAAGCTTAGAGAAGTCATAAGAAGAGAGCGACCGAACAAAAACTGAAAAGGATCAACATTCACCTTGACAATGCAAGACCACATACATCTTTGGAAGCAAATCAGGTGATCAGCAAATTATGGTGGTCGGTGGTCCTCCATTAACCTTACAGCCCAGATTTGGCGTCCTCCGACTCCCACCTGTTCAGTCCAATGAAGGACAGGCTCCGGCAACAAGGATTTGATGACACAGATGATGTGTAAGTGGTTGTGAAGTAGTGGGTACAACAGTCCACACCTGAATCTTTTCAAAGAGGATTCGAGAGTTGGGTTCACCAATGGCGCAAATGCGTCGCTTCTAAAGGACAACTATGTTGAGTAGCACCTTTGTATAGGGAAAGAGTTACTCTATGAACATGTGAAATTTGAACGACCTCTGTCAGTTAATAAAAAAGTTATGCCCCACTTTTGCATTACTTTCGGTACAACCCTGGTATACGTATAAGCCCAGTGGAAAGGAATCAATCTGAAACAAAACAAGAGCAAAGCTCACAATTTCTACTTTAATTCACATGTTCTGTTTTTGTACATAATCACCCTCACGCCCGATACAGATGTGCCAACGTTTAACACGTTTTTTAAACCAGTCTCTGTAAAACTCTTCAGGTTGTTTTGGGAACCATTTCCTCATAGCGTCTTGAAAGTCTTCATTACAGGTGAACTGAATTCCTTGCAGATGTCTCTTGAGAACAGAAAACAACCAGATGTCAGATGGTGCCAAATCTGGGATGTAGGTAGGGTGTCGAAGAACTTTATATCCAATTTTCTGTATGACTTCTGAAATGAAAGCACTGGTTTGGGGTTTAGTGTTGTGTTTGGTGTAGAATCACTAGCTTTTTTTCTTACATAAGCCGTTGTTCATTCTTTCATCATCATCATCATCATCATCATCAACAACAATGAGTAATTGAGTAATGGTCTCGTAGGTGTCTTAATCCATGTGACATCAGATTTCATTCGTTTTACAGTGTTTAACTACCAGTGCATCGACACTCATCTGGTAAACCCAGGCACCCTCGGGAAGGAGGGTGCGCTGTGGGTCCGACTAGCTCTATGAAATTTTGCATTGTTGTGTTGCAGCAATTCTCGCTTTCGCTTGGCTAAGACAGGATACTTCCTCTGAAGTATGGGTGATAGTCCCGTAGGTACCTAAAGCCATGTGACATCACATTTCATTCGTCTTACAGTGTTTTGCTACCAGCGTATCGACACTGATCTGGTAAACCCGGGTATTCTGCGGAAGGAGGTCCAGGGACATAACGCGTCTGGACCCGACTTAAGAGGGCACCTTCTACGTATTGCCGTCCCCAAACATGGGCAGTCTGCGGTAAACCGCAGACTAAATGGCCGGTTGGACCGGGATTCGAACACCCGTCAGAAACGTCCTCCTCCCACACAGTACATAGCGCCTTAACCAACTTCTCCATGCCGGTGGTCGTGCATTCTTTGCATTAACCTTTTTAAGATATGCACGTAGCTCTCAGAATTGATAGTCGTACCTTTGGCCATGTATTCCTAATGAATAATGCCTCTGTAGTCCAAGAATACAGTGAGCATGCACTTACCGATAGAAATTTGAGATTTGAATTTTTTCGCTTGAGGTGAAGGATGGGTGTCTTTTTCCAACAATTGATTTCTCATTTGGGGTCATAATGATGAACCTAACTCTCATTACCAGTCACAATGCTTTGGAGAAAATAACTTTCATATTTTGCATAGCGAGAAAGCAACCTTTGGCATGCTTCAAGGGACGCCGTAACCAACGATCACACACTTTGTTTTATCCTAAAACGTTAACAATGTTGTTGACCCTAACTAAACTAATGTTCAGCTTACATGCTATGGTTCTCTGAGTTATCCTTCGATTTTTCCTGACAATCTCATCGACGTTTTGCCTCTTCAAATTGCAAGTTGCGATTACGGGCCTCCCACTCCGCGGTTGATTTTTTACGGCCAATATTCCTCCACTGTTCTTTAATTTTCTTACCCAACGACGAGCAGTGTTTACGTCCAAAGTTTCAGAACCATAAACTGCCACCAATCTAGCGTGAATTTATTTGGGATGGTACATTTTCGCGAGTTAAAAACTGTGTAACTCATCATTGTTTGACACCCGTCGATATAGTTGAAAAACAAACATCATTTTAAACGCAATCAAATAGATTCACGGAGTTCTATTATGTAATAAAATGAAGCTAATGGCGCCACTCAGCTGGCGCAGTGGTATAAGCGTTGGCTTCTAATCTTTCGTCCAGGGAAGGGTCTGGGTTTGAATCCGTGATAAAGCAAGGATGTTTGTGTTTATCTTTCGGCACTAGCTCTCAATGTGTTACTTGTCCAACAATGGTTATCTGGGTACATTGGTCATTTGATATACTGTGTACCATGTTGATATGTACTACTTTTCTATGTGCTATTTGGTCAACACTGGCTCTCACTGTGTACATTGGTCATTTGATATACTGTGTTCCATGTTTGAAACCGTCTATACTGTATACGTCAATGCACTCTGTCCACCAAGTCCAATAAGTAATTTAAACCTTCAAACCAATTTAAAAAAAAAAAAAGCTAATGGCACAAAAACTTGTTTCCCGTTTGACAAGTTGCTAGGTAACAAGTCATGCGCAAAGCACTTCCTTTCCGGAAGTACTTCAGAAAACTTATTGAAATCGCCTCGTATTTAATCATTGTATCTTACTAGTGGTAACTTATGGATCAGGGACCTGGTCCTTAAATTAAAAGGCATACTGTAGAAATAGGGTGGGGCGAAAAGCGCTTTTTTTTTATTTGAAACGTCACCATGTGAAATAGTTGCGATTTTATTACTGAAATGACCCCCGAAATGTGGATGACATTATTTGATATCTTAGGCTTCCCCAAGAACCTCGAAGTCTGAAAGTTATAGCAAAAAATGGTTTAAAAACACCCGCTTTCTCCATTTTGTAAATATAAAAAATACTGTATCAGCATGTTATTTAATATCACCTTTGAGTGTATATACACGGGGAAAATTCAGCAGACGTGAGTTAATTTCTTAGGCTTCCCCAAACAGCTCAATATTTGTCATATTTCTCAGAAAATGTCATAAGTTATGTAAATATGATAGACGCCAGCCTTACCTAGTAGCATAACTTGAGGAGTGAGTTTATTTCACTTTTTTTCAAAACTTGGCATCAGCTTCCTATCCAAAAGTTTTGCTCTGATGAATGCATCTCTTGTAAGAAGGCCGCACACATGAGCAGAAGAATCTGTTACAATCTTAATATTCCTCTCTACTGCCTGAGAATGGCAGGATATTTTTGTAAATTCGTGGCAAGAACTTGGATATTTATCCGACTGTAGTAATTTCAGAAGCCCATTGTCTTTCCATTTCCGTATGATGGGAGGCTCAGTCACAATACACTTTTGCCAGTCAATTAGGTCGATGTAATCATTGCTCTGGAAATTCAGCTCAGGAATCCGATACTTCCTAATGGTAGTTGTTTGTTCGGAAGATTTCCTGGCATTCATGATGAGTCAAACAGCAAGCTCACGGACATACCTTCTGTCGTCAAACAACATTGCAGCGAGCAAGTTTTCTGCATGGGCAAAATACGCGTTGTCTTGGACGACCCTTTTTACAATATACTTTAAATTATCTGAAACATACTGAAACCGAGATATAAAAAGCTGCAAATCTCTTGAACTATATTTGCAGGTACCGCTCCATTTTATCGTGAATCATTATGAAGGTGGCTAATGAGACAAGTAGTGGTGTTGGATCACCAGTTCCAACATACAAACGCAGAATGTGATTTGCGAGGGTCAGCCAACGGGAATGTGCAAGTGTTCCAGGATCCCGATTTGCCAGATCTTGTGGGCAATCACCTGCAGAGACTGCCTTACAAATTTACCACAAATAAAGTTGATCCGAGCTGAGATCTCCAAGTTAATGTCGGACTGAAGCGAAAATTCTATTTTCTGGAAATTAACGATAGGAGGGTTTGCGCACGTCTTCAGGAGCTTTCCGATCAAACCACTAAATCCTGTTGGACCTGATGTTTTCCCATCGAGTGCTTCAGTGAGGTGGCGTAAAGGCAGTTCATTAAAATGAAGTTGACATATAATCCAGTGCACGAGAGAATTGAGCTTCTCTTCAAGGCGCCTAATTATACCTGCATTTGTGCCGGTACTGGTCACTTCCCCGTCACTTCCAATAAAGACTAACTCCGACAAGTCAAAGGCCTTCTGGTCCAGTAAGCTGAAGATACCGTCGGAAATGTCCTTTACACTCTTGCTCTTCGGTGCAAAATGTCCCAAATAGACCGAACTCGGTTCTTCAACAAGTGAATATGCTCCTCCCATTCTTTTGGCTTGTGCCACTTGCCATTCTTTTGGCTTGTGCCACTTCGTAAGAGTTTCACCCTTTTGTCCGTCCAAAAATAGAGCTACAATCTTGCGACCAGTCAGGTTTACCTCATCTTCAATTGCTTGACGGGTCTTTTTCCTTTCTCGTCGTACTTTATGCCTGCCAATAACAGATACGTTACATTCCTTCGACTGAACCGGTTCACTTACATCCTGAAGCAACGCCGACGCCAGATCAGCTGCCGCTCGATCGCTGATGTCTCGCCTATCGCACTTTCTAGAAAATGCAGAGAGCGTTATTTGACACCTAGGTTTCGAAGAGCGACGTCGAGTGAAATCGTAATCTTTTTCCGAAGCCAACAAATGACTAGGACCCGGCTCCTCTGGTTTTCCTGCAGAATTAGTATTTGTATCCTCTTCTGAAGGATCATCCTCGACTCACAGGGCCGATATCAGTGATGCAGTTTTCTGTAATTTCCTACGGACATGCTCTTCCCTATCACTCTTTCGAGCTGATCTTTTCTTCAGTACACTGGTGGTTTTTGCGTCAAGCCCACCTAATATCAATCTTCTGTTTGTTCTTGGTCCATTAGAAAGTTCCGCTCTTTCACGGGTACCTTTTTTTGCAGAGCTGCATTTGCAGGTTCTAAAACATATGCACTTGCATGAGCATATGTCAAAGATACGTTGCGAATCTGCACGAAATCGTTTAACCTTCTTTCGGTAGGTTTCGTCCATTCTTGCAGCGTGTTTTTTCAGCTTTTGTGTTTCAGTGATGTATGCGGTAATACGCTTTACAACTGATTTGTGGAGCGATGTCAGAAGAGATGCTTTCTTCCATATACTTAGCACTTTGTCAGCGACAATACTTGCTATTTCTGCTGCAGCAGGCTCATAATTTGCACCTTCCTGCCTCACAAGGTAGTAATGGCGCATTACATCTTCATACGTAGGCAACCCATTTTCATGCATCTCCTTATAACTCCCGAGGATAGGGCAATCAGCTGTATTTCTTGTTTCAGCCATCTTAAGTAGTTGAACGACAAAACGAAAATGCCGTTACGCTCCAATCAACCTCACTAGGAGTGAAAGGAACTGTTGCATCATTATGACGCAAATCCACCAACACTCTATCCCAAAAGGATCTGTGCGACTGTGATGAGATGACTCAGGGAGTGCGCAAAGAGAGCTCCGATGTGAGGGAGGTGAAGAAGATAACAAAAACAAAGAGCGCAAAACAGCAAGCTATGCTTCTGAAAATAAACACGAGGCTTTCAGAAAGTATGAGAGGGGGGGGGTGTTAATGTTAAATCCAAATTGGGAACAAAATAATGCTGCTGTCGAACTTAATGCGTATTCAACTTATCATGCCATTTTTGTCGAAAAATTACGTAATTTATGGGATCTGCGGAAGCCTAAGAAATTAACTCATGTCTGCTGAATTTTTACCCGTGTTTGTGCACTCAAAGGTGATATTAAATAACATGGTGACACAGTATTTTTTTATATTACCAAAATGGAGAAAGCCGGTGTTTTTAAACCATTTTTCCCTATAACTTTCAAACTTCGAGGTTCTTGGGGAAGCCTAAGATATCGAATAACGTCATCCATATTTCGGGCGGTCATTTCAGAAATAAAATCGCAACTATTGCACATGGTGACGTTTCAAATAAAAAAAAAAAATGTGTTTTTCGCTCTACCCCTACTGTAAATGCTGCAAATACCTGAATGTAGCCTGGATAGCTACGTTTCTGATATAATTAAGAATGACAGGAAGAGATATTATTAGGAAGGATAGGAATTTTTAGCAAGAAAATGACAAGAGTTAATGGCATCATGATCAAGTTTGACCTTCCTAAAATTACAATGTGTTGGACATGTTGGTAGAAGAACTGAGCACCGTGAAACAACTGAAATACTAGACTGGATTCCAAGAGACAGCAAAAACGCAGAGGAAGACACAGTGGAAGATATAATTCAAGACTACACACTTGTGATGTTGATTAAGAATAAATTATCAACGTTTATTCACAATTAAAAGCTTTATTAGCATCGACTATAGTTTCGCAGAGGTTCTGGCTCTGCTTCATCCGGACGTGACATCTGTTGGGACTTCACGGACAGAGGGCGCAGCGGGGGCGGCCAACGTCAGATGTGAGAAGATGGCGGACATGTGGGGACGTGTGGAAAGGACGGAACAGATAATACGGCAGAGGTCGTAATGTAAGAACTGATATTAAGACTTATAACGCGAAAGGAAAAGAACGAAATCTTCAGTGTGTGTGAGTGTTTGTGTATTTACATCTAATTCGTATAAAATGATCTGCAATAAATTAGTAGTATACCTTTGATGTGGAACTGTCTTGGAATATGATGTTCTTGTGTATTCGACCGTGTGCATAGATGTTGGATAAAGAAGTTCCTGACTGCAGGAGGGCCCGTGTACGATCTCACGAAAGAGGTAAGAAGTTAAATATAAATACCTCTAATTACTGAAATTGAAATGGAACGCGAATGGAACGCGAAAAGTAAGAACAACATCATCAGAGTCCTGACGGTCATGGTTTTTGGTGAGTTGTTTCCACCCGCTTGAAAGAAATGGAGTCGACGTCATGTCGTTGACAAGCAGTGAAGAGTTCCGGTATATATGAAAAGCTTCTAATACATTAAGCTTGATCGTTGAATCAGGTTTATCAATGAGCGTAGCATTTCCAAACATAAATTTATGGTTCGTTTAGTGACAATGCTGAGCTATAGACGACTTCTTCAGTTTCCAATTCCGTACGTAATTCTTGTGTTTCTTCACACGGAAATTTAAAGCCCTGTGGGTCTGTCCTATATATGAAAGTCCACATTCACAAGGTATCTTATAAATTTCCTAGGAATTTATGTAATCTTTTGATCCGAAAAAATTAATCTTGTTTATGCGTTTGAAAATATTTTTGAAATTAAAATTCTTAAGAAGTTTTGAAATTCCAAAGCAAATCTGTGGAGCAAATGGGACAACCGCCCAATTCTGTCGTATTGGGTTGTCTACCGGCGTGAGTGAGCAGACATGCTTCAGTTTCCTAAATTTTTGGACAGCTTTATCTATAACGGAATGTGTAGCCTACATCCTCTGTGTACTGCAATTCGTTTAAGAAAATCAAGCTCTTTCTGCAAGGAATCCTCAGCTGAGCATATATGTATTGCACGATATAGGTATGTGTAGAAGGCAGAAATCTTTTGTTTCCGTGGGTGATTTGATTTTGCATGTGGGGGTAAGGAAACAGCGAATGGTTTTTGGTAAACTGTTGTACTAAAGTAACCTTCATAGCGTGACACAAGGACATCCAGGAATGGTAAGCAGCCATTATTTTCAGTCTCACAGTGGAAGATGTGTGGATGAAATTCTAAATTATGTAGGAGACTGGCTCGTTACAAAAAATTGAGGAAAAGACCTCCAACAGTAAACTGATAATTGCTGATCATTTGTTAAAATTTATTGAAGACTGTCACAAAAAGAACAACACCGTCTATGTATACGTACATAGACGGTGTTGTTGTTTTTGTGATATATAGTACGAAATTGCTTTTATCTTTATTGAAGACTGTTTTTTTTTCGGGGGCGGTAACGACCACGGCGAGCACCTCGATGCGCTGTAAGCAGTCGCCGTCTCTAATTTTAGGCTCCTGGTTCCAGGGAAGGGAGAAAACCAGTGCCATAAGACAAACACAACATCCATGTCTAATGGGATTTCGAACCCGTACCCATCCCTGGCACGCAAATGATCAGAAGCCAGCGCTTAGACCACTGCGCCAGACCACTTAGACCACTTTGGTTGTTGATTTCGCTTGTTTGGCAAACGTATATATTCTGCAATTTTGTCTGTAATTTACCCTCTCGCTCTCATGAGTTCTAGGGAAGATTCAGCTTTTTTTTCACGTGTGGTACAGCTAGTAACAAAAAAGAAAAGAAAAATCCGTCGTCGGAGACCGGAGGTTTTTGTATTGTCCCCCTACGTGTGGGAAAATAAACAATAAATTTACCGTACGCAATATAAACATAAACTCGTGAAATTCATAAGAACAACTTTACAGTTTATATCTGTTTACATCGTCACGCTTTTTTTAAATGTCTTAGCAAAAACTTTATGATGGGAATTTTGCACCCATTTCCGTACATACAGCCTTTCAGTATAGGAGGTAAATTCCTATCACGCTTTCTTCCATATCACTCGTTCTGACTATCTGAATACAAAAATCCATTTTGCCTCAGATATCTTCCAGTATGAGAAATCATTCATGTACAATATGCGATTTTTCGTAACACATTTCAGCCTCTAGTAGGTGTAAGCACCTATTTCTAAATTTAGAAATTTTATCAATTGAAGAAATCTGCGTGATTGTTTAGCCGATTTGATTCGATATGAGGAGCATTGCTCGCATTGAGTATTTGAAAAATTGGCTCAAATTTTTGCTGTAGAACGTAAAGGCATTCACCTTATCGCTGAATTTTTCTTTTTCTAAAAAAACCTTCTTTGAAATAGATTCAAAAGATGTGCTCATTACACCTGAGAATTCGGTATCATCTTTCTTGTTAAGCATTCCAGTTAGCCAAGTTTCATAAAACAAATATTAAATAACTTCAAAAATGATTATCAACGCATTTTTGTCAGTTAGCTAAGCGAGGCTAGTGGATATTGCATCACTCACATAGAACCTAGACAACGTTTCGAAATTAAAAGCTCCACGATTAGGTAGCTTTGCTGCTGATATGATATACTGCCATTGAATTCTGAATATAAAGACCGATTGCCATGCAGCGTTTGTTGTTCCGTGAATGGAGACGACTTATTTCTTTGAACTTACTTTATTCTTTTTTAACTTACGTTTATTATTTTGTCTTTTTTATCAACACAGGCAGCAAAAGCAGATCGTTGTTGGGGCCGATAATGTCATTTAATAGGAGAATTTATATTTAACAAGTTAGTAAAATCATGCAATGCATTGTTTATGATACGCTTTCCAACATACCAGAAATCATTACTCAAGTTATCACTCAATTATGAGGATAATGGCTGTGGAATAAATCTCGGTCTTGTGCCCTGAACTTTGATTCAATTTCGACGATATTCTACAGAACTTGTTCAGTATACCTCCTAAATAATATGATAAAGTTTTGTCGGAATTGAAGCATTTTTACGTAAGTTATGATGCATAAGGGCTATGGAATAGATTCCGCTCCTGTGTCCTAACCTTTGACCCCATTTCGCCCATTTTCAATAGGATTCGTTGACCTCATTTCGCCCATTTAATAGGCAGGCTCCTACAACATACTATCATTTCATCCAGATCGAAGAATTTTTACGTACGCTATGACGCATAATGGCGATGGAAGTGATTCCGCTCCTATGTCCTGACCGTTGACTCCATTTCGCCCATTTTCAATAGGGTTTGTCCCCAGTGGTCCCCTACCATATAATAAACTTTAATCGAAATCGAACCGTTTTTACGTCAGTTATGACGCATAAGAGCAGTGGAATGAATCCCGCTCCTATGTGCTAAGCTTTGACCCCATTTTGTTCACGTTCAATAGGGTTCCCTCCCAGGTGATCCCTTCCACATACTAAAAGTTTATCGCAATCGAGCGATGTTTACGCGAGTTATCGTGCGGACGAACATACGCACACAAAGCGTGACGGAATGAGGCAGATGGGAATCGCGACCATCTGCTCGCAAGAGTGTGACGTCATAAAACTTTAATAGGATCCACACACAACGCGTACGTAATGAGACAGATGGCGTGACCGCGCGCCAACATGTCAAGCGCGAAATTGTGACGTCATAAGATCGTCCCCAGGTGGTCCCCTATCACATAATAAAATTTCATCGAAATCGAACCATACGCACGTTATGACGCATAAAGGCAATGGAATGCATCCCGCTCCTATGTCCTGACCTTTGATCCCACTGCACCCATTTTCAATAGGGTTCATTCCCACGTGGTCCCTTACAATATACTAAAATTTCATCGACATCGAACCATATTTATGCAAGTTATAAGGCATAAGGGCAATGGAATGGATTTCGCTCCTATGCCGTGTCCTTTGACCCCACTTCACCCATTTTCAATAGGGGTCATTCCCAGGTGGTTCCCTACAATATGCTAAGATTTCATCGACATCGAACTATATTTACGCAAGTTATGATGCATAAGGGCAATGGAATGGATCTCGCTCCTATGCCGTGACCTTTGACCCCATTTCGTCTATTTTCAATAGGATTCGTCCCCAGATGGTCTCCTACTACATACTAAAATTTCATCGAAATGGAACCATTTTACGCGAGTTATCGTGCCGACCGACAGACGGACGGACGGACGGACGGACAAAGCTGGAGCATATACGCTTCTTCAACCTACGTTTGGAAAGCGTAAAAAAGGGTCTAAGAAACTGAAACATTCTGATGGATGCCAAAAGGGAATTGGAACCCCCGAGCTTTCCCACTCCATCAACAGCAAGATCTGTGCTGTTGTTCACAACAATCTGGAAGTTCTTTAATTAGGTCATCGATTGCTGATTTCGTTGCATCTCACTACGACATGGCGGTTGTTATCGCAGCTGCTTCTTTTGATGTTCCTTTCTAAAAATAACTTCGGGATTTACTGAAACTTCCAGGCGGTTTACTAAAAACATTCTCATGGTTGCTTTCTATTTGGTTGTTGATTTCGCTTGTTTGACATTCCGTTATGATCTGATAGTTGCTTTTATGATGCCATCTACGTTGCTTCTTTAAGTCTTACTGATACTTCCAGTAATAATTGTTTTAAATATATCATCGATGCTGTTTTGTCTTCTTCTTACTACATTATAATCTTTTTAAGCATGCAATAGATGCTGCGCTTTTCTTTTCATCCTACTACGACATCATAGCTATTCTAAGAATTCCATCGATACTTCATTATCATTTTGCTACAACCTCATACTTTTTTTTTCATGTCTTGACGCTTCTTCCTTTATTACTACAACTTAGCAGTTATTTTTAACCTTTATGGACGAACAGCGCAAATCAGCGACAAGCTGAATATATTCGTGTCGTAGTTGTACTTTTAAAAATTTTTACCGTTTGGCGCAAATATGTTAGAAACCGAGCTTCGAATCTCAAGGGCGGGGATGGGCCATCTACGGACCATTTGGAGTTTTTCAGTAATTAACAAACTTTGCTATCTTTGTAGCGAGTTACTTGGCTGCAATAACTACATTGAAGTTCACATTTAGTGGATAAAAGTTGAGTCAAGAATCAGAAATAAATGCATTTATGTTTGGGTGTATTTTGTTCTTTGTTATCAACCACTCATTATACATAATTATCGCAAAAATAAGAACTTTTGCAATTGGACGGTAATTATTAACATCAGTTGGAGACCCCTTTTTTACGCTTTCCAACCGTAGGTTGAAGAAGCGTTTATGCTCCAGCTTTTTCCGTCGGTCCGCCGGCACGATAACTCACGTAAAAATGGTTCGATTTCGATGACATTTCAGTATGTGGTAGGGGACCACCTGGGAACGAACCCTATTGAAAATGGGCCAAATGGTGTTAAAGGTCACGACATAGGAACGGGATCCATTCCATTGCCCTATGCCTCATAATTTGCGTAAATATGGTTCGATTTCAATGAAAGTTTAGTATGTGGTGGGGTCTGCCTGGGGAAGTAAATATGGTTCGATTTCAATGAAAGTTTTTAGTATGTGGTTTTCAATAGGGTCCGCCTGGGGACGAACCCTATTCCAAATGGGTGAAGTGAGGTCAAAGGTCAGGACATAGGAGCGGGATGCATTCCATTTCCCTTATGCTTTATAACGTGCGTAAAAATGGTTCGATTTCGATGAAATTTTAGTATGTGGTAGGGGACCACCTGGAGAGGAACCCTATTGAAAATGGGACAAATGGGGTCAAAGGTCAGGGCATAGGATCGGGATCCATTCCATCGCCCTTATCCCATACTACACTGCTGGACAATTGCTAAGGACGGATGACAATAGCAACGATAGCAACCATAAAATGGAAGGCAGGAAAATGTGGAAATTAGCATAAGTGCGGGATACAGTAAGACGTGTTATGCGTATGCAAATTTTTGATTGCCGAACGTGTTCGTGACGTCATAGCGCTGATAAGAGATATAAAGGATTTGACGCGTATTGACCGTTGCTGTTCAAACGCAAAGTTGAAAGGGAAAGAATCAATTGACAAACTTGCAATTTTCAATATGTCTTCCCGACATCACCTAGATGATTTTATGCGTGGCCGCATTATTGGCAAGATTGAAGAAGGGAGAAAAATAACAGCTGTTGCCAGGGACTTCGACGTCAGCCACAGTGTTGTTTCAAGGCTTTGGAAATCATTTCAAACAAATGGAGAGTGTAGCAAACGTCACGGGGGAGGTCGTGTTCGCAGTACGACACCTGCAGAAGATCGGTACATAGTGCTATCAACAAAAAGACACCGGCGCACCACAGCTAGTGAGGTAGCAAATCAGTTTATGGCTGCTACTGGCAAGCGGATCTCCCGAAAACTGTCGCCAGACGTTTGCATGAAGGAGGACTATACGCCCGCCGTCCTGTTGTGTGCATCCCATTGTCCAGACGTCACCGTACCGCCCGTTTGAAATGGTGCCATCAACATCGCAATTGGACTGATAACGACTGGTCTGCTGTCCTCTTCTCAGATGAGAGTAGATGCAGTCTATCGTCTGATTGTCGACGGCAAATGATCTGGCGTGATAGTGGTACTGCATATTGTCCAGCAAACATACAGGAAAGGGACCGATATCCGACATGTAGTGTCATGGTGTGGGCTGGCATCATGATCAATGGCCGTACGTCCCTCTATGTGCTTCCAACTGGGACTATGACTGGCCAACGATACATTAATGATGTTCTGCTACCTCATGTTCGCATGTTCCGTGGTGCTGTCGGTGACAGATTCATTTTCATGGACGACAACGCAACATGTCATCGAACAGTCGCTGTCCAGGAGTGTCTTGAGAGCAAGGATATTCAACGCCTCGTATGGCCAGCACGTTCTCCAGATCTGAATCCCATTGAAAATGTGTGGGGTGCTTTGGGGAGGAGTCTTGCTGGTCGCCAATGCCCTCCAATAAACAAGGACACCCTCATCCATGCACTGGCAGAGGAATGGGATAAATTACCCCAACAGCTGCTTGATAATGTTGTGCAAAGCATGACACGACGTGTGGAATCTTGCATCGCCCTCCATGATGGCCATAACCCGTATCGACATCTTACGCCGGAACGCCTGCTGACGGTAATTGCATTTTTTTCACATTTACGTATTCTGCACAAAATGGCCTGTTTGTCCCTTGAACACGTTCCAAAGCCTTCTGGATTTCAGAGCACAATAAATTGTCTTTCTTGTAATGTCCTGGCATTCTGACATTATGTTATTTCACTTGGCATCCAACCACACTTACTTTTTTATGCGCTATATAGCCGTTTATGATCCGTCCTTAGCAATTGTCCAGCAGTGTATTAAGGTTGACGTCAAGTAATTTTGATTCCTATATTTCCAATGGAAAAACTTTTCTACACATTTCCTTCACAATTAGTGTTTTCCTAAAAATGGAAATTTGAACATCGATTAAAATAACTTCATATTATAACTTGGAATACTTAACATTTTCTAAAACATAACCATAATTATATTAAAAAACAATAACGTTTCCTTTGGTGGTGTTGAAACCAGAAAAAAGATGGCGGGACCTGTACTTTGATGACGTCTGTAGACAAATAAATGTTGGATTGCATATTTATGGTTATGTTTTAGAAAATATTAAGTATTCCAAGTTATAAAATGAAGCTATTTTAATCGATGTTCAAATTTTCATCCTTGGGAACGCATTAATTGTGAAAACAATGTGTACAGAAATGTTTCCATTGGAAGTGTAGGAAGCAAAATTACTTGACGTCCACCTTAAAGGAGCAATTCTTGTACCTATGAAAATTTTATTTTGAAAACAGCTGTAAGGAATTTGATGAAAGTCGTTAACCTACCTTTTTCTGATACTAGAAATCGATTTAGCTTGATCTCGACTTTAGGAAAATTCGTTTAGTGGGTTAAATAACCACTCTGAATTACCACGTTTTCAGTGTCATGGCGTTGTTCCATTAATGTTACCCAGGCTTAGAAATCTTATGACGTCACAAGCTCGCTATTGAGATGTCGACGCGCGGTCACGCCATCTGTCTCATTACGTCACGCGTTGTGTGTGGTTCCTATTAAAGTTTTAAGACGTCACACTCTTTCGAGCAGATGGTCGCGATTCCCATCTGCCTCATTAGGTCACGCGTTGTGTGTGTATGCCCGTCCGCACGATAACTAGCGTTACAATCGTTCGATTTCGATGAAATTTTAGTATGTGGTAGGGGGACCACCTGGGAAGGAACCCTATGGAAAGTGAACGAAATGGGGTCACAGGTCAGGACATAGGAGCGGGATGCATTCCACTGCTCTTATGCGTCATAACTAACGTAAGAAAGATTCGATTTCGATTAAATTTTAGTATGTGGTAGGAGACCACCTGAGGACTAACCCTATTGAAAATGGGCGAAATGGGGTCAAAGGTCAGGATATAGGAGTGGAATCACTTCCATCGCTATTATGCGTCATACCGTACGTAAAAATGCTTCTATTTGGATGAAATGTTAGTATGTTGTAGGAGCCTGCCTTGGGACGAATCCTATTGAAAATGGGCGAAATGGGGTCAAAGGTTAGGACATAGGAGCGGGATCTATTCCATAGCCCTTATGCATCATAACTTACGTAAAAATGCTTCTATTGCGACAAAACTTTATCATGTTATTTCGGAGGTATACTGAACAGGTTATGTTGAATATCATCGAAATGGGATCAAACGTCAGGGCACAGGAGCGAGATTTATTCCACAGCCATTATATTATCCTCATAACTTGAGTAATGATTTCTGGTATGTTGGAAAGCGTATTATAATCAATGTATTGCATGATTTTACTAACTTGTTTAAAATAGGAGTACTTTTAGATATTTTAAACGAATTCGGATATATGTCCGAGGATAACACATTATTCTAAAACGTAAAAACATTTTATAAATTCAAAACTTGCTTTGAATACAAAAAAAAAAAAAAAAAAAGACGAAGTGTTACAATGTTTCTCGAGTTTCCAGGCTAACAGCGACATGTGCGTAGGTTACTAGCTGCAAATCAAAAGAGCTCTGCGTATTACGTTTTTCCTTTTTTCTATCGTTTCAACGATACGCCGACACCACTCATTAGTTTCGCCGTGTTGCTTTGCTACTCGCTGACACAGACCCTTGCGTCTGATATCCAACGTTATTATTCGTTACCAAATGCTGCAGACAATTTTCAGCACGCGAATTTTGTTACTTTGTGTTTCCGACCATAAACTGGCACTATTTGTCTTTTTATTTTATGCTGAACTCCTTAGTTTCACATTGTGGCAATTTTTATGAATTAACAGTGTCTTTGTGCATAGTTCCCACTCCAAAGTTAAACTTCAAAAACTGCATGGAATCGAGTTACTTCCGCATCCAGCATATAGACCCAATCTTGCTCTTTAAGGATACCCTTTGTTTCTTGCGATGGCTCATTTTCTTCGTGGCAAGCAGTTTGCTACTTTGGACGATGTCGAATGCAACTGCCAAGAGTTCTTTGCCTTTAAACCGAAAGCTTGGTACCGTGCAGGAATTGAACAACTGCCATACAGATTGGTTCAAATTATCGAACATGGCGGCACGTACTTTGAAATTTTGCTTGGATTCTTTGGAGGATCAGGGTAAGTAAAACTGTGGTATCAAAAACACCGTTTTCCCCCGTACATCCCAATAGTCCTAAATTTGTCCTATCAGCCTCAAAATCTGCAGATTTGTAAGACGTCGCGCATTAATGTTGTATTATCTAAGTTGAAGTTTAATCCCGTTGTTGTCAGCAAGTTTCTGGATCATGCTCTGCGACTGTCAGCAGAGACGTTTTATCGCATGTACGTACCCGGTGTTCGCCGGAGGCCACCATGAAACACCATTTTGACTGAGTCGCCTAAGATATCTGTGTTACGCCAGTTTTCCAATCCGACTCGCACTGCAGAGAGCCTATTTTCTTCTTCCCTTTTAAGATTTGCCGAGTCTAAAACAGAGGAGGAGAGAATGGAAATAAAAAAAAAAACATGTAGTTTAAAGCAAATTTAGACACAGTGCCTGGGTTTTTTGTAGGCCTACTGGGAATCTCGTTCCCGTAAGAAAAAAAGTTTCAACGCAACCAAGCTTATTGCTTCGTGAGCGGATCTGGAATATGAGCAAACCCGCATGGGCTCAGCTGGAGTTCCGGGCTGTGCTTGGCACTCTCTGGCGGCTTGCGCCATTAATCCCAATAAAACAAACAAACAAACCAAATGAGCACAAAACGGCAAGTTTAAAGCAATTCTTGAACCTTACATTATTCTCCTCCCTCAAGACCTCGTGGCTTTAGTATATGTCACTAAATTAATCATACCACGATGTGCCACATCTTGAACACATTCAGATACTTTTGTTGAGAGCAGTTTTTTTTTTCGATATATTTTTAGAAATTCATTTATCTCTTTCTTTATTTGATTTATTTAGAATAAGTACTTATATTGATTATTTTATCATGGATCCACTGAAAATCAGAAAAATGCACCAATACCTTGAATTTCACTGGATTTTGATATCAACTGCACGCTCCTATTTAACCTCCACTGTTTCCAGGTCCGGGATTAATGTCGCATAATTATTTTCTCTTTTCCCATTTTAGTTATATGACCAACTTTTTACGTAAACGTTATAGTATATATCAATTACATATGAAAATGTATTGCTAAAATGCATTGTAAGAAATTTTTATCGCATTTTCTTGAGATGAAAAGGAAAAGGTATACTTAGCAATATTTTTAGGATTTAGATGATAAAATAGAATTATATACGTGCTGAAGCACGCGGGACAGAACGGGAGGGCCTTTTCCCACTACACGCCGGGAGCCTCAGAGGTTCTCAAAACTGTGAGGAGTTACTTGCAAAAATGGCTGTTATTATTAAAAATAAAGTTGGTCATGCAATCTCGATCGTTCTTGTCCCCCAGGATTTCGACTTCAATGAAACAGTATTGTGAAATAAATTTCGCTCAGTCAGTCATATTTTTTCTGCAGAGACATAACTTATTTAAAAACAACTTAGTGAATTCATGCAATGCATTGATTATGATACGCTTTCCAACATACCAGAAATCATTACTCAAGTTACGAGGATAATGGCTGTGAAACAAATCTCGCACCTGTGACCTGACCTTGACCCCATTTCGACTATATTCAACAGAACCGGTTCAGTATACTTCCGGTGCAACATGAAAACGTTTTGTCGTAATGGAAGCATTTTTACGTAAGTTTTTTTTTTTTTTTTTTTTTTTGATTGGAGGTTTAACGACCACCGTGAGCAACTCAATGGGCTATAAGCAGTCGCCCGTCCCTAATTTAGGGTCACTGTTTCCAGGGAAGGGAGAGAGCCAGTGCCGCAAGACAAACACAACATCCATGCCTGACCGGGATTCCAACCCGGACCCCTTTCGGACGAATGATCAGAGGCCATCGCTTAGACCACTGCGCCACCGGGCGGCACGTAAGTTTTGATGTTTAAGGGCAATGGAATGGATCCCGCTCCTATGTCCTGACCTTTGACCCCATTTCACCCATTTTCAATAGTATTCATCCCCAGGTGGTTCCCTACCACATAATAAAATTTCATCGAAATCGAACCATTTTTACACGAGTCATCGTGCGGACAGACAGGCGGACAAAGCTGGAACTTATACGCTTATTCAACCTATGGTTGGAAAGCGTAAATGAAACTCAATAAAAACGCGTTGTACCGGATTAGGAAACCCGTTATTCTATTCTTTGACTTAGTGACCCTTTCCACCTCGGTAAAATAAAACCCTCATTGAGAGATTAAAATGTTATAGGAGTTCGTACGAAATTTTAAGAGAATCTTTTATCATTAAACCTAATTTCACGTAATGGAAAAGAAAACTCCACGAAAATAAATTAAAATATTTTGGTTAACTTGGGTAAAATAGCGATGTAATTGTGGATCTTCCTTCCGGACAGAAATTTTTGTAATTAAAGTAAGTATTTTGAAACCAGACGAACAGTGTGTGCGAAGTCAATCTCCCAGCTTAGCCTAAGACGATAATCACATTTGTTTTCTTAGGGGATTTGCTCTTCCCCAAAGGATTAATTATGGTCCGCGGAGTGTAATACGCAGAGCGATGTGTTTTGCACGCGCTTTATTTAGGAGCACGATGTAGGTCAGAGTGTTCACCAAATGTTGAGTGAGTTAATATGTCATCAGACCTAAATTGCTTCAAAGGCTCTAATGGCTCTTCTGCTCCTCCTACCCTATAGCACCGCATCTTCTGTTAATAAAACCAACAGATCTCACAAAAGAGAAAAGAACAGAGTTAATGACGAGTATCTACACTTTTCTGCATGTTCTTTCGAAAATGCTGGTCGAGTAAGGTTGTTCGAGCAAAGAAAAAATTTGAATAACCATTACGGTAATTCGATGGGATAAATTCGCGGAAAAGATCTCATACCTTCAGCAGAGCAACGTTTTCTGGAAATGAAACAACTGGGAAATGTGCTAAATGGAACTCATGTTCTCAGCAGTAATTCGTATCCAAAATTAAAAAGAAGAATAAGTATACTGCCCAATTCTCGACCACGATGAGCACATCTTTCAGTAGAAGTATGTACCTTCTACTGAATTTCACAGGACTGGATTCTCGGAAAGATCCAGAATGGCTGTGTATGAAAGTGTAATTGCCGCTGCTCTCAATCGGACACTGTAGAAGCGGCCTATGGGAGCCATTTGTCTGTTGGAGAGATGCGTTACTTAAGTGAATATACACGTTCTGATCTCGTGACGAACGGAGGTGTGTGGCAAATGTGTAAGGTGAAGCAAAATATTGTTAGTAAGGTGGAGACAAATATTCTGACAGTGTTCTAAGTGCTGGCTTCTTCCTTTTCGTCCGGAATGGATTGGGGTTCCAATGCCAATGAGGCATGGATGTTGTGTTTGCCCTACCGCACTGGCTCTCTCTTCCCTAGAACCAGTGGTCCTAAATTAGGGACGGGTGACTCATTATAGCTCATCCAGTTGAGCTATAATGAGTCGTGGTTCCGAAATGTTGCTAAAGGCTAGTATTCCCCTGAAGAAAATAGCCTTATCTTGTGATTTTCGGACTTTTGTTGAATTGTAGCACCTTTGTTTGAGACTTTTGGTTAAGGTGTACAGCTGAGCTCCTGTATGAAGTTTTGTGTCCGTTTCAGCACTTTGATTTTTAACTATTTTTACTGAATAGTTTCAATGACTCCAGAAGAGGATCTCCAGTGATGTACTTATTCCTAAATGTATGCTTTATCTTTCAACTCGCCTTTTTAGAGTTTTAAAAAAAATTCCCTTTACTTGTTGTTTATTATCTTATACACTGAGTGGCCACTTTATCATGAACACCCCCTAAGTACTTCGTTGCGCCACCTTTTGCCTTTAACACTTCGTCGATTCTTCGTGGCATGGACTCCACGAGATGTTGATAGGTCGTTTGTGGAATCTGAGACCATGCTTGATGAATAGCACTTTCCAGGAGTGTGAGATTTCAGGGTCGTGGATCCAGCTGTCTGATGGCTTGTTCAACTTCATCCCACATATTCTTAATGGGGTTGAGATCTGGATATTGTGGGGGCCACCTAAGCAAAATAAACTCACCGGCATGTTCCTGAAACCAATCCTGTACAATACGAGCACTATGGTAGGACGCATTATCTTCTTGAAAGTAGCCATCGCCATTGGGATAAACCATCCACATGACAGGATGCACTTGGTCCGCAACGATGTTTAGATATGATGTGCAGTCAGACGTTGATTAACACGAATTAAAATGCCCAAAGCATGCCAAGAAAACATTCCCCGAACCATAACGTTGCCTCCACCAGCCTGAAAGGTTGTAGCAATGCGTTTGCGGTCCATGCTTTCCTGCTGTTTCCGCCAAATTCACACTCGGCCAGCGGCATGGTGCAACTGAAAACATGATTCATCGGACCACATAATTTGCTTCCAATTATCGACTGTTCAATTCTTGTGCTCCTGTGTGAACTGGAGACGTTTTCTCTTGTTAACTGCATACAGCAAAGGTGTTCGAACAGGCCTTCGGCTGCCATACCACATCCGATACGGTGTACGGCGAACAGTACGTGCATAGATCATTTGAGGGGAACCTTGATTAACATGGTTTGCAATTTGCTACACTGTTGCCCTTCTGTTATCTGCTACCAGTCTGGACACTCTCCGTTCCGCCCGAGCAGTCACTAGTCGATGACGACCACACGTTGCACGTAGAGACCCAGTTTTTTGGCTGACAGTCCAGTCTTTAAGCACTTTAACAACAGCTGCTCTGGAACATTTCACGAATGTGGCGGTTTCAGTGATACTCGCTCCATGGCTCCGAGCTCCTACAATAATCCCACGTTGAAAGTCCATCAAATCGCATTTTTTACCCATCTCGTCACCCAAAAATCACTTCTACTACTGTCGCAAGCACGAAGCTTTCCCTTTTTATACTAACCTCGCTCTCTGGCGGCAACAGCGTGCAGCCATAGCTCATTTGCTTAAAACTGTCAGGTGGTCATAATAAAGTGGCCACTCAGTGTATATAAAAGAGGCTCTCACGACCGCCAAATCCAAATAGCGATATAACTATACCACCGAGATTGGAGGAAATGTTATCCCACACTCACCAACCCGCTTGGCCAGCGTGATGAGTTATGGTCAAACACCTCCAAAGATGATTACATAACTTAAACCTTGGCTCTAAGTCTCCGGTCGCTGGAATGTACCTGGCAAAGGCAGCTGCCAGTGCTATATGAAGAGAAAGGGTGCTAAAAATAATTGTAGGACCGGACTAGGCTACCATCTGATGCTGACCTTGGCTACATCCAATGGACGATCTCTATCTTCTAATTCAAGGCTCCTTGAATTGCTGGAAGAACTCCAAAGAATCAAGTGGGACATCGTTGGGCGAAGTGAGGTAAGAAGAAAAGTAGACCATCTCATTGAGCTGAAAAGTGGACATCTCTTCTACTATCGCTGAACAGATATTGAATTTTGGGTCACCCTAAAATGCGAGGCCTTAGGCCCGGACCTTGCGGGCCTAGGCGTACACTACGAATTGACAACAACGCTGTATCAATTCTCTCAAATTTGCAACATAACAGGTTACGAATAAAAGAATGAAAGAATCGTGTATTTTTGGTAACCTGAAATTAAAGTTTTAACGTGTGACTGCAAAGAAACGTATAAATGAATTACGTATAATGGAGCTAAAACGTGTTAGAAACTACAGTAGAATATTGAGAGTAACGCAGAATTACGTATAAAAGTGGAAAACGTATAACTGAGAAACGTATAGCGGAAGTTCCGCTGTACTTTGAACGTATAAAAGTGCAAAATGTATGTCTGAAAAACGTATAAGCGAGCTTCCATTGTACTTTGAACGTATAAAAGTGAAAAACGTATAGCTGAGGTTCCACTGTACTTTGAACGTACAAAAGTGAAAACGTATAACTTAGAAACTTACAACCGAGGTTCCACTGTACTTTGAACGTATAAAAGGGAAAAACGTATAACTGAGAATATATAACCGAAGTTCAACTATACTGTGAACGTATAAAAGGGAAAAACGTATAACTAATAAACGTATAACCGGGGATTCTATTGTTCATTGAACGTATAAAAGTGAAAAACGTATAACCGAAGTTCCACTGAACCTTGGTTATACGTTAAAAGTGAAAACGTATAACTGAGAAACGTAAGACTACTGTTCCGTGTAAAATTGAAAAACGTATGACTGAGAAACGTATAACTGAAGTTCCGCTGTACTTATCTTGGGATGTTTCTCTTTCTGCTGTTTGTAACAGGATTTAGTCTTTAAAACGCCATATCCTAATAGCGTGTCTTCTTGTTTTGCTCCTTATACATTACAGTTATTCAGTACGAAACAAGAACAGCCTTCATTCGACAATCTAGAATGCATGACGAAATTTTTTAAGGGAGACATTCCATTTCAAAGTTGAAGGGAATAAAGAAAGGCCGTTATTTCTGAGCCAAAAGAAAACAAGGATTTCGAAAAGGTTTCTTTGTGATTAATGTTGCGTAACCCAAGAACTGTTCGCTCAAATGGTTTCTTCTTCGAGAATCGATCCGTACAGAGGCATACAACGCCGTTTCCATCCAAAAGAATTGTTTCTAGAACGCAAAATACGCCACATTTTCAGAGGCTCAATTTCTGTCCTATATGTATCCTTTATGTGTTCGATAAATTCTTGCAGATTCCATGGGTATCATGAGTTTTTTTCTTTATTCCTTTATCATTTTCTTTTTTTTTTTTTTTCATTTCCTTTCGTCTTTTTTATTTGAATGTAATGTACTCCGTTCTAAAAAATGAAAAAAAAATGATCAACGGAAAAGAATTTTCCATTTTTTCGAATAAGAAAAGAGGTTTTAATGTTGCGCTAATTTGCGCACGCCCGAATTACTTTAGGAAACGCATATCTGGTGTTCATAAATGCGATATGCGTTTTTATTTCGCATGACAAGTCACCAGAGAACCAACGACTGAAGACTATCATTCGTCTGAGATGGGGTTCGAATTCGAACCCTTGTGAGGCATAGATATATTTTTTTCTTACGGCACTGGCTTTCTCCCTTCCCTGGAACCAAGACCCTAAATTACGCGCCGGAGACTGCTTATAGCCTATTCAGTTGCTCATAGCGATCGTTATACCCCTGCAGACAAACAAAAAATTGCCCTGTCTAGAAAGAGTGACCAAAAGAAACTAAAAATCATCAGACACAAATGCTAAATAGAATATGAAATGAAAGATGCGTTATTTAATTTCCAACGCAACACATCAGTTTGACAAGCTACAAAACAGTGTCACGTGACAGTAAGTAGCTTGATGCGATCAGATACACGACGCAGCGCGGAGTGACACAGCACTCTAATGGTGTACTGGGGTATCTGGAACAAAACAACGATTACCTGTTTCCTAAGTAAACGTTGTAAGAAATTATACGAGCGGTTTTTTAAATAAACAACAAATAATTACATCCGTTATTAAAAAATGTATAACACTTGTAGTTACAATAAGCGCAACATTACTTCCAGGACGTCTACCAAATGAATAATTCTGATTGCGTCTGAGTAGTCGCCCAATTTCGATCCAAAAAAGGTTTGTTTCCGTTCCGATATAAAAAGTCCGTTCCGTTCCGACCTAATGTGCGGGAAAAATAATTAATTTCCACTGCGATGAGAAAATTTGGGTTTTAGTTCCGTTCCGATCCGGTGTGTATCAATTTTACATGCACAATTTTCTCAGTGTGGCTTCAGTTAAATCCTGTTTTTCTTCCCATGTGTTTTCTAAAAACAATTTTATATCATATGCGAATTAGTTCCTATCAAAAAGGGAAATTCTACAACAAAAAGAAAGCAAAAAATCGTCAAGAGACATGGACGTATGTCTCTGACGTAAAAGGAACATTTTAAATAAAATTTTGAGGCGGGAGACAGTGTGTGTACAGAGGAACAAGATGGATGCGGGTCTACAAAGCGACGTCTTCGGCAAGCCGTTCTTTGGCATACATTCATGAGCAAGATCATTATGACCAGACCGGTTTGCTACGACATTATGACCACATTATGTACTACGATATCATAACCATTATGACCACAGCTGTTTGCTATGGCATTATAACCACTCCTGCGTGCCACGATTTATGACCATTATGACTACACCTGTCTCCTACGTGCAGCCATATCACCACGTTTTGTGACATAACTATACATAGCAGTAATGACATTAAATGGAGCTAAAAATATATGTATGCTATATTGACAAAAGTCACCGTACACCTAGAAGAGAAACACAACATAGCATTTATTGACATACATTAGTACGGTGTCAGTTCACTTTTAGCTGAATGCATGCATGCACTGTCTCTTTGAGACATGCTTTCGACAAGGTTTTGGAACACAGGGATAGGTATGCGCTTCCATTTAGTTCATAATGCTGCCGCTAACAGTTCCTTAGTAGTAGGCCTTAGTTCCAAACTTCTTATGCGGTGCTCTCATTCATGCCATAGGTGCTTTATCGGATGATTAAGATCAGGGCTCTGTACTTGCTAGTAAACACACGATACGGAATTAACGCAAACTATGCCGTAACAGACCTTGCTTTATGGATCGGTATTGTCCTGCTGGTACCAACAAGGCTCGGTTCCACAGTATTGCCACAGTGTTGGTAGGGCATAATTGTCCAGAATATCGAGGTAGACGTGCTGGCTAACAGGTTTGTCCCCGACAACCAATGGGCCGGGACCATAGAACGAAAAACAACCACACACAAGTACACTGCCAGCGCCAAACTTGACCTTATGAACAGTACCTTGCGGTACATAGCGTTCCCCCGGCTGCCGCCCTACCCACACACGACCATCAGAATGATAGATCGTGTATCTGGATTCATCAGTAAATAGGACCCGTTTCCATTGATCTACGGTCTACGATAAATGTTCTTTAAACCATGCTAAACGACGAGTAGCATTCCGAATGGAGATGAAAAGCTTATGAGCAGCCGCACGACCACGGTAACCCATGGAATGAACTTCTCTGCGAATGGTACGTGTACATACCGAGGTACCAGCATTTCTACTCACCTGTGCACTGAGGTCTTGTGCAGTGCTCCGTCGATTAGCTGTAACGACTCTCTTGAAGCTCCGACGTCCTCTATCACTGATTTTCTTTGGTCTGCCGGTACGTTTTGCTGCTTCAGGCACGCCATGTGTCTTCCACTTTTCAATACATACAAAACAGTTGATTTGGGTATGTTTAAACAACTCTTGGTTTCCCTTATGGATAACTCACTAATATAACACCCAATAATCTTTCCTTTCTCAAAGTCAGTTCTCTCTCGCCGTGGCATTTTCACTCAACCTCACAGTGCGATATGACGCGGTCAGCTGTTTTTATACCGTTTTGCAGTTGTACCGCGCATCTTAACAACGCAGGGGATCCGTTCATTTGCTTTTGGAGGGCTCTGTCCGGTGACTTTTTCAATATAATGTATGTCTTATCATTTCATGTGCTCCGTGGCCAACAAATTTCCCCGATTTAAGACCCATTGAACGTATGTGGGATGCAGTGGAACGTAAAATTTTTTTATTACGTCAGCGAGATGCCCCATCGCCGGACTCCGAGATTTCTTACTGTTCAGCGGGCAGAAATACTTGTGGACAACTTCCACGATCAGGTAGGGTCGATGCCGGGACGCCATGGCAATGTGTATAACGCACTTTGTCTTTCCGCTGTATTTCACATAGTCCTTACGTCAGTAATTACGTTATGTGTTCTAAAGTCAATGTAATATTAGAAGGTACTCATACGCATTACAAGAAAGAGGTCAATTGTAGTACTCACAAATACGTTTATTTTACTTGCATAGTTTGTACTCCACACTCGCATCCGGTTTGTTGGAGTACTCAATACAGTATCAGGGATTTAACATTCAATCGCAGCATAACAGCAGGTCTATCATTAATAACATCAATCCCTGTAAACAACCGCTGCACAGCCTTTTTATTTATTGTTCTTATCCGGCCACACATACGTCACTCTTGTTCCGACTTCAGTGTGTTGCTAACATCATTCTTGTTTGAGGGAAAAGACATAACGTTAAGTTTGGAAAGTGTAAAAGAGAACAAACTCAAATTTACATCGAAAAAGAAACTGAAAAGGAAAGTTAAAATAGAAAATACGTTGCATGTGTTATGGCGAACTTGTAGGTATTAAGAAGCTGGTCATAAAATCATGGTTCTTGAGTTTATACACGATCGTATCAGAATAACATGACCACCTACCTAATAATGAGATTAACCACTCTTGGCCTACATGACGCCGGAGAGACGGCATGGCATGGGCTCAATGAGGCACTGGAAAGTTTTCCGAGGCACACGTGCCCATTCGGACTGCAGAAGAGCACTGAGGTTCCGGAGCTGACGTGGTTGTGGGTCGGCACGTCGAACCTGTCGATCCAATTAGTCCCACAAGTGCTGTATGGGATTGAGGTCGGGCGATATCGCCGGCCAAGGGAGAACGGAGACATCGTTGTCGTGTTCCTGGAACCAGTCACGCACCACCTTAGCGACGTGACACGGCGCATTGTCCTGTTGGTAGACACCATCACCACCAGGAGACACGTGCAACATGAAGGGATGCATGTGATCAGCGAGTATGAGCAGGCAGCCATTGGCGTTCAGGGACACATCCAGTGATACCATCGGTCCCAGGTCATAACAGGAAAACATGCCCAGACATGCAAACTGCCACCTCCCGCCTGTAACTTGACCGACAAGCGTGACCGGATGTTGGTTCTTGTGTGTCTGACGCCGTATCCGCCACCGCCCGTCACTTGTGAGGAGTAGAAGCCTTGATTCGTCGGGGACGGTAACTTTTTTCCACTCTTCCACTGTCCAATGACGATAGTCCCATGCTAACTGCAGGCGTTGTTGCTGATAGACCTGGGATAACATTGGCTCCTTGACACAGCGTCGATTCCGAAGATCCATGCGTAACAGGGTTCGCTGTACTGTTATCGGGGACACGTACCTGGGTGCCGCAACTTTCATTTGCATGATCAATATCTGCACTGTTGCGCGTCGATTGCCCTTTACCAGTCAAGGGAAGCGACGTTCTCCTCTGGGGTCGATGGCCTTTGGGGCTTCACAGTTATGACGTCATGAGCTACTCGGTGTGCCCGCGGTCCATTCTTGGTACACCCTTACTACAGCACCTCGCGAGCAGCCCACGGAGTCTGCTGTTTATGAGATACTTCCACTCTTGGAGCTGTATCCGATGATTATTCCTTTTTTTAACGTCCGTCAAGTCACTACCTCTGCCTATTGTGCTCAAGTGACGCACTATGGCTCATCTATCTTTGCCGACCGCTTATATCTCCGTGTGGTCGACCTCATCACGTGCACTCTATGACGCGCCAGGGCGGGTACGCCGTGATTCCGGGGGTGGTCATATTATTCTTATACGACTGCGTATTTAATTAAATTTCATGAAGTTTTATAAAGCCTACAAATTAAATTTCATGAATATCAGAACATCGCAAATGCATTCTTTTCAGAGAATAAAACTGTCTCCATTCAGAGCTTTTAATTTTAGCTATCTGATAAACGAGGCAAGGATTTGAAATGCCTCAATCCCTCTTCCCTTACATTTCTAAGGATTAGCATTAACTAATTTATGTACGAGTGTTAAATTTCCTACAATGGATCCATCATTTCCAAGTGATGCAATTTCAGAACGCAGATCGATAATAAAACGCACATTGTTTATTCGCAGAGAAACGCTGTTTATAACAGTTCAATCCATATCTAGATTTGATGATACTTAGAATAAATATTCTTACCCCTGCGCATAAATATGAACTTCGGTTAGCTCCAATCGGTCTCTCTGCTGACTTATTTACACGTGTTCAGCTAAAGTCTTTATTCTGCAAGTCACTGTGTGCGTTAAGTTATGGATTCTCAATTTTATGATGCGTGCTCTTCACGCAGCTCTCTTATGCAATCTCTATCCGCTCGGATAACTGCAAGCTTATCCAAAAAGCTTCTACGTACACTTCCGACAATCATTAAACGAAGTAGTCTGAATCTCGCCGCTTCAGAAATGCCATTAACTCCAAATTACCATTGGAACTGAATTTTCATTAAAAGCGAGCGTAATGCTACAGAAAAAGCATCAATGCCAGATCTCTTGAAGAAAATGTATTTCACTGAAAATATGTCAGATGCAGACGCCCTTCGCAAACTATAAAATATTGCGTACAAAGAAGTATAAGTGGATATGTTGCTGTATATACAATCTTTGCAAACTAAAAAAAACAAGTTAGTAAAATCATGCTATGCGTTGATTATGATACGCTTTCCAACATACCAGAAATCATTATTCAAATTATGAGGGCAATGGCTGGGAAATAAATTTCGCTCCTGAGCCCTGACCTTTGACTCCATTTCGATGATATTCGACCGAACCGGTCCTGTATACCTCCGGAACAACATGACAACGTTTTGTCGCAATCGAAGCATTTTTAGTCAAGTTATGAGGATAATGGCTGTAGGGCAATGGAATGGATTCCGCTCCTTTCTCCTGACCTTTGAGACCATTTCGATTATACACTGCTGGCCACCCAAAATGCAACACCAAGAAGGACACGAGATAGCAAAGCCAGATTTACTGGACACATAACAACAGATACAAAGATGAAACGATTCAGCTTACAGGCCCGTGCGACTTGCGGAACACGCAGACATCAATAGTTCGTGTGCCCCCCCCTCCCCCTGGCTGGCAATAATGGCCACTACACGCCGCGGCATCGAACCAAAGAGGCTTTGGATGTGGGGTTGGGGTGTTTCGGTCCAGGCTGCTTCCACACGTAGCCCCAGTTCATTAGGCGTAGCCGCGGGTGGTGCTTGCCTGGCCACTCAGTTGCCGATCAGCGACCAGACGTGTTCGATAGGCGACATATCGGGAGAACAGGTGGGCCACGACAGCAGTGACACCTGGTGGGCCGGGAAGAATTGTTGTACGATGCGTGCCATGTGCGGGCGCGCATTGTCCTGTTGAAACGTGGCCGCTGGCAGGTCCTGCAGGTAAGGAAGGACTACAGGCTCCAAAACGTCGGAGATGTAGCAGTGGCTCTTGAATGTACCGGCGATGTGTACCAGAGGCGTGCGGGTGTCGTATCCAAATGCGCCCCAAACCATAATGCCAGGCAACGAACCGGTATGGCGATTCATAATGCAGGCGGCATACAGTCTCTCGCCGCGGTGCCGCCACACGCGGATCCGACCATCGTGGTGTTGCAGGCAGAAGCGGGATTCGTCGGAGAAGCCAGTGTCATGTCATTCCGTAGTCCAAGTGCGGCGTTCAACTGCACACTGCCGCTTCACTCGCCGGTGGTGTAACGTCAGCGGTAATTGGAGCAATGGGCGCCGTGCAACAAGTCCCTGCTCCTGCAGACGACGTTGAACGGTACGTGCTGACACAGGTTGTTGCGCAACACACCCTAATTCCTGCGCTAACGTTCGTGATGTGGCGGTGCGAGCCGTCAATGCCCGCCGCACAACACTCCGGTCCTCTCGTTCGGTAGTGTGCCGCGGCTGCGGCAATCACTCACGTCGGTCCGTCCGTCCGTCCCTCCTGCACCCATCGAATCCATACTCGTCTCACTGTGGCTGGATGTCGTCCCACACGGGCATCGATGTCTCGGTACGATAAACCGCTGTCGCGATAAGCCACTATTCGTCCTCTGTCGAAATCCGAAACGTGCTGGAATGACTGCCGTATTATGCGACGAGGCATCAGGAAGCTTCCCACGCACAGGTCCTGCAGCACAACACAATTCCACTACTTACCTTCAGTGCACCCTTCTTATAGTGCTTCTCGGTGGCGTGCCGGGCGCACATGATTTGCATATGCTCTGCAATGCTAATCGTTTGCATCTCGGAGACGACGCATGCTGCGAATTTCAGGCCAATCGGATGCTTCCTTCTTGGTGTTGCATTTTGACTGGCCAGCTGTGTATTAAACAGAACCAGTTCAGTTTACCTCCGGAACAACATGATAAAGTTTTGTCACAATCGAAGCATTTTTAGGTAATTTGTGACGCATAAGGGCGATGGAATGAATCCCGCACCTACAGTAGTGCCCAAAATTGTGGAAACCTTTTGAAAATAGTGTATTTTTGAGGTTCGATGGCTCATAACACCACTTTTTGGTACGGAGTAATACCATGAAATTATATATCAATGGAAAGATAATTTCATCAAGAATGTAATGCAATAAATTTTATGAAGGATTTTGTATTAGAACAGCAGTTATAAAAAAGAAAAGTGAAACACATCTTTAATTGAGTCTGTAAGGGCCGTATGGCACCATGTCTTCACCAATGGACAAGTAGAGAAGCTTATTACTTCCATGCTAAGAAGATGCACTTTGTTACTCTGGTTATCCAATTAAATATTAAAGCGTATTTTGCTTGTTGGTAAGTCATTTCAAGTATCCTGCAAGTGTCAATAATGTACTGTACAGTAATTTTACGTTGCACTAATTTCACAAATTCCAGTATTTGTTGCTTTTTATGACTAGATGCTGTACTTTTACTTGTAACTTCACCTCTATAACTGGTAATAACATTCTGTAAACATATTTGATTTCAGCATAACATTTCCTTTAAAATGATGTACAATATGTATTCCTGATTGTACCATTACGCTGTATAAGTTTACTTCAAACATCAAAAATTTGGTTATCTGTCTACTGGTGCAAGACGTTCGGCCACGATTGCAAGTCACAAATGACATTTTTTCTTCCAACTCTTTTTATAGCCGATTCAGGCTATAGCTTCCCCCATCTCTTTCCAAACGTTCATGTCTTGCGCTTGTCTATTCCACAGCTTTCCTACAGTTTTGTTTATATCATTCATCCATCTTCCATCTGGTCTTCCTACTATTGCCTTTCCTTATATGGTCCCCATTCTGTTATTATTTCAGTTCTAAATCGGTTACACTGTTATTCTGTAATGTACACTTTCTAATGAAAATACTGTAGATCCGGAATAACGAGCTCGTTAGAGTGATCTCTGATTTAACGAGCAAAACAGGAACTTTTATTTAGGAAGATATCGGATTTCACAGGGGACAGGAAGTGGAAGCTTGTAACTTTCAACCAGCAAATAAACAAAATTTAATAAAATTTCATATTTCACAAGGCAGAGAACATCTGCTGCGCGCTGTCCTGGAATACAGGAATAGAAATGGTGGGATACAGGACTAAATTGAAACACCTCAGGGAAATCCTTGCGTGTTAGGGGAAGAACGTTGATAGAAAAGCAATGAGTAATCCAAATATTCAAAAAGCGAATTGTGCAAGAGACTCTCTTTGGCACCCACTCCAAGCGACTGTGCATTTGGTGTATAGCGTCACTGGAGTTGAAAGCAGGAGACCTACTCCTAGGCAAAAGAGAAGAAGAGTAGGTCTCCTACATGTAAGTGGATAACAACAACTGTAGAAAGCGATCGGCGAATAATGAAAAGGAGATGAAGCCGGAGGGGAAACGGGAGATAAGTTCTGGAATTGTGTTCACTGTACCTTTCACCCTCCAAATGAGCGTTGCATAAGGAGGATCGGAGCTGCTTTTGCTTCATGTGCGTTGTATAGTTAAACAGTAGCCACTTCCCCGTGACCGCAAAATTAAATATACCAGAAAAATTTAATTAACTATGGTATTAACCCTCCAGGTGGCAGAAGCTTTGGAAGAGGCAATGCGAAATTTTGTTGACATATATAACAGGAGTCTCCTCTAAAAGCATCCTATCTTTCAATAATGTTCGACGTCATTAAGATGCGCGTATATGCGTTCTCGCCAATGTGAGCCTGACAATGTTTTTACGAAGCAATATTGCGTTCTTACCGCTTTTGGACAGGTTTTCCGTGAACGTATTATTGTGTCGTGGCTGCTTTGGGCAAGGAAATCTCTGAACGTATATATGCATGCTTGCCGCCTGGAGGGTTAATGAACGACGGTTGTACCAAAAGTAATGCAAAAGTGGGCATAACTTTTTTATTAACTGACAGAGGGCGTTCAACTCCCACATGATGGTAGAGTAACTTTTTCACTGTACAAAGGTACTACTCAATACAGCCTCCATCACAAGCAATGTATTTACGCCATCGTTGAACCCCACTCTCGAATCCTCTTCGAAAACATTCAGGTGTGGACTGTTGTACCAACTTCTTCACTGCCACTTTCACCTCGTCTTTGTCATCAAATCGTTGTCCTCAAATCGTTGTCCTCGGACATTGCCCTACATTAGACCAAGCAGTGGAAGTCGGAGGGCGCCAGATCTGGGCTGTACGGTGGATAGGGGACAACAGACGAGCCTAATTTGCTGATTGCCTGATTTGATGTCAAATATGCCTGTGGTCTCGCATTGTCTTGATGAATGTGGATCCTTTTCAGATTCTTGTTCTCCCTCTTCGTCCTTATGGCTTCTCAAAGGTTCTTGAGTGTCTCAATGTGATACTCACTGGTCACGGTACGACGACGGTCCAGAAAATCAAGGAGAATGACACCCCTGTCACCCCATTAAACGGTCGCCATGACTTTCTGTGCTGATCGCTGGCTCTTGAACTTCTTAGGCCATGTTGAAAAGGTGTGACCATCTTCCATGGATTGATTCAGTTTCCGGATCATAAGGATTCGCCCACATTTCGTCCTCTGTCACCAGATAAAAAAAAAACTATTTTCATTGGCTTCAAAGGCTTCCAGCTGATCCAAGCAGACTTCCACCCTTCTTTCCTTCAAATCGTGGGTTAAATGCCGAGGTCCTCATTTTGCATACGCTTTCCGATACCCTAAGCCTTCCACCATCTTTTGTATGGCATTGTAACCACAGTCCAGTTGTGCAAAAAGCTCTCGGATTGTGACTGGTCTCTCCACGCGACTCACTCAATTATCCACTCACTGATAATTGGTGTCAGTGGTCGAAGATGATGGTCTCCCACTGTGTGATTTGTCTTCAATGTTGGTCTCCCCTTCTTTAAACTCCTTCATCCATCTGTGCATATTACTGTTGTCAATGGTGTCATCTCCATAAACATTCTGTAGTCTTCTATGGATGTCGGACAGCCTGCATCTTTCTTTCGTCAAGAACTCAATGACAACACGTTGCTTCTGCTTGGAATCCAATATTTACCTGCAATGAAGAACAAGGGTTACTATAGAGGAAGAGTTATTCTATCAACATGTGCAATTTGAACCACCTCTGTAAGTACATAAAAACGTTATACCCAGTTTTGCATTACTTTAGGTACAACCCTCGCAGTTAATTAATTAAATATTCCAAATCCAATTGTTTTACGGATTTGCACAGGTCACAAAAAGTTAGAGATATTGCGATTTCGAAGGAAAAACGTGGTGATAAGCAAATTTAGCGACTACTGGAGCCCGGTTATCTGTGTGAATAGCTACGTCATATTTGAATTAGCATCATGACAGTGTAAGAGAGTAATTCAACGAGGATGTTTAAAGAGGAGAAATAGATCATAACAATTCGTGGAATTGTGTCCATTTCCCCTTTCATCCTCCAAGTGAGCGTTGCATTGGAAGAATCGATGCCGCTTTTGTTTCATGTGCTTGGTGTAGTTAGACAGTGGTCAGTCTCAGGCGACCGTAAAGTTGAATGTAATTGAAAGTTTTAATTAATGGACCACACTACTAATATAGTTATTTGAATTTTTAGGTATATCAATTTGTTATGGATACATGATATAAAAGCATATGCATATGTTCCCTGGTGAGAATGTTCCCCAAAAATCGGATTTAGCGAGTCCCCGAACTTAACTAGTGTTTTTGTCGTACCCGAGCTCCTTGCTATTGTAAGAGGATTCTATTGTATTGCCCTTTAAAACTTGGACACTATTTCGCATCACGACCTTGAAGTTCAGAATGACAAAAAACAGCTTATCTGAGAGGAATTCTTATTTTACACAGTCGTATCACATTATTGTGAGCACATCCTACTTCTGATGTCAACAGCGCGTAGCCGATGAAAGAAAGCACGTGTCGTGAGCTGGCTTGGAGAGTATATAAGGTGTGCTGTAGGCATTCTAAAAACATATCACTCGTTTTCTTTCATGGATAAAAGAAGCGATTCATCAGATTTGCAAATAGGGATGATTCTCGGCTTTCCGGCCAAGGGTGGCAGTATTTCTGAAACAGCGCAGTTTGTGAACTGTTCGCGTGCTGCTGTGGTTAAACTGTATCGTGATTGGAGAAATGGCACCATTGCGAATAAGCGACGTGGAAATTGCGCAGCACCACATGTTATTGATGTGAGAGGTGAACGTCGGCTACGAAGGTGCGTGCGGGCCGAACGACACGCTACGGTAGAGCAACTAGCTAGCCGAATGAACCCGGGGGCTACAAGAAGTGTGTCTAAAACGACAGTTCAGCGAACCCTGTTGCGTATGGAGCTTTCGTGCAGACGGATGGCCACTGCATCCATGCTAACGAAGGTGCATCTGCAGAAAACGCGAAATTGGACCTCAGCTGATTCTTAAAGGATTGGTGTTTCCGATGAGTCACGTTTTCTGCTTCATCGAACGGATGGACTTTGGTGTATAAGACGAGAACCATCGGAGAACAACATTGCTGGAAGAACACAAGCTGATGGGTGCATCGTTATGGTCTGAGGAATGTTTCCGTGGCATTCTCTAGGTCCACTCATACCTGTGGAAGGCACTATGGGCCGAAATCGTCATGAATCCATCCTTGCAGACCACGTACATCCATACATACTGATTGTCTTCTCTGGGGCGGTAGGGATCTTCCAGCCCGCCAATGCGACGTGTCACACAACTAGAAATGTCCAAGATTTGGCTGGAAGAGCACGATGAAGACTTCAAAGTACTTCCCTGGCCCCTAATTCCCGAGATTTAAATTCAATTGAGTATCTGTGGGACCACCGCGATCGTGTTGTTTGCTCTATGGATCCTCCACCACGCACCCTCTAGCAGCTGTCAGATGCACTGCCGTCAGCATGGCTCCGCATACCTGTGAACACCTTCCAGCACCTTATTCACTCCCAGATCGTCTAGCTGCTGTCCGCGCTGTACACGGCGGTTACTCTGGGTACTAGCTGGTGGTCACAATAATGTGACTCGACCGTGTAAAAGTTAATGGAAATTTAGCATGGTTTCTAAATGGTCGATTTTGAACACTATGAAGAAATATATTATTTTGTTTTGTTGGAAAACCAGCTGCTATGGAACATTCTGCGCAGTTTGATTGTGAGAAAGGACAATTTAATTATACTCGACATTATTTCCACATATATATATATATAAAGCGAGAAGAATGGCTTTGTTTATGGCTTTGGATAATGGGTTGTCATGATCTGATACCCTTAGGTCACAGCCGATATCTGTTTTTATGGCTTCTGTGAGAACCCGCGAGAATACTGTGAAATTGCCTATTCATGATGTTATACGTAAAGCTGACTGCTTTGTAATGGTCTTATATGCATTACATTAATAGAGATTTACAGGAAATCCTTATACCGTCAAGTCGCCATAAAAACGCGGAACGTTGACATATATAACCGAAATCTTTCACCCTGTAACTGTCAGAAGCCAAAAGCTGAAATTTCACATTAAACGTATCATAAAAGTACATCCTATCATAAAATATTATTTTGATGATTAATTTGTCTGAATTGTCAAAGACATTCCGTTCTTGTTATGCAACTAGTGTGGTATTCTCTGTCGTATAAATTTATGATGTTATTTCTTCTTACTTCTTTTTCTCTTTTCTCAGTGAATGTTTTTTGTCCTTTATCGTATCTTTATTTTCGCGATAACTTAAATGCAAAATATTTCTTATTCTTGTGTTTTCTCCCGCTGACTACTAAGTATTAAAATTCTGCTTGGAGACCGCTTCTTCATCTGATGATGTTGTTTTTCTCTTTTCTTGAGGCTACTCAAAAGTTGAGCTGAGCGATTCCTCTTAGCCGCAGATGCATGCATTGTTATTTGAGCTATCAATGAAACAAATACTTATGTGTGTAGATTTGCCAAAAAAAAAAAAAAAAACACAGTTTATTTCTATTTTCAGTAAGTGTCTTGTTTCCGTGCAATTATGCAGAATTTCAGTGGCCAGAAGATGTTGTAACCGTAGATATAGCATTTGTAAAATGTAGTTGTGTTTAATGAATTTAGAATACACGTATGAACCGAAATTTTTTAGAACACACTACACTATCTACCAACAAGTAATTGGACACCCCTGCAATCGACGATATCTGCGGTCCTGATACACGTCACGGCCGCCGCCGTTAAACATCGTGTGGGAAACAACAACGCAACCAGTCGCATGCAAGATGCCACGCAGTTCGGAGCTCTCTGATTTCGAGAAAGGTGTAATCGTCGGGTATCACAGAAATGGCCGACCCATACGTGACATATCCAGCGAGTTGAAGTACCCAAAATCGACAGTGGCCTACGTGATTGGCAAGTGGAAGATGAGAGGTGACTGTCGGAATGTGCCCCGACCCGGCAGACCCACAAACCTGGGAGTTAGAGACCGACGGGCGCTGGCCAGAGAATTTCGAAAGAATCGCACCAAATCTATGGGCCACATCCGCGAGGAGTTTCAACAGGCATCCGGGAGTGTTCTTTCGAAGAATGCCATCCGTAAGGAAGCCCATCTGCTCGGTTATCATGGACGTGCTGCCGCCCACAAGCGTTTGATCACCAAGTACAGCAATAGCGCTGCTCGGCTAACGTGGTGCAAAGAACGTCGACAGTGGACCGTTGAACAGTAGAAACAGGTTCTCTGGAGGGACGAACCAAGGTTCATCTTCTACCTTTCGTATGGCAGGGTCTGGGTTTGGCGTCTGCCTGGAGAACGCCTCCTGCCAGAATGTATTGTGCCAACTGTGAAGTTCGGCGGCAGTGAAATTATGCTATGGGGTGTTTCTCCTGGTATGGCATGGGACCCTTGGTCGCAATTCCTGGTAGACTCAACGCCGAGACCTACTGCACCATTTTGGATGACCATGCGCTTCCTACGTTGTGGCAGTTTTACAGGGTGGACCCATGTTACTTTCAGGATGACAATGCCACCTGTTATGTTGCGAGGTCCACCATGGCTTGGTATGGTGACAATGAGGTTAATCGAATGGACTGGCCTGCGCTGAGCCCGGGCCTTAACCCTATCGAGCACCTCTGGGACGAGTTGGAGCGTCGACTTAAGGGGTGCCCCCACCGTCCGAAATCGGTGAAGGAACTGATATGTCTTCTCCAAGCCGAGTGGAAGAAAATACCGCTAGCCGTCGTACAACGCCTGGTTGAGAGTATGCCCCGGGGGTCGCAGCTGTAATCGCCGCTCGTGGAGGCTCCACCAACTATTAAAGGTGAATAAACTTCGTTTTCCTTTGCTATCACAGGTGTCCAATTACTTGTTGGTAGATAGTGTATATCGCGTTTAAACATATTTATACACATAATGTTAAACATCTGACATATTTTCGTTTCCATATGTGAAATAAAAATAGTAAAAACAGGCCGTCTGTCTATGGGTGTTTTGGTCACCCGCAGAAATAAAATGCTGAATGTAGAGGGCTGCAGTTTGGCATAATTTCGCAGAAGCACCTTAAAGCCTCCACCCCCCCCCCCCCCACCCCACCACCCCACACACACATTTTTTAAATTAAAATTACAAAAACTTAAATATTTTTAAATTTAAGTTTCCGAAATTTTAATTACCGTTTTGCTGATCTGTGCAGGAACACTTAACAGATTAAACAGAAGCTACAGATAGATGTTAGCACATTCGTTCTCTTGAGAAGCTGGCTTCACTTGTAACAGCAGAGCATATTATCTCTTTTGCCGAATTTAAAATATCAATAAATCTGTAAGTCAATTTAAAAAGAAAAGAGCTTATTGCGATATAAATCGTTTAATAGAGGGAGTGGCTATAACTGTCAATCACAGTAAAAGGGAGATCACTCCATTCAAGCTGGTAAACTTCGTGTCTGCGTTTTGCATATTTTTTTCTTTCTATATGGTCTAGTCTTTAATGGTGAGCATCTTTAGCTCAAGAATTTCAGGAATGAAAGAGTATTTTGGCTGTAGTCGTCCCTGTGCGTTGATGTGCGGATTAATACTTGCTGCAACAGATAGTAATTGCTTCCGTGCGGTGCCTCGCACTATACGAATCGCATGTTTTTTATATAATAACCAACGGTTTACTTACATATGCTGAACGGCATTATAATTAAATGCCCACGTGGACAAAAGTGATTGGACACCCACACGCATGCGCAATGGTAGACTCCCGCAGCAGACGCGTGGTAGATAAGATATAGAAACGGGTACAGGAGCATGCTCAGATCAATCGCTTGAGTGACTAGCCGGAGAGAGCTCTCCGAGTTTGAAAAGGACATTATAATAAGCTGCCCAATATGAGGCATGAGCATACGAAGCATTGCTGATGTCAGACAGGTCGCTAAATCGACTGTGACCTTTGTCACCAACAAATGGAAGAAGACGTGCCATTGCATTGCAGGAAGCCAAGGAAGTCACCTTTCCTTGCACGACCCACGAGATTGCAACCCAGAGACCGGAGGGTGCTTCTGAGGGTGATCCGGAAAACCAGCTCCCGACCAAGCACATGCCATTGCATATGAGTTCCAGATGGCCTCAGATGTTATGGTCTCCACCAAGACCTTTTGAAGAGAGGCCCATTAACTTGGGTATCATGGTCGAGCAGTCGCCCATAAACCTCTCATCACAAAGACCAATAAATCCACGCGGCTACGATGGCGCCAACAGCACAAGAATTGCAAACTGGAGCCAATTGAGCAGATGTTATGGAGTGACGAGTCCCGCTTCACATTATTGCAATCGGATGGACGTGTCTGGGTTTGGCGGTTCCCTGAGAACATCTGCTTCCGGAACGTACAGTGCCGACTCTAAAGCACGGAGGCGGTGGAGTTATGGTATGGGATGTTTCAGCTGGTACGGTGTGGGTCCACTGGTTGTTGTTCATAGCAAAATGAACTCTGTGCTGTATAGAAATATCCTAGATAACTTAATGTTGTGGCAGTTCTACGGACACGACGATTGTTTCTTCCAGGATGACAAAACCATTTGTCATGTTTCCAAGGCAAAAATGGAGTGGTATGAGGAAAATCAGGTCTCGAGGATGGACTAGCCTGCTCTCAGAGCCCTGACACCTCAATCCCGTTGAACGCCTATGGGATGAATTTGAACGATGGGTGAGGTCTAGACTAACACGACCTTCTTCACTGACAGATTTGGACGATGTACTCAAGGTGTAATGGAGGAACATCCCACTCTCCGTACTCCACGGACTTGTGGACAGTTTATCTTGCCTGGTGGCTGCTGTAATCTCTGCAAATAAAGTACCTACCAGCTACTGATGTAAATACTCTTTTTCTGTTTACTTACAGTGTCCAATTACTTTTGTACACACAGTGTATAAAATAGCCTATTGTTAATTTTGGAAAACCCCGGATAACACTGTCCTCTAAATCGAAACCTGCATTTTTAGTTGAACCCAGGAACCGCAGAAGACCCTATCCAAGTAACGATCATAATTAAAAAATGTGTAAAAACTGAGATATTAAGGAAGGAATGTCGAAAAGTTTAAAATTTATTGCAAAACATTCAGATTTGTCTAGTTGTAATATTTCAGAAAAGTGGAAATGTGGTAAAAGCTTGTGTCTTCCAGGCTATGTTGCCAAATTTGAATAAAATGAGTGCAGAGCAAAGAAATCATCCATTAGCTGAATACATAAACAAAATTGGGTTGACAACGTTTTTCAAAAATTGCATCAGAAATTTTAGTTCATATGTTCTTGCACTTTAATAAGTACCTTATTTTTATGTTTCGGATGAACTATATGAAGCTCCACTTGTCTTCAGTAGCATTCTCTCTAACCAAATCGGCATTTAAAATGTTACACTAACAATGATGGTCGCATTCGACAGACATAGCATGTGCGTAGTTTTTCATAATAAAAAACCAGTCACAGTGTGCGGTGACTAGTAAGCAGGTATTTGAGAAAACCGAACGACAGACTTATTGCCGTTCCCTAACTTCTTTCGCTTAAATTTCTTATAAGTTTCACTTTCGTCTGGATGATAATCTCTTACCCCTTGTCTTCCCATCTTTTGGTCTCTCAACAATTAAATTTTGACCTATTTTTCTCTCCTGATTTCTTTAGTTTCATAATATTTTGCTTTGAAGGGGTTAGGAAGGCGAAGGACAAGGCTCGACACAAGTGTTATGATGCCTTAGGCTTGTCTTCGAATAGACCCTCCCTCAACTTTTTCAGAAAAATGCATGCAACAGTAAGTTGACGAAGGTATTGATTTCTTTGAACAAATCTGGCAAGCTCTTTTAAAAGCAAAACCCAGGGGCTGGGCATGTAAATCTCGCAAATAGGTACGTAGGTCCTTGTAGAAATTCGTGTCTGCAAAGTGTTATAATTTGAAATATCCTGCAGGATTAATTTTTCCACTACGCTATTTCACTGGAGATACTTACGCTCTCATTCTCTTTCACTCTGGTTCCACCTTTTCGCACTGTTTCTCTGTCTCTCTGAAACCTTTTTTCTCTCTGTTTCTATCTCTCCTTTCTTTCTCCGTCTCTGGCTCTACATTTTCTCCCTGTTTATGTCTCTCGGATACTTCTTTTTTCTCCCTATTTCTCTCTCTAGTTCTTCCCTTTCTCAAGAATTGACAGAATAAACTCTGACAATTCCTTTTTTCAGAAAACAAAATTATCAGAGTTTACTCTGCTACTCTGGCAATTCTTTTTCTCTCTGATTCTGTCTCTAGCTCTCCTCTTTGTTACTCTGTCTCTCTCGAACTTTTCTTTTTCCTGTCACTCTGGTTCTTCTTTTTCTTCCATTCTGTCTTTATTCCTCTCTCTTGTTTTTCTTGTCTTTGGTTCTCTTTTCTCTCCGACTCTGTGGCTCCTGTTTTTTTTTCTTTCCAGCTCTCCTTTTTGTTAGTCTGGTTTTTTTTCTCTCTCTCTAGTTCCTCCTCTTTCTTCCTTTCACTCGATCTCGCTTTCTAGCTTTCCGCTCTTACTACTTCTTTGGCTCCTCTCTCTCTCAAGCTTCTACACCCCTCTCCCCCTCGTCTTCCTCCCTGTTTCTGTGTCTCTCTGGCACTCCTTTTCCTGCCTGTTTCTCTCTCTAGCTCTCATCTTTCTTACCCTCTGTATCTCTCTAGCTCTTTCATTCTAACAAATTCTCTCTCTCTCTCTGTCTCTCTCTCTCTAGCTCTCCTTTTACACGTCCATCTGGTTCTTATTTCTCTCTTTCTCCCTCTCTGTTTTTATTTCGTATTCTCGTTTTTCCTCTCTGTTGTTCTCCTTTCTCGCTTACTTTCTCGCTGCGCATTTTCCACCGTTTTTCTCTCTAGCTCTCCTCTTCCTAACTCTCCCTCTTTATCTCTTCTCTCATTACTCTCTCTCTCTCTAGCGCTCTTTTTTCTTACTCTCTCTCTCTCTCTCTCTCTCTCTCTCTCTCTCTCTCTCTCTAGCGTTCTTCCTAGCTCTTCTTTTTCTGCCGCTCTCTATTTATCCCTCCGCTTTTCCTGTCTCTCTGAGTCTCCGTTCTCTCTATCTCTCCAGGTCGTTGTCTCTTTTTCCTATACTCCTATGTTTTCTCTTTCTCTCTTTCCTATCAACGTTTTCGCTTTCTCTCAGTCTATCTATTTCTAACTTTATTTTCCGGTTCCGTACCATTCATACCTTTTGACTCTGTTTTTTTTTCTTATTTATCTTTTGCTTAATAAAATTTTTGCATTTCTTCCTCACGTTAATTCTGCCTCTCCTTTTACCTACCAGAGTGCTTTGGTTTTACTTAACTTGAAACTTGTTTTAATCTTCTATTTACCACAGTTCCGTTAAATACCATTTCCCTAATTAAGAACTAAAAATTACTGAACTTAATTCCTACCCATATCTCAAGTGATAGATTAATGACAGAAAGAGTTTAGAGACCTGAAGATACTGTTCTTGCTGTTTCAATCAGATCCACTTTAATCAGTTTCTTTTATACTCAGAAAAGCTAATCTGTCATTCGGGTTGAAGCGAAAGACCGAAAGTCTAATTTATTAGTTTGATGTCGACTTCTTTGTCATCCCTTCTGTCCCAGAGGATATTAGTAGGAGAAGTTTGCGTCAGCAAAGGATCCAGTCTAGATGGAAAAAACAAAAAACCAATCAGTGTTGTACAATATCAGACTGACTGCCTTAATTGAGGTCACTGACCTAAAAACGTTCATGCTCTTTATGCCCGCATGACTTACCGAGTAGATATTTATAAAGTCTGACGGAAGAGACATTTTTTAACGGTGTGACATACACTGAAGAGCAATATTGAATTAGAGACACCTGTCTAGTAACGTGTAGCACCAGCTTTCGTCCTGATGACGGCAGCGATTCGTCTCGGCATGGACTCAACAAGACACCGGAAGCGTTGGGAAGCCATACGGATCCATGACCCCTGAACAAGCTCCCACAGTTCACGAAGATTTGATGGAGGGGGGGTCAGAACCTCGAACATCTCTCTCGATGGCATCCCAGATGTGCTCGATGGGATTGAGGTCAGGTGACCTAGCTGGCCAAGGAAACGAGGTCACGTCGGCGGGGTGTTCATCCAACCATTTGGATACAATTCGGGAGCGATCGCACGGTGCATTGTCTTGTTGCAGGATAAGGTCCCCAGTGGGATGTTGAAGACGCACAAACGGGAGCAAATGAGCGTCCAGGATATCCCGGTAACGTTGACCTGACCTGTGAGGGAAGATGTCACACTTACCAGGGGTACGTTCAGTTCACGTAAACAGTCCCCAGACGGGAAGGCCTCCCCCACCAGCTTGAAGAGTACCCTGCTGGCAAGAAGGATTCATCGCTTCATGTGGTTTGCGCCGTACTCGTATCCTGCCATCCGCATGTACCAAGGTGAATCTCGACTCATCAGTCCAGGCAACAGTTTTCCACATGTCTAGGGTCCAGTGGCGATGTTCCCGCGCCCATGCTAATCTTTGCACCCTGTGATGTGCGGTCAGCAGCGGTACCCTCGTGGGACGATGGCTTCTGTACCCCATAGCGAGGAGATGGTGCTGGGTGGTGTGGCTGCTTGCACGTTTTTGTGCACCAGCGTTAAATTGCCGAGTGATTTCTTGCACTGTGTCCCGTCTGTCCGCTGTTGCAATGCGAGCTAGCCGACGATAACCCCGCTCCTTCACACGCTGTTGTCCACGGCAGTTGGTCCTTGCAGAGATGGTTTTACCTGATTCGATGTACTCACGGTGCACCCGTGACACAGTGGCTCGTGAAAATTCCATTGCCGGCACGACTTCCGAGAGGGAGTGACCTATTCGTCGGGCCCCAAAGTTTGCCCACGACCAAATGCGCTTAGATCCTTCGTCTTACTCATACTGCGTCCGACTCTTACTGATTCCCGTTGCATCACTCCTTATATTGTCGGATCGCTGCATACGTCATGTCGTTTCCGTTTACAGGGCCGCTCACAGCGCCACATTTGCATAACGCCAGCTGTCTCTAATTCAATTGCTCTTCAGTGTAATGTTCTGTGGATTATTCCTCCGATGTCGTGACCTCTTTCATTGCTCGTGGTTAAAAAGATTTACCTGAATTTGTACACCAACCTAGTTAGCTTAAAAATTGAAACAATTTATTTTTGAAATTAGAAGCTGTAGAACATTTTTGCGAAACACCGCTACTGCAAAAATATTATAACTAAAATTATTAACAAATGAAAATACACTGCCTGACAGAGAAAATGCCAAAAGCAGACAAAACTGCACCCACAGATAGCCAAGTAAGTCCTGAACAAATTATTTAATTGTCTCCAGTGGCCGAGTATACAGGATGACCAATAAGGAGAGTGGCCCCCCATTTTGGGTGATACAGCGCTGAATCCGACGTGGCATAGAGGCAATGAGAGTCCAAATAGAGTCCTGGGGTGTTGTGGACCATGTGGTTTTGATCTGAGTCCACAAATCATCTTCATTTTGCGGGGATATGAGGGCTGCACGTCCGCGACTCGTCGTTCAAACTCGTTATCTCTCTCTCTCTCTCTCTCTCTCTCTCTCTCCGGTGCGGATGGCTCTGCTCCCGTTACAACTCTGCGCAACTCCACGGATTGGTTCAATGTGCAGATCGGAGGAGCAACAGGGCGTTCTACTCGCCGACCGGTGAGTCATTGCTCGGCTGGAGAAATATGAATTGAGAAGTTCACTCGCATATGAGAGTGTCCAGGCTTGTCTGAAGATGAAAATTAAGCAGTACTAACCGGACATTAAAAACCTAGCAAGCGAGATGCGGGGACAGATCAGCAGTAGTCACTAAAACCAAAGTTCGTTGAAATTGCAACATTTTTTTTTTGCTTTTTTTTTCACTTGGAATATATTTGTGACGAAAGAGCTGATACCCTGGTGTCTGCAAACAACCAAACTCTGAATGCTTCTTGTACTTTCGTTCTTTTTTTTTTTTTTTTTTGCTTGCTATGTGATTTTTCTTTTAAAAGACAGTTGCTATTGGTACTCTGTTAACTACGCACTACGCATGTCTGCTTCATCCTGCATTAAAGTGGAGATTTTGTGAAACTTCGATTCCGCTATATATTTTAATTCGAAGCGAAATAATATTAAATATGTATAATCAAGGTCTATATTAAATATTGTGCATACATTTTCGCAAATTTAACCTGTGTCGGCTTGGAGTAGCAGTGGACGCCACAGTTCATATTGCCGCCATTCATGGCTCTTCTAAAAGAAAAGAATGTGTATTTTTCGACTTTTTGGCCCTTCTTAAGTGCCGAGTTGCCAACACGTGGTCTAGAGCAGTGTTTCTCAAAGTGTGTTCCGTGGAACTCCGGGGTTCCGCGACGGTTCTACAGGAGTTCCGCAAGCAATTCGTAAAACAGCTCCGGAATTTTCAAGAAAATATGTGAATTCCATATTTTTCCCGATGACAGTTTTAACTAACCTATTTCCCACAGCCAATAAAATACAGTTCAAGAAAATAATACACGTTCTGGAAGGTGTGATCAAGATAAAACTGTCAAATTTGCGAAAGAAGAAAGTACGATCAGATCTATATTAGTTTCGGATTTATGAACGCTGATGATAATTCGCAGTGTCACATGCAGCAAAGATTTTCATAATAGCTCAATGGCCCCTGCTGAACTGTGTCGCAATTTAGGGAGTAAACATCTAGAGCTCAAAGTTTAAAATGTTGATTTTTTTGTACGCAAGCATGATGGACTTTTAAAAGTGAAAAAGTTATTTTTTTTTCGTGCAGCACATATAACACATTGAAGGAAAAAGCTACTGAGGTTTCCCTTTTAGTAAGCTATCAAATAGCAAAAGCAGGTAAACCTTATACAATAACCGAGAATCTTATCAAACCATGTGCTATTGACATTGTTAAGTGCATGCTTGGTGAAAACTCGGCCAAAGAAATAGCGAACATTCCGTTATCAAGCGATACATTGTCTCTCCAAGTGAAAGAAATAGCACAGCCCCGAGGTGCAGTGGTCAAAGCGATGGCTTCTGATCATTTGTCCAAGAGGGGTCCGGGTTCGTCTCCCGGTGATAAATATAAAACAAACAATGGTTCATAAATATAAAACAAAAAATGTGATGAAATCACCCAGCATTTGGAAGCTCTCCATGATTCAATGAGGCATTATTTTCCTGATGAGCAGCACGAAAAATTAAAAAGTCAATTATGGATTAAAAATCCATTTGTTATTAATGAAAAAACGAAATGCTTTTCATCTGATGGATATGAAAAATGTATTGATCTGATGTCGGATTTCTCAGTGACATCCCTTTATAAAACAGTGCCAGTGGCAGAATTTGGGTCCAGTTTGAAAGGGGAATATCCAGTATTATCGCAAAACGCTGTGTCAGTATTCTTACCATTTGCGACAACCTGTCTTTGTGAAACGGGCTTTTCTGTGTATGCCTCAACAAAAACTAAGCACCGCAATAAGCTGGATGCAAAGCCCGATATGAGATTACAAGTTTCTTCGATAGAACCAAATTTTAAAGAACTGTAACGTACCAGGAGATGTGACGTACCTGCCCGAAGGACGCACACAACATAAAGGCAGACAGGAATCAGAATAAAACGTCCGCGTAGCTCAATTGGTAGAGTAAATTTCTCCGTCATTTCTGTCCACGCCAGGATTCGAACCCGGATCTCCTCATTCCGAAATAAGTCACTCTACCAATTGAGCTACGCGGACGTTTTATTCTGATTCCTATCTGCCTTTATGTTGTGTGCGTCCTTCGGGCAGGTACGTGACATCTCCTGGTACGTTATAGAACTATGTGGCAATAAAAAGCAAAGCTATTCAACGGATTAATATTTTTCATTAAGGATTACTAGCATCATTGGCATAATAAATTTTATTGGCTCTACATTACCTTTTTGTAAGTATTATCTTTTTTATTGACTAATTGCTTACTTTTTCGTTTCATTTTTCTTTCAAATCAGTGTTACATAATTGACATATAGATATATTAATTTTTAATGGTATTTATAGAGGGGTTCCGTTGCTAGACATAGTAGAAAAAAGAGTTCCATAGGATAAAATGTTTGAGAACCACTGGTCTAGAGGAATGGTTGTATTTATTCAACAATTTATCCGTTTTGATTATCACATCATTTAAATGTTTTGTTTTATTTTTATTAAAGTCAGTCCTTTTTCATTTGGAGATCTTTGAAGTTTCTCTATTCACAGGCATGTTAGTTGGCATAAATACATTCACACGTTAAAGGCCGCGCTAACGAAAAAAAGAAATGCAATTTTCACTGCGTTTTCAGGTAAATCCCGAATATGTAGTTGCTTTTTTGTTCTTTTTGTCTATTTTAGGCTTTTTTTTTTTTTTTTTTTCCCTTTTTCCAAACTTACTACCGGATAATCCTCCTCTGGTGACATGTTTCCATTTTTTTTTCTCGAACGCTTCGTTAGAGTATCTCCGTGAAATGTATACTATGAGCATTTTTGAAATCGCCTCCATTTCTTGAACTGAATTTCAAACGCCTTGTTGAACCTCGAGTTAGAATGCCACAAAAAAAAAATTCTGTACTGATGCGAACTATTTAATATATAGCAGCTTTCTGATCATGGAGAGTTCAGAATGGGAAACAGCCTGAAGCTAGAACCCTTTTTATCCGGAGTTAAAATATCAAGAGACTTTTTTTTTCTGTTCCTCAATCAATTTAAGTGCATATGTAGCTTTAAGGAAGGAAGACGTTTCTTCCTCTTAAAACATTTTTTCACACTAGCAACACCTTAGCATGTGCATTACTTTACTTTTCAGATTCCATCAGCGGCTTCCTACGGCAAAAATAATGTTATGTTATTAAAGATAATCATCAAACATTTCAAATTTATTAATCTTTGAAAACTGGTTTAATTACTTCCGGGATTATAAAAATTCGGAATCCATTTTTCCTGTTTTTTATGTACCTAAATTAATTGAAGTTCAGACTGTTTTCGCTCCTTTGCATTTTTGTAGCAAAACGCTGATCTCTTATAATAATAATATGGCTCTTCCTTTAATAAAATTTAATTTTCTTGAAATTGCATGCACATTACGACTTTGGTCTGGCTCAAAGTTTAAAAAACTTTGATTCAATTAAATTAAAAATATGCATTGATAAAAACTATACGAATAATTTCTTCTGCTCTGTCAGAAATCAATATTGGGTGTGTGTTATAAAACATGCAGTTGAAAAATTATTCTGCTTTTGCAAAAAGGGAAAGATAATTTTCATGAAATTTTACCGTAATTACCTGCATATAAGACGACTCCGACTAAACGTATGTAATGTTTGTAGGAAAAAGCATAGGTTCACGTCAAATAAATTCTTCATCCTAACCTCAAATGCGAGTTACATTTTTTGATGAAAAAAAAATTTATAAGACAGGGTAAATCTCGAATTACAATTCCCTCAGCTTCAGAAACCAAGAGTCATTTTTCTGTTCAGTCGCTAACATTTTGACTGTCATCACTTGAGGACTCTGATCATTCATACTTGTGATGTTCCTACGTTTCAAGGTGTATAATGCGTATGCAAAGTCAATTCAACTTAAAAACACTACCTTACGTGAAGGTTGTTCTTCTGAGTATTAGGTGCACAAACAAGTTTTAAAGCATTTTTGTATGACGTATATACCGCTAATTTACATATCCGACATTCTCCAGCGTTACTCTCATGTGACCGTAACTGGTCCAGAGTATAAAATGTGAGACAGAAGTTTGCCCAACAGTCAAACGCACTTGCACATTGATAGGTGAAAGATGGCAAGCGATACTGCATTTATTTGACACTGCATTCGTTACGAGTTTCATTAAGGAAAACGTGTGCTGCAAAAGCATGTGCATCGATCTGTTCTGTTCTAGGGGAGAATATTGTATCGAAAAACACGTGTGAGATTTGGTTTAGACGGTTTAAAACAGGTGATTTTGATGTTAGCGATCTAGAACGTAGCGGCGCTCCGCAGAAGGTTACACATGAGGAACTGTAAGCATTGCTGAATGAAGATTCGTCTCAAACGCAAACGAACTAGCTGAACAACTCGGGGTAGCTCAACAAAATATTTCCAATCGTTTACGCGCAATGGGAAAGATTCAGAAGTAAGGAAAATGGATGCCACATGACCTGAGCCAGAGGAACAAGGATGAGCGTGTCCTGAAGTGTTTGAATCTGTTGAATAAACAACACAGAAAGTCTTTCCTGTGGAAATTCGTTACGGGTGATTAAAAGTGGATATGGTACGACAATCCAAAATGCAGAAATACACTGGATAGACCCCAGTGAAGCACCGACTTCGGCACCGAAACGCAATATTCACTCCAAGAAAGTTATGCTGCGCATATGGTGGGATATGAAGGGTGTGCTCTGTTATGGGCTTTTGGAACAGTCAAACTGTGAAGGCTGATCGCTACAAGCAACAACTGCTGCGACTGAGCCAGGAAATCTGTCGGAAACGTCCATTCATATGCAAAAGATTGCGTCCCTTGAAATTTCTGCGTGACAACGCTAGGCCGCATGTCGCGAAATCGGTCAAGTAAACGTTATTTACCATTGGCTAGGAAGTTTTGCAGCACCCGGCGTATAGTCCCGACATAGCCCCTTCAGACTAGCATTTGTTCCGATCGATGCAACATGGTTTATCTACTGTACGATTCCGGACATGTGACGAAGTGCAAAAATGGGTTGACGACTTCATAGCGTCATACAACGAAGTATTCTTCATGGGTGGAATCCGTCAGCTGCCCGACCAATGGCAGAAGTTGATAGATAATGACGGCGCATATTTTGATTCGTAAAGGTATTGTTGTTTTCTCTCAGTTACACGTTGCGTTGTCTTAAAACGCTTTAAAACTTTTTTGTACTCCTAATAATTCAATTTAGGTGAAACACTGGATAGCTTAACGAGACATAAATATCACTTCAAGAAATCCAAGAAAGAGTTACTTGCAGTTCACCCTTCGTTCAGTCAGTATTCAATAGTCACGTCCCGCCGACAAGCGATGCCCAAAAATCATGAAACACTTTTAAATAATCACTTAACTATTTCGTAACAATAGTAGCAGGAACTTAATTTAACATGAGTTAGTAAATATAATAGTAGGTAAACGAAATGCATGCTAATCAGAGTCACAGAAGACAGCTCAAGGGAAAGACCGCTTACACTTAAGACAGCTTTCGCGACCACCACATTCATTTTGCTGCCCCTTCACACATTATATACCTCGTCCTTAGCCTGTCAAACATGCATACGTCCTTCAACCTAACTGTTTCCGGACGACATTCAGTGGGCGAAAAAATATAGCATTAAGATTAAAACGTTTAAACGGAACGAAATCAAAATTTACATAAGGAAGGAAACTAAAAATAAAAGTTAAGTTGGAATATACGTCATGTGCTCGTTATCTTCCCATATTCCATCATCTTCAGTTACACCTGATTTATTGGATAAGCAGTACTTCTTCAAGGCATGCACTATTTAATCTCAAACGGAATAGAAAAGAAATTAAAGAAAATCCGGCACAGAATCCAAAGGTCCTCATAAGGTCTTTGAAGGATGTTACAATAAAAGTGTTTGAAAAATGATCGTTAACACCAATAACGATACCAAACGTGCCCGATGAGATGTGCCCTATGCTGTCTTTATCCACTGTCCTAGTAATGCCTCCCCAGGTAGCACAGCCTTGTAGTTTCACGTATGCCCAACTCTGAGCTAACGTTTTCTGTTCCTAAAATACAGCAGCTCAGTCTTGGGCCATTATATTTCAAGGCTGTGCTATCTGGGTCAGGTTTCTTGAGTTTTCCAGGAGGTCTTAGGGGGCATTTGCCAGTCAGCAACCATTCCGCGTAAAGGCGTCAAAGGTGGTCATTATGCGGCTTCTTGACAGCAACGTCAAGAATCTGCAAATTGAAGGTGGTGTCTTCCGGTATGAAGACCAAATCTATGTTCATCTACGAAGCTGATGACTTCACATTTTGTTTAAGGGGCCACCTTAAATATATCTAGTGATAGCTGGCCTCAATTACGCCGTATGTTCTAGCTGCAGCACAGTTGTTGCTTCCCTCTATATATCTTTCTACCGGACGTTTAAATTTGCATCATAACAACGACTCGTTGATTTCCGTAACTGCGTTATTGTAAACGTTCTTCTTTCAAAGCGGTCAGCCGTGCCCGAAATATTGCATTAAAAATTTCGATGCACTAACACTTCCTATAAAGGTCTCTGCTGAGAACAACTGAGCTACTTCGCCTAAGGTGAGGAAGAGAAACCACTAGCGTGCACTGGTTGTGTGATGACGGCACAGTTGGAAACGGGTCAAACATTTTGGACGTGGACTCGGTTCTATACCTGACTCGGATCCGAGCCAACCGGATCTGTGACTGAACTCTCTCTCTCTCTCTCTCTCTATATATATATATATATATATTTATATATATATATATATATATACACTGGCGAAAAGTGAAAAAAGAACACCAAGAAGGAGACGTCTGATACCAACGAAATTTATGCAACATAGTAACGGAATACAGAGGATAACGTGATCAAAACATTATGGCAAAATACAGCTGTATTTGCTGGTAAACTGAAAAACAACATTTCCATGTATCATGGTTAGTACGAGGTTGAACCGCCATGAACTGCGTCACACTGTGCAATTCTGGCATGGAGTCTGTCGTACAGATGTTGGATGTAAGTTTGGGGTATTGAGTTCCAAGCATCCTCAACCTGGACGCGTAAATCGGGGATGGTCGTGGCTGGCCGTGGAGACCGGATAAGTCGTTGTCCCATAAATTCCCACACGTGCTCAATGGGGGACAAATCCGGTGAACGTGCAGGTCATGGAAGTTGTCTCACACCCTGAAGTGCATGTTGTGTTGCACGTGCCGTGTGTGGGCGTGCGTTATCTTGCTGTAAAACACCACGATGGATCGATCTTACAAATGGCACAACAACGGGCTGAATGATGTTGTTGATGTAGGAGGTGCTGTTTAACGTACCCAATACAAACACTACTTGTGTACGGGAGTGATAGCTGATCACTCCCCACACCAGGAGACCAGGTGTAGGTCCTGTGTGTCGCTGGCGTATGCAAGAAGGGTGGAGACGTTCCCCTGTGTGTCTGCGAACACGCATACGGCTATCGGAGGCTCCCAAGCAGAATCTGCTTTCATCGTTGAACACGACAGATCGCCATTGCGTTCTCCAGTGCAGACGTTGGCGTCACCACTTCAGCCGTTTCTGACGGTGGGCTGGAGTCAGAGGTACACATGCCAGAGGCACACGTGCACGTAGTCTTGCATCCAGTAGACGGTTGCGGATTGTTTGCACAGTCACCCCAGGTGCAACGGCAGCTCGGATTTGCGTCGCAGTGGATGTTCTGCTTGACAATGCCGCTCTTCTTATGCGTCGATCGATCCGCTCATCAGCAGTCTGTGACTCCCGGTTCCACGTCTTTTCGTGTGGGAATGTTGCTCGTACGCTCTATGCCACCACCGTACCAACACCGATACTTCCCTTCCAATTCGCTCCTCAAAACGACGATACGACCAACCGGCCTCGCGGAGTCCGACTGGACGACCTCGCTCAAAGTCCGATAACTGCTGAAATCATACACGTCTTCCATGTCCAGGCATTGCAGCTTCTTCTGGGTCTTCGCACGTGTCCGTACGCCGACGACTGATTACATTCACTTCGCCGTACTCCTTAAATACCACCGACGATAATTTGCATATTATGCCGTGCTGTGGGGTAAGCGCTCACCGGTTGGTCCCGAAATTAACATCACACCTACGTAAACTCTACCCCACTAACACATGTAAATTTCATGATCGTCCGCCAATTCCTTCTTGGTGTTCTTTTTTCACTTTCCGCCAGTATATATATATATATATATCATCATCATTGTCAACCATTATCAATCCACTGCTGGACGAAGGTCTCCCCAAATTTCTTCCATAACGGTCTGTCGTGTGCCAGTCTCCTCCATGTTATTCTCGCATACTTTCGAATTTCATCCACCCATCTCCCATGTGGTCTTCTGGGTCTTTTCCGGTCCCTTGGAATCCAGTCTAAAATTTCTGCTGTCCATCGATGGTCTGTCCTTCTGGCAATATGTCCAGCACGTTGCCATTTCAGGCATTTTACTCTGATCATGATGTCTTCCACTCTTGTCATTTTTCTGATCCACGAGTTCCACTTCTTATCTCTCCTGGTTACACCAAGCATGCACCTCTCCATGCTGCTTTGAGTTGTCTGCAGCCTTTGTATGTCTCTTTTAGTTAAGGTTCACGTATCTGCACCATACGTAAGCACTGGAAGGATACATTCATCAAAGACTTTTCTTTTTAGACATAATGGCATATTGCTCTTGAAAATTATACTGTCTCTTCCAAAAGCTCTCCAGGCAAGTTTTATACGCCGATTAATTTCTTCATCATTGTAACCTTCACTTGATATCTGCTGTCCAAGATAAATATAGGTATTGGTTGTCTCCAGCTTTTCCCCATCAATCGATATATATATATATATATATATATATATATATATATATATATATATATATATATATATAAATGTCAACCCCGCCTTCTCGTGGTGCATCCTGTTCCCACTAAAGGGGCTCTGACGACCGCCAATAGCGGTATAACTATACCATCGGGATTAGAGGAAATGCTATCCCACACTCACCAACCCGCTTGGCCAGCGTGGTGAGTTATGGCCAAACCCTCCAAAATGACTCCACAACTTAAATCTTGGCCCTCAGTCTCCGGCAGCTGGAATGTACCTGGCCAAGGCAGCGGCCAGTGCGACATGAAGGCAGAGGGTGCTAAGAATCCCCGGAGGACCGGATTAGGCTGCCATCTGATGCTGACCTTGGCTACGTACAATGGACGCTCCCTATCTTCTGATTCAAGGCTTCTTGAATTGGAAGAGGAACTACAAAGGATCAAGTGGGACATCGTGGGGCTAAGTGAGGTAAGGAGAAAAGGAGAAGATCTCATCGAACTGAAAAGTGGACATCTCTTCTACTATCGTGGGACTGATACTGGCAGAACTAGTGGTGTTGGATTTATAATAAACAAGAAACTGAAGGATAAAGTTGTAGAAGTTGAAAGTTCCTCTGACAGAGCTGCACGACTTGTTATCCAACTCTCGAAAAGATACCAGGCTCAGATTATTCAAACTTATGCACCCACCACAAGTCATCCTGAAGAAGAAATTGAAGAATTTTATGAGGAAATTTGTCATCTAAATAATAAAGGTAAGCAGCACTTGAAAATAATTATGGGAGATTTCAATGCAAAAATAGGGCAACGGCAACAGAATGAAACTTCAGTAGGTAAATTCGGTCACGGCAACAGAAACCAGCGTGGAAATACTCTCGTTGAGTTTGCAGAGGCAGAAGGGTTTTTCATCTTGAACTCCTTCTTCAAGAAAAAGCCACACAGGAAATGGACATGGAGACATCCAAATGGGACGACAAGTGAAATTGATTTTATTATGTGTAACAAAAAATTCGTCATAGAAGACTGCAGTGTGCTAAACAAGTTCAACACAGGTAGTGACCATAGATTGGTGAGATGTAAGATGCACCTCAACACTAAACTTGAACGTGGCAAGCTCATAAGACAAACAAAATCTATTGACATAACCAACCTTAAAAACACCATAATACCTTCAAGTTGGAACTGAAGAACAGGTTCTCTGCTTTAGAAGGCCTAACATCGGAAGAAGTGGACATCTCTGAAGTTAACAGAAAAGTAACCAAAGCTCTTATAGAAACAGCAACAAAATTAGCTGGGTCTAAGAACAAGTTGCATGTAAATAAATTATCAGGAAAAACGAAAATGTTGATGCAAAAAAGAAGAGAGATGAGGATAACTAAAGAAGATGTGACTTCCAAAGTGGAATATATAGAGCTATGCAAGACAGTACGAAAAAGTATCACTGAAGACATAAGAAAATTCAACTGTGAACTAGTAAGGAAAGCAATTGAAAACAACCAAAGCCTAAAGATAGCAAAGGGACATCTCAGTAAGGGAAGAAAACAGATTATGGCACTGAGAAAAGAAGATGGTTCTGTAACAAGAAATAGAGGCGAAATTTTGACAAGAGTGAAAGATTTCTACTCCAAATTATATGAAAGGGATGATACATGCACTCCAGACATCATAAAAGATACCAGTACCAGAGTTCCTCCAGTCCTTCCAGCAGAAGTTGCACATGCAATCAAGAACATGAAGCGGGGAAAAGCTCCAGGAGAAGATGGAATTACTGTAGACATCATACAAGAAGCAAGTGGAGAAATCGAAACAGTACTCGCCCAAATTTTCACTCGATGCCTTAATGAAGGAAAGATTCCTGAGGATTGGAACACCGCTACAATGATCCTGCTACATAAGAAAGGTGACATTGAGGATCTCGGAAACTACAGACCTATCAGCCTCCTATCAGTAGTTTATAAAATCTTCACTAAAGTTCTTTCACACCGTTTGAAGGTAACACTGGACATGGCTCAACCGAGAGAACAAGCTGGATTCAGGAGTGGCTACAGCACAATAGATCATATCCATGTGCTGAGAGAACTAATTGAAAGAGCGAGGGAATATGAACTTTCATTGTGCATGGCTTTTATCGATTATGAAAAAGCCTTTGATTCGGTGAAACCATCAGCAGTTACAATGGCTCTGAAAAACCTGCGGTATTGAAGATGCATACATTAATATTATTAATAACATCTATGAAAATGCAAATGCAAAGATTAGGCTGTTTGAAAATACAACACACATAAAAATTGGAAAGGGAGTGAGACAAGGTGACACCATATCTCCGAAGCTCTTTAATGCCACATTGGAGGGTGTTTTTCAGTCACTGAGCTGGGAAAACAAGGGGATAAAGATTAATGGAGATTATCTAACCCACCTTCGCTTTGCTGATGACGTAGTCATTTTTGCAACTAGCCCATCAGAGCTGCAGAGTATGATCCAGGAACTTGCTGACAAGAGTAAAGAAGTGGGATTAAAAATGAACTTTCAGAAGACAAAAGTGATGTTCAATGCTTTTACAAGAAATGAAGATTTATCGATTGATGGAGAAAAGCTGGAGATAACAGACACGTACGTTTATCTTGGACAGCAGATATCAAGTGAGGGTCACATTGATGGAGAAATTAATCGGCGTACAAAACTTGCCTGGAGAGCTTTTGGAAGAAACAGCATAATTTTCAAGAGCAATATGCCATTATGTCTTAAAAGAAAAGTGTTTGATCAATGCATCCTTCCAGTGCTTACGTATGGTGCAGAGACGTGGACCTTAACTAAAAGAGACATACAAAGGCTGCAGACAACTCAAAGAAGCATGGAGAGGTGCATACTTGGTGTAACCAGGAGAGATAAGAAGAGGAACTCGTGGATCCGAAAAATGACAAGAGTGGAAGACATCATGATCAGAGTTAAATCCCTGAAATGGCAATGGGCTGGACATACTGCCAGAAGGACAGATCATCGATGGACAGCCGAAATTTTAGATTGGATTCCAAGGGACAGGAAAAGACCCAGAAGAAGACCACATGGGAGATGGGTGGATGAAATTCGAAAGTATGCAGGGGTGACATGGAGGAGACTGGCACAAGACAGACCGTTGTGGAGGAAACTTGGGGAGACCTTCGTCCAGCAGTGGATTGATAATGGTTGACAATGATGATGATGATGATATATACACACACACACACTCGAGTCACGTTATTGTGACCACCTCCTACTTTTGACGTCAACAGCTCGTAGCCAATGAAAGAAGGCACGTGTCGTGATCTGGCTTGGAGGGTATATAAGGTGTGCTGCAGACAATCTGAAAAATATTCCACGGAGACTCTTGGTGATGTATAATGGCCAAAGGTTAAACAAACTGGTAGAGAGTATTCCACGAAGACTAGAAGCCGTCATAAGGTCCAAAGATTAAAAACTTGTAGAGAGTATTCCAAGAAGACTATCGGTCTTCATAAGGACCAAAGATTAAAAACCTGGTTTAGAGTATTCCACGAAGACTAGAGGCTGTCATAAGGGCAAAAACTTTCAGCACATAATATTCAATTTTCTGTAAATATAGGTTATGCAGATGTCTGGATATTAATAGTAGGGGAGGATATACAAATCCATTCACTCGGTATGTTTTTGTGCCAGTTAGTCTGTTCTAACATTCAGGAGTAAAAATCCCTCTCTTATAAACTACGTCTTGGGATTTTCTTATATTTATTCTCAGTTGGAATTTCATACAGCCTTCGTACATTTTGCACAGCATAGTTTCTAACCGTCTTGCTCTCAGTCGACAGCATCAAGAGAGAGAAAAAGAAGAAAAGTCAGACATGACAACATAATGTGCCCTTTTTCTGAATCAGGAACCCACGTATACCCCAGATTACGAAATCGCATATGTCACGAAGTGTTTCGAAACGCTTTGTCTACGTATGTCGAAGGAAACTGAATGTGTTGTACGCTCCAATACGCCACTGAAGATATCTGTCTCGGCATTTCCAGTAACTCATAGTTGTGACCCCTCATCACGCACGATAGTACTTTGTATATCCCACCGCCATCTCCTCTTTTCCTCTTCCTTTGGGTTTAAACGAAAAAGATAAGGGAGGAAATGGAGGAAATATGATTTCTCCCTACCATCAAGAGGAACTCTGCGTTCATCAAAGAGGAACTCTGCGTATCTTTTCTTGCTGAATCCTTTTTTCTTTCGTCCTAAAGAACTGACCCGAAATCTACTTCCATGGATCTGATTGGTTGGTATCTACGTTAAACTTGTGGCATCTCAGATAAAGTCAAATACGCTGTAAGATACGACGACTACGACAAAGCATATGGAAAAAAGAAAATTCCCCTTCCTCCCATTTCTTTAACTCCGGATACAGTTTTGAGTGTTGCAGAAAAACCGACTTCCAGGGTAATTATATGTTTGGGCGGGCTTCGCAACAGTGGTTGAAAAGAAAACGAAATGTCGTGGGAGTAAGGAATCATCTCAGAGACGGGGATATTGAACGAGATGCATGTTTCAAGTGATTATTACATCTTGTCAGAGACTACTCTCCGTTACTCAGAACGAGTCTTCTGTTGCTTACTTATATTTTTCTTTAAGTCTCTGTAATCTTTGAAGCTTCAACATATTTCCCCTGAGACCTGGGCTAATGCAGATAAGAAACAAGAAAGCTGTACATCGAATAATCGGGAGAAAAAGTTGCCGCTGCTCCTAAATATAAGTTACTATAAGAGGGGATAGTTTTTCGAAATGAAAAGGAAATCATTTTCTTGAACGTGCGTTATAACTGTTTTTTTCTTTTATTATTGAAGGTTTATCGACCACCGTGAGCAATTCAATGAGCTATAAGCTGTCGCCCGTCCCTAATTTAGTGTCCATTGTTCCAGGGAAGGGAGAGACCCAATGCCATAAGTCACACACAGCATCCATGCCTCACCGGGATTCGAATCCGGACCCCTTTCGGGCGAATAATCAGAAGCCATCGCTTAGACCACTGCGACACTGGCCCGGCTTATAACTGTTGCATGGCACATATTCTAAAAACATAATTTACATGCTCATATGATAAAACATAATTTACAAGCTCATAGTATATTATTATACAGACAACGGACAAAAAATTAGTCAGCTCTAGAAATTTACTTTTAATACTTAGTTACACAACTGTAACCTGGGTATCTATGTTTTCCTCAGCACCTTTGTTTCGCCGTTTTCAATGCAGCTGCTCAAAGTAACTTAGGCTGGCTCTCACTTTTCAGCGTCCCATTAGAGGGAAAGAGAGATTTATGGGTTTCGTCGTTGTGCAAAGGAGTAACTAGATAATGATCAGAGAGGGGTCAGAGAAGCCAGTGAAAGGGCATCTGCGCTTCTTAGAAATAATGAACTTGGGGCTATTTCGCTCTTTAGCTGTCCCAATCGGGGGAGGGTGTTTTATGTTGACACTTTCCTGCGAGAATAAAACTCAAGAGGCCTCGGAAGGAGAATCTGTTGGTGGTAGAGGAAGAAGTAGGTGAGAGATTCTCTCTCGTCAGTGCGAAACCGAGCTAAGGGGTAAAAGGAGGTACTGCTGATGATTAGGGAAGCGAATACTATCCGCGATGGAAGGAGATCAACTTGTTAATATAGAGAATGAATGGAACTCATGACAATGCTTGCGACCTTTCTCATAACATCAGAATTAAGACATACATTCCTCATTGCAAAAGCGAGTTGTAACATCAGTTTATATTTTATTTATATTTTATTTATTTGCTCAAGTCGGGTAAAGTGCGGGTTAAACTTCCCGAACAAAAACTGTCTAAAGGCGACGCATCAACGACCCCTCACACAGCGTGCTGAAATATAAGTCAGCGTCAAGCCTTGTAGCACCACCGTATGCAGAAATCACAGTACTAATTCTTGCTGGAAGAGATTCAACAAGATGATTTTAATAACTTGAGTCAGTCTCTTTGACCATTCTAAAAACAGTTTGTCCTCCAATTCTTTGAGATTCTTGGGATGGTGAAGTTTGTTTTTAGACTTCGTTCAAGGTAGTCCCATAAATTATCGATGGGATCTGGTGATTTAGCTGACCAGTCCATGTGCTCCAAAGTTGTATCACACTCTTCACACCAATCCATAATGTTTTTAATTCTATGAATTCTGCAATCACCTTGTTAAATCGGATAAGGTACTTGATGAGAATCCTGCAAATCCTGTGCTAAAGGAAACGCATGGTTATCGAAAATGTGACTGTAAGCATGCTGGTAGCATTACAGACCCGCCTCCTTTGGTAAGAATTCTTTGAACACACTCGGGACGGAATGTTTCTTTAGACCTCCTGTTGACTCTAAGCCTTGCGTCATATGAGTATAGGCAAAGTTTTAATTTATCAAACCATATGAGCATAGGCAAAGTTTTGATTCATCAGACCATATGAGTATAGGCAAAGTTTTGATTCATCAGACCATATGAGTACAGGCAAAGTTTTGATTCATCAGACCATATGAGCATAGGCAAAGTTTTGATTCATCACACCATATGAGTATAGGCAAGGTTTTGATTCATCAGACCATATAAGTAAAGGCAAAGTTTTGATTCATCAGACCATACGAGTATAGGCAAAGTTTTGATTCATCAGACAGTATGAGTATAGGCAAAGTTTTGATTCATCAGACTGTATGAAAGTCTTCCATTGATAAACAGTCCATGTCCTGTGAGCTTTGGCCCAAGCTAGTCGTGCTTTTTTGTGAGATGAAGCGAATGTTGGTTACAGTCTTGCAACTCTACTGCTCCAGATACCCATTCGATGAAGTTCTCTACGCGATTTTTACTCAGATATAGCCGTGTGAGGTCCGTTATTATTGATTATAGGAGTTCCTGTCTTTTTTGAAACCTATTTTCGTTGACCAGGCGGGAGATTCTGCGCCGATCACAATTTCTCAAAGTGGTGTTTCGTCTACCGTTTCTCCTTTTATTTTCAGTCCAGTTTGATTTACGCCAGTCTTTAGAAACATATAGAACTATTCTTTTGCTGACACCTGCAATTTCAGGAGCTTTCTTGATGTTATGTCCTTTTCGCAGGCCAAAAGCTATGGCACCTGTTTGCCAGAGTCACTTACATCTAGGAAATAGTAACACTATACTAATGATCCGATTTATGGGCGTAAGAAATATACACATAAGCGTTTCCAAGTTTTGGCACATCAACCAGATGGCTTTTGCAAGGAAGTTAGACAGAAACTGCAAACTCAGTAATTGAACGCTTTAACAATTTGAACGCTGGAACGTGACTTGACAATAAATAGATGCGACGTTATATTCATTTAAAGATACGAGGCATTGCGTTGGCTGTGCACGCGGTATCCTGGTAGGGAAGAAAGCGTTACTTGAAGAACTGGTTCCAAATTCGTGGCAAATCGAGTACCAGGATACCGCGTTTACAACCAACGTGATGCCTCGTATCTTAAAATGAATATAACGTCGTATCTATTTATTGTCAAGCCAAGTTCCCCCGTTCAAATTGTTAAAGCGTTCTAGTATCCAGTTTGCAGTTTCTGTCTAACTTCCTTGAAAAAGCCATCTGGTTGATGTGCGAATTCTTCAACAAGCTTATGTATCTATTTCCTACGCCAATAAATCGGATAACTAGTATAGTGCTACTATTTTCTATATAATTGGTGTACTGTTCCTTGTCATCAATCAATTTACTTACATTTATCTTTCGACCCATTAATTTTAATTTTTCAAACATTTCAGCTTAAACTTTGGCTTGTGAGAAGAAGTAACACATTTTATTATTATAAAACCCGTAAATATTTCAATAAAATTCTAATTATAACCTCAGAAATATATCCTATTAAACAACTACATATATTGATGCAAGTGACTTATTCTTTGCCCGGTGTCTATTAAAACGGTTTCATAATACTTAGCAAAAGTTGAAATCACAATCTCTCTCAAGCTTACGAATAAGTGAGAGTTACATTGCGCTCAGGATTACATTACTCTGAAGAATAGAAAGGAACAACATTTTGATCTTAAACCAGTGTCCAAATTTTCTTCAACTCTTGTGATTTTGTTCAAATTTTGTTATTACGTTCGCAAATGCATTTTAGTGTTGGCAAAAAAGGTAACGGCCCATTTTACGGCATTGTAATGGAAAACTGGTTGTTTTTTCGCGCCCTTCTCCTCTTCCTGCCCTTCTCCTTCTTACCTGCTTCCTTACGCCTGGGTGCGCGTCGGTGAGGGACAACAGGTGTAGTATGTAGCACAAGTTACAACTACCATTCTTAACAAGAAACCGTATACTCCTAAGACTAATTATTTCCGAACTTTTTCTTTATTCCCTACGTTATCAGGGCACTCTGTTCCATTTTTCTATTTTATAATTTTTCCAACCGTAGGTTGAAGACGCGTATATGCTCCAGCTTTTTCCGTCTGTCTGTCTGTCCGGCCGTCCGTATGTGTGTCTGTCCATCCGCACGATAACTCGCGTACAAATAGTTCACTTTCGATGAAATTTTAGTATATGGTAGGGAACAACCTGGGGACGAACCCTATTGAAAATAGGCGAAATGGGGTCTAAGGTCAGGACATAAGAGCGGAATCCATTCCATTGCCCTTATGCGTCGTAACTTGTGTAAAAATGGTTCGATTTCGATGAAATTTTAGTATGTGGTAGAGGATCACCTGCGAACAAACACTATTGAAAATGGGCGATATGGGGTAAAAGGTCAGGGAGTAGGAGCGGAATCCATTCCATCGTCCTTATGCATTATAACTTACGTAAAAATGCTTCAATTGAGATAAAACTTTATCATGTTGTTCCGGAAGTATACTTAACCGGTTCTGTTGAATATCATCGAAATGGGATCAAAGGTCAGGGCATAGGAGCGAGATTTATTCTACAGCCATTGTCCTCTTAACTTGAGTAATAACTAGAGTAATGATTTCTAGTATGTTGGAAAGCGTATCATAATCAATGCATTACATGATTTAACTAACTTGTTTCAGTCATTCCAAGAGACGCAGTGCGTGGCAGGAAGGCGGACTCTAAACCTGTTTGAGGAGTTCATCGTCCCAAGAGCATGTCCTCGAAATCAAACGAATGTGTAATCACATAAAACGCACTGACGTCGAAGAATTATTGGCACATTCATGGTTATAATATTTTTCATGTTTTTTTCTTTAGGCCTTTTACCGGATGGGCCGAATTAACTCGAGGTTAGCAAAAGGGGCTGAAACCACCTTGAACCAGTGTATTCTGTGTATAAGAAGTAGACCGAACGCTGATGGAACGAGAGAACCTGTGCGTCAGAAATCATTACTTTCCCTTATCTTTGTTATTTAAAATGATCATTTAGGGAAATGATTATCACTAACCTTTCTGGCTGATTACCTGCTCCAAAGGCTATAACAATAACGTTCAACCTAAGAAATGAAAAAAATGTTGAGTCGCTTGTTCCTACCTAGTGGCATTGTGTCCTTATCAGAAGCTCTTCCTTTTATTCCCTAGGTAATTTTTTTTTTGGTTGGAGGTTTAACGACCACCCTGAGCAACACAATGGGCTATAAGCAATCGCTCGTCCCTAATTTAGTGTCACTTGTTCCAGGGAAGGAAGAGAGCCAGTGTCGTAAGACAAAAACAACATCCATGCCTCACCGGGATACGAACCCGGACACCTTTCGGAAGAATGATCAGAAGCCATCGCTTAAACCACTGCGCCACCGTTTCGTGTAAAACACTGTTCCTTTACACGAAACTCTCTGTGTTATAACTTTGAGAGAATCAAGACAGCGTTTTTTTTCAGGAATTCCCTGGGTCATGAGTAAAGAACAAGAAGCAAGCTCGTTTTACACGAGACAAATTTATGATCGGTACTTCTGAGATGAATGGAAGAAAGGAATCGTTTTGCCATAGCTTTCATAAAACCCGGCCGCTATGTGAACATTTCTGTTTGGGGTGCACAGAAAGTTTTGGGCACCATTTAGTTCAAGTACATCGGTCTCTTAAAAGGTTCAAATCAAAAGAAAGTCCTTCCTCTCATAAAACTAATTCACCATATTCGATATACAGTGAAACTTCGGTTACGCGTTTCACGTTTATACGTAATTCGGCGTTAGTCCTGATGTTTTAATGTAGTTTCTATAGCTTTTCCCATTCGGTTATGCGTAATTTATTTATATGCTGTTTACTATTATACGTTAAATTCTGAATTTCAAATTATCAAAAATACACGGTTCTTTTACACGAAACTCTCTGTGTTATAACTTTGAGAGAATCAAGACAGCGTTTTTTTTTCAGGAATGAAATAGTGGTTCAAATAAAAAATTATTAAATAACTTTCACAGTTGTCCCTTTTCTCTTAACTAAAAAAGCAACTGAAACAATCAAAGATCACAAACAATCTAATTTCCTTTGTCTGAACGTTTGTTACACTTTGGTGGCGCAGTGGAAATAACGCTTGCCTGTTTTATTTGTCGAAACCCTTCCTTAACCAATATACTCCTTTTTGTTGTTGAAATGTTCATGAAACATACCTTCACATTTCGATATCACAAATAAAAAGAACACCTGATTAATAAAAAAGTATTCTACATATCTTTTTTTTTCCCTGTCATTATTGACGGCCTTTCTCAACTAGTTAATGAATATTTTGTTCGGCACTAATGCTAGATCAAATAGTGGACAAACTGTTGTAAAAAGAACGCTGCTTGTAAGCAAAGAATGTGTAATAGAGGCACAGAATATGAAGCAAGATGTTTTTCGGATTTAGTACTTAGTATTTTAAAGATATTTTTTTCATATATTGAAAATATGAAATCGTGTGGGATTTCTTAGCATCTAAGACAATATAATTTGCTTTGTCTGAACGTTAGACCGTTTGTCTTATTTTGTCGCAACGTGGTACGAGCGCATTGTTTTGTTGTCTTAGCAACAAAGACCGATTTTTCACAACTGATTGTGTGACGTCATCTCATCCAAATCATTCTGACATGACGTCAGAGATGCGTAACGTCACACATCAACTCCTTGGAAACAGGAAAACGTTACTTGAGGAATTTTGGTTCTACTTTGTCGTTCACAAACGACAATACAGGATTTTTCATTTAGAATCCTATCGTATGAAATTTACTTTTAAAATGCATCTCGCAAACTTAAAATGATTCTTTTAGATTGCCAAAACAGTTCATTTCTCATTTAATTCTAAAAATTGAGAGTTTCAGTATAGTAGATAACAGGGTGTTATTATTATTTCATGCGTTGCTGAAGAAATATGATTTGGGAACTTCCTTTTTCTTTAATCACGAAACACTCAGGATATAACATTTTTTTTTTTTTTTTTGCAGAATATAACCGGGTATTCTTTTATTTGTATTTGTAGAAGAAATGAAAAAGAAACAAAGAAAAAAATGGTGTTTGTGTTTGAACTACCATAACATTTTACAATTTGCAATAGCACAATTCTAAGTCTCTAAAAATGCTTTTACTATCTTAACACTTTTCTGTTATCTGGCAACAGCAGGAATGTGTGAACGTAGTTGCTTGCCATGTGTGTGATTTTTTTTTTTTTTTTTTTACAGTAAATGAAACAAATGCGCTCTTTAGGGCCACTGCGCATTTATTGAGAAGTTTTGAAGGACGGGAACCATAAGGCTTGCTTTCTAACGATTTAAAAAAACCGAGAAATATGAAAAAATAGAAAATATCCCGAGAAATATTGCGACTGGCTGCTGTTATTTGTATTCGATATTTGATCAGCTGCCTATAGTAATATCTGATGTGGGGCGAACGAACACTGGGAAAATGCAGGAGCTTGCCAGTTTTATTTAACTAACCCCTGTCCCAACCAATATACTTTTTTTTATTGTTGTTATGTTCATAAAACAACTTTCACATTCGGACATCACAAACAAAAAGAATACCTGGTTATTAGAAAATTACTTTTCTTATTTTTCCCCGTCATTATTATAAAATGGAATTTCACCTAATAATTTTTATCTTGAAATTTGAACGAAAAAATAATATAAAATTCAAAATAGACGTAAACCTAAGGTAGCAAAGTATTCATGTATGTGTGTTTTGTACTATAGATTAGCGTAATCTATAATTAAGAGCCCCTTTTTTTTGATTCATTAAAAATGTTTTAATAATATTTAGCGCTTTGAAATCTTTTTATGTGTTTTTTTACATTTATACGTTTTTAGTACCATTCCCTAGAAAAACGTATATGTGATATTACACTGTAATTAAGGTAGGATCAACACCCTCGTTCAACATTTCACTTCTCAGACATCGTGATTTTATTACTACTTTTTATGAAGCTTTTATTTTTGAAAATGCTTCCCTGAAACGCAAGATTCAAATCTTTTCTTTCAATACAAACATTCACTTGCCTAAAGAATGAGGAATCTACACTGATTTTTGATACAATCTAGTTTTGTGTCTCACTTAAATAAAATCCCCGATCTTCGTAATTTGTAAACTAAAAGAATGTGATTGAGAATTTAATTAGAACTATATAGATATAAAAAAAAAGAAGTGTCAGAATTTGCCAAATGTATTTATCGGCAATTTGCGAATTATTTACACGTTTCTTGCATGGAAACTAACAAAGTGCTAAGAGATACCATTTATCTGACCAATGTCAGTGCCGAAATCAAAATGAGAATGCACGTTGTTTCTGCTTTTGTAGTTCGGGAGAAAGAAAGCGAGAGAAATGTGAACTGTGTAGTTTATCCTCCGTTCCTTTCGGTTCAACAGTCACAACAAGCGATTGCGATCGAGCTCTGTGAACTTGATTAATGGCACCATTTGCTCTTTCTTTCTTTACCATGTTTTTTTTTTTTTTTTTTTTCTGAAGTGCATGCTGCGGTAAATACTAAGTAACGCATTAATATTTTTTCACGATTTGCAATTATTTCACTGCTCACTACATACACACACGCACACACACAAGAATAAAAATATCTTCGCCAAAAATAAAAATATCTTACAGTGCTTCCTATTTGACATACACTATATTGACAAAAGTCACTGGACACCCAGAAGAGAAACACAGCACAGCATTTATTGACATACATTAGTACGGTGTCGGTCCAGCCTCCATAACCCACACAGCCATCAGACTGATGGATCATGTATCTGGATTCATCAGTCCATAGGACCCGTTTCCATTGATCTATGGTCCATGATAAATGTTCTTTACACCATGCTAAACGACGAGTAGCATTCCGAGGGGATATGAAAGGCTCATGAGCAGCCGCACGACCACGGTAACCAATGGAATGAAGTTCTCTGCGAATGGCACGTGTACCTACCAAGGTTCCAGCATTTTTACTCACCTGTACACTGATGTCTTGTGAATTAACTCCGTCGATTAGCTGTAACGAATCTCCTGAGGCTTCGACGTCCTCAATCACTGATTTCCTTTGGTCTGTCGGTACGTTTTGCATATTCAGGCACGCCATGTGTCTTCCAGTTATTCAGTACATCCAAAACAATTGACTTGGGTATGTTTAATCGCCTCTCGGTTTCTCTTATGGACAACCCACTAATATAACACCCAGCAGTCTTTCCTTTCTCAAAGTCAGTTCTCTCTCGCCGCGACATTTTCACTCAACCTCACAATGTGATATGATCGCGCTCAGATTTTCTTTTGAAGGGGTGTCCGGTGACTTTTGTCAATAAAGTGTATATTGTAACCGCCGTTCCATAAAAACTGAGGGTAAAATCACACAAAATGAAGAAAATACAGGTACAGCAAAATATATGTTATTCTTTCTCAAAGTATCTTTCCTCGGATGATATGCAACGGTCCCACGGTTGAGTCCACTTTTCAAAGCATGTGGCGAAGGTATTTTGTGGAAGCTGCTTTAGCGACCCCTGTACAACTTCGATAACGTCAGCATCTGTGTTCAGTGGTGCCCTACGGAACTTTTCCTTCACTGTTGAAAACAACCAGAAATTGCACGGGACGATGCCAGGCAGGCTGTGGCATGATTTCAATACTGATTTTCGTAAGAAAATGTTGAACAAAAGCAGCCACATGTGGGCTGCCGTTATTATAGTGCAAGGTCCCCACTAGTTCCGGTCGTTTAATTGATATGTGTCGTCGCCAGTGTTGCCATTCCGATTTTGAGTCCTGTCTACTGATAGATTTCCACAATCTACTGATTTTTCTCTGTTTTAAGGCCACCTACCTACTCAGCGACACACTGTTTAAGAATGTCTGCATTTTTTTCAGTACTCACCATCTAATTATCCAATGGACACGTAGAAGGTGAGTACTGAAAAAATGGTAGCTTTTTCTCTTCAGACAACTGGTCCAAGGCTATGATCAAGCATTATCGATCCACAAAATAAGAACCGAAGGTTCAAACATTGGGGCAACCCCAGTTGTTCAAACCTAGCACACGATTAACGCCTCCTGCCCGTAACATAGATTTACTCGACTGCATGTATGATGCAGACAGCTCTTTCAGCCGGGGAAAGGCGTGACGCCGTAGGTCCAGCCGCCTTTGAAAGTAGGAAGGAGAAGGAGCTCCAACGGAAAGATCAGAATGAAAAAGTAGGTGAAGAGGAGAATAAATGTATATGCATCGCTTAAATGCTGAATGCTAAGTAATGAAGCAAACTAAGTCATTTTGGCGAAGAATCGCCCATTGATCAATTATCAGTGCAAAAAATTGTAATTAAATTGAATGATTCTGGCACCGTGTTGACGTACTTGATTAATTTGGTAGAAGGTAACTTGTTAATTTCAGCAGAGGAAAAAAATATATATATACATTCACGTTTCTTGCCAATTTATAATTTAGTTCAATTATTCCAAGGTATAGTTGTTGTACACTGAAGCGCAATTGAATTAGAGATACCTGTCTAGCAACACCTTTCGTCCTGATGACGGCGGCGATTCGTCTCGGCATGGACTCGACAAGACACCGGAAGCGTTGGGAAGCCATACGGACCCATGGCCCCTGAACAAGCTCCCACAGTTCACGAAGATTTGATGGAGGTGGGTCAGAGTCTCGAACATCTCTCCCGATGGCATCCCAGATGTGCTCGATGGGATTGAGGTCAGGGGACCTAGCTCGCAAAGGAAGCGAGGTCACGTCGGTGGAGTGTTCATCCAACCATTCGGATACAATTCGGGAGCGATGGCACGGTGCATTGTTTGTTGCAGGATGAGGTCCCCAGTGGGGTGTTGAAGACGCACAAACGGGAGCAAATGGTCGTCCAAGATATCCCGGTGACGTTGACCTGTGAGGAACGATGTCACATATACCAGGGGTCCCATTTTTGTCCACGTAAACAGTCCCCAGACGAGAATGCCACCCCCACCAGCTTGAAGAGTACCCTGCTGGTAAGAAGGATCCATCGCTTCATGTGGTTTGCGCCGTGCTCGTATCCTGCCATCCACATGTACCAACGTGAATCTTGACTCATCAGTCCAGGCAACATTTGTCCACATTTCTATGGTCCATTGGCGATGTTCCCGCCCCCATGCTAATCTTTGCACCCTGTGATGTGCGGTCAGCAGCGGTACTCTCGTGGGACGATGGCTTCTGTACCCCATAGCGAGGAGATGGTTCCGGATGGTGTGGCTGCTTACACGTTTTTGTGCACCGGCGTTAAATTGCCGAGTGATTTCTTGCACTGTGGCCCGTCTATCCGCTGTTACAATGCGAGCTAGCCGACGATGACCCCGCTCATCCACACGCTGTTGTCCACGGCAGTTGGCCCTTGCAGGGATGGTTTTACCGGATTCGATGTACTCACGGTGCACGCGTGGCACAGTGGCTCGTGAAAATCCCAGTGCCTGCATGACTTCCAAGATGGAGTAACCCATTCGTCGGACCCCTACAATTTGCCCCGATCAAATGCGCTTAGATCCTTCGTCTTACCCATACTGCTTCCGACTCTTACTGATTCCCGTCGCATCACTCCTTATATTGTCGGATCGTTGCATACGTCATGTCGTTTCCATTTACAGTGCCGCTCACAGTGCCACATTTGCATAACGCCAGCTGTCTCTAATTCAATTGCTCTTTAGTGTATGTTGTATGCCGTCTTGCATGAGTTGTCTAAAAAATTTGCCAATTAGAAATTAGGTTTCTAAAGGAGGATCATTTTAATAAAATATTCATTGGCGTTGATTTAATTTATCTTGTCTGACTTGTTTGCGGAGGTTACAGAAATACAGATTAATTTACAGTATACTAAATTTATTCACTTTAGATGACCAAGACTAAAATTATTCAAAACCTGCTATTTATTATTTTTTTAATTTCCTACTAATTGTTATGAAATACTTTTTTTATTCTAGATAATTAATTAGTTTGTTCATGGGCGTAGCGTGACCAAACATTTGGGGAGAGGGGCACTCTCAAAAATTGTTTCTCCGAAAACTCTCCTTTTCATTTGCCATAAATTAGGTTTTTACATGCCTAATATATCCAAAAACATTATGTGTAACAGGCGCTTGGTTGTTTTACTCTAATTAAGGATAGAGAGGAAAAACAAACAAACCTTTCAAAGCACCTCATGCAGCCATCTGATGATCAAAACCATCATCAGATGACTGCGTGCTGTTGGGTATGGAATGACTGCCGTAAAGCAGTTATAGCAATACTCGCTATTGCGTAGCAAACAAACCTTTCAAAGCACCTCATGGTTGCTCGTCACACTTTATAACATGTTCCCTAGGTTGCTCGTCACACTTTATAACATGTTCCCTAGGTTGCTCGTCACACTTTATAACATGTTCCCTAGGTTGCTCGTCACACTTTATAACATGTTCCCTAGGTTGCTCGTCACACTTTATAACATGTTCCCTAAGTTGCTCGTCACACTTTATAACATGTTCCCTAGGTTGCTCGTCACACTTTATAACATGTTCCCTAGGTTGCTCGTCACACTTTATAACATGTTCCCTAGGTTGCTCGTCACACTTTATAACATGTTCCCTAGGTTGCTCGCCACACTTTATAACATGTTTCCTAGGTTGCTCGCCACACTTTATAACATGTTCCCTAAGTTGCTCGTCACACTTTATAACATGTTCCCTAGGTTGCTCGTCACACTTTATAACATGTTTCCTAGGTTGCTCGTCACACTTTATAACATGTTCCCTAGGTTGCTCGTCACACTTTATAACATGTTTCCTAGGTTGCTCGTCACACTTTATAACATGTTCCCTAAGTTGCTCGTCACACTTTATAACATGTTCCCTAAGTTGCTCGTCACACTTTATAACATGTTCCCTAGGTTGCTCGTCACACTTTATAACATGTTCCCTAGGTTGCTCGTCACACTTTATAACATGTTCCCTAGGTTGCTCGTCACACTTTATAACATGTTTCCCTAGGTTGCTCGTCACACTTTATAACATGTTCCCTAGGTTGCTCGTCACACTTTATAACATGTTCCCTAGGTTGCTCGTCACACTTTATAACATGTTCCCTAGGTTGCTCGTCACACTTTATAACATGTTCCCTAGGTTGCTCGTCACACTTTATAACATGTTCCCTAGGTTGCTCGTCACACTTTATAACATGTTCCCTAGGTTGCTCGTCACACTTTATAACATGTTCCCTAGGTTGCTCGTCACACTTTATAACATGTTCCCTAGGTTGCTCGTCACACTTTATAACATGTTCCCTAGGTTGCTCGTCACACTTTATAACATGTTCCCTAGGTTGCTCGTCACACTTTATAACATGTTCCCTAGGTTGCTCGTCACACTTTATAACATGTTCCCTAGGTTGCTCGTCACACTTTATAACATGTTCCCTAGGTTGCTCGTCACACTTTATAACATGTTCCCTAGGTTGCTCGTCACACTTTATAACATGTTCCCTAGGTTGCTCGTCACACTTTATAACATGTTCCCTAGGTTGCTCGTCACACTTTATAACATGTTCCCTAGGTTGCTCGTCACACTTTATAACATGTTCCCTAGGTTGCTCGTCACACTTTATAACATTTAAAAGGCAAACGACCAGTTATCATTTTTTCCAATTTTTAAAATGAGAGATCACGTGCTCACCCCCTCCCACCCTTTCCCCCGACTCTACGCCTATAAGTCTGTTATACAAAGATTTTCCCCAGCTTAAGTAAAATCTAGAATCGCAGGAAAACTTCTATAATACGATTTTTGTAATAATGATACTTTTTTTAGTATAAGCACTTACTTCACGCACTTTGGGAACATCTGGGTATCGTTCAGTAAGAACTCTAAGTATACAACTCTTTGTTTTTAGGAAGGCAAGTGGGATGGTCCAGCTGTGTCTACATTAAAAGACAATGCCATGATTATTTACACCAACATAAGTTTTACTGATGGGCATAATTTTATAAACCCGATTATCGGTAATATCTTATAAGAAAGCGACTAAGGATTGTATTGGATTGAATTTTCATTCCTCTGTTTAATAGTATTCATAATTTGTGGAGTACTGGTAATACACTGCCGGACAATTACTAAGGACGGATGACAATAGCAACGATAGCAACCATGAAATGGAAGGCAGCAAAATGTGCAAATTAGCATAAGTGCGGGATACAGTAAGACGTGTTGTGCATATGCAAATTTTGGATTGCCGAACTTGTTCGTGACGTCATAGCGCTGATAAGAGATATAAAGGATTTGACGCGTATTGACCGTTGTTGTTCAAACGCAAAGTTGAAAGGGAAAGAATCAATTGACGAACTTGCAATTTTCAGTATGTCTTCCCGACATCACCTAGATTATTTTACGCGTTGCCGTATTATTGGCAAGATTGAAGAAGGGCGATAACAGATGTTGACAGGGAGTTCGACGTCAGCCACAGTGTTGTTTCAAGTCTTTGGAAATCATTTCAAACAAATGGAGAGTGTAGCAAACGTCACGGGGGAGGTCGTGTTCGCAGTACGACACCTGCAGAAGATCGGTACATAGTGCTATCAACAAAAAGACACCGGCGCAGCACAGCTAGTGAGGTAGCAAATCAGTTTATGGCTGCTACTGGCAAGCGGATCTCCCGAAAAACTGTCGTCAGACGTTTGCATGAAGGAGGACTATACGCCCGCCGTCCTGTTGTGTGCATCCCACTGTCCAGACGTCACCGTACCGCCCGTTTGCAATGGTGCCATCAACATCGCAATTGGACTGATAACGACTGGTCTGCTGTCCTCTTCTCAGATGAGAGTAGATACAGTCTATCGTCTGATTGTCGACGACAACTGATCTGGCGTGATAGTGGTACTGCATATTGTCCAGCAAACATACAAGAAAGGGACCGATATCCGACATGTAGTGTCACGGTATGGGCTGGCATCATGATCAATGGCCGTACGTCCCTCTATGTGCTTCCAACTGGGACTATGACTGGCCAACGTAACATTAATAATGTTCTGCTACCTCATGTTCGCATGTTCCGTGGTGCTGTCGGTGATAGATTCATTTTCATGGACGACAGCGCAACATGTCATCGAACAGTCGCTGTCCAGGAGTGTCTTGAGAGCGAGGATATTCAACGCCTCGTATGGCCAGCACGTTCTCCAGATCTGAATCCCATTGAAAATGTGTGGGATGCTTTGGGGAGGAGTCTTGCTGGTCGCCAATGCCCTCCAATAAACAAGGACACCCTCATCCGTGCACTGACAGAGGAATGGGATAAATTACCCCAACAGCTGCTTGATAATATTGTGCAAAGCTTGACACGACGTGTGGAATCTTGTATCGCCCTCCATGGTGGCCATATACCGTATTGACATCTTACGCCGGAACGCCTGCGAACGGCAATTGCATTTTTTCACGTTTATGTATTCTGCACAAAATGGCCTGTTTGTCCCTTGAACACGTTCCAAAGCCTTCTGGATTTCAGAGCACAATAAATTGTCTTTCTTGTAATGTCCTGGCATTCTGACATTATTTTTTTTCACTTGGCATCCAACCACACTTACTTTTTTATGCGCTATATAGCCGTTTATGATCCGTCTTTAGCAATTGTCCAGCAGTGTATTGATATACCAGTAGATTTAAGCGTTCTCTCATATCGAGATTACATCCAATAATACATTATATTTGTGAGGTGGTGCATATTTTTAGCAAAAAACACTCTGACCTACTGATTATTTTATCTCTGATCTACTGATTTCAGGTAAAAGTGTCTGGTAAAACATGTCGCTGCAAAGCTGAAATGTAATACTTTGCATTGACAGTAATTTGTGGAAGAACGGCATGCTAGTAGACTTCACCTTTATGATCAAAGAAAATTATCATTATCACCTTGCCGGCTGATTTGGTTTGGCGGACTTTTTTTGGACGAGGCGAGCCTGTGTGCTTCCAGACACTCGTTGCGCGCCTTGTGAGGCGGAACGAAATAGTTAACCCATGTTTCATCGGCAGTGATTACTGTGTTTAGGAAGTTTAAATACTTTGTTTCCACTCATGACACACCTGAACTCTGGCTAGCAGTTGTTACCTCGTCAGGTGATGAGGCGCCCATCTGGAACACACATGATGCAGCAGTAATTTTTCGCGTAGAATGCAGAATGCCGACGATTTTGAAATATTAGTTGACGCCGCTATGTCTTCCCACGTCATTCGTCCATCTTCTTGTAAGATTGCCCCGGAAAAAACACTTTCAGGCCTACCAGGCCTAGGAGCAAATTCTGCAGATGCCCTTTTTTGAAATCATGGTGCCATCTAAAAACCGTTGACTCGCTCAAACATTTATCTTTGTAAGCTTTTTTCATTAAATCAATTGTTTCTGGAGCCGTTTTACCCAAACGATGGCAAAATTTTATTCCACAATGCATTTCACTTCTGAACTCTGAATCACTCACCTCCGCAGTTGAATGGCGAAATGCAGACGTACCTTAAACAACTGCGCAATAACAAAACCAGAATCGTGTGCCACGGATAATAACTATTGCCATAGATGCCTCCTTAATTCAGTTAGTCGTCTGCGTGGTTATTTTCCCTCTTCGCACTGTTGCCATCTCAACAAAAAAAATAACTCTCAGTTTTTATGGAACGGCCTTTAATAAATTGTTATTTGTACACTTGAGTGCCGCCCTAAAGGCAAGAACTAGGCGATAGAGGTATACGCGGCGATTTGGTGAGCCCGGTCCCGCCCGTTTCATATATTAGACACTCGGCCTAGCCCAACCCAGCCCTACCTGTCAATTGTAGATATTATTTAGGCCCCGCAGGGCCCGTGATGTGCCATTTTGTATAATTTTGTCTTTTTATTGCACACGTATTTTATTAAATTGTGAAAATGAAATAATGAAATGAGATATTATTGAAAATGCTTATTTGAATGTAAGCCTAAAATTATTAGCTAAACTTTGGCAATTATGGAAAAATATAAACTTTAAAGAGAGAGAGAGAGAAAGAAATCAGACTAAGGATGTTCAAAATCGCCCTTTCCCTAAACTAGCAAACGGTAACACTACAAAAACCAGTACCTCTTCAGATTACCGATAGAAGAAACAATTGATGTCGTCCCACTCTCTTAAACAAACATACCCCCACATCCCACTACTGACACCGTCCCTCGGCCCCCACTCCACACAACACGCACATATTCTCTCGGGGTTCAATCTTTTTGTTTTCACCAAGTCCCTAAGTGTTTTTACCATCTCAATGACTACAGATGGTAAAAATACTGAAAGTGCCTCTCCTCGCCTCTGTGATTATGCCCTGGGCTATGTCATGGAAGTAAGTAAAGCCAGCAAAACAGTTATACAGGCTACGAAATCGGGAAACACGACTTTAAACACGACTTTCTTACCATTGCAATATGAAGAGTGTGTCGACTTGGCAGGCCCGACCCGGTCATAAGTGTCCGGGAGAAAACCGGGCCCGGCCCGTTGCTTTGTTCTCTAAGCAAAAGAAAAGCCCTACCCGGCCCGTTGCTTTGTTCTCTAAGCAAAAGAAAAGCCCTACCCGGCCCGTTGCTTTGTTCTCTAAGCAAAAGAAAAGCCTTACCCGGCCCGTGCAGACCTGTACGACGCGATGATCTCTGACCATTCGTCCTAGAGTAGCCTGGATTTCAGTCCCAGATGAGGCATGGGTAGGGCTCTTGTCCAAAGGTGCAGGTTCTGTCCCTTCCCTGGAAGCAGTGGCCCTAAATTAGGAATGGGAGACTGCTAATGTATCTATGAGTTGCTGATGGTGGTCGTTAAATTCCCGAAAACAATACAAATCTCGAATGTTTCTCAATAGCACTAGGGTTGTCCTAAAGAAATGCTTTTTGCTAATCGATCCCGTAATTTTGGAAATATTTGCATGAAAGCTCATTTAATCCCTTAAATGGCCGGTCTAAGCGAGCGAAATAGTTCTCGAAATCAGCCACATTTTGCAGAAGCATCGGCTTTACGATAAATTGTCATTTATTTTAGGCGATGTTTAACACAACAGTTGTTGTGGTAAAAATTATATGCCAAGAAAAATAGGCTCCGGAGCGGGGAAACTTTGGTTGGAAACCCATCACTGGCAAAAGAAAAGTTTCGTGCTATATTGGAGCCCGAACGTAAAAATGAATCTCCTCTTGTTTCGAGAAAAATGTGTTTAATATTCCTTCTACACATGGTCTGGAATTAATTAGAATTCCTTCTTTTACAGCGAGCTACTTCAATCATGGTTTGCGACGGACCCGAAACCTGCTATTTCTAACCCCCGCCTTTTCCGGGGGAGGGGGTATATGTGACCTACCACTGAGGTTACGCAAAAGTCAAAACGGCAAGTTGCAGCGAGAATCCAAGGTCGGTATAGTTCAGTCGGGAGAATAACAGACTCCGGAGATGGGAGAGGTGCTTTTGAATTCCACCACTGGCAAAAAGGATTTACATTAGAAAACAATCGGCTGTATCATGTTCATGTCATAAATTGAAATAGCGTGAGCGCTGGTGTGTTGTCATCTATTAGCCGATCTGTAATCAGTACATCGAGCTGAGCGGGCCGAATTCGGAAGAAATGCTTGCAGCGTGAACGCGAGGGGGACGCAATTTATCACAGCGATTTTAACAATGCTCCTGTCGAAATGGAATATCCATCTCAGCATATTTTAAACAAGTTTTAATGAACGAAATATTACATTTCTTACAGATCCGAAATGTTTTTTAAGAACGCAATATTGCGTTTCGAGTGCTAAGATCATGACCGAATTAATGGCACAATATTTCTCATTGAGAAATTCCAATGTCCAATCAAAAGATAAATCGATGTGGAGTATAAGTCGAGTCTCGGACTTTTGAGGGGAAAAGTCTGGTCTCATAAGCAGAAAAATACGGTAATTCCGTTTGCAGTGGTAACACTGTATACTTGCACTCTTCACCTCTGACTGCAATTCATGTTGAACCATCCACTTGGGTACGACAATTTGAAAATTTATTTTGAAATACGCAAGGGTTTCCTCTTATTTCCATTGGACAATATAGTGATAACTGTAAGTTATGAGATTTCGTTCTCAAAGTGCTTCTGTGAAAAGATCAGTGATTAACATTTTAGTTCTAAGCTTTGAGTATATGGGTACAACATCCCCCTCCTCGTGTATTTTAGGTTCATTGGGAACATCTGAAACTTCAGTTTTCCATATACATTAATGACCTTCATTTTTGCGTTCTCGCTGCAAGCATTTCTTCCCTTGTCTCTTGTTTGCTGATGATATCAAGCTTTATCGCAATGTACAGACTCCTGATGACTGTCTTGCTCTTCAATAAACAGCTTCAGTGGTGTACATTAAACCATCTCCACCTCAACACCTCCACATGTCATGTCGTTTCCTTTTCGCGGAAAAGCAACCCAATTTTTTTTTACTACAAAGCTGACGACTATACTCTTAGCCGGACAAACGATGTCCACGACTTGGAAGTCACGTTTGATTCGAACTTGGACTTTAAAAATCATATCAAGAGAATTGTACGTACAGCGTACAGAAATCTTGGATTTATCATGCGACATTCTCGTATACTCAGATACTTATTCGCATTTTTGAGACTACGGTAAGATCGTCACTGGAATATGCGGCTATCATTTGGCGGCCTAGCCTCTTAACTCTAGTAAATGAAATCGAGAAAGCTGAAAAAAAAAAAATCCTTAGACACCTTTTTTACAAATCGACTGGTGTTTATACACTGAGTGGCCACTTTATTATGACCACCCCCTCAGTACTTCGTTGAGCCACCTTTTGCCTTTAATACTGCGTCGATTCTTCGTGGCATGCACTCCACGAGATGTTGATTGGTGGTTTGTGGAATCTGAGACCATGCTTGATGAATAGCATTTTCCAGGAGTGTGATATTGCAGGGTTGTGGATCCAGCTGTCTGATGGCTCGTTCAACTTCATCCCACAAATTCTCAATGGGGTTGAGATCTGGAGATTGTGGGGGCCACCTAAGCAAAGTAAACTCATCGGCATGTTCCTGAAACCAATCCTGTACAATACGAGCACTATGGCAGGACACATTATCTTGTTGAAAATAGCCACTGCCATTGGGATAAACCATCCACATGACTGGATGCACTTGGTCCGCAACGATGTTTAGATATGATGTGCCAGTCACACGTTGATCAACACGAATCAAAGGGCCCAAAGCATGCCAGGAAAACATTCTCCAAACCATAGCGTTGCCTCCACCAGCTTGAAAGGTTGTAGCAATGTATTTGGGGTCCATGTTTTCGTGCTGTTTCCACCAAATTCTCACTCGGGCATCGGCAGCAACTGAAAACGTGATTCATCGGAACACATAATTGGTTTCCAATTATCGACTGTCCAATTCTTGTGCTCCTGTGCGAATTGGAGACGTTTTCTCTTTTTAACTGCAAACAGCAAAGGTGTTCAAACAGGCCTTCGGTGCCATATCCAATCCGATGCAGTGTACAGCGAACAGTGCGTGCAGCTATCATTTGAGGGGATCCTTGATTAAGATGGTCTGTGATATGCTGCACTGTTGCCCTTCTGTTGTCTGTTACCAGTCTGGACACTCTCCGTTTTACCCGAGCAGTCACTAGTCGATGACGACCACACGTTGCACGTAGAGACCCAGTTTTTTGGCTGACTGTCCAGTCTTTAAACACTTTAACAATAGCTGCTCTGGAACATTTCACGAATGCGGCGGTTTCGGTGATACTTGCTCCATGGCTCCAAGGTCCTACAATCATCCCACGTTGAAAGTCCGTCAAATCGCATTTTTTACCCATCTCGTCACCCAAAAGTCGCTTCTACTACTCTCGCAAGCCCCAAGCTTTCCCTTTTTATACTAGCCTCGTCCTCTGGCGGCAACAGCGTGAAGCCATAGCTCATTTGCTTAAAGCTGTCAGGTGGTCATAATAAAGTGGCCACTCAGTGTATAGTGGACATCCCGAAGGCTGACCTTCCGCAATTCTTCAAGATGACCTCTCTGGAATCGAGAAGGAAGGCTCTCCAACTCAAGTTCCTGTACTGCATCATCAATGGAGAGATTGATGATACTCGAATTGTAAACTAATTAAGTTTCCGTGTCCCACGTTTACCGAGGACAAAATGTGAACTATTTGCAGTGTCATTTTACATAACTGATGCTGGAAAAACTTATCCGTTATACATTGTATAGTGGACATCCCATAGGCTTCACAACTCACTTGAAGAATGTCCGGATATTTTTAATGTAAGTAATAATTTTTTTCATAAAGCATGTTTTGCAAGACTGTAAATATCACTTACTAATTATCATTGTAAATATAACTATAGAAATTCCTGTAACTAGATGTACCATCTGTAGGGATGTGCTTACAAATAAATAAATAAAAAATAAATAAATCTAAATGGGTTAGGATGATATATTTGCACTTTACTATCAAGGGATATCTGATATTAGAAATCCTTTACGCTGTGTGACATTTGCTTTGTTTCAAGGCGTTCCCTACTTCAACACCATTATTATCAACGTATTGCTAATATCTAATTAAGGTATTGCCTCACTTCTTTTCCGGAAGTAAGACTCTTCATTACAATGTAATGCGCATTTCGACTTTAGAATTTAACACTTCCTTAAAGTGCAAGAACGCGGCTAGAATTTCAACTGGGATCAACTTTCAAGATATATCAAATCCAGAAGGGCTTCTGCAGAGGGTTGAGGCTGAAATTCTCATCCCCGTCACGTGCTTCGTGCTTCTCAAATCCCTGAGGGCTGAGAGCAGATGGCTCTAATGTTTCATGGCGAATTGCCAAGAAACTTTCTGGAGCATCCACGCTGCTGTTCAGCAAGAGATAATAATGAAAATTAGTTCCATAAGTTTAGTTTGTCATTAACTAAAAGATGTGCTTATTTTCGAAATCCAAGCATATCTGTTTTAGCTGATACATAAATTGTCCTGAGAGGTACGCAGAAAATAATCTCAGTAAATCCCTTTCTTCTTAATTGAAAGCTCGTGAAACAACAGTGTTGTGCAGTCAGTCCACTTTTGGTAATTTAAAAAATTCGAGAAGCAAACTTTTAAATAATGATGCGCTAAGATGAAAGAAAAACACAAATCGTCCAAAAATACATTGAATAAAGGTTCACGTGAATTGAAGCTGATGGCACTGGGCAACTAAAAAAACTGTTTTCCGTTTCCCAAAGAAAGAAAATACCAGATTCTTATAGTCATTTTTGTACTGAATACAAATATGTTTGGGACATTTCTCTATTAGGTAACGTTTTTGATTGATGCCTGTCCCTAATTTAGGGCCACTGGTTCCAGGGAAGGGAGAGAGCCAGTGTTGAAAGACAAACGCAAGATGTATGCCTCAGTGGGATCGAACCTGGACCCATACGACGAATTGTCAGAAGCGGTCCATTGCTTGGGCCAAGTGACGTACTACAGAGGTGAATCACGTGTTAAGACTACAAATCTTCTGCGGTATATTCCGCCCTTGTAGCTTAGTTGGGAGAGCAACTTACTCCGTGATGAGGTGACGCGGGTTCGATCATCATCACGGACAAGCTTGTGTTTTCACATAGGCGCCCGAAAGTAAAATTGGATCTACTGTCCCCTGCGTTCTTCGAAACATGTGTGACGTTTGTTCCACACATCCTCTGGAATTAATGAAAAATTCCTACTTTGCTTCAAAAAAACAAAAACAAAAAATTAAGAGGAAGATAATGTAACGTACTACAGAGGAAGATGATGTAACGTACCACGTGTCAAGACGACAAATCTGCAGCGTTCCGTTCCGTCTGTCCAGCTTAATTAGGAGAGCAACTTACAACGGAGTGAGGGGACATGTGTTTTCACAGCCACTTTGCCACCGGTGCGGCCATTTAACTTTTAAAAAATTTATATATTAACATACTTAATAAAATCTCATCCAGACGACAGACCTGTGGTTCAAAAAATAGATTTGTTTGATTTTCTTGCGCAGTTTCCCAGAGGAATGTATCTCTTAAAAATCGAGCTGTAGTCACACAGCATACTGGAGTTCCTGTTGCCTTGGTAATGTAATCACCCAGGATTTTGGAGCTCCAGTTGCCTTGGTACCCAGGATGCTGGAGCTCCAGTTGCCTTGGTAATGTAGTCACCCAGGATACTGGAGCTCCAGTTGCCTTGGTAATGTAGTCACTCAGGATACTGGAGCTCCACTTGCCTTGGTACCCAGTATACTGGAGCTCCAGTTGCCTTGGTAATGTAGTCGCCCAAGATACCGGAGCTCCAGTTGCCTTGGTACTCAGGATACTGGAGCTCTAGTTGCCTTGGTAATGCAGTCATCCAGGATACTGGAGCTCCAGTTGCCTTGGTAATGTAGTCACCCAGGATACTGGAGCTCCAGTTGCCTTGGTAATGTAGTCACCCAGGATACTGGAGCTCCAGTTGCCTTGGTAATGTAGTCACCCAGGATACTGGAGCTCCAGTTGCCTTGGTACCCAGTATACTGGAGCTCCAGTTGCCTTGGTAATGTAGTCGCCCAAGATACTGGAGCTCCAGTTGCCTTGGTACTCAGGATACTGGAGCTCCAGTTGCCTTGGTAATGTAGTCACCCAGGATACTGGAGCTCCAGTTGCTTTGGTAATGTAGTCACCCAGGATACTGGAGCTCCAGTTGCCTTGGTAATGTAGTCACCCAGGATACTGGAGCTCCAGTTGCCTTGGTAATGTAGTCACCCAGGATACTGGAGCTCCAGTTGCCTTTGTAATGTAGTCACCCAGGATACTGGAGCTCCAGTTGCCTTTGTAATGTAGTCACCCAGGATACTGGAGCTCCAGTTGCCTTGGTACCCAGGACACTGGATCTCCAGTAGCCTTGGTACCCAGGACACTGGAGCTCCAGTTGCCTTGGTAATGTAGTCACCCAAGATACTGGAGCTCCAGGTACCTTGGTAATGTAGTCACCCAAGATACTGGAGCTTCAGTTGTCTTTGTAATGTAGTCACCCAGGATACTGGAGCTCCAGTTGCCTTGGTAATGTAGTCACCCAGGACATTGGAGCTCCAGTTGCCTTGGTACCTAGGATACTAGAGCTCCAGTTGCCTTGGTAATGTAGTCACCCAGGATGCTGGAGCTCTTGTTGCCTTGGTAATGTAGTCGCCCAAGATACTGGAGCTCCAGTTGCCTTGGTACTCAGGATACTGGAGCTCCAGTTGCCTTGGTAATGTAGTCACCCAGGATACTGGAGCTCCAGTTGCTTTGGTAATGTAGTCACCCAGGATACTGGAGCTCCAGTTGCCTTGGTAATATAGTCACCCAGGATACTGGAGCTCCAGTTGCCTTTGTAATGTAGTCACCCAGGATACTGGAGCTCCAGTTGCCTTGGTACCCAGGACACTGGAGCTCCAGTTGCCTTGGTAATGTAGTCACCCAAGATACTGGAGCTACAGGTACCTTGGTAATGTAGTCACCCAAGATACTGGAGCTTCAGTTGTCTTTGTAATGTAGTCACCCAGGATACTGGAGCTCCAGTTGCCTTGGTAATGTAGTCACCCAGGACATTGGAGCTCCAGTTGCCTTGGTACCTAGGATACTAGAGCTCCAGTTGCCTTGGTAATGTAGTCACCCAGGATGCTGGAGCTCTTGTTGCCTTAGTAATGTAGTCACCCTGGATACTGGAGCTCCAGTTGCCTTGGTAATGTAGTAACCCAAGATACTGGAGCTCCAGTTGCCTTGGTAATGTAGTCACCCAGGATACTAAAGCTCCAGTTGCCTTGGTAATGTAGTCACCCAAGATAATGGAGCTCCAGTTGCCTTGGTACCTAGGATACTGGAGCTGCCTTGGTAATGTAGTCACCCAAGATACTGGAGCTGCAGTTGCCTTGGTAATGTAGTCACCCAAGATACTGGAGCTGCAGTTGCCTTGGTAATGTAGTCACCCAGGATACTGGAGCTCCAGTTGCCTTGGTAATGTAGTCACCCAGGACACTGGAGCTCCAGTTGCCTTGGTAATGTAGTCACCCAGGATACTAGAGCTCCAGTTGCCTAGGTAATGCAGTCACCCAGGATGCTAGAGCTCCAGTTGCCTTGGTAATGCAGTCACCCAGGATACTGGAGCTCCAGTTGCTTTGGTAATGTAGTCACCCAGGATACTGGAGCTCCAGTTGCTTTGGTAATGTAGTCACCCAGGATACTGGAGCTCCAGTTGCCTTGGTTATGTAATCACCCAGGATGCTGGAGCTTCAGTTGTCTTGGTAATTTTTTTTCCATTTTAGAGATCTTCTTATGGAAACGCTCATTATGATCGCTGCTCATGTTTTCCGGGGGAAATCTAAGAGATAGTCTAAAAAATGAACCTTTAATGACATATTGCATTCCATTGCTTTATAAGACTTAAAAAGGTCGCTTATTAATTCACGATAGCTTTCGGCTTTATGATTTCCCAAAACGTTTATGCAGACACTTTTGAAACTGTGTCAAGAAACTTTCTCAACTTCATTCAACTCTCCTTCAAATTTCTCATCTCTGAACAATTCTCTGATCTGAGGCCCTACAAAAATACCTACTTTAATTTTGGTATCACTGCTGCGGGAAAACTTATTTCTCAAATATTTGAATCCAGAATGCGTTTTATCATCGCTTTAACAAAGTTTTTCATAAGTCCAAGCTTGATATGCAAAGGAGGAAGGAACACATGAGGGTCAGCGAGTGGGCTGTTCACAATATTTTTCTTGCCTGGAGCAAATGAGTTGCGTTTTGGCCAGTCCTTTTGAACGTATTGATTTCGCTTGTCCCTTCTCTCTCACTCACATAAAAACCAGCAGTACTCGGTGCAACCTAGCAGCAACTCTAGCAAAAGTACAATGACCTTTAGACTTCCACATATATTCCGCTTATATTTCTGATACTGAATCTTTTCTAAAAGTAACTTCATGTTGTTGTATGACACCTTCATGTTTGTAGCTTGCGTAACAGTTACAGAAAGAAATTTGTTTCTGTAATTATTAAGGAAGGACCGCTTTCAAGCTCCCTTTGGAGGAGTCAATGAATAAACTCCACACATCCACGTTGTTTTCATGGCCAAGATACCCCGTATCTGCTTTAACATTTTCACAAAACAAAAGCCCATCTTCCTTCGAGAAGTAATCGTCAAATTCATTATGGCGACTGCGGAAGAAACAAACTTTAGTATCACGCTGCAGTAGACTCCATCCATTTAATATTGGACCTAAAAGTTCAGGCTGCTTCTTAGATGAATCCAAATCACGAACAAGGTCATTCAGATCTTCTTCTGACAGTAAACGCGGTTCATTCAAAGAACAGATTCCATTGGTATGTTGAATCAGACATATCTTCATGTTTGTGCTCATGCTATACTCCTGCTTTGTTTGATTCCTCATCACTGAAAGTAAAATGGTCTGGAGGATTTGGTACTGGAACATTAACTGGTGTCATTGTAGATGGTATATTACGGTATTTCGCTAAGCTGTTTGTTTTTGTAGTGATCCCATTTATATTATAAGGCAGAAATAGCAGTCTGTTATGGGATCTTTGGGTCCCCTCCAAATAATTGGAACAGCAAATGGCACGCGGATGACGCTAGATGACAAAAATATTATCATGCGGGTACAGGAAAACTAAGCCTGACAGGAAAAATCTGATTTCATGTTTAGATTCAGCATAAGAAAGCATACTTAGAATACTCTAGAAAACCTAGGGACAAATTTGTTGTTTACCAGTTCAATTGAAAACGAACTCACATTCGGAAAAGCTTTTGCCCAAAATTATTCAGTCGCGTTTCTATCGATTATTTATGCATGGCGTTATTTTAGGCTTTCTCTGTCTCGTAGGGAGCAGCTAAAAATAAAGCGTTTGTAAAGAGAAGAATCCATTTTTAGAGGCTTATATTAGATGCATTTCTGCTGCACTTCTCTGCATTCCAGATTTGCAATGCGATTAGCTTCGATTTGTTTTTGATTTAATTTACTAAAGACTGCCGTCATTTTTTTTATGTACAACCGTTACATTATACCAAAGCTGAGCGATCATTCGTGGCTGTTCCTATGTTATGTTGTTAACATCGGAATAAACTGTGAATCCTTGTCGTGGGGATGTAAGAGAGTTGTCTTTAATAAATCGATAACAATCTCCTTAGAAACTCTTAAGAAGAAACGCCTCACAATAATGATGACGAGCCCAAATCACTGACATTGAAGCACGAGTGAGCGGTTCCCGACAGACTTGATAAATTGTGCCATGATGCCGATTAGCAGTGCAGTTTCTTGTCGAGTTTCAAACAGGCCCATGCCGATGAGAGGGTGAGAAATTGTATACAACAGCATGAAAGCATACACGGTCGTATCAGAATAATATCATCACCTACCTAACAATGGGAATAACCATCCTTGGACCGGATGACAGTGGCGAGACGGCATCGCATGGACGCAATGAGGCCCTGGAAGGTTGCCTGAGGCACACATGCCCATTCGGACTGCAGCAGAGAACGAAGGTCCCGGAGATCGCGTGGTTGTGTTTCAGCACGCCGAACCTGTCGATCCAAATAGTCCCACAAGTGCTCTCTATGGGATTGATGTTCGGCGATTTCGCTGGCCAAGGGAGAACGAAGATATCGCTGTCGTGTTCCTCGAACCAATCACGCACCCCTTAGCTATGTGGCACAGTGCATTGTCTTGTTGGTAGACACCATCACTACCAGGGTAAACGTGCAATATGCATGTGCTCATCGAGGATGAACAGGTAGACATTAGCGTTCAGGGACCCATCCAGTGGTACCAGCGGTCCAAGGTAATACCAGGAAAACATTCCCCAGGAATGCACACTACCACCCCCGGCCTGTTTTACCGACAAGCGTGTCCGTGTGTTGGTTCTCGTGTGTCTGACGTCATATCCGCCACCGCCCGTCACTTCTGTAGAGTAGAAACCTCATTCGTTGGAGAAGGCAATCTTTTCCCACTCTTTCACTGTCCAATGACGGTAGTCCCATGAGAACTGCAGACGTCGTTGCCGGTGGACGTGGATTAACGCAGCGTCGACTCAGGAGGACCATGCGTAACACGAATTGCTCTACTGTTATCGAGGACACGTACCTGGATGCCCCAACTTTCATCTGCGTGGTCAACTGTTGCACTGTTATGCGTTGATTGCCCTTTACCAGTTGACGAAGGCGACGTTCTCCTCTGGGGGCGATGGCCTTTGGGGCACCACAGTTATGACGTCATGAGGTAATCGGTGTGCCAGCGGTCCATTTTTGGTACACCCTTACTACAGCACCTCGCGAACATGCCCACGAAGTTTTCTGTTTCTGAGATGTTTCCCCCTTGGCGCGGTAGCCGATGATCATTCCATTCTGAACGTCCGTCAAATCACTACCTCTGTCCATTGTGCTCACGTGACACACTATGGCTCATCTCTCCTGGCCGGCCGCTTATATCTACGTGTGGTCGACTTTGTCACGTGCACTCTGTGACGCGCCTGGGCGGGTACGCTGTGATTCCAGGGGTGGTCATATTATTCTGATACGACTGTGTGTATCCATAGTCACGACTCTTTATGCTGGCGTAGACAACGCGATGCTGTGGACCATATCATCATAGAAGACTTTAGACCCTTATCATTCGAATGTAGTCACGCCTGAATATCCAAGAGTATTTAAACACTATTTATGATTACGGTCATCCAAACAGACGCTTCGAGATACTGATTTTCAACTCTTTTATTGTGTAAGGATTATTCTCACATTCACATCCTTTGAGGTGACCTCATAGAAAGATGTCTAGTGTGAACAAGGCGCAATATCCAGGATGCTTAAAAACCTGCGAGAAAGAACCATTCTTCAAGCAATCATTTCTTCCACTTCACAGAAATTTTGTTTATTGTCCACTTCACAGTAAACAAATTTCTGAAATTCACGAGCCACTTTCCGTGATTGCTTTCGTGAATTAATGAAGCGTATTCCTGGCACAAATTTCTACGTGAAATAATGGGAAGAAACTTCAATTTCAAGTATTTTTCGTAAACTAGGAAAATTCTGAATTTTCAGAACATTTTCCGCAATTCCTTCCTTATGTTGACACTAAATATCGTTTTTTAAGATGTGTTAACGGAAAATTCTGAACTCTCAGAAACCTTTCCGCAATTCTTTTCTTATATTGACGGTAAATTTCCGTTTTTAGGATATGTTAACAGAAAATTCTGAATTTTCAGAAACCTTTCTGCAAATCCTTCCTTATATTCAGTGACGCACCCACGAGGGTGGCCGATGGGGCCTGGGACCCCCTCCTTGGGCTGACAGAGCGGAACATTATTACGTCGAAGTTTGAAACAAAAAGTCACTATACGCGATCTACATATACTTCTTAATCGTGTACCGCATAACTATAACATACAATAATTATAACGGAGTAGTTCTTAAATAAATTTGGAAAAATCTAACAAAGAAAAGTATTTCATCTACTGCTTCTTCTAATCATTTAACTTTCTTGTACTACAATATTACTAGTAATTGGATAAGAATCTATTTTTCCAGTTAAATTTAGGGTGGTCACCCCCACCTTGGGCAAATTCTGTGTGCCACGGCACACACACACCCCCCTTCCCCTGAGAAATTTCTGGGTGCGCTACTGCTTATATTGAAGGTAAATTTCCGTTTTAAGGATGTGTTAACAAAAACTTCTGAATTTGCAGAAACCTTTCCGCAATTCCTTTCTTATACTGACGGTAAATTTCCGTTTTTAGGATGTGTTAACGGAAAATTCTGAAGTTTCAGAAAACTCTCCGCAATTCCTTTCTTATATTGACGGTAAATTTTCGTTTTTAGGGTGTGTTAACAGAAAATTCTGAATTTTCAGAAACCTTTACGCAATTCCTTTCTTATATTGACGGTAAATTTTCGTTTTTAGGATGTGTTAACGAAAACTTCTGAATTCTCAGAAACCTTTCCAAAATTCCTTTCTTATACTGACGGTAAATTTCCGTTTTTAAGATGCGTTAACGGAAAATTCTGAATTTTCAGAAACCATTGCGTAATTCCTTTCTTACATTGACGGTGAATTTCCGTTTTTAAAATGTGTTAACGGAAAATTCTGAATTTTCAGACGGAAAAACTATGTTCTCACTTTTTCGGTATCCATAAGACGAAACATTTTCGGTAGTAAGAGCGATTCACAGGAATACTTGACGTTTAGTGAACTATTAAATTTGAGTCGTCTTTCGGAGGATCTTGGGTCGTAGTTCTGTAGCGGGATCGGATATGTATATAGTGCATCGCATGAAATTTTAGTTATTGTCGCGACAGATATGCCTTCTCCTTTCCCCATTTTGTGCAGCAGCTGTTGTATATTGTGTTATCGTAAGAAACAGGGTACTTAATTTATTGTACAATGTCTATGTACCAGTCTGTGGAGTCCTTAAGACAAAAGCTATGGTATCTATCAAGAGTAAATCTTATATTTAGAAGTTTTGTGAAAAAATGCTATAAAACAACACATTTCACCTTTTTTTTTAAACAAAATTGAAAGACATTGTCAGTTAAAAAAGGTCTCAAATTCCAAAGAATTTTCTTGCTTCGAAAAAGCACGAGAAAAAAGATACTTAATTTGTGATAAGTCCTCCTACAGAAAATAATAAAATAATTACAAACCTATTCAAAAAAATATATATATATATATATATATATATAAGGGATGTAAGGTCAGGTGATGCGTAACATCACAGCCTCTCCTTGACAAATGTCAACCCCGCCTTCTCGTGGTGCATCCTGTTCCCACTAAAGGGGCTCTGACGACCGCAAATAGCGGTATAACTATACCATTGGGATCAGAGTAAATGTTATCCCACACTCACCAACCCGCTTGGCCAGCGTGGTGAGTTATGGCCAAACACCTCCAAAATGACTCTACAACTTAAATCTTGGCCCTCAGTCTCCGGCAGCTGGAATGTACCTGGCCAAGGCAGCGGCCAGTGCGACATGAAGGCAGAGGGTGCTAAGAATCCCCGGAGGACCGGACTAGGCTGCCATTTGATGCTGACCTTGGCTACCTACAACGGACGCTCCTTACTTCTGATTCAAGGCTTCTTGAATTGGAAGAGGAACTACAAAGGATTAAGTGGGACATCGTCGGGCTAAGTGAGGTAAGGAGAAAAGGAGAAGATCTCATTGAACTGAAAAGTGGACATCTCTTCTATTATCGTGGGACAGATACTGGCAGAACTAGTGGTGTTGGATTTATAATAAACAAGAAACTGAAGGATAAAGTTGTAGAAGTTGAAAAGTTCCTCTGACAGAGCTGCACGACTCGTTATCCAACTATCGAGAAGATACCAGGCTCAGATTATTCAAACTTATGCACCCACCACAAGTCATCCTGAAGAAGAAATTGAAGAATTTTATGAGGAAATTCGTCATCTAAATAATAAAGGTAAGCAGCACTTGAAGATAATTATGGGAGATTTCAATGCAAAAATAGGGCACCGGCAACAGAATGAAACTTCAGTAGGTAAATTCGGTCACGGCAACAGAAACCAGCGTGGAAATACTCTCGTTGAGTTTGCAGAGGCAGAAGGATTTTTCATCTTGAATTCCTTTTTCAAGAAAAAGCCACACAGGAAATGGACATGGAGACATCCAATTGGGACGACAAGTGAAATTGATTTTATTATGTGTAACAAAAAATTCGTCATCGAAGACTGCAGTGTGCTGAACAAGTTCAACACAGGTAGTGACCATAGATTGGTGAGATGTAAGATGCACCTCAACACTAAACTGGAACGTGGCAAGCTCATAAGACAAACAGAATGTATTGACATAACCAACCTTAAAAAACACCATAATACTTTCAAGTTGGAACTGAAGAACAGATTCTCTGCTTTAGAAGGCCTAACATCGGAAGAAGTGGATATTTCGGAAGTTAACAGAAAAGTAACCAAAGCTCTTATGGAAACAGCAACAAAACTAGCTGGGTCTAAGAACAAGTTGCATGTAAACAAATTATCAGGAAAAAACCAAAATGTTGATGCAAAAAAGAAGAGAGATGAGGACAACTAAAGAAGATGTGACTTCCAAAGTGGAATATATAGAGCTATGCAAGACAGCACGAAAAAGTATCACTGAAGACGTAAGGAAATTCAACTGTGAGCTAGTGAGGAAAGCAATTGAAAACAACCAAAGCCTAAAGATAGCAAAGGGACATCTCAGTAAGGGAAGAAAACAGATTATGGCTCTGAGAAAAGAAGATGGTTCTATAACAAGAAATAGAGGCGAAATTTTGACAAGAGTGAAAGATTTCTACTCCAAATTATATGAAAGGGATGATACATGTACTCCAGACATCATGAAAGGTACCAGAGTTCTTCCAGTCCTCCCAGCAGAAGTTGCTCATGCAATCAAGAACATGAAGCGGGGGAAAGCTCCAGGAGAAGATGGAATTACTATAGACATCATACAAGAAGCAAGTGGAGAAATTGAAACAGTACTCGCCCAAATTTTCACTCGATGCCTTAATGAAGGAAAGATTCCTGAGGATTGGAACACCGCTATAATGATCCTGCTACATAAAAAAGGTGACATTGAGGATCTCAGGAACTACAGACCTATCAGCCTCCTATCAGTGGTTTATAAAATCTTCACTAAAGTTCTTTCACACCGCTTGAAGGTAACACTGGACATGGCTCAACCGAGAGAACAAGCTGGATTCAGGAGTGGCTACAGCACAATAGATCATATCCACGTACTGAGAGAACTAATTGAAAGAGCGAGGGAATATGAACTTCCATTGTGCATGGCTTTTATCGATTATGAAAAAGCCTTTGATTCGGTGAAACCATCAGCAGTTACCACGGCTCTGAAATCCTGCGGTATTGAAGATGCATACATTAATATTATTAATAACATCTATGAAAAATGCAAGTGCAAAGATTCGGCTGTTTGAAAATACAACACACATAAAAATTGGAAAGGGAGTGAGACAAGGTGACACCATATCTCCGAAGCTCTTTAATGCCACATTGGAAAATGTCTTTCAATCACTGAACTGGGAAAACAAAGGGATAAAGATTAATGGAGATTATCTAACCCACCTTCGTTTTGCTGATGACGTAGTCATTTTTGCAACTACCCCATCAGAGCTGCAGAGTATGATCCAGGAACTTGCTGACAAGAGTAAAGAAGTGGGATTAAAAATGAACTTTCAGAAGACAAAAGTGATGTTCAATGCTTTTACAAGAAATGAAGATTTATCGATTGATGGAGAACAACTGGAGATAACAGATACGTATGTTTATCTTGGACAGCAGATATCAAGTGAGGGTCACATTGATGAAGAAATTAATCGGCGTACAAAACTTGCCTGGAGAGCTTTTGGAAGAAACAGCATAATTTTCAAGAGCAATATGCCATTATGTCTTAAAAGAAAAGTGTTTGATCAATGCATCCTTCCAGTGCTTACGTATGGTGCAGAGACGTGGACCTTAACTAAAAGAGACATACAAAGGCTGCAGACAACTCAAAGAAGCATGGAGAGGTGCATGCTTGGTATAACCAGGAGAGATAAGAAGAGGAACTCGTGGATCCGAAAAATGACGAGAGTGGAAGACATCATGATCAGAGTTAAATCCCTGAAATGGCAATGGGCTGGACATACTGCCAGAAGGACAGACCATAGATGGACAGCCGAAATTTTAGATTGGATTCCAAGGGACAGGAAAAGACCCAGAAAAAGACCACATGGGAGATGGGTGGATGAAATTCGTAAATATGCGGGAGTGACATGGAGGAGACTGGCACAAGACAGACCGTTGTGGAGGAAACTTGGGGAGACCTTCGTCCAGCAGTGGATTGATAATGGTTGACAATGATGATGATGATGATGATATATAAGCTCCAACAGAAAATAAAATGATTAATTCACTCGCATTAATGACAAAAAAAGAAGAAATTCTATCGCGCAATTACAGTTCTTTCTTGGACGTGACTGCGACTTCTGAGTGATTCTGGCTCGGTGGTTAAGACGCGCGATTTCTGTTGAGCCAACCCAAACGACCTCGAATCGAATCCCACCAGAAAATGGGAAATTACTTGCTCTTATATCAATTTGCGAAATTTCTGTATAAAAACCGAAATCCCCGAAATTTAATTTTCTGTAATTATCGGGATTACTGACTACGAAAAATCAGCAAGAGTTAGCAAAAAAGTGAACTTTTCAAAACATAAATTCGTTAAAAGACGGACACCTGCCGGAAACTTTGCTGCACGTTACTTTCAGGAATTGTCAGTGAATTCATACCACTTAGCTCTTACAGTATTGTGCAACTTCACATTTCTCTTCTGAAGCACCTCTTATTGCACTAAAATTGCGCGTGGCGAGCATATTTCTTTTTCTTTTAGCCTAGCTGCCTGAAAATAAATGTTGACATTACCGTGATTAATTTTTTTCTCTATAATCATCGTAGTTCTTCCTACTTAAGAAAATATACAGGCCTTTTCTTTCGTTTTTTTCTTTTTTTTTTTTTGTCTTGTTTTTGTTTTTCTAAATCAATATCTCTTAGTTGCTTTCTGTAACTGTTTTCTTCCTTTTGTTTTCTTCAGTGTTAATGGCTTTGTTTTGTTTTTTTCCTTCTCACTCTCCTCTTTACAAAGCACTTATTCTTCGTGAACCCTCACTCTCTGAAGGAACTGTGGGGAGGGGACGGAAGGGGAAGAAGCAGGAAGTAAGCGAAGATATTTTTAGGCACTGCAGGTAATATGGCTTTACGGATCTGTCTCAAGAAGTATGACGAAGGCAGTTTGAGCATCAATTCTTAAACGGAGAATGAGCGCGGCACGATAGGATCATTTTATACAACGTGGAAGTTCAATAACTGAATTCACTTCGTGGGTAAATGAGATAATCTTTTGGGATACAAGGTTCAATTTTGAGGTCTATTCCCGCAGTTTTACCAACAGTGACGTTCAGGTGTCTGTAGTACTTGGAAGAATAGTATCCCTCTTTTCTCTCACATAAAATTAATGGCCGGTAGCAGTAGATGAATTGATCTTGGAATCAAACAAATCGTGCAGCAGGATTTCTGTAACAAATAAATTAGAAGTCGTACATTATGGTAGTCCGCCAGTAGATTTTTCGGGGGGCGACGAGTCTTAGATCTGGTTTTCAGCGCCCGACACAGTGGAAAGGATCAAGGAATGACTAAACGTTTTGGAACCTAGTGATACTTACTTCGATGAGAGTTTTTTTTTTTTTGTCTTTTTGGGAGCTTTTTATGCTACTTTTTTTTTAATATTTGGATAACAGTGGACATAGCGGAGATAATAATGGAGTTAGAAAAAGAAATGTCTTTTTGGGCCGTACTTTCATCAATACATCTGTTTCCAAAGGTTTGATTTGGGAAACCATTTCCGCGTAGATATCTTACACTATAAAAAGCATTTTGCATAAATTTTGTGATTTTTTCACAACGCAAGGTTCTCTGAGAGTGGGCATAAGTGCATATTTGCGCGTATTTTACGTCAAAATATACACCGAAGAGCCAAAAAGTTATGACCAGCTGGTTTTCACGCAAATCCAAGAAACCGCATATAAACAACGACGCGTGTGAAGGTCACGGAAAGGTATAAATAACAACTGATACTCAGCTACGATAGTTCTACCGACAGTAATGCAAAAGCGAGCATAACTTTTTTATTAACCGACAGAGGGCGTTCAATTTGCACATGTTGGAAGAGTAACACTTTCTCTATACAAAGGTACTACTCAACATAATCTCCATCACAAGGGATGCATTTGTGCCATCGGTGAATCCAACTCTCGAATCATCTTTGAAAAAATTCAGGTGTGGACTGTTGTACCCACTTCTTCACAGCCATTTTCACCTCGTCTGTGTCATCAAATATTTTTCCCTGGAGACTGTCCTTCAGTGGACAGAACAGGTGGGAATCCGAGGGCGCCAGATCTGGGCTGTACGGTAGATGGGAGCCTACCTACCAGCCTAATTTTCTGATCACCTGCTTTGTTGCCAAAGATGTGTGTGGTCTCGCATTGTCATGGTCAATGTAGCTTCTTTTCAGATTCTTGTTCGGTCTCTTATGGCTTCTCTAAGCTTCTTGAGTGTTTCAATGTACCGCTCGTTATCACGGTACGGCCACGTACCAGAAAATCAAGGAGAATGACACTCCTGTCAACCTAAAAAACAGTCACCATGACTTTCTGTGCTGATAGCTGGCTCTTGAACTTCTTAAGCCTTGCTGACGCCATTCCAGGGATTAATTCTTCGTTTCCGGATCGTAAACGTAAACAAACGTCCACGTTTCGTCCCCTGTCACCAGATTAAAAACCAAACGTATCGCCATTGGCTTCAAACGCTTCCAGGAGATCAGAGCAGACTTCCACCCTTCTCTCCTTCAAATCGGGTGTCAACTGCCGAGGTGCCCACTGTGCACACATTTTCCGATACACTGAGCCTTTCACCATCTTCTGTATGGCATTGTGACAAGAGTCTAGTTACGCGACAAGTTCACGGATTGTGACTCATCTCTCAGCGCGAATCAGTTCATCTACTCGCTGACGATTCGTGTCAGTGGTCTCAGATGATGGTCTCCCACTGCGTGGTTTGTCTTCAATGCTGGTTTCCCCTTCTTTAAACTTTGCACATTGCTCTTGTTAATGGTGTCATCTCCGTAAGCATTCTGTAGCCTTCTGTGGATGTCGGACAGCCTGCACCCTTTCTTCGTCAAGAACTCAATGACGGCGCATTGCTTCTGATTGGAATCCATTATCTACCTGCAATGAAGAAGAAGCGTTACTAAAGAGAAAGAGTTACTCTACGGACATGTGCAACTGGAACGACCTCTGTCAGTTAATAAAAGAGTTATGCGCACTTTTGCATTACTTTTGGTATAACCCGCGTATGTTAATCAGTGTTATTCTTGTTCTTCAGATGGAAAAGGCAGCGAACTTAAGCGAGTTTGACGAAGGCCAAATTGTAATGGCCAGACGACTGGGTCGGAGAATTTATGGTTGGTTGGTTGGTTGATTTTTATGGCGCAAGGGCCATGTTTGGCCAAAGAGCGCCAGACACAAGACAAACAAACAGTATTAAAAAAGTGGTATAAAGCTTAAAATCTGGCTGATCAAGTAAAACTGAACAATGAGAATGATGGAAGGGCTAAAAGGACAATGAAACAAACAGTGTTAAAAAACATGGTACAATGATTAAAATCTAGCTGATTCAGTAAAACTGAAGAATGAGAATGATGATAGGGCTAAAATCTAGATACGTTTAAAAAAGTCAATTTGTTTAAAAAATGAAAAAACAGCAACAGTATTGCAGTGGTCATTTAGGAGCCGCTGCAGTATAGCGGCGTCCTCGGTCAACAAATGAGAATGAAAGAAATGAAAACGCACATCACGAAAACGAACACAACTACACAGAAGATGAGTGACGGTGAGTCGGCAATTGCACGTCTCACACATTGGCGCAGTGTCGCCACACAGCAAAAAGCGGTGAGTGAAACGACAATGCCCATTGCGCAGACGCGCAAGCACCACTTCCTCCCTACGGTTCCCACGATATGAGGATTTCTAGATTCCAAGAACAGGTTTAATATGATGCAGTTTATTTTCCAGCTCTTGGTCCCACAGGCCCGGCCACGTTCGCTTGATATGGTCGAGAACTATAAAGCGGAAATCCCAGTGAAACAGTGGTAAATGTGTGACGACCAAAGAGGAAGCAGATCCGGAGAATATATGAGAGGGAAATGCTTGTGGGGTGTTCACGGTCATCTACGACTAGTATCTTCCAAAGTTCGAGGAGGCAACAACCACAAACCGCCGGCAAGGTATGTGTCGACCATTGCTCATCGACGCTGTAGGTATCGAAGGCTTTCCCGTATGGTACAAACCAACAGAAGGGATACTTACTATGGCGCAACACGCAGGTAATTTGAGTGCTGGTGATGACAGTAATGGGTCACAACACACAGTACATTGAACTTTGCTGAAAATGGGGCTGTGTATCCTTAGGCTGCTTCGAGTGCCCACTCTAACCTCGGTTCACAGTCTAAAGCGCCTATAATGGGCACGCGAGTATCAAAAGCGGACTTTGAATGATTGAAAGAAGGTCGTCTGGTCCGATGAATATCGTTTCTTGATGAACCATGTGGACAGACAGCCCCAGGTAAACGACGTAGGCTTTCTTTACCTGCTGAAGTGTCGGCACCAGGATGCACCGTGGGACAACAAGCTGGTGGAGGAAGTGCAATGCTCTTCTAGGAAACCCTGGGTCCAGTCATTTATGTGCAAGGTACGACAACTTCTACCACTTATCTAAACATCATTGCAGCCCAGGTACATCCTTTTATGGTAACGGTATTGAATTTGTCGTCAGCAAAAAGAAGGTGTGCTACACAATCTTTATTCTTCATCTTCTTAGCCTTGGCACTAACTGCAGGGTATAGGACTCCCCCAGTCTTTTCCAACTTCCTTTATCCTTAACCTCAGTCTGCCATTTAGCACCTCTACATTTCTGAAGGTCATCTCTCTATCTTGTTCTCTGGAGCCCTCTACGTCTCTTTCCATCTCTCGGTTGCCATTGTGTTATTAATCGTGTCCATCTTTCGTCTTTCAGTCTTCCAACATGTCCAGCCCATCTCCACTTTGATTCTTTTATTATTTTTATATCTATTATTCCCGTTCTTTTTTCTTATAAGTACATCTCTAACTCTGCCTCTTCTTGTTATTCCCAGCATTCTTCTCTCTAACTTTCTTACCGATACTCTTATTTTTTTACATTGACGTTCTGTGATACTTCCCGTTTCACTTCTATAAGTAAATACGGGGTTAATACATGAACTGAATATTTTTCTTTTTAAACATAATCTTTATTACGCTTTATTCCGCATGTATGAGGTGAACCGTACCCCGCGATTCCAACTAACATTTAAGATGCGATCTGTGTACTCTGCTTTTTAGTGCAGTAAATGTGTGTGTGTGTTCTTTGATCTACATATTTGATCTGTATCGAACCCACATATACCAAGCCCGTGTAATACGACATTCTGCATAAACCGAAGTTTTTATTGATCCGTCGAACTTCGTAATTTTCTCCTTTGTTACAGTATTTTAACCGCATATTCCGAACTTTTTTCGGAGAAACCGCATATTCCGAACTTTTTTCGGAGAAACCGCATATATCGAAGCTCAGCAGCAAGGTTATCAGCAAAGAAAATAATGACATTCACCCCGTTTTTACGTCTTCCTCTTTTCAATGGAAAACTAGGAATTGTCTGCTGTTGACGGCACCACGTGTTTTTTCTTACAGATAGGTCAGTCTTCATGAAGACAAAAATGTTTCAATTGCTTTTAACTACGTTCCACCCCCTCGCCAATCAGCGGTTGCTAAACATACATCTCCTGGGCGAATGCTGTCCTTCATCTCCTCCTCTTGCCACCTCTCAATAGCCTAATCTCTGTTTATCGAATCATAGAGTTTATTTTGCATCTACAAGCATCTTACCCACCGCGTCGGACGAAGTGGAAAAGCATTTAAAACGGAGACCATGATAAACACAAAACAAGAAAGAATTGGTTCATATACCCCATGTAATATGTAATAGGCGAAATTTCAATTTTTCGTCAGTTAATTTACTTTTTACATTCGTTAAATACTTTGCTTTTTGCAGACTCACTCATCTTATTTTGCTGGCTATAGTTTTCAGTTAATAAGTATTATTTACCTTAGACTAATTTGATAAAGATATTGTTATTGACTAGTTATAACTTTACATAATGTAAAATGCCAATAATAGCCCTTTTTTTATATGTTCGGTTAAAACGAAATTCTCATATATGGAATGTTTTCAACTCTCCCTTCAACTTCGTTATATACGGGTTCAACTGTAGCTGCGAAATTAAAAGAAAATTATTTTGCAAACATACCCTCTATGCTCTCTTTTACTTTCGTTGAAAAAATTGACCCAACTTAAAGAAAGGTGTGACAGACTGATAGAGTAACACTGCATCTGGAAAGTGTTGTAGATTCGTCGCCAGCAAACATTGCGACCACTGCCGGATTAACAATGTCCAGAAAAAAAGGAAGTTGTTTTGCCTCCAGTGATCGACACGTGACAGGAATATTTTCATGCCTACGCCAATCGCAAAGCATGCGGTTACATATGAGTTTTTAGCTGTCTGGTTCATAACTTCCTCTTTACTGCATAAATTGTGTAGTAAATATTTTTGCTTCTAGCATGCACCTTTTTTTGGTATTTTCACTTGACATCTACTTCTGTAACTCTTATAACAATGAACAACAACCTCCCGATAAATTATGGCTGGCAAGGACACACAAACACACACAGAGATGCATTGTTTTATATGTTATTTCAGACTACACACTTGTGATGTTGAGATAGAATAAATTGTCATCTTTTATTTACAATTAAATGTCTTATTAACATCGACTATAGTTTCGCAGAGCGTTTGGATCTGCATCATCAGCACGAATGTAGCGTAGACATCCAATCATTGTGACATCATCAGAGTTCTGACGGTCACGAATTTTGGTAAGGCCGCCCCGCTGGCGCATTGGTCTAAGCGATAGCTTCTGATCATTCGTCCGAACGGGGTCCGGGTTCGAGTCCCGGTGAGGCATGGATGTTGTGTTTGTCTTACGGCACTGGCTCTCTCCCTTCCCTGGAACCAGTGACCCTAAATTAGGGACGGGCGACTGCTTATAGCCCATTGAGCTGCTCACGGTGATCGTTAAATCTCCAATAAAAAAAAAAAAAATTGGTAAGTTGTCTCTAAGCGCTTGAAAGAAATGGAGTAGGCTTCATGTCGTTGACAAGCCGTGAAGAGTTCATGGATATGTACAACGCTTCTGATACGTTAAGCTTGATAGTCGAATCATGTTTATCAATCATTTCCAGACAAATATTTAGGGTTATTTTCGTGACAATGTTGGAAAATTTTGAATAAAAACATTGTCACAAAAACAGCCATAAATTTTTTGTTTGGAAACGCATCGCTCATTCATAAATCTGATTCGGCTATCAAGCTTAATATACAGTATTAGAATCTTTCCATATATACCGGAACTTTTCACGGCTTGTCAACAACATTACGTCTACTCCATTTCTTTCAAGCGCTTGGAAGCAAGTCTCGCCGCCCCGGTGGCGCAGTGGTCTAAGCGATGACCTCTGATCATTCGTCCGAACGGGGTCCGGGTTCGAATCCCGGTGAGGCATGGATGTTGTGTTTGTCTTACGGCGCTGGCTCTCTCCCTTCCCTGGAACCAGTGACCCTAAATTAGGGACGGGCGACTGCTCATAGCCCATTGAGTTGCTCACGGTGGTCGTTAAACCTCCACCCAAAAAAAAAAAAAAAAAAAAAAAAAAGCAAGTCTCCAAAATTCGTGACCGTACGTCACAATGATTGAATGTCTACGCTCCATTCATCCCGGTGACGCAGAGCCAAACGGTCTGCGAACCATAGTTGATGTTAATAAAACATTTAATTGTGAATAAACTTTGATAATTTATTCTATGTATTATTTTACTTTTATAGGTTTGATGAAAAACTCCTCTGCAGCGATAGTAAACTACTTGCTTTTCATTCCTTTCTTATTCTATTTTCTAATAACCAATCGTGTTGCTTAAAAGACATTATTGGTAGCTTTTACGCGTACGTTTTCTCTTCTAAGCAACCATACCTATTCACGGGAATATATTTATTTTCCTTCAAGTACCTCATCGAATACTAAAGGAAATATTTTATGAATCAGTGCCCGCTTTTATATTGATTGCCAATAAATTCCTGGGGATATCAGGTAATTAGTTATCCGTGTGTTTAGATTAGGCATCTAAAATCTGCTCCGGTAATTCTTCAAAAACGTATTAATACTAAAATTTGTTGTATAAAACTTCCTTAGAGGCCTTCGATACTATTTGCTGTGAAATTTTATAGATATCGGGTAAAGCGACGGAGAAAACGATGAGAAAAAATGTACCAGTAAACTGGTGAAGTTAAGGATAAAAAAGGAGTTTATTGGTTTTTTAAGATCCATGATCGCCAACACAGCAGTAAATCTCCGAACCCCCAAATGAAGCTCACTGTTCCGAAGCTGATGCTTGTGAATTCTAAGAACAGATTGGGTTCCTCTCGTCTAACGAACCGGCAGTCAATAAAAACAAAGGGAAGAGTAAATAAAAGAATAGAGATCGTATGTAATGACCCGTAATAAAAGCAGAAAAAAAAATTAAAGCTACATAACAACGAACAAATTCTTTCGAGTGCTTTTGCTATAATGGGAGAAGTTCTACCCAAGAGCACTGAGAAAGAATAAAGGGGAATTGCGAAAATACGGTAAGCATGTAGGTTCTTTAAAATCGGAGGAAACTATTGTCTCTCAGAAAAACTTTATTTCGATGCCACAAATCTCGAAGTAGCGCAGTTTTTCAGATACTCCCTCTCCAAAACACTTCCCTAATTGGTGGTCTTGAGAGCAGCCTTGAGACAGGAAGACAACATTTACAAGATTTCGAATCGTAGCTCTTTGTCAGAGAGTGAGATAATGTGCGGTATTACAGTAATGCAAAAATTACGTAGTTCTAAGAAATTTTTGTCTTAAAGAATGCAGGGGAAAAACAATGCAAAAGAATTTAAGTTCATACCAAAGTTTTGCTTTTCTTATTCGATCGCAGTCTGTTTGAAAAATTGCTGTTAGATTTGGAAACATTTATGTGTCCACACTCTTACAAAAAAATGTTATTTGTTACACACCACAAAAATGTACAGCCTTTAAAAACGTCATCAACAAGAAAACATAACAATTTTAAAGACAACGCTGAAAACTTCAGATCCAGAAAATTTAACTATAGTGATTCTGGAAGCTCAAAACCAATAGACACATCATTCGGCGGAAGTGATTGAAATCAAAAAATGGGTTCCGGAAATTTCCTGAAAATTTTCCTGAAAATTTTAATGGAACGGAGCCATAGGTATCTTTCATTTACCTGGTGATGTTCTACTGCCATTTAGCGATAAAATTTTGTTGAACGGAAAATTGGAAAATTCTGTTTATTCTTTCTTCTGTTCTGTCCAAAAAAGAAAGTTTTCAATGGCTCTTTAAAAAAAAACATAATAATTGCAAAAATACACTATGCGGACAAAATTTACGGAGCACCAGGTACACCATAATTGATGTCCTTTTATTATATGCGAGTTTGCTCTTACGATTACCTGAGTATTTTCAATTATCAATTGCAGTCTAAGCAAAGATAAAGTGCATTAGTGGCTGTACCTTCCTCTCCATTACTACTTCAGTTCACAGAATAAAAATTTGAAGTTTACGTAAGTGGTTAATCTTTTGACTCTAGCCATTGATTTTTAATATTCAGATTTAGTTGGTTATGTTACGAGTTTAAGGAATAGTTATTAGGTGTGCAACTTAATTCTCGGTAACAGGCACGACACGTTGACAGCAAATTACAGCAAATCGAATACGTACCTAATCAGGGAAATAATCCCCGTCGTGTTGGATACATTTGATCCATCGGTCAGGAGCTGCCGAATGCCCAAAAAGAGTGCTGTTTCGAGTTGATAAAGTCACCAATACTTGTGTGGACCTCCTCGACAGAAGTGAAGTGCGTATCACTCAAGTGATGATGCAGAGAGCGAAAGAAGTGATAATCCGACGGAGCGAAGTCTGGAGAATGCGCCGGGTGGGACAAAATCTCCCATCCCAGGTCGGTGATCGTGTTTAAAGTCGTTTTCGCGGTATGAAGACGCACGTTATCCTGAAGCAACAGGACCGACCTTCTGCCCTTGCCGATGCATGGCCCTTTTGCCTCCATTGCGTCACTCACAGGAATGAGTTGTTGACAATAACGCTCAGCATTGACCGTTTCACCAGGTTTGAGCAACTCATAGTGTACGACACAGCGCTGATCCCACCATATGCACAGCAACAACTTCCTAGCATGGATACTCGGTTAGGCGTTACTAGTGGTAGGTTGACCTGGATAAGCTTACGATTTACGCCGTTTAGGATTATCGTAGAGGATCCACTTCTCATCACAGGTCAAAATCTTGTGGAGGAAATCCTTCTTCTTGAATCTGGAGAGCAAGGACACAGAAACATCGTAGCACCTAGACTTGTTCGCAGCTGTGAGTCGGTGGGGCACACAACGGCCCTCCTTGTGAATCCGTTCAAGCTTGTGCAGGCGCTACTGTGTTACTCCGAGTTCTTGGGTGAGCTCTGATTGTGTGAGACAGGGATCCGCGTCCAACAGTTGTTCCAGTTCCTCATCGTCACCTTTCTGTGGCCGTCCCGGAAGTTCTGCATCACGGAGATCGAAATTTCCATGCTTAAACCGCTGGAACCACTTCTTACACGTATTGTAGCACACAGCAGCCTCACCCAAGGCAGCACAAATCATTTGCTGGGCTTCCGCGGCACTTTTTTCAGCTGAAAAGCGAACTGGAGGCAGTGCCTCAAATGTTGCTTCTCGAACGACATTGCTTTCACCATCAACTTTCGTCCCTTCTGTCACTACAGCTATGAGCGGTTACGGTTGCCTGGAAAGCTGTTGGACGGCGCTGCAATCAGCCATTATCAACCGCAGCTATTTGCGTTTGCCGACGTTCTATGATCGCTAGCGGCTAGCGACCGAGAATTAAGTTGCACATCTAATAGTTAAGGACATATATATATATATATATATATATACTATCTACCGACTAGTAATTGGACACCTGTGATAGCAAAGGAAAACGAAGTTTATTCACCTTCAATAGTTGGTGGAGCCTCCACGAGCGGCGATTACAGCTGCGACCCTCCGGGCCATACTCCAACCAGGCGTTGTACGACGGCTAGTGGTCTTTTCTTCCACTCGGCTTGGAGAAGACAGGTCAGTTCCTTTACTGATTTCGGCCGGTGGGGGAACCCCTTACGTCGACGCTCCAACTCGTCCTAGAGGTGCTCGATAGGATTAAGGTCCGAGCTCTGCGCAGGCCAGTCCATTCGATTAACCCCATTATCACCATACCAAGCTATGATGAACCTCGCAACATTACAGGTGGCATTGTCATTCTGAAAGTAACATGGGTCCACCCCGTAAAACTGCTACAACGTAGGAAGCGCATGGTCATCCAAAATAGTGCAGTAGGTCTTGGCGTTGAGTCTACCAGGAATTGCGACCAAGGGTCCCATGCCATACCAGGAGAAACACCCCCATAGCATAATTCTACCGCCGCCGAACTTCACAGTTGGCACAATACTTTCCGGCAGGAGGCGTTCTACAGGCAGACGCCAAACCCAGACACTGCCATCCGAACGGTAGAGGGTGAACCTTGATTCGTCACTCCAGAGAACCTGTTTTCACTGTTCAACGGTCCACTGTCAACGTTCTTTGCACCACGTTAGCCTAGTAGCACTATTGGACTTGGTGATCAAAGGCATGTGGGCGGCAGCACGTCCATGATAGCCGAGCAGATGGGCTTCCTTACGGACGGTATTCATTGAAGGAATACTCCCGGAGGCCTGTTGAAACTCCTCGCGGATGCGGTCCATCGATTTGGTGTGGTTCTTCCGAATTTTTCTGACCAGCACCCGTCGGTCTCTAACTCCCAGTTTTGTGGGTCTGCCGGCTCGGGGCACATTCCGACAGTCACCTCTCAGCTTCCACTTGCCAATCACGTAGGCCACTGTCGATTTTGGGTACTTCAACTTGCTGGATATGTCACGTATGGATCGACCATTTCTGTGATACCCAACGATTACACCTTTCTCGAAATCAGAGAGCTCCGACCTGCGTGGCTTCTTGCATGCGACTGGTTGCGTTTTTGTTTCCCACACGATATTTAACGGCGGCGGCCCTGACGTGTATCAGGACCACAGATATCGTCAATTGCAGGGGTGTCCAATTACTTGTTGGTAGATAGTATATATATATATATATATATATATATATATATATATCGGTTTATGGCATCTGACGTCGACTTCCGATGTCCAAGAGTTTTTTTTTTTTTTTTTTTTTCATTTTCTCTAACTAAGTTCCAATCTTCCATCAGGCCATGTTCTTCTGAGTTGGCTCCTATTTTTCCGTTTCTTTGATTTAAGTTCCATGGCAATTTTCGGCAGTCTTTCATTGGTCATTCTTTTTACATGACCAAACCAACGCAATCGTATCTTCTGTATGTCATCTAAAATTGTTTCTTTCACTTCCATCAATTCTTAAATCCTTTCATTCGATATTTTCTGTCTTCTTGACACTGCATGATCTTCTTAAAGCAACCATCTCTACGGCTGTTATTTTCTTTCTATCTGCTTCTGTTAATCACCAGGCCTTGGCAACATATAGTAAGATGCTCTTAACAATACTACACTGCTGGACAATTGCTAAGGACGGATCATAAACGGCTATATAGCGCATAAAAAAGTAAGTGTGGTTGGATGCCAAGTGAAATAAAATAATGTCAGAATGCCAGGACATTACAAGAAAGACAATTTATTGTGCTCTGAAATCCAGAAGTCTTTGGAATGTGTTCAAGGGACAAACAGGCCATTTTGTGCAGAATACGTAAACGAGAAAAAATGCAATAACCGTCCGCAGGCGTTCCGGCGTAAGATGTCAATACGGGATATGGCCACCATGGAGGGTGATGCAAGATTTCACACGTCGTGTCATGCTTTGCACAACATTATCAAGCAGCTGTTGGGGTAATTTATCCCATTTCTCTGTCAGTGCACGGATGAGGGTGTCCTTGTTTATTGGAGGGCATTGGCGACCAGCAAGACTCCTCTCCAAAGCATCCCACACATTTTCAATGGGATTCAGATCTGGAGAACGTGCTGGCCATACGAGGCTTTGAATATCCTTGCTCTCAAGACACTCCTAAACAGCGACTGTTCGATGACATATTACGTTGTCGTCCATGAAAATGAATCTACCACCAACAGCACCACGGAACATGCGAACATGAGGCAGCAGAACATCATTAATGCATCGTTGACCAGTCATAGTCCCAGGTGGAAGCACATAGAAGGACGTACGGCCATTGATCATGATGCCAGCCCATACCATGACACTACATGTCGGATATCGGTCCCTTTCCTGTATGTTTGCTGGACAATATGCAGTACCACTATCACGCCAGATCAGTTGTCGTCGACAATCAGATGATAAACTGTATCTACTCTCATCTGAGAAGAGGACAGCAGACCAGTCGTTATCAGTCCAATTGCGATGTTGATGGCACCATTGCAAACGGGCGGTACGGTGACATCTGGACAATGGGATGCACACAACAGGACGGCGGGCGTATAGTCCTCCTTCATGCAAACGTCTAGCGACAGTTTTTCGGGAGATCCGCTTGCCAGTAGCAGCCATAAACTGATTTGCTACCTCACTAGCTGTGCTGCGCCGGTGTCTTTTTGTTGATAGCACTATGTACCGATCTTCTGCAGGTGTCGTACTGCGAACAGGACCTCTTCCGTGATGTTTGCTACACTCTCCATTTGTTTGAAATGATTTCCAAAGCCTTGAAACAACACTGTGGCTGACGTCGAACTCCCTGGCAACATCTGTTATTTTTCGCCCTTCTTCAATCTTGCCAATAATACGGCCAAGCGTAAAATCATCTAGGTGATGTCGGGAAGACATACTGAAAATTGCAAGTTCGTCAATTGATTCTTTTCCTTTCAACTTTGCGTTTGAACAACAACGGTCAATACGCGTCAAATCCTTTATATCTCTTATCAGCGCTATGACGTCACGAACAAGTTCGGCAATCCAAAATTTGCATTCGCACAACACGTCTTACTGTATCCCGCACTTATGCTAATTTCCACATTTTCCTGCCTTCCATTTTATGGTTGCTATCGTTGCTATTGTCATCCGTCCTTAGCAATTGTCCGGCAGTGTATTATAAATACCCCATTTCCTTTTTCTGGTTTTTTCTTCACTCCACCAGATTCGATTAAGGCGTTTAACAGCTTTTCTTCCCTATGCAGTTCTATTTCTTAATTCCATTGCATCTCTACCTTCTGGTGTAATTTTATGGTGATTAACTATGAAATTAAATGAAACCAATTATTTATGCATTGGAAGTAATGAAACAAACCTACGGCTGGAAGATAATGACGAAATTGAAAGATGTGATTCTTATAATAATAACATTATAAGCCTTAAAAAGAAAAAGGGTAACGAAGATGCTATACCAATGAATGAAATACGGGGTTTCACCATGGTACAATACAAATTTTGAAATTGTGAATCCGCTTATTGGTGTAAACACGACATGAATGGTGAGTCAGATAATATCCGAAAACTTGAAAATTTAAAGCATACAACTTCAATACACCTTCATGATTTGTATTGAAGATGCTATATTTCGAATTCTGTAAGAGGAAGTGAGGTCTTACCAAGATAGAAAAATTTACTAAAATTTCATTAAGAATTCTCCGTTAATATTGGTTGTCGGAAAAGTCATGACGTATTATAGCCATGTTTTGCAAAGGTTTATAACGAAGTTAATTTTTCCGTCATTTGTTCCACGCCGGGGCTCGAACCCGAGTCCACTTATTCCGGAACAAGTCGCTCTACCAACTGAGCTACGCAGACGTTCATTCTGACGGCTATCTGCCTTTATGTCGTGAGCGTCCTGCTGGCAGTTGGGTCACAGGTCATTTATTGATAGAAAGAACAAAGATCAATCAATGCTATAATGCCCGTTTTGTTCGATAACCTTTTGCCACCTTTCAGTGAGCTGCAGAATGCCTCGTTCATAGAAGGGCCTGTCTTTCCTGGCGAGAAACTGTACAAGGAGCTGATGTACAGGCTCATCTGAATTGAACGTCATACAGTGCCACGCAAGAACTGTTGAAGAGAGCGAAACAAGTGGAAGTCTGACGGCACATGGTCAGGCGAGTATGCTGAGTGTGGCAACACATCTCACCCAAGCTCCAATAATTTTTGGCGGGTGGTCAAACTTGTGTTTGGTCTCGCGTTGTCGTGACGGAACACAACAACTTTACGATGAACGAGCTCTGGACGTTTCTGGATGATGGATTCGTTCAAACTGTCCCATTTCCGACAGCACACATTCGAATTGATTGTTTGGTTCCGCGGTAGGAGCTCGAAAAACACGACATCTTTAAAAATCCCACCACACTGAGACCAGAACCTTCCGCTGATGAATGTCTGCTTTGGATGTCGTCGTTTGAGGCGAAGCAGCACGTCGGGACCAAGACCGTTTGCGCAGCACATTGTTGTACACAATCCATTTTTCGTCACCAGTTATCAGTCGCTTCAAACAAGGACCGTTTTCCTCACGTTTAATGAGCATATCGCAGATGTTTATACGCGCCGAGAATCAGACGCGAAAAACCAAGGAATTGTCACATTGTTATGTGAAAAACTGAGACAGAAACGATGTGCTATTTTCTGTATCGTAGCAGTACAAAATGAAACGCCTTTTCTAGCATGAACGTTCCCCGTTCCACTTGTACTCTTCCGCCAGCAAAATGGCAGCGGGAACATTGAGCTTCTTTGAGCTCATGAGGAACCCACACATCGAGCTTACTTACGTGTCCCAGCTTCATCAGGTGGTCGTGAACACTTGAATGATGGATGTGCAATGTGTCTGCAATCCCCCGTGTCGTGTAACGTGGGTTTGACTCGATCAATGCCTTGATTTGGTCGTTTTCAACCTCGGTGGGCCTCCCGGACCGAGGGGCATCGTTGTGGTCAAAATCACCAGCACGGAATTATGCGAACCACCGCTGGTACTGACGTTCTTGTAGAGCATTATCACCGTACACTTTGTCCCACTTTTCACAAGCTTGACGCGCGTTCTTCCCTTTACGGAAGTAAAACAGTAAAATATGGCGAAAATGCACAGTTTGGTCTTCCATCTTCAACTTGATGTCCAATCTCCGCAAATCAAACAAATCGCTCACTATTCCTTTTAGACTGCTGCTATAACTGGTACCTGTCGAATGCCATAGCGATAACAGAGCTACACATGCCTCTAGTACTTCCAAAACTGCCCAACCGCCATCGGGTGCCAAAATACGTCATGATTTTTCCGACAATCCAATATTTTGAAATGTTTATAACAGTGCAGTATATGAAACGAAAAGAAGTGAGCAAAACATTTCTGACACCGATGATATTGTTTCCGTAATTCTACTTTCATGTCATCATCATCATCATTGTCAACCATTATCAATCCACTGCTGGACGAAGGTCTCCCCAAGTTTCCTTCACAACGGTCTGTCTTGTGCCAGTCTCCTCCATGTAACTCCCGCATACTTTCGAATTTCATCCACCCATCTTCCATGTGGTCTTCTTCTGGGTCTTTTCCTGTCCCTTGGAATCCAATCTAAAATTTTATGTACCAAATATGAAATACTGACTTTTACGATGTATTCAGAGAACAATAGCTTTTCTCAGTTTTCTTTTCCATTGAAAAGAAAAAATCATTGCCTGCTCCCAATCCGTCCTTACATTCCATTGGTTGCGAGTAATCTGATTTTCTGATAGGTTCACACCGTCTTTTCGATTTCAAAGCGCGGATATTGATGCAAACTCCAAATTTAGACCGGGGCGATGTTTTCGCTTGGGAAAGAAAGAAGGATACACCATCAATGTGTTGATGTTGCAACGCAGGATAATGAGCTTTTCGATATCCTCTAGGGAGTGTTATTACAGCACAGTCGAAATCCCAGTCGACCATGAGAACATAGGCAAGCCACTGCATACCATTTGAGCTTCTTTTTTTCCATTATTCCAAAACCAAGAACCGAAAATTCGAGCAATATATAAATCACAACTTACAGCGGATCTCGCAAAAGGAAAACAACAAGATCAGTGATTTATTTTTGCGCTGTTCTCGTAAAGACGTCGTGATCTTGTTTAACAGACAAGCGTGACTCCCACTGTCTAGTTCTTTGTGGAACTAAATTGATGTATCATCTCGTAAACGTGCGCTCTGAAGTTTTTTTTTTTTTTTGATTAAAGGTGACTGAGAAACAATGGATTTAAACGAGAAACGTGCTTAAAAAGCATCGAAGGAGAACTAAATTCGTAGGACTTGGAAACAACGCAGATACAAGAAAAACAATCTTTGGATTAATATTTAATATTCTGCTTTGTTTTGTTTTTTTCCACAATCTCCACTTTTAGGTGCTTTCCGTTTATGCGGAGAATTCTAGAAAATCAAACTCTTCGAGCCCCAAATCTTTCTCTTTCAATTCCTATTGGATCAAATTCTGAACAGAGCGCCCGTTTTGCCTTCTTCGCGAAACATATTCGATGCAAATAAAGCTCACTGATAAAATTTACCTAGAAATTGACCAGAGCGAACGCTTTGCCTTCTTTGTGGAAAATATTTTAAGCAAGTAAGGCTCACTGATTAAATTTACCTGGAAATTGATCAGAGCTCTCGCTTTCCCTTCTTCGGGGAAAATATTCGATGTAAGTAAGGCTCACTGATTAAATTTACCTGGAAATTGATCAGAGCGACCGCTTTGCCTACTTCGCGGAAAATATTCGATGTAAGTAAAGCTCAGTGATTCAATTTACTTGGATATTGAACAGAGCTCTCGCTTTCCCTTTTTCGCGGAAAATAGTCGATGTAAATAAGGCTCACAAATTAAATTTACCTGGAAATTGATCAGAGCAACCGCTTTGCCTTCTTCGCGGAAAATATTCGATACAAGTAAGACTCACTAATTAAATTTACCTTGAAATTGATCAGACCACCAGCTTTACTTTTTTTGCGGAAAATATTCGATGTAAGTTACGCTTTTTGATTAAATTTACCTTGAAATTGATCAGAGCGCCCGCCAGCTGTGCCCTCTTCACGGAAAATATTCGATGCAAGTAAAGCTTACTGATTAGATTTTTCTGGATATCAGACGATGGTCTTCTCTGCTCGAACTACACATGAAAAAATTCTTTTTAGCACGTCTTTCGTAAAAAAAGATCGTGCTTATGTTACTTGTTGTCCGTCCGTCCGTCCGTCAGTTAGTCCGTCCGTCAGTCCGTCCGTCGTCCGTCTGTACCCACGCTATCTCTGTAACAATTAGTCCGATTTAAATTTTTTTTTTTTTGCATTCGGAAGCTTGAAATATGTGAATGACGGTCCTTTGTTTCGTTTTTTTACGATGTAAAATTTTGCCGCTAGAGGGCGTAAACGCAGATGATGTCGAATTTAAAAAATACGTATTATTCTACATATTTGCTTCTAAACATCCGATTGAAAAAATTAGTTTATCTTTCGATTCCATTTAGGTCGAAGTGTATTTTAGATATAGTTACTTTTTCAAATTACGCATAGATTTTCCGCTAGGGGGCGTAAAAGTACATTACAATTTTCTTGATAACTCTTCTTGTTGTCCGTCCGTCCGTCCGTCAGTTAGTCCGTCCGTCAGTCCGTCCGTCGTCCGTCTGTACCCACGCTATCTCTGCAACAATTAGTCCGATTTAAATTTTTTTTGCATTCGGAAGCTTGAAATATGCGAATGACGGTCCTTTGTTTCGTTTTTTTTACGATGTAAAATTTTGCCGCTAGAGGGCGTAAACGCAGTTGATGTCGAATTCAAAAATACGTATTATTCTACATATTTGCTTCTAAACATCCGATTGAAAAAATTATTTTATCTTTAGATTCCATTTAGGTCGAAGAGTATTTTAGATATAGTTACTTTTTCAAATTACGCATAGATTTTCCGCTAGGGGGCGTAAAAGTACATTGCAATTTTCCTGATAACTCTTCTTCTAAAACTCGGATTTGAAAAATCTTTGGTTCAGCGGATGCACCTCGTGATGGAAAATCTGTTGCATATAATTTCAAGGTTTTGGTAAAAAATACTTTAGCCAGCAGGAGGCGTAAGTGTTAATTTTTGTTTCTAATGTATTTTCCATAAAATCTGAGATTCTAAAATATCGATTGAAAAAATTATTTCGTGGACTAATGACACTCACATCGATAAACCTTTCTGGAAATATTTCTTCTTAAAATATTCCACAGTTTCTCCGCCAGGGGTCGTAGATGTATATTTAATTTTTGTCAATATCTCTACTTCTAGGAGTCCGATTTGAAAAATTCCTTCTTCGTTGGATAGTGTTTTCAGTTTGACACGTTTTTCATACAATTTCAAAATTTTTCAAGTAATTCATAGACTTTCCGCTAGGGGGTGTAAAGGTAAATTGGGTTTCCCCCTAAATCTCTGCTTCTAAACCTCCGATTTGAAAATTTCTTTCTGCACCGGATACAGCTCCTGATGGGAAATCTTTTGCACATAATTTCTACTTTTTGTAAAAAATAGTTTGGCCGCCTGGGGGCGTAAACCTTAATTTCCGCTTCGGATGTATTTGCAGCAAAATATGAGCTTTTAAATTCTTGATTGAAAAAACCGTCGTTTGTAGACCGATGGTACTCATGTCGACATACCTTTTAGAAACATTTTCTTCTTAAAATAATGCATGATTTCTCCCCCAGGGGGCGTAGATGTATATCTTATTTTTTTTCAATATCTCTACTTCTATGGGTCCGATTTGAAAAATTCCTTCTTTGTTGGATAGTGTTTCCAGTGTGACATGTGTTTCATTTAATTTCAAAATTTTCAAATAGTATGTAGACTTTCCGCTAGGGGGCGTAAAGGTAAATCCCCCCCCTACATCTCTGCTTCTAAATCTCCTATTTGAAAAATTCTTTCTGCACCGGATACAGCTCCTGATGGGAAATCCTTTGCACATGATTTCTAATTTTTGTAAGAAATGGTTTGACCACCAGGTGGCGTAAGTCTTAATTTCCGCTTCTGATGTATTTGCAGCAAAATATGAGCTTTTAAATTCTCGATTGAAAAAAGGTCGTTTGTAGACCTAAGGTACTCATGTCGACAAATCTTTTAGAAACATTTTCTTCTTAAAATAATGCATGATTTCTCCCCCAGGGGGCGTAGGTGTATATATTGTTTTCGTCAATATCTCTACTTCTAGTAGACCGATTTGAAAAATCCCTTCTTTGTTGGATGATGTTTCCAATGCGAAATGTTTTTCCTACAAATTCAAAAATTTCAAGTAAATCATAGACTTTCCGGTAGGGGGCACAAAGGTAAATTGCGTTTTCTGCGTTGTTTCTGCTTCTAAAACTCCGATTTGAAAACGTTTTCCTGTATCGCATACAAGACCTGATGGAAAATATTTTTCACATAATTTCTAATATTTGATAAAGAATGGTTTGGCCACCAGGGGGCATAAGTGTTGATTTCTGCTTCTGATGTATTTGTAGCAAAATCTGGGCTCCTGAAAACTCGACTAAATTTTTTTCTCGGACTGATACCGCTCATATGAAAAAACCTTTTGGAATACTTTCTTCCTAAAATAATGCATGGTTTTCCCACCAGGAGACGTAAAGTCACATCTTATTTTTGTGGATATCTTTGTTTCTAAGAATCTGATTTGAAAAATTATTTCTATGTTGGAGAGCGTTTCCGGTGTTACACCCGAAAATTCGGTGTAATCTTTCTTGGGTTTTTTTTCATTGAGGCGGTTCTTTACGTGTAGTCATGGAATGCTACCTCTTCATAAAAAAGGAACTTAATTTACAACATATGCTAATAGAATACGAAAAAATTATTTCCGGAAATTGTGGGAGGAATACTGTAGCTAGAGTTTGTTTCTATCAATAATTACCCGCAATGAAGTTCTAATTTCTTTCCGATTAGCCGTACTGCGTTATGCGCTGTCGTCACAGTGAAGAGGGTTTGATCATGATTGGTCAGACCTTGTGTTGATGTTGTCACCCTAACATGGTCTCTCAGATTTCTGTACGCACCGAAGAAGAACAGCGAGCTGTGATCTGGGTAAAAATGTATGATGGTCTTCAACTCATCAAATGCTTTCAACCCAGCAGGGAAACAGTGCTTTGCTACAGCGAAGTGTCTCTACGAACGGATTTCTAAATTCATAAATGGCCGCACAAGTGTTTGTTTGTTAGTTTCTGAGATTAACAACTCCCATGAAGAATTCGTAGGGCTATAAGCAGTCACCCTCCCTAATTTGGGACAGTAGTTACAGAGAAGGGTTAGACCTAGTGCCATCTGACAACGGGACACGAACTTGACCCAGTTCGAACGAATTGACCAGGGCTTCAACCCGGGCTTCAACCCGGGCTCAATTTCGTCTAATGGTCACAAGCCTGATCTTGAAACCACTCAGCCAAAGGCGCCGCGTAACACAAGTTCACCGTATGAAGAAGAAACTGGATGTCCGTCGACGCCCAGTGCTGCTTAAAACGACGAGCAAGTCTGTACTATTGTTCTAGAAAACAGAAAGATAGCTATTGGGCTGCTTTGCTTCCTGAATTGTTTTCTGAATTGTTGGCTGTGAGTGGTGTGCTTGTCTTACGGCTCTTTCCCATCCCTGGAACCAGTGGCCTGAAGTTAGGAAAGTGCTTATAGTTCTTTGAATTCCTCTTGGTGGTCGTTAAACCCCGATAGATACACAAAAAACTGACTACCATGAAGTACCGACAACTAGAAAATTAGTTGAAGGTCAACCTAATGTAATCCGCCGCAGTCTTAATTCTCATAAAGTCTGAGCAAGATAGATCCCAAAGCTTCTCACTTTAGTGCACAAACACAATCATTTGGACATCTGACAACTTCCTTTGGACACATACGATAACGAAGGTGACGCCTTTTGTAAGGAACAGGACAAAATATGAATTCATCGTTACAAGCCAGAGATCAAACTTCAGCGTTTGTAAAGAAAGGCTCCAGGATAACCAGTCGAAAAGCATTCAAAACTTAACCAACAACTAGAAACAAATTACACATAAAACCAAATGCTGGAATAATTTTGGCAGAACGACTAATCTGCGAACAGTGATCATTACAGTGATCAGCTGAAACCCGCAAATCGAATAAAAAGCGAAATACCACGATCATACACGACACTCCGCGTTCTCTCACAACTTTCCATACTACTAAAACCATCCAGCAAATGACATTTGAGGCACTAGACCGTTCTTCGTACAGTCCTGATCTCGCTCCTTCGGAGTAACATCAATTCGATCCAATCACAGAAGTCTAAAGATAAACCTCACGCAAAGCACTGTGAACTTCTGTTGGATTTTGCAACGTCGATTTTCCACTGCCCAAGTAGTTCAGAAAGCAGTGTATCCGTGTCTCGACTCTTAGATATAAAGCATTTCTTTGCTGAAGTCATAAAAAAGCTCGTTAAACCCTGGACTAGGTGTGCTGGAAAACAAGAAGAATACGTTAAAGAATGATGGCATTGTAGGTTTTATATTGCTATCTTTATGTACGGTGGTCATTTCTATGAAATGCACAATGTGGCAACGCCGCAGATTTGATGATGCAATCTCGACGATCTTTGCGTCATTGCAGTATGTGACTTGAGAAAACTGCACGTGGCCTCATTACTCCTGCAGTGCGTGGCATTGTGGATTACCGAGGGTTAGAAATGGCTCATGCAGACGCCTCAGGTGCTGTGACGCGTGAAGATCGACGTCGTATATCAAGATTAAAACTTTACGTGGCAAACGTCCAACAGAAGTTCACAGCGCTTTGCGTGAGGTTTGTGGTGGCAAAACAGTAGAACAGAGTATGGCTTCCCATTGGACTACTCGCTTTCGATAGTACATAACCATAGCCAAAAACGGCAACGGATGAGCGAAGTGTGAAACTTGCAGCATATTGTGTCAAACAAGACTGTCGAGCAACATGCGAGGACATTGCAGAAGCTACAGGAATTTCGGCAACATGAGCATTCCGTATTTCAACGAACGATTTGCAGAAAATAAAATTCCGACCAAATGCGTCCCTAGTGACTTGACTGTCGCACAGAAACAGACTCGTGAGGACATGCTACATTGCTGAAGCAAAGATTTGTCGCTGAAGGTGACGCCTTCAGGTTATGAATTGCTGCTATTGATGACACGTGGGTTATGAAATCTCAGTAGAATGAGTGGATAACTCCATGCTCCCAACGGCCCAAATAAATCCGTCAAGAACAATCGAAGGTCAAACAAACGATAATCTTCGCCTGTGATCCCCTTGGCATCGCCATGACAGATAGAATAGTGCCATGTGGAGCAAGTGTTATAGCAGCCTATTACCACGATTTCTTACAAAACGTGCTCAGAAAAATGCATAGCAACCGATCTGACTTGCTCAGAGATGGGCTTCTCATTTTGCATGAGAATGCAAGACCAGACATGAAGAAGGTCCGCTTTGCTGGAGAAGTACATGTGAGAAGTGTTACTTCACGCACCCTATAGCCCAGACGTGAGTCCAGCAGACTTTGACACGTTACACAACTTCAAATAACCCATGCGTGTACAAATATTTTCCTTCCTGGAAGATTATGTTCAGGTGTTGAATACGACACATGAACAAAAGAGGCAGATCTGACTGGAATTGTGGACTTTCCGAAACGTTGGGACGCCGTCATTCAGAAGCAGGGACATTACGCAGAAAGTCTCTAGAGAGACATTGGCTACAACACTTCCAGTAAAGACTGTTGTAGACATTGCCTATATACAACACTTCCAGAGACTTTTGTTCAAGTGGCGAGTCCGACACCTGAACAAAACAGGCAAATCTGACTGGAATTGTGGACCTTGCGAAAAGTTTATGATGCCGTCATCAGAATTAGGGAGACATTGCCTATATACAACACTTCCAGAGACTTTTGTTCAAGTGGAGAGTCCGACACCTGAACAAAACAGGCAAATCTGACTGGAATTGTGGACCTTGCGAAAAGTTTATGATGCCGTCATCAGAATTAGGGAGACATTGCCTACAACACTTCCAGTATGTATTAAAAAAATTGTATGCATTACATATGAAATGACTTACGTATTTCACAAAAACATTGCAGCCAACTACTGTCTCAACCTCGTACTAATAAAACGGAAAGTTTGAAGACAAGCGAGAATGCGGAGATAGAGAAAATGTTCTGCAAAATAAATGGAGCGGACAAGTATTTGCGTAACGTTCACGCTTGAAAATGACATCGCAGATATAACGTCAAAAAATCTACACAAAATGCTGTCCCTAAATATTTCCGTTTGTAATTTACTTAACATGACTTCCTGCAAAACTGTTAACATCGTTCATCGTTTTCGTTTTTCTTTTAGCATAGTACTTCTCATTGGTTATGTAAATCATGGGAAAATAACAGAAAATACTACATGCACTTGTTTTAGCTGTCAGTTGTGCATTGCTAATCTCCCGTGAGAATAAAACCTACATAACAGGCTACGCCTGTCCCTAACGCTTTGACGTCATTCATCAGGTAGCTGAAAAACGGAACTAAGTTTACCGCTATTGCACGATACGTAAAATCAAGGAAAATAAAATAAAGTTAGTAAGACAAACGACTTCATCTGAACAACTGTCTGCAACGTTTGTTCTGTTACGTAGGTGTTGTGTCGTGTTTTATTTCATTTTCTTCGCATTGCAGAGTAATTTCATAAAACGGAATAAAGCTCTGATTTCATCAGTACTTGCAGCGCCATCTGCTTTTATCTGGTGGCCGAAATCGGAACTAAGCTCACCGCTATCGCACGATACGTAAAATCAAATAGGCTGGTGGCGCAGTGGTCTAAGCGATGGCCTCTGATCATTCGTCCGAAAGGGGTCTGGGTTTGAATCCCGGTGAAGCATGGATGTTGTGTTTGTCTTACGGCACTGGCTCTCTCCCTTCCGTGGAACCAGTGACCCTAAATTAGGGACGGGCGACTGTTTATAGCCCACCGAGTTTCTCACGGTGGTCGTTAAACCTCCATTCAAAAAAAATCATGTAGAAATACTGGAAAATAAAATAAAGTTAGTAACACAAACGACTTCATCTGTGGCAACACGCACGTGCATTGCACGGGCTATGAGCTAGTGGAGAAAAACCACAAAAATTGTACCTGGTGACCTGTTTGTCGGACACTCTATTTGTGAAAAAGTGTCGTTGCTCCAGACTATAAATCATGCATGCGTTTCTTGTGTCTAATTTTTTGTTTGTTGCGTTTTGATGTTGTAATATGACTTTACTAGTTCATAGCCCGTGCCTTGCGTGGGTGAAAAAGCAGCGACTGAAGTTTTTATTACACAAATCGTAAAATACATGTACATCTGAGAGAACAGCTGCATTACGTCGAGCTTGTGTTTGTTCAGGAGCTTCTTGTTGTCGGCGTAGGGCGCGCGCAAGAGCTTCAGTAGCATGTCTGGCTTATGTTTCTTCAAAAGTTTCATTTCATCTGCGATTAGCTCTACCTTCGTTCAAGTTATGCAAAGTATTATAAGATTGGTTTGCACGCCATCGCCGTTGTCGTTCTCTATTTAAACGACGTTTTCTTGCAGCTTTATCTTCTTCCATCTTGTACTACAAAGTATTCGAACATTGGTTTGCACGCCATCGCCGTTGTCGTTCTCTATTTAAGCGACGTTTTCTTTCAGCTTTATCTTTTTCCATCTTGTACTACAAAGTATTAGAAGATTGGTATGCACGCCATCGCCGTTGTCGTTCTCTATTTAAGCGACGTTTTCTTTCAGCTTTATCTTCTTCCATCTTGTACTACAAAGTATTAGAAGATTGGTTTGCACGCCATCGCCGTTGTCGTTCTCTATTTAAGCGACGTTTTCTTTTAGCTTTATCTTCTTCCATCTTGTACTACAAGGTATTAGATGATTGGTTTGCACGACATCGCCGTTGTCGTTCTCTATTTAAGCGACGTTTTCTTTGAGCTTTATCTTCTTCCATCTTGTACTACAAAGTATTAGATGATTGGTTTGCACGCCATCGCCGTTGTCGTTCTCTATTTAAGCGACGTTTTCTTTCAGCTTTATCTTCTTCCATCTTGTACTACAAAGTATTAGAAGATTGGTTTGCACGCCATCGCCGTTGTCGTTCTCTATTTAAGCTACGTTTTCTTTCAGCTTTATCTTCTTCCATCTTGTAGTACAAAATATTAGATGACTGGTTTGCACGCCATCGCCGTTGTCGTTCTCTATTCAAGCGACGTTTTCTTTCAGCTTTTTCTTCTTCCATCTTGCGCTACAAAGAACAAAATCCACGGAACTAATGTTTTTTTTAATTTCCATCACATTGAATCAGAACTACGCCTGCAGTTACTTTCTTACAATTTTACTTGCCTTTTTCTATGAAAAAAATTAACACTGATCCCTTTTTATGAATCCCTTTTTATAAAATAAAATAATGCTGATTCCTTTTTACGAAATTACTTTTGCAATTTTATTCATTTTTATGAAATTTCCCTGCAAACCGAATAAAATGAAATAAAACACGACATAACACATACGTAACCGAACAAACGTCGCAGACAGTTGCTCGAGCACGTGCGTGTTGCTACAGATGAAATCGTTTGTCTTACTAACTTTATTTTATTTTCCGGTATTTCTCTTTTATTTTACGTATCGTGTGATAGCGGTGAGCTTAGTTCAGATTTCGGCCACCGGATAAAAGCAGATTGCGCTGCAAGTACTGAATGACGTCAGAGCGTTAGGGACAGACGTAGCCTTATTATACAGGGTATTTCAAAATTATTTGAACGATAACAACATGCTCCATCTGGAATACAACATTACCAGCGATCGAATATTTTCTCCTTCGTACTGTTGCCAACTCAAAAATAAAGGCTCTCAGTTTTTATGGAACGGCTTCGTATAAAAAATCAAGGCCTGGAAAAATGGGAAATCAAATTCCAGGACTTTTCCATGATTCCAGGTGCCGTGCTAACCCTGTTTATATTACTTCATGTAAATAGCCGAAGCATATTCACAGAAATATTTCATTAAAATGCCGCAATTCAAAAAATGCATATGTTACAGTTTAGAAAATGTCACCTCCATTAAACATGCATGTTATCTGGGAACAATAATTTAAATATCCCTCGTGATTTCTGGTGCTTTACTTTCCCGCCATAATGATGCAATCGTTGATAACAGAACAGTACGAGCAGGAAATATCGATTCACTGTGTCTTTTGTATTTCGTTATGTTACATATTTCTATTTCTTCCAAACATTTTTTTTTCAGCTGGAAAACTTATCGAAACTTTTTGCAAACACCTGGGTACAATGCGCCATATACGACTCATTCCTAAAATACATGTTTAGCGAATAAATATTCAAAAGAATAGTGTGATGTAGGGAGCCTGGGAAGATTGGATTCCTTCCGACTTTTTTTTTTTGCCGTACACCAACTGAATAAACATGACACGAAGCAACAACTTTCATTCTATTCCTCGCTCGTGGGCGATCTTTAGTTGCCAATAAAGGAAGATCATTTCTGCCCTTATCGAATTTTATTGGGTATTCCTTTAAGACGTCTCCCGCAGACGCAATTTTGATAAAAGAAGCACCAGGTGAAACTGTCGACTTCAGAACAAAAACTCTGCTATACTCTCTTGGGATGACAAGTATAAGGATGGATGTCGACTTCATCAAATATTGGAGATGAAAAAAGGTTTTCATCGAATGATTTTTTATGCCATTTTTGCTGAAATTCAAGAGGTGTCTCTTATCTAAAGAATTCATTCCAATCTCTCAAGAGATAAAAAAGAAAAAGTATCAAGCTATTTTTTTGCCCGGAGATATGGGACGTTCTTATCTGTAGACTGAAACCGCAAAGACTCCCTATTTGAAACCATGTGTGAGAATTATTTGAAAGGACAAAGTTGGTAAATACTGCATGCCTTTTTCATTCTTGCCTGCTGTAAGAAACAGCACAATGGAAAAAGTTAGTTTTTAATAGGTGTCACTTTTGGCATCACAAACCTTTTTTTGAATGCATTGAAATGATTTTTATGTGTTACTTTCCTTGTGTTCACCAAAAATATGTACAAATTAAAACTGATTATATGAATTTTCGACCAACATCAGAGTGAGTAGCAACGAAATGCTTGATGCTAAAATAAACAAGTTAGTAAAATCATGCAATTCATTAATTATGATACGCTTTCCAACATACCAGAAATCATTACGCAAGTTATTACTCAAGTTATGAGGGTAATGGCTGTGAAATAAATCTCGATCCTGTGCCCTCACCTTTGGCCCCATTTCGATTATATTCAATAGAACTGGTTCAGTATACCTCCGGAACAACATACTAAAGTTTTGTCGCAATATAAGCATGTTTAGTCAAATTATGTGGATAATGGCTATGGAATAAATCCCGCTCCTGTGTCCTGACCTTTAACCCCCATTTCGATTATATTAAACAGAACCGGTTCAGTACATTTCCGGAACAACATGGTAAAGTTTTGTCGAAATCGAAGCATTTTTGCGTAAGTTATGACGCATAAGATCAGTGGAATGGATCCCGCCCCTATGTCCTGACCTTTGATCCCATTTCGCCCATTTTCAATAGGGTTCGTCCCAAGGTAGTCTCCTACCATATACTAAAAATTTCATCGAAATCGAACCATTTTTACTAAAGTTATGACGCATAAGGGCAATCGAATGGATCCCTCTCCTACGTCCTGACCTATGATCCCCATTTCGTCCATTTTCAATAGGGTTAGTTCCGAGGTATTCCCCTATGACATACTAAATTTTCATTGAAATCGAACCATTTTTACTGAAGTTATGACGCATAAGGGCAATGGAATGGATCCCGCTCCTATGTCCTGACCTTTGACACATTTTCAATAGGGTTCGTCCTAAGGTAGTCTCCTAACACATACTGAAATTTCATCGAAATCGAACCATTTTTACGCAAGTTATGGCGCATAAGGGCAATGGAGTGGATCCCGCTCCTATGTCCTGACTTTTGACCCCTTTCACACATTTTCAACAGGGTTCGTCCCCAGGTTGTCCCTCACCACATACTAAAATTTCATCGAAATCGAACCAATGTCTGTCTGTCCAGCTTTGTCTGTCTGTCTGTCCGTCCGCGAGTTATCGTGCGAACGGACAGACAGACGGACAAAGCCGGATCATATGCGATTCTTCAACCTACGGTTGGAAAGCGTAAAAAATGCTTTATTGTACCGTAGAATCTTGAGAATGATAATCAATGATTCAGGACCGTAGAAAGCTTTTCTTATCTGGAAGGGCGAGACTTGAAATTACATGAGTTCGAGTTCCACTCAAATAATACGTGGTTTTGACTTTCTTACACGCCGCCGTTATAGAGAAGTCTTATGATCGTTCAAAAATCTCACTTCAGGTTTTTGACATAATTCTATTAAAAATGTAAAAAACTAGGTAAATACCCAAGAACCATAGGTTGTAAATATCAAGTAAATCGCAAACGTTATGTGAACTCCGACAACACAACACTCTACAGAAACGCAGAACGAAAACCAAAACAGGGCAGAACGAATGAGTATCGAATTATAGTGAACGTATGAATAGGAAGAAGCTTTAAAGGCAGGTCTTGGAAAACTTCCGTTCAAGGTTAAACGCTGAAAGACCTTTCTGCGACAGAGCACAAATGATTAATTAGCCCTTCATCCCAAAGACATGTTTGGAAAGGTCATGAAGGTTAGGCATACCATCACCATACTGTTTTATATGCCTCCATTCACTACTTTGGAAAATTCCTTTTGTGGATATAAGATGTTCTGACCTTATAACGAAGTAAATTTCTCCGTCATTTTTGTCCACGCCGGGGCTCGAACTCGGGTCCCCTCACTCCGGAATAAGTCACTCTACTAATTGAGCTATGCAGCCGTTCGTTCTGACTGCTATCTGCATTTATGTCGTGTGCGTCCTGCTGACAGGTACGTCATGTATCCCCCTCCCTCCCCCGAAAGAGGGCCGGGGGCATGGCCCACGGGTCAGCCGTGACCATGAATCGTTGCCGGCAGCCATCCGCTGTAGAACGTGCACTCGAGTACTCCCAGTCAATCTGGTGTGTGGAATGCAACGTCACACACATTTATTTTTCGAAGCGCTTGAGAAGTGATTCCCTTATTTTTCCTATCTCGCGGTGTGGGAAGAACATCACACCATTGCGAGATTTTGAACGGCCGGGTCATCCGGAAAGTTCGGGCGCCATTATAACGAAGTAAATTTCTCCGTCATTTTTTGGTCTACGCCGGGGCTCGAACCCGGGTCCCCTCATTCCGGAATAAGTCACTCTACCAATTGAGCTACGCGGACGTTCGTTTTGACTGCTATCTGCCTTTATGTCGTGTGCGTCCTGCTGGCAGGTACGTCACAACCTCATCATATATGTTATTCTGTATCCTGGCTAACTGCATGGAAAACTACATGAAACTAATTAAAGTCTTTAAAAAAGAAAATACTAAAGGGCGCAACTTTCTTTTTTAGTTACAATTTCTATTTTTTTATATCCTCGAAAGCATGAATTTACGCTTCTCGAATGATCATTCTGTCAGGACAATTGCCCTCCCGATAGCTACGGCCCTGCAATAATTGTACTCTTATATTTCACGTGGTGCATTAGTATAAATATCTTACAAATACGTTTCGGTTCTTCACGCTTTGTTTCGATAATAAGTTTTACGAGTCAGGCTAAAGCTTTTGTTATGATGTTTAATAACACACACCGTCCTGTACACTAAATTATAATTAAATTCCGCAATGCTAGACATATAAATAATGAAACTTTCTTAAATAATAAAGACTTCTCTCGTTAGTGAAATTGAATTTCAAGAACAAACACTCAACTTGAAACTAAACTTCTTGGCGTTTTGACTTTCACTGCAAAAATTTCAAATAAAACTGTTTTTAGTAGTACTTTACTTAGTACTCGTAATTTCAGGCACTTTTGATTATTAAAAACAGATCAATGTACCATAAGATCAATTTACCATAAAGATCAACTTACCATAATGCCGATTGTTTTTATCAGGCACGTATCCAGGCATCTCCTTTTCGGGGGAGGGACTGAGAAAATTTTATATACAGTAGATGAAGGTGGCAAATTGTATTGATCATATGCCGCACTGTACTAACCTGCCGCATGCATAATGTACATTTTACTATGACACGTCTCTTGGGGGAGGGAGGGAGGGCGGAAACCTGAGATTGCAGAGACAAATTTTCAAACTGATACAATAGAAATATAATAATAAATTAGGGTTGCTACTAGGAATAAACGAAAAGACCAAATGCGGTATTTATAGAAATATATAAACTGACAATTTAAATTGCACAGATACTTGCCTTGAAGATCATTCATAGACAAACCGTTATTCACTGTTAAACATTGTGTGGTAGATTGCACCAAAAAAAGTGGCTCGACACCGGCTTCACCACTTTCTGAGAAAAAGTACACCATTGTGCAGAGCTAACAAAACCAACAAAATTGTGCAAACAAAACGCAATAACACCGTGCAACTGTGCACTATAGCGTAGTGCAAATTTGCATCATGTCATTGGGTTTTGTTTGCACCAAACAGTGGTGTTTCTTTTCACAGAAAGTAGTGCAGCTGATGTAGTACCAGGTTTTGGTGAAACCTACCACAAATGTTTTGACAGTGTATATTCATTCATTAATTTTAATGGACTACATAAAGAATCTTAAGAAGTTATTTACTGCCTTTAATATGCAGGTAGCCGTAGGCCCAGGCCCAAGCATGGATTCAAGGTAAGGGGCACGTGTAGAGGGCGCATGTCACCCGGTGCCCCTACCCAGGAGTTTCTTATTACTTCCTCTGAAATAATTTTGTCGACAATTATTTTTAAAAATAAAAAAAAACAAAAAATCTTATTTTTGTTGCTGTTGGGTAACCTCTGGGAGGGCAGAACTCCCTCGATTCCCTCCCTTCTTGGATACGTGCCTGGTTTTCATGATGTTATAACAGGTATGTTATTGCCCTATCAAAATACTCTTTAAAACAAGTTAGTAAAATCATGCAATGCATTGATTATGTTACGCTTTTCAACATATCAGAAATCATCACTCAACTTATTACTCAAGTTATGAGGATAATGGCTGTACAATAAATCTCGCTCCTATGGCCTGACCTTTGAACCCCTTTCGATGATATTCAACAGAACCGGTAAAGTATACTTCCGGAACAACATGATAAAGCTTTGTCTCAATCGAAGCATCTTTACGTAAGTTATAACACATAAGGGCGATAGAATGGATCCCGATCCTATGTTCTGACCTTTGACCTCATTTCCACTAGGGTTCGTTCCCAGTGGTCCCCTACGATATACTAAAATTTCATCGAAATCGAACCATATTTACGCAAGTTAGAACGAATAAGGGCGGTGGAATATATCTCAATCCTCTATCCTGACTTTTGACCCCCAGTTCGCCCATTTTCAATAGGGTTCGTCCCCAGGTGGTCCTCTATGACATACTAAAATGTCATAGAAATCGAACCATATTTACGCAAGTTATGGCGCATAAGCGCAATGGAATGCATTCCGTTCCTATGCCCTGACCTTTGACCCCACTTCGCTCATTTTCAATAGGTTTCGTCCCCAAACGGTCCCCTACGACATACTAAAATTTCATCGAAATCGAACCATTTTTACGCGAGTTATCGTGCGGACGGACGGACAGGCAGACGGACAAAGCTGGAGCATATACGCTTCTTCAACCTACGGTTGGAAAAGGTAAATGACTCAGCATACGTGGCGTGAAGCGAACTTCTGGATATCATCCGATTAGATCCCACCGCCCTGGTTCCATTTCCGTAAAAACACAGAAGTTCTAAATTACGAACGGGCGACTCCTTATTAGTTTTAGATTATCATGTGGATGACTGAATCCCGAAATGAAGGGAAGAAATGGCGCTACGACTCTTCAGAAAAAGTGACTGAGTTTTCGGGCAGAAGCGAGCAGAATGTGTCCAGCCATCTTCTATGGAGATCAACAACCAGAAACCCACTGCTTTACATAGCTCTGCGTCCACGCCCAGCAGATTCAGCTCTTACAAAAATCGAAGTTGATGTCGCAGATTTCACGGATTTAAACATATGTCGTGTAGTGTCCATGTCTTACACTTATTTGAAGTCGTGTAACTCAAAACTTGCCTTGCACGAAGCTAAACCCATGCCCTACACAACTTTGCTACACATAACACAAGTCCCACCCACAGATCTGTACCTTTTGAAATAATTAATAGAATTAAAATGGATTGAAGAAAAGATTTACTATTTCGTTTTAACTCACTCTGCCACCGCCGTCCTATACTTTACCGACAAGCATATCCGGGTGTTGGTTCTCGTGTGTATGACGTCACATCGGCCACCACCAATCACTTCCGTGGAGTAGAAACTAGAGATGAGTTCGGGCTCAATTTTAGAAGCGCGGGCCCGTCCCGCTCTCTTTGATTACATGTGTTTGCTGAACCCGGACCCGCCCGGGACCGGATTCTTGGAAGGTTTTGCTTATCAAGACTTGAATTTATGCATTATACACTGGCCAAAGATATGGCCCAAGCAAGGATTAGTTTAAAAATCATTAGTTTAAAAAGTTTAGTCCAGTTAATCCACTTCACAATACTATTATGTTTTTAGAAATACTAACCATAAAGCCAAATGTTATAAAATGTGGATTTGAAAATAATTAAATAATCAACGTGCTCTTCGACCGTATCAAGGGAATCAGTAATTTTTGTAAAAGCTGAAGAAAAGAAAATCGTTTAGAAACAAAAAAAATCCATTCGTTATTTCCTTTTGATTTCTGAATTTACTTTTATTGTGAATAAATTGCATTATAAAACGTACAACGCCGTACAGACAGTTGCAAGTGCTTGAAATTTTGACTCTAGAAAACTAATATTTGCAATATAATTTACATATATGCTAATTGGTAAAGGTAGCTTACAGTGATGCAGTAGAATATAAAAAAAAGCATGTAGGGGAAATTTTCAAAATTAAAAAAAACAAGAAAGATGACACCGAATTTTCAGGTGTAATAAGCACGTCTTTTGAATCCGTTCTGACGCAAATTAAATTTATCAAAGCTATTCAAAGTCAATGGAACCGGTATGGAAAACAATAGTATCTGACGGAAGAAAGAAGATTTTCAATCGGGTTTCTGATCCCTCAGATATTGCTATAAACGGAATCGTGAGCTTAAGAACTCTTAGAAACAGAGATATCAACAAAAATAAGATGTGACTTTACGTCCCCTGGTGGGAGAACCATGCATGATTTTAGGAAGAAAGTATTCTCAAAAAGTTTATCCATATAAACTTTTTGGTATCGGTCGAAAAAAAAATTAGTCAAGTTTTCAGGAGCCCAGATTTTGCAACAAATACTTCAGAAGCAGAAATTAACACTTATGACCCCTGGTGGCTAAACCATTCTGTACCAAACATTAGAAATTATGTGATAAATATTTTCCATCAGGTCTTGTATGCGATAAAGGAAGAATTTTTCAAATCAGAGCTTTAGGAGCAGAAATAACGCAGAAAACGCAATTTACACTTGTGCCCCCTAGCGGAACGTCTATGATTTACTTGAAAATTTTGAATTGATATGAAAAACATTTCGCATCAGAAACACTATCCAACAAAGAAGGAATTTTTCAAATCGTTCTCTTAGAAGTAGAGATATTGACAAAAATAAGATATACATCTACGCCCTCTGGCGTAATAATAAAAAAACCATGCATTTTTTCAAGAAGAAAATTTTCCTAAAAGGTTTGTCGACATGAGTAATATCTGTCAACAAATGACTTTTTTGCCAATCGAGATTTTAGAAGCTCATATTTTGCTGCAAATGCAATAGAAGCGGAAATTAAGACTTACGCCACCTGGTGGTCAAACCATTTCTTACAAAAATCAGAAAATATGTGCAAACGATTTCCCATCAGGAGCTGTATGCGGTGCAGAAAGAATTTTTCAAATCGGAGGTTTAGAAGCAGAGATATAGGCGGAAACGCAATTTACAGCTATGCCCCCTAGCGGAAAGTCTATGAACTACTTGAAAGTTTTGAAATTATATGAAAACCATGTCACACGGAAAACACTATCCAACAAAAAAGGTATTTTTTAAATCAAACTCCTAGAAGTAGAGGTATTGACAAAAATAAGATGTACATCTACGCCCCCTGGCGGAGAAATTGTGAAATATTTTAAGAAGAAAATATTCGAAAAAGGTTTGTCGATGTGAGTGGCATCAGTCCACGAAAGAATATTTTCAATCGATATTTTAGAAGTTCAAATTTTATGATAAATACATCAGATGCAAAAATTATTACTTACGCCCCTGGTGGCCAAAGTATTCTTTACCAAAAATTTGAAATTATATGCAAAAGATTTTTCATCAGGAGATGTATCCGCTGAAGAATTTTTTTTTCAAATCGGAGTTTTAGAAGAAGAGTTATCGGGAAAAATGTAATTTACTCTTACGCCCCCTAGTGGAAAATCTATGCGTAATTTGAAAAAGTAACTATATCTAAAATACTCTTCGAGATAAATGGAATCGAAAGATATTTTTTTTTCAATCGGATGCTTAGAAGCAAATATGTGGAATAAAACGTATTTTTGAATTCGACATCATCTGCATTTACGCCCTCTACCGGCGAAATTGTACATCGTAAAAAAACGAAATATAGGGTCATCATTTACATATTTCAAGCTTTTCACCGCAAAAAGAATTTTTCCAATCGGACTAATAGTGGCAGAGATATCGTGGGTACAGGCGGACGTCCCGGACGGACAAACCGATAACAGAAGCACGATCTTTTTTTACAAAAGTCGTGCTAAAAAGAACGTAAAAGCATTCCAGACCAGATTATTCTTCATTTTGTAACATTAACAAAACTTTGCGCTTAATAGTATAATAATCACAATATTATCATATGTGTGTGCAGTTTCCATATTTGAGTTCATCATGAAAAGAGAGAGAGAGAATTGCACCTAATGCCTCAGCGTTTCAACTTGATCTTCTTTTCTCTAAAACTCGACATGCTGCACTAAATACCAACGTCACCCCAAAAGTCGTGGGAGTGAGGTAATTTAAAAACTAAATAACAATACTTCTAACTGCACAATTTTCGAAATTAATACATCATTTGAAAGATAGGATTCTTGATTTTTAACAAAATACAAAAAAATGGGAATGTGGTTTTTTTTTCCAGTTTTTCGATACCAGACCTCCTTAAACTAATCCTTGCTTGGGCCATAGCTTTGGACAATGCATAATGCAAGTCTTTCTAAGCAAAATTTGTCTTGCAATGGCAGCTAGCTTAGGAAATTGAAAAACTTCCACCATAGTGAAAAATCCACAATGAAATTCAACACGTGTGTAACGTACCAGGAGATGTGACGTACCTGCCAGAAGGACGCACACGACATAAAGGCAGATAGGAATCAGAAGAAAATGTCCGCGTAGCTTAATTGGTAGAGCAACTTATTCCGGAATGAGTGGACCCGGGTTCGAATCCCGGCGTAGACCAAAAATGACGGAGAAATTTAATTCGTTATAATGGCGCCCGAACTATCCGGATGACCCGACCGTTCAAAATCTCGTAATGGTGTGATGTTATTTCCACACCGCGAGATAGGAAAAATCAGAGAATCCCTTCTCCAGCACTACGAAAAAAAAAAAAAAAAGAAAAAATAAGGGGGAGATGATGTAACGTACCAGGAGATGTGACGTACCTGCCAGAAGGACGCACACGACATAAAGGCAGATAGGAATCAGAAGAAAATGTCCGCGTAGCTTAATTGGTAGAGCAACTTATTCCGGAATGAGTGGACCCGGGTTCGAATCCCGGCGTAGACCAAAAATGACGGAGAAATTTACTTCGTTATACGTGTAATTCAACCGGGCTCGGAATTACACGTGTTGAATTAATAACAGTAAAGAAATTCAAGACGTGGGCCCGGGTTTTTCGGTAGTTAATGAATTATGAGCCCGTCCGAGCCCGGGCAGGCCTCGGGCTCGAGCTCATCTCTAGTAGAAACCTCGATTCGTCGGAGAAGGCAACCTTTTCCCACTCTTCCACTGTCCAATGACGGTAGTCCCTTGCGAACTGCAGGCGTCGTTGCCGATAGACCTGGGTTAACATGGACGCCTTGACGCAGCGTCGACTCCGGATACCAATGTGAAATAGGGTTCGCTCTTTTGTTATCGGGTACGTACCTGGGCGCCCTAGCGTTCATTTGCGTGGTCAATTGCAGCAATGTTGCGCTTCGATTGCCCTTTACCAGTCGACGGAGGCGACGTTCTTCTCTGGGGTCGATGACCTTTGAAGCTCCACAGTTATGAGTCGGGAGCTACTCGCTGTGCCAGCGCTCCATTCTTGGTACACTCTTACTACACCACCTCGCGAACAAGTCTGCTGTTTCTGAGATGTTTCCACCCTTGGCTCGGTAACCGATGATCATTCCTTTTTGAACGTCAGTCACATCACTACCTCTGACCATTGTGCTCACGAGACGCACTATGGTTCATCTTTCCTGGCCGGCCGCTTGTGTCTCCATATTGTCGACCTTGTCACGTGCACTCTGGGACGCGCCTGGCCGGGCACAGTGTGATTGAAGAGGTAGTTATATTATTCTGATACTACTGTGTACGTTAACACTTATCTCTCTACATATGAGTCGTCTCCTGTGTCGTCATTGCTCATACAAGAGTCGCCCTGCCGAGACAATCTACTATAACATTGCATTCGCTTATCTTAACATTGTACACTCAGCTCCTATCTTAAAATATTCTATTTACTTTTATTAACCTCTGACCCACGGTCAGATTGTCAACTTCAAGCTCATCGAGGAAACTCTGTGGCGTTAAGTTAGAAAATATTTAACTGAAAGAAACCAAATTCACATGAGAACCCAGAAAGTCAAAAATAAGGTTAAATTAGTGGTATACGTCACGACTGTGCCGTGCGGAATCCAAATCTTACTCGGGTCTAAACCCAAAACCTACTGAACCCACGGATCTTGGCACATGTTCTGCAGAATCATCCATGTGCAACAAGAATTTGATACAAAGCTCCACATAAGACTCACGGGACCTACGTATTTTGATCCACTTTCCTGCAGAATTATACCAAGGCCAAACGCATCACATCACATCGCGATCTGCGTCCAGCAGAAATATGAGAAGTCCCATGCATCACATGGTTCACTCAAGACGAACAGAAGGCACGAATCATGATCCATGTCCTGCAGAATTATCATGTGTTACAATGATCTGAAACGAACCCCGTATAACACAGGCTCGGATCTTAACCTATGTACTTCAAAATCATCCATTTAGCACAAAGATCTGGTACGACGCCCCACACAACACACGTCTTTCTCAAGAATTACAGGACCTACGGACCTTGATCAATGTCCAGAAAAAGCATCCACGTGTTACAAAGATCTAATACAAAGCCTGTAATGTTTTAAATAATTTTTATCTCTCATTTCTATGTAAACTGAAAGTCACAAAAACATCAAAATTCTGACTACAGCAATTACCTAATGATTACAAGGTACAAAAGCGAAGACATAATGCTGATTATCCTCTGACAGCACATATATTTGTAGCTCGTTTCACCAGACACTTTGAGCAGATCTTGCTCTCATGAACTTTAACACTTGTCGCACTGAAGATCAGCCTTTTTAACACATTGAAGACTTATACTTCATTGGTATAATACGGAACATTTGTAACAAGTATTATTGATGTAACACAAGCGGTTTAACTCGTACTCGCACGCACTTTTCACACAAGGTGTGCCTTTTTATTTACACGGTGACCAGTTGTTAGCCTTTGCCAATAACTGCGCAGGAAACTTGAAGGTTCCGGTGTACCGCTCAAGATAAAAAGAAGTAATCAAATTTAAGAGAAGGAACTCCAAAAGTAAGGAAAATTTAGAGATACACATGACATGCCCCAAACAACACATGTCTCACCTAAGACTTACAAAACACATGGATCTCGACCATACCCTGCAAAATCCATAGCTTTTCCGGCTCTGAAAAGCTGTCCTACACATCTCACATTTTACATAAAAATGAAAACCACCACGGAGCTTATCTTACGCGTATCTGGAGCAAGCCCTACAGACAAAGAAGTTGAACACGACGACCACATAGACTGAAAGTACTTTATCATGGCTTAGTCTCATATAATCTTCTGATGACAGCATAGTTCCCTTCAACAGAATGATTACAACCGTAAGATGCGATGCCTTCACAAGTAAATAGATCAATGGTAGAACAAATATTACAGACCTGCAAGCTTCCTAACATCATGAATTGCCGTATAAATCATCGAGATGGCACATGGGAGCTCAGAAAGCCTACATGAGGAAGCAGTAATGGCAAAAGAATGATCAATGTCGGTGAAGAAGATGTACATTACTTTGCCAATGGAATAAGAAATATTTTGCTGAATTACAGCAAACGGGTCCACTCACCTGCGATAACGATTACAAGTGAAGCAATATAAATGTCAGTAACTAGGAATATGAACCATACCCAGTAGTTACGAGAAATATAAAATGAAACGAATAACACGGTTACATTTTGAAAACAGTAGCAAAATTTTGAATAACAGTAAAAACAGAGTTCAATCATCAGCACTAAAGAATACGAAAGTGGATCGAAAAGTAACGCACACTATTTTTTTGCCAACACTTTAATACACTGGCGGAAAGTGAAAAAAGAACACCAAGAAGGAGGCGTCTGATACCAAAGAAATTTATACAGCATAATAACGGAATACAAAGGATAACGTGATCAAAACATTATGGCAAAATACAGCTGTATTTGCTGGTAAAATAAAAATAACATTTCCATGTAACATGGTTAGTACGAGGTTGAACCGCCATGAACTGCGGCACAGTGTGCAATTCTGGCATGGAGTCTGTCGTACAGATGTTGAATGTAAGTTTGGGGTATTGAGTTCCAAGCATCCTCAACCTAGACGCGTAAATCGGGGTTGGTCGTGGCTGGCCGGGGAGACCGGATAAACCGTTGTCCTATAAAATCCCACACGTGCACAATGGGGGACAAATCTGATGAACGTGCAGGCCATGGAAGTTGTCTCACAACCTGAAGTGCATGTTGCGTTGCACGTGCCGTGTGTGGGCGTGCGTTATCTTGCTGTAAAACACCACGATGGACCGACCTTACAAATGGCACAACAACGGGCTGAATGATGTTGTTGATGTAGGAGGTGCTGTTTAACGTACCCGGTACAAACACTAGTTGTGTACGGGAGTGATAGCTGATCGCTCCCCACACTAGGAGACCAGGTGTAAGCCCTATGTGTCGCTGGCGGATGCAAGAAGGGTGGAGACGCTCCACTGTGCGTTTGCGAACACGCATACGGCTATCGGAGGCTCCCAAGCAGAATCTGCTTTCATCACTGAACACGTCAGGTCGCCATTGCGTTCTCCAGTGCAGACGTTGGCGACACCACTTCAGCCGTTCCTGACGGTGGGCTGGAGTCAGAGGCACACGTGCACGTAGTCCTGCATCCAGTAGACGGTTGCGGATTGTTCGCACAGTCACCTCAAGTGCAACGGCAGCTCGGATTTGCGTCGCAATGGATGTTCTGCTTGACAACGCCGCTCTTCTTATGCGTCGATCGGCCAGCTCATTAGTCCGTCTGTGACTCTCGGTTCCACGTATTCTCGTGCGGGAATGTTCCTCGGACCATTTACGCCACCATCGTATCACCACCGATATTTCCCGTCCAATTCGCTCCGCGATACGACGATACGACCACCCGGCCTCGCGGACTCCGACTAGACGACCTCGCTCAAAGTCCGATAACTGCTGAAATCGTACATGTCTTCTTTGTCTAGGCATTGCCGCTTCTTTAGGGTATTCGCACGTGTCCGTACGCCGACGACTGATTACATTCACTTCGCCGTACTCCTTAAATACCACAGACAATAATTTGCATATTATGCCCTGCTGTGGCGTAAGCGCTCACCGGTTGGTCCCGAAATTAACATCACACCTAAGTAAGCTCGACCCCATTAATATATGTAAATTTCATGATCGTCCGCCAATTCCTTCTTGGTGTTCTGTTTTCACTTTCCGGCAGTGTATATAGATAAGCAAAGCAAGACATCTGCACAGTGAAACTACATTTTTTAGCTATTTGTCAACACAAGAACCGAGAAGCTTGGGGCATTTATTCCAGAGTTGTACGAGTTTTAATATGCCTTTTCAAAAAAGCTCCTTTTCTCGGCGTAATGCCACCTGCAGACAACCGATTTGACTTCATCAGCCGAATCGAAACGTTGGCCACTCAGGAATCTTTTCAAGGAACCAAAAAAGTCCGAAGTAGCCATGTCAGTACTGTATGATGTGTGCTAGAGCACCTCTAAGCTAAATTGCACAATTTTCTCTGCCCCTTCTGGTCGCCTGTCAATCTTTTTGGGCATCCATTGCATACTGACTTTGCGAAATTGCAATTTGTAATGCACAATATCGCACGCTATACCGTAAGAAGTGTTAAAATTCTGTGCCAATGTGCGCAGATGGATCTGCTTTTCACTCAGAATTGCCTGTTCAATGCCTCTTACAGTGGCATATGATGACGCAGTTATAGTTCGACCGGAACGTGACGAATCGGTAAGGTTGCCACGGCCCTTTGCAAAGAAACTGCCCCATCTAGAGAAGTTGCTGAGATCCAGGGATTCACCACCATAAACTTCGACCACCCCGTTGATCTTCATTCGTAAACGACTCTAACAAACGCGACATCTTTGTGCCGTCGTTCACACTCTGTCTTCCAACACGGCGACACCTGATCCAGACAACCGGTCTGCAGTGTGATATTCAAACTCGTTGTCTGCCAAACTGCTACTTGCAATCTCCAAAGAGAAGAAAATTGTTGCGCGTTACTTTCCGATCCTCCATAGTACGATCTTCCGCTTATACAATACACAGTATTGGGTAAGCGTTCTTTAAAGAACACTACAATAGCACTTCCGAAGTGTTACGTATCCGTATCTCTTTATATCTGTTATGGAATATAAACAGTACCGCAATAATGCTACCGAGGCAGTTGCCGGCTGGTTTGGTTACGATTTAGACCACGGGTTGCTAATTTTTAAATCAGTTATATCCACAGTTATGTCGCCCCTTCATCGGTAGGGGAGGGGGCACGACACAGCTGAGAATATAACACAAAAGCGTCGGTATAAAAGGTACTTAAGAGTTATTTACAAAGTAAAGAAATATATTTCAGTGAAACATAAATCAAAATACACCACTGTTGGTGAAAATTGAAGCAACAGAAAGAATCGCTCTATTCAAAAGAAATTTATATCACACATTCCTCATGTCACATCAGATAACTGATTACATTTGCTATTATAACGACGAAGAAGTCTTGTCTTACTTTTACGTTAACTTAAAACATCAACATACTAAGAAATAGTTCGTAAATGAAAGAAACTTTAACGGCCAGACGAAACATGTAAACAAAAGAAATCAAACTTACGGAAAATGTGCTTTATTCAGGATGCAGAAAACACATCGTAACATGGCATATTGCACTAAACTCTCCACACACCACACATTATCACAACACTCCTATCAATAATCAGTTTACAACCCAACGCTCACAAGCAATAGATAGTTGTCGTTTTTATCTCATGTTCTTATCAAAACTCAGGCATACGTCACGTTCATTCAACCTCAATTGTGTTGCCAAACGTATTCGTTTGAGAGAAAGATATCACGTTAAGGGTGAAGAATAACAGAATAAACTCAAGATTTACATAGGGAAAGAAACTAAAAAGGAAAGTTAATTTAGAATATACGTCACACTATACAAGATGTTTTCGCTTCAAAACTCAGCACCATGTGAAGCCACCTCGAGCCACAATAACAGCCTTTACACAGCGTGGTACTGAATGGAAGAGGCTTTTTTTGTATCGTCCTAGAGAATAGTGTGCTAGGCTGCTCCTATGCGAGAACAAAGTACTTTTGTGGTGACTGGTGGAAGCGCTTGACGGGTCAGCATCTTAGCTACTATGTTCCAGACATATTCAATCGGGGCCTGCCATGCATGGAAAAGGCTTAGACCTTCCGGGCCACATGTGGCCGAGCATTGTCCTGCTGGAATATAGCGCCAGGTCAACTATGAAGAAAGGTATCACCTCTGCCTCTAAATCATGCCTGATGTATCGCTGGCTGCTGAGGGTTTCCGCAATTCGTATCAGACGAGATCGCGAGTTGGACCCAATGGCGCCCCAAATCATGGCTCTTGAGTGTTTCCTCAATTCTGATCAGGCGTGATCGCGAATTGAAACCAATGGCGCCCCAAATCATGGTTCTTGAGGATTTACTCAATTCGTATCAGGCGAGATCGCGAATTGAACCCAATGGCGCCCCAAATCATGGCTTTGAATGTTTCCTCAATTCTTATCAGGCGTGATCGCGAATTTAACCCGATGGCGACCCAAATAATGGCTTTTCAGGATTTCCTCAATTCGTAAAGGACCAGATCGCGAATTGAACCCAATGGCGATCCAAAATTCGTAAAGGACCAGATCGCGAATTGAACCCATTGGCGATCCAAAATTCGTAAAGGACCAGATCGCGAATTGAACCCAATGGTGAAAACATGAAAACACTGGTGCTCAAACCTGAAGCAATAACCACATGAACCTACTTAATAGAGGAACTTCGTTCCAAAATTATACTGAAGTAGTACTCATGAAGCCGGTTATGTAAAGCAGCAAATGTTGTGGCCACCAGTAAACGAACAAACACATTATGAGAAGCCACAAGATTGCAAAATTTACTTACGCCATACACAAATAGATTCCGTTTATAAGCGATTGTAGCCGACTACGTGGGCAGTCTTGGGGTTTGCTCTCTCAGGTGCAGTGACAAGACGTCATTATATACATATATTAACAATGTGTTTCACAAATATTTTATTTTATTTGTACTACAATACGTTTAAGGAAATCAAATTCTTTTTCCAAACTGTCTTTATGCGAACATACATATATATGCATGAACATAAATTTCTATTTTTCCATTTCTATCAAGCGCGTGGAAGCAACGAACCAAACCCCATGACTGTTAACACCGTTTATGACATCATGTACAATTTAAATATTTACGTGCCATTCGTCCTAATGAAGATAGGTCAGAACTCAGTGAAACCTTAGTCGACTTGAAAGAAAGTAAAATATTTGGGACAAACGTTGTGTTATCTTAGTATACACAAAACTGTAGTCTATGATTTCAAGAAGGCGTCATTATGTCTCAGAGAGTTCGTTCTGATTATTCATTGCGGTAGATAGCTATAGGAATATTAGAAGCAGGACAGTCTCATGCTGAAGTGACAAGATGGTTTAATTTGGATTGGTCCGTTGTCTATCGCCTCCGTAGACAGTTTCAGCACACTAAACACATCTCGGGAAGACTTGGGCGAGGACGCTGAAAAGTAACTTATGCTCGACAAGACTGCTCTTTACTGTTAACATCAAGGCACAATTCCAGTAACATGGCCTGTCAATCGGCCCGGATGTTCACTTCGGCTACTTGGCAGAGTGTATCCCGACATATCCAATACAAAATATTGCATAACAATCGTCTGTATGCCATACGGTGTGTTGTATGTACGTTCCCTTGAGGGCATTCCACAGACTAGCTCGCTTCGAATGGCCGTCGTCAACATGTTCATTGGACGGCCAAGAATGACCACACGTAGTCTTTACCGAGCCAGTGGTCTAAGCTTTGGTTTCTGACTATTCGTACGAGATGAGTTCGGGTTAGAATCCTCATGAGCCATGATGTTGTGTTTGTCTTATGGTCTTGGCTCTCTTTCCCTTATTTGAAACCTGTGGCCCTAATTTAGAGACGAGTGACTGCTTATATCCCACTGAGTAGCTCAAGGTGGTCGTCAAGTGCCCGAGTTAAAAGAAAAAATTCTACCGATCAGAGAAGATTCTCGGAGAACATTCATAATGCCAGAACGTGAGACAAGATATAAGCCGACGAACGTTCGGAAACGTAGCCATTTCAGAAGTAGGAGAATAATGGTTTAGGCCGCAATCTCTATCGACGGTCGTTCGCCTCTCCTCGCAGTAAACAGCTGAGATCTAAGGGCTGTTCGATAACGCGACGATATCTAGAATCCTCATGTTCGTCTTTTCAGACGCGTAGTAGGTCCGGATTTTCTGAATGGATGACACCGTCCGACCTCATAAAGCTCTTCTGGTCAATGAATATCTTGAAAGCGAAGATACTGTACGGATGGATTGTCCGGTACGGTCACCAGATCTTAATCCGATTGAGCGTGCTGCGGTACTTTTGTGTCAAAGAATTACTTCTCACTCTCCTCCTCTTTTTCCTCCTACAGGACTTATGATATGCTCTTCTGGAAGAATGGGGTTTAATTCTGCAGTCTCTTGTGGATACCCTAATTCAAAACATGGTTTGGTGCGGTGAAGTTTTGGTTGTTGCCCGTGGTGATCAGCTTCTGTACTGAATAATGTGCTACCGTTTTTTGGCTAATTTATGAGATATAGATTCAAGTCTTATTTCGCTGAGGGTTTTTTTTTTCTCAGGCTCATAATTTGGGCACAAATGCATACATCTTAGTTCTTTTGTGTTCACAACTACGAAACACTGCAGCGCACAGCATACATAAAATCCCATCCTTTGTGTTCATTACGCTGTCAGTTACTGTCTGTTAACCAGGTTTCCGTAGTTGTTGCTTTAATTTTGAGCACTAGTGTAGATCACGATGGCTAACAGTTAATATCAGCCAAAAATATTTTCTTGACTTTAAAGAACAAACTTTTCGGTATGTTGACTAGCAAAAAATGTGATAAAGGTTCATGACATAGAGGCAAATAAAAGAATTGAAGATAAAGATTTCATTTCCCGTTTCTTCTATTAAAAGAAGTAAATGACTGTAAAAGATTTGTTCCAATAATAAGACGCATACACAGTGCGTCAAAGAATTTTAAGACTGGTGCTAGATTTCAGCCCACGGTGGCGCCACAAGTGCAATCGCGAATGCGTTATAAACAGTGACCATCTGCTTGCTTTCTGCCAAAAGTACTGCGCAGTTGTTAAAGTAACTCAAACGAAACGAGCGTTCATTAGAGAAGTAAAATTTTTTTCATGTTGAATTATTAAGATGGAACAAAGGGCTTTTATTAAATTTAACGCAAAACTTGGTAAAAGTGCCTCGGAAACGTACCAAATGATGAAACAAGTTTACGGTGAGCTTTTTTAGGTAGATCAAATGTTTTCCTGTGGCACAACCTGTGGCACAAACGTTTTTTTGGACGGAAGAGAGACGCTAGAAGATGATAAGCATAACGGAAGACCAAGTTCATCTAGGACACCCGAGATTATTGAAAAAGTTCGTGATTTCGTGGAAAGCAATCGATGTGCGTCACTAAGAATGATGGAAGAGTCTTAACACACCAACAAAGAAACGATTAGAACCATCCTGCATGAAGATTTGGGCAAAACAAAAGTCTGTGCTAAATTTTGTTCCACACACGTTAACCAATGAACAAAAATCAAGGAGATGTGTACATTGCAGAGACATCATTTCAGCCGCTGAAAATGATCCAAACTTCTTAAAATCGATTGTTACTGGTGATAAAACGTGGTGTTTTCAATATAATCCTAAAACAAAGCGACAAAGTGCGGAATGGAAGTCAAAAAACTCGCCACAAGCCAAAAAAACAAGAAAAGTTCCATCGAAAATCAAAACAATGCTCATTACATTCTTCGATAGTAAGGGTATTATCCACAATGAATTTGTTCCAAGTGTACAAAAATTGCTGGTGAGTTTTATTTAAATGTTTTGAGGCGTTTGATGGGCAGAATTCGTCGCATTCGTCCAGAATATTGAGATGAAAACAGTTGCTGTTTGTTGCATGATAATGCACCCAGTCACACCTCACTTCTTGTTCGTAGATTTGTGGCGAAAAATAACGTCTGTGTGTTGAATCATCCACCGTATTCGCCTGATTTAGCACCCTGCGACTTTTTTTTGTTCCCAAACCTTAAAATGACGTTAAAAGGGTGGTTTTTTGACGATATTTCGACCATACAAACAGCTTCGACGCGTGCTTTGGAGACAATTCCTCGAAGTGAAATGGAACAGGCATTCGAATCATTATTAAATCGCTGTAACAAGTGTATTGAAGCCAGAGGGACTTATTCTGAATAACAAACCAAAACAAATTATAATTTCGTGTTTCTATTTCATTTTACAGACCCAGTCTTAAAAATTCTTTGACGCACTGTGTATAATGCTTCGAGTCAAGGTACTGTGAGTTGTCATTTGTCAAGCGACATTTCCAATGGCAGGGTAAGTCCAAAATACATCCTTTTTAGCACGTCTTTTGTAAAAAGATCGTGCTTCTGTTATCGGTTTGTCCGTCCGTCTGTACCCAACGATATCTCAGCAACTATTAGTCCGATTTGAAAAGTTATTTTTGCATTGGGAAGCTTGAAATATGCAAATGATGATCCTTTATTTCGTTTTTTTCTTTTAGGATGTACAATTTTGTCGGTAGAGGGCGTAAATGCAGATGATTTCGAATTCAAAAATACGTTTTATTCCACATATTTGCTTCTAAATACCTGATTGAAAAAAGTTATATCTTTCGATTCCATTTATATCGAAGAGTATTTTTTATATAGTTACTTTTCCCAAATTACGCATAGATTTTCCGCTAAAGGGCGTAAAAGTAAATTACATTTTCCCCGATAACTCTTCTTCTAAAACTCCGATTTGAAAAAAATTTCTTCAGCCGATACATCTCCTAATGGAAAATATTATGCATATAATTTCAAATTTTTGGTAAAGAATACTTTGGCCACCAGGGGCGTAAGTGTTAATTTTTGCTTCTGATGTATTTGCCATAAAATCGTAGCTTCTAAAATATCGATTAAAAAATTCTTTCGTGGACTGATGCCACTCACATCGATAAACCTTTTTGGAATATTTTCTTCTTAAAATATTGCACAGTTTCTCCGCCAGGGGGCGTAGATGTAATCTTATTTTTGTCAATATCTCTACTTCTAGGAGTCCGATTTGAAAAGTTCCTTCTTTGTTGGACAGTGTTTTCCGTGTGACATGTTTGTCATATAATTTAAAAATTTTCAAGTAATTCATAGACTTTCCGCTAGGGGCGTAGCAGTAAATTGCGTTTCTCCCTATATCTCTTCTTCTATATCTCCGATTTGAAAAATTCTTTCTGCACCGGATACAGCTCCTGATGGGAAATTGTTTGCACATAGTTTCTAATTTTTGTAAAAAATAGTTTGGCCACCAGGTGGCGTAAATCTTAATTTCCGCTTCTGTTGTATTTGCAGCAAAATATGAGCTTCTAAATTCTCGATTGAAAAAAACGTCGTCGTTTGTTGACCGATACTACTCATGTCGACAAACCTTTTAGGAAAATTTTCTTTTTGATAAAATGCATGGTTTCTACGCCAGGAGGCATAGATATATATCTTATTTTTGTCAATATCTCTACTTCTAAGAGTACGATTTGAAAAATGCCTTCTTTGTCGGATAGTGTTTCCGATGCGAAACGTTTTTCATATAAATTCAAAATTTTCAAGTAAATCATACACTTTCCGCTATGAGGCACAAAAGTAAATTGCGTTTTCGGCGTTATTTCTGCTCCTAAAGCTCTGATTTAAAAAATTATTCCTGTATCGCATACAAGACCAGATGGAAAATATTTTTCACATAATTTCTAATGTTTGGTAAAGAATGGTTTAGCCACCAGGGGTCATATGTGTTAATTTCTGCTTCTGAAGTATTTGTTGCAAAATCTGTGCTCCTGAAAATTCGACTAATTTTTTTCTTCGACCGATACTGCTTATACGGATAAACCTTTTGAGAATACTTTCATCCTAAAATAATGCATGGTTTTCCCACCATAGGAGACATCTTATTTTTGTCGATATCTGTGTTTTTGAGAGTTCGTAAGCTCACGATTCCGTTTACAGCAATATCTGAGGGATTAAATACCCGATTGAAAATCTTCTTTCTTTGGTCAAATCTATTGTTTTCCATACCGGTTCCATTGACTTTGAATAGCTTTGATAAATTTAATTTGCGTCAGAACGGATTCAAAAGACGTGCTTATTACACCCGAAAATTCGGTGTCAACTTTCTTGTTTTTATTGCTAATAGACCTAGAACTACAGTCTAGTTACTATGATCTGACAAAGTTCCTCTAAATAAGTAATAATGTCTGTTATTATGCAACAGATACTTCAGGAACCCATGATATCTGAAATGTTAAAATGTGAACATTTCAGATATCATGGATTCCTGAAGCTGTTCGAGAGTGAATATATTCAACGCATGGATTGGGCCGCAAGGTCCCTGCACCTAAATCCAATCGAACACGTGTGGGACCTTCTCGAAAGATGCTTGGCAGCACGTCACCAGCCGCCAGCAACGATTCCGCAGCTGCGAATGGCGCTACAAGAGGAATGGGCCGCGATGCCTCAACAGCTCCTTGACAACCACGTCCTCAGCATGGACAGACGTTGTACATCCTGCAACGCAGTCAGGGGTGATCATATCCCCTACAAAAGACTCAATTTGTCTTGGCAGCCGCCTGTCACATGGACTTTTCTGTCTTCTGTCCAGTTATGCTCGAAGCTACTTTTTCAATAAAGTGCCTTTGTATCCTTTGGATTCCTTGTTTGGACGGTTTTGCTCACTTGTCCCATATTCTTAAATCTCGGGGATCTTATGGTATGATTTGAGTCGATGTGGAGCACTTCTGAACGACGTTACATTCGAAAAACCGTCTCGTCCTTAATTTTTGTACGCCAGTGTACTATGGTTGTAGTGGTGTGATAAACTGGACAGGAATCATGGCGAACAGGCGCACAGACATGCACAACTTTCAGAATCGCTTTGTTACTACACTGAGGCACAGAGAGGAAATTCTGAACGCATATATGAGGTCGTTCAGGGGGCTGTCCGTCCAGATTTTATTCCATGTAACTTCAAAGAGCATATTTGGTCCACGATTTTCTCGAAGTGGAAGATATTCGACGAAGAAATACCCTGACCTCAATCTCATTAAGCATGTGTGGGATGATCCAGGAAGACAGACGTTTTGAAGCTCGCTAACCTCCTGTCAGAATACTTCAAGAACTCAAAACAGCTTTTGTTGAGGAGTGGTCTTTAATCTCTCAGGACCTCATCAGTACCTTCATAAACAATATCAGAGGTCGTTACTTGAGCTGCATGGCTGTCAGAAGTGGTCGTACTCCATAATAAAATACCCCTTTCCCTGTCTTAAATAAAGGAACTTAAATATTGTTCTATGGACTGCCCTTTCATGTACATTACAAAGTTTTTATATTAACACATTCGAATTATAATATTATGATTTTCTTTTGCGTAAGTTACGTATGTAATAAACCCCTTCATCACATTTCATTGAATTTAAAACAATATAATTTCGTATGTCTGAATGTTTGAATTTCTCTCGCTTTTGCGGAGCAGTAGAAAGAGTTGTCACCATAGCGAAAACCAAGAAATAAATATTTGTGACGTCACGCTTAGCTTTTCGTGTTTCATGCAGATGACGTCATCACCTTAGCAAAAACTGAGAAATAAATATTTTTGACGTCACCCTGCAGGTGACGTCTTCACGTTAGCAAAAACTGAGGAAGAAATGCTTGTGACGTCAAGCTTAGCTTTTCGTGCAGGTGACGTCATCACCTAAGCAACAACTGAGAAAGAAACATTTGTGACGACACGTTTAGTTATCGTGTTTTCGTTCAGGTGTTCAGTGAATGGAAACTGCTTCCAAGATATAATTATGTGACGTCATCACCATAGCACCAACTGCGAAAGAAGCATTTGTAACGTCCCATTTAGCTTTTCGTGTTTTCGGGCAGGTGTTCGTGAATGGAACTGCGAAAGATGTGAACGTTCGACGTAACAACTTTATGACGTAATGCTTTTTTTATTATTGCAATGTTCAATGTTTTAATGTTCATGAAACATACTTTCACATTCGAACATCACAAACAAAAAGAAGATATATGGTTATTAGAAAATTACTCTACATACCTTATTTTCCCCGTTATTATTGACAAGCTTTCACATAGTTTAATCATTAACGCTTCAAGTTATGTATGAATTTATAAATTAAATTTTATTTTGAGCACAAGTGTATTTATTTGCGAAGTGTTGAAAATGTCGTCTTAGAAAACCGGATTTGCAGCAGATGGTTTTTCTGTGTAGTAAAAGCACTACAGTATTTTAAAGAAAGTTACACTCTATTTACAAAAGTCAAGTCCAGATGAATATTTCCTTTCAAGAAAGAGTCAAGGAAACACGGAGAATTTCAATTAGAATATTTCCTTCAACATTGAATGCCTAACATGATTTAAGTTGATCATGCCAAGCACTAAATTAATTTTTTCGTTTTCTTTTATTCCGTGATTTCTCATCGTTCTTTCTAGCTGTCTGCTTTTTTTTTACGTTTCATTTTCTGCATTTCTCTCTTTTTTTCTCCCTTTTTTTCATTTCAAGGTATATTAAATCTGTGCGTGTTTTTGTGCCTGGTGTAATTAGGACAACACAGCATCTTTATGTCTCGGAATTTTCAGTCTCATGGAAGTTTATATTATCTACGTTGGTTCTCGAATGTTTTAAACAATGTGCGGATGCAATCTTTTTTTCTTTTTTAATTTGAGAACTTTTATTTCGGTATTCATAAAGATTTTGAGATACAAAGTAACGGTCTTTGAAAGAGAAACTGCGTTGCTTGAATATATATACGCATACACATTTATTTTTATTTTCATTCTCATTTGTTTCGATTTTTCCTCTGCAGATTGCTTTTGTCTTTAATTTACCTGTGCTTCGGTGTTTCCATGCGGTGGTGTTTGTGTTTCAAAATCTTCTTTTCCTGCTGAATTTGCGCTGACGCTCCAGAAACTTCACAGCACCCATTTGTTTCTGTATCAGAAGAGAACATTCTAAGTTCACGCAGTTTCAATCAGTATTTTAATGCAAAAACGTGGTTTAACAAGAAAAAAGTTTATTTGATTTTCTTATTTGCCATGTTACAATAATATGAAAGTTCAATCTTCTGAAACTGCTTCCTCCAAAAAGAAAAAATGTTTTAATCATTTTAGTCACTCCACCCCTTCCTCCCACAAAAAACAAAAAGTTCGTTTCCTTTTTTTCTCACTTGGGGATTTAACGATCTCTGCGAGCAATTCAATGGGCTATAAGCAGTCGTTTGTCTTACGACCCTGGTTATCTCTTCCCTGTTTTCAATGACCCTAAATTAGGGTCGGACGATTACTTACAGCCTTAGCTAATCATTAAATTCTGAAACAAAAATTAAAAATAAATAAATTAGCCACCCCGGGGGCGCAATGTTCTATGCGATGGCTTCTGATCATTCGCCCGAGATGAGTCCGGGTTCCAATCCCGATGAGGCATGGATGTTGTGTTTGTCTTACGGCCCTGACTCTGTCTCTCATCCCTGGAGTCAATGGCCCTAAATTAGGGACGGGCGACTGCTTATAGCCCACTGAGTTGCTCACGGTGGTCGTTAAACATCTAATCAAATAGATAAATAAATAAATTAAATTAACATGGTGAAAAATTATGTTGTCTCCAAGATCATTTCATTGCGGTCATACTGAGAATTTGTAATGTAAAATACAATTTTTGAGAACTGCAGATATCAATTAGAATGTTGTGGGTGCCTTTGTCTCTATTTTTTTAAATGTTGTAATAAGTATACAGGGGCGCTGACAAAAGTCCTAAATCAATCAAATAACTTTGGAACGAAGATAGTTAGAGCTATGGAATATAGGTACAGGTGTAGTAAAATGACTATGCTCTATCAGATGAGGTCGCCGGCAGCTATCCAAGTGGCAAGATTAGAAAGTTGGCACACCTACCTCGGAAACCATGAAATATACAGGAGAAAAATAAATTAGATTGAAATAATTTAACTGATAATTAATTTAACTTGTAGAGCATCAACGAATTAGTAGGAAATGACACACTGTAGAAACTAAAGAGGTGATTAGAAGACTGTAACTTTGGAGAAGCCAATTAAACTTTTAACTAACTTTTCAGTAACGTTTCAGAAGCCAATTAAACTTTTAACTAACTTTTAAGTTACGTTTCAGAAGCCAATTAAACGTTTACCTAACTTTTCAGTAATTTTTCAAAAGCCAATTAAACTTTAACTAACTTTTCAGAAGCCAATTAAACTTTTAACTAACTTTGTAGTAACTTTTCAGAAGCCAATTAAACGTTTAACTAACTTTTCAGTAACTTTTCAGAAGTCAATTAAACTATTAAATGACTATTAAGAAGACAATTAAACTTTTAACTAACTTTTCAGTAACTTTTCAGAAGCTAATTAAACTATTAAATGATTTTTAAGAAGACAATTAAACTTTTAACTAACTTTTCAGTCATTTTTCAAAAGCTAATTAAACTTTAACTAACTTTTCGGAAGCCAATTAAACTTTTCAGTAACTTTTCACAAGCCAATTAAACTTTTAACTAACTTTTCAGTAATTTTTCAAAAGCCAATTAAACGTTAACTAACTTTTCAGAAGCCAATTAAATTTTAACTAAGCTTTCAGTAACTTTTCAAAAGCCAATTAAACTTTTAACTAACTTTTCTGTAGCTTTTCAGAAGCCAATTAAACTTTCAACTAACTTTTCAGAAGCCAATTAAATTTTAACGAACTTTTCAGTAACATTTCAGAAGCCAATTAAACTTTTAACTAACTTTTCTGTAGCTTTTCAGAAGCCAATTAAACTTTCAACTAACTTTTCAGTAACTTTTTACAAGCCAATTAAACTTTTGACTAACATTTCAGAAGCCAATTAAATTTTTAACGCTTACTTTTCAGAAGCCAATTCCCGCCGTTGTCGCTTTTTACCGTTGTCGGGAAAGATGCATTGCATCTAAATACTGAGAACATGAATTTGAATTTGCTGCGGACATTCCGTGCTTTTGTTTAGGCCTTTGAGACCTTGGGCTCTTCAACTGGAACGATTGATTGAACTGTTTCAGCTGACGTGCGAAGGAGCTCGTGGCCAAATTTAATGCAACTTCTCTGCCCAACTCGCTAGTTATTGCTGCAAAAAGACAAGAAGGCGACGTGCACGAAGTTCGTAACACCAAATCTTCACTTCCTGGCGACAAATTAGCAAAGCCGACAGCGTGGCAAAAATTCGTGCATGCGTATTAAAGTCCGCACGCTAGTGTGTCTTGGTGCTATGCTCTGGTTAGTTTAAGAGGGGGAAATGCGGTCCGATACTTTTTGCTCAGACCTTTTATAAAAAGTTCAGCCAGAGCCCTGGGTACGCAAACTCTTAATCAACCACCGACTTCCTGCGCTTTCGTTTCTGGTGAATGATGAACAGTGGCAACGGAGAAGAGATCATATGCTCATATACACCGAAGTGCCAGAAAAACTGGTACACCAGTCTAACACTTGGTAGGTCCCCTACGGGAGCGCAGGACTACAGAAATACGACGGGGCATGGACTCCACTAGCTTTTAGAAATATGCTGTAGGCAATGCACACCATACTTCCTGCAGAGCGTTCTACAATTCGGGTGTATTCCGAGGTCTCAGATTCCTGTGTTCGATAACGCGTTGCATGGCATCCCAAATGTGTTCTATCACGTTCAGATCTGGGGACTTGGGTGGGAATGGCAACACCCCAAAATCAGATGAATGCTCCTCTAACCATAATGTGGCGTCCCGACACTTGTGTGGAGGTGCATTTCCTATTGGAACAGGCCCAACCCATCAGCATGAATGCAGGACATGAACGGGTGTACCTCGTCAGAAAGGATGCGTGCACAGCGTTGGCCGGTCACAGACGTTTGAAGACGTACCAGGGATTCCAGTGAAGTCCAGCTAAACACACCCCATGCCATTACGGAACCCCCACCAGCCGGTACAGTTCCCTGTTGACAGGCGGGATCCATGGCTTCATGGGGTTTGCGCCACACACGAATCCCTCCATCTGCCCGATACAGTTGGAAATGCCACTCGTCAGACCAGGCTACTTGTTTCCAGTCATCAAGTGTCCAGTGGCGGTGTTGCCGTGCCCGAGCGAGGCGCATAGCTTTGTGTCGTGCACCCATCAAGAGAACTCGAGTTGGGCGTCTGCTTCCAAAGCCCATATCGTGCAGGATACGTTGCGCAGTCCGGACGCTGACGCTCGTTGTGGCTCCAGCATTGAATTCCGACGATACCTGCGAGAGTGCTACACGCCTATCGCGTGAAACGATTCTTGACAGCCGACGATGGGCACGTTCACCCAATGCCTTTTTATGGCCACGCTGGTATCGTAGGTTGGAGGTTTTGCCAGAATTCTTGCTGTCACGGTACACCCTTGCAATGGCCGTCCGTGAAAATCCGAACTTCGTTTCTACCTCCGAAATACTATGGCCCATCTCACGACCGCCAACTGTGACACCGCGTTGAAAATTCCTTAAATCGTTATTACTTGTCATTCTCATGCCGAAAACAGCTCTGATAGCTGGCAAAGATGTCTATCGCTTTATATACGCAGTGGCGGACTAATCGAGTACGCGCATAGGTGCCGTTGCTATGTATTTTGCATAAGCTCGTCTGTACCAGTTTTTCTGGCATTTAAGCGTACATAGACGCTATAAAGAGCTCTGACCTTTGCACTAGTGGTGAAAGATAATTTCGAAAGGAGCACTGCGTTTCTAACAAGACGCTGTATCAAACTGCACTTCTAATAAAGATGTTCTTATCAGAATACACTTTCTTCTAACGAATCGCTCCAAACGAATGAATCGCTTTTTTCTAACGAATCGCTCCTTTCTTCTAATGAAACCTCCAACTACTAGTTCCCACAAATGCACACCTCTCAAATCGCTAACTCAAAAACTGCATTTCATTCTAGCAAATCGCTCTGGCCATGCACACTTACTACAAAATTTTACGTTATATTGGCCATTGCCCCACTGTCAGTGTTGCCAAACTCAGAAAGCTCTTCGGGGAAAATAATGTGCCATTAAGTCAGAAAACATTTACCGAGAAGAAACCAAATTTACATAAGAACACAGAAACTCAAAAGGAAAGTTAAATTAGAGGTATATGTAGAAAGCTTCAAAGCTCAAATCTGGGACCTTTACCCATTGTATTAATTAGTGTCAATCTACCTAGTCATCTGAAGAACGGTAATACACTATTAAAATTTGGTGTTACCTTGCACCACAGAAGGTGGTGCGACACAATCTACATCATCGGTTTGGGTTAAGGTAAATCGTTTCATGAAGCGCAAAACGTATACATGAGCTAATTACGCAGCATATAATGGCATCGTACCCCATTGGTGCAAAGTTGTTCCCATTGCACCATGTTGCATTTCATTTCGTACAGCATACGATGGTATATCCAAAGACATCAGAGGAGGCAAAGGTAATTCTGGCGATTCTGAAACGAAGGGAATCAATTGAACTTGCAGCGCCATCTAGGAATGTGGATTGTTGACTGCTAGCAGATACCAATTGGAACTGAAAAGTGTTTGATTCAATTCATAATGTTCTGCAGAAATTACACAGAAAGAATATTCTCTCCTGCAAACTGATAACTTTCTAGAACGAATTGAAATTAGCTAGCTCTCATAACAGAGGAAAAACAAAATTAATAAATAGGTCCTATCGGGGCGTGCAATATACACAGAGAAGAGAAATAATGAAAAAGAAAGAAAACTACTAAATAGGAAAGTTCCTGTTCATATACACCAAAACCTTAAAGACAGCCGCCCCGGTGGCGCAGTGGTCTAAGGCGCTGGCCTCTGATCATTCGTCCGTAAGGGGTCCGGGTTCGAATCCCGGTCAGGCATGGATGTTGTGTTTGTCTTACGGCACTGGCTCTCTCCCTTCCCTGGAACCAGTGACCCTAAATTAGGGACGGGCGACTGCTTATAGCCCATTGAGTTGCTCACGGTGGTCGTTAAACCTCCAATCAAATCAAATCAAATCAAAATCAAAACCTTAAAGACATACCAAAATCTTAAACATTTGCAACTCAAATGCCGGTGCGCAAAGTCAGCGTATTAGCTACTCCTTAAAATGGCGCTTTTCAATGTATGTCAAAAGTAACATGTTCTTTGTCAGTCTGTTCTCTTCTAATTTCTTTGGGTTTTAGGACGTATACTCTAACGTTCATTTTTAGTTGTCTTTCTCTATGTAAATCTGGAGTTCGTTCTCTTTTAGCGTTCAAACCTTAACGTTATATTTTCTCACTCACCGAATGGTATGTTCGTCTTGAGGTCTAGAGTGAATGATGTTTACATGTTTGACAAAGAAAGAACGAGATATAATGTCTGGAACTAGCATACACATTGTGGTAGAGGTGTGATGTTGTGGTATGCTGTTTATAGATTATTGTAGCTATTTGTTGTAATTGGTACATTAGATGTAAACACGTCGACCCTAATTTGATAGAGGTTCAGCATTCTAAAGTATGTGGAAATGATCATTTGTGATACGTTATGAATCTGAAGTGCCGCGAAGTTTCGGCAATAAAGACCATTCAGAACTGTTTTCAAGAGCTCTCTCCTGACTGCTCGGTCACCTAATTTAGCTCAGTGTGTAAGAATTGTTTATGAACTAACTATCCGAGTTTTAACAGTACATAGCTGCAGTGATGTGAGAGCCACAGACTGATGGTACGAAGGTAATGTTTAAGTAGTGATATTGTGGCATATACTCTAATTTAACTTTTCCTTTTTAGTTTCTTTCTCTGTGTAAATCTGAGTTCGCTATCCTTACCGTTTCTCATACTTAACGCGATATCTTCTCTCTCACAAGAATATGGTTGGCAACACCCAGGTCAGAGTGTGTGACGTGAGGATGTATCAGATAAAAACTGGACGACATATAAAGTTTGAGGAGCAGCAGTGTGTGGAGATGGTGGAAGTTATAATATTGGGCTGATGCATACGTTCATGTCGTTTTATTTCACGAGTGTTTCCCAGGTCAGTAATGACGGTGCAGTTGGCCAATTTCATATCAGAATGTAGCCAGCAATATCGTGTATCGAAATCACATTGCGCTATGTGATTGTGGCTAATGGTTTTTCGGTTTTCAGGTCCAGAATTATGGAGAGTCAAGTAGAAAGGAATGAACATTTCCGACATCTGCTCCTCTACGAGTTTAACAAGGGATCCACAGCCCCCGTGGCTACTCGAAAAATTTGTGCTGTGTATGGGGAGGATGCTATTGCTCCGAGGATAGCCCGCAAATGGCTTGAGCGGTTCGAAGGTGGCAATTTTGACCTGAATGACCGCGCTCAGGTCATCCATCTCACTTTAATGACGATCATTTGAACCATCTCATCCACTTGGATCTGCGTGAAACCACCCACGAATTGGCCACTGAGATGGACTGTGATCAGGCCACAGTGGTGCAACATCTGGAAGGTATGGGAAAGGTCCAGAAATTGAGATCTTGGGTGCCTATTACTCTTACCGAAGACAACAAGAAACAGCGTGTTGCCATATGAAGTTCCTTGCTCGTCCGTTATCGCGAATGCTCTCAGCAACACAAACCATTCCTGTCCCATATTGTTATTGGACGTGAAAAGTGGTGCCTGTACGTGAATTTCAGGCATCGGAGGGAATGGTTAAGCCCAAACAAGACGCCCACACCACGTCCAAAACATGACCTTCATCCTGCGAAGATCATGTTGTGTGTCTGGTGTGATATGAAAGGCATTATTCACTGGGAAATGCTGCCGAGGAATCGGACCATTAACGCTGCACTCTATTGTGAGCAACTCCTCCGTGTGGAGGGGCAATTCAGCAAGAACGGCCACATCGGCGCCATGGTGTCCTTCTCCAACATCATAACGCAAGCACTCACAGTGCAAACATGACCAAAATGGTCATTCAGGACATGAAATAGGAGATTTTTCCGCATCCGGCGTATTACCCACATGTCGCCCCTTACGACTATCACCTATTCTGATCACTGTCGAATGCACTCCGTGGCAAAACGTTCAACAATGATGTTGATCTCCAGAATTTCCTTGATGATTTCTTCGCAGCAAATCCTACACGTTTTTTCAAGAATTGAATTGCACACCTATCCAGACGTTGGGACACCATCGTAAGCAATGGGGGCGGATACATAGTTGATTGATTTCGTTTTCCCTCCTGATGTAATACATTCCTATTGTGCGGTGGAAAAATATCTGTATGAACTTATGCATAAATGCAATACTGATTGTGGAAGAGTCGTTGTTAAATTGAAGTTTGGAGACTGTGTGTTTTACTTTAGTGTTGGTGTTGCTTTTCTTAACCAAATGTAACATTCGTGGGATTAAGATATTAACACTGAACAAAGAATTGTATTTACGTCCTGTTGAAGTCCCAAAGGATTAGTGGCAGAACAAAGACTAATAATAAATAACCTTTTCTTAAGTTACTGAATGACTCCTGTTTCACTGTAGGTGAAGTTTGTGAGACTGATCTATGTAGTGTTCAGAAAGCGATACTTTAAAGAGCATTACAACATATTGAACCAACAAACATTACAGTGTACCTTAGCTGCAAAAGTTGGTGCAGCTGTTGTAAAACCACTATTTGATGCAAAAAAGAAAATTTTTAATAGCATGTATTCATAAGAAAATGATGTAACGCTACCGAAGTGGTCGAGTCGCCAAAAGTATTGCTTTCTGCCTGGTGGTGCGAGATGGGTACGGGTTCTAGTCTGAGTTGAAGCATGGATGGTGGTGCACTTGTTCCACGGTGAAGGCTGTACTTATTCCTGAAATTCTTGACTCATTCTTTAGCTTCCCCCTGTGACACTGTGATCTAAGAGCTGGCTTGCCGCCCCGGTGGCGCAGTGGTCTAAGCGATGGCTTCTGATCATTCGCCCGAAAGGGGTCCGGGTTCGAATCCCGGTGAGGCATGGATGTTGTGTTTGTCTTACGGCACTGGCTCCCTCCCTTCCCTGGAACCAGTGGCTCTAAATTAGGGACGGGCGACTGCTTATAGCCCATTGAGTTGCTCACTGTGGTCGTTAAACCTCCAATCAAAAAAAAAAAATAATAAAGAACTGGCTTCCGACCATTTGACCTAGTGAGACTGGTGTTTGATCCCGGATGTGGCATGGGTGGTATGCTTTCCTAACAGGCCTAGGTCTCTCTTCACCCGGAAATCAATGGCCCTAATTTCGGGACGGGAGACTGCTTATAGCCCTTAGAGTTCCTCATGGTGGTCGTTAAAAACCCCAAAACAAAAAAATAGTTGCTCATGCTAGTCGTTAGATCCCGGTACTCAAATGACGCAACACAATAACGAATTAAACGAGGACGAATTACAACCTCTTCCCAAAATATAGCCTGTCAGAAACCAAATAGGAATTGAGAAAGTGCTTATACATTTATATGAGTTACACGCCATAGCAGATCCAGATTTATTCTTTAATGCTAAATGAAAGCTGAAACGTGGAACTTTTACGAGTGAAGAACACATTTTTAAGTGTGGCTATAAATTTAAGAAGCTTATGTGTGGGTGAGCGATAAATCCGAAGTGCCTAAGAGTGAAAAGTTACCTTCACATAAATCCACTGGGCAGACATTTTCAGATTTCCCCATTCTTAAATCACAAGCGTGCGTTAAAGCTCTTTACCAATTTATTTAACGATCTTCTAGCGTGGTGGCCCGTAACATGAACACATTCGGTTTTCGACAAAGTTGTATTATGCGCCATTGGAAACGCAGCTCAAAAATGTTAAAATGAGAAATAATGCACGTGCTATCGTAAAGGAGGTGTTCTGAATTGTGATATCCCATCGCAGCTTGTAATGATTCAGAGAATTATTTTGCAAACGGCTTCCGGATACAAAAGACACGAATCAAGATGTTACGCCTTCGCCTTTCGGTACCAGATGATCTTCTGTATTCTTCCACGGCAGCAAACGGCTGCCAGATGCACTACTGCGAACAAAAGGGGAGAAAAGCTTTGGACGTTGGCCAAATGGCCTTATTGTACAACCCCCCCCCCCCGGTTTTCTTTTACTTCCCACCCCCACAACATTATTCTTTAAGGACTTTTATTATATCGAATGCCACGGCAAAAACCCCGTTTCGTATCATTCAAAATGTCTTTGTTATCACGACGGAGAGAACCTTTCTGATGCTAATTATTTTTAAGACTTCCTGTCGACGGGCGGAACTTTTGTTGTTATTAAGAACATGCAATTTTGCAGATGGAAAAGTTGGAAACTAGCGATTAAAGCAGCAGAAAGGATGACGTTTCCTGAAAATTATTTCAATCAATGCGCCTTTTCAGACGGCCGCAAATTCCAATGCGAGAGATGTGACGATGTTAAACCGTAAAGGAATATTCTTTGGAATGAAAATTCTGAGTGTTCCTATTATACACACAGGTCCAAATTATTATGACAACCTGGTTAATACGTTCTTGGACCATTTTTGTGCCCTTAAAACTGCTTGAATTGGTCTCGGTATGGACTCTATTAAATGTCGGTAAGTGGCCTGGGGTGTATTATCCCAAGTGCGATGAATTGCACCCTCCAGCTCTTGAAGATTTGATGGTAGCGGATCCAGCTGTCTGATGCTCCTTTCGACTTCAACCAACACATTTTCCATCGGATTGAGATCCGGTGATTGAGGAGGCCAATGTAGCAAGGAACAGTCTCCATTATGCTCCTCAAACGCGTACAATGACATGGATCATTGTCATGCTGGAAGTATCCATCTTCATTGGAATAGACCATCAATACAACTGAATGGACTTGGTCAGCGACGCTATTTAAATACATTTGGGCTGTCAGACGTTGCTCCATACGCAAATCAAAGGGCCCAAACACTCCCGCGAAAACATGCCCCAGACAAACATATTGCCTCCGCCAACTTGAAGAGCAATGACGACGCAAGATGGGTCCATTCTTTCCTGCTGCTGTCTCCATATCCTCACCCTTTCATCTGCATAGTGTTGTTGAAAACGTGATTCGTCGGACCTCATTACCCTTTTTCCACTCATTTACGGTCCGATTCTTGTGTTCCTAAGCGAACTGGAGGCGTTTTCTTCTTGTTCACTGCAGATAGCAATGGCTTAGGGACAAGCCCTCTGCTTCTGTAGTCCATACGATGTTATGTACGGCAAACTCTACGTTGAGAGGCCATCTCACTTGGTCCCTGAATCAGATCATCTGTAATCTGACGAAATGTTGCCCGTCTGTTGGATTGAATAACACTATGTACTCTCCACTCAACTCGGGCATCCATTAGCCATTGACGACCACACATCTGGCGCTCGGACACGGTTTTTTGACGGGTGGGCCACTCTCTGTAAGCTATAACATCTGCTGCCCTCGAACATTTCACAAGTATAGCCGTTTTGCTATTGCTCGCATCAAGCACCCACGATCATTCCATCAATCGTTTTGCTATTGCTCGCTTCGAGCACCCACGATCATTCCACTTCCAAAGTCCGTCAGATAGCGTCTTATCATTGCTTCGAGCACCCACGATCATTCCACGTCCAAAGTCCGTCAGATGGCGTCTTATCATTGCTTCAAGCACCCACGATCATTCCACGTCCAAAGTCCGTCAGATAGCGTCTTATCATTGCTTCAAGCACCCACGATCATCCCACGTCCAAAGTCCGTCGGATAGCGTCCTATCATTGCTTCAAGCACCCACGATCATTCCACTTTCAAAGTCCGTCAGATGGCGTCTTATCATTGCTTCGAGCACCCACGATCATTCCACGTCCAAAGTCCGTCAGATAGCGTCTTATCATTGCTTCAAGCACCCACGATCATCCCACGTCCAAAGTCCGTCGGATAGCGTCCAATCATTGCTTCGACCACCCACGATCATTCCACTTTCAAAGTCCGTCAGATGGCGTCTTATCATTGCTTCGAGCACCCACGATCATTCCACGTCCAAAGTCCGTCAGATAGCGTCCTATCATTGCTTCGAGCACCCACGATCATTCCACGTCCAAATTCCGCTGAATCGCGTCGTTTACCCATTATTTCCTACGAAATGCACTTCATTAGTCTCTGCCTGCCTTTAGCATCCCCTTTTTATAACTTGTGACGTGTGCCTGCGCCGCAGGACGCACATGAGATTAAGGCAGAAAGCAATGAGAGTACATGCCCCTGTAACTTAGTTGGGAGAGCGACTTACTCCGGAATGAGGGAACCGGAGTTCGATACCCGGCGCGGACAAACTTTCACGTTATATTGGCACCCGAACCCAGTACTTCATGGTCTGTGTAATGGAATGGACCAGAGGCTGTTTAAGGATCCGTGGGACCTGTAGCACAACTAACAGCGCAGCCTCCTCTTCAGGGATAAACATTTCGCAACTTCCTCGGGGAGAGGGGGAAATTGACTAAATCATGGTAACCCTGGACACATGCGAAGAGAAAATGGTAATATTTTATAAATTTTTATTCAGTGTAATTCATAGAACAGCAGATATTTGGATGGTTGGCCCATTGCTTGACCAGCATGCAGTTGATCCCTACAACAACTTTCAGGATGACTTTGATGCCAACATTTGCTAGTATTATTCCGAAATTAATTAAGCCGCTTTCTAAGCTTAGTAAAAAATATATACCTATAAATTATTTTTCAGCTGAGTACACTTTTTTATTAAACCTCAGTTACTCACATGTTTCAGATGAAGCGTTTACGAGACTTGGAAACCAAAAACTCATCAATTATCCTCGACGTGTTCATTTCTCTAAATAAGTCATGCTCAATACTCATCAAAGAGTTATAATTCAGTCTTATTCGGATTATAGTGGCTCTCGCTTCGTTCTTGATTTGTTTCAGTTTTTAAAAAGAGCGTTCACCACTGCAGTTGGCAACCATCAGAGTGAGGTGAATCTTCAACACAATCTCGATAATACAGAAGGCGAGTCGAAAGTTTAGCAATATTTGGATCACTTTACGTCTCCATACCAACCTTTACAACGGAAGCTGACTAGCATTCAAAGTATAGGCCATCGTGTTGCACCGTCTTTAGCCTTCTGTCTGCCAGTTCTTCGATTCTACAAAGGGTGAGTCGAAAGTTTTGCAATATTTGGATCACTTTATATCTTCATACGTACCTTTACAACGAAAGATGACTAGCATTCAAAGTATAGGCCATCGTGTTGCACCGTCTTTAGCCATCTGTCTGCCAGTTCTTCGATTCTACAGAGGGTGAGTCGAAAGTTTTGCAATACTGGGATCACTTTATGTCTTCATATGTACCTTCGAGACGAAAGCTGACTAGCATTCAAAGTATAGGCCATCGTGCTGCACCGTCTTTAGCCATCTGTCTGACAGTTCTTCGATTCCGCGGCGGTACCGGTTCTTTCCCTTCGAGGCAAAGAACTCCTTCACCCCAGCTGCCACCTCCTCCTTGTTGTTGAAGTGCCGCACACAAAGGAAATGGGTCATGCACCGGAACAAGTAATAATCTGACGGGGCAAGGTCCGGACTATATGCTGGGTACGGCATCAGTTCTATGCCCTCAAGTTCCTGGAGTTTTGCCCTTTTCGTTTGCGCGGCATGAGGCCGAGCGTTGTCCTGCTGAAGGAGAGCACGCTTTCTGTCCACCAATGCCGGGTACTCTTCCTCCAAAATGGCATACGTCCGCTCCAGCTGTTCAGAATAGAGGTTCGCGCTGATGTTCCGACCGTCTGGAACAAATTCGTAATGGATTATCCCCTCGATATTCCACCAGACGCAGAGCATCACCTTGTGCCCCAAGCGCCCACGTTTGGCAAAAGGTTCATAAAGTTATCCCAAGCTCAACTACTGTCGTTTTGTGTTAGGATTACGAAAATAGACCCACTTTTCATCGCACGTAACAATTATATTGATTAAACGTACATAGCGCGGGTTTTCTAGGAGCTTCGTACACACTTCCACTCGGCGGTTTGCTTCAGCTGGCGTCAGTTCGTGAGGGACAATGAGGCAGCTCCTGTAGACCTTGCCGAGGTTCCTGAAGGTGACGAACCACGGTGGTCTGTGTTATGCCCAGCTCGCCTGATAATCTCTGAGTGCTGGTTGTCGTATTTGCGTCTACGGCCTCCGAATCCACGTTTATGCAAATATTGCAAAACTTCCGACTCACCATCTGTGTACCTATAGAAGAACAATTTCTAACAACCAAAGTACACATAGCGCGGGGGCCGAATCAGCAGAGAGGCCCGTATCACGTGCTACATGTGCTACTAGGATAAAGCAGCCCTGGGTATGACAATTCTAAACTTTAACTGTGGTGAATGTGTATCAAAATTTAACAGCGTATTCTATTTTTTACTACAGAGTTTGTGAACTGTTTCATGCAATACTTTAAACGGCATGCATATTTCATGTGGTAAATTAAAGCGATTTTTGTCGTATACAGCTGTAAAACATGGCCTAGCATTGCTTAGAAAGAAAAGAAAACAGTGGTGATATTATGGAGTATATTCATAAATGTAAAGGATATTTTTTTTTCTTTTCTCAAGCTTTGCAAGTGCTAACGCCGCCCCGGTGGCGCAGTGGTTTAAGCGATGGCTTCTGATCTTTCGTCCGAAAGGGGTCCGGGTTCGAATCTCGGAGAAGCATGGATGTTGTGTTTGTCTTACGGCACTGGCTCTCTCTCCCTACCCTGGAACCAGTGACCTTAAATTAGGGACGGGCGACTGCTTATAACCTATTGAGTTGCTCACAGTGGTCGTTATACCTCCAATAAAAAATGTGCTAACCAATCTAACGTAGCTAGGTACAGTAGCGAACTAAAGTATTTGGCGAAACACTTTTTCGACCATAATATTTTTTCTGCTGGACCAAATCGGGTCATTTTGGGATATGATATGTGTTATTCAGTTGTAAACATGACCCATATGCAGATGGATCGGAAACCTTAACAAAGATCAGGTATCGAGCTTAATTGCAAAGATCATACAAATGGACCAACAAAGTAGGTGTGTATCACATTCACTTAATGCAACGATAACAGAAAACAAGTACGCGAAAACGACAAAACAATAACTAATAATTAGTGGGATAACCACGAGAATTAATAACAGCTGCACAACGGGCCGGCATCGAGTCCACTAGCTTCTCAACGGTGACCTGCGGAATTCGCGCCCATTCTACAGACAGCTGGTCGAACTTCTGGAACCTATTCCTGCAGGCTTTCTTCGCACATCGTCTCTCCAGCTCCTCTCCCATGTGCTCGATGGGGTTGAGGTCTGGAGATTGGCTTGGCCAGTCTAGAAGTGTGACCTGTTGCTGCTGGAAGGCTGCCTTCGCTACTCTGGAGGTGTGCTTCGGGTCGTTGTCTTGCTGCATGATTCATCCGGGTGGCATGTTCTGGTTTGCCCATGGGAAGACATCGTTGATGAGCATGTTCGTGTAGCTCTGGCCGGTCATTATTCCGTCAATCTTGATGATGGGGCCCATTCCATTGCGAGAGAAGGCGCCGTAAACCATGAGCGATTCTCCTCCGTGCTTGACAGTCGGCTGCCTGAACTGGCGGTTGAATCTCTGGCCACACGGATGTCGTATGTATCGGATGCCATCACTTCCGAACAAGTTGAACTTGCTCACGTCGGTGAAAAGCACCTTACTCCAGTGCGCCGCGGTCCAGTGTCGATGACGGCGCACGAAAGCGACTCTGGCTCGTCGATTCATGACTCCGATGAGTGTTTTCTTGGCGGGGTGTCTTCCATTCAATCCACCAGCAATGAGACGACGGGAAATGGTCATTCGGCTGACGTTCAGGTAGACGCTGTCGCGGAATTCGGTGGCGATGTCCACAGCAGTCAAGGTGGGATCAGCACGAGATCGACGGAGGATGCGTCTATCCTGACGCAACGTGGTGGAACGAGGCCTACCACATCGCGGACTGTTCTCGACGGTCCCAGTCTTCGTATAACGTTGCAGGATAGCTGAAATGGACTGGTGTCGGATCTTCAGGGCCCTCGCAATGTCGGTGACGCGCATTCCGGATTCCATCATTTTTACTGCCGCCTGGTGAGCTCCAACAGGGATCTCCGCCTTTTTACCCATTTCTGAAAACCTAAGATTGACTTATTATCACACTACACATCACAAAACCCACAGAAATCACAAGAAAAACATTAATACATGCAGCAAACAAATGGGTAATAATTGGCGACTCTTGAATATGGCCCATTTCGAACGACAAATTCGCTCTGAGCTAAAGACAAACTACGCGGCATTGTAACCCACGAATTAACACATATCATATCCCAAAATGACCCGATTTGGTCCAGCAGAAAAAAATTATCCTCGAAAAAGTGTTTCGCCAAATACTTTTGTTCGCTACTGTACGTAATTCGATGAGAACGCAATCAGAGGGTTGTAATCTAAGATGCCTGCAGTTCAGGAGCATCGGCTCAGAATAAGGATTCCTTGTTCTGCTCCCTTCCCTTTTTCTATTCTTCTCGGACGTGACATACTGTCGTTTTTTTTTTTTTTTTGCTTTTTGGTTTTTTTGTTGTAAAATGTTCCAGAGTACGTGCAAGTCAAGATGGCAGCTGTAGCCATAGAGAAATTATTCAAATTATGGTAAATTAAAGAACTGAAAAAACGTTTGTATGCCATTACATGGTGATATAGTAGTTATTAAGGTGGTTCCACCTAAAATCTCTGCCTTATATTTCCAATGGTAAAACTTCTTTACATATTTTCTTCGCAATTAATGTATTCCCGAGGACGAAAATTTGCACATCGATAAAACTGACTTTAAGTTATAGAGCATGGGATACTTAATACTTGCTAAAACATAACCATATTTATATTAAAAATCAATCATTTTTCTTTGAAACATGATCAGACCTGTTAATCGATGGCGCGACCGCACATTGATGACGTCAATAGACAAAAAAATGCTGAATTGCTTAGTAATGGTTATGTTTTAGAAAGTATTAAGTATCCCATGCTATAACTTAAAGTTAGTTCTATCGATATGCGAATTTTCATCCTTGGGAATACATTAATTGCGAAGAAAATATGTAAAGAAGTTTTACCATTGGAAACATAAATTTTAGGTGAAACCACGTCAAGAACTTTTGTACTGAGCCTAAAGCTTTCCGTTTTAGGTTCACGTATGTAATCGCCTTAGGACTCTCGAACATAAATTCAAAATATTACTATTGAAAATATATATTTGATCGATTATGAAGACTCATGTACCATGGTGGTGTACCGTTCTTCTTTTTGGAATGTACGATAGTTCTAATATTCAAAAGATACACTGAAGTGTCAAAAGTCATGGGATATGTACCCTAGTATGGTTTGGGAACCCCTCTAGCCTGGGGAAATGAAGCAACTCGATGTGGCAGCGATTCCACAAGTGGCCCGAAGAATTCTAGAGAGATGTTGAGCCATGCTGTCTGAGCAGCCGCCGGCAGTTCCCTGGTATTTGTAGGTGCAGAATCTTGGGTGGGAATGGACCTATCTGCTACATCCCATAAGTGCTCTATTGGGTTCATGTCGGGTGAACGTGGTGGCCACACCATCCGTTGGAACTGTCCAGAATGCTCCTAGAACCAATTTTGGACAACGTAGGCCTGATGACATGGTGCATTGTCCGCCTGGAAAATCCCATCGTTGTTGGGGAACATCATGAAGTCCATGAAGGGCTGCAAACGGTCACCCAGCAGAGCAACAAAGCGATTACCGGTTAATGACGTGTTTACGACGACCAGAGAACCCAAACCGTACAACTTAAAGACACCCCACTAGCATGCACAGTGCCTTCTTGACTGCTTGGGTACATGGCCTTATGGAGTCTGGGCCAAACCCGAACCATACCATTTGCTCGTAACAACTGGTAGCGTGACTCACCGGACCACACCACGTGTTGCCAGTCTTCCATGGTTAAATTATCGTGTTCACGAGCACATGTGAGGCGCTGTGTCCGATGTCGTGTTGTTAACAATGGCACTCTAGTGGGTCTTCTGCTACCATACTCTATGGACGCTAAATTACGATGCACTGACCTGATGAATATGTCTCTGGTACATTCTGCATTGAACGTGGAAGTTAATCCAGTGTCTCTTGTTTGTTACCATGGACAATCCTGGTCAGTCGCCGCTGGTCACGGCCATTTAATTGGACACCCCTGCAATCAACGATATCTACGGTCCTGATACACGTCACTGCCGCCGCCGTTAAATATTGTGTGGGAAACAACAACGCAACCAGTCGCATGTAAGATGCCACGCAGTTCGGAGCTCTCGGAATTCGAGAAAGGTGTAATCGTCGGGTATCACAGAAATGGCTGATCCATACGTGACATATTCAGCTAGTTGAAGTACCCAAAATCGACAGTGGCCTACGTGATTTGCAATTGGAAGATGAGAGGTGACTGTCGGAATGTGCCCCGACCCGGCAGACCCACAAAACTGGGAGTTAGAGACCGACGGGTGTTGGCCAGAGGAATTCGGAAGAACCGTACCAAATCGATGGGCCACATACGAGAGGAGTTTCAACAGGTATCCGGGAGTGTTTATTCGATGAATACCATCCGTAAGGAAGCCCATCTGCTCGGTTATCATGGATGTGCTGCCGCCCACAAGCCTTTGATCACCAAGTCCAATAGCGCTGCTCGGCTAACGTGGTGCAAATTACGTCGACAGTGGACCGTTGAACAGTGGAAACAGGTTCTCTGGAGCGCCGAATCAAGGCTCGCCCTCTGCCGTTCGGATGGCAGGGTCTGTGTTTGGCGTCTGCGTGCAGAACGCTTCCTGCCGGTATGTATTGTGCCAACTGTGAAGTTCGGCGGCGGTGGAATTATGCTATAAGGGTGTCTCTCCCGGTATGGCACGGGAACCTTGGTCGCAATACCTGGTAGACTCCACGCCGAGACCTACTGCACCATTTTGGATGACCATGCGCTTTCTACGTTGTGGCAGTTTTACGGGGTGGACGCATGTTACTTTCAGGATGGCAATGCCATCTGTCATGTTGCGAGGTCCACCATGGCTTGGTATGGTGACAATGGGGTTAATCGAATGGACTGGCATGCGCAGAACCCGGACCTTAACCCTATCGAGCACCTCTGGGACGAGTTGGAGCGTCGACTTAAGGGGTGCTCCCCACCGTCCGAAATCGGTGAAGGAACGGACCTATTTTCTCCAAGCCGAGTGGAAGAAGATACCGCTAGCCGTCGTACTACACCTGGTTGAGAGTATGCCCCGGAGGGTCTAATCTGTAATCGCCGCTCGTGGACTCTCCACCAACTATTGAAGGTGAATAAACTTCGTTTTCTTTTGCTATCACAGGTGTCCAATTACTTGTTGGTTGATAGTGTACAACGGCAGCGCTTGTTACAAATTTGCATACTATTATCCCATGGCTTTTGGCACTTCAGCTTAGTATTCATTATTGGTACGCAAAGTACATCAACATATCACTATTGAAATTTAACAATATTCAGCCGAAAAAGTAAAAACTTTTCCGAGGCGATGTGTTTTACTTCTTAATTCAATAAGCTGGTTTTTCTCGAAGAAACGTTTTTGCCTTATAAGAAGCGTCATTCTTAGTTTTTCATTGTGGAATTGTTCGCTTAATCTCAAGTCTGAGATGTTGCCCAGAGGAGTTCATCCAACTGACAAATGTTGGAAGTGACGAAGCGTGGAATAAATAAAAAACACTTTGAGAAGGATTTCAACAAGCACAGAAGGATAGAAAAGAGGTAAAGGCTTATTAAACGAAACAAAATAAAAGTTTGATCCCCAGAGATGTACTCAAAATCCTTAAAAACTGGGAATTGTGCAAAAATAAAAATAACAAGGTAAAAGTAACAAGTTTCATCCACGCTTGAAGCGAAGAAAAAACGAGTTGCAGCCGCGAATGATACCTTTCGGATAAAAAAACACCTCATATTTTTTTCTCAAGAATTCCATCTATATTTTAGCTTAAATTGATCCTGATTACATACTTAAGTACTTCAAATAGCAATCACAAAATGTGACAATTTAATATGGTGTAAAGCAGAGTAATGAAAATATTTTCCGGGGGCTGATTTAGTAATTGAAATCACAAAACAAGGTAAAGCTTTTGTATTAATTTAGTTATCCGTGCTGCTCTGAATTAAATGATCTATTCTCCAACTCAAAACGAAAAAAGTACCTAAGAGAAAACTGAGTTAAAAAAAGAATAGCTAAAAAATAGTGATGGTAAATATCGCATCTCATTTACTCCGAATGCTTACTAAACTTTGGCATTTGTTTCTTCAAAATTTCACTTCTATAAGTACAGCTAACATTTCTGAGTACAATAGCTTAATATCTAACACATTCTGTTTTGGGTTCTTATTCTCTCAATATCAGTTGTTTATTCTTTATGTTTTGCGTTAAAACATACACTGAGTGGACAGAAATCATGCGTACCTAGTAACGGGAGGCCCACTAAGATAAAATAAAATACTAAGCAGGTACCGGTGGCGCAGTGGTCTAAGCGTTGGCTTGTAACCATTCGACAGAGATGGGTCAGGATTCGAATCCCGGTGAGACATGGATGTTATGTTTGTCACTGGCTCTCTCCCTTCCCTGGAGTCACTCGCCCTAAATTAGAGACGGGTGATTTTATAGACGATTAAGTTGCTCACTGAGGTCGTTAAACTCCCAATAAAAAAATCCTAATTATATTCATTATTATTGTTTCTACTGGTAATAAATGCATTCTAACGCACTACAGAGGTGAGGAACATATGTAACGTATACTCTATATTCACTTTCCTTTTGATTTTACTATCTCTGGTTATTTTATTTTACTATGTAAATTATCTTCTTACTGAACGAAATATTATTTCACCCGATGAATGAGATCTGGCAATGAGTGTAAGTCATGACGTGGTGGTAGCTAGTATATAGGCGCGTTCATCGAGACTTAGGGAGAGCTTTTGTTGTTGTTATGAGAGAGCGTTGTTGTTTACGGAAAGCGTTTGTAATACGAGGAGAGATTGTGTTGTTATGAGGAGAGATTCTTCATTATTGTAAAACAAGTTGTGTGTGTGCTTTAGTTGACCAAGAGTCTTATAATAAAGAAGTTGCCGTAAGTTAGTCTTTCTCAATTCATAGTTTTTGTCAGACCTCTGTCTGGCTGTTAGGTTTATAACATTAGTTTTCTTACCATAAATAACCAGCGTTAAGACTTTATTCTTGTTCGTAATTAACTAGTAACAACCATTTTGAGTTCACTATTTTGAAGCTTAGTACAAGTATATCATTAGCTAGCTGGTAGGAAGAGCATCATTCATATTAATTAGCTTAGCGGAAAGAAAATAAAGCTAATTCATTATACATATTATGATGACAAAAGTTGCAACGATAAATTCCGTCAGTACAGCTTAATTGGCACAGCATTCCGCTCCCGAGTTGATGGATGCGAATTCGATTCCGTCAACGGCAAATTTGTGTTTTCACATTAGCTCCCGATTGCAGAAATGGATCTGCTGGACGTTGGGTTCTTCGAAAAATATGTGATGTTTGTTCGATACATCGCCTGGAATTAAGAAAAATACAAAAAAAAAAAACTTAAGAGGGTGATGATATGGCGTACTACAGAGGTGATACACATGTTAAAGTGACAAAGTTGCAGCGAACAATCCCGTCCTTGTAGCTTAATTGGTGAAGCATTCCACTCCGCAGCAGAGGAGTGCGGGTTCGATTCTTGTCAGCGACAAATGTCTCAGTTTCAAGACATTAAAAAACTGTAGAGATCATGTAAACGTAAAACGATCTCTACATTTTTAATGTAGAGATCATGTAAAATGGAAAGATCATATAACTGTCATTGCTATTATTATTGTCTTACTTTGCATAGTGCGGTAGTAATTTAGTCAGCACTCAATGTAGATAATAGTTATTATTTCTGCTGGTAATAATATTGTTTAAAAATTGTAGAGAACATGTAAGCGTTAAAAGATCTCTACACTAAAAAACTGTCATAGATGATTTCTATATTAAAAAATGTAGAGACCATGTAACTATCTTTACTATTGTTATTGTTCCACTTTGCATAAGATGGTAGTAATTTAGTGTGCATTCAGTGTAGCTAATAATTATTGTTTCTACTGGTAATAATCAGGTTTAAAAAATGTAGAGATCAGTAAGTGTAAAAAGAGTTCTACATTAAAAATTATGCGTAAAATATCCTTACATTAAAAATTGTAGAGATCATGTAATTATTATTGCCATTATTATTGTTTCACTTTGCATAAGATGGTGGCAATTTAGTGAGCTCTCAGTGTAGATAACAATTACTGTTTCTGATGGTAATATTTACGTTTAAAAAATGTAGATTATGTAAGCATCAAAAAATCTCTTTGTTAAAAAATAAACGTAAATGCCCTCTACATAAAAAAACGTAGAAACCATGCAAAATGAAGAGATCATGTAACTACTACTGCAATTATTATTGTTTCTACTAGTACTATTACGGCTATTGTTATTGTTTCTACTAGTACTATTACGGCTATTATTATTGTTTATACTAGTATCTCTACCATTATTATTGTTTATACTAGTATCTCTACCATTATTATTTTATCACTATTACTAGTACAGTATTATTATTTGTGAATATTGCTTTATTATTATCATAATAATAATAATAATAATAATAATAATAATTATTATTATTATTATTATTATTATTATTATTATTATTATTATAATTATTATTATTATTATTATTATATTATTATCATAATTATTATTGGGGGGGGGCGAATGCACAATTCGCATAATAATATTGTTTTGTTCTCTCACGAATGGTGTGTTACTTCAAAAACAAAAAAATTCGCATAATTAATTTCATGTCATCAGATTTCGTGACCATGTTGCTGATTTATCAAGGCATAAACAAATCATGTGCAAGAGTATGCTTCTTTTGTTCATTTGCTGTCATACAAAAAAATCCCCATGTAATACAATCAGTCCCAGGAAATCACAATGATTTTTTCGTGCATCAAAGTTTCAGAAGCTTTCTTATCTCACTTGACAAAATAATTGATGATGTCATCTTGCGACACTTGATCATCTTTCAAAGTAGTTTGAGATAACAGCGAGATTTCGGAATGATTACGAAAAGGCGTGGAAGAACATTATGCCGGTATTATGTTCCACTTCGTGGACAAGGGCTCTGTCAGTTTCACTTTGATCGATCAGCAAAGTGGGACTTTAAAAAAAGTGAAAAGATTTATGAGTTTTATAGAAGCCATGCTTTCCAGAATCTTACTCGAAGGATTGGGGGGGGGGGGCGAATGCACGTACGAGAAAAAACATCCACGACGAGAACTTGTTCTCACGTTTTTTTTTTAAATTAAAAATGCTAATTATAAAAGACAGTTCTTTTACAATGCAAATGCTTACATGATCTCCTACATTTTTTTTTTACATTTTATCGAACGGTTTTTTGTGTGAAAGTAACTGTGTCAGTGTCAACGAAAAACATTTTTTATTAAGCAAAATAATTTCTAATTTTGCCCACGAACAAATGCATCACTTCTGGCTAAGCAGCTTTTTAAGTGATATGACAATATAACAAAAACTAAAACACGAAAAAAACAAGAAAGATGACACCGAATTTTCCGTTGTAATGAGCACGTCTTTTGAATCCGTTCTGACGCGAATTAAATTTATCAAAAATATTCAAATTTAATGGAACCGTAATGGAAAACAGTAGTATCTGGCCGAAGACAGAAGTTCTTCAATCGGATTTTTAAGCTCGCAGATATTTCTGTAACAGACATGTGAACTTACGCCCTCTGGTTGCAGACTTGTGCGTTAAGAAAAATTTGAAATTATGTGAGAAATATTTTGCAGCGGAAAAGCTGCCCAACAAAAACAAGAATTTTTCGAATCGGACTTTTAGAAGCAGAGATATCGGCAAATATAAGACATGCGTCTACGCCCCGTGGCGAGTAACTCGTGCATTCTTTTAAAAAGAAAGTATTCTCAAAAGGTTTTCCGATATGAGTGGTATCGGTCCACGAAAGAATTTTTCAATCGAGTTTTCAGGAGCTCAGATTTTGCTGCAAATACATCAGAAGCTGAAAATCACACTTACGCCCTCTGGTAGCCAAACTATTATTTGTAAAATATTAGAAATTACATGTAAATCATTTTCCACCAGGAGCTGTACGAGATATAGGAAGAATTTTTCAAATCGGAGTTTCGGAAGCAGAGATGTCGGAGTAAAAGCAATTCACCTTTACGCGCCCTAATGGGAAGTCTATGAATTACTTGAAAATTTTGAAATTATACAGCAAATATTTCGCACCTAAAACGCTATCCAATAAAGAAGAAATTTTTCAAATCGGACTGTTAGAAGTAGAGATATTGTCAAAAATAAGATATACATCAACGCCCCCTGGCGAAGAAACCATGCACTATTTTAAGAAAAAATATTCCGAAAAGGTTTATCTACGTCATTAATATCGGTCCACGAATAATTTTTTTCAGTCGAGATTTTGAAGCTCAGATTTTGCTGCAAATAAATACATCAGAAACGGAAATTAAGACTTACGTCCCTTGGTAGCCTAACCACTTTTCTCCAAAAAATTAGAAATTATATGCAGACGATTTCCCATCAGGAGTTGTATCCGGGGCAGAAAAAATGTTTCAAACCGAAGTTTCAGAAGCAGAGATATCGAGGGAAACGCTATTTACTTTTACGCCCCCTAACGGAAAATCTATGCGTAACTTGAAAAAGTGACTACCGAAAATATTGCTCGACGTAAATCGACTGGAAAGGTAAAAAAAAATTCTACCGGCTTTTCAGAAGCAAATATATGGAATAAAATGTATTTTTAATTCGATATCGTCTGCGTTCACGGCCTCTAGCGGCGACATTGTGCATCGTAAAAAACCGAAATAAAGGATCATTATTCGCACATTTCAAGCTTCCCAAGGCAGACAGAATTTTTCAAATCGGACTAATAGTTGCGGAGATATGGTGTCCACAAACGGACCAACGGATAACATAAGCACGATCTTTTTTGCAAAAGACGTGCTAAAAACGGAGAAGGTGAGTTAAAATTAGTTTGCTGAAAAACTCTATGATATTTCTTCACGCCATAATGGGTTATAACTCTACACTGTAAAAACTTTTCTCAAATCCATGAGCCATTTTCCGTGGTTCCTTCCGTGAATTAACGAAGCATATTTTTGATTCAACTTTTCTGTGAAATGACTAAGAAAAAATATAAATTTCTCGAATTTTTTATTTTGTGAATTAACAGAAATACTCCTGTTAATTGTACTCTGAATAATAAATAAAAGATTAACAGAAACTAAAGATTTTTTGTGAGATAAATACCAATGTTTTTTTTTAATTTTAAAATATCATCATATGGCATGGCTGGGGGAAATTTTTAAAATTCGCTATCTAGCCAGCTCTCCTGATAAAGTTGCACATGCCTGTTGTAGTGCATCATCGATGGAGATATACACTGGAGTTCAAAATTTAAGGGCGAAGTGGAAAAAGTAAAATAACACCATAAATAGCAGCAGCACCCAAACTCAAATTAACTCAGGACCGTGTCCAGGAACAGGAGCAACAGCACATGAGTAATAATTGAGCATCACGTGTGGTGCGCGTGACGTGAGAACAAAATGCGCCCACGCAGTCCAGTAGTGTTAGTTAAACGGAAGTCACCGGATAATGTGCATAAGTGTTAAAGATGTTCGATTGTGTTTGTTGTGTGCTAGAGACGACAAAATGTCCCGTCGAGAACATCTTGATGATTTTACCCGTGGTCGAATTATTAGGAGGCTCGAGGAAGGACGAACTGTGATGAGAGTCGACCAAGAGTTCAGTATCGTCCACAACATCGTATCGCGTGCTTGGCCCACCTTCAATATTACAGGCACAGAAGTGTGAACGAACGGTGGTGGTCGTCCACCAAAATCCACCCTAAGTGAGGGCCGTTATCTGCTCCTACAGGCCACGAGAGATTGACATCAGACAGAAGTAACCTTGCAAAACAACTAAACATGAGCACAGGATGCACAATATTGCGATTTACAGTGGCCAACCGAGTACACAAAGGAAGACTGTGTGCCCCCACGACCAGTACACTGTGTTCTATTACCAACATCTAAGCGGAGACACCGTTTATATTGGTTCAGAGAACATAAGGACAGGACAGCAGAACAGTGGGGTACGGTACTCTTACTGATGACAGTAGATTTAATCTCTGCAACGATTCTGGACGTCAGCTAATTTGGCGTGATGTATCGCCCCGTAAACATCAATGAAAGGGAGAGAATATCAATGAAAGGGAGAGAACATCAATGAAAGGGAGAGAACATCAATGAAAGGGAGAGAACATCAATGAAAGGGAGAGAACATCAATGAAAGGGAGAGAACATCAATGAAAGGGAGAGATATGGGGAGACTTCCTGATCGATGGACGGACGGAGATTCAGATACCGGAAGGAGGTACCGTAACCGGTGCGCGCTACTGTAATGAAGTAATTTTTCCACACCTTCGTCTGTTCCGAGGTGCCATTGGCCCATTGTTCCTGTTAATCGAAGATAACACTACATCCCATCGCACGGTGGTTGTTGATGTGTTGTTGGGAAGTGAAGATATTCAGCAGATGGATTGGCGAGCACATTCACTCGACCTAAGTCCCATGGACCACATGTACGATGCTCCAGAAAGACGCGTTGCGCCACGTCAACACACACCGAAAACTGTCCAACAGCTAAAGACGGCGCTGACGGGGAAATCGGGCGATATTACCGCAAGAACTCATCAACAGCCTAGTGCAAAGTTTGACAGATGGTGCAAATGGTGCATCAACGTTAGAGGGGATCATATATTCTACTGAAGACCTACTCTTCCCTTCGTACCGTCTTCGGCAGTGATGCATCTGCATCATTGCACTCAGTGCTTTATAGCCAATTCTGAATAACGTTTTACTATGTATCTGCAGTTGTGTCGGTGTTCTTTCCGTCATCATTTCAGTTAGTAATGAAGTTCCTACTGTTTGAATTTTACATATCTAGGCTTCTCCTATGCGGTGCTACTGGTCAAAACCTGGCTCGTCCTTCGGTTTTCTACAGCAATGTAGATACTAAACCGATTAAATTTTCGTGTGCCACGTTCACCGTGGGCAAAATGTGAAGTATTCACCAAGAGCAAATGTGAAAATATCCGACCATTCTGCAGTAATGAAACTGGGAAATACACGGTCGAATCACATTATTGTGCCCACCTTCTAATATCCAGAGTAACCGCCGTGTGCAGCGCGGACAGCAGCTAGACAGGACGGGAGTCATCAATAAGGTGCTGGACGGTGTTCACGGACATGTCGAGCCATGCTGACTGCAGTGCATCTGACAGCTGCAGGAGCGTGCGTGGTGGAGGATCCATAGGGCGAACAACACGATCGAGGTAGTCCCACAGATGCTCAATTGGGTTTAAGTCTGGGGAATTAGGGGGCCAGGAAAGTACTTTGAAGTCTTCGTCGTGCTCTTGCAATCACTCTCGGACATTTCTAGCTGTGTGACACGTCGCATTGTCGTGCTGGAAAATCCCATCCGCCCCAGGGAAGAGAATCAGCATGTATGGGTGTACGTGGTCTGCAAGGATGGATTCATAACGAATTCAGTCCATAGTGCCTTCCACAGGTGTGAGTGTATCCAGGGAATGCCACGAAAACATTTCCTAGACCATAACGCTGCCTTCAACAGCTTGTGTCCTTCCAGCAATGGTTGAAGAGTGTTTGTTCTTCGATGTTTCTCGCCTTATACGCTAAGGTCCATTCGTTCGATGAAGCAGAAAACGTGACTCATCGGAGAAGGCAATACTTTGCCAATCAGCGGAGGTCTACTTCCGATACTGCCGTGCAAATGTAAGCCTTTTCTGCTGATGCACCTTCGTTAGCATAGGTGCAGTGACCATATGTCTGCATCGGAGCCCCATACGCAGCAATGTTCGCTGAACTTTCGTTTGAGACATACTTCAGGTAGCGCCCTGGTTCATTAAGCTAGTGAGTTGCTCCTCACGCACCTTCGAAGCCGACGTCTACCTCTCACATCAATGGCACGTGGTGCTCCGCAGCTTCCACGTCGCTTATTCGCGATGGTGCCATTTCTCCAATCACGATACACTTTAACCACAGCAGCACGCGAACAGTTCACAAACTGCGCTGTCACAGAAGTACTGCCACCCTTAGTCCGAAAGCCAATGATCATCCTTTTTTGCAAATCTGATAAATCGCTCCTTTTATCCATGACAGCAACGAATGATATGTTTTCAAATTGCCTATTTACCCTCGAAGCCAGCTCACGACACGTGCCTTCTTTCATTGGCTACGCGCTGTTGACGTCAAAAGTAGTAGGTGGTCACTATAGTGTGACTCGACTGTGTATTATCCGTTATGCAAAATTTGCAGACTTCACAACTCACTTGATGAATGACCGGATATTGTTAATGTAAGTTATGATTTCTTTCGCAAAATATGTTTTGCAATATTGTAATTATCACTTTTAATGCACTGTGATTATAATGCACAGTCATATTATAGCAATCACTGCAACTAGATCTACTGTGTGTCGGGATGTGTTTTCAAATAAATAAAATATTGAAATCGTCCTCAGTAACATTTAAAGCTAAGAGGAGTTGCCTGTCCTTTATTTACGATCACTGCTTCTAGAGGAGGAGGAAAATTACAATAAGAACAAAACCAACCTTCATGTACTATTTCCTGAAATTCGAAGTTCACTATTTTCTCCAGTTTTGCTGCATTTCTGTGCTACATTTTAAAAGGTTCTTAAGAAAACTTATTTTTTGAGAGAATTTCTTTGAAAGCATTTTTGCGAAGCAACAATTCAAGTAATATGGCAGAAAAACTTATCCACTGTAAAGTCACAGTTAATAAAAAGAAGAAAGAAAATAGATAACAACCTACACAAATGTGAGAAAAGATCAGATAACTTTCTCGCGCACAGAGATAAATTTTTAATACAATTCTTTACCAGGAAAAAAATGGAACTAAGGAAATGGGCGTGTACTCAGTTTCTTCGTCGTACAAGAATAAAAAAACAAAGGTAGATAGGTATTGAAACAAAAAAGTGGGGAGTTTCAGTATGAAGCTATCTCTTCCACACCATTAATGAAAGGTCCTAGCCTAAGAAGTATTAGTTCCGCTCTCGGAAAACAAAATTGTAAGATGGGCTTCCTTTAAAAGAAAAGTCGCGTCTCTTGTAAAAGAAATAAAAATTGGCGTTTCCAGAGGAAAAGAAAATTAAAATGAAAACTTCATGGGTGTTAGATGTAGAGTAATAACAATGTAAAGAAAGAGCAGAGAAAAATTTATTAAGCTTTAATTCAGAGCTAAAATGACGTATAAGTAATGAAATACACAGGGCAGCCATAAAGTTAGTGAATTCACTCAATTTTGACGACAGAGTGTGCACGGGAATACCCCAGTTCCAGGCTTGATTCAGATGTATTTACAAATAAGAGAGGGCTCTGAGAATGAGCTACAGAAGAAGCGAAAGATACATAAACCAGCCTGATTAAGTTCATATCAATGGATGGTCAGCGAGCGACTTAGTGGTTACCGCAGCCGCCCTCCGAACAGATGGTCGCGGAAACGATTCCAGCTAGGCTCAGCCCCTCTGAATAGAGATGGGCAAACCGATTCTTTTGAAAGAATCGTTTCTTTTTATTTGACTCACTAAAACGTTCAGTTCGTTTCGATCGGTGATACTTCCGGGTTAGAGGACGATTTGTGTCAAGGGAATCGATTCTAAGTCATATCCTTTCTTTCGTTTCGTTCGGTGATACTTCTGGGATAGAGAACGATTTGTGTCTACGGAATCGATTTTAAGTCAGATCATTCCTTTCGTTTCGTTCGCTGGTACTTCCGGGTTAGAGACCGATTTGTGTCTAAGAAATCGATTCTAAGTCAGATCCTTTCGTTTCGTTCGGTGATACTTCCGGGTTAGGGACCGATTTGTGTCTTGGAAATCATTCTAAGTGAGATCCTTTCTTTCGTTTCGTTCAGATGAAACAAAAAACTTCCGGGTTACACAACGATTTGTGTCGCGGAAATCGATTCTATGTCAGATCCTTTCTTTCGTTTCGTTCGCTGATACTTCCAGGTTACAGAACGATTTGTGTTAGGGAATCGATTTTAAGTCAGATCCTTTCTTTCGTTTCGTTCGCTGGTACTTCCGGGTTAGAGACCGATTTGTGTCTAGGAAATCGATTCTAAGTCAGATCCTTTCGTTTGGTTCGATAATACTTCCGGGTTAGAGAACGATTTGTGTCTAGCGAATCATTTCTAAGTCAGATCTTTTCTTTCGTTTCGTTCGGTGATACCTCCGGGTTAAAGAAAGATTTGCGTCTATGGAATTGATTCTAAGTCAGATCCTTTCTTTCGTTTCGTTCGGTGCCTAGAGAAACGATTCTGAGTCGGATCCTTTCGTTCGTTCACAATTTCTCGTTTAATGGACGAATTTTAAGTTTAAATTTGTTTTTAATGATTACGGATTTTTTTCCTTCGGTCTTAATGTGTAACGTACCAGGAGATGTGACGTACCTGCCCGAAGGACGCACACGACATAAAGGCAGATAGGAATCAGAATAAAACGTCCGCGTAGCTCAATTGGTAGAGCAACTTATTCCGGAATGAGGGGACCCGGGTTCGAATCCTGGCGCGGATAAAAGTGACGGAGAAATTTACTTCGTTATAATGGCGCCCGAACTATCCGGATGATCCGACCGTTCAAAATCTCGCGTTGGTGTGATGTTATTTCCACACCGCGAGATAGGAAAAATAAGAGAATCCTTTCTCCAGCACTTCGAAAAAAAAAAAAAATAAAATAAATAAATAAGGGGGAGATGATGTAACGTACCAGGAGATGTGACGTACCTGCCCGAAGGACGCACACGACATAAAGGCAGATAGGAATCAGAATAGAACGTCCGCGTAGCTCAATTGGTAGAGCAACTTATTCCGGAATGAGGGAACCCGGGTTCGAATCCTGGCGCGGATAAAAATGACGGAGAAATTTACTTCGTTATAAATGTAAGTTCGTTTCGAAACGTTCACGTAATTTATTACATTTGTACAGTTCTAAATAAGATGCGATTTTCTGACCAGAACATGAACCTCACTTAGACTCATGGTGAAATTTTGATATCTAGTGAAAAGTAATTCTGGATGATTTATTCAGGGAATCGATTATTTTAAAGAACGATTCATTTGCCAATGTCTCACTTTGTTGATTCCTTTTTTTCAAATAAATCGTTCGCGAACGACACATCCCTACTTTTAAACCACCGAAAAACCGTAGGCTTAGCTTCATTTCATGAAAGTCGATGTTATTTCTTCACGTAATCCGCTGTCACTGCAACGCACCTCCTTCTCTGGTTCACAAGTGCCGCCTTGATCTCAGTGGAAGAACGCAGGGTGTGATCAAAACGTACTCTCACTGGATTTATTGAAACAAGTTAATAAAATCATGCAATGCATTGATTATGATACGCTTTCCAACATACCAAACATCATTACTCAAGTTATGAGGATAATGGCTGTGGAATACATCTCGCTCTTGTGCCTTGACCTTTGACTCCATTTCGATTATATTAAACAGAATTGGTCTATTATACCTTCGGAACAACATACTAACGTTTTGTCGCAATAGAAGCATTTTTAGTCAAGTTATGAGAATAATGGCTGAGAACAAATCTCGCTCCTGTTCCCATACCTTTGATCCCATTTTGATGATATTCAACAGGACCAGTTCAATGTATCTCCGAGACAACATGATAAAGTTTTGTTGCAATCGAAGCATTTTTACATACATTATGAGCATAAGGGCGATGGAATAGATCCCACTCTTATGCACTGACCTTTGACCCCATTGACTCATCGCACATGCGTTGTAGGTTCTAAGTTCAACTTGTGCCAAACAGCTTCCTGCTGTGTCGTGCGATTCCGAACTTATCCAACCAGTCTGAATACTTTTTGAGAAAACCTCGTAGCTTTATTTTGGTCTTCCAATAAATCACCCACAGTTGCAACCACGTTAGAGTCAAAGGCATGTGACTTTTCCACGAATGTGTTTCTCCAACTTGGAGAACTACTAAAAGCTGCTACGGAGGGAAATTTTGGAAACAGCACGAATGCTAAAGAACCTCAAAGCCTGCAGTTTGTATGACAGTCTGTGAGATGTGATCCGGTGCGTTTTCTTGAAGGAGGAAGGGACTTCTCCGCAATTTTTCAAGTCCCTTTTCCTCGATGACTGCCCGAAGTTGGTTTATGAGGATGGCGTAGTATGCACCAGTCACAGTGATGATCTTTTCCAGGAAGCCAATCATGAATACGCCTTCTGCATTCCAAAAAACAAAAATAAAAGCTAATTCCATCACCTTGCAGGCTGAAAGAGCAACATAAAACTGGAGGTGGGAATATACATAATTATTTCCGCAATAAACGTTGTTTTTCAGTCCTTGAGTCTAAGTGATGAGCCTGTGTTTCATCCTTTGTAACATAGCGGGACCAGAAATTCATTGGATCTGAACGAAGCAAATTTAAATTGATGAGGGATATTCATTTGTTGCATCCTTTTACTCATCTTTTGACATACGTCAATTTACTACGATTGAATCTACACTACCGCTTCAAATGCATGCTATACATCGAATAACCATTGGTCTACCTTTTATCACAGGACACAGATTTAATGATACAGAACTATACTAATTTTAATCAAAGCAAAATTAATGTAAAACAAAATGCTGCTTCGAAATTAAATGAATGAAAAAATAACATTTTGTGTTTTTTACATTTTAAAATTTCTTATGTGTAAAATGTCTCACGGGTCAATAAAAATAGCTACAGGGGCCACAAAAATGTCACTCAGAATACTTGTTAAAGACCCTGAGTCTAAAGACTGACTCACAAGTTAACATTATAAGCCTTCACTTTTTGAAGGAGAAACGCTAAAAAGTCTTCCTGAATTGATTAAGACATGCATCACCAAGATTTTTCATGTCTTTCTTTTCTTCTTGCAGTCACTTTCCACTAGGTGGCGTAAATGCTGTTTTTATAAAATTAACTTGCTATTCCTGTTTTTATCGCGTAGAACATTTTATGGCTATTGTTATGAACACTGTTTATCAAAAGTCAAGTTGAAATGAATTATCTAAATTCACAATATAATTTTAACTCTAATCTAAAAATGTACATTTGTGAATAACGATACGTACTCTGTTGCCTCGTTTATACCTCACTTCTCGTTCTTAAGGACATTTTTATGTTGAACTGTACAAACTTTAAGGAAAGCAGTTAGGTGTTTTTAATGTAATTAACGTAAGATAGTGTTACTTGTATTTTTTACCTTATAACCGTTATGACATGTCACATTGTCATAACTATTATTAGGTATCTGTCATTCCAAATCGATTTATAAAAAAAGGGTTTATATACGCAACAAAACTTCATATAGAGACATACAAAAATATCAAGATAATTAGTAACCCTCTACATCTTTCGACATATTGTAAATCCAACTTTTTCAGAAGCCTACTTTCTGAGAAGCTTGGTGTATTCGTAAAGTCTGAATGCTAATTCTGTCAAAAGAGGCAAAACTTCTCAAATCATCGGTATGTTCTTGTGCGCAAGTGTGTAAACAAATATGAACAAAGTATTGTTAGTATCTGATATTTGTGTGCACAGTTCCTCGTATATGTAGCTGTATTCTAAATATTTGCATTTCCCACGATATCTTCGTTCCTAAGAAGAAGTACCAGGGAAAAAATTGGGTTCGGTATATACACTTGTTCGTTTGTAGAATAGTGTGGAACATTTCATTCATTTCAGCTCTCTCTCTCTCTCTCTCCAGTTCCTTCCCTTTCATCAGCTTGGTCATCTCTCTCATCAATTTGTTTATCGGGGTTTTTTTCATCATGTACGTTTTCTGTCTTCCTCTCTTTTTTCTGTCTGTCATTCCCTAGATCTACCTTAATTTTCGAATGTTTCTTTCTCTCTCCCAGACTCTCTTTCTAACTCAATCTTTCTTTCTTTCTTTCTCTCTACGTATCTTTTTTTCTCTTTCAATCTTTTGATTTTTGTATCGTGCTTCATTACTCTTCCTTCTCCCTATTTTAATCTATCTTTCTTTTTCTTTCTCTTTTTTCCTAGCTCAATCTTACTTTTTTTCTCTCTCTTTTTCCCTAGCTCGATTTTTATCTCTTTCTTTATCTCTTTCTTCCTGTCTATTTATCTTTCTTTCTGTTTCATTCTTTTAATATCGTGCTCTTATTTTCTTAATTTGCCTTGTCTTCTCTCTCTCTCTCTGTTTTTCTCTCTTTCATCAATTTGTTTATCATCTCGCTCCTAAACCCGTATATCGGTTTTTTCCATTTGCCCTTTTTCTGTCTTCCTCTCCTTCTCACTACATCTCTTTCTCTAGCTCTATCTTAATTTGTTTCGTTCTCCCTCCCAATCTCTCTCTTTCAAACTTTGTCTTTATCTCTTTCTTTATACCTATTTACCATTCTTTCTCTCTCAATCTTTTGATTTTTCTATCGTGCTCTTCTTTTTTCTCTCTTTCTTCGCATTATCTTAATTTCTTTCTTTTTCTTCCTCTCTAATTATTATTTTTTTCTTTTTCAGTGTTTTAATTTTCCTATCGTGCTGCTTTTTTTCTCTCTCTCTCTTTCTTCCACTTATCTTATTTTTTTCTTTTAAGCTCTCTTCCTTCGCTTTATCGCTTTCTTTCTTTCTTTCTTTCTTTCTTTCTTTCTCTCTCTCTCTCTCTTTCTTTTCTTTTGCTTTCTTTCCTTTCTCTCTTTCCGTTTCGTTCTTTCACTCTCTCTCTCTCTCTCTTTTTCTCCCATATTTCTTTTCGTCTTTACCCCATTTTTCTGTCTTTTTCCCACACCCTGTCTTTTCTCCATTTCTTTATCTCTGTGTTTCTGTCTTATCCTCTCATTATCTTTACTTCTCTTCACCTTCCGCTTCGGTTTCTTTCCCTGTCTCATTTGTCCCTCTTTTTGTTTTACTCTATCATATGTTCCCTACCCACCATCTCTACCTCTCTCAATATTTTTTTTTCTTAAGAAGCGCTTATTACACTTTGTATATCAATATCATTACACTTTATTGCGTTTGAGATTTATGGTGTTTCTGCAATATGTCTTGAAGTTCTGATAAAGAGGAATGCCTCATCACCTCAAAGGAAGTGCCTTTAAACTTACACCTTTCGTACAATAATACCAAGCTCAGATTTAATGCTGAGAAAAGTCTTCCCTGACAGTGGTACGAGTCGATACGTGTTAATTATGGTCTTGGAAAAGGTATTAATCGTTGACAGTAGGCTGTACCCACAGCTTTAATTAAACCTGCAACGTCTTTCGCCTTCTAAGCAAATAACATGAAATTGTTCACCGTACCCCACCCCTAACGACCTCGTTACCAGGTGTAACTTGGTAATTAATTGCCGAGAGGAGGGGAGTCTTATCTTCTCTTTAATTGGCAGTTATTTGCTTAAAACTAACGCATTCCTGCTCGTGAATTTGCAATTATATCGATTTATTTTCACGCTGTAGTAGATGCGGTAGTAGAACGGGTCTCACAGATATTTTACCGAGCTTACTTCATTGGAAAGGGTAATTTATCAGAAATCTGCTCTCTGATAAAAGCACTGAAAATGCGAATACTCTTCTTTACTGTGTTGCGAAGGTGTGTGCATATGTGTGTTATTAAAAGGCAAAGAGATCTCAAAATTTCCCAGCTACCGCTAATGGTCCTCACTCTTTCTCCTATCTCGCTGGCAATGCTTTTAACTACGTTTATTAAGTGGCAACGTAACTAACTGTTACATGCTTTCTAACACTGGATCTGTTACCAATAGCTTTATCTGAAAATTACACCGGAGTTAATGAATATAAAGACACACTGTTTCTTCCTTTTCTCCGTTACCTATTGCGAACATGATAAAACTCCTTTTGCATCAAATTTCAGGTTCTCGCACTGATTTCATGAAGACCTGATTTCTTTTCATCATTGCTGCTTTCATGACACTCATTCTCAGGTATTTCATGAGAGTTGTTATCTTCCCCATGCTCACTATGCTGAAGAAATCCTTCTCTATGGCTATCATTTCTCTTCTATGAATGTTATTCACAAATTACTCATTCTTGTGGCCATTTCGTGAGAGTCGATATCATCTCCACGATTGCTAATTTTACACAAATGATCATTTTCTCTGATTTCGTTATATCTGATTAATTGACCTTCTTGGTTGCTGTTATTCTCCAGTATCAAGTTGTTGCGAATGAAATGTCGAGTTTAGCAGCTTCATGTATTTGGCAGGAAATCAGAAATTACCACAGATCGCGATGTGGCTTGTGCTATGTAAATTTAGAGTGTCAAGGCTGCTGCCTATAAAGCTATAAAGCATTGATCATTTCTTCAGCGTCATCAGTTCCAGGGGGTATATGCCACAGTGAAGGTGGCCACTGATCAGAACCCAATTCATGTAATTTTCGTATATGAGTTTAAACTTGGACACCGTGCATCGAAGGCAGCTCGCAACATCAATACAGAATCTGCGAAAGGCACCGTTACTGAACGCAAGAGACAATGTTGAAACAACGTTTTTCTAAATTCCGGTCCGATGATATGAACCTTAAAATTAACCACATGGTAGAACAGAAGAAGCTATCGATGGTGCCCAGTTGGAAACTTTGATTGAATCTGATCTATAGAGATTCAGTGAAATGTATTGGTGAATAGTAGCAACGATAGTCGCTCAGAACTGGTTGGGCTATTAATGGAGGGTTAAACATTATGGAAGGATAGCACAAATTATGAAGTGTTTGGCAGACATTTTGGCAAAAAAGTCCGTTCATGTGCATTTTACTCGACCTTGATAATATTATCCCTAATAAAAAAAAATTTTCAAGTGAATACTGTACGTATAATTTATTCAATGTATGTAGTATGGGAATCATGGATACGAATTTATATGGCAAATTACTATTTCGTCGCAATTTTAGCTTACTTAGGTCGATATTTTTTCTCATAGGGCTGTTTATGAACTTTAGTTTGTAACAACCTGACAAGGAATCTCTCTCTCTCTCTCTCTCTCTGTTAGCTTAATTATATCGCTTTTTTTTCATAAGGCTGTTCATGAATTTTAATTTGTAACCTGACAAGGAATCTATCTCTCTCTCTCTCTCTCTCTCTCTCTCTCTTAGCTCACACTTAGATCGGTTTTTTTCATAAGACTCTCTGTGAATTTAAGTTTATAACCTGACAAGGAATCTCTCTCTCTTACCTTACTTAGGTCGTTTTTTTTTTTGTTTTTTTTCATAAGGCTGTTGATGAATTTTACTTTGTCACCTGACAAGGTCTCTCTCTCTCTCTCTCTCTCTCTCTCTCTCTCTCTCTCTCTCTCTCTCTCTCTCTCTCTCTCTCTCTCTCTCTCTCTCTCTCTCTTCCTCCCTGTCTGTTTCTCTTAGCTTACTTAGATCGTTTTTCTGTGGGCTGTTTTTCATAAGGCTGTTTATGAATTTTAATTAGTAACATGACAAGGAATCTCTCTCTCTCTAACTCACTCTCTCTCTCTCTCTCATTGTTTTAAAATGTAATTAAAAAAATGAAATGGTGTGTTCTTCTGCTGTTTTAGAAATTCTTTTCCATAAGTACAAACACTAAATTTAACGAAGAATTCATTTTATATAACAAAATTTCAGTGAATTCGAGGAATTCCCATACATGTATCCAAGTTCTCTGAAATTTTATGTGGTTGCACCCGGCATGTGTTCAATCTGTTCAGATATTTTGGAGGAACTAAAGGGTAGGTTTATATGAAATGCTGAATGAGCTGAAGCCTCCCCCCCACCCCCATCATTCCCAGCCCATCAGTAGCGTCTCGTCTGTTGTTGACTATCAATTTCCTTTCTAGTCGTTACTACTTCATAGTAATAAACAACCTTTTAAAGATTACATTATGATGATTTAATTTACTTATAAAATTTTTAATGTCTCTCGAAGTGTGCAGTGTTTAGTTAGTTTGAGTACTTGTCTGTAAATTCTACATATATTTCCCTAACATAAAGCTTCGAGGTAAAGCATTAAACTGTTTACATTCTGAGGCCGAAGTAACTTACTTTACTGTTAAAAGCTTACTAAATTACTTCAGCTTCATCCCGATAACTTCACTTGGTTCCAGCTCTATGCTTAATGAAACATGAAAGAGCTAATAAAGCACCGTAATAACACTACAGTCCAGGAATATTGATAAGTTTTACTTACAAGGTACACTCCTTTTACTTCTTTTTTGCGGAAATATATAATTCGTCAGGCACTTAGTTCAATCGGTGTCCTTGATCACTGAAAATATCCATGCCTCCCTTTGATATAATCGTTAACATCCATTTGTAAAAATTCTAATTATCATGCTTTAATCAACAGGAACGTAAAATACGTCAAACTGATCAATAAGTGGTACTATCAAAAACAAGTGACAGTAATAACCAAATGCTCGTGTTTTGTTTGGGGGTTAAACAACCCACGTAAGTGATTCGATGGGCTATAAGCTGTTGCTTGTTCCTAATCTAGGATCACTGGTTCCAGGGTAGGAAAAGACCCAGTACTGTAAGACAAAGGCAATAGCCATGCCTCACAAGAATTCGAACCCGGACCCATCTCGGACGAATGGTCAGAAGCCAGCGCTTAGATAACTGCGCTACCGTATTGACAAATGCTCGTCATAACGTGTGAGATCCATAAATCAGTGCTACGACAAAACAGTGCTCTTGCAAAACAAGTGCTCTCTTTAAATAGTACTTGACTACGTAATTGCCTTTTGAGTTGTTGTCAGGTTGCCAAACACAACTTCGTCGTAAGAGAAAAATGGAGCGTTCAAAATAAAAACCATTTAACGAGAAAAAAAAATTATGTAAGAACACAAGTACTGAAAAGGAAAGGTTAAATTAAAGTATACGTCACAGAAGATTTAAAACTAAACTTAAATTATCGCTTGTAGTAGCAGCAAGCCACCGGCATTGCGCAGCTGGTTAAGTCGCTATTTGCTCTGTGGAAGGCGGGCATTTCTGACAGGTGATCGAATCCCGGTTCTGCCGGCCATCTAGTCTGCGGTTTTTTCGGGGTTTTCCGCAGACTCCTTGTGCTTTGGGATGCGAATGCGTAGATGGTTCATTGTGAAGTCGGCCTCAGACGCACTTCGTCCCTTTCCCGTATGCAGCAGAGGAACGGTAAGTCGGCTGCATTAAATTGCCAGTAATCGTAAAGGGCCCATAGTCGTCTTTACGGAACTCAACCCGCCATAGGCGGACGCGAGAGAGAGAGAGAGAGAGAGAGACGGTAGTAGCAAGCTGTAAGTTTTCAAGCTTAACTATGCCTTTGTAAGTGTCACGCGTAAGTACAGAATAACACTAACAGAATCAGCAAGCAGTCACGTACGTTTCAACGTCCACGATTCATTTATCTTCGTTGGCACGTCATTGAAGAACAACGTTGACTTTAAGTCATATGACAACATCAAAGGCCGCCATCAACATGCCCTTATATCTGATATAATATAGCTCGTTGACTCAAAATTACCCAATATAAAGACTTTATCTCAACTCCTCTCAACAAATCCATATCTAAAACTGCACTGCCTTTAACAAATAGTTACCTCGAAAGATACTGCTACTCCGCTCATTTCAGCTCAAAACTTCTCTGCTACTACGTTATATTAGCCACTGATCCACTGCCAGTGCTGCCAAACTTAGAAAACGCGCTGGGGAAAATAATGTGTCGTTTAATCAGAAAACTTTTAACGAGAAGAAACCAAATTTACATAATTCAGAAATTCGAAAGGAAGGTAAAAAATAGATTCATAGGTCATAACGTAAGATATGATTTTTATCACACGGGCCGTTTATTTGCAATTGGTCAAATTTGTGGATTTGCTCTACGAATAACTTCGCTAAAGACCTCAGATAGTTAATTCAACAGAAACAAGTTATTCAAACATTTAAAATCACTAAGTATGATTTTTTATTATTCTTTTGTGCTAGAACTGGGTACTGAACTTGTAAAAGCGATTATTCTTAGTTAACAATTTTTTTTCAAATTACCCATTCGAAATCCCTACACTTTTGCAAGCTTGTAGTTAATAATTAGGAAAACTATGGATGGTTACAAAGACTGCCAATTATTCAGAATCTATTAGAGGTAAAATAATAAATTTTTCTTTCCTCAGAACTATGCAATTAAAAGTTTTACAAATGTCCAAAACTCTCATTAGCCGTAGCAGGAAATTTAAGGGGCTGAACTCCATACTTTCCACCAAAATAAATGCCAATTAAAAAACAAAATGTAATAAAATGTATTAACTTGTAAACGTGGATTGTAAGAGCGATTTACTGTTTTTATTTTCTCACTCCCTTCATCTACCAAAGAAATAATTCGCAGACGACTAGTATGTGAAATATCCACAGATAGTAAAAGAGTGGGCCTTTTTTTTTTGGCAGGAATTAGGAAAAACAACTAGAAATCCTCTCCCAGCAACTTCCGATAAGTAATGAGAAAGCTGGGATCTTTGTTTTTTCCTTGTTGATAACCAGAGAATTGTTCGTTTCGGGTGCATCAGTTGCGTTTAAGACATACCATGCACCAACACTGTGTTTTCAATGCCACGTATACTGTTCTTGAATGTGACAACGAAATCGGAGATAATCAGATAAACTTCAGATGCCCTGCCCTTCCTTAGACAAGCTGGACTTCCCTCTCATAACTATCAGTCTCTTGTGTATACAGCAGCATTAAAACATTAATGGCATGCTGTCTCCTTCGTTCAACGATCGTTCAATGATAAGTCAATCATTATTTTCTCGAAAGAATTTCAAGATGTGCGCGTATCTCAGTTTTCTCTATTAATAACGATGGCCCGTCGCGAGGGTGGGGCGAGCGGGCACCACATTATGCAAATCTAGCTGAGAACGTAAAAAATTATCATTTTCATATTTCCTGGCTTTTCTATGAAATTTTATGCAAAAATATTCCAGAAAATCGCTAGTGCTCGAATTCCTTTTTTGGAATGTCTCTAAATTATATCTCCCAAAACATTTGCTTTAAGAAAGTGGATTTGGATGTATTTATTAAGGCATGGCCAACTCACTCAAAAGGTACGTGCGTAAGGGGGTAGTGTGCCTTATGTGGAGTCATAGTCATGTTTCTTTAAAGTATTGTCATTTGGCTTTTGTTTGTTCCGCAGTTAAGAAATTGTTATTTTGTAGCGTTTGTGTGTGTAACCGACTTACTAGAACACTACATAAATCAAAACTTCACCTACAGTGAAATGGGAGTCACTCAAATAAAGTTCAAGATGGTTTGCTTACAGCTAATCCTTTACTGCTGTTCACTTCAACATGTTCACTTCAGCATGTTCACTTCAACATGGTAAAACAACTAAACGTGGTTTAATATCCACGATGATAATTACAGTAACTATGAAACACATCACTGGAACTTGGGTTAATAGCCACCATAATACTCAACTACGAAACACAACACTTTCATTAAATTAGAACATTCTACAATACTTTAACGATAATTAAGCAGTCGCATATCAAAAAGGAGTAATAACATTCACATTCAAAATCCCTATTTAAACAACCGCTGCATTGCCTTTTTATCTATCGTTCTTATCCGTCAACACACACTGTACGTCACTTTTGTTCCGACCTCAGTATGTTGCCAACATTATTCTCATTTGAGGGAAAAGACATAACGTTAAGTTTGGAAAGTGTAAAAGAGAATAAACTCAAATTTACATAGGAAAAGGAACAAAAAATTAAAGTTAAATTAGAATATACGTCACAATTTATATAAGAATTTAAACACAGTGTTTAACAGTTTAAGGTTTCTAAAATGGAGAATTTTGTTTACCTTAAAAGTAAAATTCGTTTTTCTGGTAGATATTATTTTATTTACAAAGCAAGAATACGAGCGATGTTGTAAGCAAGCCGAGACACAGTAATGTAATCATGTAATGACGTTAATATAATTAGTGTATCTGTATTGAATCAATAAAATACTGTGTTTTATTTAAATATGTTTATTGATCTTATTCCCTTGCGTTTAAATACAGCATGAACATGATTGGTATTTGCTAAAGTGACTAGAAAGATTGACGCACATTCATTCTTTCGTATTTTTTGACTGCCCGTACTTGAAAATAACCCAGTTATAATATTTTTAATGCGTTTAAATTAAAGACCTGTACGTTTTTTTAACGTTACAAACTAAAACGTTTACAAAATAATCAAAATAAACTGCCGAAACTTAATTCAATTAAAACCTAATTTGTAATATAATATGATTGGCTTTGCCTTAGTTGTAAAATGCCATTGAAGGAGAATGGGAGTAGATGAATATTGTTCAACCCGTTTAACATTGCAAAACACCTTTAAATGTTTGTTATTTTATGTTCCTTTGTTACATTCTATCATGAACTTACAACTTGGGATTGTCTTCTTCTAATAGAGGGAGGCGCCTTGTTTAATCTCGCCCCGCGCGCTTACGGCCAAAGCGACGACTCATCTGATAACTACAACAGTCAAGCAGATACTGAATATTTGTTAAAGAAATTTTCAGCACGCATTTTTAGAAGTGCTGATGGAATGATTAACTTACGTATTTAATTGTTTTAAAAGTAGGTACAAGAGCAAGGACGACGAACAAATTTGAAAGTGTTTGCCCAAGCCGACGGTAACTGTCTTAACAATTGTCTTAGGTGCTCGTGGTAAGATATTTATTGTTTATCCAGTATGCCATTTATTATTTATCCAGTATTGACTCACAAACAACAAAAGTAAAATATAACCAGACCGAAGCCAATACCAAGCGTTTACTAATACGAGGGTTGTACCGAAAGTGATGCAAAGGTGGACATAACTTTCTTATTAACAGACAGAGGTCGTTCAAATTGCACATGTTCGTAGAGTAACTCCTTCTCTATAGTTACCTTTCTTCTTCATTGCAGGTAAATAATGGATTCCAAGCAGAAGCAACGTGCCGTCATTGAGTTATTGACGAAGGAAATGTGCAGGCTGTCCGACATTCACAGAAGACTGCATAATGTTGACGGAGATGACACCATTGACAAAAACAATGTGCGCAGATTTATTAAGAAGTTTGAAAAGGGGGAAACCAGCATTGGAGACAAGCCACGCAGTGGGGGACTATCATCTGTAACCACTGACACGAATCTTCAGCGAGTGGACGAATTGATTCGCGCGGAGAGATGAGTAACAATCCGTGAGCTTGTTGCACAACTGGACTGTGGTCATAATGCCATACATTAGATGGTGGAAGAGTTAGGATATCGGAAAGTGTATAGAAAGTTGGTACCTCGGCACAAGACACCACATTTGAAGGAGAGAAGGGTGGAAGTCTTCTCTGATCTGCTGAAGGTAAATAATGAGTTCCAAGCAGAAGCAACCTGTCATCATTGAGTTCTTGACGAGGGAAGGGTGCAGGCTGTCCAACTTCCACAGAAGGCTACAGAATGTTTATGGAGATGATACGATTGACAAGAGTAATGTGAAAAGATGGATGAAGAAGTTTAAAGAAGGGGAAACCAGCATTGAAGAAAAACCACGCAGTAAGAGATCATCGTCTAGGACCACTGACACGAATCGTCAGCGAGTTATAACGAAGTAAATTTCTCCGTCATTTTTGGTCTACGCCGGGATTCGAACCCGAGTACGCTTATTCCGGAACAAGTCGCTCTACCAATTAAGCTACGCGGACGTTTTATTCTGATTCCTATCTGCCTTTATGTCGTGTGCGTCCTTCTGGCAGGTACGTCACATCTCCTGGTACGTTACATCATCTTCCCCTTATTTTTTTTTTTTTTTTTTTTTTTTTTTTTTTCGAAGTGCTGGAGAAAGGATTCTCTTATTTTTCCTATCTCGCGGTGTGGAAATAACATCACACCAATACGAGATTTTGAACGGTCGGGTCATCCGGATAGTTCGGGCGCCATTATAACGAAGTAAATTTCTCCGTCATTTTTGGTCTACGCCGGGATTCGAACCCGAGTACGCTTATTCCGGAACAAGTCGCTCTACCAATTAAGCTACGCGGACGTTTTATTCTGATTCCTATCTGCCTTTATGTCGTGTGCGTCCTTCTGGCAGGTACGTCACATCTCCTGGTACGTTACATCATCTTCCCCTTATTTTTTTTTTTTTTTTTTTCGAAGTGCTGGAGAAAGGATTCTCTTATTTTTCCTATCTCGCGGTGTGGAAATAACATCACACCAATGCGAGATTTTGAACGGTCGGGTCATCCGGATAGTTCGGGCGCCATTATAACGAAGTAAATTTCTCCGTCATTTTTGGTCTACGCCGGGATTCGAACCCGAGTACGCTTATTCCGGAACAAGTCGCTCTACCAATTAAGCTACGCGGACGTTTTATTCTGATTCCTATCTGCCTTTATGTCGTGTGCGTCCTTCTGGCAGGTACGTCACAACTCCTGGTACGTTACAGAGTGAATGAATCCTTTCGCGCGAGGAGATGAATCACGATCTGTGAGCGTGCTCCACAACTGGACTGTCGCCACAATGCCATACAGAAGATGGTGGGAGGTTTAAGGTATCAGAAAGTGTGTGCAAAGTGGGTACCTCGGTAGTTGACATCCTATTTGAAGGGGAGAAGGGTGGAGGTCTGCTCTGATCTGCTGGAAGCGTTCGAAGTCAATGAAAACACGTCGGGGTTTTTTTCGATCTGGTGACAGGGGATGAAACGTGGGCATATCTTTACGATCCGGAAACGAAGAATCAATCCATGAAATGGCGTCACACCTCTTCCCTAAGGCCTAAGATGTTCAAGAGCCATCGATCAGCACAGAAAGTCATGGTGACTGTTTTTAGTATGACAGTGGTGTCATTTTCCTTCATTTTCTGAAATTTGGCTGTACTTTGACCAGCGAGCGGTACATTTAGACATTCAAGAAGCTTAGAGAAGCCATACGGAGGAAGATACCGAACAAGAATCTGGAAAGGACCCACATTCATCATGACAATGCGAGACCCACATACATCTTTGGCAACTAATCACGCGATCAGTAAATTAGGCTGGTCGGTGGTCTCCCATCCACCTAACAGCCCAGATCTGGCACTCTCTGACTTCCACCTGATCTGTCCAATGAAGGACAGTCTCCGGGGACAAAGATTTCATGACACATACGAGGTGAAAGTGGCTGTGAAAAAGTAGGTACGACAGTCCACACGTGATTTTTTTCAAAGAGGATTCGAGAGTTGGGTTCAACGATGGCGCAAATGCATCGCTTGGGATAGAGAGTATGTTGAGTAGCACCTTTGTATTGAGAAAGAGTTACTCTACCAAAATGGGCAATTTGAACGACCTCTGTCAGTTAGTAAAGAAGGTATGCCCATTTTTACATTATTTTGTGTATAACCCACGTTATATTGCCAATGATATGTACTTTCGGGTTTCAAAACATGTTCTATGACATCACATGTTCTCACAATCGCATAGATGGAGATACGCCAGCGTGAGACGTCTTTTGCAAAAACATCTCACTGCCCTCTTCGGGGTTCAAAGGAGCGGGGACAAAACAGCAGGTCCTCTTTCCTCCTGGTTCGGGTACATAAGTGATCAGGCTGGCTACCGTGGTCGTTGAATTATCCTCTCTTCGCTAATCCACTGATGTCTCTTCGAGTTACAGCCACGGAGGTTCCTTTCGCTCTGCTTCTTAGGCGAACCTAAAGGTTCGCCTAAGAAGGAGACCATCTAATGTATGGCATTGTGACCACAGATAACAGTTAGTTATAACTAACTGTTATCTTCTCCCTTTTGGCTGGTGGATTTCTTTTCGGGCACTTCCTCCGAGTTCAGTCTTTACCGAAATTCTCCCCCTTTTCAATCTTTACCGAAATTCTTTCCCCTTTTGCATTCTCCCCCTTTTCAGTCTTTACCGAAATTCTCTATCACCGACATTATTCCAAACCTGAAAATATTGCTTAGTAAAAACTGCTTCGTTTGGCAGTAATGATAAACATTAGATATTTATTTGTCTTATGGCTATGGTTTAAAGAATTAAGAGGCGGCAATGCATGCCACGTGCCAACAAAAACATTTTTTGCGTACCACCTTAGCCATGCGTGCCATAGGTTCGCCACCCATCTTCTGGAGCATCATTTTCTGTTCCTAAATCTGATTTGTGCCCCCTTTTAGATCGACGGACAAGATGTGATATTCTTGGTTATTTTTATTTAGTTCGGAAATTTCATCTCAGATGTGTTTCGAACAAAATTTGAATGAACAATACGCACTTTACTCTGCTGCAATCATATCACAAACCATAAAAAAAATTGAAAAAGAAGATCCCCCAACAGCAACCAAGCAAGTAGTGAAGATTATCCACGCTGATGAGGAAGAAGTGCTTCTGTTTCGTTAATCATCTCTCCTAGGCGCGGACAAGAGAGACGTTATGTTCAGAATATCTTAACATCTAGCCCAATGCTGCCATTTCCATGGAAAAGGAGGAAGTGGAACTCATGGATCACGAAACTAGAAAGACTTAATGACATCATCATTAAGGTAAAAAAAACCCTTGAAATGGCCATGGTCTGGACATGTTGCAAGAGGAACTAACTCCCATTGGACAACTACAATGCTGGATTGCATTCCAAGGAAGAGAAAAAGACCCAGGTGAAGGTCATGTGGGAGATGGTTCGTTGAAATTTGAAGAACACCTGACATGAAAGTGACTGGCGTAAGATAGAACGCTGGGAGACCTTTATCCAACAGTGATGATTGACTTCAGTGAGAACGGTCTTTGTTACGTGGTATGACTAATGCGGAAAGACGCATCAGTTCAAAAGCAAAGATTCATTCCTGTTGTTCAATAATGACAGTGATTCTTTCAAATGCAATTTTTGCATCTGAAAGCAAAGCAGATACTACTATTTTAATGGGGGTTTCACACATAATTAAATATATTTTGCAGAAAATAAAGTAAGAGTAAGTAACATTATAAAGAAATGTTTTGCCTTCACAAAAATGAGCTTCAGCCAGCAGAATTTTAACGACGCTTAACTGAAAATGCCTCTAAATTTCCCCGCGTTGTAAACAGGGTTGAACTTCTAAAGCTACCTCATGGTCTGTGAAAACTAAAAGTCATTGTGCAGAGTAAATTAAATTTCCAGTTGGACGGCGCCGCGACAAGCGTAGCTGTAAGCTCAAATTACGCACTTTCAAAGATAAAAAAAAAATCTTCAAAATACTCGTTTTAGGAGAATATATGAAATCAAGGCAGCAAAAAGGTTTTAAATGAGTTACAAATGTTTGATATGTCACCCTTTAGAAAATGTAATTTCCTCCGGAAAGGGCAAAAGCTTCCTGCCAAACATTTGATTCCTCCTCTCGCTTGTAAGATGAATTTTTAAAACTTTTTTTTTCTAAACTGTTACAAAGAGTTTGGAAGAAAATCCACTGCATTACAGAAATTTATGTAGCTTAAATGTCAATATTTACACGTTCTGAGGTTACCTCTACAGACACAGATATTAAAAAAACTTACTTTAATTTTCACGTCACTGTTTAACTGTACGAGATTGAAACGGTAACCAAATGTCAAACAGCGCATCCGTGTATTCTGTTAACAGACGGGAGAGCTTACAATCGTCGTCCCCCCCCTCCCTCTCTGCATATTTTATTTATTCCTAACAGCTAAGGATAAACTATAAATTCATCATATGCGAATCTACTTTATAAAAAAAAGAGCAGCTAAAATAACGTTACACTGCCAATATTCCGTCTAGTACATTAGTTTTACCAGCGTTATTTCCCATACCAGAATTACATTTAAATGCATTATTTTTATCATCATCATCATCAACCATTATCAATCCACTGCTGGACGAAGGTCTCCCCAAGTTTCCTCCACAACGGTCTGTCTTGTGCCAGACTGCTCCATGTCACTCCCGCATATTTTCAAATTTCATCCACCCATCTCCCATGTGGTCTTCTTCAGGGTCTTTTCCTGTCCCTTGGAATCCAATCTAAAATTTCGGCTGTCCATCGATGATCTGTCCTTCTGGCAGTATGTCCAGCCCATTACCATTTCAGGGATTTAACTCTGATCATGATGTCTTCCAATCTCGTCATTTTTCGGATCCACGAGTTCCTCTTCTTATCTCTCCTGGTTATACCAAGCATGCACCTCTCCATGCTGCTTTGAGTTGTCTGCAGCCTTTGTATGTCTCTTTTAGTTGAGGTCCACGTCTCTGCCCCATACGTAAGCACTAGAAGGATGCATTGATCAAACACTTTTCTTTTAAGACATAATGGCATATTGCTCTTGAAAATTATGCTGTTTCTTCCAAAAGCTCTAAGTTTTGTACGTCGATTAATTTCTTCATCAATGTGACCCTCACTTGATATCTGCTGTCCAAGATAAACGTATGTGTCTGTTATCTCCAGTTTTTCTCCATCAATCGATAAATCTTCATTTCTTGTAAAAGCATTGAACATCACTTTTATCTTCTGAAAGTTCATTTTTAATCCCACTTCTTTACTCTTGTCAGCAAGTTCCTGGATCATACTCTGCAGCTCTGGTGGGGTAGTTGCAAAAATGACTACGTCATCAGCAAAACGAAGGTGGGTTATATAATCTCCATTAATCTTTATCCGTTTGTTTTCCCAGTTCAGTGATTGAAAGACATTTTCCAATGTGGCATTAAAGAGCTTCGGAGATATGATGTCACCTTGTCTCACTCCCTTTCCAATTTTTATGGATGCTGTATTTTCAAACAGCCGAATCTTTGCACTTGCATTTTCATAGATGTTATTAATAATATTAATGTATGCATCTTCAATACCGCAGGATTTCAGAGCCATTGTAACTGCTGATGGTTTCACCGAATCAAAGGCTTTTTTCAAAATCGATAAAAGCCATGCACAATCGAAGTTAATATTCCCTCGCTCTTCCAATTAGTTCTCTCAGTACGTGGATATGATCTATTGTGCTGTAGCCACTTCTGAATCCAGCTTGTTCTCTCGGTTGAGCCATGTACAGTGTTACCTTCAAGCGGTGTGAAAGAACTTTAGTGAAGATTTTATAAACCACTGAGAGGAGGCTGATAGGTCTGTAGTTCCTGAGATCCTCAATGTCACCTTTTTTATGTAGCAGGATCATTGTAGCGTTGTTCCAATCCTCAGGAATCTTCCCTTCATTAAGGCATCGAGTGAAAATTTGGGCGAGTACTGTTTCGATTTCTCCACTTGCTTCTTGTATGATGTCTACAGTAATTTTATCTTCTCCTAGAGCTTTCCCCGCTTCATGTTCTTGATTGCATGTGCAACTTCTGCTGGGAGGACTGGAAGAACTCTGGTACCTTTCATGATGTCTGGAGTACATGTATTACCCTTTCATATAATTTGGAGGAGAAATCTTTCACTCTTGTCAAAATTTCGCCTCTATTTCTTGTTACAGAACCATCTTCTTTTCTCAGTGCCATAATCTGCTTTCTTCCCTTACTGAATGTCCCTTTGCTATCTTTAGGCTTTGGATGTTTTCAAATGCTTTCCTTACTAGCTCACAGTTGAATTCCCTTACATCTTGAGTGATACTTTTTCGTACTGTCTTGCATAGCTCTATGTATTCCACTTTGGAAGTCACATCTTCTTCAGTTGTCCTCATCTCTCTTCTTTTTTGCATCAACATTTTGGTTTTTCCTGATAATTTGTTCACATGCAACTTGTTCTTAGACCCAGCTAATTTTGTTGCTGTTTCCATAAGATCTTTGGTTACTTTTCTGTTAACTTCCGAAATATCCACTTCTTCCGATGTTAGGCCTTCTAAAGCAGAGAAACTGTTCTTCAGTTCCAACTTGAAAGCATTATGGTGTTTTTTAAGGTTGGTTATGTCAATACATTATTGTTTGTCTTATGAGCTTGCCACGTTCGAGTTTAGTGTTGAGGTGCATCTTACATCTCACCAATCTATGGTCACTACCTGTGTTGAACTTGTTCAGCACACTGCAGTCTTGGATGACGAATTTTTTGTTACACATAATAAAATCAATTTCACTTGTCGTCCCAATTGGATGTCTACATGTCCATTTCCTGTGTGGCTTTTTCTTGAAAAAAGAGTTCAAGATGAAAAATCCTTCTGCCTCTGCAAACGCAACGAGAGTATTTCCACGCTGGTTTCTGTTGCCGTGACCGAATTTACCTACTGAAGTTTCATTCTGTTGCCGTTGCCCTATTTTTGCATTGAAATCTCCCATAATTATCTTCAAGTGCTGCTTACCTTTATTATTTAGATGACGAATTTCCTCATAAAATTCTTCAAATTCTTCTTCAGCATGACTTGTGGTGGGTGCATAAGTTTGAATAATCTGAGCCTGGTATCTTCTCGAGAGTTGGATAACGAGTCGTGCAGCTCTGTCAGAGGAACTTTCAACTTCTACAACTTTAACCTTCAGTTTCTTGTTTATTATAAATCCAACACCACTAGTTCTGCCAGTATCTGTCCCACGATAGTAGAAGAGATGTCCACTTTTCAGTTCAATGAGACCTTCTCCTTTTCTCCTTACCTCACTTAGCCCGACGATGTCCCACTTGATCCTTTGTAGTTCTTCTTCCAATTCAAGAAGCCTTGAATTAGAAGATAGGGAGCGTCCATTATACGTAGCCAAGGTCAGCATCAGATGGCAGCCTAGTCCGGTCGTCCGGGGATTCTTAGCACCCTCTGCCTTCATGTCGCACTGGCCGCTGCCTTGGCCAGGTACATTCCAGCTGCCGGAGACTGAGGGCCAAGATTTAAGTTGTAGAGTCATTTTGGAGGTGTTTGGCCATAACTCACCACGCTGGCCAAGCGGGTTGGTGAGTGTGGGATAGCATTTCCTCTGATCCCGATGGTATAGTTATACCGCAATTAACGGTCGTCAGAGCCCCTTTAGTGAGAACAGGATGCACCACGAGAAGGCGGGGTTGACATTTGTCAAGGAGAGGCTGTGATGTTACGCATCACTTGACCTTACATCCTATAATCGCTTAGACCATTATCTTTATAAACAGTAAAAAATAAAACAGTACAAGAAGGAATTCTCAGCTTTGAAATCCATTGCTGAAATCGGAGAACCTTTTTTTCAACCCCGAATCTTTTCCTGATTTTTAATTTACTACCTTGCAAAATGAAATTTTGACGGCTTGCATTTTAAATATGTGGTTTCTTAATTCTTAAATTATTTTTAGTGCCTTTCTTTAAAAACATATGGCCGCCCCGGTGGCGCAGTGGTCTAAGCGATGGCCTCTGGTCATTCGTCCAACAGGGGTCCGGGTGCAAATCCCGGTGAGGCATGGATGTTGTGTTTGTCTTACGGCACTGGCGCTCTCCCTTCCCTGGAACCAGTGACCCTAAACTAGGGACGGGCGACTGCTTATAACCCATTGAGTTGTTCTCGGTGGTCGTTAAACCTCCAGCAATATATACTATATATACACTGGCGGAAAGTAAAAAAAGAACACCAAGAAGGAGACGTCTGATACTAACGAAATTTATGCAGCATAATAACGGAATACAAAGGATAACGTGATCAAAACATTATAGCAAAATACAGTTGTATTTGCTGGTAAACTGAAAAATACCATTTCCATGTAACATGGTTAGTACCAGGTTGAACAGCCATGAACTACGTCACACTGTGCAATTCTGGCATGGAGCCTGTCGTACAGATGTTGGATGTACGTTTGGGGTATTGAGTTCCAAGCATCCTCAACCTGGACGTGTAAATCGGGGATGGTCGTGGATGGCCGTGGAGACCGGATCAGTCGTTGTCTCATAAAATCCCACACGTGCTCAATGGGGGACAAATCCGGTGAGCCTGCAGGCTATGGAAGTTGTCATACACCAGGCCATTGATGTTGCGTTGCACGTACCGTATGTGGGCGTGCGTCATCTTGCTGGAAAACACCACGATGAACCGACCTTACAAATGGCACAACAACGGGCTGAATGATGTTGTTGATGTAGGAGGTGCTGTTTAACGTACCCGGTACAAACACTAGTTGTGTACAGGAGTGATAGCTGATCGCTCCCCACACCAGGAAACCAGGTGTAGGCCCTATGCGTGGCTGACGGATGCAAGAAGGGTGGAGACGCTCCCCTGTGCGTCTGCGAACACGCATACGGCCATCGGAAGCTCTCAAGCAAATTCTTCTTTCATCGCTGAACACGACAGATCGCCATTGCGTTCTCCAGTGCAGACGTTGGCGACACCACTGCAGCCGTTCCTGACGGTGGGCTGGAGTCAGAGGTACACATGCCAGAGGCACACGTGTACGTAGTCCTGCATCCAGTAGACGGTTGCGGATTGTTCATACAGTCATCTCAGGTGCAACGGCAGCTCGGATTTGCGTCGCAGTGGATGTTCTGCTTGACAACGCCGCTCTTCTTATGCGTCGATCCGTCCGCTCATCAGTCCGTCTGTGACTCCCGGTTCCACGTCTTCTCGTGTGGGAATGTTCCTCGGGCCATCTACGCCACCATCGTACCAACACCGGTACTTCCCGTCTAATTCGCTCCGCAATACGACGATACTACCACCCGGCCTCGCGGAGTCCACCTAGACGACCTCGCTCAAAGTCCGATAACTGCTGAAATCGTACACGTCTTCCATGTCCAGTCACTGCAGTTTCTTCGGGGTTTTCGCGCGTATCCGTACGCCGACAACTGATTACATTCACTGCGCCGTACTCCTTAAATACCACGGACGATAATTTGCATATTATGCCGTGCTGTGGGGTAAGCGCTGACCGGTTGGTCCCGAAATTAATATCACACCTACGTAAACTCCACCCCATTAACATATGTAAATTTCATGATCGTCCGCCAATTCCTTCTTGGAGTTCTTTTTCACTTTCCGCCAGTGTATATACATATATGCTACCATAATCGCTTCGTTTATCTGTTTGTCTATCGGTATGTGAGTTCACATCGAATCACTGATTTTCTTTTTCTTCACCAAGCAGAAAACACACGAGAAGTCTTTATTTCGTTTTCAGCTGCCCAATTAAAGGAAATTTTAAGTGAGCTTTTAAAATTAGCCCTATTCATGAGGAGGTATCTTTTTCGCAAACGAACAAGCAGGCGAGATAACGTTATAAGGAAGGAAGTTTTTTTGTTTTTTTTCACTTACAAGGGTTGTCCGAAAACAACAGAGAACGTTTTTTATAAAAAAATTCGTACTTGAAATAGATAAAGTAATCGCTCTTTCCACTTTTATCTTAAATTAACACACAGCAACCGAAAAATTGTGATCCGGACACGGCTGGGATCGAACCCCAGATCTCTTAATAACTTGCCAAGTGCGTCCGTATGACGCTACGGTGGACGATTGTTGGCCATCGTAGCGTCATACGAACGCACTTGGCAAGTTATCAAGAGATCTGGCGTTCGATCCCAACGGTGTCCGGATAACAAGCTTTCGTTTGCTGTGTGTGAATTTAAAACGTGGTAAGAGCGATGACTTTGTCTATTTACATTGTCTCCACGTATTTGAAAGATTTTCACCATGTGTGCTTTAATTATCAAAGAAATGATCACCTTTTTCGAAATACTGCCCATTGCATTTAATACAGGTTAGGGCGGGCCGTTCAAATGGGAGAAAAATTTTTTTTTGGAATTTGAATCTGGAAGGGGGGGGGGATTGCCCCTTAACTTTAAATAATTGCCCATATTTTTTTTGTTTTTAGATTTTTTATACAAAGTCTTGAGCCCTCTACCGAGCTTTGTGTTTTAGTGTTTTCAGCCTAAAGCCTAGCCTTTCCAAGAAAAGGTTAAATGTCTAAAAATTTACATACTATATCAATAATTATAAAAAATTATATTCAAAGAACTTAATTGATATACCAAAATGCATTTTCAGAATACAATACTTTTCTAACACGCTAAAGGAAAATTTAAATATTGTGAAATTTTGCAGATTTTCTTTAAATTAAAAAATGAATGAAACATGTTGTATCAACAAACATTGTAAAACAAATATGAGTTGAATATCATTTTTAAATTATAAAAATTAAATACATAACAACTGAACATAAAAAGTTTAATGATAATCATTCAGCCAATTTATACTGCTTTTTATGATCAAAATTTGGCGTAATTTGTCGGAATTGGATTTTAGCACGGATTAAGCCATTGCTTCTGGTCCAATGACAGACACTGATGTCTCTGTCACCAATTTTATGCACCTTTCCACAGCCTGTGTGTGACAAGGGTATCGAAGAAACTCTAAAGAAGGAGTAATTGGAGAATTTATTAGAGATTCAATGTCTTCATTTGTAGCGTTTGTCAAAATAGGGGAGATACAAAATCACTCTCTTTCCAGTTACTGAGATCGATGTCGGCAATAGCTTTAAATTAATGTTTGGGATTTTGAATGTTCTTTCTGTGTTAGTCATTCTCTGCCTAGCCCTCATAATCCTCCTTAGTTCCAGCTCACGAATTGGACCGCGGTCATCGCTCATCATCGCAGTGAGCATATTCTCAGGGTGAATAAAGTATGCATTCCTTTGAATAACTGGGTTAATTACAGCTTTCAATTCGTCACTTAAATAACGAGCTGCCTTTATCGTCTTGAAAACATGCAAAGTTCTATCTTTACAGGAAGGGTGACACTTTTTCATGAACCACATTGGCGCATACTCTTAAAATAAATTTTGAAATAATTTTTAAATTTTCTGACGGGTTATCACACGAGATGTAGTATCGTAGAACACGGTTTGCAGTTGTCAGCCAATGAGCATGAGATAGCGTTCCAGGTCGACCATCAGCTAAATTTGTGGAGCATCGTCCTAAAGAAATAGCCTTGCAAATGTTAGTACAAATATCTTGGATCTGAACTTAAATCCTGTAGGTCGACATTTGGTAAATCACCAGAAATAGCCATAAAATTTGCAACTGGAAACGTTTCGCATTTATCTAATGATTTCCCGATTGTTCCTGAATATTCTTTTGGACCTGTTGTAACCCCATCTAAATATTGAAATAAGTGTCCCAGAAGCAATACTTAGGCATGCAATTGGCATATGAACCATTGGACTGAACGATTTAATTTAATTTCAAGACAAACTACAACTCTGTCTACTAGCGGAATCATGGTCTTCCAATGTTGCACGCTATTCCACGGGATATACAGGTAACAACACACCCTTGCAAGTGTTTTAAGTTTTAACTTATTTCAACTAGAAACAGGATTTATTTTTGAAGTTGAAGGTTCAGATTCTTCTCTAGTAGATGACATTGATAAAGCGCTGTCGTAGCATGTACTTTAGGTACTAACTCGGTTTTTTGTGATACATTTTGCAATCGCACTAGACGCCTTATGTTTCCTTTCTTCCCATTTTAGAATTTTATTTGTTTCAGCAACGTCTATTGATCCCATAGCCATTTCCCTCAATGTTCTCTGGTCCGTCAGAAACGGTTGTTCTTTAAGTGGCACCTTTTGAAGCTTCTTACAAGAGCATGAAGAAAAATTGTGACATTTATATGATGCAATGTCAAACAAGGCAGTAGATACATTTTTAAAATCCTTAACTTTTAGATCATAGTTGTTATTACGTTTCACTTTAGGATATCTTATAATAGTTAAGTACAGGATGTCCTACTCGCTACCGAACCCGGCATTTCTTTAATAATATTAACACCATTTAAGATATTGCAACGAAATGTGAAGTGGACTTACCTCATTTCATGCAAAATGTGATGACATCACAACATGTGCTAGAATTTTCAACCATTTGCGTCCAGACAGCATTGAACTCGACTCACTATATTGTGGAAAGCCATTGCTAGTACGTCCGCCGTCACTGCCTGAATTTCTTCGGTGATGTTTGCTTTCAAGGCATCTATGGTTTGCGGTTTCTTTTGGTAAACTCTCCCTTTTGATATCCCCATAAAACGTAATCAGGAGGCGTCAGATCGAGCGAGCGTGGTGGCCATAGACCCTTCGAAATGACGCAGTCGCCGAAAAAGGACTGAATTTCAGCAATACTGGTGTGTGATGTCGCTCCATCATGCTGGTAATATCCAATGACATCATTCTTCGTCGTCCAATTGATTTACAAAGGTGTTGAAGGTTTCCATATATGCAGCTGTTTTGATGGTTGTATCGAAGAAGATGGGACCAATTATGCGACGCCGGATCATCTCACACCAAACATCAATTTTCTGTGAAGGAAGGGATTCTTCATGTATCGCGTTGGGAATTTCACTGGCTCAAATACGGGAATTTTGAGAATTGACGTATCCGGACAAGTGAAACCACGCCTCGTCCGAGAACCACGTGTAGCCCAGAATGTCTGGATTTTCCTGAAGAAATGTCTGAAACCATCATCACTCGTTTCACGTGGTCAGGCTTTTTCAGTTCGTGGACCACGGAGATACAATACGCATGAAGCTTTGTTTTTTTTTTCACAGCACGTTGGCAAGTGCTTTTGGGCAACCCTGTTTCCTGTGACAGTCGGCGAAGTGATTTCCTGTGAGACGCAAGTAGTCGGCCCTTTACATTCTGGTACGTTTTCTCTGACATTTGTGGACGACCTCCTGCATGGTGGTTTATAAAGTCCCCTTGGTTTCCAATTTCTTCGACAATGCGCAAATGGTGGACTTGCTCGGCGGATATCTGCCTGTAAACCTCTCCGGGAATTGCTGTTGACAAGACTTTATCGATTGGGTTTTCTAATAAGTGCGAACAATAAACACTCCCTCCTCCAGAGTGTACCGATACACTTTCACACGTATGCTAACAGCCATTAGCACGATCACTCCCTATCAACAACCACATTGTGTAGACACTCTCAACGAAATGGCATAATAAAGCAGCGTCCGGCTGGCTGGCGGACTGCTCCTCAGTGGCGCCACACTTAGTAATGTGTCTGCCACTAAGACGCATTTCGCTGGCTGCCGGACAGCTCTGGATTCAATGCTGACTGAACGCAAATGGTGGTCACTTCCAACACATGTTCTGATGTCATCATATTTCGCACGAAATGAAGTAAGTCCACTTCAAATTTCGTTGCAATATCTTCATTGGTGTTAATATTAATAACCTTTTATCCAGCTTGAACGAATTAACTCGGGGTTAGCAAAATGGACAGAAATTAGCTCAAACGATTATATTCGTTGTCTAAAAGGTAGGCCAAATGCGGGCTGGAAAGATTAAATCTTTGTGAATGCGGGCTGGAAAGAGTAAACCTGTGCATCAGAAATCGTTGAGTTTCCTTTAGGTTTTTCATCCAAAATTTTCATTTAAGATGAATGATTGCCATCAATGCTTTCTGTCTAAATACCGTCTTCACTAAAAATGCTATAAAAATGATGCCTAAGAAAGGAGAGAAAAGATGTTTAAGTAACTTGTTTTTACCTACTGGCATGATGTGTGTGTGTCAGGGGGACCAGCCCTTACCAATCAATCCTTGGGTCATGGAGCAGAGAATAAAGGACTATACTGATATCAGACTGTAGGCTATAAGGATAAGGATTTTAAGGGTGCATCTACCACCAGCCAAAGATTTACAGTCGATACTGCTGAGATGAGAGAGGGAAATGAATTGCTTTGTCTTAGCTTTGGTAAAACACAGCCGCTATGTGAACATTTCTGTTTGAGGTTCGCAGAAAATTTTGGGTACCGTTTGGTTCAGGTACATTGGCCGCTTAAAGGGTTTGAGAAATGTCGGGTTCGGTAGCGAGTGGGACATCCTGTATTTATCACGGTACTTACGAATCACTTGCAAAACTCTTTCCCGGCAAACAGTTGGTATGGAAGCTTTCCCCCGAATTTTCTCTATTTTCTGCTACAATTTCAGCTGTCACATAAAAACTGGGTTCTTTGCCTGAATTATGGCATTGTAATTGATGAGTGAATAAGTAAAACTTTAAACCATCCTCGATTGTTGGTAAAACTGAAGGTTGCAGTTCATGTGGGGTCTCGTAAACATACTTTTAGAATAACTCATGATGATCTGTGGTCACACCGCAAAACAAAAGTTTCCTTGCGAACAACAAGCTAGACACAAAGGAATCACTCATTTGATTGCGCGCAATCTAAACTACTTGCCCCTGGCAACGTAGGGTTACAGTAACATCATGGGTGTCGGCTGTCGGGTGAGAGTGCCGCGCGCATATTTTTTGGTCAAGTTATAGCTATACTCAGGGCACACTTAAATGGGTAGAACGCCTAGACCAGTATAATTTCGCCGTTGCGATGTAATTCGCAGTTTCTCCTATTAATATAGTTGATAAAAGATATATTTCAGACATAAAACATAAAGATAATGGTTGAACTGATAAAACGTCGGTATATTTGTGCAATTAATATGTATAATAATTAACAATCCGAAAATGGCAATACGACTCTATTTTATTTTTAATAATATTCGTCATTACTTAACGCTTGGTAGAGGGCTCAAGACCTTGAAAAAAATTATTTAAAACAACGGCATGCATTTGAAGGTAAATGACAACTTTTTTACCCTCCTCTAAATTCAATTTCGAAATAAAAAAGTTCGTCCCACCCTAATACAGGTGTCCCGAGGTTTCTCTCACTTTTTGAATGTCTTCTTGAATTGTTCTTAAATGTTGTTGAAGCACCCCTGTGCAACTGTAACAAGTTCTAAATCAGTCTCAAATTATCGTCTCCGTAATGTCTTTTTAAAATGGGGAACAACCAGAATGTACAAGTCTGGACTATATGAAGGTTGGGGCATCAACTTAATATTCATTTTCTCCAAATAAGAAATGACAGAACTGGCCATGTACAGCCCTGTATTATCGTAGTGTAACATCCAATTCTTTTTCAGGTGTGGTCGTTTTGTTGTCACATGTTTCTGCAGATTCTGTAGCACTGTTTTGTAGTAGTCGGCATTTATCGTAGTTTTTTGAGCAACAGTGTGTTGATAGATCATACTTAGACACTCAAAGAACGCAACCAACATGATCATTCCGTCTGATTATGATTGACGAAGTTTTTTCGCTTTAGCTGACGACAGCAATTTCCAAACGCAGGTTTTTGCTTTGATGTGTGGTATAGAAATTAGTGTAGCCAAGTTTCGTCGGCTGTAATAACCCGTTGCATGACTTCTGGGTCTTTGTTTCCCATTTGTTTTCATTGTTGCCAAACCCCAATTTGACGTTCCATTTATTCCTCAGTCAATAAATGGGAAACCCAAGTTGAACAAACCCGTTTCATGCACAAATGCTCGGTTAAAATTCTGTGAATTGATGATTTTGAAATGTGAACCGTGTCTTCGATATCTCCACTTGATACAGTAGTTGCCAAAATTGTGGAAACCTTTTGGGAAAAGTGTATTTTTGAGGTTTGATGGCTCAAAACACCACTTTGTTTTGGAGTAATACCATAAAATTATATATCAATGCAGAGATAATTGCATCAAGAATGTCATGCAAGAACGTTTGTTAAATTATCTGTATTCTATGAAAAGTTATAGCCAAATAATCAGAAAAAGGCAGCACAACTTGCTTAGGTTGATATGAAGTAGCTTTCCTACATTTGAATGTAGCCAATGAGCATTAGTGTTTAGAGAGCCAATCAGGTGCCATCTTGTTTTGGCAATGAGCCAATCAGGTGCCATCTTGTTTTGGCAATGAGCCAATCAGGTGCCATCTTGTTTTGGCAATGAGCCAATCAGATCACAGTAGGATTCAGCTATTGATGTCATGTATTGGGGCTGAGAAGAGGACATTTGTCAGTGTGTTACGTTATTGCTATCAAGTTGGTTGGTTTGTGTGTGTGTGTGTGTGTGTGTGTGTGTGTGTGTGTGTGTGTGTGTGTGTGTGTGTGTGTGTGTGTGTGTGTATGTTCTTGTAAAACGTAATAAAATTAAAGAAATGGCGCAAAGAGTTGACTGGTCACCCAGAAATCAATGTAAAATAGTACTATTAAGTGAACAAAGCTTCATTTATGAAGAAATTAGAAGAAAAATTGGTGGAAACTTAACCAAAGGTGGCATTTCTAAATTTTTGAAGAGGTATAAGGAGACTCAGTCACTACAAAACCAGACTGGTAAAGGCAGGAAAAGGTGCACAACAGCAAGTGATGATAGAAGAATTAAAAGACTGTGCCTAGGCGACAGAAGAAAATCATCTGGGCGTATGCAAGATGAAATGGCGCAATGCAATGTGAAGTTGGGTGCAAGGACTGTTACGCGCAGACTGCAGGAATTTGGTCTAAAAGTCAAAATTCCACGAAAAAAGCCATTTTTATCTCTCAAACAAAGGTTGAAAAGATTAAACTGGGCTAAAACCCATATTAACTGGACAGCGGAACAATGGGACAGTGTTATTTGAAGTGATGAGACCAAAGTCTCTCTCTGTTTGGTAGTGATGGCATAAAATACGTAAGGTGAAGAATCGGAGAAGATTTGTATCCTGATTGCATTACATGTACCGTGAAACACCCAGTTAGTGTTATGATCTGGGGTTGTATGACATCAAAAGGTGTGGGCAGAATTTGCGTGATTAATGGGAATATAAATGGCCAAAAATACATTACTGAAACACTTGAGCCCAAACTGAAGCCTTCCGCAATTGATCTTTTCCAAGATAATGAAACATTTATATTTCCAGAGGATTCAGCTCCATGTCATGTTGCTGCTATGTGCAAAACGTGGTCTCAAGATAATCCTATTCCACTGCTGGAATGGCCTGGGAACAGCCCAGAGCTTAACCCCATCGAAAGTCTATGGAACCGACGAAAGAAACTTGTTAGTCAGAAGCAACCCAGTAATGAAACCCAATTAATAGAAGCAATAATTCAATCTTGGTTTCACATTATAACAGCTGCAGAACTAAAAAACTTGGTTCACTCCATGGGAAGGCGTTCTAAAGCCGTAATTAACGCTAATGGTTACCCAACTATGTATTAACTGACAATGGTGAAATGTTAGTACATCTCATTTTTGTCTATGTTTTTCTCTTTTCTTCTTTATAACTGCTGTTCTAATACAAAATCCTTCATAAAAGTTATTGCATTACATTCTTGATGAAAGTATCTTCCATTGATATATAATTTTACGGTGGTACTCCAAAACAAAGTGGTGTGTTATGAGCCATCAAACCTCAAAAATACACTATTTCCAAAAGGTGTCCCCAATTTTGGGCACTATTGAAGGTGTCTGTCTTCCCGTATAATAACACCTATTATATTGATGTTTACTTCTGTAACACTCGTTGAAGATATTTCTCCATGCGCGATTAAAGCCGCCGACTCACGACCATCCATAAATTCTTTATGCCATCTGTAAATTGTTGATTTTCCTAGACATTGATCTTTATAATACTCTTGCATATGATAAAGTCTCTCCAACAGACTTCTTAATTCGACAGCAAAATTTAATGGCGCATCGTTGTTCCTCTTTCACATCCATTTTTTTCGAAAAAATCACAGCGCAAAAACACTTGTTAGGGGTTCACAAAAGAAATAGTGACCGGCCACACCTGTTTAGCACGCATACCAACGATTTATGCGTGCTAAACAGATGTGGCCGGTTGCTATGGTTACTGCAACGACTACCGTTTTTTCCAGACTCGTGCCACAGTCGAACGCAGAATCGCATATTTTTTATAAAAACATTCTTCATTCTCTATGTATTATTTCAGCAAAAGATATTCTAGAAACTATGCATTTCATAAACATCTTTATGAATTAAATATAAATAATTTCATTGAAAATTACAGATTTCCCAGAAGCTTAGTAGCCAAACGGCATTCAAGAAAATTATGTTCCAGCTCCTCGGCATTTCTCAGACGTGAATATCGAAAAGAATATTACCTTAGAAGCTGCTGACGTTTTGGATATGTATTTAAAACTTAATTTCACGTTCTTATGATTTTTAATCTTGGATTTCAGTGTGGTTTTCAACACGATATTTTCACCTTGCCGGTATGACGCACAATAAAAACACAGCCGATTCTATAAATGTATAGGGATTTGTCTGTGATCAGTCAGTGCGCAAAAGAGCTTTCTTGTGCGTAGTTTAATACACGGCGTGCAATTTAATATAAAGAAACTCTTCGTTTTCGAATTTTTCGCATAGGCCTGATGATAACAGACATCTCTTCATTTAAATACAAGCCAAAAAATTATCGTCAAATAAAAAACATTCTAGTACATAAAATATACAACCTTTTACAAAAACCTTATTTAGAATGCCATGCAGAACACGAGAAAAATAATATTAACCCGCACCCGTTTCCTTAGGAATCTCAAAAGTCTTAGCGCGTTTTATTTATTCACTGTTTAAAATGTCAGCACACGATACGGTTAAGCCTCTTGGACAATTATTTTCTGGAATCCCAGTTTGTTTGGTTTTTTTTTCGGGGAGAAGGCGGTGTGGGGGGGGGGGGTGATTAAAAAAGCAAAATAATTCTCTTAGACAACGACTCTTTCATTAAGATGGATTTATTTCAACCGCGTTAATCAGTAGTCTCGAGAGAATGGGGATCACTAAAGTTGCGTTCACACTGTTTAATATCATACATACATTTTTTTTGAAAATAAAACGCAATTCTATTTTAAAGCCTCTTTATTTCCGCAGCCTAAATCAGTAGTCTTATTAGTAGAACACAAATCATTAAAGTTTGCACGGATTTAGCACTACATTTTTTTGAGAGGATAGGATGCGATAGCAAAAAAAAAAAATTCATAAAACGGCCTTTCACAGTTTTAATTTTTATTTATCCACGTTAAGAATCAGGTAGATGTTTACTTCTACGTAGTTGTGACTTGACATTTTTATTTTTCTCTTCACCGAATAGAGCCGGAAACTTTTGCAAGGATTGATGATAATTCCATAGAAGAATGCAAATTCTATGCGTTAAAACATTCTGAACACAGAATGTCAGAATATTTTATTAAACAACGAATGACGGTGCTTCATAAAAGTGAGGAAGTATTTTTCATAATTAGCATAAGAATTATGAATTTTAGCTTTACCTTTATAGTTGTTATTGAGTGTTAATGTAAGGTGTGCTACTTCACAAGACCATAAATTGACTTTTCCTCATACTTCTGACACAGCAAACCACACGTAGTGACAAAAGAGAAAATATTGGCATCCCATAGGGGTTGTTTTGAAGCTGAGTAGTGCTTATTTTGCTTAACAATTCCTCTTTCTGTACCACGTAGTATAGTGCCGAATGCGTCTTCGGAGAATTCTCCTCTAAGTAATGCGTGTGTGTCAGAAAGAGTTAGTGTGAGCAGGAAGATATATAGCATTCACCACCAAAGCGTAAGTTGCTTTCCTTAAAATACGAAATTGCTAACGAGAAATGCAACAGCCATTACTGGAGCTTTTTTCGCATCCAAAACTGAAAATGTTATTTCTGTAACAGTTAGGATAAAATATGTTCGATGCATTTAATATCGAAAGAGTATAATGAAGATGGCAAAGCGTCACAGCAAGGAACTTTTCTCCCTTCCGCTCCTTTCTTTCTATCTCTCTCTCTCCCTTCTCTCCCCCACTCTATCTCTGACTCTCTATATTTCCCTCTTTCTCCCCCTCTTTCCTTTCTCTCTCTCTCTTTCTCTTCTCTGTCTTCCTCTCTCCTTCTCTACCTCTCTCCCTTTTTTGTTTTTCTTTCCTTCTTTCTTTCTCTCTTCCCTCTCTCTTTTCCACCTCTGTCTCCCTCTTTCTTTCTTTCTCTCCCTTCCTCTCCCTTCTTTCCTCCTCTGCCCCTCTGTCCCTCTCCTCTCTCTTCTCTCCCCACTTTCTCTGCATGAACTTTATCGCTGTTCGGAGTAATCATACTCCCTATCAGCCCCTCAGCAGTGAGACGGTGTTGACGGCAGTGGGTATATTTGGGCACGTATACACACTGAGAAGGTTCAAGTTAGCCCAGGTGAACAACCAAGTGAGAGGATCGTTTCACAGCCCGACAAGATCGAACATCTCCGACAGCTTCTCTGTTCACCATGATGTTGCGTGATGTAGTGACTTCTACGCAGCATCTTGCATCATCGCGCACCATTGCGAGACAACTTGCAAAAGCAGAACTCCTTTCGCTTTGGCCCTTCCGTGTTGTGCACGGAACATTATGGTTGGCGTCTGACTGGCGACGTATCGTTTTTAGTGACAAATTCCGCTTCTGCCTTGGAGCTAATGACCACCGTATTTAAAGCGCGGGACAGCACTCACATCCTAACTCACTTGTGGAAAGGCGTACCTCCACAACTAGTAGTGTCTCGGTGTGGGAAACCATCTCCTATGAGAATCGGGCACCCCTAAGCGTGGCAACCTGGACGTTAATAGCGCAGCGATACGTTTAAGAAATCCTTCCGCCCGTCCTCTTGCCTTTCATGACAAAAGTTGCACATGGCTCCTCTTTCGCGGGAGTTCCCCCGTAATGTGGCAGCCCTGCTTTGGCCAAACAAGCCCCCAGATCTGTCTCCTTTCGAGCATGTATAGGATATGCTGTGACGTCAGCTGAGACCAACACGGAGTCTTATGCAGAAATTACAGGACAACATCGGAGTTTTATGAGATTCCATGTCACGCTGTGTAGCAGCGTACTTCGCAGCCAGTGGTTAATTTTTCAATCGGTAACAGTTATGCTACGACTCTTTTGAGATGAAGTCCTACAGGTGTGGTTGTAATCACTTCAATATCTCCACTTTCAAAATACGCGTGCTAAGTTTCATTTCTATAGGACGCTTGCATTGAGGTACACTTTTATTCTTTTTTTTTCGAGAGTTGTTAGTAGAGAGCTTTGTGGTTAGTAGAGAAAGTAATTTAGACATTGGACATTGGTGATTTAATTCATATCATGAAGGAGCAAATAAAAATAGTATCATGTGTTTCAACTACTTTACCTCTCGTTCAGCATTCCACATAGACTATGAAGTTTTTAATATTTCTTCTAATATTGATGCACAGTCTGACGAAATCAATATATTTCTACAAGTTCTTATGACAACGTATCTGCAAAGAAAAACAAAACGGTGCTCAGGACTCTTCAGAAATTTCAAACAATCATGCAAGTAGTTCAAGAAATTGCGCGCTATAAAGGTGGATGTTTTCTACGTTCAAAATATAAAGACAACGATGGAGGAATCAAGGGGAAACGGGTGTAAAAATCAATCTAACCGAGAAAGATAACATCAAATTATCGGGTGTAATGATGACATCATTAGAGTCACAGACAACAGATCTTTCAAAGTCGAGTGTCAGAAAAAAAATATTCGGCGAAAACGAGAAAAACGTTTGGTCCCCTAGTAGGGAAAATACGTGGTTTTTAGAATCCGCTATGTACTTCACGTTGGATAGAGCTAATAATACCCCCCCCCCCCCAATGGATTCATTCGGTAAAATGTCCGCAAATAGAAATAGATAACTACGTCCATTAGCGGAGGAAATGTGTACTACGAAAAATCGCACATTGTACATAAAATGTTTCTCGTAGAGGACGATATCCGAAGAAAAAGGAATTTTTCAAATCCAACAACTAGAAGAAGAGATATACTAGAAAACGAGACATAACATTTTCCTTCTGGGGTGGGGGGAGGGTTGATGACCACAATGAGCAAATTTTAGAGCTGCAAGGAGTCACCCGTCCCTGATTTAGGACCACTGGCTCCAGGAATGAGACAAAGCCAGGATAAGCACATTACCCATGCCTCATCTAGAATTCGAACCCGCGCACAGCACGTACGAATGGACAGAAGTCAGTGCTTTAGACTATTCGGGTACCGGGGCTCCAGGAATGAGACAAAGCCAGGATAAGCACATTACCCATGCCTCATCTAGAATTCGAACCCGCGCACAGCACGTACGAATGGACAGAAGTCAGTGCTTTAGACTATTCGGGTACTGGGGCGGCTGATATAGCTTTGCGCCCCTTACAGAAACACCTATGTACTATTTAAAGAAGAAAATGAGTTCAAAATATTGATCATGATGAAGAATATTCTATCAAGAGCGGCTTTCAAGTAGAAATATAAGCCGACCTCCCTTTTGAAGCAGAATCGTGAATTATTCAGAAGTTGAAAATATGCGAAAAATATTCTTCGTAGTAAAAATTATGCAATGGAAAGAGCGTGTTTCAAATGCGTAATCTTGAAGCAGAGACAGCCAGAGAAGGGATTTTACATATAAGCCCCCTAACGGTAAACGGTGCATTATTTAAACTGGATGACATTCATTGTTAAAAGCGTTTCGAAATCTGATACGCCGACCCTGTGGCTCAGTGGCCTAAGCGATGGCTTATGACCATTCGTCCGACAGGGGTCCGGGTCCCAATCCCGGTGAGGCATGGATGTTGTGTTTGTCTTACGGCACTGGCTCTATCCCTTCCCTGGAACGAGTGGCCCTAAATTAGGGACGAGCGATTGCTTATAGTCCACTGAGATGCTCACGGTAGTCGTTAAACCTTCAATAAAAAAATCGGATACTTACACTGCTGGCCACCCAAAATGCAACACGAAGAAGGAAGCATCCGATTGGCCTGAAATTCGCAGCATTCGCCGCCCGCGAGAGAGCATGCAAACCATTAGCATTGCAGGGAATATGCAAATCATGTGCGCCCGGCACGCCACCGAGAAGCACTATAAGAAGGGTGCACAGAAGGCGGGTTGAAAGTAGTGGAAGTGTGTTGTGCTGCCGGACCTGTGCGTAGGAGGCTTCCTGATGCCTCTTCGCAGAATACGGCAGTCATTGCAGCACGTTTCGGAGTTCGACGGAGGACGAATAGTGGCTTATCGTGACAGCGGTTTATCGTACCAAGACATCGGCGCCCGTGTGGGACGACTTCTAGCCACAGTAAGGCGAGTATGGATTCGGTGGGTGCAGGAGGGACGAACGTACCGACGTGAGTGATTGCCGCAGTCGTGGCACACAACAGAACAAGAGGACCGGCATGCTGTGCGGCGGGCATTGACGGCTCGCACCGCCACATCACGAACGTTAGCGCAGGAATTAGGGTGTGTTGCGCAACAACCTGTGTCAGCACGTACCGTTCGACGTCGTCTGCAGGAGCGGGGACTTGTCGCACGGCGCCCATTGCTCCGATTACTATTGATGTTACACCACCGGCGAGTGCGGCGGCAGTGGGCAGTTGAACGCCGCCTCTGGACTACGGAATGGCAAGACATTGTCTTCTCCGAAGAATCCCGCTTCTGCCTGCAACACCACGATGGTCGGATCCGCATGTGGCGGCACCACGACGAGAGACTGTATGACGCCTGCATTATACATCGCCATACAGGTCCGTCGCCTGGAGTTATGGTTTGGGGCGCAATTGGATACGACACCCGCACCCCTCTGGTACGCATCGCCGGCACACTCAACAGTCACCGCTACATCCCCGACGTTTTGGAGCCTGTAGTCCTCCGTTACCTGCAGGACCTGCCAGGGGCCACGTTTCAGCAGAACAATGCGGGGTGCGTGCCCGCACGTGGCACGCATCGTGCAACAATTCTTCACGGCCCACCAGGTGTCACTGCTGCCGTGCCCCGCCTGTTCTCCCGATATGTCGCCCCTCGAACACGTCTGGTCGCTGATCAGCAACTGAATGGCCCGGCAAGCACCACCCGCGGCTACGCCTGATGAACTGTGGCAACGTGTGGAAGCAGCCTTGACCGACATACCCCAAGCCCACATCCAAAGCCTCTTTTGTTCGATGCCGCGGCGTGTAGCGGACGTTATTGCTAGCCATGGGGGCCACACGAACTATTGGTGTCTGCGTGTTCCGCAAGTCGCACGGGCCTGTAAGCTCAATCGCTTCATCTTTGTATCTGTTGTTATGTGTCCAGTAAATCTGGCTTTGCTATCTCGTGTCCTTTTTGGTGTTGCATTTTATGTGGCCAGCAGTGTAGAAAGCAGAGATAACGAGAAAAATGTATTATACATTTGCTCCCCTAGAGGATAAGTTCTGTATTCTTTTGTGCAGGAAATGCGAAAAAAATGTTTCTGTTTGTCAATAAAAAGGGATTTTTTCAATCGGGGTTTTCAGAAGTGCAGGTGAGAATGAAAACATTTTGCAAACAGAAATGCGAAGTGGAGAAAAATTGTGCGTGAAGAAAAATTAAAATTATATGAAAAACAAGAAACTCTGTCAGACAAGGGATGAATCTTTCAAATCGAGCTGTTAGAAGCATAGATATCAAGAAAAATAGGATACAGATCTACCGGTTACGGAAGCACTGTTCATTATTGTGAGCACAACAGGAGAACGTTTTTCGTCATGTAGTTAATCTAGCGAAAATTTATGGTTGACCGCCAGGTGGCGTCCTTATGATCTGTAAACCGTCTTAATGCGGGTGAAACACTGACTATTCACGGCAATTTTTTACAGTGTGGCACTTTGCACCGTCCTGTTTAAAGTAACCATCTGTAAGTTCTTGATCGCCCAGCTGGTTCACAAACTGATTAAATATTTCCAAGTATCGGTCGGTATTCACCGTATCTTTAAGGAAGATTGGCCCAATGATACGTTGTCGGGACACCGCACACCAGACACCGATTTTCACTGGATGCAATGGCTATCCATGGATGGCGTGGGGATTATCGCTGTCCCACACCCGTGTCCTTCTGACATTATTTGAAGGAATCGGTTACCCAGTACTGATGCACAATGAACACACGGTCTTCAATTGAGTACACCATCATCAATCGACCTCATCGCTTAAACTGTCGGCGGACACACGCTATTCTCCCACCACTACTAGACAGATGGCGCGTCAGTGCGGCGCCACCCAGCTGCCGGGCAGACATTTTATTTACAGGTAATGCATGTCAACTGCTTCGTCAGGGAATAAAGAACCGCTCCGTTAGGGTTTCACGCTCGTCGTATATTTCCCATCTCATATATTCTACATAATAAGTGTTCAGTCTCGAGTGAATCACCTGGTCAGAAGATTATGTGTTCAGTCTCGAGTGAATCACCTGTTCAGAAGATTATGTGTTCAGTCTCGAGTGAATCACCTGTTCAGAAGATTATGTGTTCAGTCTCGAGTGAATCACCATGAATTTCAGTCTCGAGTGAATCACCATGAATTTCAGTCTCGAGTGAATCACCATGAATTTCAGTCTCGAGTGAATCACCATGAATTTCAGTCTCGAGTGGTCAGTCTCGAGTGAATCTACATATTAAGTGTTCAGTCTCGAGTGAACCACCATGAATTTCAGTCTCGAGCGAATCTACATAATAAGTGTTCAGTCTCGAGTGAATCACCATGAATTTCAGTCTCGGGTGTTCAGTCTCGAGTGAATCACTATGAATTTCAGTCTCGGGTGTTCAGTCTCGAGTGAATCACCATGAATTTCAGTCTCGGGTGTTCAGTCTCGAGTGAATCACCATGAATTTCAGTCTCGGGTGTTCAGTCTCGAGTGAATCTACATAATAGGTGTTCAGTCTCCAGTAAATCTACATAATAAGTGTTCAGTCTCGAGTGAATCTACATAATAAGTGTTCAGTCTCGATTGAATCTACATAATAAGTGTTCAGTCTCGAGTGAATCACCATGAATTTCAGTCTCGGGTGTTCAGTCTCGAGTGAATCACCATGAATTTCAGTCTCGGGTGTTCAGTCTCGAGTGAATCACCATGAATTTCAGTCTCGGGTGTTCAGTCTCGAGTGAATCTACATAATAGGTGTTCAGTCTCGAGTAAATCTACATAATAAGTGTTCAGTCTCGAGTGAATCTACATAATAAGTGTTCAGTCTCGAGTGAATCTACATAATAAGTGTTCAGTCTCGAGTGAATCTACATAATAAGTGTTCAGTCTCGAGTGAATCTACATAATAAGTGTTCAGTTCCGAGTGAATCACCATGTAGAATCATTGAAACGGAGGAAAGCAATGACAATCCTACCAGTCTTACCCAGTTCGGACACCTGACACACAGCAACATCTGCCAAGGCTCAACCACATCCTACCGACTGGGAAACCCATTAGCCATCAAACCAACTTAGCCCTTTATTTCAAATTTTAAATTACCCTTGTCAAAATATCGGCAAAGAAATTCAAAGCATTAAAACAGAAATCACATTTTCAAAATTAATAACGACACAGTGCGAAATGAAGAAAGAAAGGTCGAATGCGAACTATACAATAGTAAACATCAAATTTTACACCATGAAATCATTTCGCGAATAATCCCACTAACGGAGCACAATATTATTCCGATTAAAATAACCATTTAATTAATAAGATCAAATTCAAGACAATACTAAATTACCAATCAGTAATAATTTCACAATATTCAAAACTAGCACAGTATCATTCCAATAAAACAACCATTTCAGTAATAATATCAAGTTCAAGACAATACCAGATTCATTATTAATCAAGAATAATTTCACATTATTCAAAACAGTAAACCATCCACTATACTGAATCATTACATTATAACAAAGAAACATTAGTCACAATAAACACTATATCAACTAATTCATACACAGAAACGGTAGACCCAAGGACGCAGATTCACAAGACAAGTACTGCAGAAAAACGACATTACAATTCACAAACAATTAAAACACTCAACTAATCAATTTAAACAGAATCACCAAACACTAAACCATTGTAACACCAATGAAGTTCCACGGTACTTACGTAGGTGGATCCATGAATGTCGTCGTAAAACCTGTGAAAGATGATATGCGAGTCAAAAGTAAGTATTTTACTAAATTATGGCAGCGGCAATAGCAAGTATTTCGACTGATTAGCTTTTAAAAAACAATATTTATTATTATTATTATTATTATATTTTATTTAACTAGGGGCTGCGCCTCTAAGCTCGCTACGCTCGTTTCCAGAGTAGCACTCGGGACCTGCAGCCCGATCTCCAAGTATATCACATGAAATAAAAACTGGAAAATTCATATAAATTTCAATTTTTCTGCATGTCTCAGCAAATAAGGCTTGTTACTCCGAAATTTCAGTTTTTTTTCATCATCATCATCATCATTGTCAACCATTATCAATCCACTGCTGGACGAAGGTCTCCCCAAGTTTCCTCCACAACGGTCTGTCTTGTGCCAGTCTCCTCCATGTCACTCCCGCATATTTACGAATTTCATCCACCCATCTCCCATGTGGTCTTTTTCTGGGTCTTTTCCTGTCCCTTGGAATCCAATCTAAAATTTCGGCTGTCCATCTATGGTCTGTCCTTCTGGCAGTATGTCCAGCCCATTGCCATTTCAGGGATTTAACTCTGATCATGATGTCTTCCACTCTCGTCATTTTTCGGATCCACGAGTTCCTCTTCTTATCTCTCCTGGTTATACCAAGCATGCACCTCTCCATGCTTCTTTGAGTTGTCTGCAGCCTTTGTATGTCTCTTTTAGTTAAGGTCCACGTCTCTGCACCATACGTAAGCACTGGAAGGATGCATTGATCAAACACTTTTCTTTTAAGACATAATGGCATATTGCTCTTGTAAAAAAAAAAAAAAAAAAAAACTGCTAATTTTCAAGAGCAGTTTTTTTTACTGTCGTTAAATTTTGGAAGGTCGGACTTCTGTCGTTTGAACTTATAGCACTTACTAAATTTACCACTAAGGAAAACAAAAGCGGTCCAAAAAGCATTTCCGTAAACCGTAAACCGTTATGCTAAACCGCTAAGGTGGACGTCAGGTAATTTTGCTTCCTATACTTCCAAGGAAAAAACTTTTGTACACATTTCCTGCACAATTATTGTGTTCCCAAGGATGAAAATTTGATCAACGATTAAAATAACTTCATATTATAACTTGGAATACTTAATATTTTCTAAAACACAACCATAATTATATAAAAAATCAATAACTTTTCCTTTAGTGGTGTTGGAACCAGAAAAAAGATGACGCGACCTGTACTTTGATGACGTCAGTAGACAAACAAATGTTGGATTGCATAATTATGGTTATGTTTTAGAAAATAATAAGTATTCCAAGTTATAAAATGAAGCTATTTTAATCGATGTTCAAATTTTCATCCTTGGGAACGCAGTAATTGTGAAGAAAATGTGTACAGAAATGTTTCCATTGGAAGTATAGGAAGCAAAATTACTTGACGTCCACCTTAAACAACTGAGATAGCTTTACCAACAAAACATATGCGCAACAAATTCTCTGCATCACCAAAGCAGCAGGTCACGGGACCAGAACGTTCCTCTGTGGTTATCGTGAAGACAGATAATTATCGTTTCTTTCCTTTGCGTCTTTAAAAAATGCTTAAAATTCAGAAAATGACTTTTTCTAAAAAAATATTTTTGTAAAAAAGGGACGATAGTTGTAAGTTTATGCTGTAAAAATTGCAAAGCGTTATGATTTATAGTTTGCCATATATCCGTTTTTTGTAAATGGATCCCATCGCAAAATAGAGAATTTTGTGAAATTTAGAAACTTAATTTCTCGTAAACTAAATCGAAATTCAAAAAAAGGGTAACGAGGTGCAAACATTCGGTTATGGCACTATATGCCTGCAAAGTTTCGTGGTTCTGTTGCTGTTAGTGTGTCCGGAACGCGACCTGATAGCACTTTTTTGCTTACTTTAACTTTGAAATAAAATAGCTCTTGAAGTATCGCTAGAATCGAGAAACGCTTTATTTCAGCGTGTTCTCCAAGCAATTCTCTACAAACGATGTAAATTTCATATTATTGTATTCAATACGTTTTGCGCTGCGAGCTAGGAAAGCAAGAGTGTTGCGAAATTTCTAAAACAGCAGCAGCGGCGGCAGATACGTTTTTTTAGAATAGAGAGATAAATGATTCCACCTCATCCTGATGTTTTTTTCTCTTCATTCCGGGACGGGTTCGACGTACCGAGTCTGGGATGTGGTATTTATTTCTCTCAGTTGTCCAGGAACTTCCTTACTATCCCACAAGTGTTCATGATAGCTGCCTTCTGTAGTTCCATGTAGGTGTTAGGTTGAAGGTCTAGTGTCTTATAGAGCTGTGAATGGTCTTGGGTACAATCCCTATGGCTGATATTACTATGGGGACGGTAGTGACGTTCTCCATATACCACATTTCCTTGACTTCGTATCGTAGGTCGTTATACTTTGACAGCTTCTCTCCGTGCGTCTTTTGGATGTTGCACGTGTTGGGTACGACTACAATATGTCAATGAGGTATGTTGACTTCTCCTTGTCGACCAGGACGATGTCGGGCCGATTGTGGGGATGGTCTTATCTGTTCTGATCGATCTGTCCCAGTACATTGATATTCTTATTTATTATTGCTATATTTATTATTATTATTTTATTCACATTTAGACGACCGTAAGAAACGGCCCAGACACCGATGAAATGCGATGTAACTGCGAACGTCCATCTACGCATGCGCAAACTAAAATCTGACCTCAAGATAGAAAGAAAAGTTGAATCACAAGTGTGTTGGGGGGGGCGTTGATAACTTTTCTTCTAGAATATATACAGGTTATATCTTATCATGTTATACACCATCTTAAAGCACTTGTCAATGGCAGATACCTCCCCTTGGAGGTAGTGTCTGAAAGAAGTTAAATTTCGCTACGACTCACCGTTTTCGAGACATTTGAGAAAATAAACCTAGCTAGCTCCCCGAATACTTGGGATTTACTGTCGGGAAAGATGAATGGCACCAAAACTGAGTTTTGTAATGCCTTTTATCACATTTAGCATGAGGTTCTCGTAATTTACTCAGATCGCAATTAGATATTGTTACGTTATGTAAAATGTGACGGGAAAATATTCGGCGATAGTTTAATAAAATATATTGTTGAGTAACAATGAAATTAACTATTGCTACGTCACTTAATGAGACAGCATTTAAAAATCAGAGTTTAATTGGTTTTTGCTACTTCCGTTACACATTTTCGTTACATCGAATTTTTTTCTCTTGTCATTTACTGTCGGGAAAGATGCATAACATCAAAACAAGTCACATTTACTTCCCACTGAAGTTAATAACAAAACGTATGCCTAGGATGTTACTGATATGGCAAACAATTAATCGATAAGAAATCAGGTAAATGTAAGAGCAGGGGTCTTCAACCTTTTCTAAAACCCCTGCCACATGGTAAAATGGGATAGATTTGGAGAGCCTAGTGAAAAAGAAGAGTACAAATGCATGTATTTATTATGAATATCAATTATTTCAGAGATGTTCTGTATCCTAAAACTTAATTTCCATGCAAAGAAAGGACGCAGTTAACATGATATATACACTATCTACCAACAAGTAATTGGACACCCCTGCAATCGAAGATATCTGCGGTCCTGATACACGTCACGCCCGTCCGTCGCAGTTAAATATCGTGTGAGAAACAACAACGTAACCAGTCGCATGCAAGATGCCGCGCAGTTCGGAGCTCTCTGATTTCGGGAAAGGTGTAATAGTCGGGTATCACAGAAATGGCCGATCCATACGTGACATACCCAGCGAGTTGAAGTACCCAAAATCGATAGTGGCCTACGTGATTGGCAAGTGGAAAATGAGAGGTGACTGTCAGAATGTTCCCCGACCCGGCAGACCCACAAAACTGGGAGTTAGAGACCGACGGGTGCTGGCCAGAGAAATTCGGAAGAACGGCATCACATCGATGGGCCACATCCGCGAGGAGTTCCAACAGGCATCCGGGAGTGTTCTTTCGGTGAATACCATCTGTAAGGAAGCCCATCTGCTAGGTTATCATGGACGTGCTGCCGCCCACAAGCCTTTGATCACCAAGTCCAATAGCGCTGCTCGGCTAACGTCACGTTAGCCGAGCAGCGAACTGTTCAGCGTGGACCGTTGAACAGTGGAAACAGGTTCTCTTGAGCGACGAATCAAGGTCCACGCTCTACCGTTCAGATTGCTGGGTCTGGGTTTGGCGTCTGCCTGGAGAACGCCTCCTGCCGGGATGTATTTGGCCAACTGTGAAGTTCGGCGGTGGTGGAATTATGCTATGGGGGTGTTTCTCCTGGTATGGCACGGGACCCTTGGCCGCAATTCCTGGTAGACTCAACGCCGAGACCTACTGCACCATTTTGTATGACCATGCGTTTCCAACGTTGTGGCAGTTTTGCGGGGTGGACCTATGTTACTTTCAAGATGACAATGCCACCTGTCATGTTGCGAGGTCCACCATGGCTTGGTGTGGTGACAATGAGGTTAATCGAATGGACTGGCCTGCGCAGAGCCCGGACCTTAACCCTATCGAGCACCTCTGCGACGAGTTGGAGCGTCAACTTAAGGAGTGCCCCCACCGTCCGAAATCGGTCAAGGAACTGACCTGTCTTCTCCAAGCCGAGTGGAAGAAAATGTCGCTAGCCGTCGTACAACGCCTGGTTGCGAGTATGCCCCGCAGGGTCGCAGCTATAATCGCCGCTCGTGGATGCTCCACCAACTATTGAAGGTGAATAAACTTCGTTTTACTTTGCTATCACAGGTGTCCAATTACTTGTTAGTAGATAGTGTACCTTACAAAGGAGTTCCAATTACGTACAATGGCCGTCCCATAAAAATTGAGAGTATTTTTTTTTTGAGTTCGCAACAGTTCGAAGGGGGAAAATAACCACGCAGACGACTAACTCAATTAAGGAAGTGTCTATCGCAACAGTTATTAGCCGTGACAGACTATTCTGGTTTTGTTATTGCGTAGTTCTTTAAGGTACGTCTACATTTCGCCATACAGTTAGTGATTCAGAGTTAAAAAGTAAAATGCGTTGTGCGATAATATTTTGCTATCGTTTAGATAAAACCGATTCAGAAACAGTTGTATTAATAAAAAAAAAGGTTCGGGATATAAATGTTAGGGTGAGTTAACGTTTTTAGATGGCATCATGATTTCAGAAAAGGGCGTTTGTCGACAGAACTCGCTCATACGCCTGGTCGACCTGAAAGTGTTGTTACGGAGAGTATTGTTACCACTGCTGGGGCAATCCTGCAGGACGATCGACGAATGATGTGTGAAGACATAGCGACGTCAACTAATATTTCAAAAAACGTCGGCATTCTGCATTCTAGGAGACATATTACTGCTGCATCGTGTGTTTTCCAGATGGGCACCTCATCACCTGACGACAGAGCAATTGTTAGCCAGAGTTCAGGTGTTTTATGAGTGATAACAAATGATTGCAAAGGATTGAAACATTCTAAACACTGTAATAACTGCAGATGAAACATAGGTCCAATATTTCGACCCCCTCACGAAACGCGCAACGAGTGTCTGCAAGCACACAGGCTTGCCTCCTCCGAAAAAAGTCCGCCAAGCCAAATCAGCTGGGAAGGTGATCATGATAACTTTCTTTGACCATAAAGATGTAGTCCACCAGCATGCCGTTCCTCCAAAAACTACTGTTAATGCTGAGTATTACATTTCAGTCTTTAAGTATCTACGACGACGACATATTGATTAAGAGACCGGAACTGGTGGGCAAGTGGATCCTACACCACGATAACGCCTGCCCACATGTGGCTGCTTGTGTTCAACAGTTTCTTATGAAATGCAGCATTGAAATCACGCCACAGCCTGCCTACAGTCCTGACCTCGCCCCGTGCGATTTCTGATTGTTTCAGACAATGAAGGAGTAGTTTCGTGGCGCAACATTCAACACAGATGCTGACGTTATTCAAGCTGTACAGGGGTCCGCTAAAGCAGCTTCCACAAAATACCTTCGCCACTTGCTTTGAAAAGTGGACTAAACGATGGGACCGTTGCATATCATCGGAGGGAAGATGCTTTGAAACAGAATAACATATACTTTGTGTACCTATGTTTCTTTGTTTTGTGTGCTTTTACTCTCGGTTTTTATGGAACGGCCGTTGTGTAAGCATTGAATGTTAAAACAATCGCTTTCGAGCACTGAAATCGGCCTTTACTATTTGATTCCATTTCGTGTTTTCACGAAATTATGGTGTTAAAGGAGAAAGTTAATCGCCACATTGTTGTAATGTTTGCTCCGCTTGTAATAAGAAAGTGCGTGTTGAGAAACTTCGTGCATGCGTGCGGAGGCAAACTCGCCTAACTTACGTATGTACACATGCCACTGAATCTTATGCAATGAAATAGAAGGCAAGTGTTTACTGCAGTTCTAAAGTCACGCGACTGAATTAGCTTAAGCCGTCATGTGCATACATTCCCGACGTTACCGATTGGAAATATTTGTAGCAATGCACGCTTAATAGATACGGAAACACCATCACCCCAGTTGAAAGGCGTCAGTATGTGAGACGGTGTTCACAGACCGAATAAAGTAGCGGAACATCTCATAACGTAGCGGAACGTGTTCATCCAGGAGCATTAAAATCTCTGCTTTATCGGTTGTTACGAGTTCTCAGGAAAACGGTATATTGTTTGACACAAATGCCATGGAAGCCGTGAAGAGAGGTGGATTTTGAAAGGGCATAGAGAAAATATCTCAAATCTTGTTGACAAACATACGAGAAGATTCTGCATGAGGGCTAATATACCACGTACACTACGCTGCCGGAAGTGTTGGGACAAACGACAAAGAATGAAATGTGCGTCAGAGGTACTGAGATTAAACGAAGAATGAAAGATTACGACAAAGATGCTGAGATTAACAATCTGCTTGATGTCATCAGGAGAATTGTTAAAGAGGACAAAAATACAACGGCCGTTCCATGAAAACTGAGAGTAAAATCACACAAAATGAAGAAACATAGGTACAGCAAAATATATGCTATCCTTTCTTAAAGTATCTTCCATCCGATGATATGCAACGGTTCTATCGTTCAGTTCATTTTTCAAAACATGTGGCGAAGGCATTTTGTGGAAGCTGCTTTAGCGACCCCTGTACAACTTGAATAACGTCAGCACCTGCGTTGAATGTTGCGCCACGGAACTTCTCCTTCATTGTTGGAAACAATCAGAAATTGCACGGTGTGAGATCAGGACTGTAGGCAGGCTGTGGCATGATTTCAATACTGCATTTCTTAAGAAACTGTTGAACACAAGCAGCCACATGTGGGCGGGCGTTATCATGGTGTAAGGTCCATTTGCCCACCAGTCCCGATCGCTTAATAGATATGTGTCGTCGCAGACACTTCAAGTCTGAAATGTAATACTCAGCACTGACAGTAATTTATGGAAGAACGGAATGCTGGTAGACTACACCTTTATGATCAAAGAAAGTTATCATCATCATCTTCCCAGCTGATTTGGTTTGGTGGACTTTTTTCGGATCAGGCGAGCCAGTGTGTTTCCAGACACTCGTTGTGCGCTTCGTGAGGGGATCCAAATAGTGAACCCATGTTTCATCGGCAGTTATTACTGTGTTAAGAAAGTTCGGATCCTTTGTAATCATTTGTTTCCACTCATGACGCACCTGAACTCTGGCTAACAATTGTTCTCTCGTCAGGTGATAAGGTTCCCATCTGGAACACACACCATGAAGCAGTAATTTGTCTTGTAGAATGTGGAATGACGACGATTTTGAAATATTAGTTGACGTCGCAATGTCTTCACATGTCATTCGTTGATCTTCTTGCCCAAACAGTGTAAACAATACTCTCCGTAACAACACTCTCAGGTCGACCAGGCGTATGAGCGAGTTCTGCTGACAAACGCCCTTTTTTGATTTCGTGGTGCCATCTAAAAATCGTTGACTCACCCAAACACATTTTTGTATGCTGTTGTCATTAAATCAACTGTTTCTGGAGCTGGTTTGCTCAAGCGATAGGAAAATTTTATTGCACAACGCATTTCACTCCTTAACTCTGGATCAATCACCTCGATAGCTGTATGACAAAATCCAGACGTAGCTTAGACAATTGCGTAATAACAAAACTAGAATCGTCTGCCACGGCTAATGACTGTTGCCATAGATACTTTCCCAATTCAGTTAGTCGTCTGCGTGGTTATTTTTCCCCTTCACACTGTTGCCAATTCAAAAAAATTATCTCAGTTTTTGTGGAACGGCCTTTGTATAAGCTATAACAAAGATTTTCATTCAGGTTTAGCAAAGCCGTAAGGAAATCCAACTATGACGTGAGGATAGTTTTACCAAGACGCATTGTTGATTTTGTCATCCACCATAATCCTAAGCCAACCCCATCTGAATGTGCTGGGGTCTAGCCCATCCGTTTATTCTACTCCAATGGCTGAAAGAAGTTCTATATTGGCATGATAAAGTGATCTTTTGCTACCAGGCTTTGTGATTATAACAGCGATGTTAAGTATGGCAAGCTTACGACAGCGTTGTCAAGGGACGTTTCCTCCAAAGGAGCAACGCCGCCCCGGTGGCGCAGTGGTCTAAGCGATGGCTTCTGATCATTCGTCTGGACGGGGTCCGGGTTCCAATCCCGGTGAGGCATGGATGTTGTGTTTGTCTTACGGCACTGGCTCTCTCCCTTCCCTGGAACCAGTGACCCCAAATTGGGGACGGGCGACTGCTTATAGCCCACTGAGTTGCTCACGGTGGTCGTCAAACCTCCAATAAAACAAAACAAAAAAGGAGCAACCCCACTCTGGAGGGAATTCGCGCCTATTACACAGTATACTTCAGCTAAAGGCACGTCAATAAAAGAGACCATTGAAATACTTTCTAACCAGGAGGCGTATAACGATTATCTTTCAACTGAATGACCACGCGCATGTACTCTTTTGCTGGACCTGGATCCCAGGTAAACTACCCTGCCGGACAATTGCTAAGGACGGATGACAATAGCAACAATAGCAACCATAAAATGGAAGGCAGGAAAATGTGGAAATTAGCATAAGTGCGAGATACAGTAAGACGTGTTGTGCGTATGCAAATTTGGATTGCCGAACTTGTTCGTGACGTCATAGCGCTGATAAGAGATATAAAGGATTTGACGCGTATTGCCCGTTGTTGTTCAAACGCAAAGTTGAAAGGGAAAGCATCAGTTGACGAACTTGCAATTTTCAGTATGTCTTCCCGACATCACCTAGATGATTTTACGCGTTGCCGTATTATTGGCAAGATTGAAGAAGCGAAAAATAACAGATGTTGCCAGGGAGTTCGACGTCAGCCACAGTGTTGTTTCAAGGCTTTGGAAATCATTTCAAACAAATGGAGAGTGTATAAAGCGGCACGGGGAGGTCGTGTTCGCAGTACGACACCTGCAGAAGATCGGTACATAGTGCTATCAACAAAAAGACACTGGCGCAGCACAGCTAGTGAGGTAGCAAATCAGTTTATGGCTGCTACTGGCAAGCGGATCTCCCGAAAAACTGTCGCCAGACGTTTGCATGAAGGAGGACTATACGCCCGCCGTTCTGTTGTGTGCATCCCATTGTCCAGACGTCACCGTACCGCCCGTTTGCAATGGTGCCATAAACATCGCAATTGGACTGATAACGACTGGTCTGCTGTCCTCTTCTCAGATGAGGGTAGATACAGTCTATCGTCTGATTGTCGACGACAACTGATCTGGCGTGATAGTGGTACTGCATATTGTCCAGCAAACATACAGGAAAGGGACCGATATCCGACATGTAGTGTCATGGTATGGGCTGGCATCATGATCAATGGCCGTACGTCCCTTTATGTGCTTCTAACTGGGACTATGACTAGCCAACGATACATTAATTATGTTCTGCTACCTCATGTTCGAATGTTCCGTGGTGCTGTCGGTGATAGATTCATTTTCATGCACGACAACGCAACATGCCATCGAACAGTCGCTGTCCAGGAGTGTCTTGAGAGCGAGGATATTCAACGCCTCGTATGGCCAACACGTTCTCCAGATCTGAATCCCATTGAAAATGTGTGGGAATGCTTTGGGGAGGAGTCTTGCTGGTCGCCAATGCCCTCCAATAAACAAGGACACCCTCATCCGTGCACTGACAGAGGAATGGGATAAATTACCCCAACAGCTGCTTGATAATGTTGTGCAAAGCATGACACGACGTGTGGAATCTTGCATCGCCCTCCATGGTGGCCATATCCCGTATTGACATCTTGCTCCGGAACGCCTGCGGACGGTAATTGCATTTTTTCACGTTTACGTATTCTGCACAAAATGGCCTGTTTGTCCCTTGAACACGTTCCAAAGCCTTCTGGATTTCAGAGCACAATAAATTGTCTTTCTTGTAATGTCCTGGCATTCTGACATTATTTTATTTCACTTGGCATCCAACCACACTTACTTTTTTATGCGCTATATAGCCGTTTATGATCCGTCCTTAGCAATTGTCCAGCAGTGTATTTCTAAATTGTATCACGAGGAACTGAATCTCGCGCCATTGTGTTTGCGTTGTACGAACGTGCACACTGTTCTCTTTTATTTTGAACTACTTATAGCCCGTCCTAGGACGGTTGCTTTTAAGCTTTAAATAAATATTAATATATAGGAGATGTTGCCAGTCTTATGACAGAGTGAAATTTTTTATTGAAGCAAATCGAGAACAAATCAAATAGACGCCGGATTTCTGTAATGAAATATAGCAAAAACTTATATGGCAAGAACTGATTCAGGTGAGAACTAAAAATTTATATGCTATTTATTTCCGTTTTTCAAAAAGCCTCGCTATATAAATAATATTCTGTGTAAAATATTTGTTGTTTAACAAAGTAGGTTAGAGCGTTTAGATAGATCGATATTTTGCAAAATGTGTAATACAATAAGCACTAAACTCGGAAAGGTATTTTCGTGTAAACTTACCTTAATAACTTTTACTTTGATTTTTCGCGTTAAATTACTCTTCTCCGGCACTCTTATTTCCTTCACGGCTTGTATCAGACTGTCCTATTCGATGGTTAGTTTGAAGCTTCATACCGAAGATTTTTCTACAAAATAATGCGACATCTGGTATTACAAATCGGAACTATCTAAATTCTCGACAATGTGCTATTGGGGCGACATCTGCTTTTAGATGCAATTTTGCTCACTTTGACATCTCAAGATTTATTTTTATTGTAAGATAGAGCGTTTAGATAGATCGATATTTTGCAAAATGTATAAAATAATCAGCACTAAACTCGGAAAGTTAGTTAAATTAAAAAAAAGTAAAAAAAAATTAAAGCTTACAAATTTAATATCCAAATTGTGCTAAATTAAATTATTATACAAACGCAACTTGCCGTGATATTAAGAATTCAATTCGAATTTTGTAGATCGGATAAATAGAACTAGAGTCATTGATAATCCAATGTTTCTAAATCAGCACGCGATCACTTTGACATCTCAATGTGATCGCGTGCAAACTCAACTTGCTGTGATATTAAGAATTCGATTTGAATTTTTTAGATCGGAAAAATAGAACTCGAGTCATTGGCAAACAATGTTTTTAAATTAGCACGCGATCACCTTGACATCTCGTGTGCTATTATATAGCACACAATCACTTTGGCATCTCGATAGCATACACGAATTGATCGATACGTGATGGCGCATAATGCAGACGTTGCTGTGACGTCAAGCATTCAAGACAGAGAGAGAGAGAGAGAGAGAAAGAGATTTGGGTGTTTACATGTATGAATTGTCAATTATACACGGAAGAGCCAAAATATTTTTACCAGAGAGTCTATGCAAATCAACGCAACTGCAGGTGTGAAAGTCATGACAGCGCGTGTGAAAGTCATGAAACGGTATAAATAGCACCTGATAGGCCGCGGATGGCCTAGTGGTCAACTTTCGTGACTACCATGAAGGGACCTCAGGTTCGATACCAGATAGGTACGAACGCTCGAACCACTAAATATCCGCCGTGCATCGGATGGTCACGTGAAGCCTTCGGACCCCGGGTACTGGCCCCCTGTAGTAAATACAGGCGTCTTCTACCTCGCTTCCGTGTCATTTTCCTCTCGGGCACTCTAGCCCAAATCTCCTAGCTTCCTATTTCTAAGGGTTGTTTAAGACCTGGGGTCAGACACTCCCTTCCTAAAATCCTCTACATAAGATCTGAATAACACCTGATACTGAGCTCACAATCAGCGTCATTCTTGTTATTCAGACGGGAAAGGCAGAGGAGTTCAGAGAGTTTGGCAAAGGCCAAATTCCAATGGCCAGAGGGCTGGTTCAGGGCATTTCCGAAAAGTTAAGGCTTCTGGGGTGCTTGAGGTCAGCCGTGGTTAGTACCTTCAAAAAGTGGTCCGAAGAGAGTCAAACCGTGAACCGCCGGCAAGGTGTGGTCAGAACACGGCTCATCAACGCAAGAGGTGTGCGAAGTTTATTTCGTATGGTACGAGACAACAAAAAGGACATTGTGGCGCAACTCGGCGGAAATTTGAACGCTGGTGACGGAAACAACACACAGTACATCGAACCCTGCAAAAAATTAGGGTGCGTGACAGCAAACAGCACCGAGTGCCCATGCTAACCTCGGTCTACTGTCGAATGCGGCTAGAATGGGCACGTGACCATTAAAATTAGACTTTGAATGACTGGAAGAAGTGAAAAGCACCACTTCTTCCAGGATCTTAACTACTAAGAGTTTTTTTTTAATATTTCACTTTAAGATTTTCCAAATTACTTTGATGTTCAGTGTGTATAAAAAAAACTTTCTCTAATTACATAACAAACACGAAAGCAACTTATTTGATTTGATGAGTACATTTTAAGAAAGATAAAGTGCTCTAAAATCCTTTAAATTGAAAATTTGCCTCTATTTTAAGAACGAAAAATAAACTATACATTGAAATCACTTAGGGAAAGCTACCCAATAAACATGGAAGGCATTGATTGATTTGGATACCTTTAAATATGCACATAGCATCGAAACTTTTATGCTGGGAATTGTGATCGTCGTTTCCATTTTTTACTTCAACTTTGTGAAAAAGTTTTACAAATGGTATTTATTTTCTCTAGCACATTGCAAAGTGTTTCTTTTTTCTCCTACTGAAATGGCATTGTTTTCACCGCATTTTTCGTAAGTATCAGACAATATCGGAAATGTCAATTAACACATTAACGAAAAAAAAAAAAAGAGAAAACAGAACCACCAAAAAATGTGACTATTTATTATATTTAGCTTTTTTTTCATAAGGTACGAATCTTGCAAAGTGAAACTTTTATTTCTAAAAAAAACACCCATATCAGTATTAAGAGTGCTTTTGAAATCCCGCCATTAAACTTGATTTGCACCTATGCTGCCGTTGGCTTGAAATCCTTCCGAGTTATAGCGCTACGCCGTTTAAGCTTGAGATCTTCCTATCCAGGAAGGCTGAAGATCAATGCTTCACAATTTTTCGCATAATTTGATTTGCTTATGGGAACACATTTTCATTTAATTTACTACTTTATCTAAAATCGTGCAAGTGTTATAATAAGTGAAACACTGGACATAATGACAAAAATACAGTTAACAGTCATACTCAAAATGGCCGCGCTGTGTAAACCTGCGATGAGACGGCCACCTGCGTGTGACGTCATAAAATTCCTCCCTAGCAGTTCTTAGGCTTTCAATGAGAGACGGTTTTGCCTTTACTGTGTTCATAATTATTTCTTTCAGATTTTGTAGAATGTTATGTTTTGGGGAATCGTGACTATGCTTGTACTGTCCGTCTGCGAGCAGTCTTTATGTCGTACGAGCCTGCAATAATGCTTACAAAGGATTTGGGAATGCATTATGTTTCCATTAGCGACTCAGAGCCGAACCAGCATTAAATCTCAGGTGATTACGGCTGCCTGCAGACAGCAATCAGAAATTCGGAAATGTAATTATTTCCAATAAATGTCTTCCGCAAATCGTCAAGTTCAATAGATTAGAGGAGGATTTAATTTGTCCAAGCTGCGTTGACCATTCCGTCCCACAAATGCGATTTATTTCTCCTTAGAAAGAGCATCCATTAGTAACATCGCTAGGGCATTCCGACCAATAGCGCGAGTAAGTTTGAAAAGCAATAAAGGTTGGCCGTGACGAATGGTTTTCACAAAGAAATGATCTTAATTATTTTTCTCGAAACGTCTCATCACACGTTTTCCTTTCACTAGAGAAATATTGTCAATCATCTCAGGAAGGTAGTCTCAGTTGGGTGATCTCTAAATCCACTCAGTTCCGTCTTCAAAAGTGTGATTGCTTCGTCATTTCTTAGCTTCTTTTGGTAAATATGTTTTTCTCAGGAGCAAAAGCCTGAACTTTTGCCCTTTATATATCCAACCTTCTGGTGATGCTGACCTACGCAAACACTACATTTTTCTATTCTGCCCAATCAGACCTTTAAAAAAAGGAAGCTGAGACAAAACGTTTCTTTGCTGAAGATTACAGTTTTCGTAATTGCATCTCACAGAGGACTTACAACCATGGCAACAGCCACTTAATTGCCTGTCTTGGCACAGACATTGGTTCTATCGAAGTTCCGACTGACTGACTTTTTGCGGAGGTGTGTTTCAGTGTCTATTAGAACGATTTTCAGCTTTGAGTTTCCTTGAAATGCTGTTCATCGTAACGCTGTAAAAGCGATAAGAAAATTTTCCTTTTTCAAAAAGAGCAGAATATCGATTTTTCATAGCATAAGACATAAATCAAAAAATTATCTACTTGAGACTTGTCAGTAAAGTGTGTGTCAATGTCAGATAGAAAAAATTATCGGCTGCCTTTAAACGGAAATACGAGATGTTTTATGTTGCACTGGAGTTTCCGGTATTTTTTTGCGCCTAAACGAACTCGTTCGCTTAAGATTTGGACATGAGATATGATGTCAGTGGCAACAAAAAGATTGAAGACACCACAGTTGGACATTTTGGATTATTCAAACGTTTTTCTTTTAAAACCATTTTGAAGATTTGTAATGACACAAGCGATTATGTTGTTTGTTACCGCTGCTGTAGTAATGTGTTTGAAATGCAGCGCGGAAAGAAAAAATGATGTGGTAGCCACGAAAAATGCATCTCTTGCAGAACACGTGATTTTCACGTAGACTGAAATTCGCGCTACCAAAAACAAGAGACACGACTTCGTAGAGTGAACTAAAATATCTGTGACGTTAAATTAGTCCCCGCCGTCCCGGTGGCACAGTAGTTTAAGCGCTGGCTTCTGACCATTCATCCGAGATGGGTCCGGGTTCAAATCCCGGTGGGCATGGATGTTGTATTTGCCTTACGGCACTGGCTTTTTCTCTTCCCTGGAGCCAGTGGCCCTAAATTAGGGACGGCTGACTGCTTATAGCCCATCGAGATGCTCACTGCGGTCGTTAACCTCCCCAATCCAAAAGAAAATCTCACTTTGATTTCTTCTGATAGCACTAAAAAATTTCTATAAGTTCGTGGGTAAAGAAGGAAACGTAAATAGAACAGTTTTTGTTTACATGTTACTTGCATCCTGTCGACAAAACCGATTTACTCAACAAGAGCTTTTTTTTTTTTTTTGAAAAAAAAATTACTACCCCCTTTTTTTTTTCATCGAGATGCTCATTATGATCGCTAACCCCCCAATTCAAAAAAACATTCTCCTTTGATTTCTTCCGATAGCACTAAAAATGTCTGCATGTTCGTGGGTAAAGAATGAAAGGTAAATAGAACGGTTTTTATTCTCATGATACTTGTATCCTGCTAACCACACCGATTATGCTCAACACGAGCTAATTTCGTTTTTGGGGGTGGGGGTGGGGGAAGAGGAGTTTAGAGACCACCAAGAGAAACTCTTAGAGCTATTAGTAGTCTTCATCACTAATATAGAGCTAATGATTCAAGGTAAGGTGCAGAACAATAGCAGTAAGCCAAACAAACCCCTCATGAATCATCCTGAACTCGAACCCGGTCCCAACTTGGACGACTGACCAGAACCTATTGCTTTGACCAATACGCTACAGGGGCGATGAACAGAAGCTTGTCATTGTCAGCTTGGGTACTGATACAACATACACTTTGTCTCCAACGTATTTTTTTTTTTTTTGATATACACTGCTGGCCACCCAAAATGCCACACCAAAAAGGACACCAGGTAGCAAAGACAGATTTACTGGACACATAACAACAGACACAAAGATGAAACGATTGAGCTTACAGGCCCGTGCGACTTGCGGAACACGCAGACATTAATAGTTCGTGTGGCCCCCATGTCTGGCAATAACTGCCGCTTCACGTCGCGGCATCGAACGAAAGAGGCTTTGGATGTGGGCTTGGGGTATGTCGGTCGAGGCTGCTTCCACACATTACCACAGTTCATCAGGCGTAGCCGCGGGTGGTGCTTTCCGGGCCACTCGGTTGCCCATCAGCGACCAGACGTGTTCGATGGGCGACATATCGGGAGAACAGGTGGACCACGGTAGCAGTGACACCTGATGGGTAGTGAAGAATTATTGCACGATGCGTGCCACGTGCGGGCGCGCATTGTCCTGTTAAGACGTGGCCGCTGGCAGGTCCTGCAGGTAAGGAAGGACTACAGGCTCCAAAACGTTGGAGATGTAGCGGTGGCTGTTGAGTGTACCGGCGATGCGTACCACAGGGGTGCGGGTGTCATATCCAATTGCGCCCCAAACCATAACGCCAGGCGACGGACCGCTATGGCGATGCATAATGCAGGCGTCATACAGTCTCTCTCCGCGGTGCCGCCACACGCGGATCCGACCATCGTGGTTTGCAGGCAGAAGCGGGATTCTTCGGAGAAGACAATGTCGTGTCATTCCGTAGTCCAGGTGGGGCGTTCAACGGCGCATTGCCGCCGCACTCGCCGGTGGTGTAACATCAATGGTAATCGGAGCAATTGGGCGCCCTGCGACAAGTCCCCGCTCCTGCAGACGGCGTCGAACGGTAATTGCTGACACAGGTTGTTGCGCAACACGCCCTAATTCCTGCGCTAACGTTCGTGATGTGGCGGTGTGAGCCGTCAATGCCCGCCGCACAACATGCCGGTCCTCTCGTTTGGCGGTAAGCCGCGGCTGCGGCAATCGCTCACGTCGCCCCGTCCGTCCCTCCTGCACCCACCGAATCCATGCTCGCCTCACTGTGGCTGGATGTCGTCCCACGCGGGCGCCGATGTATCGGTACGATAAACCGCTGTCGCGATAAGCCAGTATTCGTCCTCTGTCAAACTCCGAAACGTGCTGGGATGACTGCCGTATTCTGCGACGAGGCATCAGAAAGCTACCCACACACAGGTCCGGCAGCACAACGCACTTCCATTACTTACACCCCGCCTTCTGTGCACCCGTTCTTATAGTGCTTCTCGGTGGCGTGCCGGGCGCATATGATTTGCATATGCCCTGCAATGCTAATCGGTTGCATGTCCTCTCGCGGGTGACACATGCTGCGAATTTGAGGCCAATCGGATGCTTCTTTCTTGGTGTTGCATTTTGGGTGGCCAGCAGTGTACATTTAAAATTTGTATTGAATATTTTATTAAATATTTCGCTCAATTTGTTTCAAGGTTTAACGACCACCATGAGCAAATCTAAGTGCTATAAACTGTCACCCGTCACTAATTTGGGAGGCCCTGCACGCCGCGCAGCTGAGGTAATCCACGAGAAGGTCCTGACGCGGGTCCGGGCTCAACCGGGCCGCTTTGAACCACACCTATGTTCCATCCGGTACTTGAACTGGAACGTACATCTAGCCAAAGAAACAGTGTTTCTGGAGAATGAGATATACTATGTATTAGGGGCATGCAAAAGTTTCCGCCGCCCCTTTTAACAGGTGTTGTAGGGGTTTAACCGGTCGGTGATCCGTGCAGTCAGTTTGTACATGAAACCAAGCATGGCGGCAGATAAAGTTCATTTGCGGCACTGTTTGTTATTCATGTTTAATTTAGGGAAAAGTGCGAGTGAAGCATACGGTTCAATATGTCAGGCGTATGGCGAAACGGTTATGGGTGAACGGACGTGTCGAGAATGGTTTGCCAGGTTTAAGAAAGGGGATATAAGCTTGGAAGGCAAGCCACGTGCAGGTAGACGGCAGAAATTCGCAGACGAGGAGCTGAAATCGCTGTTGAAAGAGGATGCCACGCAATCGACCACGCAACTGACGAAACGTTTGAAAGTGGCTCAATGGACGGTGGTACGGCGTCTACAGGCCTTGGGGAAGATCCAGAAGATTGGTAAGTGGGTTCCGCATACTTTAACGGAGCGTAAAATTGGTCAACGATTGGGCATCTGCATGTCTTTGCTGAAGAGGTTTCAAGGGAAGAATTTCTTATGGAAGGGTGTCACCGGGGATGAAAAATTGGTCTATTGCGACGACCCCGTACGCAAACGACGCTGGGTCGACCCAGGCCAGCCATCAACATCCACTGCAAAAACAGGATATGCGCGGGGAAAAGGTGATGTTGCGTGTTTGGTGGGAAGTGCATGGAGTGCTGTACTTCAAACTGTTGAAACCGGGCGAAACAATGACTTACCAACGATATAGCGATCAGTTGATGAAACTGAACGCCGCAATCGAGCAAAATCGCCTGTGGACGAATAAAAGACGCCGCCTGGTCATCCTGTTAGACGATAATGCCAGAGCACATGTTGGTGCCACCACGAAATCAACTCTTGAACAGTTACATCGCTAGGTTTTACCGAACCCGGCTTACTCCCCGACATTGCCCCCTCGGACTTTCATCTGTTTTGCTCTATGCAACATTCTCTAGCCCAACAGCGGTTCACCACAGTTCCAGAGGTGTAAAATTTGGTCACTGCGTTCTTCAGCTCAAAACCCGAGTCCTTCTATCCCATGGGCATTCATTTGTTGCCTCAAAAATGGCAAAACGTCATTGATGCTAACGGCCAATATTTCGTTGAATAAATGTGCACTGGTTTCCTAATAGTTCCCTGTCTCCTTTCTCGTTAAAACGGCGGAAACCTTTGCATACCCCTAATATTATACGAAGTATATTCCATTTTAACTTCCACTTTTAGTTTCCTTCCCTATGTACATTTTGAGTTCTTTCTCTTCAAAGTATGCAGCAGTTTCTTCAAGAACGACATGTAAGTATTGGCCAACAAACAGTGCAGATCTATGTGGTTCAAATTGAAGAAACTAGTCAAGGCGAATTCTCCATGTTGCGAAGCTGATTTTGTAATTGCTATTCTGGAATGTTGGAAAGAGTTTGATAGTGACTATTGTTTTTCATTAGTGACATCTATGCCTCAAAGGATCCAGACTGTCATCAAAGCTCCTTGAAGAGTTAGAAACTATTGAAGTGGATAAATACCATATCCCATATGGACTGATTTCATAATTTTTTCCTCTGATGTCGGAGAATCTAGAATTACTTCCCACACATGTTGTTATACTTCATTATGTATTTTAGTCAGATATTGAACGTTCATTTATATGAGTCCTGCTGTCGGTAGCTCAGATGTGCAGCTTTCATTAAACTATGTTTTCGTTTCCCGTTCTTCCTTTGTGTCATTTCTGCATACTCCCTACTATGCCATTCCACGTTCATGTAGCAGTGATTCCATAATCTTTGCCAGGTGTTGCACATTAGATGAAGTTACATTAGTAGTGAGACACTTTGAGCTTCACGTCACAAAGATTTTGTTTGATGGTACTGTATAAGTCATTTGAAGAGTAATCTTGTTGTGCTTCAGGAACCAATGAAGACAATTTAGTAAAGACTACTCTCCTGCCCATTAGAGAGCCTACCTAATATTCCTCATTGCATAATTAAGGAATTTGTGTTAATTATCCGGAACATAGCGTCATGAAGCTTCAGTGTTACAAGTATCACAGATGTACGGTAAGTAATGTTTTAAAGGTGTAAACCTCCAAGCACATAGAATAGCTATAAATATACAGTATATACCAATTTAAAAATATTATAATTACATTAATATAAATGTAATTATAATGTAGCGGGTTCTCATTAATTGTTTTTCCCAATGAACAATCGGAAAAGAAGATAATATTGCGTGTTTCAAATCTAAATTTACGCGTCTAGGAATATTACCCTAAAAAGACTGAAAAATTTAAGAAAAATTTGTTCGTAATTTACTCTATCAGATACAAAGAGAATTCACAAGAAGCACGTTTAGGAACTGATTAAACTACTAAATGCAAACAAACATTTGGGCCACATGGATAAAATATACAGGGTGTCCCATAAAGGTGTAACTAATTTCAAATAATCATGACAGTTTTAATATAAATGATCGCAATACACAACTTGAGTTATTTGACAGAATAAATCATGAAGTTTTATAGACATTCGAGATGGGCACTATTTGTCACCCGAACATTGGCTAAACGGTACTCCAGTTCCAACCATGTTCGTTCGAGAATGTCCGTATTAATATATACACTATCTACTAACAAGTAATTGGATACCTGTGATAGCAAAGGAAAACGAAGTTTATTCACCTTCAATAGTTGGTGGAGCCTCCACGAGCGGCGATTACAGCTGCGACCCTACGGGGCATACTCTCAACCAGGCGTTGTACGACGGCTAGCGGTATTTTCTTCCACTCGGCTTGGAAAACACAGGTCAGTTCCTTCACCGATTTCGGACAGTGGGGGCACCCCTTAAGTCGACACTCCAACTCGTTCCAGAGGTGCTCGATAGGGTTAAGTTCCGGGCTCTGGGCAGGCCAGTCCATTCCATTAACCCCATTGTCACCATACCAAGCCATGCTGGACCTCGCAACATGACAGGTGGCATTGTCATCCTGAAAGTAACATGGGTCTACCCCGTAAAACTGCCACAACGTAGGAGGAAGCGCATGGTCATCCAAAACGGTGCAGTAGGTCTCGGCGTTGAGTCTACCAGGAATTGCGACCAAGGGTCCCATGCCATACCAGGAGAAACACCCCCATAGCATAATTCCACCGCCGCCGAACTTCACAGTTGGCACAATACATTCCGGCAGGAGGCGTTCTCCAGGCAGACGCCAAACCCAGACCCTGCCATCCGAACGGTAGCGGGTAAACCTTGATTCGTTACTCCAGAGAACCTGTTTCCACTGTTCAACCGTCCACTGTCGATGTTCTTTGCACCACATTAGTCGAGCAGCGCTATTGGACTTAGTGATCAAAGGCTTGTGGGCGGCAGCACGTCCATGATAACCGAGCAGATGGGCTTCCTTACGGATGGTATTCATCGAACGAACACTCCCGGATGTCTGATGAAACTCCTCGCGTATGTGGCTCATCGATTTGGTGTGGTTCTTCCGAATTTCTCTGGCCAGCACTCGTCGGTCTCTAACTTCCAGTTTTGTGGGTCTGCCGGCTAACGTGGTGGGAGCAAATGGTCGTCCAAGATATCCCGGTAACGTTGACCTGTGAGGGACGATCTCCTATTTCAGTCCATGTAAACATTCCGACTGTCACCTCGAGGTGACAGTCGGGGCACATTCCGACTGTCACCTCTCATCTTCTACTTGCCAATCACGTAGGCCACTGTCGATTTTGGGTACTTCAACTAGCTAGATATGTCACGTATGGATCGGAAATTTCTGTGATACCCGACGATTACACCTTTCTCAAAATCAGAGAGCTCCGAACTGCGTGGCATCTTGCATGCAACTGGTTGCGTTGTTGTTTCCCACACGATATTTAACGGCGGCAGCCGTGACGTGTATCAGAACCGCAGATATAGTCGATTGCAGGGTTGTCCAATTATTTGTTGGTAGATAGTGTATATATATATATATATATATATATATATATATATATATACTAAAGAGCAAAAAGCCGAAAACATAAGAAAAACTTTAGAATTTAAAACGAAAGTTGCAAAATAACCTGAAGATCAAAACGCGCAACGCAGCAGTTATGAAAATTCAGAATTCACATTCTATTAAGAAGAGACCGAAGCTAAACAATTTTTTGACTCATACCAAGTACAACATAGAAAAGGTTATGTATTTACCGGTGTGAGTAAAAAGAAAAAAAATAAAACAACTGAATGTAGAAAGTGTCGAGAATACTGAGCCTTGGCTTTATCAAGGACCAGCAAAAACTGCATTTTCTCACTTCCACAAAGACCTATTTGGAAATGGGTTTCTGCAAAGTCATAGATGCAAGTAATAAGCCCACCAAAAAATTTTTTTAAAATATATATATATGTCATGACCTCCGCAGAGTTGTATGACCAAGCTTTAGTTAACAATTTAGCTTGCATCCATAACTTTCCTGGCCCGACCCATGCTCTTCATCTGTTACTATTAAACAGAAAAAAGAAGATTAAAAAAAATCTCAAGTTGTAAGAGTGACATATTAAATCAGAAATAAGGTTCAGCAATAACAAATTGCCAAGTCCGCCTGAGAGAGAATTTAAACCTGAATAGCAATACAAAAATATTACAAATTCTTAACATTGCAATTAAAAAAAAGAAATATTAATTTTTTAAAGCACAGATTCTTGAAAGAAAACTGGATTATAAAAAACCCCTACTCCACAACTTCTGACAACACAAAAACGAGAATAAAATAAAGACAATTAACTAAAGAAATGCTTTGTGAAGGTTATATGACATAAACAATTAGTTGCAATATGTACAAAGTATTTCAGAAGTGCTTGAAGTGCATAATTAAGTAGTTATTAAGAACTGAACTACATTGAAAACACAGCGCAAATTACAAGAACAATGAAACGGCCGGCTGCTTGGCCTTAGTTCCCTAAAAACGCGCAAAGTAACCAAGAAAAGAAAGAGTTAAAATCCGCAAAAAAGTTAATAGACTTGCCAGTGCCTAAATGCTTAAAGCAAAAAAAAAAAAGAAAAAAAGTACAAGAAGTTCAAACATTGAACTTGGAAAACCTAAAACCCAAAGACAATGAAGAGAGCTTACCTCTTATGCAACTTAACTTCCTCCACACTTGAGGAAACATGGCCGACCTTTTAACCCAAACTTCCAAACACCCCTGCCACTCCCTAGTCGCTGCGGGGCAGTGTGGGTGGGGCTGAAGGCCTCCACACACTGAAAAATCCTACTCGCGGAGATTTTAACCAGAGAAAAAAATATAATTAAGATTGTGGACCTGTATGATCAGAAAGAGCAGAATTAACTCTCCAGAATACATGAGAAATATTATGAAATACACAAGTACTGTATTTAATAATCTTTGCATGTATTTAATCACCTTAGTGAGCTTCTGTAGACTATTCAGAATTTTATTAATTTTAATGTTAGTTTTACTATTTTTAGTATAGCTATTCAAGTGAGTGAATAACTAGTTTTATTTTATATTTATTTTTATTTTCTTTTATAAACAGATTTTTAAGCTTTTTTTTTTTTGTGATTTTGTCTATATTATTTATTTTTTTATTTTTAATAGGACCTTCTTATCCATAGCACTATGGTTCCTTTTTGTAGTCAATATGCATCCTGTAGCCAACTTCCAAAAGGCTTTCATTGGTCAGAATCATATTATTAACTGTGTAGAAAATTAAAGCAGATCTGCCACCCTTACTCTATCATTAAGAATAATTTTTCTTAAAGTTCTTTTGATGAAAGAAGTAGGAATTATTTCTGATTTATTATGTCACTCTTACAACTTGAGTTTTCTATAATCTTCTTCTTTCTGTTTAATAGTAACAGATGAAGAGCATGGGTCGGGCCAAGAAAGTTATGGATGCAAGCTAAATTGTTAACTAAAGCTTGGTCATACAACTCTGCGGAGGTCATGACATATATATATATATATTTTAAAAAATTTTTGGTGGGCTTATTACTTGCATCTATGACTTTGCAGAAACCCCATTTCCAAATAGGTCTTTGTGGAAGTGAGAAAATGCAGAGTTTCTGCTGGTCCTTGATAAAGCCAAGGCTTAGTATTCTCGACACTTTCTACATTCAGTTGTTTTATTTTTTTCTCTTTTCACTCACACCGGTAAATACATAACCTTTTCTATGTTGTACTTGGTATGAATCAAAAAAATTGTTTGCTTCGGTCTCTTCTTAATAGAATATATATATATATATATATATATATATATATATATATATATATATATATATATATATATATATATATATATTCGATGGAGGGGCGTCAGAGCTTCGAACACCTTTCTCGATGGCATCCCAGATGTGCTCGATGGGATTGAGGTCAGGGGACCTAGCCGGCCAAGGAAGCGAAGTCATGTCGGTGGAATGTTCATCCCACCATTCGGATACAATTCGGGAGCGATGGAACGGTGCATTGTCTTGTTCCAGGATGAGGTCCCCAGTGAGATGTTGAAGTTGAAAACGCACAAACGGGAGCAATTGGTCGTCCAGGATATCCCGGTAACGTTGACCTGTGAGGGACAGTCTCCCATTTCAGTCCATGTAAACAGTCCCCAGACAAGAAAGCCACCCCCACCGGCATGGGAGAGCATACCCTGCTGGCAAGAAAGATCCATCGTTTCATGTGATTTGCGCCGTACTCGTATCCTGCCATCCGCATGTACCAACGTGAATCTCGACTCATTAGTCCAGGCAACATTTTTCCACATGTCTAGGGTCCAGTGGCGATGTTCCCGCGCCCATGCTAATCTTTGTACCCTGTGATGTGCGGTCAGCAGCGGTACCCTCGTGGAACGATGGCTTCTGTACCCCATAGCGAGGAGATGGTTCGGGATGGTGTGGCTGCTTACACGTTTTTGTGTACCAGCGTTAAATTGCCGAGTGATTTCTTGCACTGTGGCCCGTATATCCGCTGTTACAATGCGAGCTAGCCGACGATGACCCCGCTCATCCACACGCTGTTGTCCACGGCAGTTGGCCCTTGCAGGGATGGTTTTACCGGATTCGATGTACTCACGGTGCACCCGTGACACAGTGGCTCGTGAAAATCCCAGTGCCTGCGCGACTTCTGAGATGGAGTGACATGTTTGTCGGGCCCCGACAATTTGACAACGATCAAATGCGCTTAGATCCTTCGCCTTACCCATACTGTGTCCGACTCTTATTGATTCCCGTCGCATCACTCCTTATATTGTCGGATCCCTGCATACGTGATGTCGTTTTCGTTTACAGGGCCGCCCACAGCGCCACATTTACATAACGCCAGCTGTATCTAATTCAATTGCTCTTCCGTGTATATGTCTGAACGGTATTGCAGTCCCAACCATGTTCGTTCGAGAATGTCCGTATTAACTTTCTGCAGTGCGTGTGTAATCCTCCTCTTTACGTCAGCAATGTCTGTAACAGGGGTGCTGTAAACCTCACCCTTGATGAATTCCCATAAAAAAAGTCACAACGTGGGGGTTATGCAATGAGAGCACCACACCCAATGCATCGATTGGGAAATTTAGTATCCAGAGACCTCCACCCAATAAAATCCCAATGAGGTGGCGCTCCATCTTGTTGGAAAATGACCGGAGTTGCAAGTTCATCCAACTGGGGATTCACAAACTGCTCAATCATGTCCAGGTAATTATCAGCTCTCACGGTCGCTTCCTGAAAGAGAAAGGGTCCAATAACACGGTCAACCATTTTGTCACAACAAACATTCACTTTTGGACTAGCATGTTCATGTTCCATTGTGCAATGCTGGTGTTCAGTTTCCCAAATTCTAACATTCTGTTTATTAACCTTTCCAGAAACATGGAAAGTGCACTCGCCCGAGAAACAGATTTGTCTCAGGAAAGATTCAGCACCTGCAATGTTCTTCAGCATCTCTTCAGCAAACTGTTTACGTTTCACGTGATCATCTGGGGTTATGTGATAGGTTATCTGCAGTTTATACAGGTGCATTTTTAATCTCTGACGTAACAGTCTGTGCACTGACGACTTGGGGATGGCCAACTGCCGTGCTCCTTGTCTGATTGACGTTCGAGAGCTACGAGTGAATGCTTATCTCACAACCTCCAACCTCCTCTTTTTCTTGTAAGAACACTACCAGTTTCCTTGAATGACGTTTTTTTTTTTTTTTTTTTTTTTTTTGATTGATTGGATGATTAACGACCACCATGAGCAACTCAAATGAGCTATAAGCAGTCGCCCGTTCCTAATTTAGGGTCACTGATTCCAGGGAAGGAAGAGAGCCAGTGCCGTAAGACAAACACAACATCCATGCCTCACCGGAATTCGAACGAATGATCAAAGGTCATCGCTTAGACCACTGCGCCACCTGGGCGGTCCTTGAATGACGTGTACCACTTTCTGACGCTGTTACGTGTGGGCTATTTGCTCTAATATTTTGTTCTGAAATTCCACTGAATCCGCGTTTCGGATCGTGTTTCAATAAACCACTCCCCAATCTGTGCTTTCGTCGAGGGTCCATTAGGTACACTTCTAGGAAACTTAATGGCAGTCCTTACCACCTGCAACAAACAGAATGCTTATATTAGTTTTGTATTCAAAGTTATCATCATTTGAAATTGGTTACAGCTTTTTTGCGACACCCTGTATATTCGCACCACGTAGTGGTAAAAACTATCGAATGCAAAATGAACGTTTAGCGTTTTAAAGTTCTCTTTTGAAGTATAGATACAATGCAAATCAAAAACATATAAAATAATGTTGTCGGGGACCTGTTCTAATGGGGATCAGTCTCATGCGCATGCGCCCTCATATATTTCAAGTATTTGTTTTCCCCATTAGAAGTAAGAACACATCATTTGTATTTGCCACCTTCTCTGCGCTCGTCCCGTTTTAAAAATCTTTTGTTCGTTTGTTTGTTTGATTGTTATAACGACGACCATGTCTTTCCATGCATTTTCCGCATTTCGTGATGCAACATATCTCCCCTAAGTGGGGTAAAAATTCGGTTTTATTATTAAAAACGTTTTGATTTCACAGCATAAAATTTAATAAAATAGACAAACTATTGAGATATCTTGAGCTTACCGGGTTTTAGACTTTGTCAAAAGACGCATTTATTACACTCGAGCACTTCATGTCATCTTTCTTGAGTCTGACTCGCCTTTTACGAAACGAAGAAGTGCATTTTCATTTTGATCAAAGAAAGGAGGTCTGTAGCCTTTTACTCAGAGTGAGCTGTCATTTATCATTGGATAAAATATATTTTTCGTTACATTTTATGAAAGGAGCCCTAATATTTCACTAGAATCTAGCCTTCCTTTGCTATCAGAAAACAGCACATATTTTGTTCCATTCGAAGACCGGAAGCCCTTCGTCTTTTCTTAAGATTGAATTATCCGATACGTAGAGAAAAACAGTCTTTCTCTCCTTCCCAAGTGAGAAGAAAGAAGCTTTTTTCTCTTCAACCTCAGGTTACAGTAACTTAACACATAGGGTGAAAAATATCGTAAGGTGATGTTACTTGGAAGCAGCAGTAAGCAAATTTTAGGTTTCCAGGAATTAAATTATTCTTGGAAAGAATTCAAGAAGTTTATCGAAATAAAAGAAAATCTATCATAGAAAGATAGAGGCAAGAATATGGATATCTACAGAAGAGAGATTGAGATCATTTTCGAAGGAAAGAATTTCCCAAGACGCATTTGGTGTTATTCATTCCATTTATGTTATTTCGTGGTGACTCATTCGTTACAAAAGGCAACGTCGTCTCTTTATCCTTTAAAAATATATTCCTTAAACAAATATGATTCTAAAGAATCGAAATTCAGAACGCGGAAAAAGATGACAGAAATGGAACTTCAACAACACTAAGAACCCCACGTGACAAAGAAAGCCTTTTTGATGAATGACACCCGAAAATGTCAGGTATTAAAGGCATGAAACGCATCATGAAATTGACGACATCAAAAGGCCATTTGTTCTCGAAAAGTGAAAGTCGTAAAAGACGCTTTCAACATCTCACTTATTCACCGTATAAGATGAGTTGCTGTGTCAGAAAAACGTTTTTCTCTTCTTGCAATGAAGGACATGCATTGTAGCTCACTGCAAAAAACAGAAGTGGTTTCTGGAGAACTTTTCCAAAAATTTGTCGCGAGATACTTTAAAGCGAATGAAATTCCGTGCCGAGAGTTTTAAACATATGCTCACATAGGTCAAAGGACCAGATGTTTTCTAAACAACAGGAGTTAACACTGAAAATAAAGAATGCTCGAAAGAGTTTAGCGTTTGTGAATTTCATAAACTTACATGTTGCAAAATTATTTTCATTCGCCTTCCTTGTTTCGCCAGAGTTTTGGAATACTGCAGTAAGTATGTATGTTTTCTAAGAAAAGTGTAAACATGATAACAACACTGTAAAGGAATATCCCTGGGAAGCATCAGATGGAAAACACATCAACATCATTATTTGAAACAAAGGAAAAGTAATTTCAATATAAAAGCCGAAATTCAGGAAAAGAAAATCATGGGGAAGAAATAGGCCACTGAACAAGTAAGGAAAACATATTGCAGTGAAACCTCCGGATAACAGTCACTCCTCTGACCGGAAAAAAGTGCCCTTTTTTGGGAGGTGGCCGTAGTTCGAAGGTTTAACCTAAGTTTACATTGCTAGTCCGAAATTAAAAAAAATTGCTATTATAGAAAGATACAGGCAAGAATATGGATATTTATAGAAGAAGGCTATCGCTAGTCCGTTGCGTTTGTACAAAAGCAGAATAAATATACGAAGCTTATGTACTATAACGTAGAAGTCTTGTCGTACTTCTACGTTATTTTAAAAACATAACCATAAGATTAAATTGTTCCTAAATTAAACCTTAACGGCCAGACGAAACGTATAAACAACAGAAGTCAAACTTACGGAAAAGATTCTTCATTCAAGGTTTTCTCCAACACATCGTAACATAACATAGCACTTCGCATTAAACGCTCCACACACCTCCACACAGCTCCTCAACACAACGCTCCACAAGCAACAGTTTACTTGTAGTTTTTATCTCTCGTTCTTATCAAATCAGGCATACGTCACGTTCATTCAACTTCAATTATGTTGCCAACAGTATTCGTTTGAGAGAAAAGATATCACGTTAAGTGTTAAACATAACTGAGAATAAACTCAAGATTTACATAGGAAAAGAAACTAAAAAGGAAAGTTAATTTAGAATGTACGTCATAGTACAAAGAAAAAGGGTTGCAATGGTTTCCTCAAATGCTGGATAAAATTCAATATCATAATTAAATGAATAAATTATGGTGTATGGGATTTTACACATGCATTGCCTTACACCTGGTTATAAACAGCCCTTAGGAACAATAAATCAGAAAATTTGAGTTATAAGGAACGAAAAAAAAAAGAAAAATGTTACAAAGTAGTGTGCAACTGAGCCGTTAGCTGGCTACGTTCAGGAAGGCAGCAACAAAACTCATAAGGACAAGACCAAGAGATACCGCCTCCAAGGGGCAACATTCCAGGCCCCAGAAACCAACCCCCGGAGTCTATGAGGAGACTGAAACATACACTATCTACCAACAAGTAATTGGACACCTGTGATAGCAAAGAAAAACGAAGTTTATTCACCTTCAATAGTTGGTGGAGCTCCACGAGCGGCGATTACAGCTGCGACCCTCCTGGGCATACTCTCAACCAGGCGTTGTACGACGGCTAGCGGTATTTTCTTCCACTCGGCTTGGAGAAGACAGGTCAGTTTCTTCACCGATTTCGGACGGGTGGGGCACCCCTTAAGTCGACGCTCCAACTCGTCCCACAGGTGTTCGATTGGGTTAAGGTCAGGACTCTGCGCAGGCCAGTTCATTCTATTAACCCCATCGTCACCATACCAAGCCATGGTGGTACTCGTAACATGACAGGTGGCATTGTAATCCTGAAAGTAACATGGGTCCACCCCGTAAAACGGCTACAACGTAGGAAGCGGATGGTCTTCCAAAATGGTGCAGTAGGTTTTGGCGTTGAGTCTACCAGGAATTGCGACCAAGGGTCCCGTGCCATACCAAGAGAAACACCCACATAGCATAATTCCACCGCCGCCGAACTTCACAGTTGGCACAATACATTCCGGCAGGAGGCGTTCTGCAGGCAGGCGCCAAACCCAGACCCTGCAATCCGAACGGTAGAGGGTGAACCTTGATTTGTCGCTCCAGAGAACCTGTTTCCACTGTTCAACGGTCCACTGTCGACGTTTTGCACCACGTTAGCCGAGCAGCGCTATTGGACTTGGTGATCAAAGACTTGTGGGCGGCAGCACGTCCATGATAACCGAGCAGATGGGCTTCCTTACGGATGATATTCATCGAAAGAACACTTCCGGATGTCTGTTGAAACTCCTCGCGGATGTGGCCCATCGATTTGGTGAGGTTCTTCCGAATTTTTCTGGCCAGCACTCGTCGGTCTCTAACTCCCAGTTTCGTGAGTCGGCCGGGTCGGGGCACATTTCGACAGTCACCTCTCATCTTCCACTTGCCAATCACGTAGGCCACTGTCGATTTCGGATACTTCAACTCGCTGGATATGTCACGTATGGATTGGACATTTCTGTGATATCCAACGATTACACCTTTCTCGAAATCAGAGAGCTCCGAACTGCGTGGCATCTTGCATGCGACTGGTTGCGCTGTTGTTTCCCACACGATATTTAACGGCGGCGGCCGTGACGTGTATCAGGACCACAGATATTGTCGATTGCAGGGGTGTCCAATTACTAGTTGGTAGATAGTGTACATGGGAGCTGGAGCTGGTTTCACGCAAAACTAAACTTGATACTGCTTCCAAGGGTAAACATACCAGGCCCCAGGAACCACCCTCCGGAGTCACTGAGAAGACTGAAACATACATGGGAGCTGGAGCTGGCTTCACGCAAAACTAAACTTGAACTCCTTTCTTTTCACTTAAGCACACCATTGTACTTGTCTTAAATTAATGCATCTTGACAGAGGCGCAGATCCTTTAGAAATGTTCTTTTCTTATTCCTCTTGCTGAAGTTCCGAAGAAATTATGTAAAATTCTAGGGAACAAGGTCTCCGTTACAGCTGTTAAAGAGTTTTGGTTGTTCGGAGATTATGGTTAGTGTTAATCCTACGGCAGTTGTTCTGTACCATTCAAAACTTGCCGTTCCTCGGAGACTACCATTGTTCGGAGGTATCCGTTTCACTGCATGTATAAAAAGAAAAATCCAGTTTCTACAAACTCTTACTCTTCACTGGCCGTACAAAGTAAAGAAAATGTTCATAGTGTCAGACAATAATAAAACTAATCTACTGAAATGTTATTTATTAAAAGTTATTTGAGGTATTTTTGGCGCATTTCGCTCATATTTGAGGTACAGATTTCCGTCATTTATGGATGTGAGATATTTCTTTAGATGCCAGCATATCTTGAGATAACGTTTTCTTTCTGCCCAAATGCACAAATTCATTAAACATCAAATTCACAAAATCTATTGGTGTTATAACACTTGTGACGTACCTGCCAGCAGGACGCACACGACATAAAGGCAGATAGGAATCAGAATAAATCCCGGCGTAGACCAAAAATGACGGAGAAATTTACTTCGTTATAATGGCGCCCGAACTATCCGGATGACCCGGCCGTTCAAAATCTCGCATTGGTGAGATGTTATTTCCACACCGCGAGACAGGAAAAATCAGAGAATTCCATCTCCAGCGCTTCGAAAAATAAAAATGTGTGATGTTGCATTCTACACACCAGATTGACTGGGAGTTCTCAAGTGCACGTTCTACAGTGGATGGCTGCCTGCAACGATTCATGGTCACGGCTGACCCGTGGGCCATGCCCCCGCCCTCTTTCGGGGGGGAGATGTGACGTACCTGCCAGCAGGACGCACACGACATAAAGGCAGATAGGAATCAGAATAAATCCCGGCGTAGACCAAAAATGACGGAGAAATTTACTTCGTTATACACTTTTTATATCCCTGCCGTAAATTACAAAGAGAAGTTTGTTGACTGCATGGTACAGTATTTCTAATTTTCTAAAGCCACCAGATGAGACCTACGTAGCAGTATCAGGAGACAATATAATATTTTAATACTTTGATTTTGCGTGCAAGTCTTTTTTTGTTAAACAGCCACTTAGAGGCTAAGCTCTTGAAGAATAATCTAACTACCAGAGTTCATTCGACCGGGAAACTGTTTATACATATAAGCCTTCAATTTGTACTTTATTCTTTTTCTACTTATCGCCTTACAGCTTGTAGGCACAAATTCATGATAACACAAACATCGAATCCAATACGGTAAGACGGCAGTTTAACACCTATTCGACGTACAAATCGTCTTTGATTCTCGTAATATCATAGATAATTGGCAATCCTAACTGAAACACCATATCATCGTATTTGCACACCCACCTTTTTACACTGGGTGTGACTTTTTGTTTTCCTTGACTCACTGTCAGCCGTTGCCAAAAGACATGAAGAAACTTTTAAATTTTGATGTGCCGATCCAGAACGAAACATAATTTATGTAGCAACAGAAACTCAAAAAGAAAGGATAATCTACAGTAGATATATGCAGGGTGCACAGGAAAGTCCCTGTAGCCTGAAATAACTTGCGAACGGAGAGAGGTACAGTTATGCAAGCGAGATAACGGTATAGTAAAGCGACTACACCCGATCGAATGCAACAAATAGCAGCACCCTTAGTGACGAAATGCGAAAGAGATAGACCAAAATTTCCAACTACAAAGTTGTAGAGCATCAATTAATTAGCATAAAACGACATTTTTTTCACACGGATAAGAAAAATTGTCCCCTGAATACCCTAAAATGTCCGAAATCGATGCGCGACGATTCGAATCTGCATATTCACATTTCGCAAATGTAGCCGTATGCAAATGCAGATTGTGACGTTGTATTGTACCTACGATATAAAAACCAGTAGCAGAATGTACCCTGATCAGAAGTGTAGGTATATGTACGCTGTGTGAGACTGCCGAGCTTCACTTACTCCTAATATTGCGAAATGGTGCTAATTTACGGCGAATGCCAAAGAAACGCTCCGCTAGCTGCACGGGAATATGCCGTTCGTTTTCCAGCTGGGCCACATCCAAGTGCGGTTACCATCGCAAGTGTAGTGAGACGGCTGAGGGAGACAGGAAGCACTAAAAGTCGTTCTCGTTCTGGCAGACCAGTGGATGCAGGTATGCATATAATGGCAGTAGATATTTTGGCATATGCACTAGCCCATCCACAAAGTAGTACAAGAGATATCAGCAGGGCGAGTGGCTTAACACGGGACCGTGTATGGCAAATACTGCATGCTCAAGGTGCACATCCCTATCGTGTCACTCCGCAGCAAGAAATGTTACCAAGGGATAATGAGCGTCGATTTGATTGGTGCAACTGGGCGTTGATTAATGTTGAAGGTGACTCAGACTTTTTATCCAACATTCTTCGGTCAGACGAGGCAGTGTTCCACCGTTACTTTCACGAATACAAATGTGTATCGTGGGCAATGGCGAACTCTTCGAACGTACTCGACATTGACTTTTTATCGCTGTGCGCCAGTTTGGATTTTTTGTTTTTGTTTTGTCTGACGTCATCAAACTGTATTGACATAAGTACGCATTTATGCAATAAATTGTGTGTATTTGCTCATACCTATGCCTGTTCCCTTCAAACGTTCACACAAAGGGTCGCGCATCAATTTCGGGCATTTTAGGGTATTCAGGCGACAATGTTTCTTATCCGTGTGAAACAAATGTCGTTTTGTACTCAATAATTGATGCTCTACAACCTTGTAGTTGGAAATTTTGCTCTATCTCTTTTGGTTTTCGATTTGTAATGGCTAACTTCCGATTTCGCCACTAGGGGCGCTGCTATCGGTTGCATTCGATCGGGCGTAGCCGCTTTACTGTACCGTTATCTCACTTGCGTAACTGTACCTCTCTCCGTTCGCAAGTTATTTCAGGCTAAAGGAACTTTCCTATGCGCCCCGTATATATGTCAAAATCGTTCACCCGTTCTTGTACAGTATCGGACCGCCCCGGGTGAGAAGTGATCTGTCACGCTGACTTATGACCATTCGCCCCACAGTGGCAAAGGTTCGAATCCCTGACGACTGATATTTTGATGATGCTGGTTCTAGTCCTTACTTGGAACCAGTGACCTCAAATTAGAGACGGGTGACTTTTATAGCCCAATGAGTAGCTTCTAGTGGCCGTTAAACTCTGAAACAAAACAAACAGGAACAAAAAAAATTGTGAGTGTAACCTGAACATCTATGTACATACGTTTCGTGGGCTTAAAGGTTTTTGTTTTGCACTAACAGAGAAAAAGTCAATAAATCATTTCCAAATATAAGGGGGAAATCAAAAAACTTTGGCGTTGAGTTTCATGTTATGCAAACGAAAAATGAGTTTTTGATACTCTTTTTAGGTTACTTCCGCAGTTACTGCTGCTAAGCATCTAGTCCCTTATTTCTGTGTCCACGTCTGAGATTTAACGAAATACCTATGGAATCTCCCAGCTACTGGCATTTATCAGTAAATGCCCTCTGCGAACAATTTCTCCCCGCGACACTTCGCTTAATCATTGGCGTTGGAAAGAAATTTCCATCGAGCCCCACATTTATCAATTCAAATGTTTATTCGCGGTCCACACACATGAAAAGCAACTGTTTCTAGTGAATGATGTAATAAAAATAATCAATTATGTACTTACCGTAGGACAAGAAAATTTCCTACGAGTGTAATCGAAATCATAAGAAATCGTAAAATGTTTTCACCGTGGAAAGAAGTTTTTCTAAAAACTGCTACCTTATAAGAAATCAAGTCTTAGCATATCAGCAAAGAAAAAATTGAACTGGCAAATTTTACTTTCGTCTTTAATAGTTTACCAACCACATTTTCATGAGAAGCAATAAATACTACGTGAAGTCACTCATGCTTCATTTAGAGTTGTTACAACTACGAGACAGAGAATCAAGTAGAGACGAAAAACAAGTAAAATACATTTTCAGAGGTAAGCGACCACGGTGAACAAATAAAATTGTAACTGAAGCTTTCCTAATTTAAGGCCACTGGTTCCAGGGAAGGGAAACAGCCAGCGTCAACGGACAAACATACCACCCATGGCTCATATGGGACTTGAAAGCGAACCTATCTCGGTGGAATGGTCAGAATCCAGCGTCTCAAACTACTCGGCCACCAGGGCGGAGCCCAGATCTTACGCAAATCTTAAGTTCATGAACCTCTCCTTCACTATTAGTACCAGATGCAATATCTACCTCATTCTCTCTCTCTCTCTCTCTCTCACTCAGTTACTCTTTCACTCTGTCTCCGTTTCTCTATCACTCTCTCCCTCCCAGTCTGTCCTCACTTTTTCTCTTTGTGTCACCCTCTCTTTCACTCACTCACTCTCTATCTATATATCTCCCTATCCGAGTCTCGCACTCTCTCTCTCACCCTCTTTTTCATTCACTCTCTCTCTCTCTCTCTCTCTCTCTCTCTCTCTCTCTCTCTCTCTCTCTCTCTCTCTCTCTCTCTCTCTTTCTCTCTCACTGATTCAGTAACTCTCTCACTCTGCCTCCGTTTCTCTATCACTCTCTCCCTCCCAGTCTGTCTCTCACTTTCTCTCATTTTGTTTCTCTCTCTCGCTCTCTCTCTCTCTCTCTCTCTCTCTCTCTCTCTATATATATATATATATATATATATCCCTGTCTGAGTCTCTCACTCTATCTGCTTCCACACTTTCTTTTATTTTCTCTCTAGCTCTCTCATACTGTCTCTAACTCTCTTTCATTCTTTCTCTCTTTCTGTCTTTCACCCTCACTCTCTCTAACTTCTCTACTTTCTTTCACTGTCTCTATATCTATTCTCTCTCTCTAACTTCTCTATTTTCTTTCACTGTTTCTCTGTATTTAACCCTCTCTCGCTAAACTCTAATTTCTCTCACTCTCTGTCTCTCTATCTCTTTCTATTTCTCTCTAATTTCTCTATTTTCTCTCACTGTCTCTCTGTATTCCCCTTTCTCTCGCTAACCTCTACTTTTTCTCTGTCTCTATTTTTCTCCCTTCTCTATTTTCCCTCACTGTATCTCTCTATCTACTTCTCTCTCTCTCTCTCTCTCTCTCTCTCTCTCTCTCTCTCTCTCTCTCTCTCTCTCTAATCACTTTAACTCTCTTTCACTTTCTCTCTCTCTCTCTCTCGCTCTCTCTACTGATTGCGAGATAGAAAACAACGTTTCACATTCTAACTGTTCATGATATTTTGACATGATATTTATGGATTTTCATTCCAAGCTCCTTCCGTTACACAGTAATTTATTTGAAATATTCAGTCCACATGTTTATATTTCGAAAATTTAAAACATTCATATATATACACTGACGGAAAAAAAATCCCAACACCACGACAAAATAGTTGTAGAGGAATGAAATGGCGGCAATACATTTGTATAGGTAACATATTTAATCGATTAAGGTTTCAAGATCACAGCTTAATGTAAGCGCGAGAAGAGCCATTTTAAATGTGAAATGCTGGTACATTAATAACCGGTGTAACCGCCTGAATGTTGAATGCAAGCACGCAAACGTTCATGCATTGTGTCGTACAGGTGCTGGATGTCAGTTTGTGGGATGGAGTTCCATGCCTGTTGCACTTGGTCGGTCAATACAGGGACGGATAATGCTGGTTGGGGGTGACGCTGGAGTTGTCGTCCAATAAGGTCCCATACCTGCTCGATTGGTGAAAGATCTGGTGATCTAGCAGGCCACGGCAACATGTCGAAACTCTGTAGAGCATGTTGGGTTAAAACAGCGGTATGCGGGCGAGCGTTATCCTGTTGGAAAACACCCCCTGGAATGCTGTTCATGAATGGGAGCACAACAGGTTGAATTACCAGACCGACGTACAACTGTGCCGTTAGGGTGCGTGGGATAACCACTAGAGTGCTCCTGCTGTCATAGGAAATTGCCCCCCAGACCATAACTCCAGGTGTAGGTCCAGTGTGTCTCGGCCGCCGACAGGTTGGTTGCAGGCGCTCACCTGGCCTCCTTCTAACCAACACACGGCCATCACTGGCACCCATGCAGATCCGGCTTTCATCAGAAAACACAACAGATCTCCACTCTGTTCTCCAATGAGCTCTAGCTTGACACCACTGACGTCGCAAACGGCAGTGGTTTGGAGTAAGTGGAATGCACGCTACAGATCATCTGGCTCGGAGCTGTCCTTCAAGTAACCGATTTGTAACAGTTCCTTGTGTCACTGTGGTGGCAACTGCAGCTCGAATTGCTGCCGCAGACGCGGTACGATGCGCCACAGCGGTCTTCCCTCTCAGTAGTGCCACGTGGCCTGCCGGAACCCGGTCTTTGTGAGTCAGTACCTTTCCTTGACCACCGCTGCCAACAATCATGCACAGTGGCTACATTTCCTGCCAAGTCGTTCTGCGATATTGCGGAAAGAAAATCCACCTTCTCGTAGCCCTATTACACGACCTTGTTCAAACTCCGTGAGCTGTTGATAATGGCTTCTTCATCTTTTTAAAGGTATTCTTGACTAACATCAACACCCTACGTCGAATCTCAACGATAACTAACGCTCATGAACGTTACAGCGCGTATTTACAGCAAACCTGCTTTGCATGTTCCGAGGGGTGCTACTAGCGCCACACGTATGGGCCTAGCGCGAAATTTGCATAGACGTCATATTACAGATGCACTCTCACCGCCTACCAACTGTCGTTTATCTAACACAACCCCTTCTTGGTGTTTGGATTTTTTTCCGTCAGTGTAGATATATTATACCTGTAGTCTGTGTTAGCTAATTATTATACTTTGTCTTTTCAGGAGGGGGCTCTCTTGCCAACTCTCGACTGACGTTAAGCTCCAGAGACACTCCCATTTCAGTGAAATCTGCCTCGTTGGATCTGGTAGACGAGAGCATCCAAGTTGACCTCTCGGCCGACACCATCACTTACGATTCGGACGATGAGATGGTGAAAAGGAGAGTCAGCATCCTGCGAAACAAGAAAGGACATCCCATTTACTCCAGGGAGGATATCAGAGAGCAATACTGCATCACTAAGAAAGAAGTAGAAGTTCTAGAGAGAGCCAAATCCATCAAACTCTTCGGATGCCTTAGAGATCCTCACGAGAGCTCCCCTTGCACCAAGAATAATATCCTTTTTTCTTGTATTAATAAGAAGAGGTCAAGTAACGACGAAAATGAATACGTCCAAAGCACAGAACAAACCAGGGACCACCAATGGAGATCTTCATATGACAGGAGCGCGTCGACCTACGAAAAGGCAAAAGAACATGAAGAAAGAACTGCCATACTGGAAGGAGGTCAGGAGAGCGGGGATGATGAGTACGTTCTTTCAGGTTTCCGCAAAAGACCAAAATCGTTTTATCGCACAGACTCCAAATCTAGACTTCAGTGGTTTGATTCTGAACCGTCGGAACATTCCAGTGAACTCGTGGTTGGAGGCATGCGGCGGAGAAAGCTTGAGAGCTCTGCCAGCCTTGGAAGCACCAGCCAGCAAAGCTTTGATAGCGATAGAGAGTTATCCAGAAACGTGCAGAGACCCTCACAGCTTAGCTTTGGTGATAGAGAGGAGCCTGTTCATTATTTTCAGCCGAGCAGAAGTGTTGATGAGCTCAATGACTCTGCAACTGCTTCTCGGAGAAGGGAAGGGCCTGTAACTACCAGGATTGCAAAAACTCCGGACATTTTACTAGATGATAGGAGGCAAAAGCACGTGAGTTTTGACAACCACTCGTTAATCCGCAGCAACACCATCGGTGGTGGACTTGAGGACGTTGATTCCGGGCCTGCGGCTACATCTACACCACTCAATACACAGAGGAGAACTTTTTCACCTCCTGCGAGGAACCGATCTCAGGAGAGGCTCCTCGACAGGAGTGTTAGACCTTTGTATGACTATGGTGACTATTCGACAGCAACGATCAAGTCATCAGACGTCAGCATAGGGTCTTCTAACTATAGAGGTTCTCTTCAGTACAGACCCCGTCGTGCGCTCATGAAAACGCAAGCAACACAGACAGAGCTCACATTCAAAACGAAGCATTTACTACCAGCTTACTTGACTCTATCGCCTAGGGCAGCAACATCGCAATACCACCGTGCGAAAACCACCAGACATCGAAGTTCGTCTCGTCTTATCAAAAGCCAGTCAGCGTACGGGGCGCTTGGAAGTGAAGAAAGCGATGAAGATGTTATGGAGGTTGATCTCGTCGGTAAGCGTCACAGGCTGTTAAGATCGTCAACTGCAAGAGCATCAATAAGAAGACAGAAAGCAGTAGGCTCTTCACAAGAAGAAATAATGGTGTCTTTCAAGCCTGCGGCTTCTCCACCAAAAGTACCAAAGGAAGTTCTCATAGGAGAAAGACCTCTTCCGCGCCCTGTAGAAAAAGAGAGAAAGACAGGTGCTATACCTTACAGTAAAACACAAGACTCACAAGGCGCATCAGATAAGGTACAGGCTGTAGAAATTATGGTCAAAACGTACAGAGGTAAGAACGTTTCGCCCCGCAGTGAATCAGCACCACTAACGTCAAAAGGAGATGATGCAGAGAGGAGCGTTTCAATCAGAGAGGAAGATAATATATTAACACAATCAGTTAAAGTTAGCGTTGACTCTACTTCTCAGCTGGTGTCTTCCTTCGAAGCCGAAGAAGTCATATCCAACGAAAAAGCACATAAACAATATGATAAGCCCTCACCTGAAGATAGTTCTGAAATTTCTGGAGAGAGGAGCCCCTCGGGAAGACTCATACGATTCAAAGCTGAGCCTGAAACGATGGAAAGTTCCTCCGCGAAGTCCAGCAGCGGGGATTCAACTCAACAAGGGAGCAAACAGATGTGGACAGCTGCAACGTCTCTTCCAGGGTCACAGGATACCTCTAATCACAGTGACGAATCACCAACTATGACTACAGAAGACGGTCTGTTCTCCGAAGCGCTTTTGGCACAAGAAACAACAGAAAGGAGGAAAAAAGAATACTTAGAAAATTATCAACAAGCCAATGCCAAATCCCAAGCCCTGTTCGACAATCTTACTTCACCTGATAGTGAATCTTCCAGCAGTGTTTTCACTGAAAGAGAGACATCTAGGAGCGAGGTATTTCTTTCTGATTTATTGTTTAATTATTGTTTAAAACGAACCAAACTGTTGCTATGTGTATGTAGGGTATTAACTTTGGTTATCTTCTTGTTTTTAAATTTTGGTTTATCACTTCAAATACAGTATATTTGGTGTACAAATAAGTTTTAAAGCGTTTTTTGTGTGATGTATACCGCAAATTTACATATCCGACAGTCCCTCGCGTTGTTGTTATGTGACCCTAACTGGTCCAGAGTACAAAATGTGACACAGAAGTTTGCCCAACAGTCACACGCACTTGCACATCGGTAAGTGAAAGATGGCAAGCGATAATGCATTTATTCGACACTGCATTCGTTACGAACTTCCTCAGGGAAAAAGTACTGCAAAAGCATGTGCATCGATCTGTTCTATTTTGGTGGAGAATATTGTATCGAAAAGCACGAGTGAGTTTTGGTTTAGACGGTTTAAAGCCGGTGATTTTGATATCAGCGATCAAGAACCTAGCGGCACCCAGCAGAAGATTGCACATGAGGAACTGCAATCATAGCTGGATGAAGATCCGTCTCAAACGCAAAACGAACTAGCTGAACAACTGGGGATAACTCAACAAACCATTTCCAATCGTTTACGCGCAATGGGAAAGATTCAGAAAGAAGGAAAATGGATGCCACGTGAGCTGAGCCAGAGGAACAAGGATGAGCGTGTCATGAAGTGTTTGAATCTGTTGAATAAACAACACAGAAAGTCTTTCCTGTGGAAAATCGTTACGGTTGATTAAAAGTGGATATAGTACGACAATCCAAAATGCAAAAAACACTGGGTAGACCCCGGTGAAGGAACGACTTCGGCAGCGAAACGCAATATTCACTCCAAGAAAGTTCTGCTGTGCATCTGGTGGGATACGAAGGGTGTGCTCTATTATGAACTATTGGAACAGGTTCAAATTGTTACTGCTTATCGCTACGAGCAACAATTGCTGCGATTGATCCAGGAAATCTGTCGGAAACGTCCATTCACAGGCAAAGAATTGCTTCCCGAGAAATTACTGCATGACAACGCTAGGCCGCATGTCGCGAAATCGGCCAAGGAAACGTTATTGACGCTTGGCTGGGAAAGTTTTGTAGAATCCGACGTATAGTCCCAACATAGCTATCATTTGATCCGATCGACGCAACATGATTTGTCTGCTGTACGGTTCCGGACATGTGACGAATGCAAAACTGGATTGACGACTTCATCGCGTCACACGACGAAGTATTCTTCATGGCTGGAATCCGTCAGCAGCCCGACCGATGGCGGAAGGTGATAGATAATGACAGTGCATATTTTGTTTAGTAAAGATATTGTTGTTTTCTCTCAAATTACATGTTACTTTGTCTTAAAACGCTTTGAAACTTATTTATACACGTAATTGTTAAGCTTATGAACATATGACATATACTCTAATATAACTTTCATTTTTAGTTGTCTTTCTTCTCTATGTAAATTTTGAGTTCATTGTATTTTAGTGTTTCAACCTTAACGTTGCGGTATTTTCTCACTCAATATTATATCAAATTATATTTTATCAAAATGATGCTTGTCTAATTACATTAATGAAAAGGAAGAACATGTGGTGATAGCTACAAATGTTAGTTTTTTAGATAGTTCAGCAATAAAATACCAAATTCATTACAGTTCTTACTTCGCTAATTTTACTACGTGCCATCAGGTAAACTCTTACAGCGATCATGTAAGCTTTGGTCAGTTCTACAGCTCCTAACTCTGCGCTTAACCTCACAGTTCTGTCATGCACGGCGATGAAATGGAAAGCAATTACTTACAATTTTCACATTCTGTGGTAACTCACTGAGAGTGCCTTTCGGTCCCACGCGCGCTCACGCACGCACGCACGCACTCACTCCTATGGAGGCTTACTCTGTCGTACGTCCTTTATTTTGTAAATTCCCAAGCAGGACACTTTCAGAGATCACACAGTACTTTGCTCAATAGACGAACTCACCCAACCTGCATGGCCCTGATTTCGCAGGTAAAGACACGGGTTCTTGCGCCGTCGATAACACACAGGCATCTCAATCTCTCAGTGGCGGCGATGAGGGTAAAGAGATATAATCTGATCCTGACCAGAAGAACTGCTACACTTGACATTCTGAGAATCTTGGTTGGGGATCTGGGTTTGAATTGATGCGATGTTTTCAGGCCAAAACCTTTGAACAAGTCTGTTAGATTGTGTTTTTTACGCTTTCCAACCTTTGGTTGTAGAAGCGTATATGCTCCAGCTTTGTCCGTCCGTCTGTCTGTCCGCACACGACGTAATAATTGTTCGATTTCGATGAAATTTTAATATATGGTAGAGGACCATCTGCGGACAAACCCTATTGAAAATGGGCGAAACGGAGTCAAAGGTCAGGACATAGGAGCGGGATGCATTCCATTGCCCTTATGCGTCATAACTTGCGTAAAAATATTCCGATTTTCATGAAATTTCAGTATGTAGTAGGAGACTATCTGGGGACGAACCCTATTGGAATTGGGCGAAATGGGGTCAAAGGTCAGAACATAGGAGATTGATCCATTTCATTGCTTTTATGCGCCATAACATGCGTTAAAATGGTTCGATTTAAATGAAATTGTAGTAGGTGGTAGGGAACCACCTGGAAAGGAGCCCCATTGAAAATGGGTGGAATGGGATCAAATGTCAGTACATAGGAGCGGGATGCATTCCGTTGCCCTTATGCGTCATGACTTGCGTAAGCATAGTGTCGATTTCGTGAAATTTCTCCATGTGGTAGGGGACTACTGGGGACGAACCCTGTTGAAAATGGGCGAAATGGGGTCAAAGGTCAGCATATAGGGGCGGGATCTATTCCATCGCCTTATGCGTTATAACTTACGTAAAAATGGTTCGATTGAGACAAAACTTTATCATGTTGTTCCGGAAGTATACTTTACCGATTATTTGAATAGCATCGAAATGGGGTCAAAGGTTAAGGTACAGAAGCGAGATTTATTCTACATCCATTATCCTCATAACTTGAGTTATGATTTCTGCTATGTTGGAAAGCGCATCATAATCAATGCATTGAATGATCTTACACTGTTAAAAATTTTCTGATAGGTTGCACCAAAAATTGGCGCTACTGGAGCTGCACCAATTTTCGAGAAAAGATACACCGTTGTGTGGTGCAAACAAAGCACAATAAGTATACATGGTGCAACCTTGCACCATGTTATAATACAAGGTTGCATCCCATTATGGTGCGAGGTTTCACAATGTTATCGGGCTTTGTTTGCACCACACAACAGTGCATCTTTTCTCGGAAAGTGGTGCAACTAGTGCAGCACCACTTTTTGGTGCACCCTACCACCAAATTTTTAACAGTGTACTAACTTGTTGTCGTTTTGGCTTTGTGATTGGTTTCTAGGTTGTTAACCTCTTGCATGGATTGCAGAATTCTTCGCCTGGCATTAATAAAACTGGAAAATATTAACACTTATACAGCAACTTTTCAAATAGGCTAATACATCATTCTTTGCTCACAAAAACTCTTTGCACATCTACTCGTATGAACTAAAAAAATTTAATAGGAATACATAATATGAAAAGAAAAATGACCATTCAAAAGAGTGGAGTTTCTCCGCTCTGTCTCTCTCTCTCTCTCTTCCTTCGCAATTTGACAGAGACGCGGAGCTTTGGAAATACAGACTCTGTATGGCGGTAACCGCCAGCGAAACTCCTTTATCAGCGTAAGTACGACGCGGCTGTCAAGTCCATTGTACTGATACTTCTTGCAGTTACTTTTCTCTATGTCTCATCTCTAAACAAACAATTGTTCGATTTTCTCTCCTCTCTCGCCATTTTGGCTTCCGCATAGCGGATTACCAATCCCACAGCCTCGGGACTTTCTTCAGCTACAGTGACCCGATTCACTCCGCAGCCAGGATGCAACAAAGTTTCTCTTCGTTTCCTATTCTCCTTCAGTATTGTTGGCACTGGGTTTTGTCATCAGAGCTGAGTTCGTCGCAAATTACGGCGCAAACTGCAAACGTCTCTGTCTGCGTTTTCTTTCCACCAAAACTGGGACCTATCGTACCAGTCTCTTTTCCGAAGCCTGTGGATGGGAGTGTATGACAAGTATATGATTTTGTTTTCAACGGAGAAAATTCCTCTATCGACCCACGGGCAATGGCTCACGACATTTTCATGACCCTGTTTTGTTCTCCTGTGCCTCTCTCCCGCTATTCCCGCCACGCTCTCTTGATGACCCAATTGGATTTAAAACGAAAAGGTATTAAGCCCTCCACCTTCCAGCCAATCACCTATCCCTGTTGCTCTGATTGACTCTTACTACCCCTTTAAAATTATTCACAAATTCCCCTAACTCTTTGCAGATATTCATATAGTCAAAAGATACACAACTCTAAGTACGACGCGGCTGTCAAGTCCTTTGCAATGTTGCGGCGAGATACATCTTTATACTGATACTTCTCACAGTTACTTTTCTCTAAGTCTCATCTCCAAACAAACAATTGTTCTATTTTCCTCTCGGCTAATTTTATATTTAGGGAGAAGTCTCGCAACACTATTCACTTCACGAGTTAGTTTATGAAAATTATAAACTGAAGAACAGAGAAATTATCTCTTTTCTCTTTATCGGTTTTATTAAATAATATGTGCACATTAAGGTGGACGTCAAGTAATTTTGCTTCTTGTACTTCCAATGGAAAAACTTCTGTACACATTTTATTCGCAATTAATGCGTTTCCAAGGATGAAAATTTGAACATCGATTAAAATAACTTCATATCATAACTTGGAATACTTAATATGTTTTAAAACATAACGATAATTATATTAAAAATCAATAACTTTTCCTTTGGTGGTGTTGAAATCAGAAAAAAGATGGCGCGACATGTACTTTGATGACGTCAGTAGACAGACAAATGTTGGATTGCATAATTATGGTTATGTTTTAGAAAGTATTAAGTATTGCAAGTTATAAAATAAAGCTATTTTAATCGATGTTCAAACTTTCATCCTTGGGAACGCAATAATTGTGAAGAAAATGTGTACAGAAGTTTTCCCATTGAAAGTATAGGAAGCAAAATTACTTAAGGTCCACCTTAAGGTAAAAATATTCAGTGGAGACGAAGTAACATAGAGGTATTTCGAGATTTTCGTTGTCATCTTAGTATTTCTGCATTTCATATCCTTTAATATTTTCCATCATTTGAAAAAAAAACTTAAACTTACATTGACAGATTTCACAGTGCTGACTGCTTTTTATCAACACCAAATGGAGAACAGGACTTTTGGCCGAGTGGTCGAGGTGCTGTATTCTGACCATTCGTACGTGGTGGACCCGGGTTCGATCCCCGAATGGGTAGTGTATTTGTTCGATTATTCTGGCTCTGTCCTAGAGCCACTGGTCCTAAATTAAGGAAAGGCAACTGTCTATAGCTTTTTAAGTTGTCATGGTGGTTAGTTAAACTCTTCTAATATTTTTTAACATAAGATTTTTCATAACTAATCAGAACTTCTCTACATAAAACATTAGTTTTTTATTTGTTTATTTAACATTGAAACCTTCTGAACTCTTAGCTTTTTATTGCTCTTACCTTCTGATCTACAGACATTTTCAAAAGTTTAAGACCACCTGTTGGTATTAGGAGATTTCTGCCGATTGCGTCAGCTACTGTCTGTATTACTCACCTTCTTATCGGTGTTGCATCATCCTACAGCGGCAGCTGCTGATAGAGTTGAGGAACGCTTGCGAGCGTATGTTTGCTACTGATTTTCGTGCTGAGAGGTTTTGTTTAAATTTTCTATATAGCGAAAAATGGGCAAAAACATCTTTAAGTGTTACTCAGAGGGCACAAATAGTGACTTTATAACATGAAGGATATTCCGAACGTGACATAAGCAGAAAAGTGAATGTCAGCAAGACTGATATTCATAATACGATTATGAAATATCGAGATATAGGTCAATTTAGCGACCGATAGAGAAGTGGACGTCCAAGGAAAACAACTCCACGTGATGACAATAACCATAAAGCGAATAGTTATCTGTTTTTCGACAAGTTCGTGCAAGAAAACCAAGGCCTTTCTATATTCAAAATGGTCCGATATTCGTATCAGCACTGTTTCCTGACGTCTTAGCAAAGATTTTTGGATTAAAGTCTTACAAACCTGCGCGTAAACCTGGAGTAACCTCTGTCGCGGAAAAGAAGACATTCCAGTTTGCGAAGCGTCGTCAATCGTGGACTGCTGAAAATTGGAGCCAAGTTCTTTTTTCCCGATGAATCAACTGTGCTACAAATTTTAATCACGTGAAGCACATGATGGTGCTCCATGCCACAGATGAAAGACAGTAAAGGACTACCTGCAGAGGAAAAACATAACTGTGCTTGACTGGCCCGGTAATAGTCCCGACCTTTGCTCCATCGAAAATTTGTAGACCATTTTAAAAGACAAGGTAGCAGAAAAAAATAGCCATCAAATTCCCAAACTCTGTTTGACGCGATAAAGTACGTGCGGTGCAAAGACATTTCAAGTGACTACTGCAAATCTCTCATTGAGAGTATGTCACATCGTATCTATCCGTTATAAAAAATACAAAGTTGGTCACACAAAGTACTGATTTCGTCTTTTTGTACTAAAGAATGTAAGTATTCATCTGTGGTGTCATTTTTTCAAATATCTCTGACTAGTAATTAGTTGTTTCTTTGAAAATCTTAATTTTCAATAAATTGACAGGTGATCCCAAACTTTTGCAAATGACTGTACTTGCAATAATCTATTTTGTAGTTTCTTCAAAAGAATAAACCACAAATGAGAAGAAAAATAAGCTCAACGATTTGCTGAATGGAAGTACTAATGTTATTTCCAAGGTGTTTTTGTTCTATCGTCTCATTTAAGCGCGTTATCAATATTGTATGGCAGTAGCAATAACAGCGGGATATACTCATAATTTCGTATTTTTGTAATTAAATGAATCTCTCAACGAGATTCGTAAGGTAAAACTCTTCTTTAGGCCACAGACCTCGAAGATATGTTTTAGTAGGGAATAGAGAATAGAGAAGCAGTTTATCATTTCCATCTAAAGCAATTTTTCACTAAAGTTATAAACTTCTAAAAGCAGGTCATTGATCACACAAGAGAAATCTGAAAAAGATGAAAATGAAAGCACAACATTCGTCAAAGAAATATTGCCTGTTCTGACCCTCCTGTGAAGTTGGCAATCAGTTTTTGCTCCACTTTCTGTGAATTTAATCGTTTCAACGAAGGCATCGTTTCTGAAGAAATGCATTGTGCCCACGATTTTTCATATAATAATTCACCTTCTTGTCGCGCATTCTCACTTCTTCTCTTACTATGTTTCATTCTCACTCTTTATATTTTGCATCTCTCCTTTTATTTGTCACCTACTCCATATATTCCATTTGTCACCAAATCTCTCTCTTTCTCATTCTCTCTCTTCGCTGTATCTCTCCATCTCTGCACATTTCATTCCGCTCACCTGTCTGTGTTCCCTTTTTGAGTATTTTCGAATTTCTCCTTATCTCCATGCACTCTCTCTCTCTCTCTCTCTCTCTCCTCTCTCTAGCTCCATATCTCTCTTTTACTCTCTCTCTCTGTAGCTCTATATCTCTCTCTCTCTCTCTCTCTCTCTCTCTCTCTCTCTCTCTCTCTCTCTCTCGCTCGCTCTCTAGCTACATATCTCTATTGTACTCTCTCTCCCTGTAGCTCCATATCTCTCTTTTACTCTCTCTCTCTCTCTCTCTCTCTCTCTCTCTTTCTCCCTGTAGCTCCATATCTCTCTTTTACTCTCTCTCTAGCTCCATATCTCTCTTTTATTCTCTAGCTCCATATCTCTCTTTTATTCTCTAGCTCCATATCTCTCTCTCTCTCTCTCTCTCTCTTTTACTCTCTCTAGCTCCATATCTCTCTTTTACTCTCTCTCTCTCTCTCTAGCTCGATATCCCTCTTTTACTCTCTCTCTCTAGCTCCATATCTCTTTTCTACTCTGTCCCTCTCTAGCTCCATATCTCTCTTTTACTCTTCTCTAGCTCCATATCTCTCTTTCTACTCTGTCCCTCTCTAGCTCCATATCTCTCTTTTATTCTCTAGCTCCATATCTCTCTTTTACTCTCTCTAGCTCCATATCTCTCTTTTACTCTCTCTCTCTCTCTCTCTAGCTCGATATCCCTCTTTTACTCTCTCTCTCTAGCTCCATATCTCTCTTTTACTCTCTCTCCCCAGTACAATTTCTCTCTACTGATAGGCTTTTCTTTCTCTCTGACCCCATAATTTTCTTTGAGCCTTTCTCCTTATCCCCACAGCACACTTCCTTTCTACTTACAGGCCTTTCTTTCTGTCTGGCCCTATAATTTTCTTTGAGTCTTGCTCTTTATATCCACATTTCTCTTTTATTTTGCACTAGTGTGCAAAACTTAAAGACGAAGTGGAAAAAGTAAAATAACGCCATAAATAGCAGCAGCACCCAAACACAAATTAACTCAGTACTGTGTCTGGAAACAGGAGCAACAGCACATGAGTATCACGTGTGGTGTGCATGATTTGAGAACAAAATGCCCTAACGCAGTCCAATGGCATCAGTTGAACGGAAGTCAGCGGACGGTGTGCATAAGTGTTACAGATGTTCGATTATGTTTGTTGTGTGCTACAGACAAAGAAGTGGCCCGTCGAGAACACCTTGATGATTTTACTCGTGGGCGAATAATTGGGAGGCTCGAGGAGGGGACTATTGTGATGAGTGTGGCCCAACAGTTCAGTATCGTCCATAGCATCATATCGCGTACCTGGTCGTCCTTAAGGATTGCATGTACAGTTGTGCGAAAGACCGGTAGTGATGGTCTACCAAAAACCACTACCCAGTGAAGACCGCTATTTGCTCCTACAGACCAACAGGGATTGACAGCAAGTAACCTTGCAAAACTGAACATGAGCACAGAACGCACAATATCATGACTTACAGTGACAGGCGACTACATAATGGCAGCCTGCTTGCTCGATGACTGTACGCTGTGTTCCATTAACAACTGCGCACCGGAGATATCGTTTACAGTGGTCCTGAGAACATAAGGACTAGAGAGCAGAACAGTGGGGTACGGTACTCATTTTCGATTAGAGCAGATTTAGTCTCTCTAGCGATTCTGGACGTCAGCTAATATGGCGTATCGCAGGCAGTCGGTATCGCCCCGAAAACATCAATGAAAGGGATAGATAAGGAGACCGTGATGTTCTCGTATGGGAAGGCATTCTGATCGATGAATGTACGGAGCTCCAGATATTAGAAAAATCTACAGCAACCTGTGCGCGCAATTGTAATGAGCTAATCCTTCCCCATATTTATGGGTTCGGAGGTGCAATTTGCCTACAGTTCGTGTCAATGGAGCCAACGCACACCGGAAACTGTACAACAGCTGAAGACTGCGCTGGCGAAACAATGGGCGATTTTACGGCAAGATCTCGTCAACTACCTAGTGTGAAATATGGATAGAGGGTGAAAATCATGCATGGACGTTAGGGGTGATCATATCCCCAACTGCGGACCTCCTCTTTTCTTCGTACCGTGTTTGGCCGTGATGCAACTGTATCATGGCACCCAGTGCTATGTAGCCAAATTTGAATTAAGTTCCACTATATCCTTTAGTATCTGCAGTTGTGTCAGTGTTGTTTCCGTCCTTTTTTGGTAAGTATTGGAGTTCCTATGGTTTCAATTTCACATATCCGACGCTACAAGTCAAAACCTGGCTTGTCCTTAAGTTTTTACATGTGTGACGCTACAAGTCAAAACCTGGCTTGCCCTTAAGTTTTCTACACCAGTGTATACCCAAACCGCTCCTTTTCTGTATATCAATAACGTATTTTACTTTTTCTTTTAATCTTCTCATTTATTTTCTATATCTCCCTTTCTTTCTTCTCTTTCTACATCTATATCACCTTTTATCTCTTTCTCATTCTCTTTTTTCTTTCCAAATCGATATCTACCTTTGTCACAGTTCCTCTCTCACTGCATCTACTGTACATATTTCTTTATCACTTTCTCATTCACTTTTTTCTCTACATATCTATACATATGTTTGTCGCATTGTCAAAATTCCTCGCTTTTCTCTCTGAACCGTATATCTCTCTTTGTTTCTCTCTCTCTCTCTCTCTCTCTCTCTCTCTCTCTCTCTCTCTCTCTCTCTTTCTCTCCATATCTATATACACTGACGGAAAAAAAAATCCCAACACCATGAAAAAACAGTTTTAGAGGAATGAAATGGCGACAATACATTTGTATAGGTAACATATTTAATCGATTAAGGTTTCAAGATCACAGCTTAAAGTAAGCGCGAGAAGAGCCATTTTAAATGTGAAATACTGGTACATCAATAACCGGTGTAACCGCCTGAATGTTGAATGCAAGCACGCAAACGTTCATGCATTGTGTCGTACAGGTGCTGGATGTCAGTTTGTGGGATGGAGTTCCATGCCTGTTGCACTTGGTCGGTCAATACAGGGACGGTTAATGCTGGTTGGGGGTTACGCTGGAGTTGTCGTCCAGTGATTTCCCATACGTGCTCGATTGGTGAAAGATCTGGTGATCTAGCAGGCCACGGCAACATGTCGAAACTCTGTAGAGCATGTTGGGTTACAACAGCGGTATGCGGGCGAGCGTTATCCTGTTGGAAAACACCCCTGGAATGCTGTTCATGAATGGCAGCACAACAGGTTGAATCACCAGACCGACGTACAACTATGCCGTTAGGGTGCGTGGGATAACCACTAGAGTGCTCCTGCTGTCATAGGAAATTTCTCCGAAGACCATAACTCCAGGTGTATGTCCAGTGTGTCTCGGCCGCAGAATGGCTGGTTGCAGCCGCTCACCTGGCCTCCTTCTAACCAACACACGGCCATCACTGGCACTCGTGCAGAACCGGCTTTCATCACAAAACACAACAGATCTCCACTCCGTCCTCCAATGAGCTCTAGCTTGACACCACTGACGTCGCAAACGGCAGTGGTTTGGAGTAAGTGGAATGCACGCTACAGGGCGTCTGGCTCGGAGCTGTCCTTCAAGTAACCGATTTGTAACAGTTCTTCGTTGTGTCACTGTGGTGGCAACTGCAGCTCGAATTGCTGCCGCAGACGTGGTACGATGCGCCACAGCCATACGCCGTACACGGCAGTCTTCCCTCTCAGTAGTGCCACGTAGCCGGCCGGAACCCGGTCTTCTTGAGGCAATACCTTCCCTTGACCACCGCTGCCAACAATCATGCACAGTGGCTACATTCTTGCCAAGTCGTTCTGCGATATTGCGGAAAGAAAATCCACCTTCTCGTAGCCCTATTACACGACCTCGTTCAAACTCCGTGAGCTGTTGAAAATGGCCTCTTCGTCTTCCTAAAGGCATTTTTCACTAACATCAGCACCCTACGTTGAATCTGAACGATAACTAACGCTCACGAACGTTACAGCGCGTATTTACAGCAAACCTGTTTTGCATGTTCGGAGGGGCGCTACTAGCGCCACACGTATGCGCCGAGCGCGAAATTTGCATAGACATCATCTTACAGATGAACTCTCACCGCCTACCAACTGTCATTTATCTAACACAACGCCTTCTTGGTGTTGGGATTCCGTCAGTGTATATATATATCTTTGTCGCACTGTCAAAATTCCTCGCTTTTTTTCTGAACTCTATATCTCTCTGTCTCTTTCGCTTTCTCTGTCTCTCTCTCTCTCTCTCTCTCTCTCTCTCTCTCTCTCTCTCTCTCTCTCTCTCTCTCTCTCACTCACACTTTCTGTCCATATCTATATCTATCTTTGTCATACGATCAAAATTCCTCGCTTTTCTCTCTGAACTATGAATATCTCTTTGTCTCTCTCTGTCTATCTCTCTCTCTCTCTCTCTCGCTGCCTTTCTCTCTTTCATTCTCTATATTTCTCCCTTTTTCTGACTTCCTTTATATTCGTGTCTTTCTTTCTTCGTCGCCGCTTTACTTCATCTTCTTCTCTATCTTCAGTATTCATTTTGTTGGAATAGTTTCGGTTTTTTTATCATTATCGTAAAACTATTATATGAAACTTCCTACATAGGCACTCAAGGTTTTTGAAGCATTGGCACTCAGTGCTCATTCTTCAATTTTTAACGAGTCCTTCCGCATATTTTGAAAACTACTACACGTATCACCAGAAAGGTTTCTTCAATAGTGAACACTACAATACTTTATAATTCAGTTGCGTCTCCTTCGCCACCAAATTAGGGTAAGAGGTAAAATTCTTCTGCTTCTTTCGTATTTTCGGTGTTGTTCTTCATGCTTGGCATCCTTCTCATTAGAATCGATCACCTGATGATCTTGTGGCGTATTCCTCACACCGAGAGCACACTTCATAATGCAACGCAGAGCCTTAGCGAAGCTCAGGTGGTGGAACACTATTCTTTTATTTGTTCCGTTCCTTCTTTTCCCAAATCAATGATCTCCTCATCTTGGTGTTGTTGTTTTTTTTATCTGTCCAAAATGAATCCCCGTTGTCTTAGATGCAGGCAACCTTAGATCATCATACTTTTGCATAACTCGATGAATGTAACGAAGGCATTGATTTTTGTCATGATTCTACCATTTCTTTGAACACTGACATAGTTTCGGAGTTCTGATAATTGTGCAGCATGATTTCGTGCAAGATTCGATCGAATCAGATAAATATGAAACGATATCATTTATTGGTAAAATTTTTCCAACCACTAAAGAATGCTATAAGTCTGCTTTCCTAGAAGATATTTGGTAAGAAATGTCAGACTCATAGCTGCATTCATTTTGCCTGTCCATCTAAAAATTCCCTTTGCGCCGTATAGCGTCAAATGATTTTTCCCACATTCTCACATTTCCATGACGTACAGTTTTCGCACTCGCAGTGTAAACGTAATTTCATGTTTGTTCCGATAATAGCACTGCTAAAAGTCGTACTGAAAATTCCTTTTTCATTCTATCGTTGAAATGATGAGAGTATATTCTCTGTACTTTTTCGTTGCGCGATTCGCAGATTCAACACTAGGTGACCAAAATACCATCTCTTGAAGTTGACTTAATATGAATTTGCATCTGTCTATCCCCTCTTCTAAAAATTAGGTTAAAATAACTTATTTTTGTATCCGGCAGCTTTAATCACGACCAAACATTTTCACTCATGTTTCAGCCATTTCTGATGTAAAACGTTTCTGTTAGATGCCGTAAACTTATTTGATTGTTCCAGAGATATTTCAATTTTTAGGGATCCGTTTAAAGAAAATAATCTTTAACATCAACTGCAGCTTCCTGTATGATCGGTGCAATCAACGAATCATTAAATATTCAAGACTAACATTTTTCCACACAGGGTGTTAGGATTTCGATTTCAAAAGTTTCATTTGAAGAATTTCTTTTGAACCTTAAAGAAAAAACTTGAAAACCTTTATCATGCTGCGTCTGAGGTTCATAAGATTATGCCCAAGAATACAGTAAGCATGAATTTCGTTTTACACGAATGTTCAAAACATTTAGTATCTCCTGTCATTATTTTCCACATTCAATCAGTCGTATGCAGCTATTTCTTTTGTTTTTCTGACCATGTGCTAACCTTCGGCTAATACTTCTTATTCCTGTATTATGTACATAATCAGAATTGTAGCTTGGATTTTGGGTGCTTACAGCCACACATTAAAAATGCGCCTTAATGTGAAAATTTATGAATTTAAAACGCAATTATAATAAAATAACAACAAAACTTTAACTATGAAAAATAACTCGTACAAGAATTGTAATCACATGACATACTCCATTACAATTTTAATGTACATTATATAAACAAATAGCCGTCTAACATACAGGGGTTCATTAAAATAATTGAAGCACCAACTGCGCGTTGAATACACGCAATGCGCCGTGTGCAAATCACAGAAAGAACGTAACCCGCGAGATGAGGTATACCAGATGTCTCAAAAAAGAATGAAACATCTCTTCAACGGTGAATCACAGATACATACACAGTCGTATCAGAATAATATGACCACCCCTGAAATCACAGTGTACCAACCCAGGCGCATCACAGACTGCACGTGACAAGGTCAACCATACGGATATACACTATCTACCAACAAGTAATTGGACACCCCTGCAATCGACGATATCTGCAGTCCTGATACACGTCACGGCCGCCGCCGTTAAATATCGTGTGGGAAACAACAACGCAACCAGTCGCATGCAAGATGCCACGCAGTTCGAAGCTCTCTGATTTCGAGAAAGGTGTAATCGTCGAGTATCACAGAAATGGCCGATCCATACGTGACATATCCAGCAAGTTGAAGTACCCAAAATCGACAGTGGCCTACGTGATTGGCAAGTGGAAGATGAGAGGTTACTGTTGGAATGTGCCCCGACCCGGCAGACCCACAAATGTGGGAGTGAGAACGACGGGTGCTGGCCAGAGAAATTCAGAAGAACCGTACCAAATCGATGGGCCACATCCGCGAGGTGTTTCAACAGGCATCCGAAAGTGTTCTTTCGATGAATACCATCCGTAAAGAAGACGCTCATCTGCTCGGTTATCATGGACGTGCTGCCGTTCATAAGCCTTTTATCACCAAGTCCAATAGCGCTGCTAGGCTAACGTGGTGCAAAGAACGTCGACAGTGGACCGTTGAACAGTGGAAACAGGTTCTCTGGAGCGACGAATCAAGGCTCACCCTCTACCGTTCGGATGGCAGGGTCTGGGTTTGGCGTCTGCCTGTAGAACGCCTACTGCCGGAATGTATTGTGCCAACTGTGAAGTTCGGCGGCGGTGAAATTATGCTATGGGGGGTTTCTCCTGGTATGGCACGGGACCCTTGGTCGCAATTCCTGGTAGACTCAACGCCGAGACCTACTGCACCATTTTGTATGACCATGCGCTTCCTACGTTGTGGCAGTTTTACGGAGTGGACCCATGTTACTTTCAGGATGACAATGCCACCTGTCATGTTGCGAGGTCCACCATGGCTTGGTATAGTGGCAATGGGGTTCATCGAATGGACTGGCCTGCGCAGAGCCCGGACCTTAACCCTATCGAGTACCTATGGGACGAGTTGGAGCGTCGACTAAGGGGTGCCCCCACCGTTTGAAATCGGTGAAGGAACTGACCTGTCTTCTTCAAGCCGAGTGGAAGAAAATACCGCCAGCCGTCGTACAACACCTGGTTGAGAGTATGCCCCGGAGGGTCGCAGCTGTAATCGCCGCTCGTGGAGGCTCCACCAACTATTGAAGGTGAATAAACTTCGTTTTCCTTTGCTATCACAGGTGTCCAATTACTTGTTGGTAGATAGTGTATAAGCGGCCGGCCAGAACAGATGAGCCATAGAGCATCACGTGAGTACAATGGGCAGAGGTAGTGATTTGACGGACGTTCAAAAAGGAATGATCATCGGCTACCGCGCCATGGGTTGAAGCATCTCAGAAACAGCAGATTTCGTGGGCTGTTCGTGAGATGCCGTAATAAGGGTGTACCGAGTACCACCTGACGTCATAACTGTGGAAACCCAAAGGCATCGACCCAGAGGAGAACGTCTCCTCTGTCGGCTGGTAAATACCAATCGACGCGCAGCAATTGATCAACGCAAATGGGCTCTGGGGCACCCAGGTACGTGTCCCTGATAACAGAAGAGCAAACCCTTTTACGCATGGGATTCCGGAGTCGACGCCCATGTTAACTCACGTCCATCGGCAACGACGTTTGCAGTTCGCATGAGACTACCGTCATTGGGTAGTGGAAGAGTAGGAAAAGGTTGCCTTCTCCGACGAATCGAGGTTTCTACTCTACAGAAATGACAGGCGCTGACAGATACGGCGTCAGACACACGAGAACCAACACACGGACATGCTTGTCGATTAAGTACAGGCCGGCAGTGGCAGTGGGCATGTCTGGAGGATGTTTTCTTGGTATGACCTGGGAAGGCTGATACCACTGAATGGGTTCCTGAACACCAATGGCTACCTGTCCATCCTCGCTAACCAAATGCATCCTTTTATGTTGGACGTTTACCCTCGTGGTGATGGTGTCTACCAACAGAACAATGCTCCGTGCCACGTCGTTAAGGGGGTGCGTGACTGGTTCCACGAACAAGACAGCGATGGCTGCGTTCTTCCTTGGCCGGAGAAATCAATCGCCCGACCTCAATACCATAGAACACTTGTGGGACTATTTGGATCGACAAGTTCGAACTGCCGACCCACAAGCACGTCATCTCTGAGACTTCCGTGCTCTGACGCAGTCCGAATGATCAAGAGTGCCTCGAGCATACTTCAAGGGTCTCATTCGGTCCATGCGATGCCGGCTCGCTGTTGTCATCCGGGCCAAGGGTCGTTATTCCCATTAGGTGGTCATGTAATTCTGATACGACCGTGTACTTTCAGTTAAAAAAATATTCAAAATGACGTAGACTTACAGATGGCAGTTCCACCCCCTGTGGGTGCCAAGAAAAAATAAATAATCGTTTATAGAGCATAAATATTTATACAACTTTCGCAGAAAAAAAACATTAAATTAAAAAAACTGCGCAATATCCTAATTAGTCTGAAAAAACAAACCCCGTTGTTTTACTTGCAAAACTCGAGGAGATATTCCCGATGAAAATTGTAAAAAATGTATCGTCTGGAGCCCGTTTACTGTGGAACGGTAGCTTGTTTCGCTACATAGCTTTGTAGCACTCAAAGCGAGTAAGGGAAGAGCTCTCGAGAGTGCAGGAAAGTATCGCTCTTGGCGATGCAGTTATACAACTTTCATCGGGAATACCTCGGCGAGTTTTGCACAAGAAAGATGACGGGGTTCCGTTTTTATTTTTTTATTTTTATTTTTTACTAATTAGAACAGTGCGCAACTTTGGGGTGCAACTGCCATGTCGTAAGTCTTTACGTCATTTTCAGTGTTTTTTCTAATTGAAAGTATGTAGACAATGTCAGATTCCAGTGACCTCAAAAAAGGCATGAGCACTGGTGCGCGTTTTGCCGGAGCTAGAACGGTAGAAATAGGAGCTGTAAAAGGAACTGTATCGAAAAATAATGCTGCCTATACAAAAGGACACCGCATTGCCTCCAAACGTTCAAATTGTGGACGCAATACAACGATGTCAAATAGGAATAGGCACGGATTGAACAATGAATAAGGATGTCAAATAGGAATAGGCACGGATTGAACAATGGAATAAGGATGTCAAATAGGAATAGACACGGATTTACAATGGAAATCAGGATGTCAAATAGGAATAGGCACGGATTGTACAATGGAAATAAGGATGTTAAATAGGAATAGGCACGGATTTACAATGGAAATAAGGGTGTCAAATAAGAATAGGCAGGGATTATACAATGGAAATAAGGATGTCAAATAGGAATAGGCAGGTATTGTACAATGGAAATAAGGATGTCAATTAGGAATAGGCACGGAATTACAATGGAAATAAGGATGTTAAATAAGAATCAGCACGGATTTACAATGGAAATGAGGATGTCAAATAGGAATAGGTATTGATTTACAATGGAAATAAGTATGTCAAATAGAAATAGGCACGGATTGTACAATGGAAATAAGGATGTCAAATAGGAATAGGCACGGAATTACAATGGAAATAAGGATGTTAAATAAGAATAGGCGCGGATTTACAATGGAAATGAGGATGTCAAATAGGATTAGGTATTGATTTATAATGGAAATAACGATGTCAAATAGAAATGGGCACGGATTGTACAATGGAAATAAGGATGTCAAATAGGAATAGGCACGGATTGTACAATGGAAATAAGGATGTCAACTAGGAATAGGCACGGATTGTACAATGAAAAGAAGGATGTCAAATAGGAATAGACACGATTTGTACAATGGAAATGAGGATGTCAAATAGGAATAGACACGATTTGTACAATGGAAATGAGGATGTCAAATAGGAATAGACACGATTTGTACAATGGAAATAAAAATGTGAAATAGGAATAGCCACGTATTGTACAATGGAAATAAGGATGTTAAATAGGAATAGGCACGGATTGTACAATGGAAATAATTATGTCAAATATGAATAGGCACGGGTTGTACAATGGAAATAGGGGGGCAAATAGGAATAGGCACGAATTGTACAGTGGAAATAATTATGTTAAATATGAATAGGCACGGGTTGTACAATGGAAATAGGGGGGGGCAAATAGGAATAGGCACGAATTGTACAGTGGAAATAAGGATGTCAAATAGGTTAGGTACGGGTTTACAATGGAAATAAGGATGTCAAATAGGAATAGGCACGGATTTACAATGGAAATGAGGACGTCAAATAGGATAGGTACGGATTACAATGGAAATAAGGGTCAAATAGGAATAGACTCGATTTGTACAATGGAAATGAGGACGTCAAATAGGAATAAGTATGGATTTGCAATGGAAATAAGGATGTCAGATAGGAATAGGCACGGATAAGCATGTACAATGGAAATAAGGATGTCAAATAGGAATAAGCACGGATTGTACAATGGAAGCACAAGACCATGGTACCGCAAATAGCAGCAGAATTGAACACTAGTCAGAATAATCCCGTTTCTTTCATAACAGCTCGTTGGGAAGTCCATCTTTCAGGTATTTATGGCCCTACTGCAATCCACAAACCTCTGATTGCCAACATCAGTGCAACAATACGTGTAAGGTGGTGCAAAGAACATAAGACCCGGAATGCAAAAAAACTGGCAACGTGTCATCTGGTCTGATGAATCATGCTTAACATTTTTCCCGCCACTGGTAGAGTGTAAGCCTGGTGAAAACCTGCAGAATCATACCACTCCGGCTATGAAGCATGGGTGTGGATCCCAAATGCCATATCATGGAGCTGCTTATGGCCATTGTTTGTGTGGACGAGTGGTCAGTGAGTCGTGTCGACGAGCGGTCAGCGATACCTCAAAACACCATCCAGGGACTTTTCCACTCGACCACCTGTGGGGGTCGCATTGTTGACACCGCGTAACGAATGCCCCTTTGGTTCCGCCTCCCAACATGTAAGAAGACCTACTGAATATCGCCATGTACTTAACAAACAACTATCTTACCAGTCCGAACAACGTGGCATCCTTTCGGAGAAGGGTCACAAAATGTCCAGCAGTGGGTTTGTAAGAATAAATTGTCTGTTCTCATTCAAGATATCTTACATTGCCGTTACCTGAACACATACTCATACACACACACACACACAAAATCATAATCATCACTGTAAGGCAAATTTGAATAATGCATCAATTGAATATTTAAATCTTATTTAACTACTCACGGACAATGGAATTTGCGCTCCAAGAAAGAAGCATCGGATTGAACTGAAATTTTATGGACGTAATGATGCAGATGAATGATACACATGATGGAAAAAATACAGCTGCAGGACAATTACAGAGGGATATGTGGCACGCAGTTCGGTCATCTTCAATAGCGCGTCGCACCGCCACGTGCGGCGATACATGTTGCAATACGGTCCGGCATGGAGGCGAACAGACGCCTGATGTTGCCCTGAGGCAGAATGGCCCACACGTGTTGAATGGTGTGCCCCAAATTCCTGATACCGCGGCACGGTGGCAGCCGGCGTTTCAACTCGTCCCACACATGCTTGATACGGGACATGTCCGGGGAGCGGGCAGGCCATGGAAGTGTCTGGCTATGACGTAGGCAGTCCTGGGCAATCCGAGCCGTGTGTGGGAGGGCATTATCTTGCTGGTATAGCGCACCTGGAATCCCGGCCAGGAATGGGAACACGTGGGGCCGTAGGATCTCATCCACATACCGCTGCCTCGTCATTGATCCACGTACCACTACTTGCGCTGATCGGCTATCGTAGGCAATGGCTCCACAGACCATAATGCCTGCAGTGGGGGAGGTGTGGCGCTCGATAGTGAGGTTGGGATTGTGCCATTGACCCGGTGACCTCCACACCCGGACACCATGATCATCTGTTCCCAGAACAAAGCGGCACTCATCGCTAAACACCACACGTTGCTTTGGCCTGGCACTACCGCACACGGAGCCGGCCATGTTCCGCTGTTAATGGCAATACACGTAAAGGGCGTTGGAATCCCAGATTCGCTTCCACGAGGCGTTGGGAAATGGTTCGTGAGCACACAGGAGCCGCTACATCTGCCTGTATAATGAACCGGGTCACCGTGGGATTCGTTCGTGCCTGGCGCACGATCCGTTGATTCTCTCTACTAGTGGTCCTCTTGGTCCGTCCGGAGCCGCTCCGCCGTGTGGCAGTGCCGTCACGTGTCCACTGCTCCCATCACAGTCGGATGATATGGTCAGAACGATCCACGTGGCTGGCTATACGGCGCGCCTACCACCCTGCGCTTTTCAGCCCGATGATCAGGCCTATCTCAAAGTTTGTTAGTTGCGTAAATCGACGTTTCTGGTGTCTACTCGGCATTCTTTTCACTCTGTACTCTAACTTGCGTCGACCGGTGCTTCTTTCATGGGGCATAGACTACACGCCAGTTTATAAGGCTGTCGGTTCGTGCGGTCATGCGTACTCGCACCAAATGTGGATCATTTGCATACGAACACCCATTTTAGCCATTTGCAAAGTTTCGTGGTTGTAGCACGTTTTCTTCTAGGTGCGCAAATTTCATTGTCCGTGAGGGTATCTATACAGACCTCTCGTTCTCGGAGATCCTCACAACCACAATATCCCAGTATTTCATCTGCAATTTCCTAATATTTTAAAACACATAAAACTTCCCGTAATACAGAAAATCCATAAACCTTTTATTTCTGATAGTTTAATGACCAGCATGAGCATTTAACGCTAAAAACAGTCCCTCGTCCCTAAATTTGCATCAAAGGAAATCAGAGAGTTAGAGTATACATTACATTAAATCTAAGACCTTCCCGGAATTATACACTCGACAGGAAATCTTGTTCCATTGGTGCTCTCAACATCACTACGTTTTGTATTTTAAAAAATTGAGAGAGTACCCTGGCACTCCTTGTCGATAATTTATCCAACGCATCTTTCGCAGGGCAAGTTCTTTGTGGGAATGAAATAAAATGAATGATTAATGCAGACATTTGACGTGGACCAGGAACATCAAACAGAGGTCATCGCTCTTTCTACGTTTATAAGTGAGTCACGGAAAAATTCTCATTGGCCGCCACCGGGAATCGAACACCGGGTCTTCCAGTTACGCGCCGGATATGCTTTCACTGCACCACAGCGGCCTTGAATTCCTCCAGACTCACACACCCTAACTGCTAAGCCAATTTGTTAGGTTGCTTCTTGGAGCCCCGCACAATGCTGGGGATTCACCAAAGATGGTAAGCAGCAACTGAGCAAATAATTAGAAGACGAATGAGTAATTCATACAGACATTTCACGTGGACCAGGAACATCAAATAGAGGTCATCGCTCTTTCCATGTTTATAAATGTCACGGGAAAATTCTCATTGGCCGCCACCGTGAATCGAACCCAGGGTCTTCCATTTACGGTTGGGTTCGATTCCCGGCGGCAGCCAATGAGAATTTTTCCGTGACTCACTTATAAACGTGGAAAGAGCGATGACCTCTGTTTGATAAAATGAATGATTCGGCAGTATACATTTATTTATGTACAACACTTTGTATTTATTCGCTTCACTCACGACTACACCGAGTCACAGTCCAGTACAAACTAAGTGGAATTAAATCATAAGAACAAACAATAAGGTTGACTAATTTTTTACATTGAGCGGTGCTTACACGTAGGTAGGATTAATGAATGTTATTATCGTAAAACCAATCAGAGAAAATATGTCAATCATACACGTAAATATTTACTAGACTATGGCGGCGGGAGTCGTGCGTACATACATTATCAACCAACAAGTAATTGTACACCTGTGATAGCAAAGGAAAACGAAGTTTATTCACCTGCAATAGTTGGTGGAGCCTCCACGAGCGGCGATTACATCTACGACCCTCCGGGGCATACTCTCAACCAGGCGTTGCACGACGGCTAGCGGTATTCTCTTCCACTCGGCTTGGAGAACACAGGTTAGTTCCTTCACCGATTTCGGACGATGGGGGCACCCCTTAAGTCGACGCTCCAACTCGCGCCAGAGGTGCTCGATAAGGTTAAGGTCTGGGCTCTGTGCAGGCCAGTTCATTCGATTAACCCCATTGTCACCATACCAAGCCATGGTGGACCTCGCAACATGACAGGTGGCATTGTCATCCTGAAAGTAACATGGGTGCAGTAGGTCTCGGCGTTGAGTCTACCAGGAATTGCGACCAAGGGTCCCGTGCCATACCAGGGGAAACACCCCCATAGCATAATTCCATCGCCGCCGAACTTCACAGTTGGCACAATACATTCCTGCAATAGGCGTTCTACAGGCAGACGCCAAACCCAGACCCTGCCATCCGAACGGTAGAGGGTGAACCTTGATTCGTCGCTCCAGAGAACCTGTTTCCACTGTTCAACGGTCCACTGTCGACGTTCTTTGCACCACGTTAGCCGAGCAGCGCTATTGGACTTGGTGATCAAAGGCTTGTGGGCGGCAGCATGTCCATGATAACAGAGCAGATGGGCTTCCTTACGGATGGTATTCATCGAACGAACACTCCCGAATGCCTGCTGAAACTCCTCGCGGATGTGGCCCATCGATTTGGTGCGGTTCTTCCGAATTTCTCTGGCCAGCACCCGTCGGTCTCTAACTCCCAGTTTTGTGGGTCTGCCGGGTCAAGGCACATTCCGACAGTCACCTCTCATCTTCCACTTGTCAATCACGTAGGCCACTGTCGATTTTGGGTACTTCAACTCGCTGTATATGTCACGTATGGATCGGCCATTTCTGTGATACCCGACGATTACACCTTTCTCGAAATCAGAGAGCTCCGAACTGCGTGGCATCTTGTATGCGACTGGTTGCGTTGTTTTTTCCCACACGATATTTAACGACGACGGCCGTGACGTGTTTCTGGACCGCAGATATCGTCGATTGCCGGGGTGTCCAAGTACTTGTTGGTAAAAAGTGTATTTAGACTGTTTAGTTTATCGAAAACGATATTTATTTTTATTATCATTATTATATATTATTCAGATTTAGACGAATGTAAGAAACGACCCTGACACCGATGAAATTTGATGTATTAGGTGCTTGAATTAATTCCCGCTGTTTTTTGCCACACAAACACCTGTGTGTTGCCACAGAGCGGTACAGGATAGTCTATTCAAAGTAGTGTCCGTAGGCAGCTACGACCCTTTCCCAACGTTGGGGTAATAAATGGATTCCGCGGTAGAAAAATGAAGGTTCTTTCGAGGCGAACCATTCATCGAACCATTTTTGGATATTCGCGACAGAAAGGAAGTGCTGTGTCCGACAGGCCATGTTGTAGCGACCGGAACAAATGGAAGTCCGAGAGAGCAATGTCAGAGGAATAAGGCGATTGGAGTAAGACGTCCAAGCCAAGTGCCGCCAAGAGTTCCTTCACGGATTTGATGACATGAGGTCTAGCGTTATCGTGGAGAAGAATAGCCTTGTCATGTCTTTTGGCGTATCGCGGCCGTTTCTCCGTGAGTGAACGTTTCACATCGAGTAATTAACGTTGGTACCGTTCAGCATTGATGGATTCACCGGGTTGCAGCAGCTCAGAATACACAACACCGACTTGATCTCACCAAATGCACACCATCACCTTCCTGCCATGGATGTCCGGTTTAGGCTTGAAGGTAGATGGTTCGCCGGGACGAACCCATGATTTCTTGCGCTTAGAATTGTCGTAACGAATCCATTTTTCATCGCCAGGCACTATTCGATGCAAAAACGACTTCCGTTTGTGTCGTTGCAGTAGCAATTCACACATGGTTTCACGTTCGGCGATGTCGTTTACCCCATGTGGGATCCAGTTTCCGAGCTTTTGGATCATTCCCATTGCCTTTAAACGTTTGCTAACCGTTGACTCATCGACCCGTAGTGTTTCAGACAACTCGTGGAGCATCTGACATGAATCCTAGTCCAACAAGGCCTCCAATGCGCCATCTTCGAACTTTATCGGCTGCCCAAGGCGCTCTTTGTCCTTCGCGTCATATTCGTTGGCTTCGAAGCGTCGGAACCACTCTCTGCATGTTTCCGATAGGGCATGTTCCCCATAGGCCTGCACTAGCAAACGATGACTTTCCGCTGCAGATTTCTTGAGATGAAAGCAGAAGAGTAATGCTTCCTGCAAATGCTCCTTTTTCGGTACGAAACTCGACATCGTGAATGCGATACAAACTCGTGTTCTGTGTAACCACCGATCGCGTGTCACACACTGCTTCTCCCAGACTACGGACGGTACGTGCGTGTGCAAGGGAGATCACGTGTGGCCCGAGTCACAGCGCACCACTGCCGCGCTCTATTGGGCAACAGCGGGAATTAATTCGAGCACCTAATAGGTACGTTAAGTCCATCTGCGCAAGCTAAAACTTGACCTCCAGATAGAATGAAAAGCTGAATCGCAAGTGCGGGAGCCGAAAATTTTTGGTCTAGGATATCTACAGGTTTTGAATTTGAAACGAGAGTTGACATCATCATCGTTTTTAAAGCTCCCGTCAATAGCAAGTAACACGTCGAGAGTAAGACGAATTTCGCTACGAGGCGCCGCATCAAAAATGCATTTCTGTAAAGGCTTTTATCATATTTAGCACCAGGTTCTCGTAATTTATGCAGATTTGCAATGAGATATTGTTACGTTTATGTAAAAGTTCATGAAATGTTGTTCTGCGAAAGTTTAGTAAAATATATTTAGAGTGACAATGAAATTAACTTTTGTGGCGTCACTTTATGAGACAACATGCAAAAATCAGATCTCAACAATTGTTTTAACTACTTCCGTCACCCAATTTCGTTACATCGAAACTTTTTGCATGGGATTTAATTTACTGCTGTCGGGAAAGATGCATAACATCAAAACCCTAAAACACTGCCTAATTCACGAAAGCATACAGAAAGGGAAAACCTTCTAAGAAGTTTCAACCTTTTCCTCACAAAGAAATTCGGAATTCCTTTCGCGTTTGGCAAATTTTAGAGAGCATTCACCCTCTCCGTATATTCACCTGGCAGGCAATGTCCATACAACTCTCATTTACTCTTCGATCCTCAGCTTATTTTTTTTTCCGGAAAGGTTCCCATAGTATTTCTTTGAATTCCTCATAAAACTCTGAACTTCTGGTTCGCTGCTCAAACATGGCGACTATGAAAGGACGCAGTCTTCAATAAAACGAGCTCTTGGCTACTGTTGGGCTGGCGCCAATATCTCCCATGGGTCAAGTCAATGGCAGTGCAAAAGATTACGAAGAAAACTTAGCTACGCACACACACACACACACACATGCACAGCCTTCGTAAAATTTACCACGTATATAACCCGCAACAAAACGACTCGAGCGAACTCAATAAAGGTGAATGGCTTCTTCCACGGATATTTGTCTGTAGATACCTGAGTTCCTAAATTTCTCCAGCAAACTCAGTAAAAACTCTGATAAGCATGGTTTCAAAGAAAGTGATTTCACCAGACTTTATTCTTTTTAGTGTAGTCCATGTATTCAGCTTCATTTAAGAAACAACGTCTTAGACAATCGAACCAAGTATATTATATTATGAATTTAAAACGAGAGTTAAAATCATTGGATCAATATGAACTTCGTTATCACCGAATAGTTAAAAAGAGAGCTATTTTTGGCATATTATGCACAGTCGAGTCACATTATTGTTAAACACCTCCTACTTTTGACGTCAACAGCGCGTAGCGAATGAGAGAAGGCACGTGCCGTGAGCTGGCTTGGAGGGTATATAAGGTGTGTTGTAGTCATTCTGAAAACATTGGCCGCTGGTGGCCTAGTGGGCAGCGTTCGTAACTGCCGCAGAAAGGACCTCAAGTTCTATACCAGCAGGTACGAACGCTCGATCCACTAAATATCCGCCGTGCGTCAGATGGGCACGTTAAGCCGTCAGGCCCCGGGTACTGGTCCCCCGGTAATAAATAAGGGCGTCTTCCTCCCCCTTTCTACTTCGCTTCCGTATCATTTTCCTATCGGGCACTCTAGCCCAAATCTCCTAGCTTCCTATTTCTAAAGGTTGTTTAAGAATTGGGGTCAGACACTCCGTTCTTAAAATCCTCTACATATAATCATTTGATCTGAAAACATATCACGCGTTGCTGTCATGGATAAAAGGAGCAATTTACCAAATTTGCAAAAAGGGATGATTATCGGCTTTCGGGCCAAGGGTGGCAGTATTCCTGAGACAGCGCAGTTTGTGAACTGTTCGCGTGTTGCTGTGGTTAAAGTGTATCTTGATTGCAGAAATGGCACCATTGCTAATATGCGACGTGGAAACTGAGTAGCACCACGTGCCATTAATGTGCGAGGTGAACGTCGGCTTCGAAGGTGCGTGAGGGACGCTGGACACGTTACAGTGGAGCAACTCACCGGCCGAATGAACCAGGGGGCTACCGGAAGTGTGTCTAAAACGACAGTTCTGCGAACCACACTACGCATGGGGCACCGATGCAGACGGATAGTCACTGCACTTATGCTAACGAAGGTTCATAGGCAGAAAAGGCTTACATTTGCACCGCAGTACCGGAATTGAACCTAAGCTGATTGACAAAGGATTGCCTTCTCCAATCAGTCACGTTTTCTGCTTCATCGAACAGGTGGACGTTATCATATCAGGCGAGAAACATCGGAGAACAAACACTCTTCAACCATTGCTGAAAGAACGCAAGTTTGTGGTGGCAGCGTTATGGTCTGAGGAATGTTTTCGTGGCATTCTCTGGGTCCACTCATACCCGTGGAAGGCACTATGGACCGAATTCGTTATGATATCGTCCTTGTAGACCCACTACATGCTGATTGTCTTTCATGTGGCGGATGGGATCTTCCATCACGACATTACGACGTGTCACCCAGCTAGAAATGTCCGAGAGTGGTTGGAAGAGCATGATGAAGACTTCAAAGTACTTCCTTAGCTCCCTAATTCCCCAGATTTAAACCTAATTGAGCCTGTGTGGGACTACCTCAATCGTGTTGTTCGCTCTATGTATCTTCCACCACGCACCCTCCAGCAGCTGTCAGATGCACTGCAGTCAGCATGGCTTCACATACCTGTGAACACCGTCCAGCACCTTGTTGAGTCACTCCCAGCCCGTCTAGCTGCTGTGTGTGCTGCACACGGCGGTTACTCTGGATATTAGGTGGTGGTCACAATAATTCTACTCGGTAGTGTATTACACTCAGTAGACAAAATATTAGATATAGTGTGATGGGCATCCTCCGCGCAGAATGGAACAGATCCAAACCGAACGCAGGCGATATCGCAATCGACGGACATGGGTGAACGTGATGATCTCAGCTACTTTGACAGTGGACACATTATCGGCGCAAGACATTCTATCGGTCATTCTATCCCCGAAGTGGTAAGACACTAGGGTTTCTGAGAGCAAGGGTATCAAGGTTGTACCGCGAGTATACCAAAGACGGACGTACCAGCGCTCAATGAGTAAGCTGCGGCCGACGACACGCCATTGATGACCGGAGTCAATGGAAACTTGTCCAGGCTGGTACACACCGGTCGCTTGGCAACGGCGGTGCAAACCGCATGTAGGTTAAATGTCGGTCGCCTACGCAGCATCAGTGAGCGAAGCTGCATACCCTGGGGTACAAGAGCCGATACCCTACTCTTGGAAATCCCGCTTTGGCTAGTGCCTCGAGCATCAAAACTGGACCTCTGCAAAGTCACGCCAAATGAATCTCATTTTCAGCTGTACCGAGCTGATGAGTGGGTGCAGGTGTGGCATCGACAGCGTGAGGCCATGCTCCCGTCGTGCCAGGTCGGCTCTGTTCAACGTGAAGTTGGCTCTGTGATGGTTTGGGGAGCCTTCTCATGGGACACATTAGGTTCTTTATTGTGTCTGGACAGATCCTTAACCGCTGCGCTCTTCCAGTATGTGCTGCTGGCTCAACGTCTACACGCTTTCGTGGCCTTCACGCATCCTACGGCTGATGATCTGTTTCAGCAGGACAATGTGCAAACCCCACTGGGCCACAACCACAAAGACATGGCTCGAGGAATACCCATCTGAGTCTGGAACCATCCAGTGTCCCCCAAGTTCCCCGGATTAAAACCCAGTCGAATCCTCTCTGTGATGCCGTGGAGTGGAACATCAGATCCAATAGGGACCGAGGTCTCGGGCGGAATTGTGGGTAATTTTGCAACAGGCATGGCTGGCATTACCTCCGGAAACCCTCCGGCACGTGGTGGAGTCAATACCTCGGCGTGTACAGGCTGTTATTCGCGCTAGAGGAGGGCCAATACGTTATTAGGTAGGTATCTCTAATGTTTTGTATGTTGGACTAAAACAACTCATCTATTTATCAATTAATCGAAGGTAAATAATGCTTGTTTATTAAAATCTGCACTTAGAAATAAAAATATAAATGAGATCTGTAACAAGCAAAACTTTCAATTAAAATAACTGAAATTACCTGTGGCGGAGAGGTCTATGCGCTGGCTTCTGACCATTCATCCGAGAAAGGTGCGGGTTCGAATCTCGGTGAGGCGTGGATACTGTGTTTGTCTTATGGCATTGTCTCTCTCCCTTACCTGAAACCAGTGGCCCTAAATTAGGGACGGCCGACTGCTTATAGCCCATCGAGTTGCTGACGGTGAAAAAGAATTTCAACCGTTACATTCATCTTGCTGATAACACGCTGCGCAGGAAGTATGAGTCAATATTTGCTTGTTATAGTAGCAGCCATTAATAAGTTTTTCAGCTTCCTCTAAGGCAGCGGTGCGAATTTTTCTAGATGCAAATTAAACTCCAAAACTTTTGTGACATATATTCTAATTTAACTTTCATTTTTAGTTCCTTTTCCTATATACATTTGAGTTTGTTCTCTTTTGCACTTTCCAAACTTAACGTGACATTTTCTCTCTCTCACATGAATGAGGTTGGCAACATTTTTGAGGGTCATAGATAGTGACATATGAATGTGATAAGAACGATATATAACAAGTTTGTAAAATCATGCAATGCATTGATTATAATACGCTTTCCAACATACCAGAAATCATTACTCAAGTTATGAGAATAATGGCTGTTTAATAAATCTCGGTCCTGTGCCCTGACCTTTGATCCCATTTCGATGTAATCAACAGAACCGGTTCGGTATACCTCCGACATAACATAATAAAGTTTTGTCGCAATCGAAGCATTTTTAAGTAAGTTATGATGCATAAGGGCTATGGAATAGATCCCTCTCCTGTGTCCTAACCTTTGACTCCGATGTCGCCCATTTTCAACAGAATTCGTCCCAAGGCAGGTCCCTACAACATACTAACATTTCATCCAAATCGAAGCATTTTTACCTAAGTTATGACGCATAATGGCGATGGAAGTGATTCCACTTCTATGTCCTGACCTTTGACCCCATTTCGCCCATTTTCAATAGGGTTTGTCGCCAGGTGGTTCCCTACCACGTACTAAAATTTCATCAAACTCGAACCTTTTTTACGTTAGTTATGACGCATAACAGCAATGGAATGGATCCCGCTCCTATGTACTGACCTTTGACTGTATTTCGTTCACTTTAAATAGGGTTCCTTCCCAGGTGATACCCTACCAGATACTAAAATTTCATCGAAATCGAACGATTGTTACGCGAGTTATCGTGCGGACGGACATACGCACGCAACGCGTGACGTAATGAGGCAGATGGTAGTCGCGACCATCTGCTCGCAAGAGTGTGACGTCATAAAACTTTAATAGGATCCACACACAACGCGTGACGTAATGAGACAGATGGCGAGACCGCGGGCCAACATTCTCAAACGCGAGAGTGTGACGTCATAAGATTTCTAAGCATTAGTAACATTAATGGAACACCGCCATGGCACTAAAAACGTTATAATTCGGGGTGGTTATCTAACCCACTAAACGAATTCTCCTAAAGTCGAGATCAAGCTAAATCAATTTCCAATACCAGAAATCGGTAGTTTAACGACTTTCATCAAAATTCTTAGAGCCATTTTCAAAATAAAATGTACATACATACATACAAGAATTGCTATTTTAAGGTGGACGTCAAGTAATTTTGCTTCTTATACTTCCAATGGAAAAACTTCTGTGCACATTTTCTTCACAATTAATGCGTTTCCAAGGATGAAAATTTGAACATCGATTAAAATAGCTTCATTTCATAACTTGGAATACTTAATATTTTTTAAACCATAACCGTAATTATGCAATCCAACATTTATTTGTCCACTAACGTCATCAAAGTATAGGTTGCGCCATCTTTTCTCTGGTTTCAACACTACCAAAGGAAAAATTATTGATTTTTAGTATAATTATGGTTATGTTTTAGAAAATATTAAGTTTTCCAAGTTATAATATGAAGTTATTTTATTCGATGTTCAAATTTTCATCCTTGATAACACATTGTGAAGGAAATGTGTACAAAAGTTTTTCCATTGGAAGTATAGAAAGCAAAATTACTTGACGTCCACCTTAATAATAAGGGATAAGGGCGATTGAATGGATCGCAATCCTATGTCCTGACGTTTGACCACATTTCGTCCATGTGCAATAGGGTTCGTCCCCAGGTGGTCCCCTACTACATACTGAAATTTCATCGAAATCGAACCATTTTTACGCACGTTATGACGCATAAGGGCATAAGAATGCATCCCGATCTTATGTCCTGACCTTTGACCCCACTTAACCCATTTTGAATAGGGTTCGTCCACAGAGGTCTCCTACCACATAGTAAAATTTCATTGAAATCGAACCATATTTACGCAAGATATGACGCATAAGGGCAATGGTATGATCCCGCTCCTACGTCGTGACCTTTGACCCCATTTGTCCCATTTGCAATAGAGTTCGTCCCCAGGTGGTCCTCTACCACATAGTAAACTTTCATTGAAATTGAACCATATTTACGCAAGTTATGACGCATAAGAGCAATGGAATGATTCCGCTCCTACGTCGTGAACTTTGATCCCATTTGTCCCATTTGCAATAGGGTTCGTCCCCAAGTGGTCCCCTACCACATAGTAAACTTTCTTTGAAATCGAACCATATTTACGCAAGTTATGACGCATAAGAGCAATGAAATGATTCCACTCCTACGTCGTGAACTTTGACCCCATTTGTCCCATTTTCAATAGGGTTCGTCCCCAGGTGGTCCCCTACCACATACTAAATTTTCATCGAAATCGAACCATTTTTACGCCAGTTATCGTGCTGACAGGCGGACGTACGGACGGACAAAGCTGGAGCATATACGCTTCATCAACCTACGGTTGGAAAGCGTAAAAAAGGACGATACAGCAGTTGCTTAGTGTGTGTGTGTGTGTGTGGAGATGTTCGATCTCTGTTAAGCGAGTTTATACGATAGATAGTTAAGGTATTATATGTGAAGCAATGCTATATTGTGGAAAGAACATCACATCATTGCGAGAAACTTAACAGCCGGGTCATCCTGGAAGTTCGGGCGCCAATATAACGTACAAGTTTGTCAGCGCCGGGCATCGAACCCAGTCCCCTCACTCCGGAGTAAGTTGCTCTCCCAACTGAGCTACGCGGACATGTGCCCTCACTGCTATCTGCCTTTATCTCGTGTGCGTCCTGTGGTGACGTCACACTTTCGATAGCAAGTCTGTTTGAAATAATTATCTATTCCACTGTGATTTCTTATTCATCGCTTGACTGATCATCATCCCTGCCATGATATGTTGTTCCACACTGTATTCACATTTGTGTTTAGCGATTCTACAGTAAGCTGCTCCTCAATGTTCACACAATCTTGAAAAGAAGCATCAGAGGCGATGACTCCTTTTTCCCTCAGATGACGCCAAATTGTGTCATCTTTATCCCTTTTATTCCCTCTATTTTTGATCTCATTTGAAGATTCGTTTTAATTGTTCTCCTGGAAGATTTTTCCAAAACCGGCATGTTTCGAACAAGTTTTGAGCTGCTTCTTTTGAAACGCTTTCAAAGCATAGCTTAGCATATCTCGCGTTTCACCTTTTTCGAAATTAATTAAAGCTTTAAGTATACTCTTTCATTAAAGAATTTTCATATTTTCTATTATTCCCTGATCCATTCATTGGCTAAGCTTTCTTGTGTTCGGGTGACAAGCTGTCGGTTTTAAAACCAAATTAGTTGTGTGGGCCGTACAATTATGTGTAATAAGAAGAATCTTCCCCTTTTTTGTTCCTCATTTCGTCATCAATTGCCTTAATCCAGGAGATGTGTGTGTGCGCGCGCTCGCGGTTTCTTGGGAAAGGAAGGTAGTAAAAAAAGAACTTTTCTGTTCATTTCGTCGCCAATTGCTTAATCCAGGAAATGTTGGGCAAATTGGTGGGAGAGGGATGAAGTAAAAGAAGAACTGAAACATTTTTGTTTCATACAAATTGATCTATTTGTAAGGAGAACCACGGGGGTCAGTAGCTGGTATTCAGGTATAACGGGAAGGGCTGAAAAAATGGATAAATGCCACTTATTTTGCTTGCCGATAAACGTGCTGAACTTCGATATATGCTGTTTCTCAAAAAACAAAATTATTTGAATTATACGGTTAAAATAACAAAAAAGAATATTGCCAAGCTCATATAAAATCTTCGGTTTGCGCGGAACCTCCTATAATAAGCTCGTTAGATCTGGATTCGACTGAATTTGTGAAAACCTGATGAGCAAAACAAAGTCAATAAATATGTTCATGGTATGGAAACTAGCGGGCCGCCTCGGTGGCGCAGTGGTCTAAGCGATGGCCTCTGATTATTCGTTCGAACGGGGTCCGGGTTCGAATCCCGGTGAGGCAATGGATGTTGTGTTTGTCTGTTTGTCTTACGGCACTGGTTCTCTCCCTTCCCTGGAACCAGTGACCCTAAATTAGGGACGGGCGACTTGTTATAGCCCATTGAGTTGCTCACGGTGGTCGTTAAACCTCCAATCAAAAAAAAAAAAAAACTAGCGAATCTTATAAATATTCTACATCCGTTAAACGTTGAAACCTTGACGTCGATTTTCTTATTCGCTGTTTGCAAAGTTTTGAGTGCCACTCTCTACAAATTTAAATGATGTTTATTTGAAGACACCGTGACAAAATGAGTTAACAAAAAATTCGACTTTAGTTGAAACGCGTCCCCATTCTTACATACAGAAGGTGCAAAGCATAACTTTGGTTTGCTGTACCACAGTGAGCAACTCTGTGGTCAACAACTGGTCATCCATCTCTAACTTAGGCTCACTGGTTCCAGGGAAAGGGGAGAGTCAGTGCCCTAAACAATTGCACCATCCATGCCTCATCCAACAGCAATCGAGACGAAAGCCAATGACTACACCATCGCGCCATTGGAACCGCGAGAGATTTCAAACGAAAAAGCCTGTTTTCAAGTTTAAGATTCAACTCAGAATTTACGTGCTGTGGTATAATTTTAGTAGTAAAGTCATTTGTAAAACTTTAAGACCACCTGTCAATTTATTGAAAATTAAGATTTTCAAAGAAACATCTAATTACTAGTCAGAGGTATTTGCAAAAATGACACCACAGATGAATACTTACATTCTTTAGAACACAAAAAGACCGAAATCAGTACTTTGTGTGGCCACCTTTGTTTCATATAACGGACAGAATACGATGTGACATACTCATAATAAGGGATTTGCGGTAGTCACTTGAAATGTCCTTGCACCACACGTACTTTATCGCGTCAATCAAAGCTTGGGAATTTGATGGCTGTTTTTCTGCTATATTTCCTTTTAAAATGGTCCGCAAATTTTCGATGGGGTTAAGGTCGGGACTATTACCGGGCCAGTCAAGCACAGTTATGTTTTCCTCTGCAGGTAGCCCTTTACTGTCTTTGATCTGCGGCATGGAGCACCATCATGCATAAATGTTGTGCATCTATGCACTTGCATATGAGTTAACAGCTTCTCAAGTAACATTTCCACATAAAAAGCACCAGTCATGGTAATGCGTGCCAGCAAGAAGGATAATGAAGCAGTACCGGATGCTGACATGGCACCCTATATCATCTGACTAGGCGGATGTCTCATGGTGCTAACGGTGTATTTTTCATCAAACCTTTTGCCTTTTGGTCGTCGAACATGTGCTTCATGTGATTCGAATTGACGCACATTTGATTCATCGGGAAAAAGAACCTTGGCTCCAAATTTCAGCAGTCCACCATTGATGACGCGTCGCAAACTGGGGCCTCTTCTTTTTCGTGACAGTTTAGTCTAGGTTTATGTACAAGTTTATAAGACTTTAATCCAAAATTTTTGCTATGATTTCGGGAAATAGTGCTGATACTAATATCAGACCCTTTTAAATGTAGAAAGGCCTTGATTTTCTTGCACGAATTTGTCGGAAAACGCATAACTATTTGCTTTATACTATTGTCATCACGTGGTGTTATTTTACTTGGACGTCCACTTCTTTTTCGGTCGCTAAATTCACCTGCATAACGATATTTCATGATCGTATTATGAATATCAGTCTTGCTCACATTCACCTTTCTGCTTATGTCAACATTCGGAGAATCCTTCATGATATAAAGTCACTATTTGCGCCTTCTGAGTAACAGTGACGTATTTTTGCCCATTTCTTTGCTGAATAGAAACTACGTACAAAACCGCTCAGCATGAAAACCAGAAGCGAACTGACGCTCGCACACTTCCACACTTCCCTCAACTCTATCAACAGCTGCCGCTGTAGGATGATGCAACACCGACAGGAAGTTGAGTAATACAGACAGTAGCTGACGCAATCGGCAGAAATCCCCTAATATCAACAGGTGGTCTTAAAGTTTTGCAAATGACTGTAAATCAACAAACGGTCGTCGCTTTGCAGTTCAATGCAATGTATGAATGAAACGGGAAACTCTCGTCATCGGAACAAAATACATGAAATTGCCGTTCTGTGAATATCTGAGATACATCTCAGCAAATGCACTTCGTCAAGGCCATTATTTCGTTGCCGTTATTTAATAGCTTCATTTTTGGCTTGATATCTCAATGTTTTAATGCAAATATACAAGAAAAATTTGAGGTTCAACATCCAGTGTGTCACACGCTGTAACTTTTTCTCTAAGGATCTCTTCTCTATTTTCTCTTAGAGTAACATACCCCAATTTAGCTGTTTAGTAAGATGTTTAACTAAAAAGACTGAGATGTATTATTTTAAGATTTCTGTTAATAAGCAATTGATAGCTTTTGTTTTCCTTTTTTTTTTCATTATTATTATTTCGGGATGCTATTTTTATGAACCAAATGATCTGAATCTTCAAATAGTGGGATTAAAATACCGTCTAGGCACGTTAAAAGTGTATTCATATAAATACACAAGCGCTTTCGAAATCATCAAGAGACTTCATCATCAGGTGTAATACTTAAAAATGTAAAAAGGCTCTTCACTTCACATAACTCCAGGGTACCTGGGTAACCAGGGAGACACACGCTTGACGTAGATTCTAAATGAGTGAGGTCTTGAGTTCAGATGTGCTACATCATAGATGTCACAGATCAGCTGTTGCCACACAGAACATGTTACAAAAAGTAAGTAACTGAATGCAGTTACAAATAAGTTAAAGATGCTCTGGTAGGTGACTTCGAGCAAAATGCCGAAGGTGGTTGATGTAAGGTAGTTTCTGCCTTGATATGAAACCTCCAAGGGTGAGGTAGCGCAACAGGTATTCAGGATCTGTGTCATCTACGATGTAGCATATCTGAACTCACGATCTCATTCAGTATCTACGTCAAGCGTGTGTCTCTCTGGTTACCCAGCCACCATAGAGTTATCTGAAGTGAAGTGTTTTTTTTTTTCGCTTTCCAACCGTAGGTTGAAGAGCGTATATGCTCCAGCTTTGTCCGTCTGTCTCTCTGTCTGTCCGTCCCTCTGTCCGTTTGTCTGTCGGCAGGATAACGCGTAAAAATTGTTCGATTTCGATGAAATTTTAGTATGTGGTAGGGGACCATCTGAGGACGAACCCTATTGAAAATCGTCGAAATGGGGTCAAAGGTCAGAACATAGAAGTGGGATCCATTCTATTCTCCTTATGCGTCATAACTTGCGTAAAAATGGTTCGATTTCGATGAAAGTTTAGTATGTAGTAGAAAGCCACCTGAGGACAAACCATGTTGAAAATGGACAAAATGGGGTCAAAGGTCAGGACAGAGGAGAGGGATCCATTCCATTGCTCTTATGCATCATAACTTGACTAAAAATGCTTCGATTGAGACATAACTTTATCATGTTGTTCCGGAAATATACTTAACCGGTTCTGTTGAATATGATCGAAATGGGATCGAAGGTCAGGTCACAGGGGCGAGATTTATTCCACAGCCATCATCCTCATAACTTGAGTAATAACTTTAGTAATGATCTGTGGTATGTTGCAAAGCGTATAATAATCAATGCATTGCATGATTTTACTACCTTGTTAAGTATTACACCTGTTGATGAAATCTCTTGATAATTTCGAAAGCGCTTGAGTATTTACATGAATAAATTTTTATCGTGCCCAGATGGCATTTTAAACCCATTATTTGGAGTTATCCGGTGCGTATCTTAACTTATCGAGCACATTGGCTGGTAGCATTTTGATCTGATCCTTAATAAAGCAGCAGTTGTCGAGCACATCCTGCTTCGTTTGTCTTTACGTAAAATAAGGGTACCGTATGGTATGAATCACACATTATAAAACAATAAAGTCCATATCCAAAAGTTGCTTTTATGTGAGCTCCTAATGGTGTGACAGATGCAGCAGAATTGCAATGTCTTTTATGGTTTCCGCAATTTTGTGCTTTTCAGTTGATGCGCAATTTTGTGCTTTTCAGTTGGAGTTTTTTATCAGTTCGGGTGCTTCTGCGAAAAATTCCTGACAAATAATTTCATCATGACCAACGGGTATTTTGCTAATTAATTTGACGTATTTAATCCAAAATTTCAATATTTTTCTTTACAAAATGTACTTTGATTGCCTCACTGGTTAAATGGTTATATTACCTCTATTATGTTGCACGTGTATTAGTTCAGTATGTTGTATTCGACGATCATGTAATCTCTAGTTATTTTTCCCTTCCGCATTGTATATTGTACTGTAGTTGCCTTAATATAATCATTAGTACTTTGGCAAATTTATAAATATTAGCCTTCTCTCTCTCTCTCTCTCTCTCTCTCTCTCTCTCTCTGTCTCGAAGCGAATCACTCAAAGTTTCAGAAAGACTTACTGTACTGTTCACCTTTTTTTTATTCTATCAACATCGTGTGAGTACGTTACTCGAAGTTTCAGAAAGACTTACTGTACTGTTCACCTTTTTTTTATTCTATCAACATCGTGTGAGTACGTTACTCGAAATTTCCAAAATATCTTAGGAACAAATCAGAACAGTATTAACACTGATTAACGTTAGTTAGTAAGCAGAAAACTTGAAAACTCCAAACACTAAATACAGTATATAACAACACAATTCCAGTACGCAGACTTCAAGTAAACGCAGTCTCAGTCTAATACAGTTTCCTCCACCATACATATTTTTGGCTCGTGCTTCAACATTATGTATCTCTCGTTCTTATCGGTCACATACATACGTCACGCTCTCTGACGTCAAAATTGTTGCCAACGTCATTCCGTGAGCGAGAAGATATAACGTTAAGATTGAAAACACTAAAAGAGAATGAACTCAAATTTACATAGAGAAAGCAACTAAAAATGAAAGTTAATTTAGAGTGTACGTCATACGTGTATGATGGTTTGCTTAAATAATCAGCTATTTAAATTCATATTTAAATACTCATGAAGTAAACATTCGTTTATGCACATAAAATAAGAAAACGAGTTAAAATGTTGTACTGAATTACAATTTCAGTTTTCTGAGGCTTTGAAAATGTTACAGCCCGAGTTCGAATATTATACCCTCCTCCCCTCTCTAGAGGAGGAATTATGGGAAAATTCCTGGACAGCACACACATCAAACACGATTTTAGCCAGCTCTTAAAAACGCAGCCGTAATGTTTTAGGTAATAGATCTAGAAAATAAAGATATTCATTAGAAATTAGTGTTTAGTGACTCAGTGGATGGTTTTTCGTCAACTATCCAAATAACCCAAAGAATATGCCAAGGATATATTAATATTTTCAACCCTTTCACATGCCATATATATACCAACAATACCAACTTATCAACAAATTTTGGTGAAGTTATGGGCTTTCTTGGTTGATCAGTTAAAAGGGTTTTTGCAGAATTTTTGAAATATAAGGTAAATTAAACAATCTTAGGGTGAAACTCGAAAGGCTGTTTGCTCTGTTCGTGTATACTTTTTTTTTAGTGGAACTGCGCATTTAATAACCTTGCAGCAATTTCTTCTTAGATTTTTGAAATAAGAAACGAGTATGCGAAACTTGCGATTTTTTCCTGTATCCCAAAAGGAATTAAAAGATATGTGTAAAAGTTTGTGTGATCGTCAGAACTGACCTTTGAAAAGTCAATGCCAAATGTGGAACACTTTGGCTTGGTCTCCTGAGTGAGAGATTTTTTCAAATTGTTTGATTGTTTGTCACGAATATATGCTTCAGCCTTGTATTAAAGTCGAAACAATGTCGATATCTGTACTTATTAACTTATATCTTGACGTAAAAGGTGTGTTAACACAATCACATTTACAAAGAAATTTTTGTTACGTTTTGCTCAGAAAACTAGCAAAGTTTTGTTGAAGTTTTTTTGTTTCATCATATTCTGTAATATTATTACAAGGCTATCGAGTCTATCTTACAGCAGCCTACACTGAAAGGACGGATTATTACCTACACCCCGATAAAAATACGCAAAGCAACAGGACAGCAGCAAATCACGCTGTGCAGGAAAACCGGTTGGGGCTATAAATAGAGTGGGTTGGTACTCACAGGAATACATTCTGTCAAGTGACAGCATGGGTCGAGGACGAAACTTAAATGAGTTTGATCGAGGTCAAGTCGTGGGAGCCAGGAAGGCCGGAAGTTCAATCGGCGCAACGGCGAAACTGTTAGGAATTCCACGGCAAACCGTAGCAAGTGTGTACCAGGAGTACGTGAAATCCGGCAAACCGCTAACAGTCGGATGAAATGTGGCCGTAAGAGTGCGTTGGATGATCGAGGGCGCTTACGATTGGCCCCCATCGTACAGACGAATCAGATGGCTTGTTTGCAGCAAATCACTTCACAATTTAACGAAGGATCAACCACAAGCCTATGGCACAACTCGGTTGGGACAGTCAACGACCACATCGTGTCCCGATGTTAACGGCACAGCATTGCATTATTCCGCTGCAGTTTGCGGATGACTGGAAACACGTTATATAGTCTGAAAAATCCAGTTTCCCACCGTATCGTGCCGATGGCAGGCAGCGTGTGTGGCGTAAACCACACGAAGCAAAGGACCCCGCATGCCAAGTTGTGGCACTACAGGCAGGTGGAGGTGGTGTAACTATTTGGGCAGCTTTCACGTGGTCCGGCCTGGGTGCCTTGGTACCTCTTGAGTCTTCCGTCACTGGTGACGGCTATGTGCAGCTCCTGGCCGGCCATCTCCACCCTTTCATTACGGGCCTCTGTCCGAACCAAGTTTCGATCTTTCAACAGGACAACGCTCCACCGCATCGGTCTGGGCTAGCAACCGACTGGCTCCAGGAACATAGCAGTGAGCTTACCACAGTCGCATGGCCCCCTCGCTCACCGAACATTAATCCATAGAGAATTTTTAAGACATATTCGAACGAGCTGTTCGTCATCAACCATTACCACCTACCATGTAATATCTCTCAGGAAACTTAAAAATTTCCTCGCCCTGGAGCGGAAAACAAACACACATCTCCCGATTTCTTTCCGAGTATGCTAACCGTTACACCACCTAGGACATTGAAATTCCAAGCAACTGAGACTAAGCAAATTTACCTTAGGAATCTGACATCCTAAGATTTTCGATAATCAAAGCAACACTGCTTCCTCATTGCGTTTTCACCATCTCCCACCCAGAAATGAATGTAGGTCGGAATTCAACGACCTGCGAAATTTTCAAGTTTTCTGAGAGATGTTACATGAGTGACCAATAAGTGGTACAAGCAAATTCCGAATTTATATTCCGTTTCCTTCGAATATTCTATCGATTTCACATGTAGTTATGAGGAATATTTCTTCCTTCATTTATTTATCTAAGATTGTTGGTCAGCGATACCTGAGTCTGTGTTTCGGAACCTCATTACGTCCGTACCACGACGTTCGGATGCTGTCCTGCGAGCAAAAGGTTGTGCCACACGCTATTAGGTGGTGCCACACGCTATTGTCCTTTCAGTGTACAAATTGTGGATCACAACTGTTGTGATTATTATTATATTAAAGAAAACAGCGTTACTTAACAAATATTTCATGTTTCGTGTCTACCAAAGTTTCGCTGAGCTTGGGCTTATCTTCTTTTTGACAAATGTCACGTAAATATTGATATCGCATGTGACATTATCAACTTTGTTGATGGCCAATCTTTTTTCTTGGTTGCTTAGTGGCAACCAAAAAAATCAGGCCGTAATAGTCCTTGCTTTATGGTTCGGTGCATTATCCTGCTGGTACCAACAAGGCTCGTTTCCATAGTATTGCCATAGAGTTGATAGATCATAATTGTCCAGATTATCGAGGTAGAAGTGCTGGTAAACAGGTTTGTCTACGATAACCAATGGGCAGGGATCGTACCACCAAAAACACCCCACACGAGTACACTGCCAGCTACAAACTTGACCGTAGGAACAGTACACTGTGGTAAATAGCACTCCCCAAGCTGCTGCAATATCCACACACGGCCATCAGACTGATGGATTGTGTATCTGGATTCATCAGTACATAGGACCCGTTTCCATTGATCAACGGTCCACGATAGATGTTCTTTACACCATGCTAAACGACGAGTAGCATTTTGAGTGGAGATGCAAGGCTTATGAGCAGTCGTGTGGCTGCTCATAAGCCAAGGTAACCCATGGAAAGAAGTTCTCTGCGAATGATACGTGTACATACCGAAGTTCCAGCATTGTTACTCACCTGTACACTGAGGTCTTGTGCAGTACTCCGTCGATTAGCTGTAACGACTCTCCTGAGACTTCGACGTCCTCTATCACTAATTTTCTTGGTCTGCCGGTACGTTTTGCTGCTTCAGGCACGCCATAAATGTCTTCCACTTATTCAGTACTTCCAAAACAGTTGCCTTGGGTACGTTTAAACGCCTCATGGGTTCTCTTATGGACAACCCACTAATATAACACCCAACAATCTTTCAATCTTTCCTTTCTCAAAGTCAGTTCTCTCCCGCCGCGACATTTTCACTCAACCTCACAGTGCGATATGACCGAGGTCAGCTGCAGCCTTGTTTTTATACCGTTTGCACCTGTACCGCGCATCTTAACAACACAGCGGATCCGTTCATTTGCTTATGAAGGGGTGTCCGATGACTTTTGTGAATATAGTGTATATTATAAACATCATACAAGAAGCAAGTGGAGAAATCATACAAGAAGCAAGTGGAGAAATCGAAACAGTACTCGCCCAAATTTTCACTCAATGCCTTAATGAAGGGAAGATTCCTGAGGATTGGAACACTGCTACAATGATCCTGCTACATAAAAAAGGTGACATTGAGGATCTCAGGAACTTCAGACCTATTAGAATCCTATCAGTGGTTTATAAAATCTTCACTAAAGTTCTTTCACACCGCTTGAAGGTAACACTGGACATGGCTCAACCGAGAGAACAAGCTGGATTCAGGAGTGGCTACAGCACAATAGATCATATCCACGTATTGAGAGAACTAATTGAAAGAGCGAGGGAATATGAACTTCCATTGTGCATGGCTTTTATCGATTATGAAAAAGCCTTTGATTCGGTGAAACCATCAGCAGTTACAATGGCTCTGAAATCCTGCGGTACTGAAGATGCATACATTAATATTATTAATGACATCTATGAAAATGCAAGTGCAAAGATTCGGCTGTTTGAAAATACAACACACATAAAAATTGGAAAGGGAGTGAGACAAGGTGACACCATATCTCCAAAGCTCTTTAATGCCACATTGGAAAATGTCTTTCAATCATTGAACTGGGAAAACAAAGGAATAAAAACTAATGCAGATTATCTAACTCATTTTCGTTTTGCTGATTACATAGTCATCTTTACAACTACCCCATCAGAGTTGCAGAGTATGATCCAGGAACTTGCTGACAAGAGTAAAGAAGTGGGTTTAAAAATGAACTTTCAGAAGACAAAAGTGATGTTCAATGCTTTAACAAGATATGAAGATTTATCGATTGATGGAGAAAAGCTGGAGATAACAGACACGTACGTTTATCTCGGACAGCAGATATCAAGTGAGGGTCACATTGATGAAGAAATTAATCGGCGTACAAAACTTTCTTGGAGAGCTTTTGGAAGAAACAGCATAATTTTCAAGAGCAATATGCCATTATGTTTTAAAAGAAAAGTGTTTGATCAATGCATCCTTCCAGTACTTACGTATGGTGCACAGACGTGGATCTTAACTAAAAGAGACATACAAAGGCTGCAGACAACTCAAAGTAGCATGGAGAGGATGCATGCTTGGAGAGATAAGAAGAGGAACTCGTGGATCCGAAAAATGACAAGAGTGGAAGACATCATGATCAGAAATAAATCCCTGAAATGGCAATAGGCTGGACATACTGCCAGAAGGACAGACCATCGATGGACAGCCGAAATTTTAGATTGGATTCCAAGGGACAGGAAAAGACCCAGACGAAGACCACATGGAAGATGGGTGGATGAAATTCGAAAGTATGCGGGAGTGACTTGGAGGAGACTGGCACAAGACAGACCGTTGTGGAGGAAACTTTGGGAGACCTTCGTCTAGCAGTGGATTAATAATGGCTGACAATGATGATGATGATGATGATGATGATAAACGAATATGCATATGTTATCACTTGGGTGAAAGTTTCACCCAAAAACGGATTTAGCGAGTGCCCGGATTTAACGAGAGTTTCCGTTATTCCAGAGCTCCTCGTTAGAAGAGAGTTCTACTGTATTTGGACTCATTTCCAGACTGTTTGGGAATATTTTGCAAGCTAATGTTCTGTTTATGCAGGAAACATAGTTTATTCTCTCTGATATTGGGTAATTATAAAACTACCATGCACATTTACAGTGACTTTTTTTGCCTCTTTTGTGCCGTGTAGTCAGAGGGGCCGGCCCCTGAGAAATCTCCCGAGCTGGGAATTGGGTCGAATCCCCAATGAGGCACAGGCTGTGCGTCTTTCTGTCTCGTGGCACTAGTTCTCTCCTGTCTTTTGAATCAGTTGCCCTAAATTCGGGACGAGCCACTCCTTATAACCGGCGACGAATCTACCTCAGAGGAGACGCACATGTCAACGCGGCAAAGTTGCAGCAACAAACTTTGTAGGTATTGCATTCGGCTCCGAGGAAGAAAAACGCGGAATCGAATACAGCCACCGGGAAATTTATGTTTTCACATTTGCGCCCAAATGTAAAAATGGATCTACTGGCTGTTGGGTTCTTCGAAAAATGTGTGATGTTGTTTCTACATATCGTCTGGATTTAGTAAGAATTCCTTCTTTTTTTTAACAAAGAGTTACATGAAGCCTGGTTTGCTGGCTGACCCGGAAACCTACGATTCCGTCCCAACTCTTTTTCAGGTGGGGGTTGGGGATATATGTGACGTTTCTACCTCAGAGGGGACCCACATGTCAACGCCGTCAATGTTGCAGCGTCAAACTTCGTCGATGCAGCTTAATTGGTAAAGCATTCGGTTCGGAGCAGCAAGATTCCGTTTCGTGTAACGCCACCGGCAAATGGCTGTTTCGCTCAAAGATCTTGGAGGAGAATAAACTGGAAAATGCAATGCTAACCCTTCGGAGGCAACGAGCAGCAATTGAGATAGCAGCGCCATCTGTAACCGTGAGGAGTTGGTGGGAAATACATAGCTATTGGAAAGGTACATACAGTGTTTGATTCAGCATAATATATCGTATAAATAGCGCAGAAGGAATATTCAAGTGCGAATGCGAACCAACAAACTTCTAGATCAAAATTTAACTAGCAAGTTCTCAATTTCGATAAAAATCAGCTATGAAATAGTAGAACATAGGCCATTGCATAGGACAAACACTTGATACGTGAAGTTGTAGCAATGCGAATTTAAATATATCGCATTATCGTTCCTTCATATCACCCTTAATCACACGATTTTGTTCCTCAAATTTTTTTATTGAAAAATATTTTTACCCCACGAGCTCATGAAAAATTAATATCGGGTAAAATAAAAAAGGGAGTTCACAGATATCATGTTTACAAAACTATCACTGCTTTTCCTCCTACATGCAAAACTCTTTATATCTGTTATTAATTACAGTGCTGCATTCATACTTAATAAGTTAATTTTAAAAGCTACCCCTACGTATATTTTGAAAGAATAACACAGAACGTTATCTTTAATTTTCTAACCAAGCGCTTCTATGCCTCAGTAAATACTGGATGTTCTTATGAAGGAAATAAAAAATACATCATTCCCTCTAACTGATTACATGCAAACAGAAATCCTTTTCTTACCTTAATTTTTTCTTTGACTACAGACCTGTGTGAAATATTTTTTTCTAAGAAAAGATGACTATATAAACATTTTTTCAAATTATCTTGCAAAAGATCAAAAAGGAAAATACAGCACAGGATAGGCACTGAAGCACTGAAATAATAGTAAACAAGTTTTGTTTTTCTTCCTGTAATTATGATTTAGTCAAATGCTAGCTTTGATATTAACTGAATTTCAACAAACTGAGTTTAATGCAGTAGGATCAACATAGTAGAAAGAAAGGATTTTCCTTTCTTCTTGTAAATGTTTGTTTAACAATAAGGTAAAAAAATGTTTCAATCTGCGTGATTGACAATAACCATTATTATAAACAACAGCTTCACTGATGCAGAAACACGTTCCCTTGATACCCCTTTTATGATTTTTTGTTTTATTCCTTCAATGGTGAAATGCCCTTATTCTAAAATATTTAACCGTTATCACTTTCAATAAATTTGTATAATAGCTTAACTACTCATCATAATGCTGGGTTTTTTTGTTTGTTTTTTTATTGGAGGTTTAACGACCACCGTGAGCAACTCAATGGGCTATAAGCAGTCGCCCGTCCCTAATTTAGGGTGACTGGTTCCAGGGAAGGGAGAGAGCCAGTGCCGTAAGACAAACACAACATCCATGCCTGACCGGGATTCGAACCCGGACCCCTTTCGGACGAATGATCAGAGGCCATCGCTTAGACCACTGCGCCACCGGGGCGGCCGTAATGCTGTTTGAAAGTTAGAAACAAGTTTTTGTGTGGAAGTTCTTCATGTACCGCTTGAAGGAGTTTTGTTTCTACATTCTGCTTTTGAGACATACAGTGCCTATGGTATTTAATAAAAGTCTTTTCCACTGTATTGATGATCACGTAAACACTGCCTGATGGGACGGTTGAAAATATCATACTCTTATTAAAAAACATGCCATAATCTTTCTGCAAAGTCAGTTTCAAAGCATATAGCAGAGGATGGTGTGTAATTTGAAAGAGACTGCATTTACAATTGCAAGCTGTGCTCTTTTTTCCTTTTTTTTTTTTTTTTTTTTTTTTAATAAAATATAACTAAACATTTTTTCTGGTATAATGAAATATAACTAAACAGTTTTCTGCAATAGAAACTGAATAGTTTTCTTGATATTATGAATATTTAGCAACATCGTAACAGCTGTGGCAATACAAATCTTTCTGAAGTGATTTAACCTACTTTTCAAGAAATTCTTGATCAGGTTAAAAATATATTTTGTGTTTATGTTCCAAGAAGCTTCGTGTTTCTTTCTAGCAGGAGTGATGCAAAGGAAGTGAGGAAAATGAATTATTACAGTGGAAGTCTTCCGAATAAAGGAAAGTTGTAAGTTTAAAAACATGGAATCATTGCTGAAATATTCTTTAGGGGAAGCCACTGAAGAATGAAATTCTAAGGAAGTGAAAAGAGAAGCTGATTCACCCCCACACGTTGCCCCAAATGCTAATAAAGATTGCTAGGAGTGTGAAATATGCTTCCAAAAATTCAGAGAAGATTCAAATATTGAAAGGTATTTGCCAATGTATACAAATGAAAAATCTTTCCAATGTGATGTGTGTATTAAGAAATGCACATACAAAAGAAATATTTTAATTCATGTAAAGCTCAACACTGATAAAGAATATTAATATAGTGATATTAATTACAAAGCACTCACCCAAGTTCTAATATCTCAAGGCATATGTTCCTTCATACTAGTAAGAAGCATCATCTGGGCAATTTACGTTTCAAGAAATTTCCTGAGAAAGCCCATCTTTCAAAAAATATGCTTCTTTCCATACCTAAGTCATGTGTTATTCACGGAAATAAGTCAATTAAAGGAAAACTTGACGTGAACATGAGCAATAAACGTCTGCTAAATTTTGCATTTCCCTTCCTACGTTCCGTAGAAGTGCTCACTTTCCATGAGACGTGACATAATTCTGAAAAACAGTTTCTTTTTTTTTAATAAAACAATGTTTCTGCAATGTCCTCATAAAATCATTACATTACGACTAACTTTCTACACCAGTCAGAAAACCTGAACACTGTTATTTGAAAGGAATGTAAACGACCGAAGACATTATAAACAACAATGAGCAAAACCCTTCATTTAACTTGCTTGTGTGATGATATCCGTTCCACATGACCGCCGCATTCAGTGAATGACATAGCTTTCCTCTCACATCCATAACTAGCACACTACGTGCCCACATTTATTATTTATAACAACTATTTAAAGCACGATCTGAAACACCCACGCAATCGGCGAATACACATACGAACCGCTTTCCGTCCTCGCTAATGGCGGAGCATCCGGTTTTCAAACACTGAAGTAAGTAGCTAGGTATTTACCAGTCTATTCTCCTCCAAGGGTTCGCTATAAACCCTAGATTCTAACCGTTGTCGCTAAATCCCGAGAAAAAAAATTGGTAACGCGTTTCACCAGAATTCAGCAAAGGTAGAAGAGCATCGAGAGATGAAAAATAAATGAAGTAATGCTGCTACGCTGGGAGGCAATATAGTCTGAATTCTACTTTCATTTCATCCGGGAAGTATTAAAGGATACTGCCTTGATCCATTCACTTATCACTCTATCATATTTTGTATATCCAAGTCCGGCCCCAAAGTTTTAGAACACTGTTTCACTTTTGCGAACAGAAGAATCAGGTTCACTTCAACGTTATTGTTCTTTCGAACAAAACAAATAGACAAAGTGTTTATTAGGGATTCCCCACCCTTAGCAGGGAGCGCACAAACTCGGAAATTTCGAAGAAATGCTGGTGAGACGTGTTAGCTGACATTGTGAGCCATGCGCATACCTTTGACACATGGCCGTATCCACGGGAGGGGTTTTTAGAGTCCAAACCCGTCCTCCAAAAGCTTTTGAGCAAACTTTTTTTGCTTGTTTATCGTAAGTTATTATCAACAGGATTCTCAATAGTCTTCTTTTCATATTTTTTTACAAACTGTTTCTGTTATTTCCGTTAATAAACCTTACTTCAGAAGGACATTGTTTTCTCACTATACCCACTGGTATAGTGAGAAAGAGTTGCTATGATCGCAACTATTAGACGGCTAATTCCACGTCAAAGTCCCTTGGTATGGTGGCTTCACCTATTGTAACGTACCAGGAGATGTGACGTACCTGCCAGAAGGACGCACACGACATAAAGGCAGATAGGAATCAGAATAAAATGTCCGCGTAGCTTAATTGGTAGAGCAACTTATTCCGGAATGAGTGGACCCGGGTTCGAACCCCGGCGCGGATAAAAATGACGGAGAAATTTAATTCGTTATACTATCGTTACCGGAATTTTTAAAATCCACTTCCTGACGGAGATTTCAAATCTTTTTATAATTTTCATTTTTCAGACTGTACTTGCTTTTCTCGTGTCCCCTGAGTAATCTTGTTGTTTTCATGTGATCACTGTCTCATATTGTTCAGTTTGTTTTTCTGTTAATACTGAGTAAATGAATGTGTCGTTACTCGCTAACTAATACTAATAAACTAAAGAGTTTATTTTTTATTAAGTGATTAGATAGATAGGTAGATTTTTGCTGTGGAATAGTATTTTTATTTTTAAACCCCGAAACAGAAGTCTAGTTACGGCCTTGATATGCACTATGTTAACAAAAGTCACCGGACATCTCTTCAAAAGCAAATGAACGGATCCACAGCGTTGTTAAGATGCGCGGTACGTCTGCAAACGGTATAAAAACAAGCCTGCAGCTGACCGCGATCATTTCGCACTGTGAGGGTGAGTGAAAATGTTGCGGCGGGAGAGAACTGACTTTGAGAAAGGAAAGATTGTTGGGTGTTATATTAGTGGGTTGTCCATAAGAGAAACCGAGAGGCGTTTAAACGTTCCCATCTCAACTGTTTTGGATGTACTAATAAGTGGAAGACACATGGTGCGCCTGAAGCAGCAAAACGTACCGGCAGACCAAAGAAAATCAGTGATAGAGGACGTCGAAGACTCAGAAGAGTCGTTACAGCTAATCGACGGTATTGTACAAGACCTCGGTGTACAGGTGAGTAAAAATGCAGGAACCTCGGTATGTATACGTACCATTCGCAGAGAACTTCATTCTATAAGTTACCGTGGTCGTGCGGCTGCTCATAAGCCTTTCATCTCCACCCAGAATGCTACTCGTCGTTTAGCATGGTGTGAAGAACATTTATCGTGGACCGTAGATCAATGGAAACGGGTCCTATGAAATGATAAATCTAGAAACACGATTCATCAGTCTCATAGCCGTGTGTGGGTATGGCGGCAGCTTGGGGAACGCTAATGACCACAGTGTACTGTTCCTATGGTCAAGTTTGGAGCTGGCAGTGTACTCGTGTGCGGCTATATTTCGTGGTATGGTCCCGGCCCATTGGTTATCGTGGACAAACCTGTTGGCCAGCACGTCTACCTCGATATTTTGAACAATTATGCCCTACCAACACTGTGGCAATAATGTGGAACCGAGCCTTGTTGATACCAGCAGCATAATGCCCCAAGCCATAAAGTAAGCCTTGTTACGGCGTGGTTTGACGATAATTCCGTATCGTCTGAACACTGGCCAGCACAGAGCCCTGATCTTAATCCCATAGAGCACCTATGGGATGAATTAGAGCGCAGCATAAGAAGTTTGGAACAAAGGCCTACGATTAAGCACCATTTAACGGCAGCATTATGTACTTAATGGAAGCGCATTGTCGAAAGCAAATCTCGAAGGGTCAGTCCATGCATTAAGGCTTAAGGACAAAGGTGGACCGACACTGTACTAATGTATGTAAATAAATGCTATGTTGTGTTTCTCTTCTAGGTGTCCGGTGACTTTTGTCAATATAGTGTAGATAGATAGATAGATAGATGATAGATTAGATTTGTGCTTTTCTGTGGAATATTTTAATCCCCCTGGAACTAAAGTCTAGTTACGGCCCTGCTTTGACAAACTCTTTTCTCAAGAAATAAGGAAACTAACTCGTGTGAAAGAATCTGTAAAACTTTTAATTAATGGTAATAGTTCTAACACAAGCAGTCGACTAGATTTGTACACATCATTTCCATGTTTATCAGTTTCGTTTCAGCTGATGTTGTCATCACAGAAAACTTTTGCCTAAATTTTCCTGTCATGACGACATCAGCTGAGATTAAACTGATAAAGAAATGCATAATAATAAATACGATGAGTGAATCAAGGCTTAGGCACTGGCAGTGCTAAATACTGAACATGAAGAAGCTGAGAAAGTAGGCATGCATTACACGGCGTCATACGGGACCAACACTGGGCGTTGTGATATGAGGTGCTCTTGGGTTCCATTCACGTTCCCGCCTCCTACGCATTGGAGAAAACATGGCTAACCAGCGCTACATCGCCGCATTTGTGCCGGCTGAAGTGCTGCCGTATCTGCAGACGGTCCCCTGTGCTATCTTTCAAAAGAACAATGCCCGACCACATGTGGCGCGGAATGTCTCACAGCTCATTTGTTGTCCATTGAACATGTGTGGGACATGTTCACTCTACGCCAGGCTCCTCATGCTCCGCCACTGGTCATCCAAGATGAACTTTGGGTCCGAATCGAAACAGCGTGGACTCACCTTCCGCAGGTCAACATACGGAACGACTCCCAATCGACAAAACTCCGAGTGCGGGTCGTTATCGCCGCACATGGTGGGTACACGAGTTATTGAGCATCGTGTGTTGCATATCACCTGCAAGTCTGTACTTCTGATAACCTACGTATTGTATTATAGGTAATGTATCCTATAAATCTAATTTCAATATGTCAGGACTTTCTTGGTGTTGCATTTTCAACACACAGCAGTTTATAAAGAAATTTGAGGAAATGATGTGCCGTTCAGAAGGAAACTTTAACACTGAAGTAACATAATTTACATAGGAACAGAAACTCAAAAAGAAAAGTTAAATTAGAGATGTAAGTCACATAGTAGTGTAAGTGTAGTTTTATTTTCTTATCAAATATTTTCTGCTATTATGATCCCAGCATGAATTCCAGAAATGAAATGCCCCTATAATTTGGCATACTGCTTCATCTGCGTTTATTATTTCATGATGTAATGTTTTCCGAATCCCTGCTATTATATCGGGTTGGTGAGAATGAAATGTCATGCGCGAACGAGCAGTGGAGACAAGTTCCCACCACAGCGGAATGAAACCACTCACAGGTGTTGCGGGTATTACGTCACAGAGTTACTATAAATAGCTAGCACGTGTGTAAAGAACAAGGTTCAGGCATGGTTTGTTTGGACGTAACGTGGCTTGCAAAGGAAACATGCAGACGCCGGATTTGAGAGTCATCTTCCTGTATGAATCTAAACTGGGACATTCTACAGAAATTGCCTTTCTAAACGTTAACAAAGCGTTTGAGAAGAATACAGCCAACGAACGAACCATTCGGCGACGGTTTGTGAAGTTTCGAAGCGGAGATACGGACCTGCAAAACGGAGCACGTGGTCACCGATCTGTTGCTGTTTCTGACAATGTTCTGTTACGTGTGGTTGAAGCGGACCCTCGAAAAACGTGTCGTGAGATAGTGCCAGAGGTAGGTGTCCACTGCACGACACTTGTTCGACGTCTGGCTGGCGCTGGGCAAGGTCAAAAAGCTGAATATGTGGCTGTTGCATGAGTTGACAACTGCCAACAAGACTAGGCGTTTGCAAGTCTACACGTCGCTGCTTGCCAGGAATAAACAGGAACCTCTACTGCATCGAATCATCACCTGCTACGAAAAGTGGGTCCTTTAAGAAAATCGGAAGCTATCTGCACAATGGTTAAGCAAGGCACAGCCTGCTGGATGACATCCTAATCCACTCCTGCACACCAAGAATATGATGCTCCTTGTCTTGTGGTCCACGGCCGGGATGATTCATCGGAGTTTCTTGGCAAGAGAATAAACCATCACGGCAGAACGTTATTGTGCTGAATTAAACCAGATGCACCGGAAATTACTACAGAAATAACCGGCTTTGGTCAAAAGACATGATGTTCTTCTCCAGAACAAAGCCCGCCCTCATGTCGCACAACGAACGATGCTGACACTACATGCCTTGAGCTAAGAAGCACAGCCTCATCCTGCCTATAACCCGGACTTGTCTCCGACAGACTATCATCTGTTGCGACGCCTGGATCACTTCCTGTCTTGGAAACAGTTCACGACAGACAACAAGGTTCAACGTGCAGTTGATGACTTCTTCGGGTCCCAGCCACAAGACTTTTTCGTTCCGGGATCATGGCCTTGCCGGACAGATGGCAACTATGTGTCAATGCCAAAGGGGATTATTTTGCGTAGGTAAGTTGTCCTACTTTTCCGTGACCTCCGTCCACGTGTGCTGGTCCTTTGCGGGACATTTCATTCGCACCAACCCAACATCTAAAAACATTTTTCGCCTCGCTTAATAATTATACACTATCTACCAACAAGTAATTAGACACCTGTGATAGCAAAGGAAAACAAAGTTTATTCACCTTTAATAGTTGGTGGAGCCTCCACGAGTGGCGATTACAGCTGCGACCCTCCGGGGCATACTCTCAACCAGGCGTTCTAAGACGGCTAGCGGTATTTTCTTCCACTCGGCTTGGAGAAGACAGGTCAGTTCCTTCACCGATTTCGGACGGTGGAGGCACCCCTTAAGTCGAAGCTCCAACTCTTCCCAGAGGTGCTCGATAGGGTTAAGGTCCGGGCTCTGCGCAGGCCAGTCCATTCGATTAACCCCATTGTCACCATAGCAAGCCATGGTGGACCTCGCAACATGACAGGTGGTATTGTCATCCTGAAAGTTACATGGGTACACCCCGTAAAACTGCCACAACGTACGAAGCGCATGGTCATCCAAAATGGTGCAGTAGATCTTGGCGTTGAGTCTACCGGGAATTGCGACCAAGGGTCCCGTGCCATACCAGGAGAAACACTTCCATAGCAAAATTACACCGCCGCCGAACTTCACAGTTGGCACAATACATTCCGGCAGGAAGCGTTCTCCAGGAAGACGCCAAACCCAGAGCCTGCCATCCGAACGGTAGATGGTGAACCTTCATTCGTCGCTTTAGAGAACCTGTTTCCACTGTTCAAGGGTCCACTGTCGACGTTCTTTGCACCACGTTAGCCGAGCAGCGCTATTGGACTTGGTAATCAAAGGCTTGTGGGCGGCAGCACGTCCATGATAAGCGAGCAGATGAGCGTCTTCCTTACGGATGGTATTCATCGAAAGAACACTCCCGGATGCCTGTTGAAACTCCTCGCGGATGTGGCCCATCGATTTGGTGCGGTTCTTCCGAATTTCTCTGGCCAGCACTCGTCGGTCTCTAACTCCTAGTTTTGTGGGTCTGCCGGGTCGGGGCACATTTCGACAGTCACCTATCATCTTCCACTTGCCGATCACGCAGGCCACTGTCAATTTTGGGTACTTCAGCTCGCTGGATATGTCACGTATGGATCGGCCATTTCTGTGGTACCCGACTATTACACCATTCTCGAAATCAGAGAGCTGCGAACTGCGTGGCATCTTGCATGCGACTCGTTGCGCTGTTGTTTCCCACACGATATTTAACGGCGGCGGACGTGAAGTGTATCAGGACCGCAGATATCGTCGATTGCAAGGGTGTCCAATTACTTGTTGGTAGATAGTGTAGAAGGCCCCCTTAATCAAATCATGAGGACTCCCAACAAAGTGCTTTAGGTACTTTCCAAATCATTATCATCTGTAAAACAATCAAGAGTACTCTGGTACTCTTTGTAGATAATATATGTTATGCATCTCTTCCATGCAAACATGATGTGAAATAAAACGAGTGATTCGAGAGTATTCATATATATACGTACAACACATTGCATTTATTCGCGCAACTCACCACCGCTCCGAGCCACAGTCCGGTACATAGTACGTCGAACTAAATCATAACAACAAACAACACATGTTACTAATTCCTGACGTTGAACAATACTTAGGTAAGTGGATTAATGAATGTTGTTGTCGTAAAACAAATGAAAGAAGATATGTGAGTCATAAAAGTAAATATTTCCTAAACTACGGCGGCGGCAATAGTATTTCGACCGGTTAGTTTTTCAAAAATAATACTTATTTTTATTATATATTATTCAGATTTAGACGAACGTAAGAAACGGCTCTGACGCCGATGAAATGTGATGTAGCTATGAAATTCCATCTGTGCAAGGTTAAACCTGACCTCATAACAGATAGAAAAGCCGAATCGCAAGTGTGTGAGCGAGAGAGATTGGTTACCTTTGGTCTAGGGTATCTAAAGATTACGTCCCATCGTGTTATGCATCATTTTAAAGCTGTCGTTAATAGTAGGTAACCACCAAGCGAGGTCGAGGGGAAGCTAAATTTCGCTACGACGTACCGTTTTCGTGATAATTGAGAAAATAAACCCACGTAGTTAGCAGGGGCGAATATTCCGGGTGTGCTAGGTGTGCGGCGCACACCCACACAGAGTCGCACTTTTACCTATGTTATCGATATTATTTTTTCGGATTTATTTCCAACTAACGACCCGGCCCGGCTTCGCCCGGTAGCAATTTAGAATTTACAACAAATCTAAAGAGAGACGATTATTACGTTCAATAGGCGACTGTCTTTCTTTTTGTAAACCCATTCTTTGTCTGTCATTTGCCAATCGAGATGCTGTTTCTTGGAAAGTTTCATTATGACGGGATAAACACATTCTTTTAGCGTCCGATGTACTACGACCTATATTGGACTTTCGTCTCTGCATAATGTTAATACAATATTTAAATTTTAATTAAAGAGCTACTCAAAGAGATGCATACGTGTGGACGAAAGCAACTACGCATTTAGTATGTGCGAGCGCCGATAAATCAATTCTTTCAGCGTCCGATGCAACTACGCATTCAGTCTGCTGCCTTACATGCTATTAGACCGGCCACCGCGCATGCGCCTCGCGTCTTTTTTTTTTCAACGAGCAAAAACGTTTCGTAAACCGGTCGCCGCGCATCGTTGTTTAGGCAGTGCAAGCCACGAAAGAATGCGAACGGTGGTTTTTTTCTTTGACTTGTCACTAACATCGTTACTGCTCGGCTCCCTTTTGTCATAGATTAATGTTTCATACAACTAAACCTTCCGCGACAAATGCTCTATGGAATGGTGAAAACCGGATCAAAATCCATCCAGCGATTCTCGAGATTAGCCTGAACAAACAGACATACGCCTACCAAGGACTTTATTTTATACTGTGTATACATAAAACTCGCCAGAGTTAGTCCTAAGGCTTCGAGGTGTGGTTAAAATTAATTTCCCCACATAATGTTTTCATTAAAAGGAAAAGGTTCGTTCATTAAGCATATCGCATTCGCGCTAGAATTCTGGGGTGTGCTATTTCGCGTGCGCACATCCGGCGACCATAAAGCAGCGGTAGTACAAGCGCTCCCCAGATGGCGCTGAAGGTCACGTTCTTATTTCTCTGTGGTTTCAAACGTAACAAGGAAACTCTCAGGGTGTGCTACCTAAAATGAGCACCACTTGAGTTCTACGGAGCAGTGCAATTCAATGATGTGGTACGAGTTGCTGTTATATTGTTGTTGTTGTTTTTTTACGTATTTCTACTAAGACTCGCTGACGTTTGTCCGCTAAATTTAATTTCCTTGTGCAATATTTTCGTGAAGAGGAGAAGGTTCGTTGCTTCGTACAGTATACAAAACGTGGTAGATAATATTTGCGGCTGCTGCAGGAGTGCTATTATAACAGCGGGCACTCCCAAGTCGTCAACTGCAATTCAAAGCTTTCCAGATGGCGCTACAGGTCACGTTTTTATTTCCTCGTAGTTTCCACGCAGAGATTTAAATTCTCAGGGTGTGCGCGATTTAAAAAAGCACCACTGGTCATACTTGTTTGCGTTTGGAATAGCGTGAAGTCATAAATACATTTCAACCTTCTACTACGAGTTACTGTTTTTCGGTCTTTTTCGTCGTTGTGTAAATCGGTGTGTTTATGAGCACAGATTTAAATATACAATTTGAATTTTGACATCCATTTAGGTTGACGACGTACAAAGTGTCCCATTTTCTGCCAGAGATTTTTCAGATTGTGTAAAGCGGATTGAAGAATGTAAGCCTCGTGCTGCATTTAAAACTTATATTTATAAAAAAATATCGAAAATACATTCATCACTCTAGTATTTGCGCAGGAAATTCAGACTTTTCTTACAATGGAGTGTATGAAAAGATTTTTACCGTAAGTTATTAGACGACAGCTAAATAAAAGAAATGCTTTCGTATCTTCAAAGTCAAGGCGCGAATTTTGCAGCTAGGGATACGTAATGAAATTGTTTCTCGTTTGTTCCCATAACAGCGCACACCCAACCTAAGCGGGCGCGCGACGCCACCTGTGGTTAGATACATTACATCAAAATGCCTTTTTGTAATTCACTGGCGTGCAAAAATTAGGGACGAGACGGTTTTTCGAATGTAACGTTGTGCAGAAGTGCTCCACATGGACTCAAATCATACCATAAGATCCCCAAGATGTAAGAATATGGGACAAGTGAGCAAAACCGTCGAAACAAGAAATCCAAAGGATGCAAAGGCATTTTATTGAAAAGGTAGCTTCGAGCACATCTGGACAAAAGACAGAAACGTCCATGTGACAGATCGCTGCCAAGAAAAATCCAGTCTTTAGTAGGAGATATGATCACCCCTGACTCTGTTGCAGGATTTACAACGTCTGTCCATGCTGAGGACGAGGCATCACAGCCATTCCTGTTGTAGCACCAATCGCAGCTGCGGAATCGTTGCTGGCGGCTGGTGACGTGCTGCCAAGCGTCTCCCGAGAAGGTCCCACACGTGCTCGATTGGATTTAGGTCCGGGGACCTTGCGGGCCAATCCATGCGTTGAATATCTTCACTCTCCAACAGCTCTGCGACAGCCACTGTACGATGAGGTGTAGCGTTGTCGTCCATGAAGAGGAACTCAGGACCCACAGCACCTCTAAACAGACGCACGTGAGGCAGGAGAACCTCGGTACTATAGCGGACTCCAGTGACTGAACCTCCTTGGAAGATGTGGAGGTCAGTACGGCTACCAAGCATCATACCGCCCAAGCGAAAACTCCGCCACCTCCAAACCGGTCCCTTTCGATTATGTTGGAGGTGTGATTGCGTGTTCCCTGCTCTCTCTCCAGATGTGTATAGGTCTAGAATCGCTCATCAGACTAAATCGGCTCTCATCCGTAAAGAGAACTCGACCCCATTGCTGATGTGTCCAGTTCCCAATGACGCGACCTCGGGTAAAGTCATCCAGGTGTCTTCTACTGGATTGCCTGTGGGCCATATCACACGGTGGCAGCAACTCGAGGTCGTTCAAACCGATGTACACCGTGCAATAGCTTTCACCGAATTCCTGAGCGTAATCCGCCCGTGTGCTTTATACCCTTCCGACCCCCCCCCCCACGTCATGCTGCATATATGCGCATGCCCTACCGTACCGGACCCTAGTCTATCTCCTGAGTGGTCTTTCGGTGCGTTCTGCCTGCTCGTTCCGCTGTTATGCTAATTTCTCCTCTTCGTCCTTAATTTTTGCACACCAGTGTAGCTTTTATCGCATTCAGCATGAGGTTCTCGCAATTCACGCAAATCACAGTGAAATAGTGTTACGTTTATGTAAAATGTGATGAAATAATGTTCGGCGATAGTTTAGTGTAAAATAAATTGTTGTGTAGCACTGAAGCTAACTATTATTACATGGGACAGGTTGCGGCACGATCAAATTTTAACAACGGTTTTGACAAAGACGGACTACTACACATTTTCATTGCATCGAAATCTTTTGCCTGGGATTTACTTTACTACTGTCGGAAAATATGCTTAGCATTAAAAGGTATGATATCAAGTATCGTAATTTTGATAAATTGGTCCTACGATACCTCACATTAAATTGCCTGTTTTGTTATATATCAGGTATCCACAAGCAGCTCGAACAAGATGGCCAAGAGTGGGTCCAGCAGAAGTGAAACGGAAGAAAATAGCGAAAGCTCAGATTACATCACAGCCGCAGAACCAGGAGGCAGCCTTCTTGCTCACACTGTGGCTGACAACTCTTTCGAAAGCGCGTCATCAGCAAGCCTCTTCTCATCACCCTCCTCCACTCAACACAAATCTTCTTCATCAGTAGATGAGAGCGGAAAGGAAAAGTGGAAAAGCCTTCAGGATGGTAAGTAACTCCTGTTTCTGCTTATTTGCTCTCGCAAGTCTCTGGTAATCACTTCTGTGTATTTTTATCACTAACATTCCGTACAGCCTTTTTAATCTACTGGCACGCTTTTTTCCAGAGGCTAGGACCACTGGTTTTTATATTATCTTCTTCGATCTCCTCCTAGTAAATTCTTATAACAGTCTGCCATACAAAGGACCTAAGATTAGATTTATTGCGCTGAGAAAAATAAAACGATTTCGTTAACTTTCTCTAAAGGAAGAAAAATTGCAATTTACAAAAATTAGAATTCAACTTTTCAGTAACCGTGATGTAACGTATACAAGTAGAATTCACTTTACGCCAGGATTAGGTTCCTGACATTTCCGGCATAAATTAAAGCAAAAAAATAATGGGAAAATACGCTGAGTGCTCACAGAATTTTTTTTTGTTTTTGGTTGGAGGTTTAACGACCACCGTGAGCAACTCAATGGATTATAAGCAGTCGTCTGTCCCTAATTTAGGGCCACTGGTTCCAGGGCAGGGAGCGAGCCAGGGCCGTAAGACAAACACAACATCCATGCCTCACCGGGATTCGAACCCGGACCCGTCTCAGACGCCTGTTCAGAAGCCCTCACTGAATTATGATCCCCTACCTAATACTTCATAGGTCCTCTTTCCGCCCTCACAACAACAGCTATCCGACGTTGCATTGATTCAATAAGATGCCGGAAGCAGTTAGGAGGTATGGCGAATCAAGCTGTGTGTACTGCGGGCTTCAATGCAGGTTTGGAGGTGATTGGTGTATCCACACGCCTAATATACCATTCCAGTGCCCCATAAGTGCTCTATGGGATTGATATATGGCGAAGAATTCGGAGACTAATCGATATGCTGGAAGTATGTACTGTGTTCCTCAAACCATTCCTGCACAACATTGGACCTATGGCTCAGTGCATTGTCATCTTGGAAGACACTGTTGCCATTCGGGAATAAGTGCAACATTGCTTAGTGTACAGAGTCAGCAAGCAATTCACGATACTGGGAACCAGTCACACCTTTTTCCACATGCACCAGGGATTGTATGGTATGAGCAGGTAAACGTGCCCAGCATCATGCCCTCGCGGACAATGAAATTTGCGCACCTAGAAGAAAACATGCTACAACCGTGGAAATTCGCAGATAGCTAGAGAGTGCGTGCTGGTATGCAAATGATTCATGTTTGGTGCGAGTGCGCTTGAACGCACACCCTGTGGTAGCGCTGCAAGCACGAACCGGCTGCCTTATAAACCAGCGTGCAGTCGATGCCCCATGAAAGCGAAAAGCACCGGCCGACGCAAGCAAGAATACAGAGTGACATGAATGCCGGTTGGACGCCAGAGACGTCGATTTACGCAACTTACGGACTTTCAGGGACGCCTGATAATCGTGCTAAAAACCGCAGGGTGGTCGGCGCCGGGGATTGTTCTGACCATACCGTCCAACTGTGTTAGGAGCAGTGGACACGTGACGGCTCTACCACACGGCAGAGCGACTCCAGACGGACCAGAAGGACCGCCGGTAGAGAGTATCGACGGATCGTGCGCCAGGCACGAACGGATCTCATGGGGATCCCATCCACTATACAGACAGATGTAGCGGCTTCTGTGTGTCCACTATCAATTTCCCAACGCCTCGCTGAAGCGAATCTGCGATCCAAGCGTCCCTTACGTGTGCTGCCATTAACACCGGAACATCGCCGGCTCTGGGTGCAGTGGTGCCACGCCAGAGCGACGTAGAACGCCACAGACTGGCGACGTGTGGTGTTTAGCGATGAGTGCCGCTTCGCTTTGGGGACAGATGACCATCGTGTCCGGGTGTGGAGGTCACCGGGTCAACGGCACAATCCCAACCTCGCTATCGCGCGCCACACCTCCCCCACTGCAGGCATTATGGTCTGGGTAGCCATTGCCTACGACAGTCGATCAGCTCTAGTAGTTGTACGTGGATCATTGACGATCCAGCGGTATGTGGATGAGATCCTACGGCCCCTTGTGCTCCCATTCCTGGCTGGAATTGCAGGTGCGCTGTACCAGCAGGATAATACCAGCCCGCACACGGCTCGAGTTGCCCAGGGATGCCTACGTCATGTCCAGACACTCCCATGGCTTGCCCGCTCCCCGGATGTGTTCGCTATCGAGCATGCGTCGGACCAGTTGAAACGCCGGCTTCCGCCTTTCCGCACTATCCGGGATTTGGAGCACATCGTCCAACACGTGTGGGTCAGTCTGCCACAGGACATCACGCGTCTGTTTGCCTCTATGCCGGACCGTATTGCAGCATGTATCGCCGCACGAGGCGGTGCTACGCGCTATTGAAAATTACCGGACTGCGTGCCATAGATCCCTTTGTAATTGTCCTGTAGCTCTGTTTTTGCCATCATGTGTATCATTCATTTGTATCATTACGTCCATAAAATTTCAGTTCAATCCAATGTCTGCTTCTTGCTGTGCGAATTGCATTGTCCGTGAGTGTATACAGGGTGTTTCAGCTAAGCGTGTGTCAACTTCTGGGAGGGGTAGGTTGCACAAAGATAAATCGAAATCACATAGCAATGCAGGGTCGCAAACGCCATCTTCATGTGCTAGTGTACAGAGAGGACGAGAAGTGAAAGAGCAGCACGTAAGAAAACAAAATGCTTTTTATTACTCACAAGACATTTGTAAAATGCATTAAGGTTACAGAAGGTATTCAAAGTTGCGACCATGGGCTGTAACACACGCTTGACATCGTCGGCGCATGGAATCACTTACATTTTGGAAAATTCGTGACGTGTCTCGGATTTCCGAGGCAGCTACAGAGATGCGTACTACAAGGCCCTCATCACTTTCAACGGGGGTGTCGTACACCAGTCCTTTGATGTAAGCACAGAAGAATTTATCAAGGCATGTTAAGTCCGGCGATCTTGAAGACTAATGAACGGGAGCACCACGCACGATTCACTGATGTCCAAATATTATGTATAACGAAGTAAATTTCTCCGTCATTTTTTGGTCCACGTTGGGAATCGAACCCGAGTCCACTTATTCTGGAACAAGTCGCTCTACCAACTGAGCTACGCAGACGTTCGTTCTTGCTGCTGTCTGCCTTTATGTCGTGTGCGTCCTGCAAGGCAGACACGTCACATCTCCCCTCCCCCCCCCCCGAAAGAGGGCCGGGGGCATGGCCCACGGGTCAGCCGTGACCATGAATCGTTGCAGGCAGCCATCCGCTGTAGAACGTGCACTTGAGAACTCCCAGTCAATGTGGTGTGTGGGATGCAACGTCACACACATTTATTTTTCGAAGCGCTGATCTTATTTTTCCTCTCTCGCGGTGTAGAAAGAACATCACACCATTGCGAGATCTTGAACAGTCGGGTCATCCGGAAAGTTCGGGCGCCATTATAACAAACTAAATTTCTCCGTCATTTTTGGTCCACACTGGGAATCGAACCCGTGTCCACTTATTCCGGAACAAGTCGCTCTACCAACTGAGCTACGCAGACGTTCGTTCTTGCTGCTATCTGCCTTTATGTCGTGTGCGTCCTGCGGGGCAGGCACGTCACACATGTTTAAGTGATGACGAACGTCATTGCTGAAATTGGCGGCGGGGGCCCCATCGTGCTGGAACCACATTGCACGGCGCAGCGACTGAAGGACCTGTTGTTCGTTCAATAGCTCTGGCAAGACGTCCTCCAGAAATATGCGGCAGCTCCTTCTGTTCAGACGAGGAGACATGAGGTATGGGCCAATTAAGTGGTCCCCGACAATGCCGGCCCAAACATCAACAGCAAAATGATTTTGTGCTGCACGTGGTCGCACAGCATAGGGATTCTCCACCGCTCATACATGCACGTTATGTGCAGTGAAGCAACCTTTCCGTGTAAATGACAATATCCTAAAATAACGTATGAGCAGTCTCGCGGCCGAACAACGCCATCTACCGCATGAATATGGCGTTTCCGACCCTGCATTGCTATGTGATTCCGATTTGTCTTTGTGCAACCTACCCTCTCGCAGAGGTTTGTACACGCGTAGCTGAATCACCCTGTATACAATCGTCTCCACCGGCTTGCACTGTTGAGACCACGCCACGCGGGATGAATCGAGTGCCTCATGCTTTTTGCGCCAAATGCGTACACTACCAGAAGGAAAAAAACGACTCGTCAGACCAGCACACTTTTTCTAATTATCCGACGTCCATGGTCTTTGCGCCAATCGAATCTTTTGCGCCGATGAACCGTAGGTAGGAGAAGTTGTCGTCGGGATCACCTGCTGTTATAGCCCATACGTGCGAGTGTGTGACGCATGGTCATGACAGGTACTGTTCCGGGTTGACCTCTGTTGTATTGGGTAGTCAATTGATGAACAGTGTTACAACTGCTGACCTGTACGAGCCTTCGGACCCAGTGCTCACCTCTTATGCCAACCTTTCGCTGTATTGTGCAATTTTGCCTCCGGGTGGTTGTTCGACCATTTTTACACTAGTCCTTAAATACGGCGGGTCGCGAACAGCCCACCAGTCCAGCCGTTTGGGAAATCAAGACACTCGTTCTCCGAGCTTCCACAATCTCATAAATCCTTCCATTTGCCCATCATGCTCCGAATTTTACGACCTACTGCTCCACTCACGCCTTATACACTGCCGGACAATTGCTAAGGACGGATGACAATAGCAACGATAGCAACCATAAAATGGAAGGCAGGAAAATGTGGAAATTAGCATAAGTGCGGGATACAGTAAGACGTGTTGTGCGTATGCAAATTTTGGATTGCCGAACTTGTTCGTGACGTCATAGCGCTGATAAGAGATATAAAGGATTTGACGTGTATTGACCGTTGTTGTTCAAACGCAAAGTTGAAAGGGAAAGAATCAATTGACGAACTTGCAATTTTCAGTATGTCTTCCCGACATTACCTAGATGATTTTACGCGTGGCCGTATTATTGGCAAGATTGAAGAAGGGCGAAAAATAACAGATGTTGCCAGGGAGTTCGACGTCAGCCACAGTGTTGTTTCAAGGCTTTGAAAGACATTTCAAACAAATGGAGAGTGTAGCAAACGTCACGGGGGAGAGGTCGTGTTCGCAGTACAACACCTGCAGAAGATCGGTACATAGTGCTATCAACAAAAAGACACCGGCGCAGCACAGCTAGTGAGGTAGCAAATCACTTTATGACTGCTACTGGCAAGCGGATCTCCCGAAAAACTGTCGCCAGACGTTTGCATGAAGGAGGACTATACGCCCGCCGTCCTGTTGTGTGCATCCCATTGTCCAGACGTCACCGTACCGCCCGTTTGCAATGGTGCCATCAACATCGCAATTGGACTGATAACGACTGGTCTGCTGTCCTCTTCTCAGATGAGATTTGATACAGTCTATCGTCTGATTGTCGACGACAACTGATCTGGCGTGATAGTGGTACTGCATATTGTCCAGCAAACATACAGGAAAGGGACCGATATCCGACATGTAGTGTCATGGTATGGGCTGGCATTATGATCAATGGCTGTACGTCCCTCTATGTGCTTCCAACTGGGACTATGACTGGCCAACGATACATTAATGATGTTCTGCTACCTCATGTTCGCATGTTCCGTGGTGCTGTCGGTGATAGATTCATTTTCATGGACGACAACGCAACATGTCATCGAACAGTCGCTGTCCAGGAGTGTCTTGAGAGCGAGAATATTCAACGCCTCGTATGGCCAGCACGTTCTCCAGATCTGAATCCCATTGAAAATGTGTGGGATGCTTTGGGGAAGAGTCTTGCTGGTCGCCAATGCCCTCCAATAAACAAGGACACCCTCATCCGTGCACTGACAAAGGAATTGGATAAATTACCCCAACAGCTGCTTGATAATGTTGAACAAAGCATGACACGACGTGTGGAATCTTGCATCGCCCTCCATGGTGGCCATATCCCGTATTGACATCTTACGCCGGAACGCCTGCGGACGGTAATTGCATTTTTTTCACGTTTACGTATTCTGCACAAAATGGCCTGTTTGTCCCTTGAACACGTTCCAAAGCCTTCTGGATTTCAGAGCACAATAAATTGTCTTTCTTGTAATGTCCTGGCATTCTGACATTATTTTATTTCACCTGGCATCCAACCACACTTACTTTTTTATGCGCTATATAGCCGTTTATGATCCGTCCTTAGCAATTGTCCAGCAGTGTATATGCTACGTCGGTCGACCAATCGCTCCCTCTCGGAAATCACGTGGTCAACGGGCCACATCCTCTTTTGATAAGGGGGTCATAATTCAGTGGTCACTCGGTGTATGTAAATAATTTAGGTTCCATTCCAAGATTTTCAGAAATCAACACAAAATACTTGAAAAATGTTTTATTTTATGAAATTTACGTATTGCAAGTTGTATAATGTTGAAGAATTAATACAGACATTTGACGTAGACTAGGAACATCAAACAGAGGTCATCGCTCTTTCCACGTTTATAAGTGAGCCAATTTCGCAGGCTTGGCAGTTAGTGTGTGTGAGTCTGGAGGAATTGCAGGCCGCTGTGGTGCAGTGGAAGCATATCCGGGGCGTAACTGGAAGACCCTGGGTTCGATTCCCGGTGGCGGCCAATGAGAATTTTTCTGTGACTCACTTATAAACGTGGAAAGAGCGATGACCTCTGTTTGATAATGTTGAAGAAAAAGAAAGAGAATTTACTACTTTAAAAACGATAAAATAGATGTCTGTTTGGGTTTTCTTTTTTTCTGATAATAAGTTATAGTATTGCTGTAGAACTATCTCAACTGCTCTCTTAACTATTGAGCTCCACTCCCAGTTGTGGTCGTACGAGTAGCTACAGAAGAACACACTAGAGATGAGCTGGGGCCCGGGGCTCGGACGGGCTCAGAATTCGTTAACTACCGAAAAACCTGGGCCCGGGGTGAGTCCGGGCTCGGAATTACACGTCTCGAATTTCATTACTGTAATTAATTCAACACGTGTAATTCCGAGCCCGGTTGAATTACACGTGTTGAATTTCATTGTGGATTTGTTACCATGGTGGAAGGATTTTCAATTTCCTAAGCTAGCTGCCATTGCAAGACAAATTTTGCTTAGCAAGACTTGCATTATGCATTGACCAAAGCTATGGCCCAAGCAAGGATTAGTTTCAGGAGGTCTGGTATCGAAAAACTGGAAAAAAATCACATTCCCATTTTTTGTATTTTATTAAAAATCAAGAATCTTATCTTTAAAATGATGTATTAATTTCCAAAATTGTGCAGTTAGAAGTATTGTTATTTATTCTTTTTAATTTCCTCACTCCCGCGATTTTTGGGGTGACGATGGTTTTTAGTGCAGCTTAGAGAAAAGAGGATCAAGTTGAAGCACTGAGGCATTAGATGCAATTCTCTCTCTCTCTCTCTTTTCATGATGAACTTGATCTGGAAACTGCACACACATATGATAACATTGTGATTATTATACTATTAAGCGCAAAGCTTTGTTAATGTTACAAAATGCAGAATAATCTGGTTTGGAATGCTTTTACGTTCTTTTTTTTTTAATTTTGGAAATTTCCCTACATGCTTTTTTTATATTCTACTACATCACTCTAAACTACCTTTACCAATTAGCATATATGTAAATTATATTGCAAAGATTAGTTTTCTAGAGTCAAAATTTCAAACACTTGCAAGTGTCTGTACGTACGTTTTATAATGCAATTTATTCAAAATAAAAGTAAATTTAGAAATCAAAAAGAAATAACGAATGGAATTTTTTGTTTCTAAACGATTTTCTTTTCTTCGGCTTTTACCAAAATTACTGATTCCCTGATACGGTCGAAGATTATTATTTATTTTCAAATCCACATTTTAGAACATTTGGCTTTATGCGTAGTATTTCTAAAAACATATTAACATTGTGAAGTGGATTAACTGAACTAAACATTTTAAACTAATGATTTTTAAACTAATCCTTGCTTGGGCCATATCTTTGGTCAGTGTATAATGCATAAACGCAAGCCTTGATAAGCAAAATTTTCCCAGAATCTAGGCCCGGGCTCAGCAAACACATGTAATCAAAGAAAGCGGGCCGGGCCCAGGCTCTAGGCCTTTGGAACCGGGCGGGCCCGGGCTCTTAAAATTGAGCCCGAACTCTTCTCTAGAACACGCATCCCTTATTAATCAGAGCAATAGTCTCCTTCACTGATTTCACTGTTAGCGTCTTAACCGGCATTGCACAGTGAGCTTCGCTTTCCTCTGTGTCTTCTTTGAAAAGTTGTTCAGCTAGTTCTTCTAAATCTACCGTTGAGAAAGCTTGTCACCATGATTCTCAAGGAGCACATTTGTGTCACCAACTTCTACATCATATAGTCCTCTTTACTTTTCTATCTTTGTCACAATCTCTATTATTGGCGCAAGGTTCAATAACAGGAAATACTCCAAAGTAAGATAAGAACTTCCATTAGTTTGTCATATATCATCTTCAGATATTCAAAAACGAAAACTAATTTAACCCCTGAGAGTCTATGGAATACGATAGCAGGCAAAATTTAGAAAATAAAGTGCGTTCAAATAACTGAAATTTTGGCAGTCATTCCTGTTAAAGAATGGTTTGGCCATCAGAGGGGCCAATTTCTGCTTCTGATGTATAAGGATTGATTTCTGCTTCTGATGTATTTGCCACAAAATCTGAATCTCCATTGAAAAAATTCGCTCGTGGACCGGTGCCACTCAAGTCGTAAACCTTTCTGGAAGATTTTCTTTTTTAAAATATTTCATGGTTTCTCCGCCAGGGGGCGTAGATGTTTATCTTATTTTTGTCAATATTTCTACTTCTAAGTGTCCGATTTGAAAAATTCCTTTTTTGTTGGATAGAATTTCCGGTGCGAAATGTTTTTTATATAATTTCAAATTTTTCAAGTACTTCATATACTTTCCGCTAGGGGGCGTTAAGATAAATTGCATTTTCCCCGATATCTCTGCTTCCGAAACACCAATTTGAAACATTCTTCCTGTATCGCCTACACCCCTGATGAAAAATGTTTTGTATACATTTCTAATATTTGGTAAAGAATGGTTTGGCCACCAAGCGACGTAAGTGTTTATTTCTGCTTGTGATGTATTTGCAGCAAAATCAGAACTCTTGAAAACTCCATTGCAAACATTCTTTCGTGGACCGATACCGCTCAAGTCGGAAAACCTTTTGAGAATACTTTCTCCTTAAAATAATGCATGGTTTTCCCGCCAGGGTACGTACATGCATATTTTATATTGCTGATATGTCAGCTTCTAAGAGTCAGATTTGAAAGCTTTTACCAAAATTACTGATTCCCCTGATACGGTCGAAGGGCCCGTTGATCCTTTATTTATTTTCAAATCCACATTTTAGAACATTTGGCTTTATGCGTAGTACACTGACGTGCAAAAATTTAGGACGAGACGGTTCTTCGAATGTAACGTCGTGCAGAAGTGCTCTACATCGACTCAAATCATACCATAAGATCCCCAATATGTAAGAATATGGGACAAGTAAGCAAAATCGTCCAAACAAGGAATCCAAAGGATACAAAGGCACTTTATTGAAAAGGTAGCTTCGAGCACAACTGGACAGAAGGCAGAAACATCAATGTGACGGGCGGCTGCCAAGAAAAATCTAGTCTTTAGTAGGGAATATGATCACCCCTGACTGCGTTGCAGGATTTACAACGCCTGTCCATGCTGAAGACGAGGTTGTCAAGGAGCTGTTCAGGCATCGCGGCCCATTCCTCTTGTAGCACCAATCGCAGCTGCGGAATTGTTGCTGGCGGCTGGTGACGTGCTGCCAAGCGTCGTCCCACACGTGTTCGATTGGATTTAGGTCCGGGGACCTTGCAGGCCAATCCATGCGTTGAATATCTTCACTCTCCAACAGCTCTGCGACAGCTACTGTACGATGAGGTGTAGCGTTGTCGTCCATGAAGAGGAACTCAGGACTCACAGCACCTCTAAACAGATGTACGTGAGGCAGGAAAACCTCGGTACAATAGCGGACACCAGTGACTGAGCCTCCTTGGAAGTACGGCTACCAAGCATGAAACCGCCCCAAACGAGAAAATTCCATTCGTTATTTCTTTTTGATTACTAAATTTCCGCTGCGAAATGTTTCTCATATAATTAAAAAAATTTCTTAACACACAAGTCTACCACCAGAAGGCGTAAGTTCACGTTTCCGTTTACAGCAATATCTACGGGATTAAAAACCCAATTGAAAAACTTCTTTCTTCGATCAAATACTACTGTTTTCCATACCGGTTCCGTTGACTTTGAATAGCTTTGATAAATTTAATTCGCGTCAAAACGGAATCAAAGGACGTACTCATTACAAACGAAATTTTGGTGTCTTCATCCTTGTTAATTTTTCTTTGCGTTGTGTCAACAACAAACCTATGCATAACTTCGCGATATCATTCCAGCCTCTTTGTTCTGACGTTTTTGTGCCAAAAAATAAAATTGGATTTTACTTTATCTTCTTCAGTTGATAACATCAGAGTGCACTATTCCTCTGTACACAAAAACGGTCTTTCTGAATTTTGATATCTAATGTGCTGTATACAGTGTGGAAAGAAACGACCTCATAAACACCCCAGGGGTGATTCCTTGGGTCACTTCAAGCATAAAATGTTCTCTGACATTTTTGATTTAGGGCTTAGTTTTCCAGATAAAGCCCCAAAGGTGCGTGACGTTACGTCCGGAATCGCTTGTTTTCGAGGCTTCAAGCACAACCCGGGTGTCGTGCAAGAAAACTCGTGGCGGATGCCTGATTCCGCAAGCTCAGTACCTTGGCAGTCATCACGAATGATTTACATATCGCAGTGCCCTCCGATGCGGTACCAATTCCGTTCGTCTCGACAAATTGCGGACGTAAAACGACTCCGGAACCAGGCTGGATGACTGTTGTTGTACTGCGGTTGCAGCATCAGGCATCTGCCACGTACTTCCCTGCATGGCACTCGGGTTGTGCTTGAAGCCACAAAAACAGGTGATTCCGGACGTGACGTCACGCACCTTTGGGGGCTTATATCTGGAAAACTAAGCCCTAAATCCAAAAATGTTAGAGAACATTTTATGCTTCAATTGACCCAAGGAATTACCCCCTGGGGTGTTTATGCGGTCGTTTTTTTCCACCCTGTATAAAGTACATCTGTGTCTAAAATTATCGTGACAAATACGAATTCGAGAATACGACTAAAACGAGATCACCTATTGTAAAGATTTTTCAGAGACATGTGCAAGGAGATACGCTAAGTCGACGTACCTTTCCAACATTGCGCCAGCTTTTGTGGAAATATGCAAATGATGACATTACGTCATCAAGCTGGGAGGCACGCGATCTTGATAAACGTTGTTCTGAGCGGTGTGAGGTAATTGAAGCTTGAGTTGGACTGTTAGTGGAAGAATGGCTCTGCACCATCGCTTTAGAAGACACTTCATTGGTGGAGAGCGATTGGTAAATTGGAAGCTGGGCAATCGCAAGCTATGGCAGCTGGATAGCTCAATGCATCGAAGGAAATGGACTTCAATCTCTGGGAATAGTTTCAGGAAACCGGAACAGTAATGAGAGGACGGGAACAAGGACGTCCACGAGGCGCAAGTCAAGATGACCGGTATTTGTCCCTAACATATCGACGCCATAGGGAGTCGACAGCCAGGCAACTCTTGTGTAAACCGCGATATCTAGACAAACAGTTTACAGAACACTCAACGAGATAGGTCTGTATGCAAAAGGGCCAGTGGTCTACATCACACTCTCCTCGTCGCACAGTCTGAAATGGGCCCGACACATTATAACCCCGGGACCCCTGATCAATGGGCCTGTATTCTCTTGAGTGACGAGTCTGGGTACAGCCTAAACACGTATTCTCGACGTGTGTACTAGAGGTCTGCACGGGTCGCGCCTTTTTTTAATTTAGAGAACAAAGCAACGGGTCGGGCCCGGCTTTTCCAAAGTAAACCCATTCTTTTTATTTCCAAGTAAACCCATTCTTTTTATCGCAATGATAAAGAAAGAAAAAAGTCGTGTTCCACGATTTCCTGGTGTGTTTAACTATTTCTCTGACTTTACTTACTTCCATGACATAGCCCAGGGCGTAATCAGAAAAGCAAGGAGAGGCACTCACAGTGTTTTTATCAATCTATGGATATTAAGATGATAAAACCATTTTGGGGCTTGTTGACAACAAAAAGATTCGATCCCGAGCGAGTGTGTGTGTGCGTGTTGCGCGAGCGGAAGTGTCTGCAGTGGGGTGGGGGGGGTGTTGTTTGTACGAGAGAGTGGGACGACATCGATTTTTTCTCCTATCCCTAATCTTTATAGGGATTGACTTTTGTAGCGTTACAGCTTACTCGTTCAGAGAAAGGGAAATTCTGAGCGCGCTTAATCTTCCTTTCTCTCTCTTTTTAAAGGCTATATTTTTCGATAATTGTCAAAGTTTAGCTAATATTTTGAGACTTACATTCAACTAAATATTTTCAATAATATCTCATTTCATTATTTAATTTCCGCATTTTAATAAAATACAATGGAAAGGCAAAATAATACCAAATGGCACATCACTGGAGTAAACAAGAGCTGCAATTGACGGGTCCGGGCTGAGCCAGGCCGAATTTCTGTTATTTGAAACGGGCCGGGCCGGGCCGGACTGGGCCCTAACCGCACGGGCTTGGGCAGTGCCGGGCTCACCAAATCAGGCCCGTACAGACCTCTAGTGTGCACATTTCAAGAGAGGCGATAAGCTGAAATCTTCCCTCTTCATATTATGGGATTGACCCCAACGATGGTGGACTCCTGCTTTGGGCTGGCATCATGGTGAATGACTGCAGCACGAAAAGGAGCCTATGTACTGTTTTTAGGCTAGCTGCTGGCCCCCACTTCCTTTTTTATGAACGATAACGCCCGTCTCTATAGCGCTCGGCTAGTCCACGAATACATGGAGTGTGAGGATATTAACAAGATGGAGTGGGTCGCGAGATCTCCGGACCTGAATCCGATAGAGCATCTCTGGGATGCCCTGGGAAGAGCAATTGCACAGCGGTAGCGCCTCGCAGAACCACCCACGTCCCTTGGTGGAGGAGTATCATTCATTATCCCAAACTCCCATTCACAGCCTTGTAAACATCATAAGGGCCTGTTGTTCCAGCTGTTCCGCTGTTCGGAGCAATCACACTCCCTATTATCCCCTCAAAATCCGTGCCACTTGCTGAGTCACTTTTGATCTGCCATGCTGTCATGCGCATGCTTCCTCCTCATGCGTTGATGGCATTCCTTTTCTGGTGTGTATTGCGGCGTTCTCGATATATGTAAATTCCTAATAACTGTCATTAAGCTTTATCATGTGGATTTTGCGTTATTCATTACTTTGTGTTTGTCGCGTTACTTCTGGACACCAGTGTATTTACGGGAAAGTCATAAATTAAAAACTCCTATTATTTTTTAAACATTGATCTATTCCGCAATTAGTTTGTTTACCAAAATTAATATAATTCGCTACTTCACTGGTATAATTATCCCATATCCAGTGAAGGAATCGGCCTAATATGTACTCAAACGACATTGAATACTGAATTTCATTCAAGGAGAATATCTTAAATGATAAGATAAATGTGCGGAGGTAGAAAAACACACGCCAGCGTTAAGCGAGCTGGCTAAGAAGATGCTTTTGGTTTCTTATAAATAAATTTCAAGAAAGTTCTTGGTGCACGAAATGTAGTATTTCGTTCACTAAGAACTTTTTCAAAAGCTATTGAAATGGATATTTCCATTCGACAGAAAGCCTTAAAATCGCCTTTTTGCCCAATTTGGAAAGGCAACTTCATTTTGGAGTGGCTGCTAAGCCACCAGAACTACAGTGGATGCAACCACGCAGTTGATTGGTTGGTAACAATCGTGTCGACAGAAGGCAGCGCGTGCTTTTTAAGAGAAACAAAATCCAGGTTATATATCGACGGCAGTCTTTTTTTCGCTTTGTCACAATCTTTGAACTGTATCTCTAAACTGAATTAAAATTGATAGCTTTTATTTATTATTCTCATCTTAATTTATTTCATGTTTTTAATTGAAATCCAAAGCTCTTTTGGCTTCTGCTTTCCATTGGACTCTGTGAGAAAGCAGCAAACAATAATTAACCTTGCTAATATCACTCTTATTTGGCAGACCTCTTGCTTTCTACTCTTTTCAATCCTTGCGCGGCGGCTTTTCCTATTAGTGTGTCAAACGGGATTAATACAGTAGCGTCAGTTCGTATGTGAAAATAAGCTTACGAAATCCAACTTTTTTTTTTTCAGAACAAAAATGCGCAGGTTACCTCACTTTCTCTTCCATTCAGTGTTTACTGCAACATTAAAAATATAGTTACAGAACTTCTTTTTCTTTTCACCTTTGCGTGGCGGCTTCTCCGAATGGTCTGTCGGATGGGAGGAATACGGTAGCGTCAGTTCATGAGAAAAATAAACTTACAAAATTCAGTTTTTTGCTGAAAAGCAAAACGCTGTAGGTTATTCCTCACTTTCTAATCCTTCAAATATCTACTAAAACCTTAAACATATACACGGTGGAGTCACAATATTGTGGCCACCAACTAATATCCAGAGTAACCGCAGTGTACAGCGCGGACAGCAGCTAGACGGGGAGTGACTCAATAAAATGCTGGAAGGTGTTCACAGGTATGTGGAGCCAAGCTGACTGCAGTGCATCTGACAGCTGCTCGAGGGTCCGTGGTGGAGGATCCATAGTGAGAACAACACGATCGAGGTGGTCCCACAGATGCACAATTGGGTTTACGTCTGGGGAATTAGAGGGTCAGTGAAGTACTTTGAAGTCTTTATCGTGCTCTTCCAACCACTCTCGGACATTTCTAGCTGTGTCATACGTTGCATTATCATGCTGGAAGATCCCACCCTCCCCAGGGAAGACATTCAGCATGTATGGGTGTACGTGGTCTGCAAGGATGGATTCATAACGAATTCGGTCCATAGTGTTTTCCACAGGTATGAGTGGACCCAAGGAATGCCACGAAAACATTCCCCAGACCATAACGCTGCCCTCACCAGCTTGTGTTCTTCCAGCAATGGTTGAAAAGCGTTTGTTCTCCGATATTTCTCGCCTTATAAGCCAACGTCCATCCGTTCGATGAAGCAGAAAACGTGACTCATCGGAGAAGGCAATCCTTTGCCAATCAGCGGAGGTCCAACTCCGATACTGCCGTGCAAATGTAAGCCTTTTCTGCCGATGCACCTTCGTTAGCATAGGTGCAGTGACCAACCGTCTGCATCGGAGCCCCATACGCAGTACAGTTCGCTGAATTGTCGTCTTAGATACGCTTCCGGTAGCCCCTTGGTTCATTCGGACAGTGCGTTGCTCTACTGTAGCGTGTCAATAAGCCCTCACGCACCTTCGCAGATGACGTTCACCTCTCACATCAATGGCACGTGGTGCTCCGCAATTTCCACGTCGCTTATTGGCAATGGTGCCATTTCTCCAATCACAATACACTTTAACTAGAGAGGCACACGAACAGTTCACAAACTGCGCGGTTTCAGAAATACTGCCGCCCTCGGCCCGAAAGCCGATAACCATCCCTTTTTGCAAATCTGCTAAATCGCTCCTGTTTTCCATGACAGCAACGAGTGTCAGGTTTTCAGCTGCAGCATACTTTATATACCTTCCATGCTAGCTCACGACACGTGCCTTCTTTCATTGGATACGCGCTGTTGACGTCAAATGTAGGTGATGGTCATAATAATGTGACTCGGCTATGTATAAATTCGGAACACTAATTATGTTTAGCTTCTTCTTATAGTCAGGATGTGTGTATCTATGAATGAAGATCAAGAAATTCAGATATTTAACCCATTCAACTTATTCTCCATATCGTGTTATAAGTACAGGGTTTGGACAGAATAATGTGAACACCACGTTCAGAGACGTGACTTTTAATGCAGCTGCGTACGTCGCAATATGCAAAGGTATCCACCACTTTTTGGTAGTGATAGCTTTTTTTGGAACCTCAAGTTCCTGTTTAAGTGCATTTAAAGTGTCTTGTTACAAAAAAAATTTCAGGGTGATGGCGAAATGAGCTACCTGACGGACTTCGAAAGTGGGCTAATTGTTGATGGCCGGCTTGTTGGTCCCCGTGACAGCAGTCGCCAGGGTAGTAGGGCTATCGAGAACTACTGTGCCTAGCGTCATGACAGCATATCGTGCTCGTAGAAAAATTCGTCTGCGAAACACAAGAGCAGCCGGGGAAAGGCCTTGACTCATAGAGACAGGAGAGCGTTAAAGAGGATTGTTACCAGTAATAAAAAGACTACTGCGCCTAAAATTAGTGCGGTGTTCGATCTGCATCTCCAGACACCAATATCAACAAAAACAGAGCGCAGAGAACCGCATAAGCAAGATATTCATGGCAGATCTGCTATTGCAAAACCTCTAATGACTCAGGTGAATGCACAACGGCGACAGCAGTGGTGCCAGGAGCATACAGTGTGGACTACCGATGCGTGGAAGCGTGTAATATCGTCGGATGAATCCACATTCACACAATTCCCCACCAAGACACGTGTTTACCACCGTCAGAAGCCTACAACCCAGACTGTCTGTCCCCAACAGTGCAGCATGATGGTGGTTCTGTCGTGCTGTGGGCGGTCAAATCGTGGTTTTAAGCAGGTCCCCTGATCACCTTGAAAACGACGGATGACTGGCAGGGCGTATGAAACCATTTTGGCCGACCAAGTCCATCCAATGCCTCAGGCATTGTTTCATGCAGGGGATGCTATCTTTCAAAATGATAACGCCCCAGTTCACAGCGCTCGGAATGCCCAGTCATTGTTTGAGAAACACGAGGGCGAACTTTCGCAGCGCTCGGAATGTCCAGTCATTGTTTGAGAAACACGAGGACGAACTTTCACAGCGCTCAGAATGTCCAGTCATTGTTTGAGAAGCACGAGGACGAACTTTCACACCTTCTTTGGCCTCCCCAGTCACGAGACTTAAACATCATGGAGCCACTGTGGTGTAAGAAGGAATGTTCAAGAAAAAGAAAACACACATAAAAATAATGGTGCATGGCCTGATCAGTGACATCTGAAGTTTGTGGTCCACAAAAGACCAGTGACATTTAAAGCTTGTACTCCACAAATTTATTTATTTATTTATCAGGGGTCAGTTTTTGTATTAATTGAAAATAGTATATTAAGGACCTAAGACTGTGTTCTCTGTTGGAAAATAGAGTAGAATCCCGTTATCCTCCTCCTGCATATCTCAAGGACTTGGAGCAGTTCCTGCATGAAGAATGGTGTGACATCTCACTAACCACCATCCAGGACTTGTATGCGTCCATTCCAAGGAGGATTCAGGCGGTTTTGAAAGCCAAAGGTGGTCCCACACCCTATTAGGTACGTAAATCCTCCTTTTCCTAGGTGTTCACATTATTTTGTCCAACCCCTGTATATATTCATCGGTATAAAGAAGAGAAGGAATAACTACGGTTTTCCTGTCCTGGTTATGAGAGATACGTATGCACTGGGTTTAATGGTGGTCATTAGATTTGCATCTACATCCACCTTCGTAAGTGAATATTGGGATTTGAGCTGCTGCTTCGAACGTGCTATCAATCAGTTGGGGTTCAACTGACTTTAGAGATATTTCTTTTGCATTTCAATACACACATCAAAAAGAACGGTGATTCATTGAACAGATGTCCGCCCGCGATGGATACTGAAATAATTTTTTCCCCTCTCCAGATGTATCGAGTAGAAAAGTGACAACCGGAAAGCATTATCGATCTGCAGTGAACCACAAAGTGCCAAAAAAATCTTTAAACTGTGGCTGCGTCCTTTTTGATAATCAAAGCAGACGTTCACAAACATTCGTCATTGTGGAGGCATCGGACGATCGATGGGCGAACTGAAGTGATCGCTCATTAATCAGCTCGAGTTTTATATTGTTTTCCGATCTTCGAAAGCAGAACTCTTATGCAAAATCCGGTGCGTAAATTTGCTCCATAGAAACATTTTCCATTCATCTCTGTGGTACTCTAAAGTGTGTTAATGTCGGGCGTAAAATGAAAAATAACTGCTGAAGTAGACAAAAAGATATTTTCATTCTAGAACATACTCCTTCAATGGATCCTGGCACCATCGCAGCTCTTTGTAAATGCGGAGAGAAGTCAGACAACGTTAAAAGTGGAAATCATATTAAGCGATTATTTGTGCGAATGCTTTCAACAAAAAGAAAATAATAATTCAACACCAATAATAATACGTTAATAATTCAACACCGCGGCACATGCTGTAGTGACTACGCCCCCTGCGAAATACCCCCCGTCTGAAGGGATACATTACTTTGGCAGCAGCCCTCTGTACGGGACCACACCTCGGTGGCCCCGCCCCCTTTCCCATGATTCTTTGCGCTGCCTCCCTATGTATGTATATATGTGCTGTACTAACCAAAGATCTGTGTCGCATCTGATGATGGGCTATAGTAGCCCGAAAGTACAAATGCTTTTAAAGTGTATATAATATTTTAATTGAAGTCTTGTGTCTTAGGGCTAACGTTATTTGAACGGACAGAGACGGTTTTTTATTTATCATACATGACGTGCGTATTTGTAGTTTCAACTTCAAATCGGAGACTGTTTATTACAAATTTTACGTGTGGTTTATAACACCAATAAGTAATTTTAAGACTTGTAGATTAAACACTCAGGCAGAAGAAAATGTGATAATAAAATACGAGGGCCATCCAGAAAGAAAGTACCGTTCGCGCATCACTCCCGCGCAAGTATTCACTTCAGAGTCGCGCATGCGCAATTATGTTGCCTCATCCATTAGCCACATTCTGACGCCATTTTGTGAGGTTGCCCTTAAGTTAAAGGTTTGTGCTGCGCATTAATAAATTTTAAGTTAATAAAACGACCCGCCGACTGCGAAGTACCGTCTGTGATATGGTTTTTGAATGCGGGGAATGTCCCACCAAGTGAGATTCTTCAGCGAATTTGAAAAAATTTACGGACAAAACGCAATGAGCGCAAGAATCTTGCGAAAGTGGGTTCTAATGTTTAATGAAGGACGACAGAGAGTTCGTGACGAATTGCGCAGTGGTAGGCCCTCTCCGGTCACGGGAGATTTGGTGGAGAGAGTGAATGAAAACCTTAGGCAGAACAAACGCTTCACAATTTCTGACCTTTCAGAATATTTCCTTGAAATTTCGAAATCATTACAGAACAGCTTCAGTACCACAAAGTGTGTGTGGCACTATGGGGGTCAAAGATACTGACGAATGAGCACAGGGCGAAGCGCGAAAGGTCCGCTTTGGAATTTTTGGGGCAGTACGCGGAAGAAAGAGATGATATTTTAAGCCGTATAGTGATAGGAGATGAGACTTGGGTGTCACACATCACACCAGAATTGAAACACCAGTCCCTGCAAGGAAAACACATCATTCGTTCGACGATGAACTGAAGACAACAATTGGCTGGTGACTCAAACCCAAGGTGGCAGACTTCTATGTGGAGGGTACCCAGAAATTTCCACCGCGATATAACAAATGGCTTAACATCCACGGGCAATATGTTGAAAAGTACATTAAGATATGTAGAATTCATCGCACATTAAAAATTAGTTTTCAATATCTTTTCAAATACTCAGGCAGAAAATGGGATAATAAAATATGACGACTAGGGCTCGGATTTACATACAGTAAAAATTTCAAAATATGTACATAAAATATTTATTAAAAATGAAATATGTAGAGGAAAATGAAAACTGCTAAAATATGTTAGATATTTATTTTTATATTTTTAATGACTTTCTATTATTTCTTTACTTATACAGCCATAAGAAATTAAAAGATTACTTTACAAATTTTAAATTACTCTACTCAAAACCAGGTTTTTCAACTAACTTACTGCTATTACAACTTGCAACAACATAGCACTTCAGGTTGTCGAAAACAAAGCTCCTCCTATTCTCTCTCAAAATATCTTTAAATAGGCTGATCGACCTCTCGACGTCACATATGATGAATGGTGAACAGTGAAACACTTTCACCCACTATATCCGATAACGAGAATTCTTAACCTTTGAAAACAGCACAACTGCCAGTTGAAATTCCCTAGACAATGTTTTTTATAGTTCCAGTGGTTTCTAGGCCTGGATTTTTTTACAACATCTTGTGTTTTATGATGTCTCCAATGTGGTCAGGTAGCTTTCCTAATATTTCAACTGTCTGACACATCACAAAACAAAATGTTTCCGTCAGTCCTCAGTCCTTCATCGGGAAACTCGTTAATAAATGTATTTAAGTTAGATTATACCGTTGATTTATCTTCCGGCATGTTGATTTACTTAACAACTTGTTTTAAGAAGAAACTTTACAGAAAACTACGCATTAAATGACAGATGACCCGGTCCCCTTTCCTCATCTCTCAACTGAGATTTCATCATCTCTTTCATAAAAACAGTCATGTACCAATATGGTGCTACCATCTGTCGGCTTTGATGTGATGGGAAACTTGATAACGCGAATCTTGCCGTATGACGGCTCAAAGGTTGCTACAACAGAAAATCTTGGGAAATTTTGCGTAAAAACTGGCGATTTATGCAAAAATATTTTTAAATAATACGAAAATATTTAATATATGGACAGTAAAAATATATAATAACGAAAAAACGTCAAATATGTAAAAATATTTAATTACGTATTAATCCTAACCCTAATGATGATGCTTCTTCTATTCAGCTAGACTCTGCTTAACTATTGTGTCACGTCTGGACATCGAGCCTGAAAAATACATATTTCCCGTTTTCTGAAGAATAAATCCTCCTAGGGAATTATTAGAAAATGAATACGTTAAGGAAAATATTGGGAAAGTGTCAGTTTATATCTTTCGATTTTATTTTCCGCACGTGTGGCCATTCTTGCTAATTCAAAAATGACACAACGGTGATCGCTTTTAAAATGAAATCGATGATGCTGCTGTGTTCTCAAATAAAAGCCAACGTAGGATTTTAATGAGACACCTTTATAGCTAAAGAACTCTCAGTGCCTCGCTCGTTCCTAGCAAACTCTATAACGAAATTTCCGGAAAACATTCTCCCCTGCAGAGAAGGAAAGTCGAACATTAACATTCTAAGTCTTTATTTCTGGATTTAAAATGCACGCCGTCTTAGGCACGAACGAACAAACGTTCTTACAGTAAACTTTATTTTCTCTTTAAAAAACGCAGTTTTTTCAAGAAACAAGAATAATGATACCGAATTATCTAAGACAGTAATATCCAACTGGCGGCAGGTGCACTGTAAAAAATAAGTGGTGTGAATTTACGAAAAATTCCTAAAAATAACGTGCAGCAAAGCTGCTGGTATTGTCCGTCTTTCAACGAAAGTTCAATTTTTTAAATTTCCCATTTCTATTTACTTCCGTATTTTGACAGGATTTCTGTAATCAGTAATTCCGTATATTTCAGATAAGTTCGTTTCGAGTTTTTCCGTATTTATATAGAAATTTTGCAAAATTAAAGACGCTGAATTCTTTAGCCCTTGCACCAGAGATTCCATGGTTGGATTCGATCCAAAGTCGTTTAGGTTGGCTCACTAGGAGACGCTCGTCTAATTGCTGAGCCAGAACGACCCAGAATTCTCAGTCACGTTCAAGGTAGAATTTCAACAGCGCGACGACGAAGTGTTTCTTGTCATTAATGCGGGTGAATTAGTCATTTTATTTTCCGTTGGAGCTTAATATTAGTTTGAATTGGTTTGTAATAATCTGTTTTTGTTTTTAATGTAAGACAACTTCTCATAAATGAAGTATTATGCTCATCGTGATTGTTTGAAGCAACAGAATGCTTTGGAACTTGAGATCTTTTTAAACTGGCAATGACTTTCAGGTGAAACATACTGCTTTATAATATTGTTTCACAAAACTCCTAAATATAAAACACTATAATGAAACATAAAAGCCGTTTTTGCACGATGAAGGTGAGTTAATACCAATTGATATGAAATTAAAATCATTTATTAAAATGCATGAAGTTAAAATCACAACACACACATTAGATCTTTTATCCTCACTATGAGGTCATCCTCAGATGTAAAGAAACTTGGGGTTGAAAGATCTAATTATTATTATTATTTTAACTTCATGCATTTTATTAAAATCCTTTATTAAAATGCATGAAGTTAAAATCACAACTCACACATTAAATCTTTCAACCTCACTATGAGGTCATCCTCAGATGTAGAGAAACTTGAGGTTGAAAGATCTAATGATAATTATTATTTTAACTTCGCGCATTTTATTAACATTATTTATTAAAATGTATGAAGTTAAAATCACAACACACACATTAGATCTTTCAACCTCACTATGAGGTCATCCTCAGATGTAAAGAAACTTGAGGTTGAGATCTAATGATAATTATTATTTTAACTTCATGCATTTTATTAAAATCCTTTATTAAAATGCATGAAGTTAAAATCGCAACACACACACATTAGATCTTTCAACCTCACTATGAGGTCATCCTCAGATGTAAAGAAACTTGAGGTTGAAAGATCTAATGATAATTATTATTTTAACTTCGCGCATTTTATTAACATTATTTATTAAAATGTATGAAGTTAAAATCACAACTCACACATTAAATCTTTCAACCTCACTGTGAGGTCATCCTCAGATGTAAAGAAACTTGAGGTTTAAAGATCTAATGATAATTATTATTTTAACTTCGCGCATTTTATTAACATTATTTATTAAAATGAATGAAGTTAAAATCACAACACACACATTAGATCTTTCAACCTCACTATGAGGTCATCCTCAGATGTAAATAAACTTGAGGTTGAGATCTAATGATAACTATTATTTTAACTTCATGCATTTTATTAAAATCCTTTATTAAAATGCATGAAGTTAAAATCACAACACACACATTAGATCTTTCAACCTCACTATGAGGTCATCCTCAGATGTAAAGAAACTTGAGGTTGAAAGATCTAATGATAATTATTATTTTTACTTCGCGCATTTTATTAACATTATTTATTAAAATGCATGAAGTTAAAATCACAACACACACATTAGATCTTTCAACCTCACTATGAGGTCATCCTCAGATGTAAAGAAACTTGAGGTTGAAAGATCTAATGATAATTATTATTTTAACTTCGCGCATTTTATTAACATTATTTATTAAAATGCATGAAGTTAAAATCACAACACACACATTAGATCTTTCAACCTCACTATGAGGTCATCCTCAGATGTAAAGAAACTTGAGGTTGAGATCTAATGATAATTATTATTTTAACTTCATGCATTTTATTAACATTATTTATTAAAATGCATGAAGTTAAAATCACAACACACACATTAGATCTTTCAACCTCACTATGAGGTCATCCTCAGATGTAAAGAAACTTGAGGTTGAGATCTAATGATAATTATTATTTTAACTTCATGCATTTTATTAAAATCATTTGTTAAAATGCATTTAGTTAAAATCACAACACACACATTCCTCACTATGAGGTCATCCTCAGATGTAAAGAAACTTGAAGTTGAAAGATTTAACGTGTGTGTTGTGATTTTAACTTCATGTATTGTAATAAATGATTTTAATTTCGTATCAGTTGGTATTAACTCAGCTTCATCCTGCAAAAACAGCTTTTATGTTTCAAGTATTGTATTCCAACACGAGCAATTTACGTTGGATCCTAAATATAAAATTTCCTCTTGATAGCTATAATGGCTTTTGTCTTAAAAGGTCCAAAGACTGATGCATAGGCCTGTACCTGTACAGTAATTCAAGTACCCAGTATCTTACAGTAGCACAATATACAACAGCTGGTGCACAAAATGTGTAAGAGGGAAGGAATATCCGGTGCCACAATAACGAAACTTTTTTCTGATCTACAATAACCGATCTCGCTACAGAACTTCAAAATCAGATCCTCCGACAGACGACTGAAATTTAACAGCTAATCAAGCCTCAAATATTCCTTCCCACGAATCGCTCCCATTACTGGAAATTTTCCGTCGTATGGATATGGAAAAATTGAGAACGGAGTTTTTCCGTTAAAGGAATTGCTGAAATGTTTCTGAAATTTCAGAATTTTCCGTTAAAATATTTTACCAAGAAAGATGACACCGAATTTTCGGAAGTAATAAGCACGTCTTTTGAATCCGTTCTGACGCAAATTAAATTTATCAAAGCTATTCAAAGTCAATGGAACCGGTATGGAAAACAATAGTATCTGACGGAAGAAAGAAGTTTTTCAATCGGGTCTTTAATCCCTCAGATATTGCTGTAAACGGAATCGTGAGCTTACGAACTCTTAGAAACAGAGATATTGACAAAAATAAGATGTGACTTTACGTCCCCTGGTGGGAAAACCATGCATTATTTTAGTAAGAAAGTATTCTCAAAAGGTTTATCCATATAGGCGGTATCGGTCCAAGAAAAAAAATAAATTAGGCGAGTTTTCAGGAGCCCAGATTTTGCAACAAATACTTCAGAAGCAGAAATTAACACTTATGACCCCATGGTGGCTAAACCATTCTTTACCAAACATTATACATTATGTTAAAAATATTTTCCATCAGGTCTTGTATGCGATACCGGAAGAATTTTTCAAATCAGAGCTTCAGGAGCAGAAATAACGCAGAAAACGCAATTTACCTTTGTGCCCCTTAGCGGAAAGTCTATGATTTACTTGAAAATTTTGAATTTATAGGAAAAAGATTTCGCATCGGAAACACTATCCAACAATGAAGGATTTTTTCAAATCGTACTCTTAGAAGTAGAGATATTGACAAAAATAAGATATACGTCTACGACTCCTGGCGTACAAATCATGCATTTTTTCAAGAAGAAAATTTTCCTAAAAGTTTTGTCGACATGAGTAGTATCGGCCAACAAACGACTTTTTTTCAATCGAGATTTTAGAGGCTCATATTTTGCTACAAATACAACAGAAGTGAAAATTAAGACTTACGCCCCCTGGTGACCAAACCATTTCTTACAAAAACTAGAAATATGTGCAAAGGATTTCCCATCAGGAGCTGTATGCGGTGCAGAAAGAATTTTTCAAATCGGAGATTTAGAAGCAGAGAAATAGGGGGAAACGCAATTTACATTTACGCCCCTAGCGGAAAGTCTATGAATTACTTGAAAATTTTGAAATTATATAAACCACATGTCACACTAGAAACACTATCCAACAAAGAAGGAATTTTTCAGATCGGACTCCTAGAAGAAGATATATTGACAAAAATAAGATATACATCTACGCCCCCTGGAGGAGAAACTGTGCAATATTTTAAGAAGAAAATATTCCGAAAAGGTTTATCGATGTGAGTGGCATCAGTCCACATAAAATTTTTTTCAATCGTTATTATAGAAGCTCTGATTTTATGGCAAATACATCAGAAGCAAAAATTAACACTTACGCCCCCTGGTGGCCAAAGTATTCTTTACCGAAAATTGAAAATTTTATACAAAAGATTTTCCATCAGGATATGTATCCGCTGAAAAAAAAACTCAAATCGGAGTTTTAGAAGAAGAGTTATCGGGAAAAATGCAATTTACTTTTACGCCCCTAGCGGAAAATCTGTGCGTAATTTGAAAAAGAAACTATATCTAAAATACTCTTCGACGTAAATGGAATCGAAAGATGAAAAAAAAAATTTCAATCGGATGTGTAGAAGCAAATATGTGGAATGAAACGTATTTTTGAATTCGACATCATCTGCCTTTACGCTCTCTACCGGCGAAATTGTACATCGTAAAAAAAAAACGAAATAAAGGATCATCATTTGCATATTTCAAGCTTCCGAATGCAAATACAATTTTTCAAATCGGACTAATACTTGCAGAGATATCGTGGGTACAGACGGACGGACGGACGGACGGACAAACCGATAACAGAAGCACGATCTTTTTTTACAAAAGACGTGCTAAAAACGGAAGTTTACCGTCAATATAAGAAAGGAATTGAGGTAAGGTTTCTGAAAATTCAGAATTTTTCTGGCATACGAAAAATCCATGAATTGTTTTGTTGTTGTTGTTTTTGGTTTGTTTTAGTCATAACATTGTATCAGAAATATGCTGCGTTAAATCACGAAAGGAAATCACGAAAAGGGGCTCGTTAATTTCAGAACATTTTTACAGTGTGGAACGAAATGTTGCGTCCCGCAAATGAAGAATAAACCAAATTTCATTCTGACTGAAAATAAATGACCTCAAATCTGAAATGTTACATTGCATTTTACACCAACAAGCATTATGTGGGTCTTTGCTGGAACCGTCAAATACAAAGGACGACATAATAGTGAAAATAACGAATTTAATTTGAGGCGGAAAGAGTGCTTTTATGCGTAGAATATTTAAAACATTTTAAACGAACTTGATGCCGAATATGGTGACTTGCTTCTGCGGAGTAGAATCCCTCGGTGAATGTGGGGAAATATTTAGGAAGATTTTTCTGACTTCGAAAGAACTTCATCCCTTTTTTTATTCCAGAAAATAAAAGGCGATAATGATATCACACAGCAGTTTTTTTTTTAGGTTTCACGACCACCGTGAGCTACTCAATGGGCTATAAGCAGTCGCCCGTCCCTAATATAGGGACACTGGTTCCAGGGAAAAGAGAGATCCAGTGCGGTAAGACAAACACAACATCCATATCTCATCGGGATTCGAACTCAGTCAAAGGATCAGAAGCCATCGCTTAGACCACTTCGCCACCGAGGAGACACGCAGCGTTTGAAGCAACAAAAGGAAGGATCAAAATTTCTGTAAGCTTGGCTGTCATGTAGTTAGTTTTTGTAACAAACTGCTATCGTTAAAATCAAATCTAGAGGGAAGCAATTTGACTCACTTTGAATCTTGCGAGGAGCTTTTTGATGAAATGACAATATTTGGTGAAACTATAGATTTTAATGTATTTGTTTTTCAGCTAGACACTTATTGAGAATTTTAATGACAGATATGAACAAGTCGATAAACTCAAACAAAGCCTACGTCTGCTCAGCAATCCATTAAATGTTGGAACTGAAATCACAAACCCCATTTGTTAAAAGGAATTATGGAAACTTCAAGTAGATGAATTTATTAGCGCTCGATCAAAACCTGCAGCAGAATTGTTTATAAGCTCTCATTAAAAGTAAGCTTTCCCCCCCCCCAATTTTAAATTACAACTATTTTAATATTAATTAATAGATTTGGAAGGTTTAATAAATTAAGCAGGGCATCTTTATATTTACATTATCTTATACACCAAAGAGTCGAAACATTATGACCACTTGGCGGATACGATGTTGGTATTCTTCGTGCGGCCAAAACAGCTTTTACCCGGCGAGGCATGGGCACCACAAGATTTCTGAAGGTGTCTTGGGGCATCTGGTACCAACACCTAACCAGCAGATCCATTGACTCTTATAAGTTACGTGCTTGAGATTCTGGAGATCATTTACCTCTTGTAAGTTACGTGCCTGAGCCTCCGCAGACCCTTTAGCTCTTGTAAGTTACGTGTTTGAGCCCCCGGAAATCTTTAGCTTTTGCAAGTTACATGCTTGAACCTCCGCAGACCCTTTAGCTTTTGTAAGTTACGTGCTTGAGCCTCCGCAGACCTTTCAGCTCTTGTAGGTTACGTGCGAGCCTCCGCAGACCCTTTAGCTCTTGTAAGTTACGTGCCTGAGCCTCCGCAGACCCTTTAGCTCTTGTAAGTTACGTGCTTGAGACTCCGCAGACCCTTTAGCTCTTGTAAGTTACGTGTTTGAGCCTCCGAAGATCCTTCAGCTCTGGTAAGTTACATGCTTGTGCCTCCGAAGATCATTTAGCTCTTGCAAGTTACGTGCTTGAGTATCCGCAGACATTTTAGCTCTTGTAAGTTACGTGTTTGAGCCTCCGCAGCTCGGATTTGCTGTTCCAACACAAACCACAGATGCTCGATTGGATTGATATCTCGGGAATTCGGAGGCTATTGTAATGAAAGTACTTCATGTTACTCAAACCACTAGCGAGCAATCCAGGCAGTTTGGCATGATCCTGCTGAAAGAAGGCATTACTTGAGGTAAATACCATTGCCATGAAAGGATGTACCTGGTCTGCAATGATATTTAGCTGGTAGTAGACGTTATAGTTTCCTGCATATAAATGACTGGACCCAAGGACGTTAAAATAGATGGAGTCAGGGCCAGCCGTTCCCATCGTGTAATCAAAATGAAGCCACCAAAACGTCACGATCATGGCGTACAGCTAATCACAGCCTCTGCCGCCATGTTGGTGAGACGTGTGAGACGAGTCGTAGTCAATCACAGTCTCTGCCATCTATTTGGTAAGACGTTTGAGCAGTAAAGTTGTCTGCTCAAAGTGCTTGAAGTTTGTGACGTCATCCTTACTCCATCTATTCTCACCTTCTTGAGTGGACCCAGGGTTTTCTAGCAAAGCATTACAAAATCTTCCGCGGGCCGTGACGTACTATAGAAGTAGAGCACGTGTCAAGACGACAAATCTGCAACGATACATTCCGTCTGTGTAGCTTAGTTGGGAGAGCAACTTACTCCGGATCGATCTTCGTAACGGACAAACTTGTGTTTTTACATTGGCGCCCGAACGAAAAAATGGGATCTACTGGCAGCTAAGTTCTTCGAAAAATGTGTGATGTTTATTCCACACATCGTCTGGAATTACTAAAAATTCGTTCTTCGCTTCACACAAAAAACAAAAAAACAAAAAAAAAGATGGAGATGATGTGATGTAGTACAGAGACAGAGCACGTGTCAAGACTACAAATCTCGAGCGATACATTCCTTCCGTGTAGATAAGTTGGAAGAGCAACTTACTCCGGAGTGAGGGGGCACGGACAAACTTGTGTTTGCACAGGGCTTGCTTCCCCCACCCCCACCCCCGATACATCCTGATGCCGACACTTTCGCAGGTAGACGACGCACAGGTACCCAGCCGTCCACATCGTGCAACAGGAAACGAGATTCATCGGACCAATGACCTTTTTCCAATAATTCAAGGTCCAGTTTTTTATGCTCGGGTGACCATTGTAGGCGCTTTCGACTGTGAACAGAGGTTAGCATGGTCACTTGGAGGGGCCTGCGGCTACTGAGCCCCATTTTTAATTGGATTCGATGCGATGTGTGTTATGACACATAATTTCGATCACTAAGCATTCGGATTACCGGCGTGTTACGCCATATTATCCTTTCTGTTGGCTCGTACCACGTGGAATAACCTTCTCTCACCTCTAGCGTCGATGAGCTGTTGTCGGACTGCACCTTGCCGGTGCTTCGTGGATTTCTCTCCTCAGTCCACTTTTAAAAGGTATTAATACCCATCGCGGTTTATCGTGAGAATCCGACAAACCTTGTCGTCTTGGAAATGGTTTGATCCAGTAGTCTGGCCAATGCCTTTGTCGAACTCGCGTAAGTTAGCTGCCTTTCCCATCTGAAGAGCAAAACTGATCAACAGAACTCAGTATCGGATGTTATTTATTCCGTTTCATGAACTTCTAAGTGCTGTCGTTTACCTGCAGTTGCTTCAATTTACATAAAGACGTGCTGGTCGTAATGATTTAGCTCTTCGGTGTATATATTTGCAAAAAATGTCCTTTTTAATTTAATTCTTTTTAAAATCTTAAAGCACTCCTCTATAGAAATTGGAGAGTGCTGCTTTAATGTAACAAGTGAGGTCTATCGGATCAAAAAAATCGCACGACGCTATGAAATGCAATAATGGTAGAACATTAATTCACATTGAAATTTTTAAACAAAGAATTTATCTTAACTAACAACACGTTCTCCATAGAAATTTGCACGAAAGATTTTTTTAAATCTCTCTTTCGGAAGCGGAGACATGTCTACGAAAAATGTTTCTTTGCGCGTCTTCTGGAAAACTGTATTGCGATGATAGAAAATTCATGCAAAATGTTATATCCACAGAAATCCATTAAAAGCGAAAAACTGTGTTATTCTCGCAAATGCAAATAAACACTTGCGTCCCCTAGAAAAAAAACAAGCTGTGCGTTTTTACTAGATATAACGTACGCAAAAATGTTATCACAGTCGCTGATATCTTTTACAGAAGACACGCTTTCAAGTTATATTTCAGAAGCGAAACTAGAACTTCAGACTCAAATAGGCATTTTCTCTCCTGAAAAACTAACTAACTGTGTACAATAGAATAGTTAAAAGTGCTCACGAAGTCATTCTCATAATAGCTGTTTCCCATTTAAAGATAATTTTTTGGATCTGGCATTCAGCAGAGATAATAAATAGTCAGAGAGAAAGAATACGCATTTAAGCCAACTAGAAGAAAAATGCCCATTGCTCAAGTTACTCATTGCTTCACAGAAAATGTCATCCGATACGAAAAGAATTTTTTTAACTTCATTTTTAGAAGCACAAATATGGCCACCAGCGATTGAACTACACTGAAGAACAATTGAATTAGAGACAGCTGGCATTATGCAAATATGGCGCTGTGGGCGGACCTGTAAACGGAAACGACATGACGTATGCAGCGAACCGACAATATAAGGAGTGATGCGACGGGAATCAGTAAGATTCGGACGCAGTATGGGTAAGACGAAGGATCTAAGCGCATTTGCTCGTGGACAAATTGTCGGGGCCCGACAAATGGGTCACTCCATCTCGGAAGTCGTGCACGCACTGGGGTTTTCACGAGCCACTGTGTCACGGGTGCACCGTGAGTACATCGAATCCGGTAAAACCATCCCTGCAAGGGCCAACTGCCGTGGACAACAGCGTGTGGATGAGCGGGGTCATCGTCGGTTAGCTCGCATTGTAACAGCGAATAGACGGGCCACAGTGCAAGAAATCATTCGGCAATTTAACGCTGGTGCACAAAAACGTGTAAGCAGCCACACCATCCAGAACCATCTCTTCGCTATGGGGTACAGAAGCCATCGTCCCACGAGGGTACCGCTGCTGACCGCACATCACAGGGTGCAAAGATTAGCATGGGCGCGGTAACATCGCCACTGGACCCTAGACATGTGGAAAAATGCTGCCTGGACTGATGAGTCGAGATTCACGTTGGTACATGCGGATGGCAATATATGAGTACGGCGCAAACCACATGAAGCGATGGATTCTTCTTGCCAGCAGCTGGTGGGGGTGGCATTCTCGTCTGGGGACTGTTTACGTGGACTGAAATGGGAACCCTGGTACGTGTGACCGTCTCTCACAGGTCAACGTTACCGGGATATCCTGGACGGCCATTTGCTCCCGTTTGTGCGTCTTCAACATCCCACTGGGGACCTCATCCTGCAACAAGACAATGCACCGTGCCATCGCTCCTGAATTGTATCCGAATGGTTGGTTGAACACTCCACCGACGTGACCTCGCTTCTTTGGCCAGCTAGGTCACCTGACCTCAATCCCATCGAGCACATCTGGGATGCCATCGAGAGAAATGTTCGAGGCTCTGACCCCCCTCCATCAAATCCTCGTGAACTGTGGGAGCTTGTTCAGGGGTCGTGGATCCGTATGGCTTCCCCAACGCTTCCGGTGTCTTGTCGAGTCCATGCCGAGACGAATCGCCGCCGTCATCAGAGCGAAAGGTGGTGCTACACGTTACGAGACAGGTATCTCTAATTCATTTGCTCTTTTATTTTATTTTTTTTTTGATTGGAGGTTTAACGACCACCGTGAGCAACTTAATGGGCTATAAGCAGTCGCCTGTCCCTAATTTAGGGTCACTGGTTCCAGGGAAGGGAGAGAACCAGTGCCGTAAGACAAACACAACATCCATGCCTCACCGGGATTTGAACCCAGACCCCGTTCGGACGAATGATCAGAGGTCATCGCTTAGACCACTGCGCCAGCGGGGCGGCTCAATTGCTCTTCAGTGTATATGTTATGAAAAATTTGGAAATCATGCAAATTTTCCCTGATCGTGGAAAATACCTGATGGAAAAAAGTTTTTTTCGAAACAGTCCTTTGGAAGCACAGTTTTATGGAAGAAATCATGATTTGTTTTTGCGCCCTAGGAAAAAAACTGCGTTTTATTTAGCCTTTTAAGCGGCCGATGTACCTGAGCCAAATGGCACCCAAAATTTTTAGCGCTCCCCAAAGAGAAATATTTACTTAACTTTAGGGTCTTACAAATTTACAGCAGAACAAAACTTTCCTCTCTCATCTCAGCAGTACAGCCCATAAACCTGTTACTTGTGATAAGCTCTCCTTTCTAGTACTTTATTCTCTAGTCTATGCCCCAAAGCATGATGGGAAAGGGTTTGTTCCTCTGACACAAGCATCATGCTACTGGGTAGTAACTAACAAGCCACTCCAGCAATCATTTCTTATCTTCTTTCTTAGGTTCGTCGCTATTTTTATAGCCCTTTCAACAGTTTCTCAATCAGAAGGATTAGTTTGAACCATCCCCCCTAATGACTCTTCCAGTAAAAAATCTAACGGGGGACGGCACTTTCTATTGCTCAGATTCATACGTCTCAGCCGCGTTCGGCCTCTTTCTTAGAGAGCGAATATATTCGTTCGAGTTGATTTCAAGCAATTTTGCTGATCCCGAGATAATTCGTTCCATCCGGTTAAAGGGTTAAAGAAGATGTGCATGAAAAGCCCCTTAAAGTCAAAGTTATCCAGACACGCTCAAAAGGTTTTTCGTATCTAACGCTCCCCCCCCTAAAAAAAGAATTTTTTCAATTGGGTGTAAGAACGAGATACCGTTGCAATTAGAAAATTGGAAATGTACAATTATGCGCTTTTCTTTTTGTTTGTTTGGGAGCTTGACCACCACCTTGAGCAATTCTTAGGGCCATAAGTGGTCCCTCGTCCCTATTTTGGGACCACTGATTCTAGAGTGGGTAAAGGACCGTCACCGTGGGACAAACACACCGCTTAGGCTACCTCAAAGGCCACAGCCTTGGCACAACTCAGACGATTGACTAAGAAACAGCGTCTCTGATCAGTCGGCAGCTAGAGTGGCCTACTTATCCTCTCCTGTCAGAACTGCTGCACATGAAAAATTAATACTATTTCTGGTACGGTTTCCGCCTAAGGGTGCTTAACATGCAGCTGCATAGGTCCGTGGCTTAGTCGTGCGTCCCATGCGGGGGCTGCGGGTCTGGGGATCAAATGGAAGCGCCAGTAAACGAGTTGTCACATCAAATACATAGAAGTCATCGCTCTTTCCACCTTTTATAAGTGAGTCACGGAAAAAATTCTCATCGGCCGCCACCGGGAATTAGCTCTTGGCTGTGATTGTGCAGTGGTAGGAGCAGTCGATGGTTCACACTAATATGGTGAGGATGGTTCACACTTATCCTTCAGAATTTTTCCGTGACTCACTTATAAAACGTGGAAACAGCGATCACTTCTATTTGATGTTCCTAATCTACATCAACTGTGTATTTATCGGGTTGTCATAGTTGAAGTGCCATACAGGACGGTTCAAGCTGGCATCGTGGCAGAATGGCAGACGATGTCGGAGCAAGAAATATTCTTTGAGAAGGAGTGGGAGAGAAAAGAGTAGATGACTTTACTTTCAGCGAGGAGTCCCGTACCCTGGGGACGCCAGCTTGAGGTGCTGTCCCAGGCGTTCTGGGTCTTTGATGTTTGGAACAATTAGCCTGGGTGCGATCCCTCGACCAATTAAACGGAAGGATGGCCAATTGCTATTACCACTGCGCAATCACGGCCAAGAGCTAATGGACAAAGAAAGCGCTTAGCCCTATATTTACGTGAGCGAAATGAAGAGAACGCTTATGAAGTATAGCGCAAATCCGAATCCGCTGTATGCTAGTGCTTGTGATATCTGAACATCAGTGGTAACGCTGTCGTATAAGCTCATTCTGTCGTGAGAACGAGAGTCTGTATTATACGCAAAGGTGTAGGAAAAGAAGAATTGTAGTAAACCGAATGTATACTGTGATTCGACACCCGGTTTAGAGGGAAATATCGTTGTAATTAATATTTCTCTCATTCTCTCTCTCTCAACTTTAAAGGAGTAGAAACTTTTTCCGAAAGCCACCTGATCAAAGATACACCATCCAAGAAAACGCCACGTGTAGTTCTTTTATTGTTCGTTTCAGGGTTCAACGACCACCGTGAGTAACTCGATTGGCTATAAGCAATGGGCAGTCCCTAATTTAGGGCCACTGGCTACAGTAAAGGGAGAGAAGCAGGGCCGTAAGACAAACACAACATCCATGTCTCACTGAGATTCGAACCCGCACCCATCTCGGACAAATAATCAGAAGGCAGCGCTCAGACCACTATTCCACCGAGGCGGCCCAGTAGTTCTGTAATAAAACCACTTTGCTTTTCCCGATCTTCTACAACAGCAAGAAAAGATCCTCTCTCATCCCTGTAAATTGAGAAAGATGTTTTTTTTTATTGGAGGTTTAAATAAAAAATGATTTATTGGACCTGGTGGTACAGACATGACAAACAGGCAGACATAAACAGCATACAGATATTTCACAGCAACCAGCACAAATCTTGCATAGTTTACAGCGTGCCAAATGTTCAATTTACATAGATATAGTCAGTGTTGATCATGTTACACATTGTGAACAAGTATACATCAAATATGGATTTTACAGTACGCTAAATGACCAATGTACACAGATAACCGGTGTTGGACAAGTAACACATTGAGAGCCAGTGCCGAAACACAAACACAACATCCATGTCTCACTGGGATTCGAATCCGGACCCATCTCGGACATATATTCAGAAGGCAGCGCTCAAACCACTATGACAACGCGGCGGCCCAGTAGTTCTTTAATAATAACGCTATTTTGCTTTACCCCGATCTTCTAGAACCACAAGAAAAGATCCTTTCTCATCCTTATAAATTGAGAAAAATGTTGTTGTTTTTTATTATAGGTTTAACGACACCACCGTGAGCAACTCAATGGGCTATAAGTAGACGCCCGTCCTTAATTTAGGTCCACTGGTTCCAGGGAAGGGAGAGAGCCAGAGCCTTAAGACAAACACAACATCCATGCCTCACTGGCATTCGAACCCGGACTCATCTCGGACGAATGCTTAGACCACTGCGCTACCGGGGCGGCAACATCCGGATCCGACCTGCCTTATACATTATTAGACACCAGCAGCACTACAACACTTTAACAGATTACTTTATACTACTTGAAATCCCATCAATAACGACGGGGAAAAATAAAATTTATGATACAGAAGTTTTTGAGTTAAAATTTATGATATTGAGTTCCACGTCAATAGATGGCGACGTTGGCTCACAGCTTTCTCCAAATTTCCAGAGCAGTCGGTTATGGAATTTGATACGACGGGCTGTCTGTTTGTTATGTGTTTTGTGAAATCTTTAGTCCCTATTTCGTCAACACTTCCTTGTACACAACATTTTTCGTATAAACTGACTGTGAACTCTGTATCAATTTCCCCTGTTCTTTTCCGTGAACTATTTTTATCTTGACGTCGACAGATCTTCTTGACGTTGCCACATACAGATGACTAAACACCGGTTCAGGTAGTGGACCGAAATTTCTGATGTAAAGTTTCGTATCTCTGAAGAGTTGACCGTGTGACGTAACGCATCTCTGACGTCATATGAGAATGATTTCGATTAGATGATGTCACACTAGCAGCTGTGTTCTTTGTTGCTATGACAACAAAACAAAGTGATATCTGTGCGCGTGTAGGCGATGACGTCCCCTACACGAAAACCTAAGCGTGACATTACAAACATTTGTTTCTCGGTTGTTGCTATGACGACTTAAAAAGTGGCACGGAGGAGGACTCTAGCAAATTATATACACTGCCGGACAATTGCTCAAGACGGATGGCAATAGCAACGATAGCAACCATAAAATGGAAGACAGGAAAATGTGGAAATTAGCATAAGTGCGGGATACAGTAAGACGTGTTGTGCGTATGCAAATTTCGTATTGCCGAACTTGTTCGTGTGCCGCCCCGGTGGCGCTGTGGTCTAAGGTGCGGGCCTCTGGTCATTCGTCCGTAAGGGGTCCGGGTTCGAATCCTGGTCAGGCATGGATGTTGTGTTTGTCTTACGGCACTGGCTCTCTCCCTTCCCTGGAACCAGTGACCCTAAATTAGGGACGGGCGACTGCTTATAGCCCATTGAGTTGCTCACGGTGGTCGTTAAAATTCCGATCAAAAAAAAAAAAAAAACTTGTTCGTGACGTCATAGCGCTGATAAGAGATATAACGGATTTGACGTGTATTGACCGTTGTTGTGCAAACGCAAAGTTGAAAGGGAAAGAATCAATTGACGAAATTGCAATTTTCAGTATGTCTTCCCGACATCACCTAGATGATTTTACGCGTAACCGTATTATTGGAGAGATTGAAGAAGGGCGAAAAATAACAGATGTTGCCAGGGAGTTCGACGTCAGCCAAAGTGTTGTTTCAAGGCTTTGGAAATCATTTGAAACAAATAGAGAGTGTAGCAAACGTCACGGGGGAGGTCCTGTTCGCAATACGACACCTGCAGAAGATCCGTACATAGTGCTATCAACAAAAAGACACCGGCGCAGCACATCTAGTGAGGTAGCAAATCAGTTTATGGCTGCTACTGGCAAGCGGATCTCCCGAAAAACTCGCCAGACGTTTGCATGAAGGAGGACTATACGCCCGCCGTCCTGTTGTGTGCATCCCATTGTTCAGACATCACAGTACCGCCCGTTTGCAATGGTGCCATCAACATCGCAATTGGACTGATAACGACTGGTCTGCTGTCCTCTTCTCAGATGAGAGTAGATACAGTCTTATCGTCTGATTGTCGACGACAACTGATCTGGCGTGATAGTGGTACTGCATATTGTCCAGCAAACATACAGGAAAGGGACCGATATCCGACATGTAGTGTCATGGTATGGGCTGGCATCATGATCAAAGGCCGTACATCCCTCTATGTGCTTCCAACTGGGACTATGACTGGCCAACGATACATTAATGATGCTCTGCTACCTCATGTTCGCATGTTCCGTGGTGCTGTCGGTGATAGATTCATTTTCATGGACGACAACGCAACATGTCATCGAACAGTCGCTGTCCAGGAGTGTTGAGAGCGAGGATATTCAACGCCTCGTATGGCCAGCATGTTCTCCAGATCTGAATCCCATTGAAAATGTGTGGGATGCTTTGGGGAGGAGTCTTGCTGGTCGCCAATGCCCTCCAATAAACAAGGACACCCTCATCCGTGCACTGACAGAGGAATGGGATAAATTACCCCTACAGCTGCTTGATAATGTTGTGCAAAGCATGACACGACGTGTGGAATCTTGCATCGCCCTCCATGGTGGCCATATCCCGTATTGACATCTTACGCCGGAACGCCTGCGAACGGTAATTGCATTTTTTTCACGTTTACGTATTCTGCACAAAATGGCCTGTTTGTCCCTTGAACACGTTCCAAAGGCTTCTGGATTTCAGAGCACAATAAATTGTCTTTCTTGTAATGCCCTGGCATTCTGACGTTATTTTATTTCACTTGGCATCCAACCACACTTACTTTTTTATGCGCTATATAGCCGTTTATGATCCGTCCTTAGCAATTGTCCAGCAGTGTATTAGGATTATGTAGATTTACTGTCGGGATGTCTCACGTAATGCTCACAAGCACTTGCCTAAAATTTCTGAGGGCGTAATCGAACAGAAATCTGTACATGTTGTAGAAATCGATAATTTTTATTATATGTACAACAAATAATTAATTAATTGCTCTGGTTCTCCTTTTTTGTTGTAACAAGCAAAATACACTCAATGTCCCCGTTAAGTAATAAAACTGATTTTTTTACGGGACAAGATTTTGAATAAAAATAACAAACGTGTCTATAATTTTGACCGCTAGAGTGTGCTGTTATCTCAAGAACAACATTCGAGTCGCTTTATGTAGCAGTTTTCGTGTCGCCACCGTTGAAGTAAGACTGTGGAGTGGAGCGTGTCAGAAGTTGCACGATGGAGCAACGAGCTGTGATAAAATTTCACTGTAAAATAGAGGAAACTGCCACGGAAGTGCCCAGAGTTGGAAATAGGTCAAAGATTTTGGACCCGGACAAATCTGGTTTGAACTATAAATTCGAATATATCATCATCATCATCATCATTGTCAATCATTATCAATCCACTGTTGGATGAAGGTCTCTCTGATTACCTTTGGCCAGTCTCCTCCATCTACCCATGTCCGACGTCGTCTTCTTCTGGGTCTTTTCCTGTCCATTGGAATCCAGTCTAAAATTTCGGTTGTCCATCGGTAGTCCGTCATTCTGGAAACATGTCCAGCCAATTGCCATTTCAGGGATTTTAGTCTGATCGTGATGTCTTCCACTCTTGTTATTTTCTTTATCCACGAGTTCCTCTTCTTACCTTTCCTGGTTACACCAAGCATGCCTCTTTCCATACTGTTTCTGTTGTCAGCAGCCTTTGTATGTTTTTTCTAATTAAAGTCCATGTCTCTGCTCCATACGACAGCACTGGCAGGATGCACTGATTCAGCATTTTTCTTTTAAAACATAATGGCATATTGCTCCTAAAAATCGTACTATTTCTTTCAAAAGCTCTCCAACCAAGTTTTATACGTCGATTAATTTCTTCATCAATGTTTCCTTTTCTTGATATCTGCTGCCCAAGATAAATGTAGGTATCGGTTATCTCCAGCTTTTCCCCATCGATCGATAAATCTTCGTTTCTTGTAAAAGCATTGTACATCACTTTTGTCTTCTGAAAGTTCATTTTTAATCCCACTTCTTTACTTTTGTCAGCACGTTGCTGGATCATACTCCGCAGCTCGTTCTTGGTTACACCAAGCATGTATCTCTCTATGTTTCTTTCTGTTGACTTCAGTATTTGTTTTTTTTTTTTTAGTTAAGGTCCACGTCTCAGCTCTGTACTAAGCACTGGAAGGATGCATTGATTAAACACTTTTCTTTTAAGACATAATGACACATTGCTCTTAAAAATTGTACCGTTTCTTCTAGAAGTTCTCCAACCAAGTTTTTTAACGCCAATTAATTTTTTTCATCAAGGTGACTCTCTCTTAATATCCGTTGTCCAATGCAGATGTAGGAATTGGTTATCTCCAGCTTTTCCCCATCAATTGATAAAACTTCATTCTTGATTGCACTTCAGTTTTGTCTTCTGAAAGTTCATTTTTAACCCCAATTTCTTTACCCTTCTCAGCAAGTTCGTGGATCATATCTTGCAACTCTGAAATATTATTTCAAAGACCTCTGAAGGGTTTTTCGAAATATTTTTTTTTTCTTTTCAAAAATAAAACGGAAATAAAACCGGGTCGCAATTGGGTCAGGAACACCTTGACCCAACCCGTTTGACCAGCAAAAAATTGTCGACCCGTTGACCCGCTAACCCTTGACCCGTTTCCATCTCTAGAAGTGTCCCAAGACCTAAAACAAAATTACGACAACAACTGTCTGAGTCGTGTACATGTGTTCCGCTGGTTTTCAAGGTTTAAAGATGGGAGGTAGTCCATCGAGGATGAACGACTTACATGACATTCAGTTTCTCCATGGACAAATGCAAATGCGGTGAAGGCTAGCAAATTTGTTGCCCATGACAGACGAACAACCACTGGACTACTTCCTGAACACCTTGGTGTCGGTAAGGAAACGACCAGGGTAATCTCAGAAAAAATATTTGAACAAGAGGAAGATTTGTTTTTTCCGAACACGATGAAACACGAACAGAGAGAGAGAGCACCGGGTTGCATGGTGTCAAAATTTCATCAATGCAGTTGATCAAGGTCGTGATTTGTTGCAAAGAATTGTCACTGGTGATGAAAGTTAGTGTTTTCAGTTTGATCCTGAAACAAAACGCCAGAGCCTGGATTGGCGTGGAACGTCGTTTCCCCGGCAGAAGAAAAACCGCTTTCAAAAATCACGTGTGAAGACAATGGTTATGTTTTTTTCGACTCTACTGTAATTATCCACCGCGAATTTGTTTCCGCAGGCACACCTCAGTGAACAGTCGGTATCAATTGGGTGTAATGCAACGTCTAAACGCCAGCATGTGACGTGTCAGGAAAGAACTGTTCCACAACATCAATTGGTTTCTCCTGTACGACAACGCGACCGCACAATGTGCGCTGCCTGTGAAGCGGTTCCTGACTTCGAAGTCGATCTGTGTGGTCAAACACCCACCCTAATTACCAAATTTGGCTCCCGCGGACTTTCTTCTCTTGAAGTGTGCTTTGAAACGGGAGCGCTTCGGGCTGAGTGAGTGGAACTATTCAAGCACATACACCAATGCGCTATTCTTTTATGACCACCTCAAGCCTAGAGAAATGAACGCGCCTGGAGACAGCGCGGGTGAAGTTCACAGAACAGTATTTATACAAACCGAGAACCGGCTTTCAGTTAGTAGAGTGTTCGGAGTCAGAACGAGAAAAGCTGCCAATTTATCGGAGTTTGATTGATAAAGGGCAAATTGTGATGGCACGGCACCTCGGAACTACGATCATGAAAACGGCGCGGCTTGTGGGTTGTTCACGTGCCGCTGCAGTGAGTACGTATCAAAAGTGGTGCACAGATGGCCGAACAACGAACCGTCATCCAGCCGTTTGTCGTCCGCAGCTCATTGATCCCAGAGGTGAGCGGAGACTGTCGCGCATGGTTCACAGCGACCGAAGGGCCACAGTGCAACAAATCGCCCGCACCTACAAGAGTGGTGATCTGAGCAATGTATGATAGCACACAGTTCATCGCAGCCTTCTGCGCATGTGCCTGCGTAGCCGAAGGCCCAGCTGGGTCCACGTGCACACTGCACGTCTTCCCCAACAACGCATGAAATGGGCCCAACATCATCGAGATTAGACCGTGGATGATTGGAAGAATGTGGCCTGGTCTGATGAATCAAGATTCCTGGTGCATCACGTAGACGGCCGAGCGCGGATACGCCGATTACCAGCAAAGGCTATGGCACCTGAATAAATAAATACTTCCACGTTCCAGAAACACACAGCAACCGAAAAATTGTTTTTCAGCTGCCGCTGGGTTCACAGCGGCGGCTGAAAAACAATTTTTCGGTTTCTGTGTGTTTCTGGAACGTGGAAAGAGTGATGTATTTATTTATTTACTGTCGCCACGTATTTGGAAGATTTTCACCTTGGATCTCGCCCTTTGGATTTAACTGCTATAATATACACTGGCGGAAAGGGAAAAAAGAACACCAAGAAGGAGAAGTCTGAAACTAACGAAATTTATACAGCATAATAACGAAATACAGAGGATAACGTGATCAAAACATTATGGCAAAATACAGCTGTATTTGCTGGTAAACTGAAAAATAACATTTCCATGTAACATGGTTAGTACGAGGTTGAACCGCCATGAACTGCGTCACAATGTGCAATTCTGGCATGGAGTCTGTCGTACAGATGTTGGACGTAAGTTTGGGGTATTAAGTTCCAAGCATCCTCAACCTGGACGCGTAAATCGGGGATGGTCGTGGCTGGCCGTGGAGACCGGATAAGTCGTTGTCCCATAAAATTCCACACGTTCTCAATGGGGGACAAATCTGGTGAACTTGCAGGCCGTGGAAGTTGTCTCACACCCTGAAATGCATGTTGCGTTGCACGTGCCGTGTGTGGGCGTGCGTTATCTTGCTGGAAAACACCACGATGGACCGACCTTACAAATGGCACAACAACGGGCTGAATGATGTTGTTGATGTAGGAGGTGCTGTTTAACGTACCCGGTACAAACACTAGTTGTATACGGGAGTGATAGCTCATTGGTCCGCACACCAGGAGACCAGGTGTAGGCCCTGTGTGTCGCTGGCGGATGCAAGAAGGGTGGAGACGCTCCTCTGTGGGTCTGCGAACACGCATACGGCCATCGGAGGCTCCCAAGCAGAATCTGTTTTCATTGCTGAACACGACAGATCGCCATTGCGTTCTCCAGTGCAGATGTTGGCGACACCTCTGCAGCCGTTCCTGACGGTGGGCTGGAGTCAGAGGTACACATGCCAGAGGCACACGTGCACGTAGTCCTCCATCCAGTAGACGGTTCCGGATTGTTCGCGCAGTCACCTCAGGTGCAACGGCAGTTCGGATTTGCGTCGCAGTGGATGTTCTGCTTGACAACGCCGTTCTTCTTATGCGTCGATCGGTCAGCTCATCAGTCCGTCTGTGACTCCCGGTTCCACGTCTTCTCGTGTGGGAATGTTCCTCAGACCATCTACGCCACCATCGTACCACCACCGATACTTCCCGTTCAATTCGCTCCGCAATACGACGATACGACCACCCGGCCTCGCGGAGTCCGACTAGACGATCTCGCTCAAAGTCCGATAACTGCTGAAATCGTACACGTCTTCCATGTCCAGGCATTGCAGCTTCTTCAGGGTTTTTGCACGTGTCCGTACGCCGACGACTGATTACATTCACTTCACCGTACTCGTTAAATACCACCGACGATAATTTGCAAATTATGCCGTGCTGTGGCGTAAGCGCTCAACTGTTGGTCCCGAAATTAACATCACACCTACGTCAACTCGACCCCATTAACATATGTAAATTTCATGATCGTCCACCGATTCCTTCTTGGTGTTCTTTTTTAACTTTCCGGTAGTGTATATATAGCCAGTGCCGTTAATGCCCACCAGATGAAGACGTCTCAGTAGGTGAGCCCATCTTACGGATTTATGATGTCAGAAGCTGACTTAAAAATACACATAGCACCGCGGATTGTTGGCCACCGTTGTGTAAATGTAACGCACTCGGCTAGATATCGAGAGTTCTTTAGTTCACTTCCACAGCGGCGGCTGAAAAGCAATTTTTCGGTTGCTGTGTGTTTCTGGAACGTGGAAAGTGCGATGTGTTTATTTATTTACTGTCGCCACGTATTTGGAGGATTTTCGCTATGGCACCTGGATGCACTGTTGGGCGGAAACAGGCCGGCGGCTGCGGTGTTGTGCTATGCGCGACGTTTTCTTGGGACACCTTAGGCCCCGTTATCCCAATAGCACAATCCCTGACAGCTGTCAGGTATCTGAAAATCGATTTGGACCAAGTTCTCCCATTCATGGTAACTGTTTTGCCTGCTGGTGAGGGCCATTATCAACAGGGATTATGCCTGCGCCATGCCACACTGCCGGAATCGTAAAGGAGTGGTCCGAAGAACATGCTGCTGACTTTCTGTTAATGACCTGGCATCCAAATTCACCTGACATGAACCCAATCAAACATTTGTGGTTCGACTTGGGAAAGCGGTTTCGCGCTAAATCACTACCACCCCGAAATGTACGGGAACTGGAGGATCTTCTGTTGATATTATGGTACCAGATACACCAGGACACCTATGGTCAACTCATCGAATCGATGCCTTGCCGAGTGACCGCTGTTTTGCGGGCTAAAAAAGATTCTACAGCTTTCTGACTCTTATGACTCTACTAACCGGAAGCCGATCCTCGGGTTGTATATATACTGCTCTGTGAACTTCACCTGCACCACCGTTCGATCTCCAGGCGCGCTCATTTATCTAGGCTGTGGGTGGCCATAACGTAATGATGGATCATCAGTGTATGTAATAGCAGAAACCATTTCTAATTGTAGTAATTTCGTAATTTTACTGTCTGTTTATCTGAGTGTCACTTTTGGAGTTAATCAGCATATTTATGTTCTTTATTTATCACACTTCATACCGAATTCTGAAATGGTTGTAACATCAGGAGAAATCGTGTTGTTTTTAGTGTCGATAAGTGTATTTCCGCAAAACGTGATCAGGTAATTTAAAATGTGACGCGCGTGCTTATCTTTTGAAAAGAGCTGCTGCATTCAATCCCATTTAAAAGACAGTCCGACAATACATTTCCCAAATCACGTTACTTCCACTTGGGAACTTTCTCCTGATCAAGCGCTAATTTGTAATTTCCATTGCTGGTTAGTGCGCAAATACCTTAATTATGAGTTGTGCTTGCTATTAATACCAGTGTTTTGACAAATGGGATGAGACAACTGATCTGTTACGGTTCAAGAAGCTTTCTTCATTCGCAAGACGGCACCCCGTTGTGTTGCCGCATTTAGGCAGCTAACCCTTGCTTCCCCAAGGAATAGTACACGCTTTATTCTCCACTCTCGAGATGTAACAAGCTTCCAAAACGATGCTTCATCATCTTTCGGTTGTAAGGAAGTAGTCAATAAAATACATTTGGATTAATTAGAAAAGTGAAGGGGCTGCAAAATAGCAATTAAACGAGCGAATTAGAGGGTGTTAGAAACAAGATAAATGAGATTAATGTGCTACATTTCACTGCACAAGGGCGTATTTAAAAGGGGCAAAGGGGGCCTTGACCCCCCTCCGAAAGTGTTTCATTTCTTTGTTAATATGCGACTTACATTAGAAAAAATGCTTTAATTGTTTCTTCTACTTTTCATTTGTTTTGGCCTGATGGATTTCAAAAACTTCCATTTTCGGTCACTCTTCTCCTCCCGAAAAAAAAATCTACATACGCCCCTCACACTGTGCAACAAAGATAATGTAAACACGATAAAGTATTAAAAATTAGTGATTGGCGTTTGTTTGGAAATCACAGAACGTTGCGTCCATATACATGGTCGTATCAGAATAATATGACCACCTACCTAATAATAAAATAACGACCCTTGGCCCGGATGACAGCGACGAGACGGTGTGGCACGGACGTAATGAGACACTGGAAGGTTGCCCGAGGCACACATGTCCATTCGGACTGCAGTAGAACACGGAGGTCTCGGAGATGACGTGGTTGTGGGTGCGTAAGTCTAACCTGTCGGTCCAAACAGTCCCATAGGTGCTCTATGGGATTGAGAACGTCGGGAGATTTCGCCGGCCAAGGGAGAATGGAGACATTGCTGTCCTGTTCTAGGATCCAGTCACGCACCCTTAGCGACGTGGAACGACGCAATGTCCTGTTGGTAGACACCATTATAATGAATTAGCTTTGTTTATCTTTTTGCTAAGCTAATTATTATGAATGATAATAATTCTTCTTACCAGCGAGCTAATGATAACTAGCTCTAAGCTTCAAAATAATGAATTCCCAAAAGGGTGTTGTTACTCGTTAATTATGAACTTAAACAAAGTCTCAACGCTGGTTATTTATATTAAGTAATCAAAGTCATAAACCTAACAGCCAGACAGAGGTCTGACAAAAACTATGAATTGAGAAAGACTGAACTTACTGAAAAACTTGTTTATTTCCAAGACTCTTGGTCAACTAAGGCACTCATATATCTTGTACATAATAATGAATAAACTTTCCTCTTATAGTACACACACTCTCATAACAACACCTCGCAACGCCAACACATCAACCAACGCTCTCCAACGCTACAACCAACACAACACAACTCCAACACAACTCAACTCCAACACACAAGTCTCGATGAACGCGCCTATATACTAGCTACCACCACGTCATGACTTACACTCATTGCCAGATCTCATTCAGCGGGTGAAATAATATTTCGTTCAGTAGGAAGATAATTTACATAGTAAAATAAAATAACCAGAGATAGTAAAATCAAAAGGAAAGTGAATATAGAGTATACGTTACACCATCACCACCAGGGTAAATGTCCAACATAAAAGGATGCGTGTGGTCAGCTAGATAGACAGGTAGCCATTGGCGTTCAGGAACCAATCCAGTGGTACCAGCGATCCCAGGTCACACCAGGAAAACATCCGCAAGACATGCACACTGCCACCGCAGGCCTGTACTTAGCCGACAAGCGTGTCCGTGTGTTTGGTTTTCGTGTGTCCGACGCCGTATCCGCCACCGCCCGTCGCTTCTATGGAGTAGAAACCTCGATTCGTCGGAGAAGGCAACCTTTCCCCACTACTCCATTATCCGATAACGGTAGTTCCATGTGAACTGCAGGCGTCGTTGTCGATGGACCTGGTTTAACCTGGGCGCGTTGACGCATCGTCGACTCCGGAAACCCATGCGTAACAGGGTTATCTCTACTGTTATCGGGGACACGTACCTGAATGATCCATAGTTCATTTGCCTGGTCAATTGCTGTACTGTTGAGCGTCGATTGCCCTTTACCAGTCGACGGAGGCGACGTTCTCCTCTGGGGTCGATGGCCTTTGGGGCTCCACAGTTATGAAGTCGGAAGGTACTCGGTGTGCCAGCGGTCCATTATTGGTACACCCTTACTCCAGCACCTTGCGAACAGCCTACGATGTCCGGCGTGGCAAGCAATGATCATTCCTTTTTGAGCGTCCATCAAATTACTACCTCTTTCCATTGTGCTCACGTTACGCACTATGGCTTATCTGTCAGTCATGGCCCGCCGCTTACATCTCCGTGGTGGTCGACCTTGTCACGTGCACTCTATGACGCGCATGGGCGGATACACTCTCATTTCGGGGTGGTCATATTATTCTGAAACGACTGTGTATATAGTGCATACTACACATTTTGAAGATGACTATCCGTTTTTTGGTGTAAATGTGACAAAGTTGGTAAGTCAGATAATTTCCGAAAACTTGAAACTTTCATCGTCCTGGAGCGGGACTCGATTCCGCGTCTCCCAAATAGCGAATCCTGTGATGGTTTTATTCAAATTAATCGGAAACTTGAGAGTTTATCGTTCTGGGTAGTGTAGTGGTTAGCATACCCGGGCGCTATCTGGGAGACGCGGCTTCGAGTCTCGCTCCAGGACGATGAAATGTTCAAGTTTTCGAAAATTATCTGACTTACCATCCTTGACACATTTACACCAAAAAACGGATAGTCATCTTCAAAATTTGTATTATATGGTGTAATCCCGTATTTCATTCATGATAGTGCATACGGATTTGAATCCTTTGTGCGCTATACGAAGCGCCTGGATGACATAATTTTGGAAATGAAACCAACTACATTTTACTCATTTTGAGGCGCTAAACACTATTATGGCATTACAAATTGGCGATTGGATCTTGTGGTGGGAAGATGGAGCCCACAACAATATTAGCAGATTACTCTTGGAATGTAGTGCGAGATTAGATTTTACTATATAGGCGGCAGGAGAGTTAATGTAGACCGATATGCAACCTGCAGTGAATGACGAAATGCAGATAACTGATCGTAACTCAAATATCGTAGCCAATCAAACATTTTCTTTTTAGGGTCATTTACATAAGAAACGGCTGTTCCCACTTCAGAAAAACACCAAAAATCAAAATTTGTTGCTCAGTGTTACTAAATAGAACGGCATTTTTCCGCCAGTTCGAGGTTTTTCTGAAAAGTTAATTTTATAAATACCATGTACGCTTTATTATCAAAAGACCGGAGCACAGTTTTGTTGTTGTTTGTTTGAGGGTATAACGACCGCCGTGAGCAACTGAGCGGGCTATAAACAGTTACCTGTCCCAAATTTAAAAAAAAAATGGTAAAAAGTGGCAGCAGCATCAGCAGCAAGAAAAATTTGCGCAATTCATAGCGAGGAAACAGTGAACAGCAGCACGGCGCGAAAATGGTTCTGGCGTTTCAGTGCTGGGAAACCAGTCTCGAAAACAAGCCAAGATCAGGACGTCCGACGACAAGGAACACTACCACCTTGGACGAATCTGTGACACAGATGGTCACGGGTCAACGGGTCGGGTCAAGGTGTTCCACCGCCGATTTTGACCCGGTTTTATTCCCGTTTTATTTCTGAAAAGAGAAGTATAGGTTCCAAAGAAAAATGCGTGTTGTGGAATTCTGTAGTCGATACTGGTGCCCACGGAGTGAATAATGTTTTGCCATGCACAAATATTGTCGTCTCTTTCTTAAAGCAACGAAGATTTCCACGGACCGACGTCAGACACACCGACACCGTATCGTAAAAAGATACTTCCTTTGCGTTCTTTTACAGTGCGATTTTCAAGAGCAAGGTACAGGCAAACGCCATTCGCCTGCTTCTCAGCTGATTCACTCTCTCCGTGCGAAGTTCACTGTACGACTAAGAGTTATTTTTCACATCGCGTCTTTTACATTGAGCATTCAGAGGTTTTTGATTGATGTGCTAACATCCCGTTCCAATGACATGTCATATCGAAAGTAACTCCTTATCTGTTAATATGGATGGATTTAATATCAAAGAGGTTGAGAAAGGCGTCGAGGCCAACAAATACGTGCTTGTTGAAAACCACAAGGGAAAGAGTGAATGCTGGAAATTGTTTCGTCTCATTAAGGAACCGGTGAATAATTCTGTGATGTTTTGCTCTTGCTTGTTGTTCGAAATGTGGGAAGTGTATAATTACAAAGAAAGATGTCGACAGTGTAATAAGAGATTATGGAACCAAAAACCTAACGGACCATATGAAAGTATGCGCACCTCCATTAAAGCGTAGAAAGAGTGAACAATCTAAATGCATTAAAAAAAATACATTTGTGTAATCGTAAATAATTATTCCCACTAGTAATATGCTCCATGGTCACGGTCATAGTCAGCCATTAGATTTGGATTACGCAAAATAGTGGCATTAAAAATGGCACTAAAATTTAGCAAGTAACCAAATTTTATTATTTAAAAAAGGTTTCAGTTATTAAATATCAAGCAGTGATTGGGATGAATATGTATATACACAGTGCGTCAAAGAATTTTTAAGACTGGCGCTAGATTTCAGCCTACGGTGGCGCCACCAGTGTAATCGCGCATGCGTTATAAACCGTGACCATCTGCTTGCTTTCTGCCAAAAGTACTGCGCAGTTGTTAAAGTAACTCAAACGAAACGGCCGTTTATTAGAGAAGTAAAATTTTTTAATGTAGAATTATTAAGATAAAACAAAGGACCGTTATTAAATTTAACGCAAAACTTGGTAAAAATGCCTCGAAAACGTACCAAATGATGAAACAAGTTTACGGTGAGTTTTTTTTAAGTAGATCAAATGTTTTCCTGTGGCACAAACGTTTTTTGGACGGAAGAGATACGCTAGAAGATGATAACCGTACCGGAAGACCAAGCTCATCTAGGACACCTGAGATTATTAAAAAAGTGCGTGATTTCGTGGTAAACAATCGATATGCATCACTAAGAATGATGGAAGAGTCTTTAAACATCAACAAAAAAACGATTCGAACCATCCTGCATGAAGATTTGGGCAAAACAAAAGTATGTGCTAAATTTGTTCCACACACGTTAAATAATGAACAAAAATCAAGGAGAAGTGCACATTGCAGAGATATCATTTCAGCCGCTGAAAATGATCCAAACTTCGTAAAATCGATTGTTACAGGTGATGAAACATGGTGTTTTCAATATGATCCTAAAACAAAGCGACAAAGTGCGGAATGGAAGTAAAAAAACTCACCACAAGCCAAAAAAAAACAAGAAAAGTTCCATCGAAAATCAAAACAATGCTCATTACATTCTTCGATAGCAAGGATATTATCCACAAAAAAATTGTTCCAAGTGGACAAACAATTACTGGTGAGTTTTATTTAAATGTTTTGAGGCATTTGATGGGCAGAATTCGTCGCATTCGTCCAGAATATCGGGATGAAAACAGTTGGTGTTTGTTGCACGATAATGCACCCAGTCACACCTCACTTCTTGTTCGTAGATTTTTGGCAAAAAATAACGTCTGTGTGTTGAATCATTCACCGTATTCGCCTGATTTAGCCCCCTGCGATTTTTCTTTGTTCCCAAAATTTAAAATGACGTTAAAAGGGTGTTATTTTGTTGATATTTCGACCATACAAACAGCTTCGACGCGGCTTTGGAGGCGATTCCGCAAAGTGAACTGGAAGAGGCATTCGAATCATTATTAAATCGCTGAAACAAGTGTATTGAAGCCGGAGGGACTTATTTTGAATAACAAACCAAAACAAATAATAATTTCTTGTTTCTATTTCATTTTACAGACCCAGTCTTAAAAATTCTTTGACACACTGTGTATATACTGTATATATCATCATTATCAGCATCAACCATTATCAATCCACTGCTGGATGAAGGTCTCCCAATTTTCTTCCACAATTGTCTGTCTTGGGCCTGTCTCCTCCATGTCATTCCAGCATACTTTCGAATTTCATCCTCCCATCTCCCATGGGGTCTTCTTCTGGGTCTTTTCCTGTCCCTCGGAATCCAGTCTAAAATTTTGGCCGTATATCGGTGATCCGTTCTTCTGGCAACATGTCCAGCCCATTGCCATTTCAATGATTTCACTCTGATCATGATGTCGTCTACTCCTGTCATTTTCCTTATCCACAAGTTCCTCTTCTTATCTTTCTTGGTTACACCAAGCATGCACCTCTCCAGGCTTCTTTAAGTTGTCTACAGTCTTTGTATGTTTTTTTTAGCTAAGGCCCATGTCTCTGCTCCATACGTAAGCACTGGCAGGATGCATTGATTAAACACTTTCCTTTTGAGGCATAATGGCATACTGCTCTTAAAAATTGTACTGTTTCTTCCAAAAGCTCTCCATCCAAGTTTTATACGTCGATTAATTTCTTCATCAATGTGACTCTCACTCGATATCTGCTGCCCAAGATAAATGTAGGAATCGGTTGTCTCGAGCTTTTCTCCATCAATCGATAAATCTTCGTTTCTTGTAAAAGCATTGTACATCCTTTTTGTCTTCTGAAAGTTCATTTTTAATCCCACTTCTTTACTCTTGTCAGCAAGTTCTTGGATCATACTCTGCAGCTCTGATGGGGTAGTTGCAAAGATGACTACGTCATCAGCAAAACGAAGGTGAGTTAAGTAATCTCCATTAATCTTTATCCCTTTGTTTTCCCAGTTCAATGATTGAAAGACATTTTGCAATGTGACGTTAAAGAGCTTGGGAGATATGATATCACCTTGTCTTACTCCCTTTCCAATTCTTATTTGTGCTGTATCCTCAAATATCCGAACCTTTGCACTTGCATTTTCATAGATGTTTTTAATAATGCTAATGTATGCGTCTTCAATACCGCAGGGTTTCAAAGCCATTGTTAGTGCTGATGGTTTCACGGAATCGAAGGCCTTTTCATTGTCAATAAAAGCCATGCATAATGGAAGTTTATATTCTCTTGTTCTTTCAATTAGTTCTCTCAGTACATGGATATGATCTATAGTGCTGTAGCCACTCCTGAATCCAGCTTGTTCTCTTGGTTGGGCCATGTCTAGTGCTACCTTCAAGCGATATGAAAGAACCTTAGTGAAGATTTTATAAACCACTGAAAGGAGGCTGATGGGCCTGTAGTTCCTGAGATCCACAATGTCACCTTTTTTATGGAGCAAGATCATTGTAGCATTGTTCCAATCCTCGGGAATCTTCCCTTCATTAAGACATCTGGTGAAAACTTGGGCGAGTGTAGTTTCAATTTCTCCACTTGCTTCTTGTATAATATCCACGGTAATTCCATCTTCTCCTGGAGCTCTTCCCCGTTTCATGTTCTTAATTGCATATGTAACTTCTGCAGGGAGGATTGGAGGGACTTTGGCACTGGTACCTGTCGTAATATCTGGAATATATGTATCCTCCCTTTCATATAATTTTCATTTCATTTCATTTCATTTTATTATTTCTGCTGTTACAGGTTATTGAATAATGATAACAATTATTGACAGTTATAAAATAACAGCAAGGAAGCTCCAGAAAAAGGCCTCATTGAGTCCTGTCTAAGCCCGGAGCTCCCAGAAGGAAATTTACAAGTCAAGTACAGCAATGTACACCACCAGCCATTAGTATAACTCTTTCTCTCCCCCCCTCCTTGTTATTCCCTTAAATAGCTAGCTCAATAGGTATGCTTTTAATTTTTTCTTATTGAGGTTGCAGTTATAATCAATGTCAGTTCTCCGGGCAATGAAGTCCAAAACGCCGGCCCACAATAATTTAAACTTTGTTTCATAGTTAAAGTTTTAGGGAGCGCTGGTATAAGTGCCTGTTGATTTCTTGTATTATATTGATGCGTATATGTAGATATTTTAATTAATTCCTGCTCTATGTTATTTTTTATTCTTTTGTACATGATTTTACCGAAGTTAAAGTTATATAGTTGTTTAATAGTCATTATGTTATATTTGTTAGGGTCAACTCTTGTATATTTATGTATACATGATTGAGAAGAAATAACATTATTACAACTGTAATTTAAGTCTAATAATCTAATATACTTGTTTTGAAGTATTTGTAATTTTTAAATTTTAGATTGAGTTGTTTGACCCCTTGTTAATATACAGTAGTTAAGGTGTGTATGAAATAAAGTAAAATATATTAATTTTAATGTTTTAACAGTAAGATTTGTCAGAACATGACTTACAATTCCTATATTTTTTTTATAATTTATTCAAAAGATTATCAATGTGTTTATTCCATTTTAAATCATTATTTAGTTTAATACCTAAGTAAGTAAACTCATTTGCTATTTCAATTGATTTCTTGTCGAGAAGTAATGGTATATTAATAAGTTGACTTGTTTGTTGTTTTGAAAATAAAACTAAAACAGTTTTTTTTTAAAAAAAAAAAAAAACTGCTTTAGTTTTATTTTATTTATTTTTTTGATTGGAGGTTTAACGACCACCGTGAGCAACTCAATGGGCTATAAGCAGTCGCCCGTCCCTAATTTAGGGTCACTGGCTCCAGGGAAGGGAGAGAGCCAGTGCCGTAAGACAAACACAACATCCATGCCTGACCGGGATTCGAACCCTGACCCCTTACGGACGAATGAGCAGAGGCCAACGCCTTAGACCACTGCGCCACCGGGGCGGCTGCTTTAGTTTTATCTGTATTTAATACAAGTTCATTAGCAGCCAACCAATTTGTGTATTTTTGCAATTCAATATTACTTAGTAAAATTATTTCTTCTGGATTAGTAGCCTTAAATAACAATGTAGTGTCATCTGCATAGAGGATAATGTTGGATTCAGATTCGATGTTAAAAATATCATTAATATAGATATTAAATAATAATGGTCCAAGTATTGAACCTTGGGGTACACCCAGTCTTAACGCCCAAGTTTGCAACCAGAGGGAGTAAGTACACGATTACGTTTACAGCAATATCTGCGGGATTAAAAATCCGATTGAAAACCTTCTTTCTTCAGTCAGATAGTACTGTTTTCCGTACCGGTTCCTTTGTATTTAGATAGCTTTGATAAATTTAATTCGAGTCAGGACGGATTCAAAAGACGTGCTCATTATACCCGAAAATTCGGTGTTATCTTTCTTGTTTACTTGGGATTTATTTTACTACTGTCGAGAAAGACGCATAGTATCAAAAATGTTTTCTTGTATAACTTACACTGAGATGCCATTTGATTAGATACATGTGTTCTCGTCACACAAATGGAGTAATCAAGCACGTCAGATGGGACATGAGCCAACGCCTGCAATTGAAAGCGGAACAGCTCATTCCGTACGTCATCGTAATTGGACCGCATTTTAGAAGTCTGCATAGGATTGGCACTGGGCTCGGGTTGGTCCGGGCCTGTACTGGAAGGTTTAACCTTTTGGTTGGCTAAATAGCCAGATGGCGAAATTCATTGAATGAAACGAATCTTACAGTGGATGCATTGATGCATTACAACTTAAGCCGACAAGTCGGGCAGTAAGATGCCAGTGTGAAATGGGATGGTATGCTTTCAGTTAAGGTTGAACTCGAATTCCGTCTTCCTATCGTTAACTTGAGCGACTAAAACACGGGGCGTTTTCCTCTTTTCCGAGAAAAGTTTATATAAACAGCTTTTCCAAACCAAAACTCAAACGAACCTCTGGCGCCACTCGTTGCTACAACTGAGATAAGGAAGATGGAAGTATTTGTTTCCATATTTGGAGGTACAAGAGAGCTTTGTTCGTACTGTTTTTGTCTAGAAGGGGAAAAGCATTTACATTTGTATTAGAAGTACAGAGGGTGAGTCCAAAGATTTGCAATATTTGGATCACTTATGTATTCGCACGTACCTTTCACAGTACTTTACCTCCTCCTGGTTGTTGAAATGTTTTCGTACGTACCTTTACGACGAAAAATTTCAAAGTATAGGCCATGGTGTTGCACCGTCTTTAACCGTCTATCTTCCAGTTCTTGGATTCCGCGGCGGTACCAGTTCTTGTCCTTCGAGGCGAAGAACTCCTTCCCCCAGCTGTCACCTCCTCCTGGTTGTTGTTGAAATGCCGCCCGCGAAGGACGTGGGCCATGGACCGGAACAAGTAATAATCCGACGGGGCAAGGTCCGGACTATATGTTGGGTGTGTACTTCTCCTCCAAAACGGCATACACCCGCTTCAGCTTTTCAGAGTAGAATCTGGCTTTGATTGTCGGACCGTCTGGAACAAATTCATAAAGGATCATCGCCTCGAAATTCCACAACACCCAGAGCACCATCTTGTGCTCGAAGCGCCCACGTTTGGCAACAGGTTCGGGAAGCTGTCCCGGGATCAACCACTGCCGTTGTGTCCTAGGATTACCGAAATACACCCACTTTCCATCGCGCGTACCAATCCTCTTGATGAAACGTACATCGTGCGGGTTTTCTAGGAGTTTCGTGCACACTTCCACTCGGCAATTTGCTTCAGCTGGCGTCAGTTCGTGAAGGACAATGCGGTAGCTCCTGAAGATCTTGCTGAGGTCCCGATGGTGACGAACCACGGTGGTCTGTGATATGCTTAGTTCGCCTGATAATCTTCGAGTGGTGGTTGTCGGATTTGCCTCTACGGCCTGGCACACGGTTTGCGGCCTACCTGACCTTGGCTGATCGTCGAGGTTTCTGTCACCTGATCGAAATTTCTTGAACCATCTGGTTGCGGTGCTGTGGTCCATGGAACCTTCCAGTTTCGACCATTCGACCAAGTTGGGTCTGGGTTAGAATCCCGGTGGGGCATTGATGTTGCGCTTGTCTTACGGAGCTAGCGCTCTTCCTTCCCTGAAACTAGTGGCCCTAAATTAGGGACAGTGACTGCTTATAGCCCATTGAGTTGCTCACTGTGGTCGTTAAATCTTCAATAATAATAATAATAATAATAATAATAATAATAATAATAATAATAATAATAATAAAAAGAACCTTTCCCTTTCTCATGACAAATATTTCGTGTTGCTTGAGCAGCGTCATGGCAGAGTTCAAACTCTTAAAGCAAAAGTTCCGTAATTAGGCAGTTGTGACTGTTCATCTTTTAGGCGTCCCAATCACAGGCAGAACGACGGCATGCAATGCTGTTCACAGCAACGACTACCACTCTATAACCCTTTCGACTGATTGCGGTGCGCGACTTGAACTAAAATAGTTCAAACTCTTAAAGCAAAAGTTCCGTAATTAGGCGGTTGTGACTGTTCATCTTTTAGGCGTCCCAATCACAGGCAGAACGACGGCATGCAATGCTGTTCACAGCAACGACTACCACTCTATAACCCTTTCGACTGATTGCGGTGCGCGACTTGAACTAAAATACGTGACACACGCGCCGCAGCACATGCGTTTATGCAAATATAGCAAAACACCCTCTGTATGTAGTTAAGCTGAAACCTCAAAGAATGTGAGGAATTTCTATGAGAAATGGTATATCTCTCTTGGATAAGGGAGAAAGCTTGATGAAAGTACGAAATGAGTCGGGTTGGGCCTTAAACTGGACATTCTGAGCCGGGCCGGACTTTCCAAATTAAGACACTTGCAGACCTCGACCGCATTTTGTTTCCAGTGCTCGTCAGCCGAAGAGAATACGAGGTTTCTGACGTAGTCTGAACAGGCAGAACAGCAGATGTTCAACTGTTTGTTGTTTGTTGTGTTTTGTGTGACAAAACCGATTGGATTTGTTATATAGCACAACCATATGGGGCACTGAGTTATGTCACTAGTCAAGACGATTATGTTTTTATCGCTATGACAAGAAATACCATAAACAACGATTATGTGTGTACAGATGATGTTCCCATCAAAACAGCAGCTGCTATGAAACAGCTATCTGCTGTTCTGTCTGTTTCAACAGCAGCTGTTATGGAACACACAGAAAAGCGTGTCCACCTACATGACGTCATGAACAAGTTGTTACGTTTTCAGTTACAGGGGACTTTGCATGAGCGCAGTGTGCGGTATAAATCATTAATACAGGCATTTGACGTGGACTAGGAACTTCAAACTCCTGGGCATGTTGGGATCCCAGGGAACGAGTCTGCTGATGCTGCTGCTAGATCTGCCTCCTTTTAGGTCGTCACACAATTGCCACTGTTCCACCGTGATTTTCGCTTTCTTGTTCACGATCATATCAGACGAACGTGGCGAAGTCTGTGGGACCAACAGGTGGAGAATAAACTGCACCGTATAAAACCTAACCTTGGAGTCTGGAAATCATCGTGTCGCCGGAACCGTTGGGAAGAAGTTGTTCTTGCGCGTCTCCGCATTGGGCATTGTCGCTTCACGCATAGCTATTTGCTGTGTGGCGACACTGCCCCGGTGTGTGAGACATGCGACTCTTTACTCACCGTCTCTCATGTTTTGTGCAGTTGTTTTCGTTTTCGTTATCATCGGTTTCACTATTTTCAGTCTCATCTGCTGGACGAGGGCGCAGCTACGCTTCAAAAGCTTTTGGGCGACCACTGCGACACTTTCGCAGTATTTTCCTTTTTAACACAGATTAACGTTTTAAAACTTATTAAAAAAAAAAAAAAAAAAAGTTATAATAATTATAATAGTAAATTAATAAATTTATATATAAACCTAATTAACTAACTAGTCTTCACAACTTTCATCATTCTCCTTTCTAACTTTTAACAAGCCTGTCTGCTCTTAATCATTTCACCCCGCTTTTAAAAATCTTTAACTGATAGTTCTGTGTCTGGCGCTCTTTGGCCATGCCTGGCTCTTGCGCCACAAAAATCAACTGACTAACTAACTAACTTCAAACAGAGGTCATTGCTCTTTACACGTTTATAAGTGAGTCACCGAAAAATTCTCATTGGCCGCCACCGGGAATCGAACCCAGTGTCTTCCAGTTACGCGCCGGATATACTTCCACTGCACCACAGCGGCCTCGAATTCCTCCAGACTCACACATACTAACTGTCAAGCTAATTTGGCAGAATTCGAGGCCACTGTGGTGCAGTGAAAGTATATTCGGCGCGTAACTGGAAGACACTGGGTTCGATTACCGGTGGCGGCCAATGAGAATTTTTCCGTGACTCACTTATAAACGTGGAAATAGCGATGACCTCTGTTTGATGTGGTATAAATCTTTATAGATCATCAGTTTGCGTTAGATTGAGGATCGGAATGGGCAAAACAGGTGATCTAAGCGGCTTTGAATGTGGTATGATAGATTGGCGCCATGCGTACTGGTTCGAAAATTTCTCAAAAGGCCGTCCTCCTGGGCTTCTGATGCATTACCATAAAAATGGTTTTCCGGCAAAGGCAGGATCCGTGTGCTGGCTGGCTCGTCTCCAGGCACGTATGTGATGGTCTATGGCACCAACGGAAAAACGTGACTTATCGCTGAAGACAACACGACGCCATTGGACACTATCACATGTTGATCGAGCCCTACACCACTGCAACCGGCCCCGGCGATACTCGCTGGTCAGTGGTAAGCGGCGGAGTGGCTTCCCCGAATATAGTCCCCGTGCCGCAAGCCGTCTAGCAAAGGCCCGGATGTCCACTTCCGTACCTGTAGACGACACAACATGGCTACGGGTGGCTGAGAGCGACGAACTTTGTGGCTCTCAAAATCGCTCGATCCTCGCGTTCTGTCGTTGCCCTCGGCAGTCCACTGCCTGCGTGCCCTGGGTTGTGCCAGGATCTGACATCGAGGCATCGTCCCAGTCCTTGGAGGTTAATGCAATCGCAATTCGCTGTCACAATTGCCCCTGTGTGCAAGCTTTGTTCTTGATATCTCCTCCACAGTCGGACAATGGCACTAGTTCCAAGTAGTAGGATAACGTAGGAATATCCACTTCTCATCACCTGTGACAACAAGGTGCCAAAACCTATTGTCCTGTGGGTTGGACAGCAAACTGCGACAGACAGTTGTACGTTATTCCGCCTATTAGTGTGTCAGTTCATGTGAAACCATTCGATGGCGCCTGGAAGCGAAACTGAGCTAGTGCAGATGACGAACGATGGAGGATTGAGTAGTCCCTATCTCACCTACCAGTTGTCGTGTACTAGTACCGGGGTTCTCTGTCACAGCTCAGAGTTGGAAACGGGTCAAACATTTCGGAACCGGACGTCCCATAACTGGACCTGACCCGATCCAACCCGATCCGGACCCGCAACTGACCTGGACAAATCTGCTTTGAACTATAAATTCGAAACTCAATTTATATATATTGCTAGGTCAGGTGATGGGCAACATATCGCCTCTCCTTGACAAATGTCAACCCCGCCTTCTCGTGGTGCATCCTGTTCCCACTAAAGGGGCTCTGACGACTCCCAATAGCGGTATAACTATACCATCGGGATCGGAGGAAATGCTATCCCATACTCACCAACCCGCTTGGCCAGCATAGTGAGTTATGGCCAAACCCCTCCCAAATGACTCCACAACTTAAATCTTTGCTCTCAGTCTCCGGCAGCTGGAAAGTACCTGGCCAAGGCAGCGGCCAGTGCGACATGAAGGCAGAGGGTGCTAAGAATCACTGGAGGACCGGACTAAGCTGCCATTTGATGCTGACCTTGGCTACTTACAACGGACGCTCCCTATCTTCTGATTCAATGCTTCTTGAATTGGAAGAGTAACTACAAAGGATCAAGTGGGACATCGTCGGGCTAAGTGAGGTAAGGAGAAAAGCAGAAAATCTCATTGAACTTAAAAGTGGACATCTCTTCTACTATCGTGGGTCAGATACTGGTAGAACTAGTGGTGTTGGATTTATAATAAATAAGAAACTGAAGGATAAATTTGTAGAAGTTCAACGTTCCTCTGACATAGCTTCACGACTCGTTATCCAACTCTTTAGAAGATACCAGGCCCAGATTATTCAAGCTTATGCACACACGACAAGTCACCCTGAAGAAGAAATTGAAGAATTTTACGTGGAAATTTGGAATCTAAATACCAAAGGCAAACGCACTTGAAGATCATTATGGGTGATTTCAATGCAAAAGTAGGGCAACAGCAACAGAATGAAACTTCGGTTGGTAAATTCGGTTACGGGAACAGAAATCAACGTGGAAATACTCTCGTAGAATTTGTAGAAGCAGAAAGGTTTTTCATCATGAACTTCTTTTTCAAGAAAAAGCCACACAGGAAATGGACATGAAGACATCCAAATGGGACCACAAGGAAATTGATTTTATTATGTGTAACAAAAAATTCGTCATCGATGACTGCAGTGTGCTAAACCAGTTCAACAGTGACCATAGATTGGTGAGATGTAAGACACACCTCAACGCTAAACTCAAACGTGGCAAGCTCATGAGACAAACAAAATGTATTGCCATAACCAACCTTAAAAAATCACCATAATACCTTCAAGTTGGAACTGAGGAACAGATTCTCTGCTTTAGAAAGCCTAACATCGGAAGAAGTGGATATTTCTGAAGTTAACAGAGAACTCACCAAGGCTCTTATGGAAACTGCAACAAAAGAAGGTGGTACTAAGAACAAGTTGCATGTGAAGAAAATTTCAGGAAAAACTAAAATGTTGATGCAAAAGAGAAGGGAGAAGAGGAAAAATAAAGACGTAACTTCCAACGTGGAATATATGGAGCTATGCATGACAGTGAGAAAAGGTATCACTGAAGACATAAGGACATTCAATTGTGAACTAGTGAGGAAAGCAACTGAAAACAACCAGAGCCTGAAGGGAGCAAAAGGACATCTCAGTAAGGAAAGAAAACAAATTATGGCTCTGAGAAAAGAAAATGGTACTGTAACAAAAAATAGAAGTGAAATTTTGGCAAGGGTGAAAGATTTCTATTCAAATAATCAGTTAATTTATATTTTAAATTCATCAGGATTTGTAAATACCATCACATTGCCAACCAGAATAACTACCCATTCTAAAACAATTTTGGATTTGTGTATTACTAACATTCAACAAGATCCAATTATTGCGGGAATATTGGAGTTTAATTTTAGTGATCATTTACCTATTTTTATTATTCATAAACACATACTTAAAAAGGCTCAAATACATGAAGTTTCTAAAATGAGACTTATAAACAAAAAAAATCTAGAAACTTTTAAAAATAAATTACAGAATTTAGACTGGAGCGAATTGGGCACATATTCATCACCTAATTTAAAATATGAAATATTTTTTACAAAACTAAAAGATATCTATGACATATGTTTTCCTATTTCAGTACTAAGCAATAAATCTAGAAAAAGTTTTCAGAAGCCATGGATTACAGATACATTATTTAAGTGCATTAAAAAAAGGAATAAGTTATATTCTAAATTCCTTAAAACTAGACAACAATCAGATTTTAATTATTTTAAACAATATAGAAATAGGCTGAACTCTGAATTAAGAACTACTAAAAGGAATTATTATGCTAATATATTCTCACAAAATTCATCTAAACTAACATGGAAGCATCTTAATCAATTACTTGGTAGGACACCTAAAACGATATTACCATCTCACCTAACTATAAATAATATGAAAATAAGCAATCAACAGGACATTGTTACACAACTGAATCATCATTTTACAACTACCCCAGTTACAATAAAACAAAAGTTAAAAAGGGTTAATACTCATTACTCTAGTTATTTACAAAAATCATATCTCCCTAATAATTTTCATTTTACAGATATTACAAAAACTGAATTGTTAGTGGAATTTCAGAACATTAAAATATCATCAGGTTCAGGATCTGATGAAATTAATTCACGGGCAATTAAATATATTGCAGATGAGATATCTGAACCTTTACTTCAAATTTTTAATTCTGTTCTTGATACAGGAATTTTTCCTGATAAGCTGAAAATTACAAAAATAACCCCTAAATATAAAGCAGGATCACACAGTGATGAAAACAATTATCGCCCAATATCTAAGATATCAATCTTTGCAAAATTACTTGAAAAACTAATTTACAATAAATTGTTATCCTACTAACAGAAATATAATGTTATTGATAAAAACCAATTTGGATTTCAATCAAATAAATCAACATATCTTGCTCTTCTCCATATTCAAGATATAATTCAGAAAAATTCTGAGGAAAAAAACTTAACTGTTGCTATTTTTTTGGATTTAACAAAGGCTTTTGACAAATTAAACCATAACATATTACTATCAAAACTACATAATATAGGAATAAGGGGTACTGCTCGTGCACTCTTTACAAATTACTTATCAAACAGAATTCAGTTTACTCATCTGGGGGATTATTACTCAACAATGGAAAACGACAAAGAAAGAATTTTCCAAATCGGACTCTTAGAAACAGAGATATCGACAAATATAAGACATACATCTACGCCCCATGGCGGGAAAAATATGCATTATTTTAAGAAGAAAGTATTCTGAAAAGGTTTTTCATTGTGAGCGGTATCTGACTCGGAAAGAATTTTTTTAGTCGAGTTTTCAGGAGCTTTACTGCAAACACATCAGAAGCAGAGATTGACACTTATGCCCTCTGGTGCCCAAACTATTCTTTACCAAATATTAGAAATTATAGGAAAAACTTAACACACACAGTTGACGTTTATTAGGAATATCAAATAGAAGTCATCGTTCTTTCCACGTTTATAAATGAGTCACGGAAATATTCTCATCGTCCGCCACCGGCGAGATAGACATACATATTACAGACCACCGTGGTTCGTCAAAATCATAACTTCTATTTGATGATATAGGAAAAACATTTCCCATCAGCTGTATGAGATACAGGAAGAATTTTTGAAATCAGGCTTTGAGAAGCAGAGATTTCGGGGAAAACACAATTTACCATAGCTCCCCCTAGCGGAAAGTCTATGAGTTACTTGAAAATTTCCAAATTATATGAAAAACATTTTCGGAAACTTTATCCAACTAAGAAAGAATTTTTCAAATAGGACTCTTAGAAGAAGAGATATTGACAAAAATAAGATATACATCTACACCCCCTGGCGGAGAAACCATGCAATATAATTTAAGAAAAAAATATTCCGAAACGGTTTGTCGACATGAGTGGCATCGGTCCACAGGAAAATTTCCAATCGAGATTTTAGAAGCTCAGATTTTGTGGCAAATACGTCAGAAGAAGAAATTAACACTTTCGCCCCCTGGTGGCCAAACCATTCTTTACCAAAAATTACACATTATATGCAAAAGATTCCCCATCAGGAACTGTATTCGCTGAAGAAAAAAAATTCCAATCGGAGTTTCAAAAGTAGAGACAGCGGGGAAAACGCAATTTACTTTTACGCTCCATAGCGGAAACTCTATGGGTAACTTGGAAAAGTGACTATACCTAAAATACTCTTCGACATAAATATAGTCGAACGGTGAAAGAAGTTTTTCAATCGCTTGTATAGAAACAAATATATGAATAAAATATATTTTGTCTTCGATATCATCTGCACTTACGCTCTCTAGCGGCAAAATTGTACATCTTAAAAAAAATGACGAATCATCATTTGCATATTTCGAGCTTCCTAATGCAAAAAGTAATTTTTCAAATAACACTTAATAGTTGCAGAGATATGGTTTCCACAGACGGACAAACCGATACGATAAGTACTTTTTTTTTTTTACAAAAGACATGCTAAACATTTCGATGTAACGAAAATGGGTAACGGAAGGAGTCAAAACCATTGTTGAAATCTGAATTTTGACTGCTATCTCATGAAGTGACCAAACACTAGTTAATTTCACTGTTACTCAGCAATAAATTTTACTAAACTATCGCCGAACACTATTTCATCGCGTTTAACATAAACGTGGCAATATCTCATTGCAGTCTGCTTAAATTACGAGAACCTGATCCTAAATGTGATAAAAGCCATTACAAAAATGCATTTTTGATGCCATGAAAACGGTGTGATTTGGCTTCCTATCAACTACCCCAGCCCTCTTTCAAGCGGTCTGGTTCACTTCGTCGACAACTCATTTCGTCGACACTCACTTCGTCGACACTATACAGTATATGCTTTCGTAAAATCTACAGTTTTCAATTTAGAACCACCAAATTTGGTATGCTATCTCATTGTACTCTTACATCAACTTAGACCACAGACGGAAAGGGTTGGGGCCCAGGGTGAAGGGGCCCGGTCCCAAACAACATTTTCGTAAAATCTACAGTTTTCAATTTAGAACCACCAAATTTGGTTTACTATCTCATTGTACTCTTACACCAACTTAAACCACAGACGGAAGGGGTCGGGGCCCCTGGCCGCGAGGGGGCCCCATACAACATTTTCGTAAAATCTACAGTTTTCAATTTAGAACCACCAAATGCGGTATACTATCTCATTGTACTTAGACCGTCCACGGTTTTTGGAAGGGGTCGAGGCCCAGGGTAAAGGGAGTCTCACACAAAATTTTTTCAAAAATTTCCATTTTTTAATTCTGCACTCCAATAACCCTATCTGCGAGCTAAGTTAGAGTGCCATGAGATAGTATACCAAATTTGGTGGTTCTAAATTGAAAACTGTAGGTTTTACGAAAATGTTGTTTGGGGGCCCTTGACCCCGGTCCCCGGCCTCTTACGTCTGTAGTCCAAGTAAGAGTACAATGAGATAGTATTCCAAATTTGGTGGTTCTAAATTGAAAACTGTAGGTTTTACGAAAATGTTGTTTGGGGCCCCCTTGACCCCGGGCCCATACCTCTTCCGTCTGTGGTCCAAGTTAGTGCAAGAGTACAATGAGATAGTATACCAAATTTGGTGGTTCTAAATTGAAAACTGTAGATTTTACGAAACTGTTGTATGGGGCCCCCTTGACCCCGGGCCCCGACCTCTTCTGTCTGTAGTCTAAGTTGGTGTAAGAGTACAATGAGATAGTATACCAAATTTGGTGGATCTAAATTGAAAACTGTAGATTTTACGAAACTGTTGTATGGGGCCCCTTTCACCCCGGGCCCCGACCTCTTCCGTCTGTAGTCTAAGTTGGTGTAAGAGTACAATGAGATAGTATACCAAATTTGGTGGTTCTAAATTGAAAACTGTAGAATTTACGAAACTGTTGTATGGGGCCCCCTTGACCCCGGGCCCCGACCTCTTCCGTCTGTAGTCTAAGTTGGTGTAAGAGTACAATGAGATAGTATACCAAATTTGGTGGTTCTAAATTGAAAACTGTAGATTTTACGAAACAGTTGTATGGGGCCCCCTTGACCCCGGACCCCGACCTCTTCCGTCTGTAGTCTAAGTTGGTGTAAGAGTACAATGAGATAGCATACCAAATTTGGTTGTTCTAAATTGAAAACTGTAGATTTTACGAAAATGTTGTATGGGGCCCCCTTGACCCCGGGCCCCGACCTTTTCCGTCTGTAGTCTAAGTTGGTGTAAGAGTACAATGAGATAGTATACCAAATTTGATTGTTCTAAATTGAAAACTGTGGATTTTACAGAAACTGTTGTATGGGGCCCCCTTGACCCCGGGCCCCGACCTCTTCCGTCTGTAGTCTAAGTTGGTGTAAGAGTACAATGAGATAGTATACCAAATTTGGTTGTTCTAAATTGAAAACTGTAGATTTTACGAAACTGTTGTATGGGGGCCCCTTCACCCCGGGCCCTGACCTCTTCCGTCTGTAGTCTAAGTTGGTGTAAGAGTACAATGAGATAGTATACCAAATTTGGTTGTTCTAAATTGAAAACTGTAGATTTTACGAAACTGTTGTATGGGGCCCCCTTGACCCCGGGCCCCGACCTCTTCCGTCCGTAGTCTAAGTTGGTGTAAGAGTACAATGAGATAGTATACCAAATTTGGTTGTTCTAAATTGAAAACTGTAGATTTTACGAAACTGTTGTATGGGGCCCCCTTGATTCCGGGCCCCGACCTCTTCCGTCTGTAGTCTAAGTTGGTGTAAGAGTACAATGAGATAGTATACCAAATTTGGTTGTTCTAAATTGAAAACTGTAGATTTTACGAAACTGTTGTATGGGGCCCCCTTCACCCCGGGCCCTGACCTCTTCCGTCTGTAGTCTAAGTTGGTGTAAGAGTACAATGAGATAGTATACCAAATTTGGTTGTTCTAAATTGAAAACTGTAGATTTTACGAAACTGTTGTATGGGGCCCCCTTAACCCCGGGCCCTGACCTCTTCCGTCTGTAGTCTAAGTTGGTGTAAGAGTACAATGAGATAGTATACCAAATTTGGTTGTTCTAAATTGAAAACTGTAGATTTTACGAAACTGTTGTATGGGGCCCCCTTGACCCCGGGCCCCGACCTCTTCCGTCCGTAGTCTAAGTTGGTGTAAGAGTACAATGAGATAGTATACCAAATTTGGTTGTTCTAAATTGAAAACTGTAGATTTTACGAAACTGTTGTATGGGGCCCCCTTCACCCCGGGCCCTGACCTCTTCCGTCTGTAGTCTAAGTTGGTGTAAGAGTACAATGAGATAGTATACCAAATTTGGTGATTCTAAATTGAAAACTGTAGATTTTACGAAACTGTTGTATGGGGCCCCCTTGACCCCGGGCACCGACCTCTTCCATCTGTAGTCTAAGTTGGTGTAAGAGTACAATGAGATAGTATACCAAATTTGGTTGTTCTAAATTGAAAACTGTAGATTTTACGAAACTGTTGTATGGGGCCCCCTTGACCCCGGGCCTCGACCTCTTCCGTCTGTGGTCTAAGTTGGTGTAAGAGTACAATGAGGTAGTATACCAAATTTGGTGGTTCAAAATTGAAAACTGTAGATTTTACGAAAGCATATACTGTATTGTGTCGACGAAGTGAGTGTCGACGAAATGTACCTGTCGACGAAGTGGCGTCGACGAAATGAGTTGTCGACGAAGTGAACCACTCCCCTTTCAAGAAGGTGTTAGATGCTATTGACTACAGCTTTAAAATGATGTATAACACGGTGGGGCGTAACTTGTAGATATTCTAGACCAAAAATTACGAATCCGCCTCATTAGCACACTTGCGATTCACCTTTTCTTCCCATTTTGAGGTCATATGTTTTGCTTGCGCATGCGCAGACGGACTTTCGTAAATACATTACATTTCATTGGTGTCCAGATCGTTCCTTACGTTCGTCAAAATCGAAATAAAAGTACAATAATAAAAACAAGAAAGATGACACCGAAGTTTCGGGTGTAATAAATTAGCACGTCTTTTGAATCCATTCTGACGCAAATTAAATTTATCAAAGCTATTCAAAGTCAATGAAACCGGTATGGAAAACAATAGATCTGACAAAAGAAAGAAGATTTTCAATCGGGTTTTTAAACCCTCAGATATTGCTGTAAACGGAATCGTCAGCTTACGAACTCTTAGAAACAGAGATATCGACAAAAATAAAATGGGATTTTACGTCCCCTGGTGGGAAAACCATGCATTAATTTAGGAAGAAAGTATTCTCAAAAGGTTTATCCATATAAGCGGTATCGGTAGAAGAAAAAAAAATTAGTCGAGTTTTCCGGAGCCCAGATTTTGCAACAAATACTTTAGAAGCAGAAATTAACACTTGTGACCCCTGGTGGCTAAACCATTCTTAACCAAACATTAGAAATTATGTGAAAAATATTTTCCATCAGGTCTTGTATGCGATACAGGAAGAATTTTTCAAATCAGAGCTTTAGGAGCAAAAATAACGAAGAAAACGCAATTCACCTTTGTGCCTCCTAGCGGAAAGTCAATGATTTACTTGAAAATTTTGAATTTATAGGAAAAACATTTCGCATCGGAAACATTATCCAACAAAGAAGGAATTTTTCAAATCGTACTCTTAGAAGTAGCGATATTGACAAAAATAAGATATACATCTACGCCCCCTGGCGTAGAAACCATGCATTATTTCCAGAAGAAAATGTTCCCAAAAGGTTTGTCGACATGAGTAGTATCGGTCAACAAACGACATTTTTTTCAATCGAGATTTTAGAAGCTCATATTTTGCTGCAAATACAACAGAAGCGGAAATTAAGACTTACGCCACCTGGTGGCCAAACCATTTCTTACAGAAATTAGAAAATATGTGCAAACGATTTTCCATCAGAAGCTGTATGCGGTTCAGAAAGAATTTTTCAAATCGGAGATTTAGAAGCAAAGATATAGGGGGAAACGCAATTTACATTTATGCCCCCAAGCGAAAAGTCTATGAATTACTTGAAAATTTTGAAATTATATGAACCACATATCACACTAGAAACACTATCCAACAAAGAAGGAATTTTTTAAATCGGACACCTAGAAGTTGAGATATTGACAAAAATAAGATATACATCTACGCCCCCTGGCAAAAAACCATGCACTATTTTAAGAAGAAAATATTTCTAAAAGGTTTGTCGACATGAGTAGTATTGGTCAACAAACGACGTTTTTTTCAATCGAGAATTTAGAAGCTCATATTTTGCTGCAAATACAACAGAAGCGGAAATTAAGATTTACGCCCCCTGGTGGCCAAACTATTTTTTTACAAAAACTAGAAATTATGTGCAAACGACTTCCCATCAGGAGCTGTATCCGGTGCAGAAAGAATTTTTCAAATCGGAGATTTAGAAGCAGAGATATAGGGGGAAACGCAATTTACCGCTACGCCCCCTAGCGGAAAGTCTATGAAAACTTGAAAATTTTGAAATTAAATGAAAAACATGTCACACGGAAAACACTATCCAACAAAGAAGGAATTTTTCAAATCGGTCTCCTAGAATTAGAGATATTGACAAAAATAAGATGTACATCTACGCCTCCTGGCGGAGAAACTGTAGAATATATTAAGAAGAAAATATTCCGAAAAGGTTTATCGATGTGAGTGGCATCAGTCCACGAAAGAAGTTTTTCAATCGGTATTTTAGAAGCTCAGATTTTAGGGCAAATACATCAGAAGCAAAATTTAACACTTACGCCCCCTGGTGGCCAAAGTATTCTGTGCCAAAAATTTGAATTTTTTTTTTTTTTTTTTTGATTGGAGGTTTAACGACCACCGTGAGCAACTCAATGGGCTATAAGCAGTCGCCCGTCCCTAATTTAGGGTCACTGGTTCCAGGGAAGGGAGAGAGCCAGTGCCGTAAGACAAACACAACATCCATGCCTGACCGGGATGCGAACCCGGACCCCTCACCGACGAATGATCAGAGGCCAGCGCTGTAGACCACGGCACCACCGGGGGCGGCAAATTTGAAATTATATGCAAAAGATTTTCCATCAGGAAGTGTATCCGCTGGTGAAATATTTTTTCAAATCGGAGTTTTAGAAGAAGAGTTATCGGGAAAAATGTAATTTATTTTTACGCCCCCTAGCGGATAATCTATGCGTAGTTTGAAAAATTAACTATATCTAAAATACTCTTTGACATAAATGGAATCGAAAGATAAAAAAAAAATTTCAATCGGATGTTTAGAAGCAAATATGGGGAATAAAATGTATTTTTGAATTCGAGATCATCTGCATTTACGCCCTCTACCGGCAAAATTGTACATCGTAAAAAAAAACGAAATAAAGGATCATCATTTGCATACTTCAAGCTTCCCAATGCAAAACGAATTTTTCAAATCGGACTGATAGTTGCAGAGATATCGTGGGTACAGACAGACGGACGGACAAACCGATAACAGAAGCACGATCTTTTTTTACAAAAGACGTGCTAAAAAGTATTGTTACTGAAAAACTAAAAGTCGAAATATTGGGTGTGTGTGCATAAGTTCTACCCGGTTTTGTAGGCTACAAAGAAAGGAGGAGAATACAACAAATAACGTACCTAGGATTTCACATAATTGCAATAATTCTGTATGACCTCTTGCCATCTGTTTATGAGTAGGTGAATCCCACGCCGGAAAAACTCCTGTGTTTTAGAGTAAAAAAAAAGCCTGTGATACCGTTTCCACATCGTCCACAGCATCAAAGGTTTGGAGAGCAAAGGCGTTCTGTAACGATCGAAAAAGGTGGCAGTCCGTAGGTGCCAGATCAGGGGAATACGCCCGGTGAGGTAACACTTCCCAACCAAAGTCCAGTAATTTTTCCGAGTGATTAAAGCAGCATGAGGTCTGGCGTTGTGATGAAGGAGCACGCCTTTGCGATTGACGAGTGCTGGCCGCTTCGATATCAGTTGTTCTCGCAATCTGTCCAACTATTGGCAGTAGAAGTCAACATTTATCGTTCGGTTAGGTGCCAACACCTCCTAGTGAATTATTCCCTGGATATCCAACCAAACACTAAACAAAATCTTTTAAGGATGCAGTCCTCCTTTTGAGGTAGATGGAGCAGGTTGGCACAAAGTCCGTCGATTCTTTACGTTACGGTACAGTACCCATTTCTCATCACCCGTTACAATTCGTCCCAAAAGCGGTTCATTTCTCTAACGAGAAAGCAAAGAAACACAGGTACGGATTCTCTCTTCTCGTTGCTTTGCTGAAACCTAGTGCGGAAACCAGTTATCGAACTTGGTGAAGAACCCAAGCGCATGCATTCGTCTTTCGACTGTTGTTCTGTGTACCGATAACGTTTACGCTAATTCCTTAACAGCTGGATGTGGGTCATTTGTTATGGCTTGATCCACATCCTCGTCAGAAACCACGGATGGACATCCAGGACGTGATTGATTTTTACAGCTTCTGTCTCCATCCCAGAATTTTCAAAACCAACGGCGACATGTGCTATCATCAACTGCATCCTCCCCATACACTTGACAGATGTTGCGGCAAGCCGCCTCTGTAGTACTGCCTTTATCGAACTCGTAGAGTAAACAATGTCTAATGTGCTCCTTACCGCATGTCATGTGACACCGTCCGTGATTTCCGTTATAAATGACTTACTCGGACAAACCTAGTGCCTCTATATGTTCTACTGTTCCGCGCCTTATTGGCCGAAAATTCGGCATCGCAGCGTCATCTGTCACGTAACTACTCCAATCGCAATTTGCATCTATTTCAAACAAGTTAGTAAAATCATGAAATGCATTGTTTATGATACGCTTTCCAACATACCAGAAATCATTACTCAAGTTATGAGGATAATGGCTGTGGGATAAATCTCGTTCCTGTGCCCTGACCTTTGATCCCATTTCGATGATATTCAACAGAACTGGTTCAGTATACCTCCGAAATAACATGATAAAGTTTTCTCGTAATCGAAGCAATTTTACGTAAGTTATGGTGCACAAGGGCTATGGAATAGATCCCGATCTTGTGTCCTAACCTTTGACCCCATTTCGCCCATTTTCAATAGGATTCGTCCCCAGGCAGGTCCCTACTACATACTAACATTTCATCCAAATCGAAACATTTTTACGTAAGTTATGACGCATAATGGCGATGGAAGTGATTCCGCTCCTATGTCCCGACCTTTTGTCCCATATCGCCCATTTTCAGTAGGGTTTATCACCAGGTGGTCCCCTACCATATACTAAAATTTAATCGAAATCGAGCCTTTTTACGTTAGTTATGACGCATAAGAGCAGTGCAATAGATCCCGCTCCTGTGTCCTGACCTTTGACCCCATTTCGTTCAGTTTCAATAGGGTTCCTTCCCAGGTGTTCCCCTACCACATACTAAAATTTCATCGAAATCGAACGATTGTTACGTGAGTTATCGTGCGGACGGGCATACGCACACAACGCGTGACGTAATGAGGCAGAAGGGAATAGCTACCATCTGCTCGCAAGAGTGTCACGTCATAAAACTTTAATAGGATCCACACAAAACGCGTGACGTAATGAAACAGATGGCGTGACCGCGCGCCAGCATCTGAATAGCGAGAGTATGACGTCATAAGATTTCTAAGCACGGATAGTATTAACGGGGCGACGCCATGACACTAAAAACTTGGTAATTTGGGGTGGTTATTTAACCCACTAAACGAATTTTCCTAAAGTCTAGATCAAGTTAAATCGATTTCTAGTACCAGAAAACGGTAGGTTAACGACTTTCATCAAAATCCTTAGAGCCGTTTTCAAAATAAAATTTACATACATACAGAATTGCTCCTTTAAGGTGAACGTCAAGTAATTTTGCTTCCTGTACTTCGAATGGAAAAATATCTGTACACATTTTCTTCCCAATTAATGCGTTCCTAAGGATGAAAATTTGAACATCGATTAAAATATCTTCATTTTATAATTTGGAATACTTAATATTTTCTAAAACATAAATATAATTATGCAATCCAATATTTGTTTGTCTACTGACGTCATGAAAGTACAGGTCGCGCCATCTTTTTTCTGGACAATTAATGCATTCACAAGGATAAAAATTTGAACATCGATTAAAATAGCTTCATTTTATAACTTGGAATACTTAATATTTTCTAAAACATAACCATAATTATGCAATCCAACATTTGTTTGTCTACTGACGTCATGAAAATACAGGTCGCGCCATCCTTTTTCTGGTTTCAACACCACCAAAGGAAAAGTTATTGACTTTTAATATAATTATGGTTATGTTTTAGAAAATATTAAGTATTCCAAATTATAATATGAAGTTATTTTAATCGATGTTCAAACTTCATCCTTGGGAACACATTAATTGTGAATGATATGTGTACAAAAGTTTTTCCATTGGAAGTACAGGAAGCAAAATTACTTGACGTCCACCTTAATAATATGGGATAAGGGCGATGGAATGGATCCTATGTCCTGACCTTTGACCCAATTTCGTCCATTTTCAATAGATTTCGTCCCCAGGTGGTCCCCTATGACATAGTAAAATTTCATTGAAATCGAACCATATTTACGCAAGTTATGACGCATAAGGGCAATTGAATGGATCCCGCTCCTACGTCTTGACCTTTGACCCCATTTGTCCCATTTTAAATAAGTTTTGTCCTCAGGTGGTCCCCTACCACATACTAAAATTTCATCGAAATCGAACCATTTTTACGTCAGTTATTGTGCGGACAGACGCACGGTAAAAGCTGGAGCATATACGCTTCTTCAGTTCAACACAATTTTATTAACAAGGTTGGGTTCAGGAGGCGAACATGGGCGTCCTGGTACATATATTGTACGGTAAAATATACAAACTCTAAAATTCTATGTACATTATATACAGCACGATGTATTGATTCACAAAGGAGCCTCGTGGTAAGAGGTACAGGCATTTTGCACAAGAACAATAAGAGAGATTGTCGAAACATTTCGTCTCGAAGCATAAATATATTATAGTGCTGACAAATAACAGAACGAGAATATTATAATGAAGCACTGTACAAAAGGAGAACTGTAGATGACAAAGTAGACAATGTGAAACCTAAGGCAAACGGAATTACGATTTCTTAGTACTGGTAGAAAAAAGTATAATCAAAGAGAAAACAAGTAAGACTATATACATTTGTACAGTATGGTGCATATTATATTCACATGTGTTAGAAGATATAAGCTGTATGCTGAAGTTTGATTCCGAAAACCAATGGTGAGCATGCACGTTGAACTGAAGTTCAACAGAGCTAGGAGCAACGAGGTTATAAACTACCGACAGTCAGTTGTAACGTCGCTGGCATGCCGGCGAACCAGGAAGCGGCCGGAGACCAGGTGGAACGGAAATGTTGTTCTCTCTGTTGGGCGACGGCCACAATATTCTCTAGACGAAGTCTTGAGAGGAGACGCTCCCGAAAGTGGCACAGTAGTTCCACAGAAGCTTGGTGGATGGTATAAGGAGATGAGATATCTCGGCAGCGCTGATGAAATACGTAAATGACATGTTTCACCAGGATGAAAATATATGAGCAGATGGGTGGAAGCTTGACTGGCGGAGAAACCTGCAGGAGGAGTGTCTTATAGGCATCGAAAGGAAGATCAGTTGTGGCTGAACGTTGAGCAATGGAAAATGCAAGATGGAGTAGTGGAAAAAGGATGACACAATGTAGATAAACGTGAGAGACATCAGCTTCTTGAACACAGAAGGGGCAAAGAGGTGAGTCAAGAATGGTCATGCGGTGGAGGATGGATGGAACGGGAAGACGGCGGTGGAGAAAAAGCCAGTGAGTGTTTATTTCAAGAGGAGCTGAAAGAGGAGAAAGGGTGGCAGACCAGACAGCGGTGAGAGAGGATTGGGGGACATCAGGGATGTGAAGGGGAGAAGGAGAGTGGGATTTTAAAAGTAACCGATAGAGTACTGATGTTGAAAGAGAGGATAGTGGAAGTGTAGATCTGCCGACTGAAAGAAAGAAAGGAAGGGGGAGGGAGGCGGAAGGAACAAAGGTCAGGCCGGTGGTGGTTGCAAGATGAGGAAACTTAGCAATGATGGTAGAGAGTAGGGAGTCATAGACAGAGCGAGAGGAGGGTGAAAGTAGAACGGTGGATGGGAGGCTGGCGTAGGGTCGCCAGGACAGATCTGAGGTTACAAGGTCTTTGACGGTTACAACTCCGACTCGGAGCCAAGAAGGATAGGCGAAGCATGAAAGATGAGGGGGTGAAGAAGAGAGGAGAAGAACAGGGGTTCGGCAAGGAGTTCAGTGGTGAAATCGGGTGGGGATCGAGTGAGCGGGAGAGAGCGGAGAAAGGTAAGAGTCTCCCGTAAGGCAGGAGGAAGGCGAGAGTGAGTGGTAGTACGGAGGTCCATTAGAATGAAAGAAGTGAAAGTGAAATTAGTGTTGCTCGAAGAGGTGATGACATTCCTTGCGGTAATGGCGTCGGCAACAGGTGAGGTATGAAGACGGAGGAACGAAGTAATCCGGAGAGCTTGATAGTACAGTCGTGTATCAATTAGGCCAATGCCACCTTGGTCAGGAGGAAGGCTGAGCTTGAGGGCACTGAGCCAGTGGTGTCCGGTCCAGATAACTGATGTGAAGCAGCGAGTGATATCATTGAGACGAAGAAGTGGGGATTTAGTAGCAAGCCAGGAATGTGTGCACATGGAGAGAAGATAGGTTTGCGCAAGACGTGCACGTTGAAAATATGAGGTGCAGAACTGCGCTTTTCTCCAAAACGCAGTTGACCGATGAAGACGTGGCTGGATGGTATTCCACGTTGTGCTGGAGGCTTCACCTGGGACGCCAAGATGTACGCCAAGGAAACGTTGAGAGGCTGAAGACCAGTGCGCTCCCCATGGGGAATCCAAGCGGTCAACCCATGAGCCGCACCACAGGCCTGTGCTTTTGGTTGTATTAATCGCAGCTCCGGAGCAGGAGGCGTAATCGGCGAAAAGACTTTAGAGCAAAAAGAACTGTGAATCCAGGCGTATACAGAAGGTAACGTCGTCTGCATACGCCACGGAAGTGGTGACATGGTGTCTCGTGCGGGCGATGAGTGGCGGCAGGGTGGCTTGAAAGGAGCGTTGAACTGAGCGGAGAAAAGGTTCTAAAGCTATAGCGAAAAGTTGACCGGAGAGTGGGCAGCCTTGCCTCACTCCACGGCGGAAGAGGATTGGTGCTGTAAGAAAGGTGGGCAACTTGACCTGGAAACTGGCGTCCTGTTAGAGGGAGGTGAGGAGAGAAATAAACGGAGATGGAAATCCAAATCGGAGAAGTGTGGCGGAGAGATAAGTGTGGGAGATATTATCAAAGGCGGACTGTTGGTCTAAAGAGAGGAGGGCAAGGGGTTCAGAGCGGGAGCGCGCAAGGTGAATTAAATCAGTCAGGAGATGGATGTTGTGAGATAGGGAACGGCCGGGAACTGTGTAAGTCTGGTTAGGGGAGAGGATGTAAGTGAGGATGGGATTTAGTCGTTGTGAAAGAAGCTTGGTATAAAGTTTGTAGTCCAGATTCAGTAGGGAAATTGGGCGCCAGTTCACCAAGTCAAGGAGATCACCTTTTTTAGGAAAAAGGACAACGTATGCATTTGTGAATCCCCTCGGGAGAGGAGAGTAAGTAAAGGCAGCAGAGAAAGCGGATAGGAGAAACGGAAGAAGAAGAGGCAGAAAAGTTTTATAAAAGCTAAAGGTTAGGCCGTCCGGACCCGGAGCGGCACTAGAATTCAGAGAAAAGAATGTAGTGTTTAGTTCAGAGGGCGTGGGGGAAAGGAGTAGAGAAGAAGCGAGATGGGGGGAACCTGAGGTAGATTAGAAAGGAGATAATCCATTGCTGCAGAGGATGGTTGAGGAGGTTCACTGAACTTCATGGAGAAGTACTGACGGACATGGGAACAAAGCGCAATCGGCTCATCTGATACCTCTCCAGATGAAAGGCGTAGATGATGAAGTATGGACGAAGCTCGTCGGGTGTTTTCCACCGACGTCAGGAACTCATAGTTGTGAGCATCCGGCGTCAGGTGTTGCAAACGAAGTCGGCGGAGAGCTTGTTGCGCCAGAGGAGTGAGAAGAGATCGAAGCTCTTCTTGAAAGGAGGAGAAGAGAGGATCACTGAGACTGAGCATGGATAGCATTGAACGAACATAGTCTAGACGCATGTTCTGGAGTGTCTTTAGTTGGAAAGAGTAGTTTCGGACATGCAGAACGAGCTGTTGCTTGATCTCCAACCAAGAATTTAATCCGCAGAGTGCAGATTGAAGTTGCGGTCGTCTGTCAATCAGGAATGACCGGACGGAAGAGCAGAATGCCGGGTCGGAGAGAAGTGCATCATCAAATGTCCACGGGCGAATTATCCTGGGTTTGAATGGTGCAGTATGGACTATGATGGCAATGGCGCAGTGGTCAGATGAGGCCGTGGGATGCACACTCGATTCTGTCACGGCAGGAAGTAGAGTACTGGAGGCATAAAACCTGTCAAGGCGGGCTAAGAAAGGATTTTGCGCATGAGAGGAGCGCCAAGTGTAATTAGTCGACCATGGATGAATATGCCGATGTACATCATGAAGAGCGTTGTTCGTGACAACTGTCTGGAGCAGGTTCGCCAGGGCATGGCGGCGCTCTCTATTTGTAGAAGACCTATCCAGAAGAGGATCCAGGGTACAGTTAAAATCCCCACCAACGAAAACATGGTCTGACGGTGGGATACGGTCGAGTGCTCTGCGAAGACGCGTGAAGAGAACTGATAAATGTGTTGTAGTGCTTGGAATATAGATGTTGAATAAATGATATCGGGAAGACGCGATGGTAAAGGATGCATGCTGTAAAAGATCTCGACAAATATTTCGCACAGAGAGGGATGTAATAATAGAATTGAGAGTATGACTAATGCCGATGGCAAGACCGCTATGAGATGTTAGTCCATAGGCGTGATGAAACACAAAGTTCCACTGGCGCCATCGAGAATAGACGGTAGATGGTTTGCAATTTGTCTCTTGAAGGAGGAGAATATCAGCCCCCAACGGGTTGAGGTCTTCATATGCTAGAGAGTTGCTGAGAGGGGAAGCGAATCCCCTGCAATTAAGTGACACGATCTTGAATTGTGGGGTTCCTTGCCTCTAGCTGAAGATCTTTTAAAGCTGGAGGAAAAGACTTGAGACGATTATAGAAAATTTGTGCCCACGGATGGGTGGGAACATTCTGGCGGCAGAAATGCGACACATTGAAGATCTGCTCCGGCACAAGTTGGCGAAGCGATGGATTCTTGACTGCTAAGGCACGCGCAATTGCGTAGCTTGTCGGATTCGTTAAGTATGTATGGAGATCAATGTATGAGAGTGGTACGGGAGGTATATTTGCTGTCTGGAGAAATGCAGCGAACTCTTCGACCGTGGGAAAGGAGACTTCGGCTGGCGAGGTGTGTCGAGGAGAACTGCTGGAGAGGGAGGTTGAACGAGGTGAAGTAGAGTTTTGCTTCTTCGCTACTCGCCTGCTGCGACCAGAGCCGCCGCGCTTCAGTGGAGGCTCGGTCGTCTCATCCTCACACTGCGTCTCTGGACCAACGGACTCCACATCAGCTGTTTCGGAGGTTCCAGTGGTAATAGCTGGTTGTAAACCCTCTGAAAAGGACTCAGTGGTGGAGCGACGACGCTGCGGGAGTGAGGAGGCAATTGTAGGAAAGTCCTCTAGTGAAAAAGAGGAAGCGGCTGTGGGAGCGTTGCGTTGACCAACGTCTGTAAGCCGACTTTTTCATCATATCTTGGCTCCGAGGCCTGCTGTGCTGAAGTAGATGGTGTAGTACGCTTCGAGGTAGGAACAGTACCTGTAGGAGCGCCAGTCGGAGTCGGTGGAACTTGATGTGGGCAGTGCACGCGAAGATGGTTTTCGCCATGGCAAAGCGTGCAGTGCAAGGAGGTAATGACGTCGATTCTCCGACGTTGCTGGCCACACCGTACGGTTAGGATCTTCGGGCACGCAAGCAGATGATCGTCCGACGGAAATATGACACGGGCACTTCCACGAAACCCTGCAATGGATTTGTCATCGGGATCTCTGGGCGCCGCCGAAAGGGTCGTTATTGGTCCAACCACTCGGCCAAATTTGCTAAGTAAAGTGCATAGAGCGACATCTGAGACTTCAGGTGGGACTGGGTGGAAAGTGACCTGGATAGGTCGCTGTGCCACAGGTTCAGCCAGAAGATGCACATCTTTGATGGATAAGCCAGCAGTCATCACAAGGTCTGCATGTTCTTTACGGGCAAAATACACTAATACGGCCCGTGGCTTTCGAGCCATATAAGTGATATAAGCTCCTGTAGGAAGCATCTTCTTTAGGGCAATACTATATTCCTTGAGTTTCGTGTCTGGTAATGCATCAAAACAGACACCGAAATCCATTGTGGAGAAAAATTGTTTCCCGGCTGGGGAATCCTTTGGGATATCGATGGTGGCAGAACTACCCTCAACACTGACGTAAGAGTCAGGAAAAACGGGAGCAATAAACTTGGAAGGAACTCTCGCTCCGGAGGTCACTGTGGAGTAAGTGAGAGACGTAGAGTTGGCAGCGGAAGGATGCAATACAGTGCTCATTGCTGGTAGCGGCTTGGTAAACTGAGTTGAGCTAGTTGAAGGCAACGCAACCGTGCAATCGGTCACATCCATAGCTTCGGCAAATGAACCAGGGCCGTGCGTCAAGGTGACGTCACTCTCTTGGGCAGGGATATCAGCTTGAGCCATTGCAGAGGAGTCTCGCGTCACATCTTGTATGCGTATGACGTCTCTGACGTGCATGAATGCTGATTGGTCTCCTGAGAGTGAGGAGGAGGAGGAGGTTGAATGAGCATCACTGATGTGGGCGTGGACATCACCCTTATCAGTGCTAGGCCATTGTAAATGGCGAGGATTAACTTAAGGATCGATCAGCTTGATCGAAAATAATAAAACGCTGAATGCAAACAAAATATGCAACTCACCGACTTGGGAGCTGAGCTAAAAGAATGTACAGATCTTCTTGAAGGGGAACACAAAAATAGGAACAAACACTCACTATATACTTTCAAAAACTGGGCACAAACACAGAGCTCGAAAGGAACGTGACTATATCGGCTATACGCTTCTTCAACCTTCGGTTGGAAAGCGTAAAAAAAAAAACGGGTAAAACATTTGCACACATCGAATACTTACTATTGCCGCAGCCATAGTTTAAGAAACATGTTATGACTCACATATCTACTTTCATTGATTTTAGTAGGACAATAACGATCATTAATTCACTTACCTAGGTACCCCCTCAATGTCAGGAATCAGTAAACCTTACTTTTTTACGCTTTCCAATCGTAGGTTGAAGAAGCGTATATGCTCCAGCTTTGTCCGTCCGCCCGTCTGTCTGTCTGTCGGCACGATAACTCGCGTAAAAATGGTTCGATTTCGATGAAATTTTAGTATTGTGGTAGTGGTCCACCTGAGGACGAACCCAATTGAAAATGGACGAAATGGGGTCAAAGGCCATGGCATAGGAGCGAGATCCATTCCATTGCTATTATGCATCATAACTTGCGTAAATATGGTTCGATGAAATTTTAGCATATTGTAGGGGACCACCTGGGAACGACCCCTATTGAAAATGGGTGAAGTGGGGTCAAAGGTCACGGCATAGGACCGGGATCCATTCCATTGCCCTTATGCGTCATAACTTGCGTAAATATGGTTCGATATCGATGAAATTTTAGTATATTGTAGGGGACCACCTGGGAATGAACCCTATTGAAAATGGATGAAGTGGGGTCAAAGGTCAGGACATAAGAGCGGGATGCATTCCATTGCCTTTATGCGTCATAACGTGCATAAAAATGGTTTGATTTCGATGAAATGTTATCATGTGGTAGGGGATCACTGTGGACGATCTTATGACGTCACAATCTCGCGCTTGATATGTTGGCTCGCGGTCACGCCATCTGTCTCACTACGTCACGCGTTGTGTGTGGATCCTATTAAAGTTTTATGACGTCACGCGTTGTGTGTGGGGATAATATAAAGTTTTATGACGTCACACTCTTGCGAGCAGATGGTCGCGATTCCCATCTGCCTCATTACGTCACGCATAATGTGTGCGTATGTTCGTCCGCACGATAACTCGCGTAAAAATCGTTCGATATCGATGAACTTTTAGTATGTGGAAGGGGATCACCTGGGGAGGAACCCTATTGAACGTGAACGAAATGGGTCAAAGGTTAGCACATAGGAGCGGGATCCATTCCACTGCTCTTACGCGTCATAACTAACGTAAAAAAGGTTCGATTTCCAATAAATTTTAGTATATGGTAGGGGACTACCTGGGGACAAATCCTATTGAAAATGGGCGAAATGGGGTCAAAGGTCAGGACATAGGAGCGGAATCACTTCCATCGCCATTATGCGTCATATCTTATGTAAAAATTCTTCGATCTGGATGAAATGTTAGTATGTTGTAGGGGGCCTGCCTGGGGACGAATCCTATTGAAAAATGGGCAAAATGGGGTCAAAGGTTAGGGCACAGGAGTGGAATCTATTCCACAACCCTTATGCATCATAACTTACGTAAAAATGCTTCTTCCATTCCGACAAAACTTTATCATGTTATTTCGGAGGTATACTGAACCGGTTCTGTAGAATATCATCGAAATGGGATCAAAGGTCATGGCACAGGAGCGAGATTTATTCCACAGCCATTGTCCTCATAACTTGAGCAATAACTTGAGTAATGATTTCTGGTATGTTGGAAAGCGTATCATAATCAATGCATTGCATGATTTTACTAACTTGTTGTTGTTATTATTTAATTCCATTTTGTACGTACCAGACTGTGACGTGGTGTGGTCCTGTGAGTGACGCAAATGTGTTGCATGTAAATAAATATCCACTCTCTATTCACTCGTTTTATTTCACACCCACAAGGAGACTTCGCATTGAGAAGATGCATAGCATAATTTTTATCTACAAAGAGTATTAGGGTACTCTCTCGATTTTTTTACATCACGAGATATTTCGTGTTAGGAAAATACAAAGATCTGTCCGAAGTTTTTAGCTTGAGAAACCTCGCTGAAAGTTCATGCCGTTCAATTGATATTTTAAGCTTCAATGAAGAGGAGCACATCGCATGAAAGTTAATTATTGGAAATTATTGTTTAATTTATTCATTTTTTCTAAAAGGAAATGGGGTGCAGGAGAGAAACAACTAAATAGCACTCCACCCTCAGCTGTGATTTGATTAAAAAAGCAGAGTCTTTGTTGACACATAAACTCTGCTCTTAGTAAGCTATCAGCCGAGAGTACAGGCACTTGATCTTTTCGATTTCCTAAAGCGATATCCTTATCTAGAAAGGTTCATTTGAAGGGTAATTTGCATCAGCGTGTCGGGCTTTCAACATGATTTGATTGCTGCTCTTTTACCTTCAGGGTAAGCAGGTGTACTCTGTCCAATCAACTTTGCTCCCATTCGAAATCTTTGACGAATTTCCGTGACTTTCTGCTTCATTTGGCTGAAAGCAGTTTGCAGTAAACCCCAGGAGTGTAGGAACGCTTTCAGAGTGTCCGACGTAATCACAGATAGACGCAAATGGTATCGGAAAATGACAGCGAAGTGAAACTATCAACATGTTATCTCAGCTAGAATCAAGGATGATTTTATCAAAGAGTAGATTGTAATGAGAAAGTATTTCGACAAAATGGAGTGCTATTAGGAATATTACAGAATAACATGGAACTTCTTACAAGTGATATTATATATACTCGGGAAGAAAATATCAGGTTCTCCTTTCTATTACACTGAGGTACCAAAAACACAGGTTGGGACAATACCATTTCCATTACATACCACCACACCGATGCGGTAAATGGTATCGTTCGCAAACGACGTATACATATACAAGGGCAGACATCTCCGCAAGATCAAGTAGCGTTCGCAGTTCCGATCGGAGCTCATCAGGATTTAAGAGGTTTCGAAAGTGGTACGGCTCCCGGGAGATGGGTCACTCCATCTCGGAAATTACAACGAAATTCGGATTTAGCGGTCAACAATTTCAAGGGTGTACCTGGACTACACAAACTCGTGGGGGAAATCCCGAGAGCAAGACCGGTGTGGCCATAGCAAAACACGTCTGGGCTCATAGTAACATCTGCTCGGAGTGCAGCATTGCCGCAAATCACAGCACAATTCAATGTTGGGGTCAGTAGTAGCATCGGCGTTCGGACAACGTTCCCTGTGTTCTATGGGGTTTCGGACCCGACGGCTCACCTGGGTGCAACTTCTGACCTGACGACACGAAGCTGTGCGCCTCGCCTGGTCACGGCAACACCCTCATTGGACGCAAGATGACTGGAAACGTGTAGCGTGGTCCGACGAATCGCGGTACCAACTGTTTCGGGGAGATGGCCGACTCCGGGTGTGGAGGCCAACCAACGAGGCAATGTATCCCACATACCTACAAGAGACAGTGCGGGCCGGCGGTGGCTCTGTTCTGGTGTGGGAGATTTTCATCTGGTACGCATTATGATCCCTCATACGTCTTCAGACTGCTCTGACCGGTGGAAGCTACGTAACCATCCTTGGGAATCATTTGCACCCGTTCATGTCATGCAACCACTCTGACGGGTACGACCTCTTTCACATGACAATATGCCACCGCACACGTCCACAGTCGCCCGATTATGTCTGAGGGAACATTCCACGGAGTTTGGCATCCTCAGTGGAATGTTCCCTCAGACATAATCTGATGCTATTTAGGTATCTCAGCTTTTAGTACGTCTTTTGTAAAAATGATCGTGCTTATGTTATTGGTTTGTGCGTCCGTCCGTCTGTAGACTCGATATCTCTGCAACTATTAGTCCACTTTGAAAAATTATTTTTGCATTAGGAAGCCTGAAATATGCGAATGATGATCCTTCATTTCGTTTTTTTCTGACGATGAATTCGACATCATCTGCACCTCGCCGCAAGAGGGCGTAAATGCAGATGATGTCAAATTCAAAAATACGTTTTATTCCCCATATTTGCTTCTAAACATCCGATTGAAATAATTATTATACCTTTAGATTCCATTTATGTTGCAGAGTATTTTACATATACACTGACGGAAAAAAATCCCAACACCAAGAAGGGGTTGTGTTAGATAAACGACAGTTGGTAGGCGGTAAGAGTACATCTGTAAGATGACGTCTATGCAAATTTCGCGCTCGGCGCATACGTGTGGCGCTAGTAGCGCCCCTCGGAACATGCAAAGCAGGTTTGCTGTAAATACGCGCTGTAACGTTCGTGAGCGTTAGTTATCGTTGAGATTCGACGTAGGGTGTTGATGTTAGTCAAGAATGTCTTTAAGAAGACGAAGAAGCCATTATCAACAGCTCACGGAGTTTGAACGAGGTCGTGTAATAGGGCTACGAGAAGGTGGATTTTCTTTCCACAATATTGCAGAACGACTTGGCAGGAATGTAGCCACTGTGCATGATTGTTTGCAGCGGTGGTCAAGGGAAGGTACTGCCTCAAGAAGACCGGGTTCCGGCCGGCCACGTGGCACTACTGAGAGGGAAGACCACCGTGTACGGCGTATAGCCGTGGCGCATTGTACCGCGTCTGCGGCAGCAATTCGAGCTGCAGTTGCCACCACAGTGACACAAAGAACTGTTACAAATCGGTTACTTGAAGAACAGCTCCGAGTCAGACGCCCTGTAGCGTGCATTCCACTTACTCCAAACCACTGCCGTTTGCGACGTCAGTGGTGTCAAGCTAGAGCTCATTGGAGGACGGAGTGGAGATCTTTTGTGTTTTCTTATGAAAGCCGGTTCTGCTTGGGTGCCAGTGATGGCCGTGTGTTGGTTAGAAGGAGGCCAGGTGAGCGCCTGCAACCAACCTGTCTGCGGCCGAGACACACTGGACCTACACCTGGAGTTATGGTCTGGGGAGCAGTTTCCTATGACAGCAGGAACACTCTCATGGTTATCCCACGCACCCTGACGGCACAGTTGTACGTCGGTCTGGTGATTCAACCTGTTGTGCTGCCATTCATGAACAGCATTCCAGGGGTGTTTTCCAACAGGATAACGCTCGCCCGCATACCGCTGTTGTAACCCAACATGCTCTACAGAGTGTCGACATATGCCGCCCCGGTGGCGCAGTGGTCTAAGGCACTGGCCTCTGATCATTCGCCCGTAAGGGGTCCGGGTTCGAATCCCGGTGAGGCATGGATGTTGTGTTTGTCTTACGGCACTGGCTCTCTCCCTTTCCTGGAACCAGTGACCCTAAATTAGGGACGGGCGACTGCTTATAGCCCATTTAGTTGCTCACGGTGGTCGTTAAACCTCCAAAAAAAAAAAAAAAAAAGAGTGTCGACATGTTGCCGTGGCCTGTTAGATCACCAGATCTTTCACCAATCGAGCACGTATGGGACATCATTGGACGACAACTCCAGCGTCACCCCCAACCAGCATTAACCGTCCCTGTATTGACCGACCTAGTGCAACAGGCATGGAACTCCATCCCACAAACTGGCATCCAGCACCTGTACGACACAATGCATGAACGTTTGCGTGCTTGCATTCAACATTCTGGCGGTTACACCGGTTATTAATGTACCAGCATTTCACATTTAAAATGGCTCTTTTCGCTCTTACGATAAGCTGTGATCTTGAAACCTTAATCGCTTAAATATGTTACCTATACAAATGTATTGCCGCCATTTCATTCCTCTACAACTATTTTTTCGTGGTGTTGGGATTTTTTTTTCCTTCAGTGTAGTTACTTTTCAAATTACGCACAGATTTTCCGCTACGGGGCATAAAAGTAAATTACATTTTCCCTGATAACTCTTCTTCTAAAACTCCGATTCAAAAAAGTTTTTTCTTCAGCGGATACAGCTCCTGATAGAAAATCTTTTGCATATAATTTCTGATTTTTGGTAAAGAATACTTTGGCCACCAGGGGGCGTAAGTGTCAATTTTTGCTTCTGATATTTTCCCCATAAATTCTGAGCTTCTAAAATCTCGATTGAAAAAATTCTGTCGCGGACTAATGTCACTCACTTCGATAAACTTTTTCGGAATATTTTCTTCTTAAAATATTGTATGGTTTCTCAGCCACGGGGCGTAGATATATATCTTATTTTTGTTAATATATCTACTTCTAGGACCCCGATTTAAAAACTTCCTTTTTTGTAGGATAGTGTTTTTGGTGTGACATGTTTTTCATATAATTTCAAAATTTTGATGTAATTCATAGACTTTTCGCTAGGGGGCGTGAAGGTAAATTTATTTCCACCCTATATCTCTGCTTCTAAATATCCGATTTGAAAAGTTCTTTCTGCACCGGATACAGCTCCTGATGGGACATCCTTTGCACATAATTTCTAATTTTTGTAACAAATGGTTTGGCCACCAGGTGGCGTAAGTATTAATTTCCGCTTCTGATGTAATTGCATCAAAATATGAGTTTCAAAAATGTCGATTGAAAAAAAGTCGTTTGTAGACCGATACTACTCATGTCGACAAACCTTTCAGGAACATTTTCTGCTTGAAATAATGCATAGATGTATATCTTATTTTCGTCAATATCTCTGCTTCTAGGAGTCCGATTTGAAAAATTCCTTCTTTGTTGGATAGTGTTTTTGATGCGCAATGCTTTTCCTATAAATTCAAAATTTTCAAGTAAATCATAGACTTTCCGCTAAGGAGCACAATGGTAAATTGCGTTTTCTAAGTTATTTCTGCTTCTAAAACTCCGATTTGAAGAATTATTCCTGTATCGCATACAACACCTGATGGAAAATATTTTTCATATAATTTCTAATATTTGGTAAAGAAAGGTTTGTCCACTAGGGTGCATAAGTGTTTATTTCTGCTTCCGATGTATTTATAGCAAAATCTGGGCTCCTGAAAACTCGACTGAATTATTTTTTTCTTGGACCGGTACCGCTGATATTGAAAAACCTTTTGAGAATACCTTCTTCCTAAAACAATACATGGTTTTCCCACCAGGGGAAGTAAAGTCACATCGTATTTTTGCCGATATCTTTGTTTCTAAGAATCCAATTTGAAAAATTATTTCTGTGTTGGAGAGCGTTTCCTGTGCGAAATGTTTTTCACATAAATCCATATTTTTCTTAACACGCAAGTCTGCAACCAGAGGGCGTAAGCTCAAGTTTCCGTTTACAGCAATATCTGAGGGATTAAAAACCCGATTGAAAAACTTCTTCCATTAGATACTATTGTTTTCCATACCGGTTCTATTGACTGTGAATAGCTTTAATAAATTTAATTTGCGTCAGAACGGATTCAAAAGACGTGCTTATTACAACCGAAAATTCGGTGTCATCTTTCTTGTTTTGTTTTGATTTTGTACTTCAGTGTACACTATATTGACGAAAGTCACCGGACACCCCTCAAAAAGCAAACGAACGGGTCCTCTGCGTTGTTAAGATGCGCAGTACAGCAGCAAACGTAATAAAAACAAGCCTGCAGCTGATCGCGATCATATCGCACTGTGAGGTTGAGTGAAAATGTCGCGGCGGGAGAGAACTGACTTTGAGAAAGGAAAGATTGTTGGTTTTTATATTAGTGGGATGTCCATAAAAGAAACCGAGAGGCGTTTAAACATACCCACGTCAACTGTTTTGGATGTACTGAAAAAGTGGAAGACACATGGCGTACCTGAAGCAGCAAAACGTACCGGCAGACCAAAGAAAATCGTCGAAGCCTCAGAAGAGTCATTACAGCTAATCGACGGAGTACTGCACAAGACCTCAGTGTACAGGTGAGTAAAAATGCTGGAACCTCGGTATATGTACGCGTACCATTCGTAGAGAACTTCATTCCATGGGTAACCGTGGTCGTGCGGCTGCTCATAAGCATTTCATCTCCACTCGGAATGCTACTTGTCGTTTACCATGGTGTAAAGAACATTTATTGTGGACCGTAGATCAATAGAAACGGGTCCTATGGACTGATGCATCCAGACGCATGATCCATCAGTCTGATGGCCGTGTGTGGGTATGGCGGGAGACGGGGAAACTCTATTTACCCCAGTGTTCTGTTCCTACGGTCAAGTTCGGAGCTGGCAGTGTACTCGTGTGGGGGTGTTTTCCGTGGTATTGTCCCGACCCATTGGTTATCGTGAACAAACCTGTTAACCAGCACGACTACATAGATATTCTAGACAATTATGTCCTACCAACTTTGTGGCAATACCATGGAACCGAGCCTTGTTGGCAATAGCAGGATAATTCACCGAGCCATAAAACAAGGACTGTCACGGCGTAGTTTGAAGATAATTCCATATCGTGTGTGGACTGGCCAGCACAGAGTCCTGATCTTAATCCTATAGAGCACCTATGGGATGAATTAGAGTGCCACGTAAGAAGTTTGGAACCAAGGCCTACTACTAAAAAGGAGTTGGCGGCAGAATTATGTACTGAATGGAAGCGCATAATTATCGCTGTGTTTGAAAAACTTGTCGAAAGCATGTCTCGAAGGGGTGCACGCATTTAAGGCCAAAGGTGGACCGACACCGTATTATAATGTATGCCAATAAATGCCATGTTGTGTTTCTCTTCTAGGTGTCAGGCGACTTTTGTCAACATGCTGTATATTGCACATTATTATTTAACAGGGTAATTGTATTCTATTAAAAACTCAAAAACCTTGGTTAGGAATAGCACCATTTTTCTCAGTAGCTCAGCTTCTTCAATTCATTTTTTTAATTCTTAAAGCACTGAATACCGTTCACTGTGTGGAACATTTTTCATTACACTTGGGTTTTTGTAGTTCATAGTCGTGATTTTACTTGTTGTTTATTGTGTTTTGCTGTTTGCAAGAGTTTCCCCGCTACTAGACGTCCTACTGAAAACATCCTTTTTTTACTGTATGGACCTTTTTATGGGGATTCATTTGCCCGACGATTACTTCACCGAAGGGTCACTTGACTGAAAATCACTTCACCAAAAAGATCGTTTCACAGAAGGGACCCTTGACCGAAACGTTCATTTCACCGAAAGAGCACTTGATGGAAAGGTACATTTCACTGAAAGACTGCTTCACCTTAAAGTACATTTCTTCAAAAGATCATTTCCGGGATGACTATCGGCTTTCAAAAAAAGGGATGATTATCGGCTTTCGAGCCAAGGGTGGCAGTATTTCTCAGACAGCGCAGTTTGGGAACTGTTCTCGTGCTGCTGTGGTTAAAGTGTATCGTGATTGGAGAAATAAAATCATTGCGAATAAGCGACATGAAAATTGCGGAGCACCACGTGCCATTGATTGAGAGGTAAACGTCGGCTTCGAAGATATGAAGGCGAACGACACGATGCAGTGGAGCAACTCACTGGCCGGATGAACCAGGGTGCTACCGGTAAATGTGTGTCTAAAATGACAGTTCAGCAAACGCTGCTGCGTATGGGGCTCCGATGCGCACATATGGTCACTGCACCTATGCTAACGAAGGTGCATCCGCAGAAAAGGCTTATATTTGCACGGCACTATCGGAATTGAACCTCCGCTGATTGGCATAGGATTGTCTCCTCCGAAGAGTCACACTTTCAGCTTCATCGAACGAACCGACGTTGGCGTATAAGGCGAGAAACATCGGAAAACAAACACTCTTCAACCATTTCAGGAAGAACACAAGCTGATGAGGGCAGCGTTATGGTCTGCGAAATGTTTTCGTGGCATTTCCTGGGTCCGCTCATACCTGTGGAAGACACTATGCACCGAATTCGTTATGAATCAATCCTTGCAAAGCACGTGCACCCATACTTGCTGATTGTCTTCCCTGGGGTGGATCGGATCTTCCAGAACTACAATGCGACCTGTCACACAGCTAGAAATGTCCGCGAGTGTTTGGAAGAGCATGATGAAGACTTCGAAATACTTACCTGGACCCCTAATTCGCCAGACTTAAACCCAATTGAGCATCTGTATGACCACCTCGATCGTGTTGTTCGCTCTATGGACGCACCCTCCAGCAGCTATCAGATGCACCACGCACCCTCCAGCAGCTGTCAGATGCACCACGCACCCTCCAGCAGCTGTCAGATGCACTGCAGTCAGTATGACTCCACATACCTGTGAATACCTTCTAGCACCTTATTGAGTCACTCCCAGTCCGTCTAGCTGCTGTCCGCGCTGCACACGCATATAACTCTGGATATTAGCTGGTGGTCACAATAATGTTACTCAACCGTGTATATCATCATTCCTATATTTATAAATATTGTCATCAATTTTATCTCATTTGTAAAAATTTCATATTTTTTTCGCGTCTTATATTGACGCATTGAACAAATAGTTTTATGTTCAAATAAATAGTTCTTAGCTCTAAAAATTGAACTAAAGACGTATTAAACAAACTCTTTCTGATATTTATGTTCTCTTTTCTACACAAATAGCAAACTGCCACTGCGAGTAAGAATAACATTAACTAGAATTTCAGGGAATGAGGCTTTTGAACATGATAGCCTAGATACCCGTACGTTTTTACTTTGTGTGACTTTTTTCTCTTTTCTTACGGTATGCTGTCATGATCGCATGATCGATAACTTCAAAAGATTAAGGAAAAATTCGAAAAATGAAAAGTTTGCAGAAGAAAATGAAATGAAATCCCTTGATATAAATCCATGTTACTGTATCCATTCGGAGTTCTGAACACACACACACAAAATAATCAGCCGTATGTCAGAGTCACGCAATCATTCTCCACTTCCAACGGATTTTTTCCAGAACTATTTTCTGTAACTTTTGAAGACAGAGCTTCCAAAATATCCCACAATCTATTGCATTTCAAAAATACTTTCAGTTCAGTTCCATTATCAAAATAAGGCGGGTTTTTTTTATATTCCGGGAAATTTATTTCTTGCGGAGCTCTGGAAAAAAGTTAATATTTCCGTTTGATATTAAATTACGAGTAGTTGAAAAAGCAAACTCAAAATAAAGCAACTGGTCCATGAACGTTGACATTTTCATTAAACAATTAATTGGCAGAAATCTATGAGACACAAAAACAACCGAAAGGAAACATTAACAGTTCATGGAAATTTACTTTTCTTAGCTAATATCATGTCAAGTTTAAATATAATATTTCACAAAAGATATCATACTACGTATAAGTACGTACATAGTACAACAAAAAATGTTAAAATATTGCGCCTAAATAAACCGACTGGACAAATTATTATGTACACCTACCTAACAAAATTTTGCGCCACCTTTTGTCGTCACAACTACAGCCAGGTATCTTGGTAATGATTCAGTGAGGTGCTGAAAACACGGCTGATATTGCCGCTTATAAAGCGAGAATTGCCTGTCATAGAGCATCCAGAGTTACAGATGGGGTTTGGCAGGCAAGAGCAGATCCTTCCAATCACACATTCCCAATGGGGTTGAGATCGGAGGATAGAGGTGGCAATTCGAGTGTGGTACACTCACTTGAATGCTCCTTGAGCCAATTGGTCACCACTCGTGAAGTATGTGGTGTGGCGTTGTCTGTTGAAAGATGGCGTCCTGGTACGGAAACAGAATCGTTATGAAAAGGTTTTGATGGTTGGTCAAGATGTTCATACACCTTGTACCAGAGACATAAAACTCGACAGGTTCCAGAGACCACAAGAAAGCCCATGTAATGTTATGAACGGGTTTTGATGGTTGCTCAAGATGTTCATATACCTTGTAGCAGAGACTTAGGTCTCGACAGGTACCAGAAACCACAATAAAGCCCATGTAATGTTATGAACGGGTTTTGATAGTTGGTCAAGATGTCCATATACCTTGTACCAGAGTCATAGGTCTCGGCAGATACGAGAGACCACAAGAAAGCCCATATAATGTTATGAACGGGTTTTAATGGTTGGTCAAAATGTTCATATATCTTGTACCAAAGACGTAAGTCTCGACAGGTACGGGAGACCTCAAGATAGTCTGTAAAAACCCCAAACGGTAACACCGTCTCTGTGACCGCAACCTGGAAAACTGGGTCCATCGCTTCTTGTGGTTTGCACCGCACAAGCACTCTCCCACAGTTGTGATATAGAGTTGCAACTGTGACTCGTCAAACAGGACGACGTTTTCCCAGTCCTCCACACTCCATTTACGATAGGTCGTGACAGACTTCAGCGTAATCTTCAGGTGCCATGAAGTCAATAAGGGAACAGGATGTGGACGTTGACTGTCACTACCTATTTTATCCATTGTACGACGAATAGTCTTCGTACATCAGCTTGTGGATGTAGACTCGTTCAATTCCGACGTTATCTGCTCCGCGGTAGCTATGCGGTTCATTGAGATGATGTGGGACAGTCTACACTCACTTCGAGAGCCCATCACAAGTTTAATACGTCATTAGGGGTCACGCCTGGATGCCAAACTCGGTGGAATGTTCCTCCAGCCATAATCGAGAGATTGTGGATGTGTGCGGTGGCATATTGTTGTGCTGAAAGAGTTCTCACCCGTCCGAGTGGTTGCATGACATGAACGGGTGCAAATGATCCCCAAGGATGGCTACGTAGACTCCACCGGTCAGAGCGGTCTGCAAATGTATGAAAGATCCTGATGCGTGCAAGCTGAAAACATTAAAATACCCCACACCATAACAGAGCCACCACCAGCTGCACTGTCCCTTGTAGGCATGCGGGATCCATTGCCTCGTGAGGCCATTTGAAAACACCCCACAACATAACAGAGACACCGCCAGACTGCAATGCCCCTTGTAGGCATGCGGGATCCATTACCTCGTGAGGCCAGTTGAATACACCCCACACCTTAACAGAGCCACCGCCAGACTGCACTGCTCCTTGTAGGCATGCAGGATCAATTTCCTCGTGGGATTGTTGCCACATCTGGAGTCGGTCATCTGTCCGAAACAGTTGGTACCGCGATTCGTCGGACCACGCTACACGTTTCCAGTCATCTTGCGTCCAATGGGGGTGTTCCCGAGTCCAGGAGAGGCGAATAGCCTCGTGTTGTCGGGTTAGCAATGGCACTCGGGTGGGCCGTTGACCCTAAAACCCCATAGAACACAGGGAACATTGCACTGCCCGAACGCTGGTGCCACTACTGGCCCCAGCATTGAAGTGACCTCTGATTTGTGGCATGTCGCACGTCGGGCGGACGCTACGATGCGTGCCAGATGCTCTCTGTCCACGATCGTCCAGAGTATTCTACGGCCACACCGGTCTCGCACTCTGGTTTTTTGCCTAAGTTTGTGTAGTCCAGGTACACCCTTGAAAGTGTTGACCGTGTAAATTCGAATTTCATAGTTGTTTCCAAAATGGAGTGACCCATCTCCAGGACGCCGACTATCATACCATATTCAAAATCGCTTAAATTCTGATAATCTTCCATTTGAACTGCGAATGCTACTACTTGAGATTGCGGAGATATCTGCCTCTATACAGGGTGTACCAGAAATGATGGTCACAACTTTAAGGGGTGATAGAACACAGCACAAGGAGCAATATTTGTATTGGGTTGTCGGAAAGGTCATAACGTATTTTAGCCATGTTTTGCAAAGGTCATTTATTGATGGAAAGAACAAATATCAATCAATGATATAATGCCCGTTTTGTTCGATAACCTTTTACCATCTTTCAGTGAGCTGCAAAATGCCTCGTTCATAGAAGGACCTGTCTTTCGCGGCGAAAAACTTTACAAGGCGCTCATTTACAGCCTCATCTGAATTGAACGTTATACCACACAAGGACTGTTGAAGAGAGCGAAACAAGTGGAAGTCTGACGACGCAAGGTCAGGCGAGTATGCTGGGTGTGGCAACACATCCCACCCAAGCTCCAATAATTTTTGGCGGGTGATCAAACTTGTGTGTGGTCTCGCGTTGTCGTGATGGAACACAGCACTTTTACGGTGAACGAGCTCTGGACGTTTCTGGATGATGGATTCGTTCAAACTGTCCAATTGCCGACAGTACACATTCGAATTGATTGTTTGGTTCCGTGGTAGGAGCTCGAAAAACACTACACCTTTAAAATCCCACCACACTGAGACCAGAACCTTTTGCTGATGAATGAACCGTTTGCGCAGCACATTGTTGTACACAATCCACTTTTCATCCCCAGTTATCAGTCGCTTCAAAAAGGATGGTTTTCCTCACGTTTAATGAGCATATCGCAGATGTTTTAAACGCGCCGTCAATTGAGCTTATTTGAGTTCGTGAGGAACCCACACATAGAGCTTGCTTACGTATCCCAGCTTCTTCAGGTGGTCGTGAACGCTTGAATGATGGATATGCAATGTGTCTGCAATCTCTCGTGTAGTGTAACGTGGGTTTGACTCGATAAATGTCTTGATTTGGTTGTCATCAACCTCGGTTGGCCTCCCGGACCGAGGAGCATCGTTGACGTCAAAATCACCAGCAAGGAATTTTGCGAACCACCGCTGGCACTGACGTTCTTGTAGAGCGTTATCACCGTACACTTTAAGCAACTTTTCACAAGCTTGACGCGCGTTCTTTCCTTTACGGAAGTAAAACAGTAAAATATGGTGAAAATACACAATTTGGTCTTCCATCTTCAACTTGATGTCAAATCAACCAAATCGCTCACTATTCCTTTTAGACTGCAGCTAGAACTGGCGCCTATCGAATGCCATAACGATAACAGAGCTGCGCATGCCTCTAGTGCTTCCAAAACCGCCCAACCGCCATCGGGTGCCAAAATACGTTATGACTTTTCCGACAACCCAATAGAACAAGGCGTGGTCGAATGTGCAGTGTTAACGCGCAAGCACATGAAGGACGAAAAACATGGCAAAGGAATAAGCTTTATGAACGGATCATGTACAAAAACGGATTTACGGATATGTTACAATAATTGTTCGAAGGAACGTCCACCTACCGTAAGACATGCCTCACAGCGGCGGCGGAGCAATTGGCGTACAGTTTGGAGGATTCCCTGTATGTCACGTGCTTCGCCAGCAGCGGCGCTGATGCGGGCGACAAGGTCCTCGGGAGAGTCAACGGACGTTCCGTACACGAGAACTTTCAGATTTCCCTAGAAAAAATAATCCAGGCAGGAGAGATCGGGTGATCTAGGGGGCCAAGTGATGGGCCCAATCCATCGGTTCGGAAATTGAGTGTTCAGGTAGTTCCGCACTTCCCTGGTGTGATGGGCTGGCGCTCCGTCGTGCTGGAACCAAATGTTCGCACGGAGATGTGGTGGCACAACTTCCAGTAACTCAGGCAGGACCTGCTGCAGGAAAATACGGTAGCTTCTTCCGTTGAGGCAGTCTGGTAGGAGATACGGGTCAATGACGTAGTCGTGGATTATTCCTGCCCACACATTAACGGAGAAACGCTGCTGGGTGCACCGCACCCTTGTTGCATTCGGATTGACGGTAGCCCACACATTCTCGTTATGCGTATTAAACATGTCGTCACGGGTAAGCGCTGCTTCGTCGGTAAACAGAGCAGATGTTGCAAACTCTGGCTGCCCTCTAACAGCTCAACAGACGGCTTCCGACCACGCCTTGTATAACACATATTGTTCCTTGTGCCGTGTTCTATCACCCCTTAAAGTTTTGACCATCATTTCTGATATGCCCTGTATATATGTGGTTTGCGGTCAATACCGTTTAGCGCATGCGTATGGTGGTATGTAATAGAAATGTTAGCTCCCTTCCGAGGTTTTTTGACACCTCAGTGAAATGCAAAGCAATACAAATGAAATTTAGAAAAGCAGTATACACCACAAAGTCCGTGTTCTTTAATGGCTGCTGCTAAGTCTACTGAGGTTTGTTAAATAGTGAGCAGTTAATTATATTATACCCTCGCCTAGTATGATTAATCACGTGACATTGGCTCGTGGCAAATTTTTTCCAGTTGTTAGACTGAGGCTGCGGTTGGAACGGAAACTAGAACCTCGATTCTGATTTATTTCATCTTGTGTAAGGAACGCGATCTATCACTTGTGGGGATGTGATCGTATCATTAATCAGCAATGTTGAAGATATCCTGGGTATCTTCATCGACATCCGTTCGTCTCTCTTGAGAAGAAATGATGACAAATAGCTTACCCTAGAGTAATCGAAACTCTCTTAGTGGCTGTAGTTAATGGTGAAGTGCGGAAGTTATATATAAAAAAGTTGTTTATGTTTTGATAACTGGGTTATTCTTGTTTGATCATATTTTGATTGTCCTGTATTTTATTTTATTTTATGTCTCTGATATCTGACTTATTTTTCGAATACGGTCTTGTCAAGCATATGGCATCAGATTCTCATTTACGTTTCATATAGTTTACCTCACAATAAGGAGAACACATGAAAGTATATACATACATACGTGGTGTGGTGACTTATTCATAGCTTCAACGGCGTATGCCGTTGAAGCTATGAACTCACGTTGATTCATAACTGTGTCGATAATGGCCAACCGACAAAATATCATATTGTTACACTATTTATTCTCGACACTCCAGTGTATATTCGCATTTAAATCAATTCTATTTGTTATATGTATAATGAAAATGATGTATTAAAGATCCCTGTAAGCCATTACAACAGTTCTGTATTGCCATTCAAATTGTTCGCAGTGAATTAAGTGTATTACATCACTAAGACTCAATATCCTTAAAGTCTATCCCACTATTATTACATAAACGTCTGACTACAGTAATGTTTCGAAATTATTATAATGCACACATAATAATTAATTGCTCCTTATCCACTGAATTCAAAAGGATACTTAATCAACTGCGTAGTTTGCGTTCACTATTTCACTTCCCGACAATAAGTTGAGATGTAGACACAGTGCAAGCAGTACTTCACTAAAACCGATTCCACACAATAAACAGTTAAAAGGTCAAAAAGAAATATGTACACTTCAAAAGTCTTATTAATAAAATATTCATTTCGTTACTCAAACCTTGTCAACCAGTCACCATCCACCGCAGTCTTCCGTACATGTTTCTGAGCACTTATCTATGTCCATTTTCAACGGATTATTCACTCCTGAGTTGTGAAGTTCCCGATTGTAACTGAAGTAATCGCTAGGTGTTCTTCATGAAGGTCCTCACTATGTTGTTTGTTGTCCACGTGTCCTGTCCCCACTATTGCAGTGCCATCTTTTGAATAGAAGCCGTATTCAAGGCTCATATTACTGTATTATTGTAATTTCCGGTTAGTTTCTTCATTCCTTTTGAATCCCAGTATCCTTTTTCTTTAGCTATTAAGAAACGCCACGCATAGGGTAGTAGTTCCAAAGGGGCTTGTTCATTGCAGTTATATTTTTCTGTTTTCTCAATCATCACATTCTCCGACACCAGAATCTTCTTTATGTGAAGTAAACACCTTAGCTTCCTGCCATATGGGTGTAGACTTCTAATTTAAACAGTACCTAATGAGTGATGTCTTCTGATTAGCTTGCCTCCAGTTTCTTTGATGTTCTTCAGTCCTGGTTTACAATCGCCAATTAGTACTTCCAATATATATGCTAGTTTTATTTTTAGTGGTAATATTCACTGTTGGTATCCCGTAAGTTCCTGCTCTTTGCCTATATGGCGTTTTATCATAACCAGAAGTAAGAAAGCTACTATTATCTGTCACTATATCTGCAAATCCTTTATAAATTTTATTGCATTATTTTCGTATAATGTTAGTCAATGGTGGTATGTAAAGAAAATTTCCACAATATTGCATATATTATTATTTCTGTGTTCATTAATGCTGACTTTATAATTTTTATACATTTTCCATATCTCATTTCTTTTATATCCAGAGTCAGTAGCAAGATTAATTATCCATTCTATCTCAGCTTGTTCCAAGGTTTCTCTGAAGGCGGCATATTTATAATGTTTAAGATGATTTGAATGAAACGGTATAATAGCCGGGATTTATGTTTGCTTCCTGTAAACTGCGTATTCTAGAGAATATACACTGGAGTATCGGGAATAAATAGTGAAACAAAATAATACTTACTAAATAGTAACACTGTACTAGTGATTCGATATATTGGCGTAGGAAGTAGACACATTAGCGTTTCCAAGCTTTCGCACATCAACCAGATGACTTTTTCAAGGAAGTTAGACAGAAACTGTCTAAACTGTCTAACTTCCTTGAAAAAGCCATCTGGTTGATGTGCGAAAGCTTGGAAACGCTAATGTGTCTACTTCCTACGCCAATAAATCGGATCACTAGTACAGTGTTACTATTTAATACTTAATTGGTGAACTGTTCCTCGTTATCAAATATGATACTTTGTCGGCTGGTCATTATCGACACAGTTATGAATCAACGTGAGTAACAGTATTATTATACGGCATACGCCGTTGAAGCTATGGCATCAGTATTTTTTTTAATGTGTCATTAACCAGAGTTTACGTTTTGAGAGCACTCAAGTTTTACACAGACAATTGAAGTTTACTTTTTGTTAGGCTACTATTCATGTAATTTAAGAAAGCCCTGTCTCAGCTTTAAACTACGAACAGTTGCACTGGGAAACACTTCGAATACGTACAGAAGTTTGCACGTGCTTCTTTGCTTACACGTGACTTGGCGCTTTGTCTGTACGTTCTTTTCTCTATATACAAAAGCGTCGGTTTACGATTTGGCACCACAATAGTGCTCTAAGATGGGATGAGAACGTTATGTCAAAAAAATCACGTGACTAGCACTGAAACAAGGTAAGTCAGAAAAGTGAAGGTAATCTATGAATTAAACTGACATCGCAAGCGACAGCAGCCGAGCAACATTAACGCGTCATAAAGGCAGTTAAACGAGGTGACCTCTGTATCGGGCAACACTACCCGTCACTCTGGCTCAGGCGGTGAGTGGGTACACATGAAAGCTCCCCTTTCTGATTGCACCCCTGCTGAACAGTGTTGACTTACTATAGTATCTTTGAGCAAAAATCGTCAAGCCCACAGAAACTCAAAGAAAAATGGTAATGCAGGACGGTGATAAGTACATAGGCCAGAAAAAAGTTTAAGAATGGGAAGAAAGGTTCAAATCTGGCAGAACAAGTGTGACTGACGAAGCTCTATTAGGCCAACCTGCAGGCGGTTTCCTTAAAAACGTCCCTCTGTTTACAATGGTGAGAACTTCTGTAGACATTTTCTTTGCAATTAATGTATTCCCAAGGATAAAAATTTGCACATCGATAAAAAAAATAACTATAGAATACTGGTAATGGCGTACTTAATATTTGCTAAAACTTAACCATAATTATATTAATAATCAATAACTTTTCCTTTGGTAGTGTTGAGACCTGCTGAAAGATGGCGCCACAAGCATATGTGACTTGCTAAATGCAATCACGTCGCATTTTTAAATAATTTTATTAATTTTCGGAATGTAATCACAATTTTAGTCTATCCATGCGATAGTCTAGAATGTTTTGAATGATTTGAGGCACTTAGATCAAACTTTCTGACAACAATTCAGCTGAAAATGTCGCAGAGAATGTTTGCTGGCTTATTTCGGAATAAAAAATCAGCAGTACCTACAGTTTTATTAACATTTTCAGCTAAATTATTGTCAGAAAATTTTAATATTCATAATCCATATTCATTCAACAAGAATGAATGAATGTATTTCGGAGCCATGTATCCATTATTTCTCAAATGACTTTCTTGATCCGTTTCAAGCTCTTGTCCACCATTTTTGGGGCAATTTAAGAACTAAGTCTATCCGGCCTTTTGGTTTTCAGGTTCAGTTTCAGCAAAGGAGGAACGATGCTTCTGCTAACAATCTGCAGTATCCAAAACTTTAGCACTTGATGTTAACAACGCTATGCGCAGCAGGGAGCGAGGATGTTTCCTTCTGAAACCAATGAATGAATGTGCTCAATAATACTCCAGCTGATATCTTGGCAAAACAAAACAACATTTTGGGCAGATAGTCTGCGCTGGAAGAATAGTGTACTCCATCTCCGCGACAACAGAACGTTTGGGATTTCCGCGTGTGATATAACCGTAAACGGGCCTTCGGTGTTCGAGGTGAGCGTTGCCTTTCACGTATTGTAATGTCTGAACGGAGGGTCACACACTGGAGAGGATAACGTCGGTATTCAAAGAGAAGGTACATATGAAGATTTGTTCAAAGACACAGTGGAGAGGATAACGTCGGTATTCAAAGAGAAGGTACATATGAAGATTTGTTCAAAAACATAGTGGAGAGGATAACGTCGGTATTCAAAGAGAAGGTACATATGAAGATTTGTTCAAAGACACAGTGGAGATGATAGCTTCGGTATTCAAAGAGAAGATACATATGAAGATTTGTTCAAAGACACAGTGGAGAGGATAGCGTCGGTATTCAACGAGAAGGTTCATATGAAGATTTGTTCAAAGACACAGTGGAGAGGATACTGTCGGTATTCAAAGACAGGGTACATATGAAGATTTGTTCAAAAACACGTGGAGAGGATAACGTTGGTATTCAAAGAGAAGGTACATATGAAGACTTGTTCAAAGACACAGTGGAGAGGATAACGTCGGTATTTAAAGAGAAGGTGCATATGAAGATTTGTTCACAGACACGTGGAGAGGATAAAGTCGGTATTCAAAGAGAAGGTACATATGAAGATTTGTTCAAAGACGCAGTGGAGAGGATGACGTCGGTATTCAAAGACAAGATACATATGAAGTTTTATTCAAAGACACAATTTAGAGGACAACGTCGGTAATAAAAGAGAAGTTACATATGACGATTTGTTCAAAGACACAGTGGAGAGGATAACGTCGGTATTCAAGAGAAGTTGCATATGAAGATTTGTTCAAAGGCACAGTGGAGAGGATAGCGTCGGTATTCAAAGAGAAGGTACATATGAAGATATGTTCAAAGATACAATTGAGACAATAACGTCGATATTCAAAGAGAAGATACATATGAATATCTGTTCAAAGACACAGTGGAGAGGATAACGTCGGTATTCAGACAGAGTACATATGTAGATTTGTTCAAAGACCATGCAACGTACGTTGGCACAATTGGTCCGCACCAAAACTTTCGTTGACTGCTCGTCACCGGGTTACGAGACTGCAGTGGGTGAATAAACGTCACCTCTCGACCGTGGAAGAATGGGAACGGTATCTTGGCCTGATAAATTGAGGTTACAAGTAAAACACCTCATGGAAGGAAGAGTTTAGTGGTATACCACATACGTTATCCTCTCCACGTGTTACTGTCAAATCGGGATATTACCGGGCGGTAGAGGTGATGTATTGTTCCGAGGCATACAAACGTGGGCCAAGTTAGACGTATTTACGTGGGCTCTCACTCTCCTGATGTGAACCAAATTAAGCATCACATCAGAAGACTATTTTGACGTACTAGTCGTCCAACTACTTCCTTTCATTGCCTTTCGCAGTCCCAGTGGCGCAGTGGTCTAAGCGCTGGCTTCTTATCACTCGTCTGAGATGGGTCAGGGTTCGAATCCCGGTGAAGCATGGATGTTGTGTTTGCCTTTCCGCATTGGCTCTCTCCCTTCCCTTGAACCATTGGCCTTAAATTAGGGACGGGCGACTGCTTATAGCCCACTCACGGTGGTCATTAAACCTCCAAACAAAGAAAAAATCATAGCCATTCATCCATGCCTTCTCTAGCAGTAGGGTGGCCTGTTTTATGAAGACAACGCCCGTCTTATTGCTCCCGTTTTGCGAAGAACCGGTTGGAGAAGTATTTCTGTGAGTTCTCAACCTTTAAATGGCTTTTCCACTCTCTGAATATGATTGAACATCTGTGAGACGAAAGGAAACGATGCATCCGATCCCGAAACCTACCACTGACAAGTCCCGGCAGCACTTAACGGATTGCTGTCCTGGAATCATGGACCATAATTCCACTCGAACTTTTCCAACAACTGGTAGTATCCACGCCAGGACGTATGGCTGCTGTTTTGAGAACGAAAAGTGGGTCCACGTATTATTAGGCGGGAGGGCCACCTAATCCCGTTCGTAGCCATTTGGTTCCCATAGTAGAATGCCTTCTTTCGGCAAGACAATTTCCCGTCTTATCGCTCCCGTTTGGAGAAGAACTGATTGGAGAAGCGTTCCAGAAAGTTCTCAGCTCTTGAATGGCTTTTTCACTCTCTGGATATAAATCCAACTGAGCATCTCTCACAGTAATTAGAACGATGCATTCGATCTCAAAACCAACTCTCGGAGCTTTACGGATGGTTGTCCTGAAAACATGTGCCACAATATCCCCAAAACATTTCTAACGCCAGGAGAATTTTCAGGACACCAAGTACTGCTGCTGTTGTGAGGGCGAAAAGGCAATCATTCGTGAAGTTCTCAACTAATAAGCGCACCTTAGTAGTTGGGGGAGTAAAAAAATTACCCTTTCAGTGCATATAACTAATGTAAGAGAAAATTCATCTGCACAGTTGACAGTTTATGTATTTGCCTCATTTACCGTCAAAACTGTTAAGTTAAATGTTTGTAATACAACCAAGAAAGTTTTCTTTTTTGTTTCTTAATGATTAATCTTCCTTTTTGGTCTTTTTCTAAAAACATTTCTTTATTTTTTCCTGATTTTCAGCAGATACCTACCATGATGTCTCAGAAGAAAGTCCATTCCAGACAGACGATACGGATCTGACCCCAACCATCACATCGAAACCTATTGACTTTGGAGACATTAAACCTTCCTCTCCGGTTTTGGAGGCGTTTGACGATCACAGAGAGTCGTCGGATGAGTCAACAAAGAAGGAATCATCTTGTTCTGAAGATGAGGGTGTACTTCCAGAAACACCAGATTTGGAAGGGTTCAGCACACTGGAGACTCCTGACTCGGACCGCACGGGAGATTTGACGCCCGTATTTGATGCCTCACCGGAACCGCTGTCCAGTCTCCAGGAACCTCAGACGGTCATCGAAATACGAAGCGACGCAACATCTGATGAACTTTTGGAGTCAATCAACGGATCGTCCCCGGTATTGGTGAGTAACAATGGCGATAACGACAGCGTTCAAAGGAGACTTAAAGATGTAGAAACGGAATCGGAATCAACAGAAAGTTCCAGCGTGTATTCCGGACAAGAAGAAACCGGATCTCTTGAAATTGCGGGAAGAGAAGAAAGAGGTAGGTTCTTAGCTAAAACTTTTCCCTGAGAAATAAAAAGTGTCGTAACAGAATTATGGGAACAGTTTCAAAAATATATTTAAAACATAGGTCTGACGTATTACAGAAGTGATGCGCATGTCAAGACGGAATTAGCAATGATAGGCCCTTTATGACGTAGCTTAATTGGAAAAGCATTCGGTTCCGGAGCAGAAGGATGTGAGTTCGAGAACGCCACTGGAAAAGGGAGAATTTGAATTTCTCATTGGCGCCCCAACGCAAAAATGAATTCCTTGGCCTTTGGGTTCTCCGAAAAATATAAAATCGTGTAGAATTAATGAGAATTCCTTCTTTGTTTCGAAAAAATGTATTCTTCTTCTTCTTCCACACATCGTCTGGAATTAGTAAGAATTTCTTCTCTTACAGAGAGTCACTTCAAGCATGGTTTGCGACGGAAACCGAAACCTGCGATTTTATGCCCCCGCCTTCCTCGCTTTTTCTCAGGGGGGATATAGTTCGCGTGCTACAGAGGTGATGCACATGTCAAGGCGGCCAGTAGCAATGATAAGCCCTTGCCGGCGTAGCTTAATCTGGAAGACATTCGGCTCCGGAGCAGATGGATGCGTTCTAATTTCGCCACCGTCAAACAGAGGTTTTGAATTTTACTAATAGTATTAGTGGTTTGTAACTCGATAGCATCTTGTCTGAATTCTAAACCAGTTGCATAACATCAGGTAGGACCATCGTGAAGGGATCAAATATCCGTTGTAATGTTTCTTATATTTTGCGCAGTTGCAGTTCACTAATTAAAGTCCTTAGCTAGATATTCTTTGAGCACATAACAAAATTAACCAGATCTAAGTATTTAACCATTTAAACAGTCAATTTACCAAAACTAAATGATGCCCAACATTTTTAGCGCTTCTCAAACCGAAATGTTCGCATAGCTGCTGGGTTTTACAAAAGTTACGGCGAAATTATCCCTCCCCTCCACTCTCATCTCACCAGCACCAACCTTAAACTCTCACTAGAGATAAATGTTTTATCTTCCTGACACGGACATCATGCCACTGGGTAAAAACCAGTGACTCAAGCATCTTCTCTCGACAGCGTTCGAGTTGATTTTCGCCCATTCTGCTTATCCCGAGTTTTTTGTTCCAATCGGTTCAATTAACGGCCAGGATCAAAGAATCGGCACTTACGTAACACTTTCACTGCCTTTATTCTTAAATAAAGGTAATAATCACGAACATGAAGTACTCCCCCATGTTCTTACGTTTGCCTAGTCCACAACCAGAAATCGCACGTAATGATGCTATCGTAACAGCAAGCTCATACTATTTTCGCAAACATAGCAATCTGCGCAGCACCTATAATCCCTGTTTCTTCTCTCCATACTTAACACGCTCGTCTTAGCTTTTTATTTACAGTTTATTCACTTTCAGCGTTGCCCAAACGTAGAATTTTTTGAGAAGAGCAATATGCCGTTCAATAAGAAAATCTTTAACCGAGATGTACACTGCCGGAAAGTGAAAAAAGAACACCAAGAAGGAATTTGCGGACGATCATGAAATTTACATATTTTAATGGGGTCGAGTTTACGTAGGTGTGATGTTAATTTCGGGACCAACCGGTGAGCGCTTACGCCACAGCACTGCATAATATGCAAATTATCGTCGGTGGTATTTAAGCAGTACGGCGAAGTAAATGTAATCAGTCGTCAGCGTACGGACACGTGCGAAGACCCTGAAGAAGCTGCAATGTCTGGACATGGAAGACGTGTACGATTTCAGCAGTTATCGGACTTTGAACGAGTTAGTCTATTAGTCTAATCGGGCTCCGCGAGGCCGGGTGGTTGTATCGTCGTATTGCGGAGCGAGTTGGGCAGGAAGTATCGGTTGCGGTACGATGGTGGCGTAGATGGTCCGAGGAACATTCCCACACGAGAAGACGTGGAACCGGGAGTCACAGACGGACTGATGAGCGGACCGATCGACGCATAAGAAGAGCGGCGTTGTCAAGCAGAACATCCACTGCGACGCAAATCCGAGCTGCCGTTGCACCTGAGGTGACTGTGCGAACAATCCGCAACCGTCTACTGGATACAGGACTAAGTGCACGTGTGCCTCTGGCATGTGTACCTCTGACTCCAGCCCACCGTCAGGAACGGTTGCAGTGGTGTCGCCAACGTCTGCACTGGAGAACACAATGGCGATCGTCGTGTTCAGCGATGAAAGCAGATTCTGCTTGGGAGCCTCCGATGGCCGTATGCGTGTTCGCAGACGCACAGGGGAGCGTCTCCACCCTTCTTGCATCCGCCAGCGACACACGGGGCCTACACCTGGTTTTCTGGTGTGGAGAGCGATCAGCTATCACTCCCGTACACAACTAGTGTTTGTACCGGGTACATTAAACAGCACCTCCTACATCAACAACATCATTCAGCCCGTTGTTGTGCCATTTGTAAGGTCAGTCCATCGTGGTGTTTTCCAGCAAGATAACGCACGCCCACACACGGCACGTGCAACGCAACATACATTTCAGGGTGTGAGACAACTTCCATGGCCTGCACGTTCATCGGATTTGTCCCCCATTGAGCACGTGTGGGGTTTTATGGGACAACGACTTATCCACTCTCCACGGCCACCCATGACCTTCCCCGATTTACGCGTCCAGGTTGAGAATGGTTGGAACTCAATACCCCAAACTTACATCCAACATCTGTACGACAGACTCCATGCCAGAATTGCACAGTGTGACGCAGTTCATGGCGGTTCAACCTCGTACTAACCATGTTACATGGAAATGTTATTTTTCAGTTTTCCAGCAAATACAGCTGTATTTTGCCATAATGTTTTGATCACGTTATCCTCTGTATTCCGTTATTATGCTGTATAAATTTCGTTGGTATCAGACGTCCCCTTCTTGGTGTTCTTTTTTCACTTTCCGCCAGTGTAAACAAATTTACGTTAGAGACAGAAATTCAAAACGAAGGTTAAATTACAGATTTACGTCACGCTGTCGGAAACTGATTTCTGTAAATGTAGGTAAAGGTCATCGGACACCCCCACGCAGGCGCAATGGTGTACTCCCGTCCGTAGCAGACACGTGGTTGATAAAGTACAAAAATGGCTACGAGAGTACGTTCAGATAAATCGCTGATAAAATAGCAAGGAGGAGAAAACTCTTCGAGTTTGAAAAGGGCGTTATACACTGCCGGACAATTGCTAAGGACGGATGACAATAGCAACGATAGCAACCATAAAATGAAAGGCAGGAAAATGTGGAAATTAGCATAAGTGCGGGATACAGTAAGACGTGTTGTGCGTATGCAAATTTTGGATTGCCGAACTTGTACGTGACGTCATAGCGCTGATAACAGATATAAAGGATTTGACGCGTATTGACCGTTGCTGTTCAAACGCAAAGTTGAAAGGGAAAGAATCAATTGACGAACTTGCAATTTTCAGTATGTCTTCCCGACATCACCTAGTTGATTTTACGCGTGGCCGTATTATTGGCAAGATTGAAGAAGGGTGAAAAATAACAGATGTTGCCTGGGAGTTCGACGTCAGCCACAGTGTTGTTTCAAGGCTTTGGAAATCATTTCAAATAAATGCAGAGTGTAGCAAACGTCACGGGGGAGGTCGTGTTCGCAGTACGACACCTGCAGAAGATTGGTACATAGTGCTATCAACAAAAAGACACCGGCGCAGCACAGCTAGTGAGGTAGCAAATCAGTTTATGGCTGCTACTGGCAAGCGAATCTCCCGAAAAACTGTCGCCAGACGTTTGCATGAAGGAGGACTATACGCCCGCCGTCCTGTTGTGTGCATCCCATTGTCCAGACGTCACCGTACCGCCCGTTTGCAATGGTGCCATCAACATCGCAATTGGACTGATAACGACTGGTCTGCTGTCCTCTTCTCAGATGAGAGTAGATACAGTCTATCGTCTGATTGTCGACGACAACTGATCTGGCGTGATAGTGGTACTGCATATTGTCCAGCAAACATACAGGAAAGGGACAGATATCCGACATGTAGTGTCATGGTATAGGCTGGCATCATGATCAATGGCCGTACGTCCCTCTAGGTGCTTCCAACTGGGACTATGACTGGCCAACGATACATTAATGATGTTCTGCTACCTCATGTTTGCATGTTCCGTGGTGCTGTCGGTGATAGATTCACTTTCATGGACGACAACGCAACATGTCATCGAACAGTCGATGTCCAGGAGTGTCTTGACAGCGAGGATACTCAACGCCTCGTATGACCAGCACGTTCTCCAGATCTGAATCCCATTGAAAATGTGTGGGATGCTTTGGGGAGGACTCTTGCTGTTAGCCAATGCCCTCCAATAAACAAGGACACCCTCATCCGTGCACTGACAGAGGAATGGGATACATTACCCCAACAGCTGCTTGATAATGTTGTGCAAAGCATGACACGACGTGTGGAATCTTGCATCGCCCTCCATGGTGGCCATATCCCGTATTGACATCTTACGCCGGAACGCCTGCGGACGGTAATTGCATTTTTCACGTTTACGTATTCTGCGCAAAATGGCCTATTTCTCCCTTGAACACGTTCCAAAGCCTTCTGGATTTCAGAGCACAATAAATTGTCTTTGTTGTAGTGTCCTGGCATTCTGACATTATTTTATTTCACTTGGCATCCAACCACACTTACTTTTTTATGCGCTATATAGCCGTTTATGATCCGTCCTTAGCAATTGTCCAGCAGTGTAATAGGCTGCTCAATTGAAGGTATGAGTGTACGAAGCATTGTTAATATCAGACAAGTCGCTACATCGACTTTTGTCATCAAAAAAGTCGAAGAAGACGGAATACTGCAGGAATTCACCTTCAACTCAGGGACCGAAGGGTGCTGCAAATAGGAGACCGGGAAACCAGGTCCCCCCACTAATGCACGCCATGGCACATGAGTTCCTGATGGGCACAGATGTTATGGTCTCCATCAAGACACTTCGAAGAGAGTCCGATGCACTCAGGTATCATGGACGAGCAGCCGCCCATAAACCTCTCATCACACTGTCAAAAATTGGTACTTAGAAATAAGCAAAATGTACTCGTTTTTGAATACATTTTGGGCTTATAATAGCTCCGAGAACTTGTGTCTTATTTTTGGGAAAGACACGTACTCATTTTTGAGTACCTACAGGGAATCAATTGTGAGTATATCTCGTATTTCTAATTTGAAATATGTGTACCCATTTTTGAGTACATATATTTCAAATATACACCGCTGGCCACCCAAAATGCAACACCAAGAAAAACACGATATAGCGTAGCCAGATATACTGGACACGTAACAACAGATACAAAGATGAAACGATTGAGCTTACAGGCCCGTGCGACTTGCGGAACACGCAGACATCAATAGTTCGTGTGGCCCCCATGGCTGGCAATAACGGCCGCTACACGCCGCGGGATCGAACGAAAGAGGCTTTGGATGTGGTTTTGGGGTATGTCGGTCCAGGCTACTTCCACACGTTGCCACAGTTCATCAGGCGTAGCCGCGGGTGGTGCTTGCCGTTCATCTCGGTTGCCGATCAGCGACCAGACGTGTTCGATGGGCGACATGTCGGGAGAACAAGCGGGCCACGGCAGCAGTGACACCTGGTGGGCCGTAAAGAATTGTTGCACGATGCGTGCCAAGTGCGGGCGCGCATTGTCCTGTTGAAAAGTGGCCGCTGGTAGGTCCTGCAGGTAAGGGAGGACTATAGGCTCCGAAACGTCGGAGATGTAACGATGGCTGTTGAGCATACCGGCGATGCGTACCAGAGGGGTGCGGGTGTCATATCCAATTGCGCCACAAACCATAACACCAGGCCACGGTCCGGTATGGCGATGCATAATGCAGGCGTCATACAGTCTCTCGCCGCGGTGCCGCCCCTCGTGGATCCCACCATCGTGGTGTTGCAGGCAGAAGCGGGATTCCTCGGAGAAGACAATGTCGTGCCATTCCGTAGTCCAGGTGCGGCGTTCAACAGCCAACTAACGCCGCACTCGCCGGTGGTGTAACGTCAATGGTAATCGGAGCAATGGGCGCCGTGCGAAAAGTCCCCGCACCTGCAGACGACGTCGTACGATACGTGCTGGCATAGGTTGTTGCGCAACACACCCTAATTCCTGCGCTAACGTTCGTGATGTGGCGGTGCGAGCGGTCAATGTCCGCCGCGCAACATGCCGGTCCTCTCCTTCGGTGGTGTACCGCGGCTGCGGCAATCGCTCACATCGGTCCGTCCGTCCCTCCTACACCCACCGAATCCATACTCGCCTCACTGTTGTTGGATGTCGTCCCACACGGGTGCCGATATCTCGGTACGATAAACCGCTGTCGCGATGAGCCACTATTCGTCCTCTGTCGAACTCCGAAACGTGCTCGAATGACTGCCGTATTCTGTGATGAGGCATCAGGAAGCTTCCCACGCACAGGTCCGGCAGCACAACACACTTCCACTACTTACACCCTTCTTATAGTGCTTCTCGGTGGCGTGCCGGGCGCACATGATTTGCATATGCCCTGCAATGCTAATCGTTTGCATGTGCTCTCGCGGGCGACGCATGCTGCAAATTTCAGGCCGATCGGATGCTTCCTTCTTGGTGTTGCATTTTGGGTGGCCAGCAGTGTATGTACTCAAAAAATCCATATATTTCAAATATATGTGCTATAACTTCATTCAGTTTCTGTGCCCTTACGGGCAGGGCAGAGAAACAAGGAAGTTAGAGCGAATCTATCGATTCTGACAAATCGTTTGTAAGAGAGAGAACAGTAGATGGCGTCACCGTACGATTTTGCACATCGAAGGCAGAGACAAATTGGGGGCGGGAGGCTTAGGAACTTTAACCGGGGGATTCCTACACGGGGTAGGAATCCCCCGGTTAACGTGCTCGTCCGATGCACGGCGGATATTCAGCGATTGTTAGAAATTCATACTACCGGACTAAGTTTGAACCTGGGGTCCCTCCATCTTTAGTCTGAATCTCTAGCCACTAAGTCATCCGCGGCGCTCGATTACAAATTTGGAATACGTGTACTCCATACATACTCATTTATTCATAGAACCAACTGGAAGGATATTATTCGATGGAACATCTGGGATAATAGATATACTAATTGTCACATGCTGGGCAAATGGACCGCACATTTTATGATAAATATAGTGATGAAGTGACAATATATTATTTATGAGATTGACACTTAATGTAAAAACGTACTTGTGATCAATGACTTTGTTGTACTAATTATGTATGTGTGTCACTTTACACATTTATTAAACAATTCCTCTTGAAATCTATAATATCAAAGAGATTAAATTTATTGACACAGTTATTTGTAAGTTCGTATGGTTACTTATATTTGAGCATGTCATGTACTCGTTTACGATACGATTGTACTTAAAAAAAAACGAGTAGGTTCAGGTTCTCATTTTTAAGCGGATTTTTTTTTACAGTGCACAAAGTCTAATAACGCCACGCGGCAGGATGATGTCAACAGCACAAAAATTGGACATTGCAGCAATGGCGGAAAGTTTTATGGAGAGGCGAATCCCGCTTCACGTCATTTCGATTGGGTGGGCGTGTCCGGTTTCGGTGGTTACTCGAGTACACAGTGCCGACTGTGAAGCACGGAGAAGTTATGGTATGTGTTACCCCGGTGGCAGAGTGCATGGTCAGTGGCGCGGGCTTCGGATCAGTCATCCGAGATGGACCCAGGTTCGAGTCCCGCAAGACGCATAGTTGGTGTGCCTGTCGGATGCAGAGATGGAAACGGGTCAACGGGTCGACAATTTTTGCGGGTCAAACGGGTAGGGTCAATTTCGACCCTGTTTTATTTTTGAAAAGAAAAACACTACTCTTCCGGAAAGTGAAAGTAAGAGCACCATTAAAAAATGCAGCTCCATCTATGAGATTTATGTCGTAGCAACAACTTGTTAAGAAAGGAAAGTGATCACACGTGTGAAGTGATTCAATGTTTATTTTACCTTTTAATGCGTATTACAGTATGCAGAAGCCACATTTTAATAAAGTGTTGCACCTCCTCCAGCAGCAATACAAGCTTCCAATGTGGCATGCAATCGATCGTACAAATGCTGGATATCACGCTGAGGGATAGCATTCCATGCGCTTTCAACTTGGACGCATAATTCAGAGATGGTCCCTGCCTGCCGGGATCCGCAGAAGAGTCTTTGTCCGATCCAGTCCCAGACATGCTCAATTGGAGACAAGTCCAGAGAGCGTGCTGGCCAAGGGAGTTCATGCACAGCCTGAAGATCAAGTTGAGTTGCCCGGGCGGAGTGTAGGCTGGCGTTATCTTTCTGGAATATCGCACTCAAAAATGGCAGGACGACAGGCTTCATGATGTCGCTGACGTACGTACTGCTATTCAGTGTACCCCGCACCAACACCAGACTCGTACGAGAGTGATAGCTTATCGATCCCCACACCATGATGCCCGGTGTGGGGCTTGTGTGTCGTTGGCAGAAGCACGATGGCAGAAGCCGCTCATCCTGTCGCCTTCCTACCCGTACACGATCGTCAGACGCACCCAAGCAGAATCGGCTTTCATCACTGAAGGCCACTGATCGCCATTCTTCCCTCCAATGAATTCGTTCTTGACACAACAGCAAACGTGCTCGACGGTAACCAGGGATCAGTCGTCACCGTGACAGTTGCACGCGTGCCCGTATTTTTGTTTTCAACAAACGATTCCTTATCATTCTGATAGACACCCTTGGTATGAGACAAGATAGAATTTGTGAAGCCGTAGCTGTCCGCTCTGCCAACGCAGCCCTCCTGATTCGCCTATCCTCTCGTGCGTTCGTAACTCTGTGTTGCCCGGAACCACGTCTGCGAGTGTTCGAATGGTCCTCTGACCAGCGATACCACCATCTTACCAATACCACTCGTCTCACTCGGTCCGCAATTTGACGGAAGAACCAACCTCCTTCCTGCAGACCCACTATATGGCCTCGCTCGAACTTCGATAACTGAGGACATGTTGCGCGCTCACGTCGTCCAAGTATGGTAGCTTCTTCAACAAACACTGAACAACACGACACCAGAAGAATGACTTCGTTCTGCACGCCCTAGTCTTTAAATACGCGCTGCGTAGATTTGCATGTTGCTGTCCGCGGTGACATCATTATTTCATCCAATGACATTCCAACTTGGATCACAGTTTCTGCTGCCCTTAGCAATTAACATATCATAATATGAGTTCCTACCGGAATACCTTCTGGGTGTTCTGTTTTCACTTTCCGGCAGTGTATTTCAAATAAAAATGCGTACAGTGGAATTTTATGGTCGATACTGGTGCCCGCAGAGTGAAAAATGATTTGTCACACAAAAATATTGTCGTCTCTTTCTTAAAGCAACGAAGCTTTCCACCTACCGACGATATGGTAGGCACACTGACACCATATCGTAAAACGAATATTTCGTTTGCACTTATTTTCAGTGAGATTGTCCGGTGCAAGGTACAGGGAAACGCCTCTCGCTTGCTTCTCTGCAGATTCACTGTTTTACGCCCCCCGTGTCATATTGTAAGGCTGAGAGTTATTTTTTCGCATCTTTTGCATTGATCATTCAGAGATTTTCGTTTGACTTGCTAACATCCTGTTCCCGCTGCATGTCCTGTCGGAATTAATGCCTTATTTGTTAATATAGATGGATTTAATACTAAGGAGATTGAAAAAAGGGGCGTCGAGGTCTACAAATACGAGCTTGTTGAAAAACAAAAAGGAGAAGAGTGAAAACTGGAAATTCTTAAGACTCATCAAGGAACCAGAAAATATTTCACAGCAACACCGATTTTCACAACCTTGTGATGAGTTAAAAGTTTCTAAAATGCGAATGTTGATTTCATTAGCGTCTCTACCTTCTAGGGGAGGGGGTAATGAAGAAATCAACATCTACATTTTGGAAACTTTCAATTCATCACAAGCTTGTGAAAATTGATGTTGCTGTGAAACGTATTCTGGAGCTTGATATCTTATCAAGAAAACGGTAAAAATGGAAATTAAACGTACGAGTTACTTAATTCAAACATTTTGGCAGTAGCGCCATCAGAATTGGGTGGAACAGCCTTAACATTGCTGTGGAGGGACTTTTTGACTCTCGCAGATATTTTTGAAAACATATGTGAAACCGTTAGGTTATGTCTTGCAAACAAAGAAAGACAGTTTTAATACTTCCTATAAGTAAGTGACTAAATTATAAGCTCTTATACGTCTTATAGTTATATACATACAGGGGTTGTCCAAAATAATGGAAGCACCTCGCTGAAAACAGTGACTTTGGTATGTGCTGCTTTTTGAGTAAACCAAACATGTAGCTACCATTTGTTTTGCAAAAAGAGTGTTGCTTATAGTCTCAAGGGTCTGTGTGATTGCATTGCAAATCGGTGTTTGCATAATTTCGTTCCAGGTGAAGGCACAATGAGTGACCTGTCGGAGTTCCAAAGAGGGCAGATTGTACGAGCCCGTCTCGTTGGTGCGTCGATAACCAAAGTGGCACAGGTATTGGGGGTGTCGAGAGATTCCGTGTCGAAGGTCATGACAGCATACAATATTCACGGCACAACATCATCTGCGAGACACAACTGTGAAAGGAAAATCAAACTCACTGCGAGAGGCAACAGGACATCAAAGAGATTTGTGACCGCAAGGAAGAAGACCACGGCAACGAAAGTGACTGCTGAGCTTAATGCACATCTCCAAAACATAGTGTCGACCTATACCGTGCGAAAGGAATTGCATAAGCACAATATTTACGGCAGAGTTGGGATTGCAAAACCCCTGGTGTCACAGGTGAATATGAAATGAAGATTACAGTGGTGCCAGGAACATAAAACGTGGACTGCGGATCAATGGAAACATGTCTTGTTTTCCGATGAATCACGTTTCTCACTATTCCCCACCACAGGACGGGTTTACGTGTAAACCCCCGCAGAAGTCTACAACCCAGACTGTCTCCTTACCGCAGTGAAGCATGGGGGCGGTTCCGTAATGGTTTGGACATGATCTCGTGGTTTGCAGCAAGTACCATTATCACCTTACACGGACGGATCATTAGCGGTGACTATGTCACTCTTTTAACCGACCATGTGCATTCAATGGTTCAGCCATTGTTTCCGTCAGGGGATTGCACCTTTTAAGATGATAATACCCCGATTAACAGAAATCGAACTGTTCAATCATAGTTTGAGGAACATGAGGATGACGTTGCACACCTTCCCTGGTCTGCACACCGGACTGAAACATCATTGAGCCCCTGTGGTCTGTGTTGGAAAACAGAGTGCGATCCCGTTATCCTCCTCCTGCGCCTCTAAAGGAATTGGAGCAGTTTCTGCAGGAAGAATGGTACAACATATCACTTACCACCATCCAGGACTTGTATGTGTCCATTCCAAGGAGGAGTCAAGGAGTTTTAAATGCCAAGGGGGCTTCCACAGCCTATTAGGTGCGTGACACCTATTGTTTCAAAATGTTTCCATTATTTTGGACAACCCCTGAATATGATTAGGTATAATTATGAATTGAGTTTCGAATTTATAGTTCAAAGCAGATGGCCAAGTCAGATCTGGGTAATTTACGAGTCCGCGTCTGTTACGGAACCGGGTCGGGTCCTGGTCCAAAATGTTTGACCCGTTTCCAACTCTGGTCGGATGACGCTGGCCCCTCCATTTAAAGAAAGGTCCTTTACAACCCTTATAGATTCTGATAGTGATCGTTAAACCCCAAAGCAAAAATCAGAAGTTATGAACCCGTGCACCACCCTGGTGACCAAATGGTCAGATACGCCGGATTAAAACCAATCGCCCAAGCTGGCCAGGGGCCCGAACACCAGATGAAGTACAAACTGTGCGTTCGTCTGGATACAGAAGCCCCAAATTACCCCATCCGGATATAATAGCCCCAAATTAAGGATGCGAATCTGTCTGTATCCCCAGATGCCCATGGTTGTTCACTAACTTACACACACACACACACACACACACACACACACACACACACACACTACCTCCACTACAACCGAAGAGCTTAACAACTTCAAATAAAGCATGCATGTTAAAAAACCTGGAAAATCATGTCTTGGAGTTTGGGTTTTTAAAATTCCCTAGGTAATATTAAGCAAAATGAAAAACATCGGGAATTTCTCTGAAAGCGAAGAAATATAAACTTTGGACTCTTGATTTTTCATGGAATACGTAACTTATGCGCTCTGTTGTTTTTGTTTTTTAAGCTCCGCTGAACTTGCATTCTACATACAAACTTTAGAACTAGATGCTGATTTCTTACACTTTCTGATGTTTTTAAGGGAATTAATTATATCTGAGTCGTGGTCTTTCTTATGTGTTAATCTCTTTTAGTTCTACGCGTTCGGTATTGTATTAAAATAGAAACTGCGGTTATGTTTTCCTAAATCTAACAGAAGTTAATTTCATTTTAGTACTTTTCTTCCCATATTTTTGCTGATCTTCCTGTCTTTTTTGTTTCCTAGTTCAAAACCATGTCCTCGTTTTATGAATCTTTGGATTCTTGATTTTCATGGGGTATGCAACTTATCTATGAAGGTATAAAGTCTGTTTTTTTTTTGTTTTTTTTTACGTTTCCTGAATTTGTCTTCTGTATGCAAAATTTAGCACTACACGCTGATTTCTTACATTTTCTGATGTTCTTAATGAATTAATAATATTTGAATCGTAGTCTTTCTTATTTGTAAATCTATTTTAGTACTATGCGTTTAATATTGTATTAAAATAGAGACAGCGATTATGTTTTTCTAAATTTTACAGAAGTGAAGTAGTACTTTTCTTCGCGCATATTTTTCTGATTTTTTTTTCTCTAGTTCAAAAACATGCCCTCTTTTTAAGAATCCTGCTATGTAATTCAGTACATCAGTTTTAATTCGCGTAGCATTAGAAATTCCATTTTAAACGCAGCTGCGGTCAGAACGATACATTAGATGCATTTACTAAACAATCCCAAATATCCTTCCGGCGATTCTGTTCTGGGATCAGTTGAGCCAAATTCTCCTATCGGGCTGTCAAACACGGGCTCTGAAAGCACATTTATTGGCACTTTTGCTTAAAATAGATGTGCCGTGGGTGCAGTTTGACCGATGCAAATCCTGTAATGTCCAATCAGAATTTCAAAACTCTCCATACGGATTTCATAAAGGCAGAAAATAACATCCCCACGAATTCTTTCGTCTTAAACAAGAGAGATGCTGAACTCACGTTAAGTGATCTCTCTTGCGCAGATTGATCATTTTTCTTATCGATTTGTCATTAGGAACGGCTCCATAGCTTCGTCGTGTTCTGGTCAAGCCAGGTTATAAATATCACCTTTCGTAATTCAACTGGGTAGGGGATTATTTCGTTATCTACGTTTGCAGTGCTAAGCGTTATGCAGGAGTGCGGATTAAAAGAAAAATCAAACCTTCCTTATTTGCAAAGGTACAGGGTGTTCGAAAAGTTACATTACAAAATGAATTTTTTTATAACTGATAAAGTACCATAGATATGTGTACATTTTTCTCCTTTTTGTTCGGTAAATGATGGTAAAGGGCAATCCATATGATTTGCAAGGTATCAGGCAACATCGTGGATTGGGCATTTTACACTGTTAAACTTTTGTGGCACTAAGAAGTGGTGCAGCACCAGCTGCGTTCTGAGAGAAGTTACACCATTTTGTGCCGCATACACAAACAAGTTAGTAAAATCATGCAATGCAATGAGATTATGATACGTTTTCCAACATACCAGAAATCATTATTCAAGTTATGAGGATAATGGCTGTGGAATAAATCTAGCTCCTGTGCCCTGACCTTTGACCGCATTCCGACTATATTCAACAGAACCGGTTTCGTATATCTCCGGAACAACATACTAACGGTTTGTCCCAACACAAGCATTTTTAGTCAAGTTATGAGGATAATAGCTGTGGAATAAATCTCGCTCCTGTGCCCTGACCTTTGACCCCATTTCAATGATATTAAACAGAATTGGTTCAGTCGGAACAACATACTAAAGGTTTGTCGCAATAGAAGCATTTTTAGTCAAGTTATGAGGATAATAGCTGTGGAATAAATCTCGTTCCTGTGTCCTGACGTTTGACCCCATTTCGATTATATTCAACAGAACTGGTTCAGTATACTTCCGAAACAAGATCATAAAGTTTCGCAATCGAAGCATTTTTACATACGCTATGATGCATAAGGGCAATGGAATGGATCCCACTTTTATGTCCTGACCTTTGACCCCATTTTGTCCATTTTAATAGGGTTCACATTCCCAAGTGGTCCCCTACCACATACTTGAATTTCATCGCAATCGAATCATTTTTACGTCAGTTATGAGGCATAAGGGCAATGGAATGATTCCTGCTCCTATGTCCTATCCTTTGGCCCCATTTTTCCCATTTTCAAAAGGGCTCATCCCCAGTTAGTCGCCTACCACATACTAAAATTACATCGTAATCGAACCGTTTTTACGCGAGTTATCGTGCGGACGGACAAAGCTGGAACATATACGCTTCTTCAAACTACGGTTGGAAAGCGTAAACAACAACATTGTTGCAACCTTGAATGTGGTGCAACCTTGTACCATAACATGGTGCAAATTTGCACCATGTTTTATATTTCCTCAGGATGTGGTGCAGCTGGTGTAGCACCACTTTTGGTGACCCCTACCACAAAGGGTTTAACAGTGTAGTGCCAAATTGAAGATCATCTACTGAAATTTCACGTATCTCCACAGGGCCATGGTAAGCAAGGCATCGATCGGGGCGCCTTTCACAATGCAACTCTTATAAAATTTCAAATGTTGAAGAGCCTGTATGGGAAAAGCAAAACACTTTGGTTCCCTCAATAGCGTTACTTTCTTTGTTTTATATCTGAGAATAAGGAGTAGCTTTTACTCAAAGGCAGTACTGACCATTTTTTCCTGTCTCTTCACTAAATGTGTTACTTTGCTTATTAAAAATGATCATCTTAACTTTCCTCCCCCTCTTTAAATCCGAGGACTTCATTGCATCATTACATTTTGTTCGTTAAAAGCGATCAAATAAGCTTGGAATTAACATTGTACCAAACCAAAGTCCCTGTTTTGCTCGTTAAATCCGGATCTCGCTAAATCTGACCTCGTTACAAGCGGGTTCTATTGTATTTTAACATAAGCACACGGGACAAAAGCCGCCCCGGTGGCGCAGTGGTCTAAGCGATGGCCTCTGATCATTCGTCCGTAAGGGGTCCGGGTTCGAATCCCGGTGAGGCATGGATGTTGTGTTTGTCTTACGGCACTGGCTCTCTCCCTTTCATGGAACCAGTGACACTAAATTAGGGACGGGCGACTGCTTATAGCCCATTGAGTTGCTCACGGTGGTCGTTAAACCTCCAATCCAATCCAATCCAACACGGGACAAAAAATTAGTCACCCCTAACAGAAATGATAGTAGGAAGTTATCTGTTGTTGCACAGTGGGCGCGGTGATATCATGGTTGGAAGATAAATAGCACTGAGGTGGTCTACAGGATCATCTCGGTCTCGTGCAGTGGTGAAGAGTAACATGTGTGTTGAATTTAGTCTGCAATATGGGTTGTAAGACAAACGTTACTGAGTGGCAAAAAGGAGCCATCATGTTTGGCCGTGCCCACGGACACAAAGTGAATGAAGTCGCATTTGTTGGTGTGTCGAAGCGTACTGTCCAGCAGGTCTACAAACAGTGGTATAGTTCGCAGTCAACGGAAAATCGGCGACGTAATTGTGGCCGAAAAAGACGATTCTCACCAACAGCGACCGCCGCCATGTTTCATGCCTAGTAACTAGAAGTCAATTTCAAACCAGGCAACAATGGCTCTAAACAGTCAATGAGAGTCCGTTCCAACCAATTTCCGAAAGAACATTACTACGAGATCTGCATGCGATGGACATCTGGAGCAGAGTACTACGGAAGAAGCCTCTTTTAACATCGAGTCACAAAGTCTCACGTTATCAATGAGCTCAGAGGCACTAAAATTTTACTGTGGAGGACTGAAAACGAGTAAGTTGTTCTGATGAGTTTCGTTTTTGTTTGTAGTCAAACAGGGTAGTTTTATGAAAGAAATACTGGATTACGCCATATAATACAAATTTTGAAGATGACAATCCGATTTTTGGCGTAAATGTGACAAGGATGGTAAGTCAGATAATATCCGAAAACTTGAAAAAAATTTTCATCATCCTGGAGAGGGAATCGAATCCGCGTCTCCCAGAAAACGCCCGGGTATGCTAATGGGTATTATCTGACTGGCCATCCTTGTCCACATTTACGCCAAAAATCGGATTGTCATCTTCAAAATTTGTATTATACGGCGTAATCCCGTATTTCTTTCATGATTTATCTGCTTCTCCGGGCAAACACCGGATAAGATTCTTAACCTCCAGATTCGCTAAACATGAATGCCGGTTGCTTCGACTAGCGAATCCTGTGATGGTTATATTCAAATTGATCGGAAACTTGAAACTTGGTCGTTCTGGGTGGTGTAGTGGTTAGCATACCCGGGCGTTTTCTGGGAGACGCGGTTTCGAGTCCCGCTCCAGGACGATGAAAATTTTTAAGTTTTCGGATATTATCTGACTTACCATCCTTGTCACATTTACGCCAAAAATCGGATTGTCATCAAAAAAAAAAAAAAAAAGGTAGTTTTATTTTTGTTTGTAGTATGATGTCATTCTCATCATTTCTTATTAAAAATAATGAGAATGTACAAAGTGAGTAACATGAATACAAAGCATTATTTGCAAACCTGTTTTAAAAACATGATGACCAGGTAATGAAAAGTAAAATAAAGGAGGTTAAATCTCCCATATAGCAAAAAAAGTATGTGAAAGCCTTATGATAAACAATGGTTTGAAGTGTTCTTAAATAGCAAAACAGTCTAACAAGTGAGGAGGTAGAAAGTAAAGGAGGACCGTAGGTCTCCCAATATGCATGAAGTCTATATAATTCGTTCATATGTTTGTTATCACGGTTTTGTGAATAAAAGAAATAGTCAGCTTGTAGCTACTGGTGAAGGAAGTGAAACGACGAAAAGTACGTAAAAATTAAAATATAGTTAAGTGATGAAACAATTTTAGTTGAGCGACGAGTCTATTATAGTTGAGCGATGGGTCAATTATATTTTTCCAGTAAAGTAGCAGAAAAACAATATGAATTATATAATTGGTACATGGGAAACAACAAAACGAAAGTTCGTAATCACAGTTTTGTGTATAAAAAGAAAAAGTCAGCTTGTAGCTATTGGTGAACGAAGTGAAAAGGTGAAAAATTCCTAAAAAAAATAAAAACAAAATTTGAGTTGAGCGACGAGTCAATAAACGTTTAGCAGGGAGTCAATTTGTAGTTGTCTAGTAATGTAGGAAAAAAAGCGAGTTTTAAGATTCGTTCAAAGAAACACACAAAGAAAAGTTCGTTATCACCGTTTTGTATATAAAAAGCAAAAGTCAGCTTGTAGCTATTGGTGAACGAAGTGAAAAGATGAAAAGTACGTACGTAAAACTTAAATTATAGTTGAGTATGAATCTATTTTATTTGAGTGACGAGTCTATTATATTTGGGCAATGAGTCTTTTTGTAGTTTTCCAGTAATGTAGGTAAAAAATGAATTTAATACAGATGGCCGAAAATAAAATTTCGCAAATAAGGAAATAAAATTAATAGAATTGCGAGGAATGTGCGAAAGCTGGAACTGTAATTTGCTGGGGTCAATTGACTGATGTTTTGTTGTAGAAATAACAAGTTAGTAAAATCATGCAATGCATTGATTATAATACGCTTTCCAACATACCAGAAATCATTACTCAAGTTATGAGGATAATGGCTGTGGAATAAATCTCCCTCCTGTGCCCTGACCTTTGATTCCAATTCAATGATATTCTACAGAACCGGTTCAGTATACCTCCGAAATAACATGATAAAGTTTTGTCACAATCTAAGCATATTTACGTAAGTTATGATGCATAAGGGCTATGGGCCGCCCCGGTGGCGCAGTGGTCTGAGCGATGGCCTCTGATCATTCGTCCGAACGGGGTCCGGGTTCGAATCCCGGTGAGGCATGGATGTTGTGTTTGTCTTACGGCACTTGCTCTCTCCCTTCCCTGGAGCCAGTGACCCTAAATTAGGGACGGGCGACTGCTTATAGCCCATTGAGTTGCTCACGGTGGTCGTTAAACCTCAAAAAAAAAAAAAAAAAAAAAAAAGGGCTATGGAATAGATTCCGCTTCTGTGTCTTAACCGTCGAACCCATTTCGCCCATTTTCAATAGGGTTCCTTCCAAGGTGTTCCCCTACCACATACTAAAATTTCATCGAAATCGAACGATTTTTACGCGAGTTATCGCGCAGACGGTCATACGCACACAACGCGTGAAGTAATGAGGCAGATGGGAATCGCGACCATCTGCTCGCAAGAGTGTGACGTCATAAAACTTTAATAGGATACACACAACGCGTGACGTAATGAGATAGATGGCGTGACCGCGACAACATCTCGAGCGCGAGATTGTGACGTCATAAGATCGTCCCCAGGTGGTCCCCTACCACATAATAAAATTTCATCGCAATCGAACCATTTTTACGCACGTTACGACGCATAAAGGCAATGGAATGCATCCCGCTCTTATGTCCTAACCTTTGACCCCATTTCACCCATTTTCAATCGTCCCCATGTGGTCGCCTACAATATACTAAAATTTCATCGACATCGAACCATATTTACGCAAGTTATGACGCATAAGGGCAATGGAATGAATCCCGCTCCTATGCCGGACCTTTGGTCTTACTTCACCCATTTTCAATAGGGTGTATTCCCAGGTGGTCTCCTACCATATGCTGAAATTTCATCGACATCGAACCATATTTACGCACGTTATGACGCAAAAGGGGCAATGTAATGGATCCCGCTCCAATGCCGTGACCTTTGACCCCCATTTCGTCCATTTTCAATAGGGTTCGTCCGCAGGTGTTTCCCTACCAGATACCAAATTTTATCGAAATCGAACCATTTTTACGCGAGTTGTCGTGCCGACAGACGGACGGACAAAGCTGGAGCATATACGCTTCTTCAACCTACGGTTGGAAAGCGTAAAAAACGGAGAACTAGTAACTGGACGGTAATCTTCGAGAAGTTCCAAACGGAGCAGGGCCTAATAAACCTATTTCATCTTCGGTAATATGGAGTTTATCAGCATATACTTGTTAGCGTCGGATATGACACCGTCGCTTGAGTCTTGGTAAATTTCGGCGAGTTGACAAGCGACTGTTTAAAGCTGGGAGACCAATAAGCGCAGTTAATAAGATTGTTGGAATAGACAGACAGGTGTTTAAATCTTCTTTTAGGGGAAAGTAGAAGAAGCTGTACAAGGTCTTCTTGGAAAAGTGATGAGTCCGGAGCAGAAATCCAAGAAATGATGACCGTGGCTTTAGCAACAGATAAAGGTGCACGTTCTATCGGAGTTTCGTAAACCGCTGTGGAAAGATTGGAAACTGCGATGAAAGGTGTGGAAAAGTCAGCTCGCAGCAGCGCGTCAACGAAGGTATGTGAGTCAGGAGTAGGTGAGGTAGGTCGGGTTTCATCTGTATGAAGTAGCATAGGGGTGGAAGAAGAGTTCTCCTCTCCAGAAGAATTCAGGTTAGAAACGAGAGTCATGTGACACACCAGGGGTGAGGGGGTGGTTGTAATGGTATTAAGTTTACTTCTCTTGGAAGTTAGTTGAGTTTTTGACACTTTTTTGCTGAGCTTCTGTGATTGACGAGCTGCAAGTAATTCTTGTGGGGATATATCTGAGCAGCTGTCATCTGCGTCAGAATGGTCGGCATCATCCCCATTGTCAGGAAAGTCGGTATCATCTTGTAAAGCAGCACATTTATTTGTAGTAGCAAGGGTGTTTGAGTAAGTAGTAGCAGGAGGAATAAATGAAGCAAGAGTCACGGGTTGTGCGCTTGAAAGCAGGGGATTTGACGCTTTCGTTAGCCAGTAGCTCTTGGTCAACGGATGTCTTTGGAGGTTGGACAGTGGCTGAGATGTTGGAAGTCCTGGTAGGGGAGCACATTCAGGAACATTATGTACATCGGTAGAAAGAGGCGTAGCAGGAGTTTTACGGTGGGGGAAGGCCAATATTAAGTGACCCACAGGCTTGCACCCGAAACACTGGACGCCAACAAATAAATCACATGTGCAACGGTGGGAATCTGAGAACACTGGAATTGTTGCAGAATGATTCTGGATGGCTGCATCAGGTGGAAAGATGACTCTATACTGCCGTCGGAAACTCCGAGAGGCAGCAAGAGAGGGTGTAGCCGGAGCTGCTGGTAAACGTTTCGTCTGACCGACGACTTTACCCAGAGTAGAAAGAAGGTAAACCAAAAGTTCGTCTGGAACTTCCGGTGGCCCAGGTGACAATCCAATACCGTTGCCGTTGAGTCAACGGTATTGGATTCAAGTGGGACGACTTCACGTCAGTACCAGTTGCAAGAACTGTATCTACCATTTCTTGGGTAGCAAAATAATAATTAATACCCCTTTGAAACCGGGAAAAATCAGTTACTGGGATTGATGGTAACACTTTTTGAAGTCCTGCAGTGTACAGTGGTCAATGTGAGTGTCCTGTAAAGCAGGAAATAAGAGGTCAAGTTTAAGCTTGTCAAGAAGCTGCTTACCGTAAATTGATTCATTAAAGAATTTCAGTTGGAGGTCGGAATTCACACATATGATATCCATACAGTTGATGTGAGCAGATGAGCTAGGACTAGAAGAAGTTGAGGCATGTGAAGCGCAGGAAACCTTCCCGGCATTAGGCATGGTAGAAGTGGAAGGTATGAGATTGCTGAATGAAGTTTTTGATGATGGTGGAAAATCCTGGTTGGAAGGTGGAAGGCGCATAGCTAGAAGAAGCGTGCACAGATGCAGTAGACATAGTTTATGTTGATGTAACTGGAATGGAGGCCAATGTCGAAGAACTTGAAGTATAATCCATGGCAGCCAAATTACCGACACTCGCTGGGTCGGTCAGGCTTAGAAGCAAAATAACTAAAAACAAGTTGGTAAAATCATGCAATGCATTGATTATGATACGCGTTTCAACATACCAGAAATCATAGGAAAATGCCTTGGTTTTGAATGGTCTAAAATATATCAAAATTAAATCTCTTTGTGCCCGTGTTGCCTATTTCTATTATCAAGAGCTACCACACATAAGCTGTTTTATAATTAAAAATCCCATCTAAATCGGGCAATTTTCATGAAAGCTATCGTGCAAAAATCATGGCTAACGAATCTCACGCATGCGCACTGCAATTGCTGACAAAAAACATTTTTGGCGGAACTACTTCCAAAGTCGTTACGGAACAACGTATTGTATTTCGTCGCAATAGAAGCATTTTTACTCAAGTTATTACTCAAGTTATGACGATAATGGCTGTAGAATAAATCTCGCTCCTGTGCCCTAATCTTTGACCCCACTTCGATGATATTCAACAAAACCGGTTCAGTATACCTCCGGAACAACATGCTAAAGTTTTGTCGCAATAGAAGAATTTTTAGTCAAGTTATGATGATAATGGTTGTGGAATAAATCTCCCTCCTGTGCCCTGACCTTTGACCCCATTTCGATCCCATTCAATAAAACCGGTTCAGTATACCTCCGGAACAACGTGATAAAGTTTTGCCGCAATCGAAGCATTTTTACGTAAGTTGTGACGCATAAGGGCGATGGAATGGATCCCGCTCCTATGTCCTGACCTTTGACCCCATTTCGCGCATTTTCAATAGGGTTCGTCCCCAGTTGTCCTTTAACACATACTAAAATTTCATCGAAATCGAACCATTTTTACGCGAGTTATCGTGCGGACAGACAGACAGATAAAGCTGGAGAATATACGCTTCTTCAACCTACGGTTGGAAAGCTTAAAGAAATGTACAACTTGTACACTGACGAAGAAAGTTCAAAAAATAAGCTAACGTTGCAAGCAAAAGAAACTGTAAGGACATGAACAAGTACCTTAACTTAAGGCACAAGCTCAAATTCCCGAACTCGGGAAATACGGTGACCTAGAACTGGCGTAGCGGTGTCACGTCTATATGAGCTCGGGGACACAGGCGCTGAAAACGATGCTACCGTGGTTTTATACGCTTTCCAACTGTAGGTTGAAGAAGCGCGTATGAGGTACAGCCTTGTCCGCCTGTCTCTCTGTCTGTTTGTCCGCACGATACCTAGCGTAAAAAGGATTCGATTTCGATGAAATTTTAGTATGTGGCAGGTGACAACCTGGGGACGAACCCTATTGAAAATGGACGAAATGGGGTCAAAGGTCAGGACATAAGAGCGGGATCCATGCCATCACCATTATGCGTCATAACTTACGTAAAAATGCTTCGATTGCGACAAAACTTTGTCATGTTGTTACGGAAGTATACTGAACCGGTTATGTTGAATATCATCGAAATGGGGTCAAAGGTCAGGAGACAGCAGCAAGATTTATTCCTCAGCCATTATCCTCATAACTTGACTAAAAATGCTTCTATTGCAACAAAACTTTAGTATGTTGTTCCGGAGGTATGCCGAACCAATTCTGTTTAATATCACCGAAATGGGGGAAATGGGGACAAAGGGCACAGGAGTGAGATTTATTCTACAGCCATTATCCTCATAACTTGAGTAATAATTTCTGGTATGTTGGAAAGCGCATCATAATCAATGCATTGCATGATTTTACTAACTTGTCTACGCTTTCCAACCGTACGTTGAAGAAGCGTTTATGCTCCAGTTTTGTCTGTCTGTTTGTCCGCACGGTAACTAGCGTAAAACTAGTTCGATTTCAATGAAAGTTTAGTAAATGGTAGGGGACAACCTGGGGACGAACCCTGTTAAAAATGGTTGAAATGGGGTCAAAGGTCAGGACATAGGAGCGGGATCTATTACATCGCCCTTATGCATTATAAATTACGTAAAAATGCTTCGATTGCGACAAAACTTTAGTATGTTGTACCGGAGGTATACTGAACCTTTAATATAATTGATATGAGGTCAAAGCTCGGGGCACAGAAGCGAGATTTATTCCACAGCCATTATCTTCTTAACTTGAGTAAAAATGCTTCTATTGCGACAAAACTTTAGTATGTTGTTCCGGAGGTATACTGAACGAATCAATAGTTACAGTAAGGAGGAGGGTTTGTCTGCGCGCGATTTCTAGTATGTTGGAAAGCGTATCATAATCAATGCATTGCTACCTTGTTGTTTGTACTCCAATGGTGGGAGAGGACGAGTGCATCGCAGTCCCAATGAAGCCTTTAATCCTGATTGTGTCGAAAGTGTTGTTCAAGCTGGAGGAGGTTCTGTGATGTTTGTGGGATGTTTTTCGTACCACAAAATGGGCCCTCTCGTTGCAGTGACGATGAATTTGAACCAGCATGCGTACCTCCGTATTCTGAATGACGAAGAGTTGCCCTTTGACCTACATCTCCAGGAGGAGCATCACATTGCCACTCCTGTCTTCCAAGACGACAGTTGCCGTGTGCACAGGGTCTCTGCCACACCAGATTCATGCTACTATCAAGGCAAGAGGCGCCGTCACCCGTTTTTAGGTAAGTTCTGACAAGGGTGACTAATTTTTTGTTTGGTGTGTTTACACAAACTATCAAATCATCTTCGAATTAACGTTACACCAAACAAAAGTTCCTGTTTTGCTCGTTAAATCAGGATCTCGCTAAATCCGGGCTCGTTATAAGCGGGTTCTACTGTATTTACCAAATCGAAATTTTAGTCATGGCTAACTTGAGTACGCCTTTCACGAGTTAGAACATTTGATTCTGTAATTAATGTGGCAGCAAATCAGGTGATCGAAAATAGTGACTGTAATGGAATTCTTTATACTGGGCACTAAAGTTTGACTAACGCGCAGATGTTCTGCGCCAATAAAGTTGGATGTTTTATTATTTTTGCCTTCTCGTGGTGTTCTTTCGAGGGTCAAATTTCTTTTCTTGTCATGTTGTCGTCTAGATGTCATCCCTGTCCTTGTGACATTTTCCAATTTCTCATCGTTTTTCCTTTTCGATGCGTAGCACCATAGGATATCTTTCTTTAAGCTCCGGGTCCCTTTGTGCGGCATTCTAAATTTCGACCGACGGAAGATTTGCACTACACAGAAGTCCTACGAGGTTTCTTCAATTTGAAGAATCTCACAAACGTGTTTCTTTTCTTCCTTTCTCCTCTTTATTCCTCTGAAGACCTCTTGGAGTTTCTATTTTAAATTTCACTCACTTTTAAGCCCTTGCCATTTCTTGAAATCTTTTCGCAAAACAATGCACACCCAACAGCTCATGTTTATAGCATCCTTTTCCGTATTTCATGGCATCATTTTTCTTGCTTTGACTCCCTTCTATGGAATTTTTCTGCCTAGAATTTTGAATCCTCCATATCGTTTCGTGAAGCTGCGAATTTCCATCTCCTGGTCGCGAAGAACTGCTATTTCTACCTCAAATGTTCAAACATTCTTTGGAGATTGTTTAGTTTAGTTGTCCCTAGGGCTGAAATATCAGGAAATGCTACTAGGTTGGATTTCTCGTAGAAATAATATCTTCAGGAAAAAGCGATTTTTAATAAAAAATTCTTTTAGTAAGGTCTCTAATAGAATTTAGAATAATTAAACTACAGGATATTTTTTTATCAAAGGTTTAACGACCACCATGAGCAACTCAATGGGCTATAAGCAGTCCCCCGTCCCTAATTTAGGAACACTGGTTCCAGAGAAGGGAGAAAGCCAGTGCCGTAAGACAAACACGACATCCATGACTCACCGGGATTCAAACCCGGACCCTTCTCGGACGAAAGGTCATACGCCAGCGCTTAGACCACTGCGCCACCGGGTTGGCAAACTACAGGATATGTACACTGAGAGAACAGAAGTCACGAGGTACCTGATTCCTGGGGAAAGCTACGCTGTCACCCCTCTCGCTTGTTGACAAACTCACCTCTTATCTGGTATATAAATAGAAGGACACCAGTGCATTTCCGTAGACGATAATTCGATGTCAGTATGAATAAACGTCGTGAGTTAAAAAAGTTTGAAAGAGGCATGATAGTGGGTATATAATGCATGCGTCACTATATCGCGGAGGTAGTACAAGAACTACAGGATCCCCATAAAATCCCCAAGAGAAAAAAAAGTATCAAGAGTGTATCGGGAATATATAAGTATCAAGAGTGTATCGGGAATATATAAATATCAAGATTGTATCGGGAATATATAAGTATCAAGATTGTATCGGGAATACGCCATTTTCGGAATAACATCGCATCGTGGACAGCGCTATCGACGGGTAAAGGTGGTGAATGAACGTGGCCGCCTACGTTCCGTCTCTCATAGCTGCAGCGAACCAGAGAGCGACAGTAGCACAAATCACCCCGACTTCAAAAACGGAGCTGCCAGAAACGCCTCCTATAAGCAGTCGCCCGTCCCTAAATTAGGGCCACTTGTTCCAGAGAAGGCAGAGAGCCTGTGACGTAAGACAAATACAACATCCATGCCTCACCGGAATTCGAACCCGGGCCTTTTCACGGACTAATGGTCAGAAGCCAGCGTTTAGACCAATGCGCCACCGGGGCGGCGACCATCTTGCTATCATTAGCCGCAATTGTTATGGGAGCCACCGACCCGCATTGCTAACGCCGGACTGTACGCCTCACCTGGGTATAAGAATCGGCACAAACTTCAGATAATTGGAGACGGTCTCCTGGTACGATGAGTCCCGTTTCCAGTCTCCTGGTCCGATGAGTCCCGTTTCCGGTCTCCTGGTCCGATGAGTTCCGTTTCCGGTCTCCTGGTCCGATGAGTCCCGTTTCCAGTCTCCCAGTCCAATGAGTCCCGTATCCAGTTATTTTGCACGACGCGATGGATTCTTTGGTACGTCGTTTTGTGTACACAGAGGTTGTTTCACGTTTATAGGGACAAAGTTTTCAGGATCATACAGTTATGAAATATCATGGCGCCAACTTCTGTTGTGCTCTATGTGCTTACACTGTTCCTGTACTATCCTTCTGCAGCACAACTTCCACTGTAGCAGGTTCCTTTGCAGACAGGCAAAGGTCAAGTCTCTCGTACTCCTCTTTGCAAGTTTTCCAAAGAACGTCAATTTTTTTGAGTCGTCTACTGTTGAGGGCTCGTTTAATTAACCCGAAGCCGCAGAAATTCATGGGAGAGGCATCTGGAGATTTCACAGGAACTGAGGGGAATGTTTTAGCGTGAATCCCGGTCTCAACTTCCATCTTCCGCATGTTTTCCACTGTGGCCAAGCCGTATGGCTGGAAGCCTTATCAAACAAAGGTCTTCGCTCCTTCCACGTTTTATAAGTGAGTCACGGAAAAATTCTCATTGGCCGCCACCGGGAGTCGAACCCAGAGTCTTCCAGTTACGCATCTGGGGATTGCACAGGAACTGAGGGGAATGGTTTAGCGTAACTGGAAAACCCTGGGTTCGACCCCGGTGGCGGCCAATGAGAATTTTTCCGTGACTCACTTATAAAACGTGTAAAGAGCGAAGACCTTTGTTTGATGTTCTTGGTCCACGCTAAATGTCTGTATTAATGGAAGCCTTATCTTGGTGGATCCATACATTTGAAGCCATAGCACCGCATAAGGATGGAATTTTTTCGCGGTAAATTGGATCAAGAATGTTTGTCTGATAATAAGCTGCATCAATTTTTGCGTTATTCGCAACCTTTTGCAGTGTTAACTTGCCATTATAGCAATAACCTGCCACAAACATAAATTCACGTGAAAAACTTCTTTTACATTCACGTACCCATTCCGGGTATGCCTTGACACCCTTTTCTTGATAGTACATTGTCCATATTTTGTTTGTGTCACTAAAGAATATCCATGCTTCATCCAAAGTGACCACAAACTTCCACCTGTCCCTTGTTAGGTGTCTCTCACACAGTTTCCTGTAGTTCATTATCCTCTCCGAAATGTGGTGCGGAAGGAGCTTGTGGACGTTAGGCTTAAACCGCTTTTCTAAGGGTAGCTCAGATTTTATACTGCGGTTACAGTTGCCTTTGCGACAACTACACGCTGTGCAATGCTTCTTTGCGTTGCTGGATTCTCTTCTTTTACAAGAGGCCTGACTTTCGCACCACTTAAGCGGTCCTCTTTAGTTGATGGTGTTTTTTCGTGGCGTTCGTGCTCCACTCGACCAAGCAGCAAAGTTGTTGTTTTTTGCACACTTAATTACATGACATACGCCATTTTTAGAAATCAAACAAATAAACAACCATTTTCTTTGCAGCTTTTTTGGATTGCTATATACGAATAATCTTCTTCGGAAAGGGCAACCCATTCGTCCGAGAAGGGTTCGGGTTCGAATCCCGGTAAAGCATGTATGTTCTGTTTGTCTTACGGCACTGGCTCTCTCCCTTTCCTGGAACCAGTGACCCTAAACTAGGGATGGTAGACTGCTTGTAGCCCATTGAGTTGCTCGCGGTGGTCGTTAAACATCCAATCAAAAAAACAAAAGGACAACTGTATACCCCTCCCAGAACGGAATCACTCGTGCAGGCATCTTAACACTACGAAAGCAAAATTACAAACGGTCTTAAAGCGGAAGGCTAGTACTGCACTATAAACATGGTTACGTAATCATGACGGATACGATTTGCATATGACGCGCATTTAACTTTGTCACTATAAACGTGAATCAACGTCGGTATCATTTCATTTAAACGCATTTGACGCACACTATATCTGTTGGCATACTACCTAAAAATTCAGTTTCCAATATACAGAGAAAAACGTTGTCACACAAAAAGCTGTGGGTGATACGTAGTAGAGATGAGTTTGGGCTCAATTTTGGGAGTCCGCTTTCTTTGATTACATGTTTTTGCTGAGCCCTGGCCCTTTCGGGCCCCTATTCTTGTAAAATGTTGTTTATCAAGGCTTGCATTTATGCATTATACACTGTAAAAAAAATTGTAGATTTTACGGTTTTAAACCGTTTTCCAGGGTGCCAACACAAAACCGTAAAATCTACAGTTTTATGCCGTGTTGGAGCAAAGCTATAGCTTTGCTCCAACACCGCATTTAATGAAGAAAACTGCACAGAATTTGGCTGGAGCAAGTCACAGTGCAAATAATCACGAAAACACAAAAATTTGGCTGGAACGAATGTGTTGATTGTGTTGGAGCAAAGCTATAGCTTTGCTCCAACACGGCATAAAACTGTAGATTTTACGGTTTTGTGTTGGCACATTGGAAAACGGTTTAAAACCGTAAAATCTACAGTAATTTTTTTGCAGTGTACACTGGCCAAAAATATGGTCCAAGCAAGGATTAGTTTAAACATCATTAGTTTAAACAGTTTAGTTCAGTTAATCCACTTCACAATATTAATATGTTTTTAGAAATACTGCGCATAAAGCCAAATGTTCTAAAATGTGGATTTGAAAATAAATAAATAATCAACGTGCCCTTCGACCGTATAAGGGGAATCAGTAATTTTGGTAAAAACTGAAGAAAAGGAAATCGTTTAGAAACAAAAAAATTCCATTCGTTATTTCTTTTTGATTTCTAAATTTACTTTTATTTTGAATAAATTGCATTATAAAACGTACAACGTACAACGCCGTACAGACAGTTGCAAGTGTTTGAAATTTTGACTCTAGAAAACTAATCTTTGCAATATAATTTACATATATGCTAATTGGTAAAGGTAGTTTAGAGTGATGTAGTAGAATAAAAAAAAAGCATGTAGGGAAATTTCCAAAATTAAAAAAAAAGAACGTAAAAGCATTCCAGACCAGATTATTCTGCATTTTGTAACATTAATAAAGCTTTGCGCTTTGTAACGTACCAGGAGATGTGACGTACCTGCCAGAAGGACGCACACGACATAAAGGCAGATAGGAATCAGAATAAGCGTCCGCGTAGCTTAATTGGTAGAGCAACTTATTCCGGAATGAGTGGACCCGGGTTCGAACCCCGGCGCGGATAAAAATGACGGAGAAATTCACTTCGTTATAATGGCGCCCGAACTACCCGGATGACCCGACCGTTCAAAATCTCGCATTGGTGTGATGTTATTTCCACACCGCGAGATAGGAAAAATAAGAGAATCCTTTCTCCAGCACTTCGAAAAAAAAAAAATAAGGGGGAGATGATGTAACGTACCAGGAGATGTGACGTACCTGCCAGAAGGACGCACACGACATAAAGGCAGATAGGAATCAGAATATATGTTCGCGTAGCTTAATTGGTAGAGCAACTTATTCCGGAATGAGTGGACCCGGGTTCGAACCCCGGCGCGGACAAAAATGACGGGGAAATTCACTTCGTTATAGCTTAATAGTATAATAATCACAATATTATCATATGTGTGTGCAGTTTCCAGATTAAGTTCATCATGAAAAAAGTGAGAGTGAGAATTGCATCTAATGCCTCAGCGCTTCAACTTGATCTTCTTTTCTCTAAAACTCGACCTGCTGCACTAAAAACCAACGTCACCCCAAATGTCGCGGGAGTGATGAAATTAAAAAAAGTAAATAACAATACTTCTAACTGCACAATTTTGGAAATTAATACATCATTTTAACGATAAGATTCTTGATTTTTAATAAAATAACAAAAATGGGAATGTGATTTTTTCCCAGTTTTTCGATACCAGACCTCCTTAAACTAATCCTTGCTTGGGCCATAGCTTTGGAAAATGCATAATATTCAAGTCTTGTCAAGCAAAATTTGTCTTGCAATGGCAGCTGGCTTAGGAAATTGAAAACCTTCCACCATGGTAACAAATCCACAATGAAATTCAACACGTGTAATTCAACCGGGCTCGGAATTACACGTGTTGAATTAATTACAGAAATGAAATCCAAGACGTGTAATTCCGAGCCAAGCCCGGTCTCGGGTTTTTTTGGTAGTTAATGAATTCTGAGCCCGACCGAGCCCGGGCCGGGCCGAGATCATCTCTAATACGTAGGAGTGCCGATAAGTCTTTGGCTTTTCTCATTTCACATATTGTTAGACTGATAATACTTTTGCCGTATCAAAATAGATTTTCATGTATGTGTCTGACCAAATATCATAATTGTAGCCTGATTATTTAATTCGTTTTTGTTGGTCTGAAGTGACAATAATGCAAAACAACACAGACTTCACCGCAGAAGAGCGCCGAGCAGTGATGAAATATCTTTTCCTAAAAGGGAACTCGGCCAAACAAATTTAGGATGAAATGTCGGTGGCATTAGGTAATAAGTGTCCCTTTTTCTGATTGGAGGTTTAACGACCACTGTGAGCAACTCAATGGGTTATAAGCAGTCGCCTGTCACTAATTTAGGGTCAATGGTTCCAGGGAAGGGAGAGAGCCAGTGCCTTAAGACAAACACAACACCCATGCCTCACCGGGATTCAAACCCGGACCCCTTTCGGACGAATGATCAGAAGCCACTGCGCCACCGGCTATAAGTGCCCTTCCTACTCCACAGTCAAGAACTGTGTTGCAAGTTTTAAACCAGGGCATTTGAGCATCGAAGACGAGGAACATTCTGGGAGACCGACTCAAGTTACAGTTCCAGAAAACGCAGGTGCCACTCATTCCTGGATGATCGAAGAATATTCAATAAAAAGATAGCAGAGACCCCTAGTGATATCCCGAGAATAAGTAGGCTACATTATTCACGAGATTTTAGGCATATCTCAACTAAATAGGTTCCCGAATGTATCAACGCTGACCAAAAGCGGGATCGAGTAATTGCTTTATAAGTCATTTGCGACCGCTTCCTGCTGGATCTTGTGGGATTTTGGAACCGTCTCGTAACTATGGATGAAACATGGATCCATATGTACACCGATGAGCCATTATATTATGACCACCCCAAGCCTAGAGAGATGAGCGCGCCTGAAGACCGAACGGTGGCGCAGATGAAGTTCGCAGAGCAGTATAAATACAAACCGAGGACCGGCTTTTGGTTGGTAGAGTCTTAGGAGTCAGAATGGGAAAAGCTGCCGATTTATCGGAGTTTGATAAAGGACAAAATGTGAAGGCACGGCTCCTCGGTACTACGATCTCGAAAACGGCGCGGCTTGTGAGTTGTTCACGCGCCGCTATAGTGAGTACGTATCAAAAGTGGTGCACAGATGGCCAAACGGCGAACCGTCGTACGAAGGTAATTGATGCCAGAGGGGAGCGGAGACTGTCGCGCATTGTTCACCGCGACCGCAGGGCCACAGTGCGACAAATCACCCGCAGCTACAATAGTGGTGATCAGGACAATGTGTCGCAGCACGCAGTTCATCACGCAGCCTTCTGCGCATGGGCCTGCGTGGCCTAAGACCCTGCCGGGTCCCCATGCTCGCTGCACGTCATCGCCAACAACGCATGAAATGGGCCCAAGATCATGGAGATTGGGCCGTGGATGATTGGAAGAAAGTGGCCTGGTCTGACGAATTGAAATTCCTGGTGCATCACGTAGACGGCCGAGCGCGGATACGCCGATTACCAACGGAGGTTATGGCACCTGGATGCACTGTTTGGCGGAAACAGGCCCGCGGCGGCGGTGTTTTGCTGTGGGAGATGTTTTCTTGGGACACTTTTGGCCCCATTATCCCAACAGCACAATCCCTGACAGCTATCATGTATCTGAACATGGTTGCTGACCAAGTTCACCCATTCATGGCAACTGTGTTCCCTGCTGGCGATTGCCATAACCAACAGGATAATGCGCCATACCACACTGCCAGAATCGTCAAGGAGTTGTTCGAGGAATATGCTGGTGAGTTTCTGTTATTGCCCTGACCTCCAAATTCACCTGACATGAAACCAATCGAACATTTGTGGTTCGACTTGGAAAAGCGGGTTAGTGCTAAATCACTACACCTCGAAATGTACGGAAACTGGAGGACCTGCTGTTGACATTATACTACCAGATACCCCAGGATACTTATCGCCATCTCATAGAATCGATGTCTCGCCAAGCGGCCGCTGTTTTTCGGGCTAAATGGGGTCCTGCGGCTTAGTAGGTAGGTGGTCATAATGTAAAGGCTCATCGGTGGCGCAGTTGTCTACGTGATGGCCTTTTATCATTGTTCCAAAAGGGGTCCAGGCTCGAATCCCGGTGAGGTATGGATGTTGGGTTTGCCTTACGGCACTGTCTCTCTCACTTCCCTGGAACCAGTGACCCTAAATTAGCGACTGCTTTTAGCACATTGAGTTGCTCACGGTGGTCGTTAAACCTCCAATAAAAAAATCGGTGTATAATCCAGAGACCGAAAAACAGTCCAAAGAATTCAGACACAGTGGTTACCCGCATCCAAAGAAGTTCAAGACATGGAAGTTATCAACCAAGGTGTTGGCGTCAGTCTTCTGGAACAAAGATGGAATTTTGCTTGTAGATTATCTGTAAAAGGGTGCAACCATCACGGCAAAGTACTGCATTGTACTTCTCGACAGACTGAAGCAGCAACTGTCTCCAAACTTCGAGACAAGCTTTCGAAAGGGATCTTTTTCCTTTAAGGCAATACCATTCCTCACAAAGCGGCCATTACGCAGCAGCCTACTCGCCTGAATTGGCTCCTTCAAACAATTACCTCTCTCATTTTTCCTTGAAGACAATACAAAGCGGCCATTACGCAGCAGCCTACTCGCCTGAATTGGCTCCTTCAAACAATTACCTCTCTCTTTTTCCTTCAAGACAATACAAAGCGGCCATTACGCAGCAGCCTACTCGCCTGAATTGGCTCCTTCAAACTGTTACCTCTCTCCTAATGTGAAAACACACCTCAAGGGGAGGGAATTTTTAAGTACTGAGGAAGCAACAGCAGTTACGGAGGAGTGGTTTACAGCACAACTGAAAGATTTTTTTTTTTTTGATGTGTTATAAAAATAGGAACAAAAGTGTGTGGAGCTCAGGGGAAAATCTGTAGACGAAACACTTTAGCATCTCCTTGTGGTAAAATACTAATTAAATTTTTTGAAATCAGGGTAAAACGTTTCGTTAGAAACTCAACCAGTGTTACTTGTGACAAGAAAAATGTGTAATTTTTCTGAGTTTTCTAAAACTTTGTGAGTGCACCTGTAACTAAAAATAAAAACATTCTGCGTGTTTTCTGGCATTTCCTTAGAACCGTGTAAAAATGTGTACCACTGGTAAAGAATGAAGTTTCGTATGATTTCTGGAAATTTTTGCGAATTTTCTCTAATTCTGTGAAACAATATACCTCTAGCTAAAAACAATTTCGTGATTTCTGAGAGTTTATCTGAGTTTTTTGCAATGTTATAAAAAAAGCGCATTTCCTGCTGAAAATGAAAAACTTTTATATAGATTCTAGTTAGTTTTTTACTGTTGCATAATTCTTTTGTAAAATACAAACATTGTCATTAATTTTTCTTAGCACATTAATATGTCTCTGCATTTCACATTATGTCTTGAATTTCAGGACAAATTCAAGCGTACCACAAGAAAGACAGAAAAGCGTCTGACGAGTTATCTACAGTGTCCGAGGTGTCAGAAGAGAGCAGCCACCTGGAAATGGCACGTCCGAGGCGTACCAGTCAGCGTGTGGAATACAGGTCATCGACGTCAGAGGAAACAGACACAACCAATGGAGACCAACAATTGGCGAAACTTGGCGGTTCTGTTTCCTTAGATCTCGAAACAAAATCTTCGTCTTCCGAGTACATACCGTCCGAAACAACAACTCCAAGTTTCGACAGTACAACTTCCGGAAGTTTCATACTGGAAAACGGCTCGTATGCCGACAATGATAGCGGCAATGGTCAGACAGATGAACCTTTAGCGCAGAGCAAAAGTTTGGACGAGAAAGATGTCCAGGATGAAAAGAAAGATCTTCCCAAAACTGAGCAAGACGAGGAAGAGAGACCGAAAAGTGAGCCGACACGACGGTATTCTGAGCCTGTTCTCGACGACTTGCAGAGAGAACGAGAGAAGAGTGATAAAAATTCAGAGTTCAAAGAAGAATCGAAAGATGAGAGCAAAATAAGCAAAGATGTACCAAGTGATTTCAAAGAGTCATCATCATACAGCACCACTAGTGATCATTCAGAAAAGGTTCTACCATCATCATCTCTATCATCATCTTCTTCACTGACACAACCTTCATACAGAGAGGATGTGGAGAGGCGTCCATTGTTATCTACGTGGCGTAGCGAAGGGGCCATTCCTAAGCAGCGATTCCAAGACGCTGACACTCGAAGGCGAAGAGAAAGAACACGCATGCGCTCTGACGGGGGAGTAGGTAGCATAGATCACACTCAGCAGCTAGTTCCTCCCAGTCGACGTCATTCGAGGTCAAAAAGTAGGAGTCCTGAAAAGAGCCCAGAAGACCTAGAACCATCTTTGGCTTCTTCAAGAGTTCTTTGTTCTCAGTGCGGAGAAAAGATTCGAGATCAGAGCCCTTTGTCCACGGGTATGTGGGAACGCCAATATCAAAGGTCCTATTGGGAGCCTCCTCGACCTCCACCTGAGCCACCTTCACCTCATTTAGATCATCATCATCATCACCATCAAACATATCTTTGGAGGCAGCGGGATCGAGACAGGATGCCATCTGCCCCAGGTGCATATGCAGATGTCTATGGTCAGCCGACATCTCGGTACACGCAGCCGTACGGTGTGAGCCAGCCTAGATCTTGGTCAGAATCAGCAGTTCCTCCACCAGAAGTTGATATGTACGCGGACGAAGATGAAGATGCAGGTAAGCATATCGCATATCAGTTCAATTTTGAAATCAGAACGCATGTTAGTGGTGATCTTTCATTCCTATTTCATTTCCTGTCACTGCTATATATAGCATGTTGTCTTATATTATACAACGATGGGGCCCCCCAGGTGGCGCAGCTGTCTAAGCGATGGATTTTGACCATTCGTTCGGGAGGGGTCCGGGTTCGAATCCCGTTGAAGCATGGATGTTGTGTTTGTCTTATGGCACTGGCTCTCTCCCTTAGGGACAGGCGACAGCTTATATATAGCCCATTGAGTTGCTCACGGTGCTCGTTAAAACTCCAATAAAAAAAAAAAAAAGTTTGGTATACTTTTGCTGCCCCGGTGGCGCAAAGGTCTAAGGCGCTGGCTTACGACCATTCGCCCTAGTTAGGTCCGGGTTCGAATCCCGGTGAGGCATGGATGTTTGTGTTTGTCTTTCGGCGCTGGCTCTCAATGTGTTACTTGTGCAACACTGGCTCTGTGTGCACGTTGATCATTTAGCATACTGTAAAACCCATGTTTGATATGTACTTGTTCACAATGTGTTACTTGATCAACACTGGTTATCTCTGTGTAAATTGATTATTTGGCATGCTGTAAACCATGTATGATATGTACTTGTTGATGTGAAATATCTGTATCCTGTTTGTCATGTCTCTGTACTCCCAGGTTCAATAAATCATTTAAAAAAAAAAAGGTTCGATCAAAAAAAAAAAAAAAAAAAAAGGACGGTGGAGACAAAATCCACATTTTTAGAAAAGATCATTGAAGTATACCAAACTTTTTTTTTTTTTTTGATTGGAGGTTTAACAACCACCGTGAGCAACTCGGTGAGCTATAAGTAGTCGCCCGTCCCTAATTTAGGGCCAGCGCCGTAAGACAAACACAACATCCATACCTCACCGAGATTCGAACCCTGACCCATCTCAGACGAATGGCATCGCTTAGACCACTGCGCCACCGGGGCCGGCCCAAACTTTTTCAAACACATACTTCCTGCAGAAGAATGCTTATTCTGCAAACATACATCTACAATAATAAAACAGAATGTGCATTTGTGTGTGCGTGAGAGAGAGAGAGAAAGAGAGAGAGAGAAGCAGCGCCATAACTCTTCGCGGAATCGCGGTGGACACTTGAAATTTCGGCAGATGTTTTCCCTCGCAATCCATGTTGCGGTCAGTTTCAGGTCAAAATTTCAGAAGACGGGGAACGCCTACTGGAAGCAAAAATATTGATTATTGATTCCTACGAGAGACCCTGAAATCGCATATGGCCACCCTAGTGGCGTAGTGGTCTAAGCGCTGGCTTCTAACCACTCGTCCGAGATGGGTTCGGGGTCGAATCCCGTTGAGGCATGAATGTTGTGTTTATCTTACGGCATTGGCTCTCTTCCTTCCTTGGAATCAGCTACCCTAAATTAGAGACGTTGCTCACGGTGGTCGTTAAACCTCCGAACAAAAAAAATCGCATATGTGACCTTTAAACGAGCGTGTGTTCCGCTAGCTTTTGGAAATACTTCTATTACTTGCACATCGCGAAGAGCAGAACAACTTCCCTTATTTTGGGCATTATTACTCTTTCGGTGGTCTGAATTTTTCCTTGAGACGAATGTATGTCTTTCGTCCAACTCATTCTCAATAAATTTCTTTCATGGCTGAAGGTAGAGCTGTGGAAACAGAAACCGTAAGGCAGACAAAAGAAACATTTTAGTACCCAATGGAAAGACGATTTCTGTAATTTATAAACAATTATTATGAATTTGTAACTGAGATTTTTTTCCGTGCTCATGAATTCTAAAAATATTATTACAAGTTGAGCCTCCTTCATCCGCAGTTCCCAAAACCGAAAACAAAATGCGAAACGTTTTTTGAGGGCCCACACAACAACACAAATCGAAAATTCTAGAAGGTTCTGGGAAGACTTCCGGGCATTCTGCAGGTCTTTGTGTATCCCGATGGTAGCGATAACTGACTTCAGATACACGGAGTGAGGCTCTGACGCTTTGTTCATTTGTAGCAATAGGCAAACCCATTTTTTTTTTTTCGATTTGACACATTAAAACAATTCATTCGTTTCGTTCGTTGAAAAATTCGGGTGAACGATTTCTGCAGGGAATGATGACTCGCAAATCGATACTGATTCGTTTGTGTTGTTCGTTTATTCTTCCGGTGAACGATTTCTGCAGAGAATGACTCTCACGAATCAGTTGTGAGTCGTATCCGTTTGTGTCGTTCGTCTACTCTTTCGGTGAACGATTTCTGCAGAGAATGACTTTCACGAATCAGTTGTGAGTCGTATCCGTTTGTGTCGTTCGTCTACTCTTTCGGTGAACGATTTCTGCAGGGAATGACTCTCGGGAATCGGTTCTGATTTGCATCCGTTTGTGTTGTTCGTTGACTCTTCCGCTGAACGATTTCTTCAGGAAATGACTCTCTCGAAACTATTCTGAGTTGGATCCGTTTGTGTCGTTCGTTAACTCGTCCGGTGAACAGTTTCTGCCGGAAATTACTCTCGTGAATCGGTTCTTTGTAAAACTCGTTTATGTGTCCCCTTGACCGTTCCGCTGAACGATATCTGCAGGGAATGGCTCTGTCGAATCGATTCTGAGTCGGATCCGTTTGTGTCGTGCGTTAATTCTTCCGGTGAACGATTCCTGCAGGGAATGTCTGTCGCGAATATGTTAAGAGTCGGATCCGTTTGTGTCGTTCGTTGACACTTTCGATTTAGTGAACGATTTTCAGGTTAAATTTATCTTATGGAATATTAATTAATTTAGTGTTTAGTCTTGCTTCTATACTCAAGTCATCACTGAGGTGTACACCGTATGCAAATGCTATAAAAACCGAAAAAAAATCCGATAAACGAGAAATTTCCGGTCCCAAACATTTCGGGGAATGGGTCCCTATACTGTACTGCTAACAAGATTTACATTTTATCGTGGTTTGGGGGTTCAGGAGGTGTACGGTACTCACAACACAGTCAAGCAAAAATCAGAATGTACGACTCTTAAACATTATACCCAGGAAGTACCGATTACAGTTCATCTAGTATTGAAATTTTTACGGTAATAACCGACATTGTATTCTGAACTAACATCGCCGATGTTGTTGGGTATTCTACACCAACGATCACACAATTCCAGCAAAAATCTGAGTGATCGTCATAAAAACTTGTTCGTCTATTACGCTCAGAGGCGGACTTAAAAGCTAAGTAGTTTCCATTTAGACATTGCATGCATGTCTCGTCCGTTTCTGTAAACTTACGGAGGATGTTCTAGTGCGTAAGTTCCCAACCGGTGATGCGCATATATGTTAAGAGTGGGGCGGATCATTTGCAGGGGAAGCGCGAGTCGATGCATCTCAATGGGCTATAAAGCTACAGTGGCTATAACAAGATACCTGTGTGAAGCTGGATTTTCAGCAATGTCTGCAGTTAAAACGAAGTACAGAAATTGACTGAATGTGGAAGAGGACCTGCGTGTGGGACTGAAACAGTTATTAATAAAACTAAACGTCGATCGTTTGTGCAATTCAAAACAAGCTCATGTTTCACATTGATGTATTGTGACGTGCCTGCCCAGCAGGACGCACACGACATAAAGGCAGATAGCAGTCAGAACGAACGTCCGCGTAGCTCAATTGGTAGAGTGACTTATTCCGGAATGAAGGGGACCCGGGTTCGAGCCCCGGCGTGGACAAAAATGACGGAGAAATTTACTTCGTTATAATATACAGGTTATGAAAAAATGGAAAACATTTTCTTAATTTACATTATAATAACTTTATTGAGGAGGAATAAACTCCTGGTTGTATACTATGTACACATATCACCCACTTTATTTGTGCAAGGTGCTGTAGGTAGGTATATTTGTATTTTTAGTAGTGCAGTTGTATTTTTGCTTAATATTTCCAGTCAAGCCTTACCGGTATCACTGAATTTATAATAAAAGGAAATAAATACTGATTGTAGAGCAATGAACACCTGTGCGTATGCCGGGGGGGAGGCGCCATTGCAAGCTAGCCCCGATGGGGAAGGAATAATGTAGAAAATGTTGGGAACCGCTGTTCTAGTGTACCAACTCCGGAGTCATCTCTTCGAGACGATGCTAGGGCCTTAGCGCTGAGCATTCTGCGTATTCATCCCCCCCTCCCGTTTATTCTTTAAAAAGAATCATCTACTGACGTAATGCCATATGGTATAAGCAATTCTTTCCTGTTGTTGTTTTTTTCGCTTTCTCTTTTCATACTCCGTTTCCGGCGAACGGTATTTATAAAACATTTTTTTTTTTTCTATATATACGTATTTTTTCTACACTGCTGGCCACCCAAAATGTAACTCCAAGAAGGACACGAGATAGCAAAGCCAGATTTGCTGGAATAATAACAACAGATACAAAGATGAAACGATTGAGCTTACAGACCCGTGCGACTTATGAAACACGCAGACATCAATAGTTCGTGTGGTCTCCATGGCTGGCAATAACGGCCGTTACACACCGCGGCATCGAACGAACGTGGCTTTGGATGTGGGTTTGGGGTATGTCGGTCCAGGCTGCTTCCACACGTTGCCACAGTTCATCAGGCGTAGCCGCGGGTGGTGCTTGCCGAGCCACTCGGTTGCCGATCAGCGACCAGACGTGTTCGATGGGTGACATATCGGGAGAACAAGCGGGCCACGGCAGCAGTGACACCTGGTGGGCCGTAGAGAAATGTTGCACGATGCGCGCCACGTGCGGGCGCGCATTGTCCTGTTGAAACGTGGCCGCTGGCAGGTCCTGCAGGTAATAAAGGACTACAGGCTCTAAAACGTCGGAGATGTAGCGGTGGCTGTTGAGTGTACCGGCGATGCGTACCAGAGTGAAGCGGGTGTCATATCCTATTGCGCCCCAAACCATAACGCCAGGCGACGGACTGGTATGGCGATGCATAATGCAGACGTTATACAGTCTCTCGTCGCGGTGCTGCCGCACGCGGATCCGGCCCTCATGGTGTTGCAGGAAGAAGCGGGATTCGTCGGAGAAGACAATGTCGTGCCATTCCGTAGTCCAGGTGCGCCGCCGCACTCGTCGGTGGTGTAACGTCAATGGTAATCGGAGCAATGGGCGCCGTGCGACAAGTCTCCACTCCTGCAGACGACGTCGAACGTTACGTGCTGACACAGGTTGTTGCGCAACACACCCTAATTCCTGCGCTAACGTTCATTATGTGGCGGTGCGAGCCGTCAATGACCGCCGCACAACATGCCGGTCCTCTCGTTCGGTGGTGAGCCGCGACTGCGGCAATCGCTCACGTCGGTCCGTCCGTCCCTCCTGCACCCACCGAATCCATACTCGCCTCACTGTGGCTGGATGTCGTTCCACACGGGCGCCGATGTCGCGGTACGATAAACCGATGCCGCGATAAGCCACTATTCGTCCTCTGTCGAACTCCGAAACGTGCTGGAATGACTGCCGTATCCTGCGACAAGGCATCAGGAAGCTTCCCATGCACAGGTCCGGCAGCACAACACACTTCCACTACTTACACCCCGCCTTCTGTGCACACTTCTTATAGTGCTTCTCGGTGGCGTGCCGGGCGCATATGATTCGCATATGACCTGCAATGCGAATCGTTTGCATGTCCTCTCACGGGCGACGAATGCTGCGGATTTCAGGCCAATCGGATGCTTCCTTCTTGGTGTTGCATTTCAGGTGGCCAGTAGTGTACTTGTATACATTTCGCATGTTCAGTACAACGGTGTGCTCTGGAAGAAGACTCCACAACCCCTATTGCACTCAAGTAGTAAATTATTCGAAACACCTGTATAATAAAGTGTCGCCTCCCCGCCACCTAACTTGAAATCATCCTCGATTCGATGTGGCGTGGCATGGATTCAGTGAAGTGCTGATGTCGGGTACGCTCAGCCAAGCGGGGGCGATGGTGTCCGTCGATTGTCGAATGTTTGCTGGAGGAATTTCTAATTCGAATGGTTCGCTCCATTTCATCCAATATGTGTTGAATTGGGTTATGATCTGAGGACTGTGTGTGTGTGGGGGGGGTCATTTCAGCACTCAAAAGTCACTATCGTGCTCCTGGAACCACTGTGTGACGATCCAAGCCTCGTGCCATGGAGCATTACCCTGATGGAAGTAGCTCTCTCCCTCAGGAAACGTCATGCACATATACGGGTGTGCCTAGCCAGAAGTAATCACATCCAAATGCTGTTTCAGGGGTAATACGAAACCCAATGCCCTGCATGAAAACGGACCCCAGACCATTGCACCACCTCTACCAGCTTGTATAGTTAACTCTAGGTAGCTGGGATTCATCAATTCGTGCTTTTGACGCCATGTTCTGGTCCGTCAATCGAGGTGCATTAATCGAAAACATGATTCATCGGACCAGGCAAGCGATTTTCAACTTTAACGAACCTCGATCTTGCATTGTTGGAACTGCGTTTACATTTTTTTTTTTCATGAATCGGTAGTAAAGCTTCGATACGATGGTTTCCAATTGGCGTGCGCGGTGCAGCCGGAACAGCCATTTGCGCCAAAAAGGTTCTTGCTTACAATTGCTTTCTGTTTCTTACTGCTAATAATTAATAGCCAGATGATTTCGCATTTTGTCTACTTCGCCTCGACTGCTGATCTTTCTTTCTGTAGAAAATACATACGATTTCACTTGCTGTAATAAAATAAGTTTTCTAAATGAAACGTGTTCTTGAACCATCATCCTATTAGTTGGAGAAACATAGAATCTCTTATACTCTGCTGTGACTACAAATAAGAATTTCTCTTGGCCAATATGTTCAGTAGACGGCAGAATAGTGTCCTATCTCTTCAGCATGCATTACTGAGTTGATGTTTTTTAATGAATCAGTTGATCCGAGTAACCACTGGCGTGGCGCAGGTAACTAATCGCCACCTTCATTTCTGTAAGGTAGACACCATTGCGGGTTCAAGTCCCGTGCTGCAGACCAGAGATGGAAACGGGTCACAATTTCTTGCGGGTCAAACGGGTCGGGTTCAGGTGTTTCTGACCCGTTTCATTTTTGGAAAGAAAAATATATTTCAAAGAACCCTTCCGAGGTCTTTGAAATAATACTTCAGAGCTATAGAGTATTATCCAGGAACTGGCTGAAAAGGGTAAAGAAATGGAATAAAAATGAATTTCCAGAAGACAAAACTAAAACACAATGCTTTTACAAGAAATGAAGATTTATCAACTGATGGGGAAAAGCTGGAGATAACCAATTCCTACATTTACCTTGGCAGCAGATATCAAGCGAGCGTCACATTAATGAAGAAATTAATTAGGGGTTTTTCGAAGAAATAGTACAGTTTTTAAGAGCAATGTGCCATTATGTCTGAAAAGAAAAGTATTTAATCAATGCATCTTTCCAGTGCTTGCGCACGGAGCAGAGACGTGGACCTTAATTAAAAAAGACATACAAAGACTGCAGACAACTGAAGGAAGCATAGAGAGATGCATGCTTGGTGTAACCAAGAAAGATAAAAAGAAGAACTCGTGGATAATTAAAATGACAAGAGTGGAAGGCATCATGATCAGAATAAAATCCCTGAAATGGCAATGTCTTGGACATTTTCCAGGAGAACGGACCCCCGATGAGCAAACGAAATTTTAGACTGGATTCCAAGGGACAGGAAAAGACCCAGAAGAAGACCACGTGGAGATGAGTGGATGAAGGAGACTGGCCCAAGATATTCTATTGTAAGAAACTTGGAGAGACCTTCATCCAGCAGTGAATTTATAATGATTAACGATGATGATGATATATTCGAATTTATAGTTCAAAGCAGATTTTTCTGGGTCGGGTTCGCGTCCAAAATGTTTGACCCGCTTCCAACTCTGCAGCAGACCATCCAATTCGCAGTTTTCCATGGTTTCCGCAAATGTTACGAGATTTTGCGAGAACAGATCCAAACAATCTGCCTTGGATATATCGAGACATTCCGGGATCAAGTCCCGTGCTGCCGACCATTCAATTCTCGGTTTTCTAAGATCTCTGTAAATGTAACGAGAATGCGTGAATAGATCCCCACAATCTATCTTGGATGTATCGAACCACTCCGTTGCAGCCGACCATCCAATTCGCAGTTTTCCGAGGTTTCAGGAAACGTAACGAGAATACGTGGAGAGATCACCACAATCCGCCATGTATGTATTGATCGCAAGTCCCGTGCTGCCGGCCATCCAATTCGTGGTTTTCAAGGGTCTCTGCAAACGTAACGAGAATATATGGAGAGATCCCCACAAAACTCCATGGATATATTAAGCCATTCTGGGATCAAGTCCCTTGCTACACACCATTCAATTCTCGGTTTTCCAGGGTCTCTGTAAATGTAACGAGATTGCGTGGATAAATCCTCATAATCCGCCTTGGATGCATCAAACCATTCCGGTGCAGCCGACCATCCACTTCGCAGTTTTCCAGAGTTGCGGCAAATGTAACGAGAATGCTTCGAGAGATCCCCCACAATCCACACTGGATGTATTGAGCCATTCCGAGATGAATTCTCTTGCTTCCGACCATCCAATTCGGGGTTTCGCAGGGTCTCTGCAAATGTAACCAAAATATGTGGAGGGATCCTTACAAACCGCCTTGGAGGTATTAAGCCATTCTGGGATCAAATACCTTGCTGCCGATCATTCAATTCTCGGTTTTCCAGGGTCTCTGTAAATGTAACGAGATTGCGTGGATAAATCCTCATTGGATGCATCAAACCATTCCGGTGCAGCCGACCATCTAATTCGCAGTTTTGCAGGGTTTCAGCAAATGTAACGAGAATGCGTGGAGGGATTCTTACAGTCCGCCTTGGATGTATTGAGACATTCCGAGATCAAGTCCCCTGTTACCGACCATCCAATTTGCTATTTTCCAGGTAACTATTGTAAAATATGTGACGAGCTCCCCACAAACCGCTATGGATGTATTAAGCCATTCTGTGGTCAAGTCCCTTGCTGCCGACTATTCAATTCTCGGTTTTCCAGGGTCTCTGTAAATGTAACGAGATTGCGTGGATAAATCCCTATAATACGCCTTGGATGCATCAAAGCATTCCGGTGCAGCCGACCATCCAATTCGCAGTTTTCCAGGGTCTCTGCAAATGTAACCAAAATATATGGAGGGATCCTTACAAACCGGCTTGGAGGTATTAAGCCGTTCTGGGATTAAATACCTTGCTGCCGACCATTCAATTATCGATTTTCAAGAGTATCTGTAAATGTAATGAGATTGCATAAATAAATCCTCAAAATCCGCCTTTGGATGTGCCAAGCCACTACTCGTGGCTGTTCCTTAACACTTGGTGATGAAGACATAGGGAAACCATCACATGACGTAATAGCCCTTCATGAGGATGCTCGTCACCATTGCTGGTTGTGATGAATCGCTGCATTTACGGACATGTTACCTGAAGAAGTACTTGTACAATTTACACAGGGAACACTTATACAGTAGTGTCAACTGTATGCGCGGGCGTCATTAAATTCTAAATCCATTTCCTAAGCAGGTTGTGAGTGTCTCGCATGTGTTTTGTCGTACACAAGAGACTGCAGTTTTATTTTTACAAAAGAATCTCCAGTCTTGCATGTACTCGTACAAGCGTTTTCATTTCGACTTTTCCAATTTAATCAAACAAGTGGTTTTCGTTTTGGCATACAGTCAGTAAATATTTATGTCTAAAATACAGTTTTTGAACTTTATGCATCCAAGCGAGAATTTTAATAAATTAAATGTGCAAAGAGAACTTACTTGTTAATTAATGTGTGTATATGTTCTTCTTCGTTTAACAGGCATACACTCAGAAAGTTACCGCAACGCTACGTGGATTTACGTTTCAGACGGCGATGAACTTGCCGTGTGGAAACAACCAGTCGAACCTCAAGGTAATTTAATCAATGTTCTAAAATGAAAATATTTTTCTAACTTGATTAAAACCCAAGGCATTTCCAAGATTTTTCGCATAAGATGTTTTTCTGATCCGAAAAGCGTGGATCTCACCAGTTCTAATTTCGGAAAACTTAGACAAGAAAGAAAGAATCGTTTTCTTTTCTTTCCTTTTAATGAATGAAAACAAAGGCTACTTCATTACAATAATGAGATCTCGAAATGCAAATGAAAAGAAAAAAAAAAAGGAAAATAGTGTTTTCACTCAATCAAAAATTAAATTTTACTACAGCCTCCAACGACTTTAAAAGGATTCCAACTGGATCAAAGAACGGTTTTAAACTTTTACGCGAGAGTGAGATACATGATATGATTTATTCAAAAAGTACTTAATATTTCGATATGAATAACGTCTCATTAAAAATAATTTCAGGTTTTTTTAATTATCTATTTTTTATATATGTATATGCATGCAATTTGCCACCAGTTCTGCACCTGATTAGTCCAACAGTTTCTGGTCATCTCTTATCATTTTGATCTTGTCCGTACAGTCTTAATATTATCCCGTCTGATGACAGAGCGCGTCCACACACACCATCTTCATTTTTACAGCGTTCAACTTGTTCTTCATTAATCTTATCCTTGGTTAAGTCTCAGCTCTGAGCAACAAAACTGATTTTACAATTGCGGCCTCAGCATACGACAGAGTATGTTATATTAATTATTCATACAAGATTATGTTCCATTATTCAGAGTATGTTCCATAATTAGTTACACAGTATGTTCCGTTAATTATTCACACATCAATTATTCAGAGTATGTTCCATTAATTATTCATACATTATGAGTATGTTCCATAATTAGTTACACAGTATGTTCCGTTAATTATTCACACATCAATTATTCAGAGTATGTTCCATTAATTATTCATACATTATGAGTATGTTCCATAATTATTTACAGAGTATGTGCCATTAATTATTCAGAGTATGCTCCATTAATTATTCACACATTAATTATTCAGAGTATATTCCATTAATTATTCATACATTATGAGTATGTTCCATAATTACACTGGCGTGCAAAAATTAAGGACGAGACGGTTTTTCCAATGTAACGTCGTGCAGAAGTGCTCCACATCGACTCAAATCATACCATAAGATCCCCAAGATGTAAGAATATGGGGCAAGTAAGAAAAACCGTCCAAACAAGGAATCCAAAGGATACAAAGGCACTTTATTGAAAAGGTAGCTTCGAGCACAACTGGACAAAAGACAGAAACGTCCATGTGACAGGCGGCTGCCAAGAAAAATCTAGTTTTTAGTAGGGGATATGATCACCCCTGACAGCGTTGCAGGATTTACAACGTCTGTCCATGCTGAGGACGAGGTTGTCAAGGAGCTGTTAAGGCATCGCGGCCCATTCCTCTTGTAGCGCCAATCGCAGCTGCGGAATCGTTGCTGGTGGCTAGTGACGTGCTGCCAAGCATCTCCCGAGAAGGCCCCATACGTTTTCGATTGGATTTAGGTCCGGGGACCTTGCGGGCTAATCCATGCGTTGAATATCGTCACTCTCCAACAGCTCTGCGACAGCCACTGTACAATGAGGTGTAGCGTTTTTGTCCATCAAGAGGAACTCAGGACCCACAGCACCTCTAAACAGACGCACGTGAGGCAGGAGAACCTCGGTACAATAGTGGACACCAGTGACTGAACCAACGTGGAATATGTGGAGGTCAGTACGGCTACCAAGCATGATACCGCCCCAAACGCGAACTCCGCTACCTCCAAACCGGTCCCTTTCGATGATGTTGGAGGTGTGGTTGCGTGTTCCCTGCTCTCTCTCGATGTGTATACGTCCAGAATCGCTCGTCAGACTAAATCGGCTCTCATCCGTAAAGAGAACTCGACCCCATTGCTGATGTGTCCAGTTCTTGTGTTCCTGGCACCACAGAAACCGCCGTCTCCGATGAGCAGGCGTTAATGGCACACACCATACTGGTCGTCGTGCAAATAGACCACCTCTGTGCAGCCTCCTGTCCACGGTAAAACGCGATAACGGACGTCCAGTTGTCTGTTGCATGTGCCTTGCGATTTCTCCCGCTGTCTGTCTCTTCTCGCCTGTAGGACAATATACCGGTCGTCCGCCGCCGTGGTTGCTCGTGGACGACCACTGCTAAACTCTCGGACAGCTGTTCCTGTCGTTTGAAATGCTCTCCAAGCTCGTGAAACGATGCTGTGAGTGATCCCGAACCCCTCGGCCACACTAGTCACACTTCGACCTTCTTCCAACTTCCCAATGACGGGACATCGGGTACAGTCATCCAGATGTCGTCTACTGGATTGCCTGTTGGCCATATCACACGGTGGCAGCAACTCGACGTCGTTCAAACCGATGTACACTGTGCAATAGCTTTCACCGAATTGCTGAGCGAACACCGCCCGTGTGCTTTATACCCTTCCGACACACCCCCCCCGTTATGCGCATGCCCTACCGTACCGGACCCTAGTCTGTCTCCTGAGTGGTCTTTCGGTCCGTTCTGCCTGCTCGTTCCGCTGTTATGCTAATTTCTCCTCTTCGTCCTTAATTTTTTCACACCAGTGTAGGAGGCGGATGAATAATTAATAAACACAATTAACGTGGATTAGGAACATCAAACAGAAGTCATCACTCATTCCCGTTTATAGCGTGTCCGGCGCGTAACTGGAAGACCCTGGGTTCGATTCCCGGTGGCGGAGATGAGAATTTTTCCGTAACTCACTTATAAACTTCGAAAGAGCGATTACTTCTGTTTGATGTTTCTAAACCACGTCAATTGTGTTTATTAATGTTCCATTAAAATGTTAGTACATTAATTATTAAATTTTAATACATTAAATGTTTATACATTAATATTCAGTGTATGTTCCATTAATTATTCATATCATTAATTATAATATCATTCATATTCCAGTGGGGCAAATTTCAGAAAATAAGTATGCTCCATTAATATTCATAAAAGTATGTTCGTTAATATTATGAGTATGTTCCATTAATATTCATATAAGTATGTTCATTAATATTATGAGTATGTTCCATTAATATTCATTAATATTCATATATGGCGAGAAATTATAATTACCAGCATCATTATGTTCCATTAATTAATAATATCATTCATTAAAATGTTAATACATTAATTATTAATTATGATTACGGTAAATTTTTTATACATTATTTATTCAGAGTATGTTCAATTGATTATTCATATCATTAATTATTAGAGTATGTTCCATTAAATAATATTAATTATTTCATACCTAGCCACAATCCTGCTGTTCACTTCAATTTTCATATTCGCAATTGCCTTATTATTGATCGTATCTTTTTAAATCTTCTCTCTCATTTGTCGTTTCTTCCTGAGAGTGAGCACCATCTGTTCGACTCTCCCCACGGCCATTGCAGCACATGTACTCTGCTTTTGTTCTATGTAACATCATCTCTTATAATGATGTTTTCTACTAATGTTTCAGAAGATTAATCCTTTAAGATACTATCCCCAGGGTATACTTACCAGTGTTATATTGATTCAACGTCAAGCACATTTAAAACTCGTTTGACGGGACACCAATGCGATATTCGAAATGGATCTACATCAACTGCGTTGGCCCAATTTCTCACTAAGAGAACTTAGGTCCCCATTTGGAAAGACTCCAGGATTCTTACAGCCTCTCATGTCAAATCTCAACGGTTATTCACAGAGATCCTATACATCAATAAGTTGGGATCCTGTTATAACGTTCAGATGCCAAGAAGCATCAGCCAACCATGGAAACATTTGCTCAAAAATTGACTACATAGCAACTGCGTTGGCCCAATTTGTCACTAAGAGAACTTAGGTCCCCATTTGGAAAGACTCCAGGATTCTTACAGCCTCTCATGTCAAATCTCAACGGTTATTCACAGAGATCCTATACATCAATAAGTTGGGATCCTGTTATAACGTTCAGATGCCAAGAAGCATCAGCCAACCATGGAAACATTTGCTCAAAAATTGACTACATAGCAATTTTCATCCCCATGACGGCGCACTAAGTGGTTATGTTTGATCATGCGCTGCACATCACGTGTGAACTGACTATGCGTCATACTCCATTGTTTAAGAGTGTATTTCTATGCCATCCATTAATTGTCTTACTGCGTCTGAGGATGGGTACCTGCTATCAGGACACGAAAGGTCTAACGATTTTTTTATCGTAATTTTTACTACAGGGTGATTCAAAAGTCCGCGAACTCTGAATTCAAATATTTCAACCACGAATATAGTGATGTATAACTATTTTTACATACTGTTATATTGACACTCATACTTACAGGTAATGAAAACCACTTTACAATAGATGCTGGAATTGTCCACCATTCTGTTGAAGACACAAATTCACCCGACGACTCATGCTGGCGGACACTCTTTTCAGCGTGTTGACTGGTATGTCCCTCACGACTGTAATGATGTTGTTCGGCAGGTCCTGTAACGTCTTAGGGTCGTTGCGGTAAACTGTGTCTTTCATATAGCCCAACAAATAAAAGTCTGGAGGACTCAAGTCTGGTGAGCAAGGTGGTCAAAGTTTTTTCGAGATTAATCGATCGTGGAAGAACTCACGGAGCATCTCCATTGTGTCGTTTGATGTGTTGCTCCATCTTGTTGAAACCAACAGTAACGTTCGTGTTTTTCGAGCATCGCTACAAATTGTTGGATGATGTCTCAATACGCAGCGGAATTTACAGTTGTGTCGGAAAAAAAAATGGCCCTACAATTTGCCGTCTAGACATGGCGCACCGCACTCCAACTTTCTGACAGTGAAGTCCAACCTCATGCAATGCGTGTGGATTCTCCGCAGCCCATATGCGAGTGTTTTGGCAATTGAAATATCCATTCACATGAAGTCATGCCTCGTCACTGAAAAAAGTGTTGTTCAGCTAGTTAGTCACATTGTTGCGCGTGAAACACTTAAACCATTGGCAGTAGGCATTGCCCTTTGCCGAGTCCAAAGAACGTAGATCTTGCACTACTCGAATTCTGTACGGCCGTAGCTTTAGACGTTTGTAGCCCTCTGGCAGGCTGAATACGATGCCCCTAACTCTTGAGATAGCCGCTGAAGTGACTTCCGGGAAGAGCGCTGCAGGGAAACGTGACTTTTCTCCAGAAACGTGGTCGTCACCACGGACGGCTAGCCGGCCGCTTTTAAGCTTATCCTGAACACTGCCTCTGCCTCGCGAAACCGGTTCACAAGGTCATACACAGTTGTTTTCCCTGCTTTAGGAGCATCAGGAAACTTCCTTTGAAAGAACTGGATGCAGCGTTGGTAAGATTTTTCCGCAAAATAAACTTCTAACAAAGAGACTCTCTGTTCTTGCGTGAGACTCATGGCTGACTGAACGTTACTGATTGCCAGCGCCCGAGTAAGCGTAGTGTCACGTGTTGCTATCACGTGGCGCAGCTCGTTTCCCAAGGTCACACACAACAGCCACAAGCAGCAATACTCGGATATCTTTTATGGTTTTACAGCAAATACGTTTTAAAATATAGAGTTCGGGAAGTTTTGAAGCACCCTGTAGTATATCGTGTGCAGACGGTTATTCTCGTGACTACTTGAGTTCAACAACAGGAACGATTTTCTTCCCATACTTGGAAATTAAGTATCCTAAAATTTATACTATTGCAGCATCAATGACTTCTTCAACATGTTTAGAATTCAATTTGTACTTACGCTGAGTTAGCTTTGCATTAGTGACACCTACTTAATAAGGCGTTGATCCACCTACCTTTCTGGGCAGTCACGGCTCGCAGACAGACACCTACAGGAAGAAACTATGGACCGGGTAAACCTCCTGCTGGTAAGAATGGAGATGGTCGGCTAACAGGTCCCTGTAGCGTCTACGATTCCGTGTTTGTGGGGGTGATAGTCAACGGACCAGTACTCGCCCCAATTTTCACTCGATGCCTTAATGAAGGAAAGATTCCTGAGGATTGGAACACCGCTACAATGATCCTGCTACATAAGAAAGGTGACATTGAGGATCTTGGAAACTACAGACCTATCAGCCTCCTATCAGTAGCTCATAAAATCTTCACTAAAGTTCTTTCACACCGCTTGAAGGTAGCACTGGACATGGCTCAACCGAGAGAACAAGCTGGATTCAGGAGTGGCTACAGCACAATAGATCATATCCATGTGCTGAGAGAACTAATTGAAAGAGCGAGGGAATATGAACTTCCATTGTGCATGGCTTTTATCGATTATGAAAAAGCCTTTGATTCGGTGAAACCATCAGCAGTTACAATGGCTCTGAAAACCTGTGGTATTGAAGATGCATACATTAATATTATTAATAACATCTATGAAAATGCAAGTGCAAAGATTAGGCTGTTTGAAAATACAACACACATAAAAATTGGAAAGGGAGTGAGACAAGGTGACACCATATCTCCGAAGCTCTTTAATGCCACATTGGAGGGTGTTTTTCAGTCGCTGAGCTGGGAAAACAAGGGGATAAAGATTAATGGAGATTATCTAACCCACCTTCGTTATGCTGATGACGTAGTCATTTTTGCAACTACCCCATCAGAGCTGCAGAGTATGATCCAGGAACTTGCTGACAAGAGTAAAGAAGTGGGATTAAAAATGAACTTTCAGAAGACAAAAGGTGATGTACAATGCTTTTACAAGAAATGAAGATTTATCGCTTGATGGAGAAAAGCTGGAGATAACAGACACGTACGTGTTTATCTTGGACAGCAGATATCAAGTGAGGGTCACATTGATGAAGAAATTAATCGGCGTACAAAACTTGCCTGGAGAGCTTTTGGAAGAAACAGCATAATTTTCAAGAGCAATATGCCATTATGTCTTAAAAGAAAAGTGTTTGATCAATGCATCCTTCCAGTGCTTACGTATGGTGCAGAGACGTGGACCTTAACTAAAAGAGACATACAAAGGCTGCAGACAACTCAAAGTAGCATGGAGAGGTGCATGCTTGGTGTAACCAGGAGAGATAAGAAGAGGAACTCGTGGATCCGAAAAATGACAAGAGTGGAAGACATCTTGATCAGAGTTAAATCCCTGAAATGGCAATGGGCTGGACATACTGCCAGAAGGACAGATCATCGATGGACAGCCGAAATTTTAGATTGGATTCCAAGGGACAGGAAAAGACCCAGAAGAAGACCACATGGGAGATGGGTGGATGAAATTCGAAAGTATGCAGGGGTCACATGGAGGAGACTGGCCCAAGACAGACCGTTGTGGAGGAAACTTGGGGAGACCTTCGTCCAGCAGTGGATTGATAATGGTTGACGATGATGATGAATCAACGGACCTAGAGCTTGCCAGGTTTTGGCCTAGTGGTTAGCTTTCGTAACTGCCACGGACGTACCTTGGATTCGATGCCTGTGAGATACTCGTCGTTGTTGAGATACCATTCGTGACACACGACGCTCATCTCTAGGATCAACAGCGCGTAGCTGACCAATGTGAGCCCTTCTGTGATGTATGTGCATGGTTTATCCACTCCTAGTACCGGTCTCGTTGATTTCTTCGACAATCACTTCGTCGCCACTATATATGCAAACAGTAGATTCCTAAAAAACCGAAAAAAGTTCAGAACCACCAAATTTGGTATACTATCTCATGGTACTCTATTAGACCGTACATGCTTTTTGGAAGGGGGTGGGGCCAGGGGTGAAGGGGCCCCATACAACATTTTCGTAAAATCTAGTTTTCGATTTGGAACCACCAAATTTTGTGTACTACCTCATGGTACTCTCACAGCAACTTAGACCATAGACGAAAGGGGTTGGGGCCCGGGGTCAAGGGGGCCCCATTCAAAATTTTTGTAAGATCTACAGTTTTGAATTCAGAACCACCAAATTTGGTATACTATCTCATGGTACTCTAACTTATACCGCAGATAGGGTATTGGAGTGCAGAATTGTGTTGCAGTTCTTAAGTAAAAAATGGAAATTATTGAGAAAAATTTGTATGGGGCTCCCTTTACCCCGGGCCCCGACCCCATCCAAAAACCGTGTACGGTGTGAGTTAGACTACCACGAGATAGTATACCAAATTTGGTGGTTCTAAATTGAAAACTGTTGATTTTACGAAAATGCTGTATGGGGCCCCCTGGACATCGGGCCCCGACCCCTTCCAAAAACCGTGTACGGTGTAAGTTAGACTACCATGGGATAGTATACTAAATTTGGTGGTTCTAAATTGAAAACTGTAGATTTTACGAAAATGTTGTATGGGGCCCCCTTGACCCAGGGCCCGAGCCCTTCCGTCTATGGTCTAAGTTGGTGTAAGAGTACAATGAGATTGTATAATAATTTGGTGGTTCTGAATTTTGTTTTCGGTTTTTTAGGAATCGACTGTTTGCATTTATAGTTTCGACGAATTGAGTGTCGACGAAATGAGTTGTTGACGAAGTGTAGTCGACGAAATGAGTTGTCGATGAAGTGAACCAAACCCCCTGGTACACTCTTGACACAGTAGTACGGGAACAGCCGACCAGTGCGACTGTTTCCAAAATACTGGTAAATGCCCTCCGGACCCCACCTGTTTGGTCGCTGTCAAATTGTCGCCACGTTTCTCCATTACTGGCAAACGTTTACTGCATAAAAAGTTAATCAGCACAAAAAAACGAGTCAATCGATTATGTCATTTCATCGAAGATAATAGAGCATTAAATATGGCGGATGCATCGTGTAAGCATACCATTGATCGTAAAACCTTAAATGTGATTCAGATTGAACAAAAGCATAATAACAAAAGCATCCTTCAAGCACCGAATGCTGTGAGATAGTGAAGTTCAAAAGAAGCGTTCATATGTAACAACTGAATTTTGTAAGTCCCAATGCCTCCTACAAAAATAACTCTAATTCAATCTTTCATTTTAGAGCATGTCACCTGATGTAAATTTGGATTTCAATTGATGAGACGATTTATCCTGCAGAAAGGTGTCCAGATGCTTGAAGAAGTTAAGTAATAGGGGACAGATTAGGTGAACAAGGCGGATGAGGTAAGGATTCGTATCTCAGCTTGGCCTGGCGTGCAACGTGGGGTCTTGACCCCATTTCACCCATTTACAATAGGGTTCGTCCCCCTATTGAAAATGGGTGAAATGGTGGTCTCCTACAACATACTAAACTTTCAACGTAATCGAACCATATTTACGCAAGTTATAACGCATAAGGCAATCGAATGCATCCCGCTCCCATGTCTTGACCTTTAACTCCACTTCATCCATTTTCAATAGGGTTCGTCCCCAGGTGGTCTCCTACAACATACTAAACTTTCAACGGAATCGAACCATATTTACGCAAGTTATAACGCATAAGGCAATCGAATGCATCCCGCTCCCATGTCCTGACCTTTAACTCCACTTCACCCATTTTCAATAGGGTTCGTCCCCAGTGGTCCCTTACCATATACTAAAATTTCATTGAAATCGAACCATATTTACGTAAGTTATGACGCATAAGGGCGATGGAATGGATCCCGCTCCTCTGTCGTGACCTATGACCCCATTTCGTCCATTTTGAATAGAGTTCGTCCCCGGTTGATCTCTCATACTAATGTTCGTCCCCGGGTGGTCCCTCATACTAATGTTCGTCCCCCATACTGAACTTTCATCGAAATCGAACCATTTTTACGCGAGTTATCGTGCGGACGGAGGGACAAAGCTGGAGCATATACGCTTCTTCAACCTACTGTTGGAAAGCGTAAAAAAGATATACAAGGACTGCAGACAGCTGAAAGAAGCATGGCGAAATGCATGCTTGGTGTAAGCAAGAGAGATAAGATGAAGAACTCATGGAGAAGGGAAATAACAAGAGTGGAAGACATTATGATCAGAGTAAAATCCCTTAAATTTTGGAACTGTTACTTTTTTGTCACTGGTCGTAACGGTGACAGTGGTTTTTCAGTAACTGTGACAAAAATAATAGTGACGTGATTTCCCACCCATTACTGGTTTTGGTGTTACGAGCTGCCTCAGATGGATCAGTTAAAGTCGTCGAAGTTTAAGGTCATTTGAGAAAACGTCATTAATCTAGCATTAATCCAAAGTCCTATTCACTGTAACACAATCTCCTTCGGAGTGATGCCACTGACAAAATGACCAGTTCTTTATAGGCAGCAGTCTTGGCACTTTAAATTTATATATTACAAATCACATTACGCGATAAATTATTCCTGAATTGCCTGGCAAGTGCACAAATCAGCAAAATCAGACAGTTCATCTGCAATAACATATCATTCGTTACTAGAGCCTGGAATGGCAGATTCAGTGGTAATAAAAACTGGGAAATTATTTGGTTCTGTGCTCTCTGTCCGACACAAAGAAACTTTTCCCTGGCGTTTTCTAGAAACAGAGATACACTGGCAATTTTAAATAAACATTCAGTGCTTCTGAAAAGCAAAAAATATGGAAGTCTTTGGACATTTCCCAGTATTCAGCCAGAAAAAAGTCTGCAGCCTGCAACTCATAAAAAAAGATTCAGATTCGTCTTCTTAAAATAAACATGTACTAGAGGGAAAACTATGCGTCATAAAAAGTGGAAAATACACAGTAGATCTTTATCGATCATACACCGCAGAGCTTGAACATTGTGACCAGGGCGTCTTCACGCAAATCAATGCAAATGCAGGTATACAACGTTACGTGTGAAAGTCGTGAAACAATAAAAATAACACCTGATACTAAGCATTGTTAATCAGTGTTATTCTTGTTCTTCAGATGGTAAAGGCAGCGTACTTAAGATAGTTTACAAAGCCCAATTGCAGAGGCCAGATTATTGGGTCAGAGCATTTCCGAGGAAGCAAGGCTTGGTTCTGTGCTCACTAACCACTGGGTCAGCCGTGGTTAGTGCCCTCAAAAAGTGGTCCGAGGAGGAGAAAAGCCGATAAAAGTCAAAAACTGCCAGCAAGGTGTTTTGTGGGCATTTGAAGCTGCCGCTTCGAGTGCGCATGCTAAAGTAAGTTCACGGTCGAAAGCGCCTACAATGGGCACTAGAGCATCAAAACTGGACCTTGAATGATTGGAAGAAAGTCGTCTGAAAATACTGTTTTTATGTTGCACCATGATGCCGGCGCGGTAAGCGTTGGTGGTTTAACTTGAAGATTGTTGGCCATAGAATGCACCGTACACAAGCCGTTGAAGGATGTATAATGCTCTGTGCAGTGTTCTTCTGGGAAATCCTGGGTCCAGTTATTCATGTGCAGGAAACTATTATGTCTACCACCTGCCTAAACATCACGGAAAACCAGGGACATCCTTTCATGGCAACGGTATTCTCCTCTAGTAATGCCTTCTTTCAGTAGTATATTGCACCATGCCACACTGCCCAGATTGTTTGTGAATGGTACGGGGATCATAACGAAGACTTCCAGGTATTACCTCGGCTTCCAAATTCTCCAATACATCAACCCAATCGGCCTTCTCTGGTTTGTGTTGGAACAGTAAATCCAATATGAACATCACCTGCCTAAACATCACGAAAGACCAGGGACATCCTTTCATGACAACGGTATTCCCCTCTAGTAATGCCTTCTTTCAGTAGTATATTGCACCATGCCACACTGCCCAGATTGTTTGTGAATGGTACGGGGATCATAACGAAGACTTCCAGGTATTACCTCGGCTTCCAAATTCCCCAATACATCAACCCAATCGGCCTTCTCTGGTTTGTGTTGGAACAGCAAATCTGATCTGAACATCACCTACCTAAACATCACGGAAGACCAGGGACATCCTTTCATGGCCACGGTATTCCCCTCCAGTAATGCCTTCTTTCAGTAGTATATTGCGTCATGCCACACTGCCCGGATTATTTGCGAATGGTACAGGGATCATAACGAAGACTTCCAGGTATTACCTTGGCCTCCAAATTCCCAAAACATCTACCCAATCGGGCATCTGTGGTTTTTGTTGCAACAGTAAATCTAATCTGAACATCACCTGCCTAAACATCACGAAAAACCAGGGACATCCTTTCATGGCAACGGTATTCCCCTCTATCAATGCCTTCTTTCAGTAGTATATTGCGTCATGCCACACTGCCCGGATTATTTGTGAATGGTACGGGGATCATAACGAAGACTTCCAGGTATTATTACCTCAGCCTAAAAATTCCCCAAACATCTACCCTATCGGGCATCTGTGGTTTGTGTTAAAACAGCAAATCCGATTTGTGGTAGCTGAACCACGTCACTTACAATAGGTAAAGATTCTTTGGATAACGTGTTGGTAGTGGGTACCACAAGACAGGAGTCCGAATTGTTTGAGAATGGTTCGCGGATCATGAAGAAGACTTCCAGGTATTTTTGCGGCCTCCAAATTCCCCAGACATCAGTTTCATCGAGAGTCTGTGGTTTGTGTTGGAACAGCAAATCCGATCTGCCGCGGTTCAACCACGTAACTTACAATATGTAAAGAATCTGATGATAACGTTTTAGTACTAAACACCACAAGACACCTTTTGAAATCTTGTAGCGTCAGAGTCAGAATATGACGACCAACCCAGGCCCTGAAGTTTACTCTTGATGTCAACTACAAAGACACACACATACCAAAAGGGTAGTACCTCATAAATTCCCTCATGAAAATATTCTGTTAGATCCTGGATGAAAGAGAGCTGTTGAAATAGGCACTGTTCAAGAATTCAGCCATGAGGGAAATTCGCTTAAGAGCAGTTTAACGGCGAAAGAATTTTAAAAATCTGATGATAATTGAACGTAACAGCAAACCACGCTTCAAATGAGGTTTGTTCCGGATAATTACTTTTTTTTTTTGAAATCTCTTTTGAAAACCCCCATTTCCGACAAAATCACCATGAAAATCATTTTGAAAGTTGAAATGTTGACATGTCACATGGAAATTATCATAAGCAATTCATTTTTAAATTTATTTCGTCACTCAACATCTACTGCGCAATGGTACTGGTAACTCCTCCTTCAATACGTTTTTTTAAGTCTACGCAATGCTTTGGCCCGTGAACCTTGTTCCCTTGAGACAGATGCCGGTAAGTACGAATTTCGGAATATCTCGGGCAAAGAATCCCATTTTTGCCCTGTGTCAGCCTGTGGATAAAGTAGTATGGATAATGGACCATGGCAATGGGTGTTAGTGTATCCTTCAAGATTACAAAAGAAGGGTAAGACCTTCCATTGACCTGGATTCCAAATCCAAAACCCTGCGTCGAACTGAAGTTAGCGTTAGATTTATTAATACACTCATCGTTTAAAAAATTGTTGCACCCAGAGGAAAACAACTGACAGGAATGAAACTTGGTGGGTAGGTTTGACACCGTGAGACATGCAAAGGATTCAAAGTATCACGCTTGGCCGCGCATGTGACGCAAGCAAGGAAGGGTCGTAGCGCTGTACTTGACCGGCTGTATAAGGTCGTCCCGTTGCGCCTGCTTGTCATTCTGACTCCTGCTGTTGGTTTGGTTGCATCCTTTGTAAGTGAGGTATGCCTTGGAGAAAAGTTGGGAAGCATTTCGAGCAGTTGCAGAAGTTACAGAGGGGCCGCATCGTCAAGCTCCGTGAAATGAAACGGTCTTATCGCCGTATTGCGCGCCCTACCGGTTGTGCGGATATCATCATACCACGCTGTTGGTGGCAGTGGATAGAACAAGGCACTCACAGCAGCGGCAGGAAGAGTCTTGGAGACCTAGACGAACCGCGGAGAGAGAAGATCGACGGGTTGTAAGACATGCGCGGAGTGACGCAAGAGCCACACGATTGCGATATTCAGCAAGCAGTGGTACCCTCTATGCATCGCCCGCTCAGTGCCAACACCACTGGCAGACGAATGCACGACGTAGGACTACACACACGCAGACCGCTACGACGACTGTCCTTAACACAATTGCATCGTCGCTAAAGACTGCAATGGTGTCGTGCCAGATTGTTATGGAGCCACTGAGAATGGCAGCGGGGGATCTTCAGTGACGATTCCCGCTTTTGTCTTGGAGGAAACGACCAACGAATCCGTGTGCGGAGTCACCGTGGTCAGCGCCAAGATGAACGGTTTGTTATCGAGCATCACACGTATATAAGGCTTGGTGCCATGGTGTGGAATGCAATTTCCTACGACGCCAGATCATCTTTGGTGTCCATTACAGGCACCCTCATAGCCCAACGTTATGTAAATGAGGTCCTCCAACCAGTGGCCCAATCTTTTCTGAAGGCTCACTCTGGTGCGATTTTCCAACAGGACAACGCTCATCCGCATACTGCTGCTGTCTCGAGAGTTTGCCTTCAAGGCACTGACACTCTGCCATGGCCAGCCGCATCGCCGATTGAAAATGCATGGGATGATATTGGACGCGATCTCCACACTCCACCCTACCGCACAATCTGCAGGAACTGCGATGGGAGATTCAAGCTACATGAGATGGCTTATCGCAGGACACCATTAGAAACCTGCACAACTCCATGCCGAGACGTCTGGCATGCTGTGTCAGCAAAATGGCGGCCCGACGCCATACTGAGAGGCACTACTCATTGGCGTGTAGCTCAATAAATATTGCCCATATATTCTCAATGTTTAATCATTTATTGTTCCTGGTAACCTTTACCTTCCTCCCGAATAGCATTGCAATCCGACTTGTCCTTCTGGGTTCAACTTTTTTTGACGATGAGTGTATATAACAGCGTGCTTGGTACAGCAGCACTTTTCTGACATAGGTACAGATAATTTTTTTTGTTATTTCACATCCAGAGCCCAACATATTAATAGAAGGAAACGCTTCATTTAAAGGAAACAACTTTTCACACAGATATAAAGCTCAAATGAAGTGAACGATAATAATTCATAAGTACCAAAATAATTATTCCTTCGTTCTAAAAAAATCCAGACAAAAAGAATACGAAAAAGTCGACCGTTTCTGGAGTAGTTCAGGTGAAAATGTCCTGGTGGGCCAATCCGCTGTTGCTTGTAGCATCCATACCTCCCCGGGCCAATCCGCTCTTGCTTGTAGCATCCATACCTCCCCGGGCCAATCCGCTCTTGCTTGTAGCATCCATGCCTCCCCGGAGCAAAAGCTGTTTTGGTGACACATGGAGGACCAACATCATATTAGGCAGGTGGTCATAATGTTTTCGCTCTTCAGTGTATGTTTAACTGGTGCAAAATGAATTTTCAGCATGCTGCCTTTTTAACAGGCACAGCAAAAGCCCAATTACGCCATTTTTAGGTACTGTATATATAAATTTTCGCTAATCGAAAGCGTCACGTTAATGATCCGATTTCGTACCCTTTCCATTAAGTGGGAAAGTACCAACGGGTGTATTATACATATGTGCGCTCATATGAATGCGAAAGGTTGCATTGTCATATGTTTAGAATTTATTTAGATAATTACTGTTCCAAACTTAAGTCAGAGATTCAATTATTCCAACAGCCACAGTCTCGCGTCATTGCACTTTTACAAAGGCCGAGTTTCTGCAGGTCAAAACTACCGTAGATCATCGATCCAATTTGTCAATTACCATAATGATCGTCATTAATGAATCTTAAAGATTCCAGAGAGAGGAATCGGGATGCAGCTGACAGTTAATAGCAGTTTGGAAAGAGCGCATGCTAAACTGCTCAGCAGCAGTTTTATAGGCAACATAGAAACTATACCATTTCAAGGAAAAGCTTAAGGTGGTTCTACCTAAAACTCTACCCTTTGTTTCCAATGATAAAAACTTATGTAGACATTTTCTTTGCAATTAATGTATAGCCAATGATGAAAATTTGCACACCGATAAAAATAACGAAATTATACCATGGCATGCGTAATATTTGCTACAACTTACCCGTAATAATATCAACAAGTTAGTAAAATCAGGCAATGCATTGATTATAATACGCTTTCCAACATACCAGAAATCATTACTCAAGTCATCACTCAAGTTATGAGGATAATGGCTGTGGAATAAATCTCGGTCCTGTGCCCTGACCTTGGATCCCATTTCGATTATATTCAACAGAACCGGTTCAGTATACCTCCGAAATAACATGGCAAAGTTCTGTCGCAATCGAAGCATTTTTACGTAAGTTATGATGCATAAGGGCTATGGAATAGATCCCGTTCCTGTGTCCTAACCTTTGACCCCATTTTGCCCATTTTCAATAGGATTCGTCCCCAGGCAGACCCCTACAACATACTAACATTTCATCGAAATCGAACGATTTTTACGCATTATCGTGCGGACGGGCATACGCACACAACGCGTGACGTGATGAGGAAGATGGGAATCGCGACCATCTGCTCGTAAGAGTGTGACGTCATAAAACTTTAATAGGATCCACACACAACGCGTAACGTAATGAGACAGATGGCGTGACCGCGCGCCGACATCTAAAACGGGAGATTGTGACGTCATAAGATTTCTAAGCATGGGTAACATTAATGGGACGACGCCATGACACTAAAAACGTGATAATTCGGGGTGGTTATTTAACCCACTAAACGAATTATCCTAAAGTCGTGATCAAGCTAAATCGATCTCTAGTACCTGAAAACGGTAGGTTAACGACTTTCATCAAAATCCTTAGAGCCGTTTTCAAAATAAAATTTACATACATACATGAAGTGCTCCTTTAATAGTATGGGATAAGGGCGATGGAATGGATTCTGATTCTATGTCCTGACATCTGATCCCATTTCGTCCATTTACAATAGGGTTCGTCCACAGGTGGTCCCCTACGACATACTACAATTTCATCGAAATCGAACCATATTTACGCAAGTTATGACGCATAAGGGCAAAGTAATGCATCCCGCTCTTATGTCCCGACCTTTGACCCCACTTCATCCATTTTGAATAGGGTTCATTCCCAGGTGGTCCCCTACGACATACTACAATTTCATCGAAATCGAACCATATTTACGCAAGTTATGACGCATAAGAGCAATGTTTTGCATACCGCTCTTAGGTCCTGACTTTTGACCCCACTTCACCCATTCTGAATAGGGTTCCTTGCTTCTTCAACCTACGGTTGGAAAGCGTAAAAGAGCAATCGTTTTTCCTTGGGTAGTATCGAGACCTGCTAATAGATGGCGCGACCTGTACATTGCTGACGTCAGAGGAAAAACAAATGCATGATGGCTTATTTCGGAATTATATATCAACATCACCTACAGTTTTTTTGACATTTTCAGCCAAATTATTGTTAGAACATTTAATTTAAGTGGCTCAAATCCATCTAAACATTTCAGACTATCGCATGGATAGACTCAAATTTTTATTCCATTCCAAAAATTAAAATTATTCAAAGAAATCAGCACAAATACCGAAAAAAGTCATCAAACATTAGTTTGTCCACTGCCATATCATCAACGTACAGGTTGTGCCATCTATTAGCACATCCTAACATTACCAAAAAATTTATTTCTAATATAATTATGATTAAGTTTTAACAAATATTAAGTATACCATGCTATAATTTAAAGCTATTTTTTTTCGATGTGAAAATTTTCATTCCTGGGAATACTTTAATTGCAAATAAAATGTCTACAGAAGTTTCTGCCACTGGAAATGTAGGGCAGAGTTTTTAGGTGGAACCATCTTAAATGGTTAAGAAACAGGGAACTTTCTCAACATAACGATCGTTTGGATAGGGTTTACACCCATAGAGAAGGTTTAAACTCGACTAGCTGTACCTGTTACAGGCATTTTAGCTGAGTACCAGAAACAAAAAAAGCATTAGTTGGAACCTAGAGGCTCACGATAGGAAAAGTAGGTAATCAGAGAAAAGCCAGAATGTGTAGCTACCAGTGCGTATCGCGACTAACGTCAAACAAAGTAAAGAGAATTGGGTGGGCAAAATAACAGACGCACTTATTTTTAACGGAGAGGATCAATGTCCCCGGTCCGACGGCTTAAGGCGCCAATCCGTCGCACGGCAGATATCTTGCGGTTCGACAGATATGTCCTACCTAAAATCGGCCGTGAGATCTTCTTGGCAGGAAAAAGAAAATTCATCAAGGAGATCGCTTCTTAAAAATTATTGTTCGCGAATCTCAGGGAGTGCAAGACAGAAGTAAAAAAGAAAACACAAAGACGATAACAAATTTGGCAAATTGTCCCGATGTGTATAAGAATTTTGCCAGACAAGGTGCTCATATCTGAAATTTTTGTGTCGTCCTTTTCTTTGGCATTCGGTACAAAATTTAAAGTCTTATTAACTGAATTAAGTAGAAAAAACTTTTAAGGTAAGTTGCTTTTTCCCAGCTGCTGCAAATTTCCGGTTGCTCTTACGTTTCCTTTCCTTGAAATGATATATCTGATAACGCAGTCACATTGAAACAAGAATAGCTGTGGGGTGAAAATAAAAAAGAATATTAGTGGGGGGAAAGGCGTTAGTGTATTGATTACATGCATATGTTGTGCATTTTTTTTAATTGCAAACGTCACATGGTAACCCATTGATATTTTCTTAAACCCTTAATTCATGAAGTTTAGAAAGAGTTGGAGAAGACTATTCAAAAAGAATGTCAGCAGTTTTGTATTTGACTTCAAGCAAAATTTGGATCCTAAGTGTCTTAAATTCTATTCAAGACTGTTAACGACGAAGACACCGGAGGCAATCTTATCAAATGCAGGCTTCATAATTTCCCAATGCGACATTTTTGTTGGCTCTCATTTTTGCATGTCGAAAGATAGGCTTATTTGATAAATCAGGCGGTAATAAAATTTTAGAGATGTTAAACACGATAGAATCAACAGCTTAATAGCTTTATCTACGTGAACTCCTGTCCGGTGAGCAAAAGTTCCCTGGATTAATTAGATTTCTTGTCAGGGAAAATACAGCGACGTCGCTTGATGCAGTCGAATTACTTCTTCTTCAGAGGCAAAATGAGAGAAAGCATGGACTAAATAAAATGATTTCCGGCTTCAAAGATTAGAAAGACGGGAAGAAAAAAAATAGGAATCTGTCTTGTTAGATATTGGCAGCTTCAATATGTTTTTGACGACTCTTGATAAAAAAAATCAGCAAAAGAATGATAGCCAACACCAGTGGAGTACCCAGAAATTAATTTAGGGGGGGTGCATATCGTCGCCGCAATGTTTAAACCACGGATGCGAAATTTTGTAGTTTGCATTACCGCTATTTAAAAATTAAATTTCATCAAAGAATCACTTCTGCAATTACATCAGACTGTTCAAGCACTATATACATCAAGTTGCATCTGTATTATGCATCAGTGAATAAAATTTTATATAATGTAAAGTCAACAATCGAAAAATTCTCACATTCTTGGTTTTATCAGTGCAGCTACGATATCATTCCTTCCTAAAGTGATGAAAAATATGTGCATGAGAACATCCATTTTTATTTATCTCAAATACTATTAATTACAAAGTAATGTTCATTCTACGTTTTTATTTTGCTGCTATGGTATGTACTCAAGATAAAAGGCTTACCTCCTCCCTTCCCCAGGCCCCAGCCCCCACCATCCATTAGTCTGACGCCCTGACCACTACAACATACAACGCCAATTCGCTCTTCTTTCTTTGGTGACACACGAGTGGGAAATGCGCACGGGGGGGGGGGGGGGATATGCATTAACAATAGGCATATGTGACCTCGTCTGACCTTTCCAAATAAAACTAAGGGCAACTTAAGGAAGACCAGAATGGCGACCACAGCAAAATAACGTCACCGACAATTTTTTTTAAATATTTAATACCGGACAAAATTATTTTGGGGTGCATATGGCCCTTTGCACCCCACCCCCCATCCTACGCGTACGCCCCTGGCCAACACCTGATGATATGAAATTATAATATAAACCCATAAGGGAGAGCGATTAATGAATAAATAATATACACTGCTGGACAATTGCTAAGGACGGATCATAAACGGCTATATAGCGCATAAAAAAGTAAGTGTGGTTGGATGCCAAGTGAAATAAAATAATGTTAGAATGCCAGGACATTACAAGAAAGACAATTTATTGTGCTCTGAAATCCAGAAGGCTTTGGAACGTGTTCAAGGGACAAACAGGCCATTTTGTGCAGAATACGTAAACGTGAAAAAAATGCAATTACCGTCCGCAGGCGTTCCGACGTAAGATGTCAATACGGGATATGGCCACCATGGAGGGCGATGCAAGATTCCACACGTCGTGTCATGCTTTGCACAACATTATCAAGCAGCTGTTGGGGTAATTTATCCCATTCCTCTGTCAGGGCACGGATGAGGGTGTCCTTGTTTATTGGAGGGCATTGGCGACCAGCAAGACTCCTCCCCAAAGCATCCCACACATTTTCAATGGGATTCAGATCTGGAGAACGTGCTGACCATACGAGGCGTTGAATATCCTCGCTCTCAAGACACTCCCGGACAGCGACTGTTCGATGACATGTTGCGTTGTCGTCCATGAAAATGAATCTATCACCGACAGCACCACGGAACATGCGAACATGAGGTAGCAGAACATCATTAATGTATCGTTGGCCAGTCATAGCCAAGTTGGAAGCACATAGAGGGACGTACGGCCATTGATCATGATGTCAGCCCATACCATGACCCTACATGTCGGATATCGGTCCCTTTCCAGTATGTTTGCTGGACAATATGCAGTACCACTATCACGCCAAATCAGTTGTCGTCGACAATCAGACGATAGACTGTATCTACTCTCATCTGAGAAGAGGACAGCAGACCAGTCGTTATCAGTCCAATTGCGATGTTGATGGCACCATTGCAAACGGGCGGTACGGTGACGTCTGGACAATGGGATGCACACAAGAGGACGATGGGCGTATAGTCCTCTTTCATGCTAACGTCTGGCGACAGTTTTTCGGGAGATCCGCTTGCCAGTAGCAGCCATAAACTGATTTGCTACCTCACTAGCTGTGCTGCGCCGGTGTCTTTTTGTTGATATCACTATGTACCGATCTTCTGCAGGTGTCGTACTGCAAACACGACCTCCCCGTGACGTTTGCTACACTCTCCATTTGTTTGAAATGATTTCCAAAGAATTGAAACAACACTGCGGCTGACGTCGAACTCCCTGGCAACATCTGTTATTTTTCGCACTTCTTCAATCTTGCCAATAATACGGCCACGCGTAAAATCATCTAGGTGATGTCGGGAAGACATACTGAAAATTGCAAGTTCGTGAATTGATTCTTTACCTTTCAACTTTGCGTTTGAACAACAACGGTCAATACGCGTCAAATCCTTTATATCTCTTATCAGCGCTATGACGTCACGAACAAGTTCGGCAATCCAAATTTTGCATACGCACAACACGTCTTACTGTATCCCGCACTTATGCTAATTTCCACATTTTCCTGCCTTCCATTTTATGGTTGCTATCGTTGCTATTGGCATCCGTCCTTAGCAATTGTCCGGCAGTGTACCTACAGGGTAATGATCAGCATTACAGAACACGAAAACGAAAAGTAAATTCGTATGATATTAATGACTAGTGTGAGAAAGTAAAACATTCGTATTATTACAGAATATACAGTTTTGACGGTGCTTTGATTGTTCAGCAGTACTTATTTACACGTATTAGAGATAGGAATTTTTGTGCGATTCAGTCCCTCATAAACTCAGAAGTCCCGTAGGAATAATGAATGGTTTCACTAAAACACAACAGAAACACCTTCAGTCACACACACTCTAGGAAACATAACTTCAAATGTGAGATGACATTCATGCTTTAGCAGTGTTCTCTAGAAACTGGTTTTTAGTATAAACCATCATATAATCCTTCATTGACAAAGACGTCTTGCAGGAATCACAGTATGAACACACTGAAGAAAAACTGAATTAGAGATACCTGACTAGTAACGTGTAGCACAACCTTTCGCCCAGATGACGGCGGCGATTCGTCTCGGCATGGACTCGACAAGACACCGGAAGCGTTGGGAAGCCATACGGATCCACGACCCTCAAAAAGCTCCCACAGTTCACGAAGATTTGATGGAGGGGGGTCAGAGCCTCGAACATCTCTCTCGATGGCATCCCAGATGTGCTCGATGGGATTGAGGTCAGGTGACCTAGCTGGCCAAGGAAGCTAGGTCACGTACGTGGAGTGTTCATCGAACCATTCGGATACAATTCGGGAGCGATGTCACGGTGTATTGTCATCTTGCAGGATGAGGTCCCCAGTGGGATGTTGAAGACGCGTAAACGGGAGCAAATGGTCGTCCAGGATATCCCGGTAACGTTGACCTGTGAGGGACGATGTCACACGTACCAGGGGTCCCATTTTAGTCCACGTAAACAGTCCCCATACAAAAATTCCACCTCCACCAGCTTGAAGAGTACCCTGCTGGCAAGAAGGATCCATCGCTTCATGTCGTTTGCGCCGTACTCGTATCCTGCCATCCGCATGTACCAACGTGAATCTCGACTCATCAGTCCAGGCAACATTTTCCCACATGTCTAGGGTCCAGTGGCGATGTTCCCGCGCCCATGCTAATCTTTGCGCCCTGTGATGTGCGGTCAGCAGCGGTGCCCTCGTGGGACGATGGCTTCTGCACCCCATAGCGAGGAGATGGTTCTGGATGGTGTGGCTGCTTACACGTTTTTGTGCACCAGCGTTGAATTGCCGAGTGATTTCTTGCACTGTGGCCCGTCTATTCGCTGTTACAATGTGAGCTAGCCGACGATGACCCCGCTCATCCACACGCTGTTGTCCACGGCAGTTGGCCCTTGCAGGGATGGTTTTACCGGATTCGATGTACTCACGGTGCACCCGTGACACAGTGGCTCGTGAAAATCCCAGTGCCTGCACGAATTCCGAGATGGAGTGACCCATTCGTCGGGCCCCGACAATTTTCCCACGATCAAATGCGCTTAGATCCTTCGTCTTACCCATACTGCTTCCGACTCTTACTAATTCCCGTCGTATCACTCCTTATAATGTGGGATCGCTGCATACGTCATGTCGTTTCCGTTTACAGGGTCGCCCACATCGCCACATTTGCATAACGCCAGCTGTCTCTAATTCAATTGATCTTCAGTGTGCGATACATCACAAACTCTTTATCCCAGAGACGCCCGTTAGGAATCGTGCTTTTTAATTAGAAGACATTACATCAACATTTGCCGATACGTTTTCTAGAGATGGAAAAGGGTCACGGGCGAGCGGGTAAACAGTCTGGCACTTTCTTGCGAGTCAAAGGTGTTCCTGACCCGATTTCGACCCGGTTTTATTTCCGTTTTATTTTTAAAAAGGAAAACATATTGCCGTCTCTTTCTTAAAGCAAAGAAGATTTTGACCGACCGTCGATACTTCTTTTTTATTCTTTTTCTTTTTATTGATTGGAGGTTTAACGACCATCATGGGCAACTCAATGGGCTATAAGCAGTCGCCTGTCGCTAATTTAGGGCCACTGGTTCCCGAGAAGGGAGAGAGCCAGAGCCGTAAGGCAAACACAGCATCCATGCCTCACCGGGATTCGAACCCGGACCCATCTGGGACGAATGATCAGAAGCCATCGCTTAGACCACTGCACCACCGGGGCGGCAAAACGATACTTCCTTTGCGTTTGTTTCCAATGCGATTGTCCTGCGCAAGACATAGGCAAACGTCTATCGCCTGGTTCTCTTGTGATTCATTCCTTCACACCCAGCGTGTCACATTTTAGACTGAGAGTTACTTTTCATATCGCATCTTTTTCATTGAGCATTCAGAGGTTTTCGTTTGACGTGCTAACATCCCTTTCTATTGCATGTCGTGTCGGAATTAATACCTTGTTTGTTAGTATGGATGAGTTTAATAGTAAGGAGGGCGTCGAGGCCGACAAATGCGTGCTTGTTGAAAACAAAAAGGAGAAGAGTGAATTCCGGAAGTCGTTTCGTCTAGTTAAGGAATCAGAATGCATTTCACAGCAACACCAATTTTCACATGCTTGTGATGAGTTGAAAGTTTCCAAAATGTGAATGTTGACTTCATGAGTGCCCCTTCCTTCTGAGGGGCCGTGATGAAATCAACTTCTACATTTTGGAAACTTTCAACTCATCAGCAGCTGGTGAAAATCGGTCTTGCTGTAAAACATACTCTGACGCTTCAAAACACAACAATCTGCAGGAAAAATTATGGCGACCATTTTTGAGGGGACTCAGAAGGTTTGCCGTTAATTGATTTTACTTGCATCATAAAAGGGCTCTGAATGCTGCAAATTATGCTGCGCTATTGAGACAATTCTGCGAAGCCATTAAGAGTAAACAGCGAAAAAAATTAAGACGAGGTGTTCTGCTTCTCTAGGACAATGCTGCAATGCACACCGCCGGTGTTTCCATAAAAGCGGTTACAGAATGTGACTTCCAGCTGCTTCCTTACCAACCCTACTCACCTGATCTCGCCCCTAGTGACTTCTTCAAAAAATATGAAAAAATGAAAATCTTCCAAATACGTGGCGTCAGTGAATAAACAAAGACTTCGCTCTTTCCGTGTTTTAGCAACTCACAGCAACCGAAAAATTTGTTATTCGGCCACTGCTGTTTCGGTTGCTGTGTGTTGCTAAAACGTGGGAAAAGCGATGTCTTTGTTTATTCACTGACGCCACGTATTTGGAAGATTTTCACTTTGGATTTAACTGCCATAATTAACATATAGCTAATGCCGTTAATGCCTACCAGATGGAGACGTCTCAGTAGCTGAGACCATCTTACGGATTTATGATGTCAGAAGCTGACAGAAAACACACATAGCGCCGTGGATTGTTGGCCACCGTAGTGTAAGGCTAACGCGCTCGATTAGATATCGAGAGATCTGGGATTCAATTCCCCAGCGAGTCCTAATAACAATTTTTCGGTTACAGTGTGTTGCTAAAACGTGTAAAGAGCGATGTCTTTGTTTATTATCTGAAAATATATCTGCGGTGTAGGCGTTTTGGGTGTCCCGACAATTCGTCGCGTGCGTCAATTCGTCGACTACGTCAATTCGTCGCCTGCGTCAATTCGTCGCGCGTCAATTCGTCGACTACGACAATTCGTCGCGCGTCAATTCGTCGCGCGTTAATTCGTCGACCACGACGATTCGTCGCGCGTCAATTCGTCGCGGACAAATTCGTCGACTACGTCAATTCGTCGACTACGTCAATTCGTCGCGTTTACAGATTTTGGTTACATACAAAACGAATTCAGGAAAACGTACGATTTCGAACGTCTTGCTCCCTGATCAAATTTATAAAATTTGGACACGCAGACAGGATAGGAATATTACGTTTTTCTTTGGCACTAAAAATATTAGACGGTAAACGGTTTTTGGAACGGGGCAGGGCCCGGTTGGTCAGAGCCCCCCATATACAAAATGTTCGTAAAATCTACAGTTTTCAATTCAGAACCACCAAATCTGGTATACTATCTCGTGGTATTCTAACTTAGACTGTAGACGGTTTTGGGAAGCGGTTGGAGAGGGGGAGGTTAGCCCCCCCCTACAGAATTGCCGTAAGATATAGTTTTCAATTTAGAACTACCAAATTTGGTATATTATCTCATAGCGCTCTAACTTAGACGGTAGACGGTTTTTGGAACGGGTCAGGGGCCCGGTTGGTCAGAGCCCCCCACACTACAGTTTTCAATTCAGAACCACCAAATCAGGTATCCTATCTCATAGTACTCTAACTTAGACGGTTGTCGGTTTTTGGAACGGGTCAAGGCCCGGGGAGTCGTAGCCCCCCTCCTCCCCCCATACATACAAAATTTTCGTAAAATCTAGTTATCATTTCAGAACCATCAAATTTGGTATCATGAAACTCTAACTTAGACGCTAGACGGTTTTTGGAAGGGGTTGGAGCCCGCGGGGTCGGACCCCCCCCTCTCATAAAAAATTTCGTAAAATCTACAGTTTTCATCTTAGAACCACCAAATTTGGTATACTATCTTATGGTACTCTAACTTAGACGCTAGACGGTTTTTGAAAGGGGTTGGAGCCCGGGGGTCACCCCCCCCCCGAAAAAAAACTTTTTCGTAAAATCTACAGTTTTCAATTTAGAACCACCAAATTTGGTATACTATCTCATGGTACTCTAACTTAGACGCTAGACGGTTTTTGAAAGGGGTTGGAGCCCGCGGGGTCGGGCCCCCCCCCCCATAAAAATTTCGTAAAATCTACAGTTTTCATCTTAGAACCACCAAATTTGGTATACTATCTTATGGTACTCTAACTTAGACTGCAGACCGTTTTTGGAACGGGTCAAGGCCCGGGGGTCAGAGCCCCCCACATACAAAATTTTCTTAAAAACTACAGTTTTCAATTCAGAACCACCTAATCTGGTATACTATCTCATGGTACTCTAACTTAGACGCTAGACGGTTTTTGGAAGGGGTTGGAGCCCGGGGGTCAGACCCCCGAATAAAAACTTTTTCCTAAAATCTACAGTTTTCAATTTAGAACCACCAAATTTGGTATACTATCTCATGGTACTCTAACTTAGACGCTAGACGGTTTTTGGAAGGGGTTGGAGCCCGGGGGTCAGACCCCCTCCCGAAAAAAAAACTTTTTCGTAAAATCTACAGTTTTCAATTTAGAACCACCAAATTTGGTATACTATCTCATGGTACTCTAACTTAGACGCTAGACGGTTTCTGAAAGGGGTTGGAGCCCGCGGGGTCGCCCCCCCCCCCCCTCATAAAAATTTCGTAAAATCTACAGTTTTCATCTTAGAACCACCAAATTTGGTATACTATCTTATGGTACTCTAACTTAGACTGCAGACAGTTTTTGGAACGGGTCAAGGCCCGGGAGGTCAGAGCCCCCCACATACAAAATTTTCTTAAAAACTACAGTTTTCAATTCAGAACCACTTAATCTGGTATACAATATCTTATGGTACTCTAACTTAGACGCTAGACGGTTTTTGGAAGGGGTTGGAGCCCGGGGGTCAGACCCCCGAATAAAAACTTTTTCCTAAAATCTACAGTTTTCAATTTAGAACCACCAAATTTGGTATACTATCTCATGGTACTCTAACTTAGACGCTAGACGGTTTTTGAAAGGGGTTGGAGCCCGCGGGGTCGGGCCCCCCCTCATAAAAATTTCGTAAAATCTACAGTTTTCATCTTAGAACCACCAAATTTGGTATACTATCTTATGGTACTCTAACTTAGACTGCAGACCGTTTTTGGAACGGGTCAAGGCCCGGGGGTCACAGCCCCCCACATACAAAATTTTCGTAAAATCTAGTTTTCATTTCAGAACCATCAAATTTGGTATCATGAAACTCTAAATTAGACGCTAGACGGTTTTTGGAAGGGGTTAGAGCCCGGGAGTAAGAGCCGCCCCTCCCATAAAATGCCGCGTAAAATCTACAGTTTCCAATTTAGAACCACCAAATTTGGCATACTCTCTCATGGTACTCTAACTTAGACGGTAGACGGTTTTTGGAACAGTTCGGGCACGGGGTCAGAGTCCCTCCGCCCATAAAATGTTTTCGTAAAAACTAGTTTTCAATTTAGAACGACCAAATTTGGTATATTATCTCATGGTTCTCTAACTTAGACGGTAGATGGTTTTTTGGAAAGGGTCGGAGCCCGGGGTTCAGAGCCCCCCCCCATATAGAATTTCTTGAAATCTATAGTTTTCAATTTAGAACCACCAAATTTGGTATACCATATCATGGTACTCTAACTTAGACCGTAGACGATTTTCGGAACGGGTTGGGGCCCGGGGTTAGATCGTTCCCCCCATACAAAATTTTCGTAAAATCTACAGTTTTCAATTTGGAACAACCAAATTTGGTATACTATCTCATGGTACTCTAACTTAGATGGTAGACGGTTTTGGGAACGGGTCAGGCACGGGGTCAGAGCCCTCCCCATAAAAATGTTTCGTAAAATCTACAGTTTTCAATTTAAAACCACCAAATTTGGTATACTATGTCATGGTACTCTAACTGAGAATGCAGGCGATTTTTGGAAACGGTTGGAGACAGGGGTTCAGAGCCCTCCCCCCATGCCAATTTTTGTAAAACCTACATTTCAAAATTGCCTTTATTCTTCAGTAAAATAACATTTCTATGTACATGACAATGGAATTCTGCCAATAAATACAGCGGTATATACATCAGCTGGAAAGTTCCAGTGAAACGTAAAACAAAATATTGTTAAAATCATAAAAAAAATTATTTCGCCACGTAGGGCGAAGAAGAGGCAGACAATAAAGCACGAGCGATACAAACGAAAATGTTTACCTACAGTATTGTAGACAGGGCAAGACATGATTCTATACTATGCACAAATTCCAATTAAGCATTACTACCATACTAAAGATTAAACATTAGGTACTAATTCACAGAAATGCAACAGTGATGCTACATTCAAAATTTACAACATATGTACAGAAGTATTCAGTGACAAGGGGAAATAACGCTAAATGTACTCAGAAGGGCATCTTGTTACATTATATTATACACACAGTGACTAATATTTTAAAAAAATATTCAACATAATGAAGGGGACATTGCGTGGGCAGTAAACTGTGCAGAAGGAAGAATTATATACAACAACATAAAACCCAACATCATCGAAGAGAACATGGGAAACATGGTGAGCTATCTTCAATGGCACATTAAAACAGAAAAATCACAAATAGCGAAGCACCAAAATTAATACGTAAAAACATGATTTGTTACAGTGAACGTGGGCGACAACAAAAATCCCACTTATAGGTTGAGATGTAACTGCAAATTGTGGATATGGAACCACCCAGCCGATTGGGCCCAAGTGGATTGAAAAACGCTATCGGTGTTTGTTGAGGCAGCACGAGAGTGCTCCATTTGGAGGCGAGTGGTTAACCGTGCTAGGAAGCGTCTCCGAATGATAGCACTTGCCTCCTGAGGAGGTGGAATAAGAGCGGGGAAGCGTTGTTGAAGATGGAAAGCATAGACAGTGAACTTCACAAGAAGAAAAATGTAACGGCACACAGGAGGCAAGTGAGTAGGTGGATGCTTAGTTTGGAGTAGCCAAGCATATGCAAGAAACGGTAACGATCGAGCACAAATTCGATCAGCAAGACGAAATGCTGTGTTTAGGACTGGCAGGAGAACGGGGCAGAATAGGTATTGATGTTGGACGTCGCTGATTTCAGGGCAAAAGGAGCACTGCGGAGAGGTGAGAAGGGTCATGCGAAACAGTACTGATGGGGCGGGGAGACGAAGGTGAAGAAATTGCCAATGGACATTGAGTTCAAGAGGGGAGGAAAGGGCAGAGGTAGATGCTGTCCAGATGGCTGGGAGAAGAGAAGGAGGAGCAGAATGAACAGAAAGTGGAAGTGCGGGAGGGGAAAGAAGAAGCCAATAAAGAGAAGAGGAGGAGAGAGAAGTAACTAGAACCGGGGAGCTACGAATGAGGAGAAAGAACGGTAGGGAAAGAGGAGCAGAGGGGACCGAGAAGAGACCATCAGGTGAAGCGAGGAGTGGAAAGAGGCTCCAAAGCGCTGTGCGAAGAAGAACCTACAGTTTCGAATTTAGAACGACCAAATTTAGTACACTCCCTCCTTGTATTGTAACTTAGACCGCAGACGGAAAGGGTCGGTGCCCGGTGTGAAGGGGGCCCATTCAAAATTTTCGTAAAAATTACAATTTTTACTCTTAAGAACTGCATCCCAATACAGCACTCCATTACCGCACCTACGGTCTAGGTTAGAGGCCGTAGATAACAATAAAGTGAAAAAATATCCGGTTCATGATGTATTAAAAACACAAATTAATAAACGTTAGCTTTCACCACCAACGGTTGCCTTATCAGGCAGAAATACAATGTACTGTAAATAATGTAAATTCTTTTTTGCTTCGTATAATTAAATTAACTAAATCAAAATATTTAAAATAAGTTTCCTGGAAATTTACGGAAATAGCTTTTTCATTCATTAACTTTCACCCGCTGAACTTGGTGATTTTAGAAATAGTAATATTTACCTGGGAAATACCGGGTACCCCTGCTAGTAAGAACTAAAGATAATGTTACACTTTTAGTCAGGTACAAAACAATAATTAGAAAACCCTAGGACTGGGCCTGTTTAGCAATTTTTAGTGTGCCGTGCTAATTTTCATAATGTTTTCATAGAAGTCCAAGATTTTCGCAATGCGCTTTTCTGAGGTTGGAACTATTAAGCAGACAATAGGCCTAGAGATTTTTGATAGTTTTCAGTCCTCCGAGCTGATATTTATGTAGTTTTCATAGAAAATAAAATGAATTCTGTTTAAATGTTACTCGAGCACAAAGCATTAATAGCTACGCCCGAGACCTAGGCATATGCATTTACAGTAATTTTTATAATGCTGTGATTATATGAGGTTTGCATGACAAATCAATTTAAGAGTGTTACGCTTATCAAAAATTATTTAAAAGGCCTAGGCCTAGCGGCCAATAATTAGCATTTGGTGCCTAAGTGAAAGCGCAACATTATTAACTTGATTTGTTATGCAAACCTTATAAATACGACCACAGCGATTAAAAGTTACTAAAGAATCCTTGTAAGTAATATTTTTAGACCGAGTGCAAGTACAATTTACGAAATGTGAACAGGTCAAAATATCTAAAGTAACAATGAAATTTGGAATATTTCTTTTTTCTTTCTTTTTATTTCAGTTTTGACACTTGTATTAAGTTTTAAAAACATATATTTCTCCTATCGTATACCTTCATTGTGCTTTCAACAGAATTTCTTACCATGTTTTGGGTATTTTGTTTCGTGTGGTTGCAGTTTTTTTAATGTTTTCGGCATTTCATTTTGTGAAATCAATTTTACTAGAATATGCAGATTCTGTAGTTCAGTGGTTTGAGGAAAATTATGTTCTTGGAAAATTTTGTGGGAGCAGAAGAAACAATCCAAGCAGAAGCCCTCCGCTGTTCCCGCCAACAATTTGGTCAGTTAGTGAAAACAATTTATTTGGCTTTCCCAGAACACAAAACGAACTTGAAAGATTAGACAGACGCTGGAATACAATTCTGGGAGAGAAAAAACTGTGACTGTACGAAATAATCAGTGAAATTGCGAAAGAGCAGAGAACAGCTATGGCTAAAATCGAAAGAGTGATAGCACAGATTCCAACAAATCCACCCAGAAGAGAAACGCTGGCAAGATAAAAAGGAATTCGAACTTCTTTGGTGCACAGAGACAATGTTAACATGCTGGACATTTTAAGAGGAATTTCATATAATTCTACCCTTTACTAAAATGTGCTGGTATTTCTCACTAATTGAATTATACCTTTTACTAACTTGTATTTGAATTTTTCAAGAATGTAATTCCGCCGAAGATGCAAGAATGTAAAACCAACGCAAAATTAAAAAAGACAAAATTTTCAAAATAGCATGTCAAAAACATAAAATGTCAAAAAGTAATCCAAAATGTGAAACATATAAAAATTCAAAATGCAATCCAAAATGTGAAACAAATAAAAATTCAAAATGCAATCACAAGTCACAAGCATTACAAAAATGCGAAACGCTATGTAACAAGTACAACACAAAATTAAAACAAATGCCAAAAAAAAAAATGCATACGCTTTGTAAAATGTACAAAATAAAATAAATGCCATATTCACAAGGATTTCATGACGAGTCATGTTAAAAATGAGCTTTTATTTAGACTTCAAATAATAATTACTAGCCTCTACACCTTTTTAAGTCTTTAATAAGTGCAACATCATTAACCTGACTTGTCATCAAACATTATCAATATGACCATAGCATACAATCACTTAAAAGACTTGTTAATGGATGAATTGAGGAATCACCAAGTTCAGCGGGTGAAAGCTAATGGCTGTTTATAGTTTTGTACTCGAGTAAATGCGCAACACAGTAAACTTGACTTTCTCTGAAAATTTTATGTATATGAGCACGGTTGATTGAAATCTGATAAAAGGGCTTAAGGCCTGTTTATTAATTTTTGTGCCTCAGTCAAAACGCAGTACCATAACCTTGGCATGTTATCGAAACCTTATGAATACGTCGGACTAAAAATTCCTAAAAAAAGTTTACGCCTAAGGTCTTGTAACTAAAGTTTTGTGACAGGGTAAAACTGCAACATTAATAACTTGACATGTTATGTTAACGTTGTGAATATGAGCACGGCGGATTAAAGATTTCAACAAATAGCCTTCGGGATTAATGTGTTGTAGCTGAGTAAAAATGTAACATTATCTTGATTTTCTATATAAACCAAACTACGTGCTGAAATGGCCCAACTATATATACGTATACTTCAACCATATACCGAAGCGCTGACAAGGTGAAAACAAAAGTGCAATTTTGTACGGTCTCCTAACATTTTATGGCCAGCCTACATGGAAGTGGACACCTTGATATCAAAAACATACTTTTTGTACGGTCCACAACAAATAGCAATGGACACGTCGCAATCTTTGGGGGGGGGGGGTTAACGACCACCGTGATCAATTCAGTGGGCTATAAGCAGTCGGACATTCCCAATTTTGGGCCACTGGTTCCTGGGAAGGGGGACAGCCAGTGCCAGAAGTCAAGCACAACGTCCATGATTCACAGGGATTTGAACCAGGATCCTTCTCGACAAGTGGTCAAAAGCCAGCGCCTAGATCACTCCGCCGCCGTAGCGGCACACGTTGAAATGTATTTTTCATACGGCCCCTAACGCTCTTATGGACATACTAGATTGAACTGGACGCAAATAAATCATTAATATAATTCGTACTAGCAGGGATACCAGTTATTTGCCAGGTAAATATTACTATTTGTGGAATCACCAAGTTCAGCGGGTGAAAGTTAATGAATGAAAAAGATATTCCTGCAATTTTCCAGTAAACTTATTTTAAATTTTTTGATTTAGTTAATTTAATTTTGCGAAACAAAAAAAGAAAGAAAAAGGAATGGGAATACTTACCTTCTAGGAGACATCTATAGAACTGCCGTACATCTGGCGTGTGCTTCTGTGAATCCCGCGACACAGAAATGCAATGTACCTATGTGATGTCGCATGCATACGACTTCACATTGGCATTGATCATCTTTTTCTTACCGTTTTGAATTTTGAATATCTGGAACTCTCTGTTTACATTACATTATATTTCTTTCTGATAAGCCGTTCGTTGGTAGTGAAAGCTAAACTATATAGATTTGTGTTTTTAATACACCATTAAACGCATATTTTTGCACTTTATTGTTATCTACAGTCCCTAACTTAGACCGTAGGTTAGTTAGTTGGTTGGTTGGTTGATGGTTTATGGTGCAAGGCCCTCAAAGGGCCAAAGAGCGCCTTAGAACGTAAATAGGGTATTCTTAAGAGTAAAAAACGGAACTTTTTACGAAAATTTTGCATGGGGCTACCTTGACCCGGGCCCCGACCCCTTCCAAAAACCGTCTACCGCCTAAGTTAGATAACCATAAGTAGTATACCAAATCTGGTTGTCCTAAATTGAAAACTGTAGATTTTACGAAATTTTTATGAGGAGGGGAGGGGCTCTCACCCCGGGGTTTCAGCCCCTTCCAAAAACCGTCTAGCGTCTAAGTTAGAGTACCATGAGGTAGTATGCCAAATTTGGTGGTTCTAAATTGAAAACTGTAGATTTTACGAAAAACTGTTTATTCGGGGGGGGGGGGGGGGTCTGACCCCCGGGCTCCAACCCTTCCAAAAACCGTCTAGCGTCTAAGTTAGAGTACCATGAGATAGTATACCAGATTAGGTGGTTCTGAATTGAAAACTGTAGTTTTTAAGAAAATTTTGTATGTGGGGGGCTCTCACCCCCCGGGTCTTGACCCGTTCCAAAAACGGTCTGCTGTCTAAGTTAGAGTACCATAAGATAGTATACCAAATTTGGTGGTTCTAAGATGAAAACTGTCGATTTTACGAAATTTTTAATGGGGGGCTCCGACCCCGCGGGCTCCAACCCATCCCCAAAACAGTCTAGCGTCTAAGTTAGAGTACCATGAGATAGTATACCAAACTTGGTGGTTCTAAATTGAAAACTGTAGATTTTGCGAATTTTTATGAGGGGGGCCCTTACCCCCGGGCTGCAACCCCTTCAAAAAATCGTCGAGCGTCTAAGTTAGAGTACCATGCGATAGTATGCCAGATTTGGTGGTTCTGAATTGAAAACTGCAGTTTTTAAGAAAATTTTGTATGTGGGGGCTCTGACCCCCGGGCCTTGATCCGTTCCAAAAACGGTCTACTGTCTAAGTTAGAGTACCATGAGATAGTATACCAAATTTGGTGGTTCTAAATTGAAAACTGTAGATTTTACGAAAAAGTTTTTTTCGGGGGGGGTCTGACCCCCGGGCTCCAACCCCTTTCAAAAACCGTCTAGCGTCTAAGTTAGAGTACCATGAGATAGTATACCAAATTTGGTGGTTCTAAATTGAAAACTGTAGATTTTACGAAAAAGTTTTTTCGGGGGGGGGGTCTGACCCCCGGGCTCCAACCCCTTTCAAAAACCGTCTAGCGTCTAAGTTAGAGTACCATGAGATAGTATACCAAATTTGGTGGTTCTAAATTGAAAACTGTAGATTTTAGGAAAAAGTTTTTTTTTCGGGGGGGGTCTGACCCCCGGGCTCCAACCCTTTCCAAAACCGTCTAGCGTCTAAGTTAGAGTACCATGAGATAGTATACCAAATTTAGGTGGTTCTGAATTGAAAACTGTAGATTTTAAGGAAAAAGTTTTGTATGTGGGGGGGGTCTGACCCCCGGGCTCCAACCCCGTTCCAAAAACCGTCTAGCGTCTAAGTTTGAGTACTATGAGATATGATACCAGATTTAGGTGGTTCTGAAATGAAAACTGTAGTTTTTACGAAAACTTTGTATGTATGGGGGCTCTGACCCCCGGGCCTTGACCCGTTCCAAAAACGGTCTGCCGACTAAGTTTGAGTACTATGAGATATGATACCTGATTTGGTGGTTCTGAAATTGAAAACTAGATTTTACGAAAACTTTGTATGTATGGGGGGAGGGGGGTTCTGACTCCCCGGGCCTTGACCCTTTCCAAAAACAGACAACCGTCTAAGTTAGAGTACTATGAGATAATATACCAAATTTGGTGGTTCTGAATTGAAAACTGTACGGCAATTCTGTGGGGTGCTCTGACCAACCGGGCCTCTCTGACCCTTTCCCAAAAACCGTCTACAGTCTAAGTTAGAATACCACTGAGATAATATACCAAATTTGGTAGTTCTAAATTGAAAACTATATTTTACGAAAATTTTGTATATGGGGGGCTGTAACCCCCCCCCCCTCTGCAACCGCTTCCCAAACCGTCTACAGTCTAAGTTAGAATACCACGAGATAGTATACCAGATTTGGTGGTTCTGAATTGAAAACTGTAGATTTTACGAAATTTTGTATATGGGGGCTCTGACCAACCGGGCCCTCCAAAAACCGTTTACCGTCTAATATTTTTAGTGCCAAAGAAAAACGTAATATTCCTATCCTGTCTGCGTGTCCAAATTTTATAAATTTGATCAGGGAGCAAGACGTTCGAAATCGTACGTTTTCCTGAATTCGTTTTGTATGTAACCAAAATCTGTAAACGCGACGAATTGACGTAGTCGACGAATTGACGTAGTCGACGAATTTGTCCGCGACAAATTGACGCAGTCGACGAATTGACGCGCGACGAATTAACGCGCGACAAATTGACGCAGTCGACGAATTGACGCGCGACGAATTGACGTAGGCGACGAATTGACGCGCGACGAATTGACGCGCGACGAATCGTCGCAGTCGACGAATTGACGCAGTCGACGAATTGACGCACGCGACGAATTGACGTAGAACCGGCGTTTTGCGGATGATTCCGAACTGAAGGAGGCAACGAATTGTTGGTTTGATAAGAAAGATGAACCTTTTTTTCCCTCCGGATATTCGCCAACTGCATGATCGGTACAACAAGTGTATCCAAGACAGGCGAGACTATGCGGGAAATAAAGGTGCGTTCTATGACTTTCTACATAGGTAGAGCACGTGTCAAGATGACAAACTTACAGCGATACATTCTGTCCGTGTAGCTTAGTTGGTAGAGCAACTTACTCCGGAGTGAGGGGGCGCGAATTCGATCTCCGTCACGGACAAACTTGTGTTTTCCCATTGACTCCCGAACGTAAAAATGGATGCACTGACCTTTGGGTTCTTCGAAAAATGTGTAGTGTTTATTCCACACATCGTCTAGAATTAATGAAAATTCGTTCTTCGCTTCACAAAAAAAAAAAAATTAAGAGGGACATAATGTGACGTACTACGGAATTAGAGCACGTGTCAAGATGACAAACCTACAGCGATACATTTCATCTGCGTAACTTAGTTGGGAGAGCAACTTACTCCGGAGTGAGGGGGCACAGTTTCGATTCCGTCGCGGACAAATTTGTGTTCTCACAGTTCTTGAAAAAGAATTCTGTCTTTGTATGTTAGGCTTAGACCTGTGTATAACGCCCTACGTACTGTATATGTTATCGTTAAAGTATGAAATCCGTTATTTCATAAAATAACTGATCAAGTCAGTTAAAGCGTAAAACTCACTTGTATTCGATGGTTTTACTAGTTATTTCATAGAACAACGAACACCCCGTTAAAGTGTAAAATAACCGAGAAAATAAATCCTAAATTCAAAAGGCTGTAAAGTGAGAACCACTGGTCAGAAATAGCACACCATTTTCAACCCACTATAAAGTGTTATATAATAATAATGATATTAACTTTTATGTTTCGTTTTGTTATTTATAAATTGTTCGGAAATAAGTTGTACAGAAGATCTGCAAATTGTGTTTTAATGAACTGAATGTTCAGAGGGAAAGAGAAAACTCTAAAGAATGTTTGGAAATTCAAGCTAAGAAGATGAAATTAATGTCAGATAAATCTCATTCTGAAGCCTCTGTGGGGCTTACAGTCCGTATCCCAGTACCTGAAGTTGACAGAGGAAGGGGTGACGCCAGATCTATTTTAGATGTTATCATGAAAATAACCGAAGAAGGATTTTTTTTCAATTGGGAACAAGAAACGGCCGCATAAAACAGCTATATTCCCGATCCCAGTTCAGCTTCTGTGAACAAAAACTAATTCAGTTCGAAGAAGTGCCGGATATAGAGAAATCGCTCCGGTCTGTTGCTACAGCTCAAAGTTTAGGTACCGGTCAGGGATTTAAAAAACGTTCATGTAAAACGCAGTGTGTCAACAAAAAATGTATTTGTTTTAGAAATAATGTTCTATGCTATTCCAAATGCCATTTTAGTAATCCATGTTGTATCAAATGATTTTATTGTGTCTGTATATAAATAACATTTTGTATGCTGTATAATTCAGTCAAATTGTTTATTTTACACTTTAACTGTCTATCATTAGTTAATTTATAGAATACCTAGTTATTTCATAGAATAACTAATTAAAGTGTGGAATTATTAATTTATTACACGCTTTAACTAACTTGATCAGTTATTTCATGAAATAACTAGGTATTCTATGAAATAACTGAATTATACACTTTAACGGTAATATATACATAAAAAAAGTCTGTCCGAATTTTGATGTTCGTTTTGAAATGGTTTTCATGTAACTAATGCTTTATTGTAATTATATTCTATGGCATTGACTATCCCCACATTTGACCATGTGTAACGTATACTCTAGATTCAGTTTCTTTTTGATTTTACTATCTCTTGTTATTTTATTTTCCTATGCAAATTATCTTCTCACTTAACGAGATGTTGTTTCTCCCGCTGAATTATATAGGGCAACGAGTGTAAGTCATGACGTGGTGGTATGCAGTATATATATATATATATATATATAGGCGCGCTCAAGTACGCGAGAGAGCTTCGTTTTATATGTGATAGGTTCTTCCAGATTATTAATATGCGATTTACCTACGTTTCTACGATATTACGATACGGGCTATCAGTAGTTGTGTTATTTTGGAGTGTGTATTTGAGTAATACCAGGAGCTCCCCAATAAAAAGTTAAAAGTGAGTACGTTTACTTAGTTCATTTTATTGTCAGACCTCTGTCTGGCCGTTAAGTCCATTTCATTGAGTGTTTACGTTAAGTTCAGGGAATATTGTGTTTACCGCTCTAATATGGAGCCTTCAAGGTACTAATGTACTAAAACCAAAGTTATATTACTGATATTCAAGATAATGAGGAACGCTGAGTAAAAATAAATTCCATATTCTTAGAATTTATTGCACGTGCGTGTCTTACCTAAACAAACTCTAGCACTTTGAAGATTAAGCACACTTTAGCTACGTCAAGTGACCTTTCAATAACCCAAACGTAACTTAACGTAACCTTTCCTGCACTACACCTCCAGCCGGAGAATTTTACTTCGTTATAATGGCGCCCGAACTTTCCGGATGACTCGGCCGTTCAAAATCTCGCATTGGTGTGATGTTCTTTCCACACCGCGAGATAGGAAAAATCAGAGAATCCCTTCTCCAGCGCTTCGAAAAATAAAAATGTGTGATGTTGCATTCCACCCACTAGATTGACTGGGAGTTCTCGAGTGCACGTTCTATAGCGGATGGATGCCTGCAACGATTCATGGTCACGGCTGACCCATGGGCCATGCCCCGGCCCTCTTTGGGGGGGGGGAGATGTGACGTACCTGCCAGCAGGACGCACACGACATAAAGGCAGATAGTAGTCAGAACAAACGTCCGCGTAGCTCAATTGGTAGAGTGACTTATTCCGGAATGAGGGGATCCGGGTTCGAATCCTGGCGTGGACAGAAATGACGGAGAAATTTACTTCGTTATACATGTTAGTGAAGTTAGATGCTCTTCCTTACCTTGTTGTGTAGTGATTGCAAAAGCTGTTTCGTAACTAATTAATCCAGTTGATCAGTGACTGAATTACTACAGAGCTGTTAATTTCAAAAGAATCTTAATGAATGCATTTCTTGTTCCATTTCGTGTATTCAGTATTAACCTGGCATTAACATTCTGTCCCACTTTGTCCCTAGAGGAAGTTCAGTCGGATACGTCATCAACTCGAATCCTCACTCGTTCTGATTCCCTGGATTCCACCGCATCGGAGCATGAGTTCCTGAAGCAGTATCAGGCAGTGACACATCGCATGATCCATCGGAAGTCCAGCGTCGAAATGTACAAGAGGTTGGCCAACAGGACTTTTGGTATATTGCGTTCTCATTTCGAAATACCTCTATGTAATTTAGAACAGTATTTTTTTCTTTACAGGATTACTTTTTTTACAACCTTCGAAAATATGAAATGCCTCTAAATATCCACAGCCAAAAAACAGCACAATCAGTGAGCTTTTGATCTCTTGGAAGAAAGCCCTAGTATTCTCTGGCATTTTATACCAAAACTTCACTGTAGCAGTTCTTACACGCTCCCAGCCATGGAGATGACTCATATGCACCGCAATAAATTCCATTTGAATCTTCAACCGTATATAATGTACGAACTTCTGAAACTTTCAATTAGCAGTAACATCATAGTGTGGGCAGCCGCTATTATGTTGGATTCTGGACTTATTGCTATATTTTTCCGCGATTTCTTTCTTTACCAAAAACGCAACACTTCAAAAGGATACTTCGTATCCAAAATATATAAGAGTTGTTCAAATGAAATGTAGACTAGGGAGATGACGCCGTTGCAGTCGACATGCCGTTTCCAGTAGTGGCGCTACTGTTCACAGACAGATAAGAGCAATGCGCCACGGCAGGTGGTCGGTTGTTCTAACACAGCTGGGGATTGCAAGAAGTCAATATTTAAAGCTCCGACGACGTGGATTCGTTCGAGGAAGCGTAACGCATCGGGATGCAGTATCTTATCAAGAAAGGCAAGATTTATGGGAGCATGTCAGTAGTACACGGTGGAGCCTTCTTAGCACACAACACGGTGTTTAGATGGTGGAAAATACTTCTAAAAAGGACGTGAAGGAAGAGCACTCCACCTGAACAAGATCACAGCGTCAACACGCCGAAAACCATTGCAGTAGCGGACAATGTGATGAGGTAAAACCGCAGAAAGTAGGCTCCTCCATATACTGCCTGCTTGAGCTGAAAGATCTTGGCTGGTCCAGGGCCTTTTTTGGCCAGAAATCAATCGCACTTGCTCAGGTGTATCCATGTCTCGACAAGTATCAAGTAGCGACCTGTTTGCACTCACCATTTGTGTTACGACAACCGACAACCTTCATCTTACTTGTCTATGTACAGCGGCACCACTACGGATGATAACATCATTTAACCGACCTTATAATACACACAGAGAAGAAGAGACACAAGTTTAACTCTCCTTTTTTTACCAGAGCCCCAGTGGTCTGACATCAAACTACGTTACTGCCATGTGATATGGTACCAGTGGCTATATACACTGACGGAAAAAAATCCCAGCACCACGAAAAAATAGTTGTAGAGGAATGAAATGGCGGCAATACATTTGTATAGATAACATATTTAATCGATTAAGGTTTCAAGATCACAGCTTAATGTAAGCGCGAGAAGAGCCATTTTAAATGTGAAATGCTGGTACATTAATAACCGGTGTAACCGCCAGAATGTTGAATGCAAGCACGCAAACGTTCATGCATTGTGTCGTACAGGTGCTGGATGTCAGTTTGTGGGATGGAGTTCCATGCCTGTTGCACTTGGTCGGTCAATACAGGGACGGTTAATGCTGGTTGGGGGTGACGCTGGAGTTATCGTCCAATGATGTCCCATACGTGCTCGATTGGTGAAAGATCTGGTGATCTAGAAGGCCACGGCAACATGTCGACTGTAGAGCATGTTGGGTTACAACAGCGGTATGCGGGCAAGCGTTATCCTGTTGGAAAACACCCCCTGGAATGCTGTTCATGAACGGCAGCACAACAGGTTGAATCACCAGACCGACGTACAACTGTGCCGTCAGGGTGCGTGGGATAACTACAGGACCAATTCAAGCCCAAGCACCTAAAACAATCCATGCCGCGTCGCGTATTTGCTAACATTCGCGACAAAGGTGACTACATACTAAATAAAGATTCGCATTTTGTTTTGGCCAGTGTGTGTACATTTTTAGCATAATGCCCGCGTATTAAATTTTTCCGGTGAATAAATTGCTTGAGTTTTCATTAAGTTGTGCGTTGACGTACTTGGAAATAAGATTTGTGCTGTTTCCATCAGAAATGAGATTTAAGGATAAAAAATTTTATTTTTTATTTTAAATTTAAAAGTACTGCAATAATATCAATGAAAGATCCGTTTATTAGCGTAAGTACACTTCACTATTAGTAGCAAGCTTTCGACACCTATGGGTACCTTCATCAGGTTTAGAAATGGTTACGTTTAAACTAGAGAGAAGCATCAAAGGTAAACAAACAACTAAAAGAATAATTTTAATAATTTAAATTATTCTTTTAGTTGTTTGTTTAAAAATAATTAAAAAGATAAGCAACAAAGGTAAACAAACAGCTAAAAGAATAATTTAAATTATTTAAATTATTGTTTTAGTTGTTTGTTTAAAAGAATAATTAAAAAGATAAGCAACAAAGGTAAATAATAATTTAAATTATTCTTTTATTTGTTTGTTTAAAAGAGAAGCAACAAAGGCAAACAAACGACTAAAATAATAATTTAAATAATTTAAATTATTCTTTTTAGTTGTTTGTTTACCTTTGTTGCTTCTCTCTAGTTTAAACATAACCATTTCTAAGCCTGATGAAGGCACCCGTAGGTGTCGAAAGCTTGCTAATAATAGTGAAGTATATTTACGCAAATAAACGGAGCTTTCATTGATACTACTGCTACTGTTTTGCGTGTGACTATTGCCCGTTTCCATCACTTGTGTTAAGAGTGCTGATTTTTTTTTTCGGCTTTCTCGAACGTTTTAAACCAGGATGAGTCAAAGGTTTTGCAGCGAAAAAGTTATACGATGTCAGAAAGCCATACACACTCACTTCATTCTGCAAAGTAGATGCCGTTGTTTTCTGCAGCCCGTTGTTAACATTTCATCATTGTCACGATCCCACGGCAGCACCACTCGGTAGGTTTCGAGGGCAGAATATCTCGGATGCTAGATTCCACATCCACCGTTGAAGTGAAGTGCCGTCCTTGTATGAAATAGGCCACGGAACAAAACAGATGAAAGTCGGATGGGACAAGATCCGGACAGTATGGAGGTTATGGTAGGATCCAGTAGCGTATCTTGGGTCCCAGGCATGGTCTATCTCACCCGTCCCCCTCCTCCTGTACTGTTTTTTTTAATTGCGAAATTTATTTTTCAGTTATTAAGTAATAGAAGTAATTTTTCTAAATTTTAGGTACATGCTATTGCTAACATAATATCAAATAATTATGAAGATTAGGATTTTAACACTTTATCTTTTGAATGCTTTATTTGTACATGAACTCCATTCTTTTTTCGTTTTGTGTGAACTTGAGGGTTACGTTTTCATAAACAGTTTCTTTCGAGTATTTTTTCATATTTAAAAAGAATGTTTTTCTCAACTGAAAAAACAGCCAAGTTTCTCAAGTGTACATGTCCTTGGGTGTATTTAAGATATACCTTGATTCTTTTTAATGCAGAAAACTCCTTTCGGCAATTGTTGATGGGAACTTAAATACTAGGTTTACTAATTTGTACACCTCACTAAACACAACGTCCAATTTATCCAATTTCATGTAATAAGTAATGTCTCTTACTGATTTCTTTTTATATTCATCAAGGGAATATAACACCTCCAATTCATTTTTAGTTGAACTGCATTGAAATTTGAAGCATAGTAAGTTCTGATAGTAAATGTTCAAGAAAGCTTTCGCAAAATTATCAAACCTGTTCAAATCCAACAAAGCCACGAATTTAAGGTATAAAATCACTTATTTCAATTCATTCTCTTCACAGAACTGAAACATCTCTTGCGGAACACCTGCTCTTACGGACAGGAGCATGCAAATGACTAATAAAGTCTTAAGTCTTCCCTTTTCTGATCGAACAGTTTCCCAAAGCAATGCCCCATTCACCGTTCACCCGCTATTTCATGTTGTCATGAAAACGATTGGCTGGCGATCGTATCGAAAGTCTTCGAATGACACAGCGAAGACTTGTAGAGCTAGTTGCGTCACGATGACACTACACCTCCACTAGGAGTCCCCGTTGTTCTTCGCTCGCCAGACTGATTCTCTTAGTCAAATAAAGCGAATACGCGTGTGTTTTATTCGCAGCGAAAACATCGACATATCTTAATACCGACGATAATTGACTTATATTTGTGTATTCTGTGGGCTTTGCAGCTAGCCTCGAATATACGCCACTGGTAGGATCTCAATCCCTTCCAATTCCTGCAATTTTCGGCTGGCAACTCTGGGAGTGGGACTTTAGATATTATCCACTGGCAGCAACTCCCGCTTCCTACTGATGAGCGCTGGGTAGCGTTGGCGCAGAGTATCATGGACCCATTACAGTTGTTCTGCAGAGAGGCTCCCGTTCACAGCCTGACCATCTGGCACGAGTTTCCAGTGCACAGGACCCTCACAGTTCAACCAAATGCGCAGCGTGACTTACTTGTCCAACCAACCGTCTTTGCACCGCTGGCTGTGCTTCCTGGCATGTCCTCAGCGACTGAAAACCAGTGGTAGAATCATACGGAAATATCCACGTCATATCATCTGTGACGATACGATGCCAAACCCTATCGTCTTGTGGATTCGACAGCCAGAGAGGGACATGTTGTACCGCCTGCTTGGGTGTCAGTTCCTGGGGAATCATTCGATGGTGGCTGAAGGAGAAGCCAAACTGGAGCAGGAGAAGAACGATGATGTATTTGGAAGAGCCCACCTCATCTGCCAATTGTGGTGTGCCAGTACCGGAGTTCCCTGTGACAACTTCGACCAGGGTGTCAGTGTTGGTAGTAGTTGGACGTCCTGACCTCGGCTTGTCTTCGAGACTGGTATCCCCAGTTTTGAAACGACGCACAAAGAAGTATTTAATACATCAAAAACTGGCCAAAATTTACATTTCCGAAACGCTGATAACAACTACAACCTATGGTAATTGAATAGATATGACGTCACTCCCTCACCGGTTTAGTTAGTGCGCGCGCACAATACGATCAACGCAACAGTCAAAAATTCAGCCGTTATCGCTTGTGCGCATCTCTCTTCGCGGCGCAACGTTATTTAGGTGTTTATTGTAGTGAGTAAACTCAGTTATATATAAGTTTGTCATCATGGATTCTGACACCAAAGGTATGTGCGATCGAATATTGCGTATTTTAGTCATCTCTTTGCAATATTAAGTTAGTATGACTGCTGTAAAAGTAGTATCGAAAAGATAAAAACCTTCACATTATTTGTCGAAACACGAAGGATTTAGTGTGCTTCCAAGCCTTTCCAAGTAATTTCGTTTCACCAAATCATTGCATGTGTCCTAAAGAACATACACTGAAGAGCATTTGAATTAGAGACAGCTGGCGTTATGCAAATATCGTGCTGTGGGCTGCCCTGTAAACGGAAACGACATGACGTATGCAGCGAACCGACAATATAAGGAGTAATGCGACGGGAATCAGTCAGAGTCGGATGCAGTATGGGTAAGACGAAGGATGTAAGCGCATTTGATCGTGGACAAATTGTCGGGGCCCGACGAATGGGTCCCTCCATCTCGGAATTCGTGTAGGCACTGGGATTTTCACGAGCCACTGTGTCACGGGTGCACCGTGAGTACATCGAATACGGTAAAACCATCCCTGCAAGGGCCAACTGCCGTGGACAACAGCGTGTGGATGAGCGGGGTCATCGTCGGCTAGCTCGCATTGTAACAGCGGATAGACGGGCCACAGTGCAAGAAATCTCTCGGCAATTTGACGCTGGTGCACAAAAACGTGTAAGCAGCCACACCATCCAGAACCGTCTCCTCGCTATGGGTTACAGAAGCCATCGTCCCACAGGGGTATCGCTGCTAACCGCACATCACAGGGTGCAAATATTAGCATGGGCGCGGGAACATTGCCACTGGACCTTAGACATGTGGGAAAATATTGCCTGGACTTATCAGTCGAGATTCACGTTGGTACATGCGGATGGCAAAATACGAGTACGGCGCAAACCACATGAAGCGATGGATCCTTCTTGCCAGCAGGGTACTTTTCAAGCTGGTGGAGGTGACATTCTCGTGTGGGGGCTGTTTACGTGGACTGAAATGGGACCCCTGGTACGTGTGACACTGTCCCTCACAGGTCAACGTTACCGGCATGTCCTGGACGACCATTTGCTCTCGTTTCTGGGTCTTCAACATCCCACTGGGGACCTCATCCTGCAACAAGACAATGCACCGTACCATCGCTCCCGAATTGTTTCCGAATGGTTGGATGAACACTCCACCAACGTGACCTCGCTTCCTTGGCCAGCTAGGTCACCTGACCTCAATCCCATCGAGCACATCTGGGATACCATCGAGAGAGATGTTCGAGGCTCTGACCCCCTCCATCAAATCTTCGTGAACTGTGGGAGCTTGTTCAGTGGTCGTGGATCCGTATGGCTTCCTAACTCTTCCGGTGTTTTGTAGAGTCCATGCCGAGACGAATCGCCTCCGTCATCAGGGCGAAAGGTGGTGCTACACGTTACTAGACAGGTATCTCTAATTGAATTGCTCTTCAGTGTATATTAAGCAGTTTTAGCCGTGGAATTCCGCAGACTAATTTTTTGTGATTTTTTTTAAATATGGTTATCTCAAAAAATCACAAAAAATTTGGCGTGTCGATACTCCATGCATGGGTTCGATATTTCGAAGGACTATTGCATTTGTCATATGAATTACCAATTAGGAAGTGGCATGCACGAACCAAAAGTGAAAAAGAGTTAGTTGCGTCAACTAAAAGAGAAGTACAACATCAATTTCGGCACCAATTGGCCCTGTTGGTGGACATCCCTAAGCTTGGATTCGGAAACACTAATGACGGAAACACTTTGATGAGGTTTCTCGAGGATCTAGCAATGGCGTCTAGCATCACAGGCATTGACGAAGGATTAATACATAGATTTTACATTATTTTGGAAACACTATCAAATGGACATCTAATAGACGTGGCGAAATCAACAATTATTGCGTCTAGACTGCACAATTATATGCGAGGCTGTATTCCTGGCATCCGATTACGCCAACCATACACGAAATATTGGTACATGGAGGAACGGTAATTTTCAAAGCACTTTTGCCTATCTGACAATTGTCAGAGGAAGCAGCAGAAGCCAGGAATAAACATTTTCGCCTATACCGAACGAATTCCGCCTGGAAATTTTCAAGAGAACATTGCAATATGGACATACTTAATCGATTATTGCTAACTTCCGACCCACTTATATCTTCTTCAAGACCACTGAATAAAAAGAAGTCGAAAACGTTTTCAAAGGAGACTATAGATATGTTTCAACCGGGGATGGGCCGCCCCGGTGGCGCAGTGGTCTAAGGCGTTGGCCTCTGATCATTCGTCCGTAAGGGGTCCGGGTTCGAATCCCGGCCAGGCATGGATGTTGTGTTTGTCTCACGGCACTGGCTCTCTCCCTTCCCTGGAACCAGTGACCCTAAATTAGGGACGGGCGACTGCTTATAGCCCATTGAGTTGCTCACGGCGGTCGTTAAACCTCCAATCAAAAAAAAAAAAAACCGGGGATGGGGGGGGGGGGCTGGAAGACGATGATGAAGAAAGTGGTGAAGAAAACGAACTACACTGCTGGCCACCTAAAATGCAACACCAAGAAGGAAGCATCCGATTGGCCTGAAATTCGCAGCATGCATCGCCCGCGAGAGGACGTGCAAACGATTAGCATTGCAGGGCATATGCAAATCATGTGCGCCCGGCATGCCATCGAGAAGCACTATAAGAAGGGCGCGCAGAAGGCGGGGTGTAAGTAGTGAAAGTGTGTTGTACTGCCAGACCTGTGCGTGGGAAGCTTCCTGATGCCTCGTCGCAGAATACGGCAGTCATTCTAGAACGTTTCGGAGTTCGAAAGAGGACGAATAGTGGCTTATCGCGACAGCGGTTTATCGTACCGAGAAATCGGCGCCCGTGTGAGACGACATCCAGCCACAGTGAGGCGAGTATGGATTCGTGGGTGCAGGAGGGACGGACGGACAGACATGAGTGATTGCCGCAGCCGCGGTACACCACCGAACGTGAGGACCGGCATGTTGTTCGGCGGGCATTGACGGCTCGCACCACCACATCACGAACGTTAGCGCAGGAATTAGGGTATATTGCGCGACAACCTGTTTCAGCACGTACCGTTCGACGTCGTCTGCAGGAGCGGGGACGTTGCATGGCGCCCATTGCTCCGATTACCATTGACGTTACGCCACCGGCGAATGCGGCGGCAGTGGGCATTTGAACGCCGCACCTGGATTATGGAACATCACGAAATTGTTTTCTCAGACAAATCCCGCTTCTGCCTGCAACACCACGATGGTTGGATCAGCGTGGGGCGGCACCGCGGCAAGAGACCGTATGACGCCTGCATTATGCATCGCCATACCGGTCCGTCGCCTGGCGTTATGGTTTGGGGCGCAATTGGATATGACACCCGACCCCTCTGGTAGGCATCGCCGGTACACTCAACAGCCACCGCTAGATCTCCGACGTTTTGGAGCCTGTAGTCCTCCCTTACCTACAGGACCTACCAGCGGCCACGTTTCAACAGGACAATGCGTACCCGCATGGGGCACGCATTGTGCAACAATTATTCACGGCCCACCAGGTGTCACTGCTGCCGTGGCCCGCCTGTTCTCCCGATATGTCGCCCATCAAACACGTATGGTCGCTGATCGGCAACCGAGTGGCCCGGCAAGCACCACCCGCGGCTATGCCTGATGAACTGTGGCAACTTGTGAAAGCAACCTGGACCGACATACCCCAAGCCCACATCCAAAGCCTCTTTCGTTCTATGCCGCAGCGTGTAGCGGCCGTTATTGCCAGCCATGGGGGCCACACGAACTATTGTTGTCTGCATGTTCCGCAAGTCGCACGGGCCTGTAAGCTCAATCGTTTCATCTTTGTATCTGTTGTTATGTGTCCAGTAAATCTGGCTTTGCTATCTCGTGTCGTTCTTGGTATTGCATTTTGGGTGGCCAGCAGTGTATAATCCGACGAAGACTCACAGGGCAGTTCGTAATTTTTACTCGACTGTTGTATTTGTACTGATTCATACATTTGCTTACAATTTTTTTGTTTGTTATTTACATATGCGTTTTTTTTTCATTCTTGTAGTTGAAATATACCTAAACGAGATTCATATACATATTCTAAAACCAAAAACGCAATAAAATAATGTTGACCACATTTTTGGGTCAAATACCCCACTGTGCGACGGAACCATTTTCGTGCAGTGTTCCTGTTCACTGTTTCCTCGCCTTTAACTGCATTTCGCTGCTGCCGATTGATAAAGTCATTAATACTTGTGTGGACCTCCTAGACAGAAGTGAAGTGCGTATCACTCAGGTGATGTTGCAGGGAGCTAAAAGAGGTGATAATCCGACGGGGCGGTCTGGAGAATACGCCGGGTGGGACAAAATCTCCCATCCCAGGTTTTCCTTAAATATTGGCGTAGGAGCAGCCGAAAAGCACATTTATTGACATCCATCCTCTGCTCGCCTGATAACCCAATGTGGCTCGGTGCCAGACGCACATAATCAGCCTCGTGTGTTCCACGTTATCGCGGTACCCGGTCGACGCTAGCCACACAGAAATGGAGGTCCAACATTATGGGTAGCTGAAAACGGGACGAATTTTTGACTCAACCTGGTACATTTACTTGCATCGGAAACGTGTTAAAATAATTCAAGAATACCAAAGAATCGAAGACTCAAGAATTCCTACATACAATCGCATAACGTGCAATCTTTTTTGCAAGGACGAAAATAAAAGATCCACCCCCTCCCCCACCCCACCCCCTATATCTTTCTTCACTTTTCTCCGCAAAATCAGTGAAGATTACTTGTTACATCACACGGCGCTAACGGTAAAAGTATAAATTACTTCTAAAATTTTATCATAATTATTAAAAATTGTGCAGTTCATTTTTATCACTTGCTGATCTTTCAAATCTAGATAAACTGCTTTGAGTAACTGACACAAAGTGGCTGCCATTCTTACAAAAAACTAAATTATAATTCTTTTTACTTTTTGTTGATCTCAAGATGCTATGTAGGTCTGTCTAAGTTTCTCATCTAAAACTACTCTTTAATGTCGTGCCAAAAGTTTATGAAAGAATAATTTATCTCTCCGCATATTTAACGAGAACTTAATTCCAGTACCACCCTCCTAGACCGAGCGATAAAAACTGTTGTGTTATGAAAAATGCGTAAGGCATTTTTAATTGTTTTCCCAGAATAGTTTGCAAGTGAAAGAGCGGGAAAAATGCAGTCGTGATATTAATTAATTTTGAATGGACTTATTTTTCTGAAGCAATCGATAATTTTACTGAACGAACATACTATGACTTAATAAAAAATGACTAAATATTTAGTGATAAATGATTCTTTCTTTGAGGTAAATATCCCCGTATTTAAAAAAGTAACGGAATGTATTCAATTATCTCATTTCGCCTTGTTAACAATTTTCCATTTATAAACCAACTTTTCTGATTAGCGTATGTCACAAGTATGTTTTAACTCTGAAAATTCTGTCCATTACTCAACACATTAACAAAACATTTGAGGATCTATCACGTTGAGAAATATGTGTTTAAAACAAGAAATGTAAGTTCCCCAACGCTAACTGTGAGAGGACATGATAACCTCAATAAAATCTAAAATCGCTTCTTCGTAAAAATAATCAAGAAATCAGTACGATAAGCACCCTGTGGCTTTGGTCCAAGCAATTTAGCCCTTTGTACAATAAGTGCCGCTGGATAAATAATTTACGAGAACGGTCTATAAAAATGTATGTTAAGAGATGAACTTGTCATATTCTAAAAAATGATTCAGAGTCGATTCCTCCGAGCTCAACGTACTTAGCCCAACGACTTTTTCATTGCTGAAAAACATTCTGGGAATCGCCAGCTGTAAGATGTCTCTAATTCTGGCGAACGCATGGTGGTCGCAAATGGGAATGTAGAGGGACAAAATTATCTGTAACTTGAAACTGATAGATCTTGTAGCATAAACAAAGAAAAACTCCAAAATAGTGAAATTGCATGCTAATTTTTTTATTAGGACTTAGTTTTGATGACAGATAAAAAAAGTAATAATTTCATCCCTCTGAAAAAATTGCACGGTACAGTTTATGTCATACTTTAAATTTAGGAACATTGTAATGCATCGTAGGAAATTAATAAAACAAAATAATATAGTGTATAATAATAATAATAATAATAATAATAATAATAATAATAATAACAATAACATGATATATAATAATATTATTATATATTATAAAAATATAATATAATGTATTATAATGTCATCATCATCATCAACCATTATCAATACACTGCTCGATGAAAGTTTTCCCAAATTTATTTCACAATTATCTGTCTTGGGCCTGTCTCCTCCATGTCACTCCAGCCTACTTTTAAATTTCATCCATCCATATCCCATGGGGTCTTCTTCTGGGTCTTTTCCTGTTCCTTGGAAGCCAGTCTAAAATTTCGGTTGTCCATCGGTGGTCCGTTCTTCTGGCAACATGTCCAGCCCATTGCTATTTCAGGGATTTAACTCTGATCATGATGTCGTCTACTCCTGTCATTTTACTAATCAACAAGTTCCTCTTCTTATCTTTCCTAGTTACACCAAACATGCATCTCTCCATGCCTCTTTGAGTTGTCTGCAGTCTCTGTATGTCTTTTTTAGTTAAGATTCATGTCTCTGCTCCATACATAATCACTGGCAGGATGCATTGATTAAACACTTTTCTTTTGAGACATAATGGCATACTGCTCTTAAAAATTCTACTGTTTCTTCCAAAAGCTCTCAGTCCAAGTTTTATACGCCAATTAATTTCTTCATCAATGTGACCCTTACTTGATATCTGCTACCCAAGATAAATGTAGGAGTCGGTTGTCTCAAGCATTTCTCCATCAATCGATAAATCTTCGTTTCTTGTAAAAGCATTGTACAGCACTTTTGTCTTCTGAAAGTTCATTTTTAATCCCACTTCTTTACACTTGTTCGCAAGTTCTTGGATCATACTCTGCAGCTCTGAAGGGGTAGTTGCAAAGATGACTACGTCATCATCAAAACGAACGTGAGTTAAGTAATCTCCATTAATCTTTATCCCTTTGTTTTCCCAGTTCAATGACTGAAAGACATTTTGCAATGTGGCCTTAAAGAGCTTGGGAGATATGGTGTCACCTTGTCTCATGTATATAATAATAATAATAATAATAATAATAACATGATATATAATAATAATATTATATATATCCTAAAGTCCTAAGTCACCTCAATAACTTGGGAACAAAGTCAGCTAGAGCTATGGAAGTAAGGTATGGTATTGTAAAATAACCATGCGCTATCGGATGAGATTGACTGCAGCGCCCCTAGTGGCAAAATGTGGAAGGTGGCACTCCTATCTCGGAAATCATGAGAGATACGGGAAAGAGATAACTTAGAAACTTGTACAGCATCGACGAATTAGTAGGAAACGACGTATGGTAGAAACGGCTGGGGTAAGTAGAAGGCTGGAAAGGCGAACTTGTGCGAAGCCGGTTCGTGTCGTTGTCACGGTAAGAGTCTAGCAGAGAGAAATGTATGACGTATGCGATCGCACGCCTGTGAATGTCGTATGCAAATTTTGGTGTGACATAACACCTCACCTGCCGTATCAGGCGCGGCGTGGCAATGTATAAAGGATCGTCGGTCGGGAGCTATGTCATTCGTAACGTGCGTATCGGGTAAAAAACGAGCATGGCAGGCTATTCGAATGAACAGTATTGCGAGATGGTACTGCTATATGCTCGGACGCAACGCGAGGGAAGCGTCACGCCAGTATGGCTTACGATTTCCGACTCATCCATTGCCGACAGTGTGTGCCATTAGTCGTGCGGTTCGACGGCTACGATAGACAGGCAGTTATACAGCGCATCCCCATTCGGACCGACCCACCGGAATGGGTAGGGATGTGCAACCAGTCGATGTTCTGGCATACGTTTTGGCCAACACACACACACCAGTACGAGGGAAGTCAGTATGGCATGTGGCTTATCACAATCCCGTGTGTGGAACATTTTGCATCAGCTTGGTGCCCACCCGTACCGTACAGTACCGCTGCACGTACTGATGCCAGGGGATAACCAACGAAGTCCAGATTGGTGCAATTTTGTAATGAACACCGTAGAAGAAAATGCAGCCTTTCTATCAAACATCCTTTGGACTGACGAGGCGGAGTTCACACGCGCCGGGGTGCTGAACAAACAAAACACCCATTACTGGGCAGTTCAGATTCCATTTTTTACTCGGGAAATGAGGCATCAGGTGCGCTGGTCGATCAATATCTGGTGTGGCATCTAGAAAGACCGACTTGTTGGGCCTGTGTTCTATGAGGGCGCATTAAATGGACGAAAATACCTGCAGCTGTTACAAAGCACATTACCTGAGTGGTTAGATGTTCTGTCTCTGCAAGATGTACGCTCGTTATGGATTCAACATGACGGCGCTCCGGCACATCAACCAACAGCGGTGCAGCACTTCCTGTCCGACACTTTCGGGCAACAGATCATCGGTTATGGTGGTCCCGTAGCGTGGCCTCCACGATTCCCGGATCTAACTCCCATGGATTTCTTCCTCTGGGGTTACCTCAAAGGATCACGTGTACAATGTGGAACCGACGAGTCTCCACGATCTCCGACTGCGAATCGTCGCTGCGTGTGAGAGCGTGACACCTGTTATGCTGGCGAACGTACAACGGGAAGTTCTGTCTTGCATTCAAATGTGTATTGTGGCAGATGGTGGCCATATTAAACCCTATTTACGTTAAACGCAACGTTATGTAAGTACCGCTGTTGCATTAAATATGATCAATGTACTCCATTTGTATTCATCCCTGCGTATAACAAACATTATGTTTCCATCACGTTTCCAGCCGTTTCTACCATATGTCCTTTCCCACTAATTCGTTGATGCTCTACAAGTTTCTAATTGATCTCTTTCCCGTATCTCTCATGGTTTTTAAGATAGAAGTGCTAACTTCCACATTTTGCCACTAGGGGCGCTGCAGTCACTCTCATCCGATAGCGCTGCAGTCACTCTCATCCGATAGCGCATGGTTGTTTTACTATACCATACCTTACTTCCATAGCTCTAGCTGTCTTTGTTCCTAAGTTATTGAGGTGACTTAGGACTTTAGGTAATAACCCTGTATATATATATATATATATATATATATATATATATATATATATATATATATATATATATATATATATATATATATATATATATATATATCATCATCATTGTCAACCATTATCAATCCACTGCTGGACGAAGGTCTCCCCAAGTTTCCTCCACAACGGTCTGTCTTGTGCCAGTCTCCTCCATGTCACCCCTGCATACTTTCGAATTTCATCCACCCATCTCCCATGTGGTCTTCTTCTGGGTCTTTTCCTGTCCCTTGGAATCCAATCTAAAATTTCGGCTGTCCATCGATGATCTGTCCTTCTGGCAGTATGTCCAGCCCATTGCCATTTCAGGGATTTAACTCTGATCATGATGTCTTCCACTCTTGTCATTTTTCGGATCCACGAGTTCCTCTTCTTATCTCTCCTGGTTACACCAAGTATGCACCTCTCCATGCTACTTTGAGTTGTCTGCAGCCTTTGTATGTCTCTTTTAGCTAAGGTCCACGTCTCTGCACCATACGTAAGCACTGGAAGGATGCATTGATCAAACACTTTTCTTTTAAGACATAATGGCATATTGCTCTTGAAAATTATGCTGTTTCTTCCAAAAGCTCTCCAGGCAAGTTTTGTACGCCGATTAATTTCTTCATCAATGTGACCCTCACTTGATATCTGCTGTCCAAGATAAACGTACGTGTCTGTTATCTCCAGCTTTTCTCCATCAATCGATAAATCTTCATTTCTTGTAAAAGCATTGAACATCACTTTTGTCTTCTGAAAGTTCATTTTTAATCCCACTTTTTTACTCTTGTCAGTAAGTTCCTGGATCATACTCTGCAGCTCTGATGGGCTAGTTGCAAAAATGACTACGTCATCAGCAAAACGAAGGTGGGTTAGATAATCTCCATTAATCTTTATCCCCTTGTTTTCCCAGCTCAGCGACTGAAAAACACCCTCCAATGTGGCATTAAAGAGCTTCGGAGATATGGTGTCACCTTGTCTCACTCCCTTTCCAATTTTTATGTGTGTTGTATTTTCAAACAGCCTAATCTTTGCACTTGCATTTTCATAGATGTTATTAATAATATTAATGTATGCATCTTCAATACGGCAGGTTTTCAGAGCCATTGTAACTGCTGATGGTTTCACCGAATCAAAGGCTTTTTCATAATCGATAAAAGCCATGCACAATGGAAGTTCATATTCTTTTGCTCTTTCAATTAGTTCTCTCAGCACATGGATATGATCTATTGTGCTGTAGCCACTCCTGAATCCAGCTTGTTCTCTCGGTTGAGCCATGTCCAGTGCTACCTTCAAGCGGTGTGAAAGAACTTTAGTGAAGATTTTATAAACTACTGATAGGAGGCTGATAGGTCTGTAGTTTCCGAGATCCTCAATGTCACCTTTCTTATGTAGCAGGATAATTGTAGCGGTGTTCCAATCTTCAGGAATCTTTCCTTCATTAAGGCATCGAGTGAAAATTTGGGCGAGTACTGTTTCGATTTCTCCACTTGCTTCTTGTATGATGTCTACAGTAATTCCATCTTCTCCTGGAGCTTTTCCCCGCTCCATGTTCTTGATTGCATGTGCAACTTCTGCTGGAAGGATTGGAGGAACTCTGGTACTGGTATCTTTCATGATGTCTGGAGTGCATGTATCATCCCTTTCATATAATTTGGAGTAGAAATCTTTCACTCTTGTCAAAATTTCGCCTCTATTTCTTGTTACAGAACCATCTTCTTTTCTCAGTGCCATAATCTGTTTTCTTCCCTTACTGAGATATCCCTTTGCTATCTTTAGGCTTTGGTTGTTTTCAATTGCTTTCCTCACTAGTTCACAGTTGAATTTTCTTACGTCTTCAGTGATACTTTTTCGTACTGTCTTGCATAGCTCTATATATTCCACTTTGGAAGTCACATCTTCTTTAGTTGTCCTCATCTCTCTTCTTTTTGCATAAACATTTTCGTTTTTCCTGATAATTTATTTACATGCAACTTGTTCTTAGACCCAGCTAATTTTGTTGCTGTTTCCATAAGAGCTTTGGTTATTTTTCTGTTAACTTCAGAGATGTCCACTTCTTCCGATGTTAGGCCTTCTAAAGCAGAGAACCTGTTCTTCAGTTCCAACTTGAAGGTATTATGGTGTTTTTTAAGGTTGGTTATGTCAATAGATTTTGTTTGTCTTATGAGCTTGCCACGTTCAAGTTTAGTGTTGAGGTGCATCTTACATCTCACCAATCTATGGTCACTACCTGTGTTGAACTTGTTTAGCACACTGCAGTCTTCTATGACGAATTTTTTGTTACACATAATAAAATCAATTTCACTTGTCATCCCATTTGGATGTCTCCATGTCCATTTCCTGTGTGGCTTTTTCTTGAAGAAGGAGTTCAAGATGAAAAACCCTTCTGCCTCTGCAAACTCAACGAGAGTATTTCCACGCTGGTTTCTGTTGCCGTGACCGAATTTACCTACTGAAGTTTCATTCTGTTGCCGTTGCCCTATTTTTGCATTGAAATCTCCCATAATTATTTTCAAGTGCTGCTTACCTTTATTATTTAGATGACAAATTTCCTCATAAAATTCTTCAATTTCTTCTTCAGGATGACTTGTGGTGGGTGCATAAGTTTGAATAATCTGAGCCTGGTATCTTCTCGATAGTTGGATAACCAGTCGTGCAGCTCTGTCAGAGGAACTTTCAACTTCTACCACTTTATCCTTCAGTTTCTTGTTTATTATAAATCCAACACCACTAGTTCTGCCAGTATCTGTCCCACGATAGTAGAAGAGATGTCCACTTTTCAGTTCAATGAGATCTTCTCCTTTTCTCCTTACCTCACTTAGCCCCACAATGTCCCACTTGATCCTTTGTAGTTCCTCTTCCAATTCAAGAAGCCTTGAATCAGAAGATAGGGAGCGTCCATTGTACGTTGCCAAGGTCAGCATCAGATGGCAGCCTAGTCCGGTCCTCCGGGGATTCTTAGCACCCTCTGCCTTCATGTCGCACTGGCCGCTGCCTTGGCCAGGTACATTCCAGCTGCCGGAGACTGAGGGCCAAGATTTAAGTTGTGGAGTCATTTTGGAGGGGTTTGGCCATAACTCACCACGCTGGCCAAGCGGGTTGGTGAGTGTGGGATAGCATTTCCTCTGATCCTGATGGTATAGTTATACCGCTATTGGCGGTCGTCAGAGCCCCTTTAGTGGGAACAGGATGCACCACGAGATGGCGGGGTTGACATTTGTCAAGGAGAGGCTGTGATGTTACGCATCACCTGACCTTACATCCCATATATATATATATATATATATATATATATATATATATATATATATATATATATATATACTGAAGAGCAAAACTGAAGACTAAGGAAAAACTTTAGAATTTAAAACGAAAGTTGCAAAAAAACCTGAAGATCAAAACGCGCAACGCAGCAGTTTTGAAAATTCAGAATTCACATTCTATTAAGAAGATACCTAAGCAAAAAAATACATATATAATTTTGACTCATACCAAGTACAACATAGAAAAGGTTATGTATCTACCGGTGTGAGTAAAAGGAGAAAAGATAAAAAAATAAAATAAAACAACTGAATGTAGAAGGTGTCGAGAATACTGAGCCTTGGCTTTATCAAGGACCAGCAAAAACTCTGCATTTTCTCACTTCCACCAAGATCTAGTTGGAAATGGGTTTCTGCAAGGCCATAGATGCAAGTAACATTCCCACCAAAAATTGTTTTAAAAAATATATATATGTCATGACCTCAGCAGAGTTGTATGACCTAGCACTAGTTAACAATTTCGCTTGCATCCATAACCTTCCTGGCCCGACCCATGCTCTTCATCTGTTACTATTAAACAGAGAGAAGAAGATTAAAGAGAACTCAAGCTGTGAGAGTGACATAATAATTAGAAATAATTTTCAGCTATAACGAAATGCCAAGTTCGTTTGAGAGAGAATTTAAACCTGAAAAACAATGCAAAAGAAATCCAAATTTTTTCATTGCAATTAAAAAAGAAATATTAATTTTTTAAAAAACAGATTTTTTTGAAAGAAAACTTGAGTCTAAAACCCCCTACTCTACAACTTATGACAGCACGAAAACGAGAATAAGTTAAAGACAATAATTAACTAAAGAAAACTTTGTGAAAGTTATATGACTTAAACAGTTAGTTGCAATATGTACAAAGTATTTCAGCAGTGCTTTAAGTGCATAATTAATTAGTTATTAAGTACTTAACTACTTTGAAAATACAGCGCAGAGAAAAGGAACAAGCTTAGCCATCTGCTGTTCCTAGGTTCCCCAAAAGACGCGCAAAGTTACAAAGAAAAGAAAGAGTTAAAACCCGCAAAATGTTAACAGACAAGCCAGTGCCTAAAAGCTGTCAATGTTTGTACTTCATGTACTTTTTCTCTGTTGATTTTTTGCTTTTCAGCTTTTAGGCACTGGCTTGTCTGTTAACATTTTTGCAGGTTTTAACTCTTTCTTTTTCTTTGTAACTTTGCGCGTCTTTTGGGGAACCTAGGAACAGCAGATGGCTAAGCTTGTTCCTTTTCTTTGCGCTGTATTTTCAAAGTAGTTAAGTACTTAATAACTAATTAATTATGCACTTAAAGCACTGCTGAAATACTTTGTACATATTGCAACTAACTGTTTAAGTCATATAACTTTCACAAAGTTTTCTTTAGTTAATTATTGTCTTTAACTTATTCTCGTTTTCGTGCTGTCATAAGTTGTAGAGAGTAGGGGGTTTTTAGACTCAAGTTTTCTTTCAAAAATCTGTTTTTAAAAATTAATATTTCCTTTTTTTAATTGCAATGAAAAATTTGGATTTCTTTTGCATTGTTTTTCAGGTTCAAATTCTCTCTCAAACGAACTTGGCATTTCGTTATAGCTGAAAATTATTTCTAATTATTATGTCACTCTCACAGCTTGAGTTCTCTTTAATCTTCTTCTCTCTGTTTAATAGTAACAGATGAAGAGCATGGGTCAGGCCAGGAAGGTTCATGGATGCAAGCGAAATTGTTAACTAGTGCTAGGTCATACAACTCTGCGGAGGACATGACATATATATATTTTTAAAACAATTTTAGGTGGGAATGTTACTTCATCTATGGCCTTGCAGAAACCCATTTCCAACTAGGTCTTTGTGGAAGTGAGAAAATGCAGAGTTTTTGCTGGTCCTTGATAAAGCCAAGGCTCAGTATTCTCGACACTTTCTACATTCAGTTGCTTTATTTTATTTTTTTATCTTTTCTCCTTTTAATCACACCGGTAGATACATAACCTTTTCTATGTTGTACTTGGTATGAGTCAAAAATATATTTTTTTTTTTGCTTAGGTCTCTTCTTAATAGAATGTGAATTCTGAATTTTCAAAACTGCTGCGTTGCGCGTTTTGATCTTCAGGTTATTTGCAACTTTCGTTTTAAATTCTAAAGTTTTCCTTAGTTTTCAGTTTTGCTCTTCAGTATATATATATATACCTTGTATATATATATATATATATATATATATATATATATATATATATATATATACCTTGTATATATATATATATATATATATATATAGAGAGAGAGAGAGAGAGAGAGAGAGAGAGAGAAAACAGCAGATCATTTTTTTTTCAACGTCCGTCAAATCACTATCTCTGCCCATTGTGCTCACTTCACGCACTATGGGTCACCTGTCCTGGCCAGCCGCTTATATCTCCGTGTGGTTGACCTTGTCACGTGTACTCTGTCACGCGCCTGGGCATATATATATATATACTAGAATTATCATTCAAAACAACACGAACATTAAAACCTAAAAACAGAAATCAGAAATTTAATTATATACACTAACTAAGCCCAAACCAGACTCCAAACAAAAAAAGACCACTCACCCCATGAAGACAGTGCCCGGCTGTCAAGGCCCTAAGGCTAAATAAAAATACATGTATACAACAAATTATGCCGCCTGTATCAAGAGAACATCGGCATAAAGGTGACTTTTCTAGATTCCGCAAAGGCTGAAGTCACCGAAAGCCTACGGATGTGGTCTCGAAGTCACCATCTCTGAAAATCAAAAGAGCAAAAAACGTCAGAGTCACCCCTATATAACAATTGAGGTCATAGGCCACAGTCGCGGTCAATGTATATAAAGTGCCCGTAAACTAATGAGAAAATAAAGTAAGATGGAGTTACTTGAAATCTTCAGCTACTACAGATCTGCATAATAGCACCAGCAACCTAATCAGTTAAAACTGTGGGATCTTTGGTTAGTGATATGCTTGTAGCTTATATACCTTAGTAAAGGAAATTGTAATCTAAGTTTCGAACTGAGAGCTAAATGTCTAAAAGGTTGATGTAAAAAACGTAATGGGCAATTATTAGCCTGTAATCTAGCAACAGCTTGGATAATGAGTCATTTGACTGCAAAACAGAACTACAGATACGCAGACATCTGTGAAATTGGGAAATAACAACATTTCTATATACTCTTCTAGAAATCTGAGATTCCCACTTAGTGTAGAAGTTAATACCGAAGCCAAAAGTAGTACGCTTATCATAAATATCCGAGATTAACTCCGTTTCACTAACATGTATATCCAAGTCCAGATAGTTTATACTCTCCGCTTCAGCTCCAGTTCTTTCCAATATGAGATCACTCGGATATATTTCCTTTGCGGAAATTCTTCCCAGTTATATACAAGTACATCAAATTAAATTTTAATCGGAAAATCTTCCCAGTTATATACAAGTACATCATCGACGTATCTCAGGACCTTACCCCCCCCCCCCCCCCCTTTCATTTTTTCCAATGAAGGCTCTCTCGTAGAAGTACAGGTAGAGGTTGGCAAATATACTTGAAAACGAAGTTCCCATAGGGATCCCTATCTTGCAGGAACAGCTCCTTACCCATACAAAATTAATTACTGAGGAGACATAAGGCTTTTAAGTTGCTCCAGAATCCTTGTAACCTCAAGCAGATTTGAATATTCAGCAAACATCCATTCGCAGACTCTGTCCAGGTCCTGGAGATTGATGGAAGAAAACAGAGTTCTACCACATGAAGCGATGGATCCTTCTTGCCAGCAGGGTAGGCTGCTCTTCAAGCTGGTGGGGGTGGCATTCTCGTCTGGGGACTGTTTACGTGGAATGAAAAGGGACCCCTGGTACATGTGACGTCGTCCCTCATAGGTCAATGTTACCGGGACATCCTGGACGACCATTTGCTCCCGTGTGTGCGTCTTCAACATCCCACTGAGGACCTCATCCTGCAATAAGACAATGCACGGTGCCATCGCTCCCGAATCGTATCCGAATGGTTGGATGAACACTCCACCAACGTGACCTCGCTTCCTTGGCCAACTAGGTCACCTGACCTCAATCCCATCGAACACATCTGGGATCTGGGATGCCATCGAGAGAGATTTTCGAGGCTCTGACCCCCCCCCCCCATCAAATGTTCGTGAACTGTGGGAGCTTGTTCAGGGGTCGTGGATCCGTATGGCTTTCCAACGCTTCCGGTGTCTTGTCGAGTCCATGCCGAGACGAATCGCCGCCGTCATCACGGCGAAAGGTGGTGCTACACGTTACTAGACAGGTATCTCTAATTCAATTGCTCTTCAGTGTACTTCCAGTAAGCTTTCAAAATCTCAGGAAACGTGGTCTGCTCTATGCAGAAGTGAGTGACGGAAATGGTTAGAATAGAGACAACTGGGACAATAGATCGCTCTCACGATCCCTTAATTTACGGCACATAATAAACAGGGAGTTTCCTGGAGCACAATCCATTGGGCATTACATTACAATAATGGACTTTAAAAAAAATTAAATTATTAAAATTACGTAATAAAAGATAACTCGTATGAACTGGAGTAGAAAATTTATGCACAACAGTTAGAAAATTTAGGGATAGGCCCAGAATGTTTCAAATGAATAAGTAAGAAAGCCTAAATAAACGCTAAAAACTCCGCCTAGCCAATTCTGAACCGGGCTGTTCACCAAACGGTGATAGATAAAAAAAAACTTAAAATGTATAAAAAAAAACTTTAAAAAAAAAAACTGTCAGAAAAATTAAATTAATTTTGAGTGGAGAGGGTCGCCCCACCCACGAGGCACAGCAGGTACAGACTTAAGAGAAGGTTAGTGTCTCCTTAAAGAGCTCAAAAGTTTCTTGAGCTTGCGAATCGTCCATCTGTTCAGTTCTTCATCTGAGGAATAAGATCTCTTTTGAAGTTCGGGTGGGAACTAGATGAAGACTTTGGGGATCTTGCAAAGTGTCTTTCCCAGACCACTTTCATAAATTTTTGTATTGCTATAGGATGTATGGGTAGCACACAAATCCGAGGCACCTCAGGAGATTTTACATGTAACATGAAAAATCTCGTGGGATTGTTGCCTATAATCAATCCACTAGACACTTTTACGAGTGGGCTTATGAAGTCAGGGCCTTTATTCACATGCCTACGCTGACGGACAGTCATCGACAGTTCCGCTTACTTTGCATCATTATGTGCTGCACGTAACCTCGCCGACTGAATTACATGAAGAGGAATCTCGTCATTGCTTTGCAGAATAAAAAATATATCATCTCGAAGTTTTCTTTCCGTTTGCTGTTCTCTTTATACTGTATTTTTATATGCTAAAATATGCATACAGTTTTGAGATAATAACATACTGCTAATGAAGAACTTATGGAGTTACTATTTCGGCAGTTGATGTGAAACCATTCCAGAAACATACAAATTTATAATATTTAAATATTTATTTTGCATTTTAATGTTGAAATAAATATGAATGATCTACGGACCTGCACCTACAAAAAAAAAAACGGCATGGAAAAACGATTAAGTAGAATTTTAGATAAACTGTATTTCTGGTGGTATGTACTTTTTTAGGAAACTTACGTTTACAAGTATTTTACTATGCCATTGATCTTAATTGAATTTACCGTTCTAAAGTGTTATTAATGGTTCACTTTTTGATGATTTTTGGTTTGCCATTAAACGAGAAGTGGTCGTGATTGATAAGTAATGTGCATCGGTGGTTCAGCTGACCTGGACTTATTTTCGTACAAAAGAAACGAATAACAATACACTTACCGAACTGTGGGTCTTTCTGTAAGTAATCTCTCTTAACTTTAACACACTTGTCCCATGTTAGTGGAAGACTTTGTAGACTAGTCATGTAGAATTCGGGTTGGTGTCGTAGCCAGGCTATAACACACTCCGCTGGTTGTTCATCTGTAGCGAGAAGTTATCACTAGAAAACACTTAGAGCCAAGTCAGGACCGTAACGGGGATGGCTGAGTATTTCCCAGCCCATTGCTGCCGTTGTTACCTGATACGTGTGTTGCCTACTGTTGTCACGCAACAGGATAATCTGTTTCGATAATTTCCCTGGGTCTTGCGGATTGATCTTCTCTTTTACGAGGGTAGCGAGATTCTGTACATTCAGTATTCTCCCCGTACAAGGAAATCCAATAGGAGTTACCTGTTTGCATCTCAGAATGCATTAGCTTTCTGCAAACGCGACGCCTTGAACTTGTGCCGTGAAGAACCTTTATAGCGTTATTGACAGCTTGCTCGTTTGGGACTTTAAAATATCTGCCTCAGACTTAACCGGTGCGAAAACTCTGTGAAGATAGCGACACGAAACGACTTCTCATCAAATGTCGACGCCTTTGGTTGCCAACGTGCACCCAGTTTTCTGAGCAGCAGGATGATTTTTATCACTTTATCAACACTGATATTAAGTATTGCATCTATGTCACGTGACCTTACGCTCCTGTTTTTCAAATTAACGTGTTGCGCACAATCAATGTTTCCCTTCGGTCACAGCAGTAGACGACATGTGTCCATACGTATCATTTACTACTCCTTCTGGGCACTAAACAACTTGTCGCATCCAGCGTAGACACTTGCTTTTGGCATGGTTTCATCCCTATACTGTGCTTGTAATCTTCGCGAAATTTTAGCGAGTTTCACCTCCTACTTCGCATGAAAATTTAATAACACCACTCTGTTCTACACTCCTTCACACAATTACAGATTGGCTCCATGCTTCCCACAATGCACCACACACACGACGCGTGGAAGAAACCACTACTGACGTGAAGGGGAGGCCCGTCAAGGAATCTGATACGAATCCTGTTGAAATCGGTACGGAGCATCGAGAGTTGGAATAGAAAGTCCAGGTCAACAATGAACCACCTACGTATATTAATCGAAATACCGCTTCTTTCACTAGTAATAAGTTCGCTTCTTTACTCTAAGAGCATAAGTGGACTGTTTTTCTTTATGTGTCTATTTTTTTTTCATTTAGAGGTTGACAAACGAGTTACCGTGCAAAGAAACAACGGGGAGTTTGGGTTCCGTATTCATGGAAGTAAACCTGTCGTCGTGTCTGCGATCGAAAGAGGTAACTGTTGTAATTATTACTGTTTATAATCTCTAAAGCTGTAAGAACGAATCATGACTGATGTTTTCTAAGCCTGACGGAAACCGTGTTGGTTGAGCAATGGCTTAAATGTTTTCACAAATTGAGTCAAGTTTCTTGATATCTGATTCTTTGCTATGCTTTTTGGTGTGTGTGTGTGTGTGTGTGTGTGTGTTTGTTTTAGTTGCATAACATAACTTCCTGTAAAGAACACGATTCTCTTAATAATTTTATAGGCAAAAATTACAATATTTTAAGCCGAAACATTTCTAAAACGCAAAAACATTTAATTAGGTTTGAGTTTATGAAATTTTAATATGGGAGAAGAAATATATATGTGTGTGTTTGTGCGAAATAATATTTCGGTCCTCAAGACGATTCCGGGTGCCTCTGAAATTTTTCGATCGACACTAATTATGACGAAGATTGGAAATCTCATATTTTGGAGGAGGGGAGGGCATTTACGGCTACACCGTGAGCAAATCAGCGGGCTATGAGCAGGCTCCCGTTCCTAATTTAGGGTCTCTGGTTCCAAGGAAAAGAGAGAACCAGTACCATAAGGCAAAGCTCTTTCCTGTAAGGCTGCGCTTAGGCCCCTGCGCTACAGAGGCAGCTGATTTGAGATTCTGAGCAAAGCTACTTTGACAAAACTTGGATACTTGGTCTGAAAATTTTAGTAATCTTTCAATCTCCGTTGAGCAAGCGATGTCAAGGAATCTGAAAATGCCGGCTCATTGGTCCGAGCGTTGGCTTCTGATCGTTCTTCCTAGTTGAGTCTGGGTTCGAATCCCTGTGAAGCATGGATGTTGTGTTTGTCCTACGACGCTGGCTCTCTCCCTTGCCTGTAACCAGTGTCCCTAAATTGGGGACAGACGACTGCTTACAGCCCATTGGGTTGTTCACGTTGGTCGTTAAATGCCCAATAAAATAAAAAGGGAAATTTTTTCTGCCGCCCCGGTAGCGCAGTGGTCTAAGTACCGACTTCGGACAATTCGTACGAAATGCGTCCTGGTTCGAATCCCGTGAGGCGTGGGTGTTTTGTTTGTCGTACGGCAGTAGCTGTCTCCCTTTTCTGGAACCCGTGGTCGTAAATTAGGGACGGGCGACTGCTTATAGCCCATCAGGGACGTCTCTAGACTTCAGAATTCGGGTGTGCGAGTATTATTTTTGTCGAAGCAGGTTTTGATAACAACTTTATTTACGGAACACTGAAAGAAACAATTATTAATGGGTTTTTTTACTACGGGCTGAAAAGGAATTCGTGCAATCCCCACTTTCTTGCATACATATTCATTAATTTTGGATCTTTGCACTTTGTGGAATACTAAAGAACCCAAAGTTTGGAGCCATTTTTTGTTAACGCTCCGTCCATCCATTTTTAATTAAATCAGTAAAACTTAAAGAGCTGTATACCGTATAACAAACTTCACACACTTCCACCTGTAGCACGCACTGATAAAAGAAAAGTTTGTGCCTAAGGGAAGGGTCTGAAAATAAATGCTTTCGTTGATTAGGATTGACAGGAAGTAAAAGCATGCAGACACAATACCTTACCCTCCTTTAACTCCGTTTCTTCAATCCAGAAAACCTTGTCCTGCGCTTATTTTTTCCATATCAGTCGTCAGCCACGTCTCGCTCCCACGCTGCTGCACGGCAGGCTTGGTATAGCTTTAGAATTCACTTTCCGTGAAGGAGCACCGTACTTAGTAGTACAAATAAACAGCAGAATAATTAGTAATGACCTTCTCAGTGAGTTCCTACCCACACTCCTCATTCGCCTCTAGCCATACTAACATGAAAAAGATTTAAACTAAGAATTTAGAAGAGTAGAGAACAATGAAATTCTCATGGCCCTGAGAATGCTATTTTGATAACCTTCCCACGGAGAAGTAAACAAAGCATTTCCTTTGGGGAAATTCATGGGACTACACGACGAAAACCACCAGACACATTATTACTTGGCAAAGTCCAAATTATATTTTAAAGTTAAAAAAAATGACACATCTTGAATTGGTGGGCTGCAGAATGGGCAAGAAAAATGTCGGGGTTAATCCTTTTGGCGATGTCCCTGTAGCCCATCGAGTTGCTCACGGTGGTCGTTAGACCCTTCCCCTCCCCATTCAAGAAAATCCGATACAGTTTTAGCGAGTAACGCCGCTAAGTCATAAATGAAACAGAGACTGATTTGCATTTGTCTGTCAAGAAACACTGACTTGTGATGAGTGTAAAGACTTGCGACGAATGTTAAGAGTTAATTTTGCGAATGTTAAGCTTGCTTTAACATTCGCAAAATTTTTATCTAATAAAAGAAACTTTTGATTATCACATACTGTTGACTTAGCCATATAATTCCAACAGTGATAACGGTGGATTTTCACTTCCCAATATACCGGGAAGACCTGTAATAAAAGAAAAATTCATAACATAAAATTATTGATTGGAATGACAGAAGGTGGGCGCCATTGTAAAGAGATGCTGTGAATTTTATAAACCAGGTGAATTTAGGTGTGTAGCTTATGCACAGAAATCATCTCTGCCGCAATGTGGCAAAAGTATTAGGTTGTCGGAAACGTCATGACGTATTTTAGCCATGTTTTGCAAAGGTCATTTATTGATAGAAAGAACAAAGATCAATCAATGATATAATGCCCATTTTGTTCGATAACCTTTTGCCATCTTTCAGTGAGCTGCAGAAAGCCTCGTTCATAGAAGGACCTGTCTTTCGTGGCGGAAAACTGTACAAAGTACTGATTTACAGCCTCATCTGAATTGAACATCATACCACGCAAGGACTGTTGAAGAGAGCGAAACAAGTGGAAGTCTGACGACGCAAGGTCAGGCGAGTATGCTTTGTGTGGCAAAACATCCCACCCAAGCTCCAATAATTACTGGCGGGTGATCAACCTTGTGTGTGGTCTCGCGTTGTCGTGATGGAACACAACACCTTTACGATGAACGAGCTCTGGACGTTTCTGGATGATGGATTCGTTCAAACTGTCCAATTGCCGACAGTACACATTCGAATTGATTGTTTGGTTCCGTGGTAGGAGCTCGAAAAACACGAAACCTTTAAAATCCCACCACACTGAGACTAGAACCTCCCGCTGATGAATGTCTGCTTTGGATGTCGTTTGAGGCGAAGCAGCACGTCGGGACCAAGACCGTTTGCGCAGCACATTGTTGTACACAATCCACTTTTCGTCACCAGTTATCAGTCGCTTCAAAAAAGGATCGATTTCCTCACGTTTAATGAGAATATCGCAGATGTTTCTACGCGCCGTCAATGAAGCTTCTTTGAGTTCATGAGGGCCGCCCCGATGGCGCAGTGGTCAAAGCGATGGCCTCTGATCATTCGTCCAAAAGGGGTCCGGGTTCGAATCCCGGTGAGGCATGGATGTTGTGTTTGTCTTATGGCACTGACCCTGAAACCAGTGACCCTAAATTAAGAGGGGCGACTGCTTATAGCCCATTGAGTTGCTCACGGTGGTTGTTAAACCTTCAATCAAAAAAAAAAAAAAAGTTCATTAGGAAACCACGCATCGAGCTTGCTTACGTATCCTAGCTTCTTCAGGTGGTCGTGAACGCTTGAAATGATGGATGTGCAATGTGTCTGCAATCTCTCGTGTCGTGTAACGTGGGTTTGACTCGATCAATGCCTTCATTTGGTCGTCATCAACCTCGGTTGGCCTCCCGGACCTAGGAGCATCGTTGAGGTCAAAATCACCAGCACGGAATTTTGTGAACCACCGCTGGCACTGACGTTCTTGTAGAGCACTATCACCGTACACTTTACGCAACTTTTCACAAGCTTGACGCGCGTTCTTCCCTTTACGGAAGTAAAATATGGCGAAAATGCGCAGTTTGGTCTTCCATCTTCAACTTGATGTCAAATCTTCGCAAATCAACCAAATCGCTCACCATTCCTTTTAGACTGCAGCTAGAGCTGGCACCGGTCGAATGCCACAGGGATAACATATCTGCGCATGCCTGTAGTACTTGCAAAACCTCCCAACCGCCATTGGGTGCCAAAATACGTCATGACTTTTCCGACAACCCAATAGATTTCTTCTGCGTCAGTCGCCATGTGAACCCCATGGCAGAAGGAGTTTTGTGTGCTATCTCCTGCAGAATTGAAGTCCGTAACGTTTTTACAGCGCCGTTTTCATCGCGAGTACAACCTTGGAGCTGCGACAGACGTTCCGACGTACGTGTCCATTATGAAATGGAAGAGTAACTCGGAGAAACGGGAATGTTGTCACCGATGACTGGTAAACATGCTAAGCGTACTGTGTCTGAGGGAAACGCTGAACGGATTCGAAAGTCATTTCAGAGAAGCCCCAGGAAATCCATCCAAGAGGCTAGTGTGCAGCTAGACATCCCACCAGCACCAGCGCATGGGATACTCCATAAAATGTTGCGTTTACGTACGTACAAGATTCAACTGCATCAACAAGTTAAGTTTCATGATAGGACGGCACGGAAAATTTTACGGAATAAATGTTGGACAGCATTGATGCCGACAATACATTCCTAGACCGGGTAGGCTTTTCAAACGAGTCAACATCCCACGTGTCTGGAAAAGTGAATAGGTAAAACTGCCGCATCTAGGAATCCGAAAATCTATACGTTTTTCATAAACACGAATGGGATTCTCCAAAATGCAATGTTTGATATGGGATCATAAAGGACAAAATCATTGGTCCCTTTGTTTTTGCGGAGGCCACGGTAACTGGATATCTGGACGTGTTACAGGAATACGCTGTGCCTCAGCTGACTGAATGGACAATTTTCCAACAAGATGGGGCTCCCCGTACTTTGCTAATGATGGCCACTTCACTACAGGATGGATTGGAAGAGGATCAACGTTCATTGCATGACCCTCCAGATCACCAGAAATAACTTCACCTGAATTTATCCTGTGGGAGGTTGTGAAGAACTAAGTGTACGCTACACCGTTGCTTAATCTGGAAGACTTACGCGTCAGAATTTATTCTGCTGCAATCAACAACGTAACGTTACAAATACTTCTCAACAACTGGGCTGAGGTAGAATACCGGTTGGACGTATGCCACGCCACCAGTGGAGCTCATGTTGAAGTGTATTACACATGTAAAAAATTTTCTCAGTTTGTGTATCTGGAAAAATACGTGTCGCTAATAAATTGTGGTAAGTTCAGAATTTATGATACTTCCTTTTATTATACGTCTAAGCGGAACACCCTGCATTATGTATAGATCTATGAGACAAGGAATTGAAAATTTTGTTTTTTTATGGTCTTTGTTTTCCACTTTGGTGTGTAGTTAGACATTTATTCATCGTGCATTCTAATAGCGTTTTGTCAGTGAAGTGTGTGATTAGCAGATTAGTTTCTAGCCCCATGTGTCATCTAAAAATAGTTACAAATAAATGGCTTCAGCGCCAGTGACGCCTTCAGAGTTCACAACAATGATTATTTTTTGGTCAATCAAGAGTAAAAGGATTTTGCCAGCAAAACGTTCAGTATTGAATAGATATTTTGATCAAAAAACGATATTTGCTTCGAGAAATGAAATATTTCATAATTTTTTTCTATGAAAACGTTAAGAAATATTTCATATTCGATTCCACTATGCACGATCTCGTAATATTTTTCAATGGTTCGAAGGAAGGTTGCCCATTATTTAGGAACACGTAGTTTGACTATTAATCGAAAGGTCACTTTGAAGTTGCACAGTTTGCAAAAGTAGCACACTTTCGTATTCCTTTACTATGGGTACAGAAACAACGGTTCCTTGCTTACGCTTTCCAACCGTAGGTTGAAGAAGCGTATATGCTCCAGCTTTGTCCGTCCGTCCGCACGATAACTGGCGTAAAAATGGTTCGATTTCGATGAAATTTTAATATGTGGTAGGGAACCATCTAGGGACGAACGCTATTGAAAATGGGACAAATGGGGTTAAAGGTCACGACGTAGGAGCGGAATCATTCCATTGGCCTTATGCGCCATAACTTGCGTAAATTTGGTTCGATTTCAATGAAACTTTACTATGTGGTAGGGGACCACCTAGGGACGAACCCTAATGAAAATGGGACAAATGGGGTTAAAGGTCACGACGTAGGAGCGGGATCATTCCATTGCCCTTATGCGTCATAACTTGCGTAAATATGGTTCGATTTCAATGAAAATTTCTTATGTGGTAGGAGACCGCCTGGGGACAAACCCTATTCAAAATGGGTGAAGTGGAGTCAAAAGTCAGGACATAAGATCGGGATGCATTCCATTGCCCTTATGCGTCATAACTTGCGTAAAAATGGTTCGATTTCGATAAAATTTCAGTATGTAGTAGGGGACCACCTGGGGACGAACCCCATTGAAAATGGACGAAATGTGGTCAAAGGTCAGGACATATGATTGCGATCCTTTCCACTGCCCTTATCCCATATTATTAAGGTGGTCGTCAAATAATTTTGCTTCCTACACTTCCAATGAAAAAAGTTTTGTACACATTTCCTTCACAATTAATGTGTTAACAAGGATGAAAATTTGAACATCGATTAAAATAACTTCATATTATAACTTGGAAAACTTAATATGTTCTAAAACATAACCATAATCATATTAAAAACCAATAACTTTTACTTTGGTTGTGTTGAAACCAGAGAAAAGATGGCGCGACCTGTACTTTGATGACGTCAGTGGGCAAATAAATGTTGGATTGCATAATTACGGTTATGGTTTAGGAAATATTAAGTATTCCAAGTTATGAAATGAAGCTATTTTGATCAATGTTCAAATTTTCATCCTTGTGAACGCATTAATTGTTCAGAAACAAGATGGCGCGATCTGCGTTTTCATGACGTAAGTAGACAAAGAAATGTTGAATTGCATAATTATGGTTATGTTTTAGAAAATATTAAGTATTGCAAGTTATAAAATGAAGATATTTTAATCGATGTTCAAATTTTCATCCTTGGGAACGCATTAATTGTGAAAAAAATGTGTACAGAAGTTTTTCCATTGGAAGTATAGGAAGCAAAATTACTTGACGTCCACCTTAAAGTAGCAATTCTTCTATGTTTGTATGTACATTTTATTTTGAAAACAGCTCTAAGAATTTTGATGAAAGTCGTTAACCTACCGTTTTCTGATACTAGAAATCGATTTAGCTTGATCTCGACTTTAGGAGAATTCGTTCAGTGGGTTAAATAACCACCCGGAATTATAATGTTTTTAGTGATGGCGTTGTTCCATTATTCCATTAATGTTACCAATGCTTAGAAATCTTATGACGTCACAATCTCGCCGCGTTTGAGTATGTTGGCGCGCGGTCACGCCATCTGTCTCATTACGTCACGCGTTGTGTGTGGATCCTATTAAAGTTTTATGACGTCATACTCTTTCGAGCAGATGGTTGCTATTCCCATCTGCCTCATTACGTCACGCGTTGTGTGATTGTGTCCGTCCGCACAATAACGCGCGTAACAATCGTTCGATTTCGATGAAATTTTAGTATCTGGTAGGGGATCACCTGGGAAGGAACCCTATTTAAAGTGAACGAAATGGGGTCAAAGGTCAGTACATAGGAGCGGGATCCATTCCACTGCTCTTATGCGTCATAACTAACGTAAAAAAGGTTCGATTTCGATGAAATTTTAGTATGTGGTAGAAAACCACCTAGCGACATACCTTATTGAAAATGAGCGAAATGGGGTCAAAGGTCAGGACATAGAAGCGGAATCACTTCCATCGCCGTTATGCGTCATAACTTACGTAAAAATGCTTCGATTTGGATGAAATGCTAGTATGTTGTAGGGTCTTGCCTGGGGACGAATTCTGTTGAAAATGGGCGAAATGGGGTCAAAGGTTAGGACACAGGAGCGGGATCTATTCCATAGCCCTTATGCATCATAACTTACGTAAAAATGCTTCGATTGCGACTAAACTTTATCATGTTATTTTGGAGGTATACCAAACCGGTTCTGTTGAATATCAACGAAATGGAATCAAAGGTCAGGGCACAGGACCGAGATTTATTCCACAGCCATTATTCTCATAACTTGAGTGATAACTTGAGTAATGATTTCTGGTATGTTGGAAAGCGTATTATAATCAATGCATTGCATGATTTTACTAACTTGTTTTTAATACAGCAACAGCAAGAAAAATGTTTCTGCACTCCGGCAACATTGTCCGTCTGCGATTTTGTAAATTCACTGCAATGTGAAACTGAAAAACAAAATGCTGCTAAAGGATTTTTATTTGAGTCGTGGTTAAACAAATGTGACACATGACCTGAGAGGAATCCAAATCGGCTTTAAATGGGGTCGTAAAACATTATGGGATATTTTTTTGTTCGAATGAAAAGAAAAATTAGTACCACGAAAAATAATTTAAAATTATTGGTGATGATGTGAAAATTTTAATTTTAATTCCTTTTTCCTTACGGAAATCCCGTTCTAGTATTTACTTCTTCATAAAATGCCATTAATATCCGATTATCAGCATGTTTACAAACACAGTGGAACCTCGGTTATACGTTTATGAGTTATACGTTTTCCACTTTTATACGCAAATTTGCGTTAGTCCCGTTACTTAACTGTAGCTTTTCTTACTTGTTTATACGCAATTTATTTATACGACTTTTGCGATTATCTGTTAAAATTTAAATTTCGAATTATCAAAAATACACGGTTCTTCGATTATTTTATATGTAATCCAGTATTTTTTAACTTTGAAAGAATTGAGACTGCGTTGTTCTATGTCCTTCTTGGTGCAGCCAAAGTTGAACTTTGATTCCATCAGAAAAGGGTATGTTGTTTACTTTCGGTTTGGATGAAAAGTTGGTTTCGCATATCATGAGACGCACATACATATGCGCTATTTAAAAATTGATAAGCCGCCCCAGTGGCGCAGTGGTCTAAGCGATGGCCTCTGATCATTCGTCCGAACGGGTCCGGGTTCGAATCCCGGTGAGGCATGGATGTTGTGTTTGTCTTACGGCACTGGCTCTCTCCCTTCCCTGGAACCAGTGACCCTAAATTAGGGACGGGCGACTGCTTATAGCCCATTGAGTTGCTCACGGTAGTCGTTAAACCTCCAATCAAAAAAAAATTGATAAATATCTAGGACGTAACTTTCTGGCTGCACTATTTCGTGGCATAGTATAATAGAATACCGAACGTACCATCAGTATTCACCATTCTGGTTTCAAATGAATGCACTTCGGATCCGCGGAAAATAAAAGCTGTTCGTTCATGAGTTTTACTTATACTGAAGCACTGGCCTCAGATTCTTATTATGAGGATTTCACTTGATCTAGAATCAGGACGTGCGCTTGTTGATGGTTTGACTATCAAAAAGGTACATCTTTTGCCAGACCCTCTTTCCTGTCACTCTACATCGGTCAGTATGTACCGTTATTCGCCTGAGATCACCGATGGCCGCCCCGGTGGCGCAGTGGTCTAAGGCGTTGGCCTTTGATCATTCGTCTGAAGGGGTCCGGGTTCGAATCCCGGTCAGGCATGGATGTTGTGTTTGTCTTACGGCACTGGCTCTCTCCCTTCCCTGGAACCAGTGACCCTAAATTAGGGACGGGCGACTGCTTATAGCCCATTGAGTTGCTCACGGTGGTCGTTAAACCTCCAATCAAAAAAAAAAAAAAATCACCGATGACGTTTTAATGTCATCTCTCTCGCTTTGTGGCGAAGTCAGAGGACTAATTCTGGCTTTCTCCGCTACTCTCCACGGCAGCCAATTTCGCTCGATAAACTTCATCGTCAGGATCGCATCTTCTTTTCCTTTCAGGAACCCGTGTTAATTGTTCTATCTCTATGACAATATACACTATCTACCACCAAGTAATTGGACACCAAAGGAAAACGAAGTTTATTCACCTTCAATAGTTGATGGAGCCTCCAAGAGCGGCGATTGCAGCTGCGACACTCCAGGGCATTCTCTCAACCAGGCGTTGTACGACAGCTAGCGGTATTTTCTTCCACTCGGCTAGGAGAAGACAGGTCAGTTCCTTCACCAATTTCGGATGGTGGGGGCACCCCTTAAGCCGACGCTCCAACTCGTCCCAAAGGTGCTCGATAGGGTTAAGGTCCGGGCTCTGCGCAGGCCAGTCCATTCGATTAACCCCATTGTCACCATACCAAGCCATGGTGGACCTCGCAACATAACAGGTGGCATTGCCATCCTGAAAGTAACATGGGTCCACACCGTAAAACTGCCACAACGTAGGAAGCCCATGGTCATCCAAAATGGTGCAGTAGGTCTCGGCGTTGAGTCTACCAGGAATTGCTACCAAGGGTCCCGCCGTGCCATACCAGGAGAAACACTCCCATAGCATAATTCCACCACCACCGAACTTCACAGTTGGCACAATACATTCCGGCAGGAGGCGTTCTCCAGGCAGACGCCAAACCCAGGCCCTGCCATCCGAACCGTAGAGGGTGAACCTTGATTCGTCGCTCCAGAGAACCTGTTTCCACTGTTAAATGGTCCACTGTCGACGTTCTTTGCACCACGTTAGCCGAGCAGCGCTATTGGACTTGGTGATCAAAGGCTTGTGGGCGGCAGCACGTCCATGATAACCAAGCAGATGGGCTTCCTTACGGATGGTATTCATCGAAAGAACACTCCCGGATGCCTGTTGGAACTCCTCCGGATGTGGCCCATCGATTTGGTGCGGTTCTTCCGAAATTCTCTGGCCAGCACCCGTCGGTTTCTAACTCCCAGTTTTGTGGGTCTGCCGGGTCGGGCATATTCCGACAGTCACCTCTCATCTTCCACTTGCCAATCACGTAGGCCACTGTCAATTTTGGGTACTTCAACTAGCTGGATATGTCACGTATGGATCGGCCATTTCTGTGATACCCGACGATTACACATTTCTCCAAATCAGAGAGCTGCGAACTGCGTGGCATCTTGCATGCGAATGGTTGCGTTGTTGTTTCTCACACGATATTTAACGGCGGCGGCCGTGACGTGTATCAAGACCGCAGATATCGTCGATTGCAGGGGTGTCCAATTACTTGTTGGTAGATAGTGTATTTTGGTACCCGGAAATGTTCTTTTGATATCATCTCTGCTCAGTATAATTAATTATCAATCTAAATTTATGGTTATGCACCTACCCTGTGATCTCATGTGCCTGGTGCTTCAGTTTTTAGTCCTAATCCTTCACATTCGATTGCCCTTTTTTTTATTGGGGGTTTAACGACCACCGTGGGCAACTAGATGGACTATAAGCAGTCACCCGTCCCTAATTTGGGGTCACTGGTTCCAATAAAGGGTGAAAGCCAGTGCCGTAAAACAGATACAACATCCATGCTTCACGTGTATTCGAACCCGGACCCATCTCGGATAAATATTCAAAAGTCAGCGCATAGACCACAGCACCACCGGGGCGGCTCATCGCTCTTCGAAGGCTTCGGATTCTTCTCTCGTTCTCCCGCCTACCAGTGTTTCTCCAATCCAGTTCTCTAGTACCTCTCTTCTCATCTGCCTAGCAGCCATTCGGCTGCCTTTTCTCAACCTGGACTTCAGTGGCTTTTGCCTAGTGATTCCTTCCGCTCCTTACCTTAAGCTGACCTAATTGTTATCATGGATTCTTTTTTTGCTGCGAATTCTGGTTTGGTGGCACAGTGGTCTAAGCGCAAGCTACTGACCATTTGCCCGAAATGGGTCCGGGTTCTAATTCCGGAGAGGCATGGATGTTGTGTTTATCTTACGCGGCATTGGCGCTCTCTCTCTCTCTCTCTCTCTCTCTCTCTCTCCTCTGGGACCAGTGGCCCTGAATTAGGTACGGGCGACTGCTTGTATATTGTATAGCCCAACCAGTTGCTCACGCGGTCGTTAAACCCGGAAGCAAACAAAAATTTCTTGTTTTTTCAGTACACCCTTACTTCTTCTTTCATCGATGACGCCCGTTCTGATCGTTATTCACAGAGTTCTTCTGTTCTGTCTGCTCTTCCGCCTACTTCTATCGGTATGACTGAGTCGCTCAGCCTACACAGTCGAGTCACATTATTGTGTCCACCTCCTTCTTATGACGTCAGCAGCGCGTAGTCAGTGTAAGAAGGAACGTGCCGTGAGCTGGCTGGCTTGGAGCATATATAAGATGTGCTGTAGTCATTCTGAAAACATATTACTCGTTGCTGTCATGGATGAAAGGAGTGATTTATCAGATTTGCAAAAAGGGATGATTATCGGCTTTTGGGCCAAGGGTGGCAGTATTTCTGAAACAGCGCAGTTTGTGAACTGTTCGCGTGCTGCTGTGGTTAAAGTGTATCGTGATTGGAGAAATGGCACCATTGGTAATAAGCGATGTGAAAACTGCGGAGCACCACGTGCCATTGATGTGAGAGGTGAACGTTGGCTTAGAAGGTGTGTGAGGGTCGATAGACACCCTTCAGTGGAGCTACTCACTGACTGAATGAACCAGTGCGATACCGGAAGTGTATCTAAAACGACAGTTCAACAAACCCTGCTACGTATGGGACTCCGATGCAGACGGATGGTCACTGCACCTATGCTAACGAAGGTGCATCGGCAGAAAAGGCTTACATTTGCACGGCAGTATCGGAATTGGACCTCCGCTGATTGGCAAAGGATTGTCTTCTCCGATGAGTCACGTTTTCTGCTTCATTGAACGGATTGGCGTTGGCGTATAAGGCGAGAAATATCGGAGAACAAACACTCTTCAACCATTGCTGGAAGAACACATGCTGGTGGGGATAGCGTTATGGTCTGGGGGGTGTTTTCGTGGCATTCCCTGGGTCCACTCATACCTGTGAAAGGCACTATGGACCGAATTCGTTATTAATTCATCTTTGGATACCACATACACCTGTGCATGCTGATTGTCTTCCCTGGAGAGAATGGGATCTTCCAAAATGACAATGTGACGTGTCACACAGCTAAAAATGTCCGAGAGTGGTTGGAAGAGCACGATGAAAATTTCAAAACACTTCCCTGGCTCCCTAATTCCCTAAACTTAAACCCAATTGAGCATCTGTGAGACAACCTCCATCCTGTTGTTCTCTCTATGGATCCTGCACCACGCACCCTCCAGAAGCTGTCAGATGCACTGCAGTCAGCATGACTCCACATACCTGTTAACACTTTCCAGCAGCTTATTGAGTCACTCCCAGCTGTACGCGCTGCACACGGCGGTTACTCTGGATATTAGCTGGTGGTCACAGAAATGTGACTCGACCGTGTATAAATTCAGTACTGCCGTGAACACCCCGTTTAACCTCATCCCAGATATTTTCGAGGCCACTGAAGCAAGAAATATCCGTACACATTTTCCTGGAACCATTCGGTGAAGATACTCAAGAGTGTTGTGAGAGGTTGTGTTATCCTTTCGGACGTGTCCATCTACTTGAGGATGTACTGTTGCAATGAAGGGATAAATTTGGTCTGAAACGATGTTCAGATACGCCGTGGCTGTGCAGTATTCTTTATTGGGTGTCATGGAGCTTAATACTTTCCAGGAAAGCGTTCCTCAGTCTATTACACCGCCATTCATTGCCCTGTACTGTTGACAACTGGGAGTGTAGTTCTATGGCCTCATGTTGCTTGCGCCAAATCCGGATCCTGCTTTATGCATGATGCTGAAGGAATCTTAGTTCGACTGTCCAGGTAACCTTTCAGTCCCCAGCTCCCCGGTGTCAATCTCCAGCGTGCTCTGGGGACGCGCTTTGTGTTCTGCACTGACAATATCGGCTCTCGACATGGGCATGTAACCCATTAGCCACACGATCCGAAACGTACTGAGTCTGGAGAGGACCCTTCGAACACAAATGTTGAATTCTGCATTGATTTTCCGCGATGTGGCCCGTGTGTTTGCTTGCACGTTTTATGCCAGTCTGCTTTGACCCGTCTGATCCAACAACTGTTTTCGTCTACATCTTCGCAATTGCTGAAAATGTTTCGCGTGTGGCACTATTCACGATAGACTTTTGCTGAGTTATGCGTGAAAACCCCAGTAGGACAGCTATTTCGAAGATGCTCAAATTGGCACTCCTAAAGTCAATCATCCTGTCCCGTTCCAATTCGCTCTAATCACTCGTTTTGCTCAATCTACCGTCAATCGAACGCTAAGTGATGCTCGACGAGCTGGTCTGTCTTAATTATTAGGTGCTTGAATTAATTCCCGCTGTTGCCCAATAGAGCGCATCAGTGGTGCGCTGTGACCCGGGCCACACGTTAACTTCCTTTCGCACGCACGTCCATCCGTAATCTGAGCGAAGCAGTGTGTGACACGCGATTGGAGGGCAAAGAATACGAGTTTGTATCGCATTCACGATGCCGAGTTTCGTACCAAAAAAGGAACATTTGCGGGAAGCATTACTCTTCTGCTTTCATCTCAAGAAATCTGCAGCGGAAAGTCATTGTTTGCTAGTGCAGGCCTATGGGGAACATACCCTATCGGAAACAACATGCAGAGAGTGGTTCCGACGCTTCAAAGCCAACGAATATGACGTAAAGGACAAAGAGCGCCCTGGGCAGCCGAAAAAGTTTGAAGATGGCGCGTTAGAGACCTTATTGGGCGAGGATTCGTGTCAGACGCTCCACGAGTTGTCTGAAACACTACGGGTCGATGAGTCAACGGTTAGCCAACGTTTAAAGGCAATGGGAATGATCCAGAAGTTCGTAAATTGGATCCCACATGACAAGGTTATTCTTCTCCACGACAACGCTAGACCTCATGTCGCTAAATCCGTGAAGGAACTCTTGGAGGCACTTGGCTGGGACTTCTTACCACAACCGCCATATTCCCCGGATATTGCTCCCTCGGACTTCCATTTGTTCCGGTCGCTACAACATGGCCTGTCAGAGCAGCACTTCCTTTCTGTCGCGGATATCCAAAAATGGCTCGATGAATGGTTCGCCTCGAAAGAACCTGCATTTTTCTACGGCGGAATCCATTTGTTACCCCAACGGTGGGAAAGGGTCATAGCTGCCAATGGACACTACTTTGAATAGACTATCCTGTACCGTTCTGTGGCAACACACAGGTGTTTGTGTGGCAGCGGGAATTAATTCAAGCACCTAATATAACTCACGCCACGCTCACTTGTCGTCTTAGGTATTGGAGTGAGCCATTTATGTGACGAGAGCAGGTGTTTCAAATAAAGTGGCATTTCTGTATATATTTGCAGCAAGATTACGTCCCTCACACGCACACATAAAGCTGAGAGCGTGTATTTTATTCGTACCTTGAATCCCAAACTGAAAATTAATCCTGAGTTTCAGAAAACCATGAATCCACTTTAAAAATAAGGATGGCTGAGCTTCAGAGCTGTCATGCAGAACTTCCTGCGTAACACAATGGATCCGCAACGCAAGGAAATAGCAGAAATCTGGGATTCCACATGAGTGTGAAAGTGCATTTCTTGCATACACGCTTAGGTAATTTTCCCTCAAAACTAGGAAGCGTGTGCGAATTAAAAGGAGAGATTTCTCACCAAGATGTTAAGAAAATAGAAAAGAGGTATCAGAAACAGAGGAATATAAATATGGTGGTAGATAACTATTGGCTACTGAAGGAGGACAGTCCTGGTAAGCAGAGCAATTACACACGAAAATCAAAAAAAGGCGGAAGTTTTATCCATCTTAGAACATCGATTATCTCCTTATTTTCAAAATCCACTGAAGATGGATAGAAAGTTCAACACATTTTACGAAAAAACCTGTCAATTTATAGGCAACTGCATAAGTTCATTTTAGAAATCTGTAAGGATACCCAAAGTTGCTTTTAATAGTTCCTAATATTTTTGTTATACAGCAGGGGCATCGCTAGACCGTTTCAGGAGAGGCTGAAGCCCCTACAATCATATCTGAAGACTCCCCCAATAATCTTACAATAATCTCCAAATTTGTTTTTCTTTTAAGTTGAAAAATAAATTTCCAAGCCTTTACCAAGTTCGTAATGTTATTATTATCTTAAATCAAAATTAATTCATAAAAAAAAAGAAAGAAAGAAGACAAAACAGTCAATCGCAAATTTACAATTGACCATTGTATCTTCCGAAGGACGTTTGGCCGTAGGTTCTGAAGAGTTGGCAATAATGTATCGCCTGGTCGATGTAAAAATCAATTGGACGGTCTCGTACGCTGAATGTGGTGTAAGAAGGACAGCACGCGACCTGAGATCTCTCTCTTTCTCTCTCTCTCTCTCTCTCTCTCTCTCTCTCTCAATTGCCCTCTATTCCACTATAGCACATTTTAATACTCTTCATAGCAGTGAAGCAACTGGGGACCATCTCCATATTCTTAAAACTCACTGAAGAAGAAAAAAAGTTCAACATTTAAATAATAATAATAATGTTCTAAAAATTAATTCTAAAACTGAAGATCTCGGGGTTATATTGGTTAAGAGTGAAATTAAATTAATTTAACAATTTTAAATTTTAAACACGATTAAATTAAAACTGACAACTATCAATTTTAAAATTCTGTAATTTTATTTATTTTTCCATTATGTAAGAGGGGAGATGGGACGTGAGTGAAAACATAAGTACTGTTCAGCCGCCTTTTCTTTTCCCAATGAATTTACTTTATTGGCGCCCCTGTTTTATAGCAAAACCACAATTTCCCATTAGGCTTCTTTTTTTGTGTGCAGTTTTTATATTTCTAATTTTTATGAAGCGATGAAAGAAAAAACTGATGTAATTTTTGAAGTCAGCAATACAAAAATATTTAATATTACCTATTGTTGTTTAATCATCATATTTTTTAACAAAAAAGGGGCCACCGTAATGAATGAATAGCTATTAGAAAATATCTCTTGTGCTTCTGATCTCGTTAAATGAGTTACTTTATGTGGTTTATCTCAAATGTTTAAATATGCATACCCGGCTTTCTTTTCCTTTTTTGTTTTCTTCTTAAGGTACTCCAGCGGAGACATGTGGGCTAGAAGTTGGCGATATAATTGTCAGCATTAACGGCATAAATGTTCTGGATGCTTCTCATTCGGAGGTCGTAAGAATAGCACATACAGGTGAGTGATTCCTTACAAGATTAAGCTTGGAATTTAGCATTAACTCTTGAAAACATAAAATTAATAGTGAAATAATCAAAATAAAATTTTAAAATTGCTTACACAGTAAAATTTCATTTTGACTGTGCAAGCAATTTTCAAAAGAATTTCCACAATTTCTAATCCGAACCTGAGATCCCTCTTATGAGCTATTCAATGTTCGCATGCGATTTGGAAATCATATTATTCATAATAAAAATGGAGGGCGTATGTAGCTGTATTTATGATCTCTCCAAAACAAATCATCTTACAAGCTTCAAATTTGACGTATTAACGAGACCTTGATGATGACTTAAGGAAAAAGCTTTAGGAGTGTTACTGTATTTGTAACATACCAGGAGATGTGACGTACCTGCCAGAAGGACGCACACGACATAAAGGCAGATAGGAATCAGAATAAAACGTCCGCGTAGCTCAATTGGTAGAGCAACTTATTCCGGAATGAGGGGATCCGGGTTCGAAACCCGGCGCGGATAAAAATGATGGAGAAATTTACTTCGTTATAATGGCGCCCGAACTATCCGGATGACCCGACCGTTCAAAATCTCGCATTGGTGTGATGTTATTTCCACACCGCGAGATAGGAAAAATAAGAGAATCCCTTCTCCAGCACTTCAAAAAAAAAAGATAAGGGGGAGATGATGTAACGTACCAGGAGATGTGACGTACCTGCCAGAAGGACGCACACGACATAAAGGCGGATAGGAATCAGAATAAAACGTCCGCGTAGCTCAATTGGTAGAGTGACTTATTCCGGAATGAGGGGACCCGGGTTCGAATCCTGGCGTGGACAGAAATGACGGAGAAATTTACTTCGTTATATATTTTCTACATAACATTTTGGAATGTAAGAAATTTATTATCACGAGTTGCCTCCGATACGCAGTTTGGCAATAAACTTCATGCCACGCTACTATGGTGAAACCTCCTTAACGGGCATCTCCATTTAGTGGAAAGCTTTTTCATCCCCAGTACGAAGTATATATGTTTCTGTATATTTAGCTCTGAAAACTAACCAAGGCTCTAATTGAAACAACTTCTTCTTAGGTGGTATTAAGAACAAGCTGTATATGAAGAAATTTTCAGGAAAAACAAAGCTGCTGATGCAAAAGAGAAGGGAAATGAGAACAAATAAAAAAATGTAACTTCCAAAGTGGAATATACATAGAGCTGTGCGAGACAGTACGAAACAGTGTCACTGAAGACATCAGAAAATTCAATTGTAAAATAGTGAGAAAAGCAATTGAAAATAACCAAAGGCTGACATCTCAGTAAGAAAAGAAAACAGATTAAGGCACTCAGAAATAGAGGTGAAATTCTGACAAGAGTGAAATATTTTTACACAAAACTACTTTTTTTTTTTTTACAGGGATGATACATCTATTTCAGTCATTAAGATAGGTACCAGTACCAAAATTCCTCCAGTCCTCCCGGCAAAATTTATACATGCAATAAAGAACATGAAACGGGGAAGAGCTCCAAGAGAAGATGGAATTATCGTGGACGTTATACACGAAGCAAGTGGAGAAATAGAAAGTACACAAGCCCAAGTTTTCACAAGATATCTCAATGAAGGAAAGATTCGTGAGGATTGGAGGAATGCTGCAATGATCCTGCTGCATAAAAAAAGGTGACTGAGGATCTCGGGAACCAGAGTAGCAAAATATAGATGTACACGAGTACGACGTACGCTGATAGTTTCCAAATTATTTGCAGATTTTGCAGATGTTTTTTGCTTGTAAATTAAAAATATAAAAATGTTATTTACAGCAATTAAAACACTTACTCAAAGCTTTACTCGGGTTAATAAATTTAATTCTACTTTAACGTGAGATTGTTCAACAATTTTTCATATCTTTTGAGTTCTTTTGTTTTTACAGACGTTTCTGGCCTCTAGATTTTATCAAGCCTGTTTCTCAATGTATAGGAATTGTATCAAAAGTTTCATTTACACAGAAAGAATAACAATTTTATTGCCAGGTTCCTCTTGCAGTTGCCAATTATTAAATTAGAATCTTTTCTTTATGTATTTTGTAAGTCTACAATTTTTTAATTAAATTGTTAAAAATGCTATTTATAACTTTTGAAGGTTCTTTAAATGGAACTGTTTTTCTAGATATAAAAACTTTCTTTAATTAGTCTCTTGTTTTTATGAGGTTCATAGTCCAATATTTTAATATTTTGCCCTAAAAGTCCGTTTCACACGCATTGCTGCACATTCGATTGCAATGTACATATTTTGTCCTCACTGGAATCTGTAATGTGTTAATAATTATTTATTTCTTATTAATTTTTCTTTAAATTATCTTATTCTTTATTATCGTGTGATTCGCGGATTTTCAGCAATTTTTCTGTTTCAATGGTTGTGTACGTAGATACATTTTATTTTTTTACAACTCTGTCGGGAACTACAGGCGCGTCAGTTTCTTCTTGGTGGTATATAAAATCTTCACTGAGGTTCTTTCACATCGCTTGAAGGTAACATTGGATATGGCTCAACCAAGACAACAAGCTGGATTCAGGAGTGGCTACAGCACCATAGATCATAGTCATGTACTGAGAGAACTAGTCGAAAGAACGAGGGAATATGAACTTCTATTATACATGTCCTTTATTGATTATGAAAAAGCCTTTGATAACGTGAAGCCATCAAGAGTTACAATGGATTTGAAATCCGGCCGTATTGAAGATGCATACATTAGTATTGTTAGTAACATTAATGAAAATGCAAGTGCAAAGGTTCGGCTATCTGATGATACAGCCTCAATAAAAATTGGAAAAGGAGTGAGACAAAGTGACACTTTATCTCTCAAACTCTTCAGTGCCACATCGCAAAGTGTCTTTCAATCATTGAACTGGGAAAACAAGGGAACAAAGATTAACTCACCTTCGTTTTGCGGAAGGCGTAATCACTTTTGCAACTACCCCTTCAGAGCTGCAGAGTATGATCCAGGAATTTGCTGACAATAGTAAAACAGTGGGATTTAAAACGAACTTTCAGAAGACAAAACTTATGAACAATGCTTTAAAAAAATTAAGATTTATCGATTGATGAGGAAAATCTGGAAATAACAAATACCTACAGTTACCTTGGACAGCAGATATCAAGCGAAGATCAGATTGATGAAGAAATTAATCGGCGTTGGAGAACTTTTAGAAGAAACACTACAATTTTCAAAAGCATTTCCATTATGTCTTAAAATAAGTGTTTAGTCAATGCATCCTTCCAGTTCTTACGTATGGAACTCAGACATGGTCCTTAATTAAAAAAGACCTACAGAGTTTGCAGACAACTGAAAAAAGCGTGGAGAGATAGATGCATGCATGGTGTAACCAGGAAAGGTAAGAAGAGGAACTCGTGAAACAGGAAAATGACAAGAGTGAAAGATACACTGAAGAGCAATTGAATTAGCGACAGCTGGAGTTATGCAAATATAGCGCTGTGGGCGGCCCCGTAAACGGAAACGACATGACGTATGCAGCTATCCGACAATATAAGGAGTGATGCGACGGTAATCAGTAAGAGTCGGACGCAGTATGGGTAAGACGAAGGATCTAACCCATGTCATCGTGGGCAAATTGTCGGGGCCCGACGAATCGGTCACTCCATCTCGGAAGTCGTGCAGGCACTGGGATTTTCACGAGCCACTGTGTCACGGGTGCACTGTGAGTACATCGAATCCGGTAAAACCATCCCTGCAAGGGCCCACTGCCGTGGACAACAGCGTGGGATGAGCGGGGTCATCGTCGGCTAGCTCGTATTGTAACAGCGGATAGACGGGCCACAGTGCAAGAAATCACTCGGCAATTTAACGCTGGTGCACGTCGTGCTCCTTCAGTCTTCCGGAGCAGGCTTAAGATCGTCGTGTAGCTTTAAACTCCATTTTCCATGTTAGAATCTCCTACTTAGTTAGTTGCACACACAAAAAAATATAAATAAAACAGAAGAGCAATGCCCTTTCGCAGTGAATTCCTATCCACGCACCTTATTCAACTCTGGCCATATTAACATTAAAGAAAGGCTTAAACTAAGGATTTCGAAGAATCGAGAACAACTGAATTTTTTCTCAGGGTCCTGCGGAAGCTATTTTGATAACTTATTAACTGAGAAGTCAAAAACGTAATTCCTAGGGGGAAATACGTTATGCTACAATACGAGAGTTATTATTACTCGGTAAAGTCCAGAATTAATACAGACAAAATGAAAACTGGAAGTTATGCTTTGCTTTGAATTCGCACTAACGTGCATGAAATTCAATTTCAAATAAAAATAGGAGTGAGCCTCAAAATAATTGAGAATTTCATAAATCCAGCATTTCCTCACACATCGACAGCAAGTTACAATGCAAAATTAGAAACATTTGCGACGAAACCCAAAATGCATTGCAATAGGTTTGAAGACCACCAGTTTTTCCACACTTGAACGGACGTCCCGCTGTTATAGGCTTCACGCAAAGTGGTACTGCTCCATTTACAAGGGTATCTCCAGATATCTTATTCTAACCTCCTTAGGTATAAACCGTTGTGTAAGGGGTACCCAGTAGTGAGCAAAGGTCAGTGACACTCAGCTTACGAGACTGCCAAACGACGCATCCTACGAGACAAGCCAAAAGACTTATCACGGTCCTTTGGATGCATCGTTTGGCTTCTTTTGTGGAAGTCGAAATCGGTCCACCGGATATTAGAGCATCTTTGGGTGATGTCCCACCTACCTTACACTGAAGAGCAATTGAATTAGAGACAGCTGGCGTTATGCAAATGTCGTGCTGTGGGCGGCCCTGTAAACGGAAACGACATGACGTATGCAGCGATCCGACAATATAAGAAGTGATGCGACGGGAATCAGTAAGAGTCGGACGCAGTATGGGTAAGACGAAGGAACTAAGCGCATTTGATCGTGGGAAAACTATCGGGGCCCGACGAATGGGTCACTTCATCTTGGGAAGTCGTGCAGGCACTGGGATTTTCACGAGCCACTGTGTCACGGGTGCACCGTGAGTACGTCGAATCCGGTAAAACCATCCCTGCAAGGGCCAACTGCCGTGGACAACAGCGTGTGGATGAGCGGTGTCATCGTCGGCTAGCTGGCATTGTAACAGCGGATAGACGGGCCACAATGCAAGAAATCACTCAGCAATTTAACGCTGGTGCACAAAAACATGTAAGCAGCCACACCATCCAGAACCATCTCCTCGCTATGGGGAACAGAAGCCATCGTACCACGAGGGTACCGCTGCTGACCGCACATCACAGGGTGCAAAGATTAGTAAATATAAACAACACTTGCCGTTTTTACACGATATTATAAAAGTCGATGATGCTGACTCTAAAACTTTATCAAAAGGTTGTAATACATTAGTACTTTCGGGTCTACTATAGACCCATCTTCAGATTTGAATTAATCGAAAACTGAGAGTACATATGGTTATATCAAGAACAATGCCAGATTACAACTTAAAACTTGAGAAGTAAAACACATGTGACGTAGTCAATCAAAAAGCCTGTGCACGAGAGTCAACGTCTTGTGGGAGGGGGCACTGTTTGTTCAAAATAAGGTTCTTCCAAACTCCCGGAATGTAATTAGGTAAATCATCGTTGCAACAAGAGTCAAAGTTCTTAAGTATAAATAAACTTTCTGTAAGTAACAAATTTGATTTACATAACGGAGATGCCAGAATTGACAAATTGTCCCAATCTGAAAAAAACTTACCACTGTTAACTGCTCTTGCCAAGGCAGTCGTTTGTGATCCGTTCCGAACATTGTATTTATGTTCAACAAGTCTAATATGAACCTTCCTAGAAGTTGATCCGATATATAGAGAATCGTTAGTTCCTGGTTCGTTTGATCTCAACGGAATACTGTAAACACCCCATTTCTCGAGGCTTGGCACAGGATCACTGTCGCTACGGATCGATGATAAGATGTTCATGGTTTTGACTCCAAAGTCGACTTGATATCTATGGCAGGCATTCTTTAGGGCATGAATAATGAGTGGAATAAATTGTACTGACCCCACAAATCTTGGCTTCTGATTCTCCTTAGACAAGGAAGTTAGTGTCCTATTTGCAACTTTCCCAATTATACGTTGAACTGTTTTTCAGGATACCCATAAATTCGTGCTGAGTCTGTAATTTTCTTGAACTCTTGATTACGAGTAATTGAAGAAGAGTGTGAGAAGGCGCGATTAACCAAAAAGTAAAACGTTGACAATTTTATCATCAGGATGGGCAGATGCAAAAGGAATTAAAGAGGAATATGCTGAAGGTTTTCTGTAAACAGAAAAACTGACAGAATGTGAAACAGGATCACGTACAAGGAAGATGTCCAAAAAAGGTAACGAATGGTTATTCTCCATTTCAACCGAATACCTGATGGTTGGATGAAAGGAAGAAAAAAGTCAACAAATTTAGGAAGGTCGCTGTTGGTAGATGGCCAGAAAACCAGGACGTCATCAACGTAACGAATAAAAAGGTAAGGGTTAACATCAAATTGGCGCAGAACTTGGTTTTCTAAATTTTGAAGTAGAATTTCTGCCAACACAGGAGAAAGGGGTGACCCCATAGGGGCTCCTTCAAGCTGCCGATAAATTTGTTTGTTGAATCTGAAATACGGTCTTTCTTTAACAAGCTTCAAGGCACGGTCAACGGCTTGTATCTCCAACGGCGAATATAAATCTAAAGCAGACAATAAATCTGGCATCTCCGTTATGTAAATCAAATTTATTATTTACAGAAAGTTTATTTATACTTAAGAACTTTGACTCTTGTTGCAACGATGATTTACCTAATTACATTCCGGGAGTTTGGAAGAACCTTATTTTGAACAAACAGTGCCCCCTCCCACAAGACGTTGACTCTCGTGCACAGGCTTTTTGATTGACTACGTCACATGTGTTTTACTTCTCAAGTTTTAAGTTGTAATCTGGCATTGTTCTTGATATAACCATATGTAATCTCAGTTTTCGATTAATTCAAATCTGAAGATGGGTCTATAGTAGACCCGAAAGTACTAATGTATTACAACCTTTTGATAAAGTTTTATAGTCAGCGTCATCGACTTTTATAATATCGTGTAAAAACGGCAAGTGTTGTTTATATTGACTAATACACGAATTAAGCTTTAAACGTGCAAAGATTAGCATGGGCGCGAGAACATCGCCACTGGACCCTAGACATGTGGGAAAATGTTGCCTGGACTGATGAGTCGAGATTCACGTTGGTACATGCGGATGGCAGGATACGAGTACGGCGGAAACCACATGAAGCGATGGATCCTTCTTGCCAGCAGGATACTCTTCAAGCTGGTGGGGGTGGCATTCTAGTCTGGGTACTGATTACGTGGACTGAAATGGGATCCCTGGTACGTGTGACATTGTCCCTCACAGGTCAACGTTACCGGCGGGATATCCTGGACGACCATTCGCTCCCATTTGTGCGTCTTCAACATCCCACTGGGGACCTCATCCTGAAACAAGACAATGCACCGTGCAATCGCTCTCGAATGGTATCCGAATGGTTGGATTAACACTCCACCGATGTGGCCTCGCTTCCTTGGCCAGCTAGGTCACTTGACCTCAATCCCATCGAGCACATCTGGGATGCCATCGAGGGAGATGTTCGAGGCTCTGATCCCCCTCCATCAAATCTCCGTGCACTGCGGGAGCTTGTTCAGGGGTCGTGGATCCGTATGGCTTCCCAACGGTTCCGGTGTCTTGTCGAGTCCATGCCGAGACGAATCGACGCCGTCATCAGGGCGAAAGGTGGTGCTACACGTTACTAGACAGGTATCTCTAATTCAATTGCTTTTCAGTGTATATCGTTTCACGTGCACAGCACCTACTGCTGCCCGCACAAGACTGTGCTACGCACTTTGTGAAACACAGAACAATCTGTTCTTCCACTCTCACTGATTGTCTCAGCCGTTTCGTCATATTTACAACTTTCACTAGTCGATCGGTAGTGTGCACTGAGCCCAAGGAACGCACTGCGCAACCTCCAAACAAACGTCTTAACCACTAGGCCAGAAAATGCCTTCATACATTATCTTACTCTTTTCCAACAACTTTGATTCCTGCGTTTGTTTTTAGAATAAACTAAGGAAAACTTCATAGAATGACTATACTGTAAACAATAAGTGCTGTGAATTCACGGAAAATTTATGAAAATAAAGTGCAGCAAATTTGCCGGTAAGTGTTCTTCTTTTTAACGAAATTTTCCTTTTTTAAAAACTTCCGTATTTCCACAGATTTTCCGTAGTCAGTAATTCGGTTTTAAAGTTTCTTCGGTATTCATACAGAAATTTCGCAAAATCCAACACGTTGAATATTTCAGCCCTTACGCGAGGGAATCCTCTTGCGCTGGTAGTGGGGAATGAGCCCAAGCCGTTTGGGTTGAAGCCGCGCGTCTTAACCACTGAGCCAGAAAGTCACAGGACTCACATTGAAGGTAAAAATAACTGGGCGATGATAAAAAAAAATTTCATTAATGCGAGTGATTTAGTCATTTTATCTTCTATTGGAGGTTATTATTTTTAATACGTTTGTAATAGTTTTATTTTTTCTGTAAGAGGTCTTATTACAAATTACGTATTTTTTTCATCTTGCTCTTTCAAAGCAGCAAAATGATTTGGAATTTGAGATCATTTTTTCAATTGATCATAATTTTCAATTATCTTTAAAGGATGTGCAATGTACTGTTTTATGATATAATTTTACGAAACGTTTAAATATAAAATTTACTCTTGATAGCTATATAGCTTTTGTCTTAAGGACTCCAAAGACTGATACATAGACATCGTACAAAGGCCGTTCCATAAAAACTGAGAGTAATTTTATTTTATTTTTTTTGGCAACCGTGCGAAGGGGAAAAATAACCACACAGACGACTAACTGAATTAAGAAAGTATCTACGGCAACAGTTATTATCCGTGGCAGATGATTCTGGTTTTGTTATTGCGCAGTTGTTTAAATTACGTCTGCATTTCGGCACACAGTTATGGAGGTGAGTTTTTCAGAGTTAAGAAGTGAAATGCCTTGCGCGATAAAATTTTGCTCTCGTTTGGGTGAAATGGCTCCAGAAGCAATTGATTTAATGAAAAAAGCTTACAAATGTTTGGGTGAGAGAACGATTTTTAAATGGCACCATGATTTCAGAAAAGGGCGCTTGTCGGCAGAACTCGCTCCTATGCCTGGTAGACCTGAAAGTGTTGCTACGGAGCGTATTGTTAACACTGTTTGGGTAATCCTGCGAGTAGATCGACAAATGACGTGTGAAGAGATAGTGGCGTCAAGTAATATTTCAAAACCGTTGGCATTCCGCATTCTATGCGACAAATTACTGCTGCATCGTGTGTGTTTCAGATGGGTACCTCATCACCTGGCGAGAGAACAATTGTTAAGCAGAGTTCAGGTGTGTCATGAGTGGAAGCAAATCATTGCAAAGGATCCAAACTTTCTAAACACAGTAATAACTGCCAATGGAACTTGGGTCCACTATTTCGACCCCCCTCACGAAGCGCGCGACGAGTGTCAGGAAACACGCAGGCTCGCCTCCTCCGAAAAAAGTCCGCCAAACCCAATCAGCTGGGAAGGTGATGATGATAATTTTCTTTGATCATAAAGGTGTAGTCTACCACCATACGGTTCCTCCACAAATTACTGTCAATGCTGAGTATTACATTTCAGTCTTGAAGCGTCTGCGATGACACATATTGATTAAGAGATCGGAAATTGTGGGTAAGTGGACCCTACTACACCTTGATAACGCCAGCCCACATGTGGCTGCTTGTGTTCAACAGTTTCTTACGAAATGCAGTACTGAAGCCATGCCACAACCTGCCTACAGTCCTGACCTCGTTCCGTGCGATTTCTGGTTGGTTTCAACAATGAAGAAGCTTGGGGCAACATTCAACACAGATGCTGACGTTATTCAGGCAGTACAGGGGTCGCTAAAGCAGCTTCCACAAAATGCCATCGCCACATGCTTTGAAAAGTGGACTGAACGATGGGACCGTTGCATATCATCCGAGGGAAGATACGTTCAGAAAGAAGAACATATATTTTGCTATACCTATATTTCTTCATTTTGTGTGATTTTTACTCTCAGTTTTTATGGAACGGCCATTGTGCACATCACCTATACAATAAATTAAGTACCTAGTTTCTTACGGTACCACAGTATATGTATAATATAATAGCTGGTGCACAAAATGGGGAAGAAGGTAAGAAATAACCTGTAACCAAAATCCATGCCATATACTATCCACAATATCCGATCGCGCTACAGAACTTCAAAATCAAATACCGGGTGATCCAAAAGTAACATAAAATTTGAAAAATCAATAATTCGCAAAGTATTTACAGTAATCAGATGCGGTTTTCCTAGAAATCCACAGAAAGATGTGGGATTTTTTGTGCATAATGTAGAAATTTAATACCAGAATAGTTACATTTCCGACCACCAGATGGTGCCACAGGTGATTGCGTAGTTGGGGTTGTGGTGTAGTACAGTCCATACTGAAAACATGATTACAAATGTTCAATGTGGTGCCCATCATTCATGAGCACAACCGTCAGATGAGGTAAGACACTCTGCACAGCATTAGACAACGTGTCAGATGGTATTGCTGAAACATGATGCCGGATCGAGTCCTTCAACTTGGCCATTTTTGGTAGTAGCCCCACTACCAAAAATCGCAAGGTGTAAGTTCTGGAAACCTGGGAGGCCACTCATGCGGAAAGGAGCTACTTAGGACACTGTTCTCTCCAAACGTTGACCGTAGCAGTTGCTTAACAAGAGAAACAAAGTGCGGCAGTGCTCCATCTTGCATGAATGTGACAGTACGGAGTGCTTGCCTGTCTTGCAAGTGGGGAATAGTGCTTTTTCTTAACAGCGTTGCATATCGATGACCTGTGACAGTAACGGTTTGAAATCCAGAGTTGTGGACTTCCTCAAAGAAAAACGGGCCAATAACGAAAGAAGCTGCGAAACCGCACCACACGGTAACTTTTGGCTGATGAAGGGGGTTTTCCACAACTACATGTGGGTTCTTTGTAGCCCAAATGCGGCAGTTCTATGTGTTTACGCTTCATGGAAGAAGTGAGGACAGTTAACAGCAAGTCCGCATTATCTTCAATGCGCTGGAACACCCAATTCGCAAAATCACTTCGCCGGCACTGCATTCCTCATGTGCTGAAGCTGTCCATAGGGTGTCGACTTTGTGTTTGACCTCAGACACAACTGCACCGGATGTTCGGGGGTTTCCTGCTTCTTGGACTTGGAGCCAAAGAGCCCGTGTCCTCAAACTTTTTCATAATCTGCTTCAGTGCCGAACAAGACATGGGTCCCTTTCCACGTCTCATACCCAGCATTAAACGAAAAGAGCGCAATGCTGCACTTGCACTTTGCGAGTTCTGATAAAACAGTTTAACAAACAGTGCTTTATCATGTAAAGGCAACATGCTTATGCGTAACAGTAGCAACTTACCTGAAACCCATTCCCCCCTTTAATATGCAGCTCGCCGTGTTCACCAACAGCAGGAACTTTACTCACAGCCCAGTCAATCCCACAACACTGATAACTAACTATACCCGCAGGGCGGGTAGACGCGTGGGGCATCGGCAGGTAATTACAGAACCCACACTGATAAAACAGTCCCACAGTACTTGTCATTTTCTTGTAGGACTTCCGTTCACAGTGAGTAGAGTTTAGGTCCCAGCCACCTACAGCGAGATCGTCTTTTGGGCAGGACATAGAAACGGAAGGAATGAGAGCAAGTCTAGCGACTTTGACAGAACAGTTTTAGTGAGATTAGAGTACAGTAGATGGCGCCACCGAACAAGTACAATGTTGCACATAGAGGGGTGAGAGAATTTCAGGGGGCATAGGAAAGGATACCCATTTAACCAGTGGGTCCAGCCTGGGGGCCGTCACTTAACGTGCTTGTCCGATGCACGGCGGATATTCAGCGATTGTAAGTGCTAGTAAATCACACCATCTCTGAAATATCAGCCCAGGTTCGAACCTGAGGACCTTGCATTGATAGTCTGACTCGCGAACCACTAAGCCATTCGCGGCTCCACTGATAAAACAGCTAGAGATTCTGTTTAAATACCGCCGTTAAGTCGCTCTCGGAACGCTACAGCGCCATCTGGTGGTCAGAAAAGTTACTATTCTGGTATTAAATTTCTGCACTATGTACAAAAAATTCCACGTATTTCTGTGCATTTCTGTGAAAGCCGTATCTGATTACTGTAAATACTTTGCGAATTATTGATTTTTCAAATTTTCTGTTATTTTTGGATAACCCGGTACTTCGACGGACTACTGAAATTTAACAATTAATGAAACCCCCAAGTGTTCCCGTGAATCTCTCGTATTACGGGAAAGTTTCCGTCATATGATACGCAAAAAGTGAGAAAGGAGTCTTTCCGTTAATATAAGAAATGAATTGCAGAATGGTTTTTGAAATTTCAGAATTTCCCGTTAACATATCTAGAAACCGGTAATTTACCGTCAATATAAGATAGGAATTGTGGAAAGGTTTCTGAAAATTCAGAATAATCCTGGAGTACGAAAAATCCGTGAAATTCGGAGGTTTTTTCTCCCCGTTATTTTACGGAAAAAGTTGTAAATATGCTTCGTTAATTCCCGAAAGAAATCACGAAACGTTTTTACAGTGCAAGAGTGCGAATTCTTATTATGAAAATTCATTTCTCGCACAACCTAGCTATTCCGATGGCTAAATAAGCAACGGGAATTGCTTGAGAATGTTGACCAGATTTTTAAGGTTCATTCATTACGATTCATCTTGCGTTTTGTACTAAATTCCGCTGTCTGTGAGACACGTTTTCAATTCTGCCTGTTTTCTCAGTCCCTCGCCAGATAGGATGTTTCATGTGCTTTCTTAGGAAACAGTACTTGAATAGCACTATATCTAACGATGAGACATTCCATTATACGGCGACCTCCATCTTCGAGTGTTTAAAGGGAAATAAAGGAAAATTTTCTTAGCTTAACACTTAGAAACGCGTTTAAGTATGGTATCAAATTGTCAACGCACTGTTGATTATTTCAAGCATTAATTCCAAAGTTTCTGAAATGTTAAGAAGGCGCAAGGAACTGGAAATGTAAAACATTAGCATCCTTAGGTCCAAGATGAACTCCTTCGCTTGAATTCAGCACACCAAATGATGAATCGTCTCTGAAAACAAAGACTAGCAATTACTCTTGCTGTGTTAGACTCGATTTTGCGAGTAACGATATTAACGTCTGAATAAGAATTAATGAAGTCATTCTTTCTGACCGAGCAACATTCGCGTTTCGTTGTTTTGGAAGTGCAACACTTATCGAAGTTTAGATTGCAAATAGACAGTAAGTTGGATAATTTAACTAGAAATTTCTCTATTCTCTGGTAATTTTTACTCTTCAAATAAAAATTAATTAAACTTAGAAGAAAACTAGTCTAATGTCTAATGATACCACAATTTCTATGATATTATCGCGAGAAATAAGGTTTCTTAGTCTAGATCCGTTCCGAAATAACAATCATAGCCTGTGACGTACTACAGAGGTGAAGCACGTGTCAAGACGACAAATCTGCAGCGATACATCCCGTCGGTGTAGTTTAGTCTGTTAGAACAACTCATTCCGGAGGGACGAGACGTGGATTTCATCCCCTCACCAACAAATTAGTGTTTTCACAAAAGCGTACAGCAGACATGCACAACAAAGATAAGCTCGAGCCCGGCCAGGGCTCGGACGGGCTCAGAATTCATTAACTACCGAAAAACCCTGGCCCGGGCTGGGCGCGGGCTCGGAATTACACGTCTTGATTTTCATTACTGTAATTAGTTCAACACGTGTAATTCCGAGCCCGGTTGAATTTCACGTTTTGAATTTCATTGTGGATTTGTTACCATGCTGGAAGGATTTTCAATTTCCTAAGCTATCTGTTATTGCAAGACAAATTTTGCTTAGCAAGATTTGCATTATGTATTGTCCAAAGCTAAGGCCCAAGCAAGGATTAGTTTAAGGAGGTCTGGTATCGAAAAACTGGGAAAAAATCACATTCCCATTTTTTGTATTTTATTAAAAATCAAGAATCTTATCTTTAAAATGATGTATTAATTTCCAAAATTGTGCAGTTAGAAGTATTGTTATTTATTTATTTTTAATTTCCTCACTCCCGCGATTTCTGGGGTGACGTTGGTTTTTAGTGCAGCAGGTCGAGTTTTAGAGAAAAGAAGATCAAGTTGAAGCGCTGAGGCATTAGATGCAATTCTCTCTCTCTCTCTTTTCATGATGAACTTGATCTGGAAATTGCACACACATATGATAATATTGTTATTATTATACTATTAAGCGCAAATTTATATGAATTTTCCAGTTTTTATTTCATGTGATATACTCGGAGATCGGGCTCCAGAGCCCGAGCGCTACTCTGGAAAATTCTCTCTCTCTCTCTTCATGATGAACTTGATTTGGAAACTGCACACGCATATGATAATATTGTGATTATTATACTATTAAGCGCAAATTTATATGAATTTTCCAGTTTTTATTTCATGTGATATACTCGGAGATCGGGCTGCAGAGCCCGAGCGCTACTCTGGAAAATTCTCTCTCTCTCTCTTCATGATGAACTTGATTTGGAAACTGCACACGCATATGATAATATTGCGATTATTATACTATTAAGCGCAAATTTATATGAATTTTCCAGTTTTTATTTCATGTGACATACTCGGAGATCGGGCTGCAGAGCCCGAGCGCTACTCTGGAAAATTCTCTCTCTCTCTCTTCATGATGAACTTGATTTGGAAACTGCACACGCATATGATAATATTGTGATTATTATACTATTAAGCGCAAATTTATATGAATTTTCCAGTTTTTATTTCATGTGATATACTCGGAGATCGGGCTGCAGAGCCCGAGCGCTACTCTGGAAAATTCTCTCTCTCTCTCTCTTCATGATGAACTTGATTTGGAAACTGCACACGCATATGATAATATTGTGATTATTATACTATTAAGCGCAAATTTATATGAATTTTCCAGTTTTTATTTCATGTGATATACTCGGAGATCGGGCTGCAGAGCCCGAGCGCTACTCTGGAAAATTCTCTCTCTCTCTCTTCATGATGAACTTGATTTGGAAACTGCACACGCATATGATAATATTGTGATTATTATACTATTAAGCGCAAATTTATATGAATTTTCCAGTTTTTATTTCATGTGATATACTCGGAGATCGGGCTGCAGAGCCCGAGCGCTACTCTGGAAAATTCTCTCTCTCTCTCTTCATGATGAACTTGATTTGGAAACTGCACACGCATATGATAATATTGTGATTATTATACTATTAAGCGCAAATTTATATGAATTTTCCAGTTTTTATTTCATGTGATATACTCGGAGATCGGTCTGCAGAGCCCGAGCGCTACTCTGGAAACGAGCGTAGCGAACCTAGAGGCGCAGCCCCTAGTGATTAAAATTCGAGTTATGTGTGGTGCTTTTTCCTAAGGCATGAATGATATGTTTGTCTATGCGGCGTTTCCTGAATTTAGAGACCCGTTGTAGACAAACATGAGTGAAAAAGTAACATACGGACGTACTGCTTCAGTCGCTCCAGTAGTTCGTTTAGCACCGAAACAACAATTTAATGCATTACCAGCACAAGAAAACCTAAAGTTTCGTCTTCGTTGCTTTGTCGTCAACGCTGTTTCGGCAGCGCCATCTGTTGTCCGACGACGAAAATAAAGTAAGTGAAATCTCGCAATAGATGTGTGTTATGTACTTGCCAAAGCATTGTACTGAGAAATATCGTACGTGCTATTAGAACAGTGATATGCAAAAAACTTTCAATAAAAAGGAGGATAAAATTGTTCTTTAAGCATAAAGGATAAAATGGACTAAGCGCTGGCATCTGACCATTCGTCCGAGGTAGATCCTGGTTCGAAACCCGGTGAGGCATGGATGTTGTGTTTGTCTTACGACACTGGCTCTCTCCCTTCCCTAGAACCAGTGGCCCTAACTTAACGACGGGTGACTGCTTATAGCCCACTGAGTTGCTCACGGCGGTCGTTAAACCTCCTATCAAAATAAAACTATGTACAGTAAAGAGTAAAAAGAAGAGCGTAAATGTTTAGGTACAGCTGAACTGAAAATCCTTATAGCCTTAAATGACAGCTCGCACGTGACTGTTGGTTGTGCGTGTGTGTGTGTGTGTGTGTGTGTGTGTGTGTGTACAAGATAAAATCTTAGATGAGTGGATAACTTCTTTTTACTGTTGAAAGCACTGCACTCTTGAACAGGAGATTATTGAAAAACATGGTTATTGGGTTCTCTAAGTAAAGAGTAGCATAACACGTTTAGTTGCGTGCCGGGAAACATTAAATTTAATGGTATCCACAGTCACAAAAGCATTAAGGAAGCCATTAACTACTTTAAAAGGAAATAGGATGTCTGTAATATACTTTCAGTATCTAAGCTGAGTTAGGTCACATCGAACGAAGAGCTAAACATAATGTTAAGGAAGCGGAAGAATTTCTCGGCTATTCCTTCAACTCCTTCAATAAAAACGTCGTTGCGATGAGAATTCCATACGAGTGTGTTAAAATCTAAATTGGATAGAATAAACGCACAGTAAACTTTTTCATTCCTTTAATGTTTCACAAAACTTTTCAGATTCGAAAAGAAAAATTAAGCGTTGCGAAAACCGAGTTGATAGAATCTTTTATAAGGTGGTGAAATCTGAATTTTTTGATTAAATATTTTCCGTACTGAGAATGATGAGAGTTTTCTCTTACGTGGGAAAAGCCACAAATGTCTGAAACAAAAAGACAATGCGCAAGTTCAATGAAAATGTGATGTATTTACATTTGTAAAAGTTTGAATTCCTCTTATCCATGTTAGCACCGTTTAAGAAGATTGTACACATCTTTTCGAAACACCAAGGAGACTTCTACTTTTTTGCCATTTAACTGGCAACTACAGATACTTTTTGTAACAAAACTGGTTCTTATGATACACAGCATCTAAAAAGTCCCTTTAATCAAAGTCTGAAAATTTACTATTACTTTATTGTATCCGTTTGGAAGTCATGCTTTACTATGACAATGTTACAATTCAGGTATAGTGTAATATCCTTTTACCGGTGGTGACATTCGATCCCACGGCTGCCTGCACCTGAGGATGTTATTCTTCCAACTAAACTACACCGGCAAGGTCTATCGCTGCAACTTGCGGATTTGAGTTCTTGAGGAATTTATGGAAGAAACGAGTTCTTGAATAGTGGAAGAAACAAGTTCTTGGACAATTCGTGGAAGAAATTAGTTCTTGAACAACTTGTGTGAAGGAACAAGTTATTGAGCAACTTGTGTTAAGAAACAAGTTTTTGAGCAGTTTGTGGAAGAAATAAATTCTTGAGCAGTTTGTGGAAGAAGCATATTCTTGAGCAATTTGTGGCAGAAACAAATTCTTGAGAAATTTATTGAAGAAACAAGTTCTTGAGTAATTTGTGGAGTAACAATTTTTTGAGCAATTGTGGGAGAAACAAGTTCTGGAGCAATTTGTGAAAGAAAAGTTCTTGAGCAATTTGTGGAAGAAATAAGTTCTTGAGCAATTTGTAAAAGAAACAAGTTCTTGAGCAATTTGGGGATCTCTTAGTATTCTATGAAGGCGGAAACAATTAATGACAGGTATACCATTCACTTAGCAGCATTATAACGTACTGTGATTCTTAGCAACTTGGTTTATGGAATTTTGCACTTTTGCCATTTTTCAATCAAATATAACTTTGAGAAACATTTCGATTTAAAATAGCATACGGCATTGCTATTTGGACAACCTTATACTAAGTAACAGACAGACAGGCGATTCTATATGCGAAGAGTCTATGCTTTGTGAAATTAGCATTTGTTTATAAAGAATGCTATGACAACAAATCTACTCATGTGCGATCCTTTTAAGTGACCTCACTAACGGCATACATAAATGCAACTTACGAAGTTTTTTCGTTAATGATCAGATTTTCATCATTTCTTAATTATTAGGAAAAAGTTTCACCATTCTTAGTTGTGTGGCTTATTTTTCTTCAGAAAGCCGAGGTATCAAAACGGGGTCTTGTCATTAATTTACTGGTGTAGGCATATGATAGCGTCCGTGAAAAGCTGACGTTTCGGTACGCTATACCTGTGCGTACCATCACATGCACAGAAAACAAAAATTCCTGCCGCTGTGGGACATCAGAGGTGCTAAAATTATGAGGGCGGACAGATCAATGATATCTGCAAGTGAAATAGTCTAATAAAGGATATAGAATTCTTCGTTAGGTCATATACATACAGTACATTTGTACGAAAGGACAGATCTTCACAACCTAATGTTGAGGCATTAATCGAATACACAGAAAAAGTTATTTCAGTCAGAAAGAGCGCGTCTGTTTGGAATTAATTTGTTTGTTTACAGCTAGAACCCTGTTTTGTTTTTGTCGTTTTTTCGGAGGAAGAAAATATGTTGCCTCCGCAACGTGTTTGTTTTCCCTCGTGTTAGATCCCAGAAGGGTAGTTCGTATTATGACGAAATCACTCCCACTGGAACAACATGAGACACCATGATCTGAGCTAACATCTGGACTCTCTCTCTCTCTCTCTTTCTCCTCTTTAAAATTTCCCCTTTTTCTTTGTAAAATGCATTCAAATGTATTATTTTAAAACTACAAATGTTCACTGTTTCAAATATTGCACTTTCCTTTTCATGAGTTTTTATGACGGATTAAATTTTCCTTTTCATCAGTTTCTATGACTGTTCCCTTATACTCATAGTTTTCTCTGTTTTTATCAGTTTCGTCAGTTTAGTTTTCTTTCCTTTTCATCAGTTTCATCAGTTGTTGGTATCTTATAGTTTTTTTGCATGAGTAGATCTTTATTTGTCAACGTTGATAGTTAAATCGATTACCAAATAATAACAATTACTCAATATCGATTTACATTCGAATATTCCTATTTTTGCCACTAAAGAATGTTTTCAAGTTATACTACTCCCTTATGTTTTCATTTTGCTTACTTTCACTATATTATTACTACTCTTTTTATATTTATCTTTTGTGTTTATATTTCCGCCATCGTACTTTCTATCATTTGCTTCATTCTGAGGGAATCTAGTATTTCATTTACTACCAGAAATTTGGTTCCGCAGAAAGCAAGCTCCCCCCTCCCGCCTATCATTTACATTCCCTATTGTTTCTTTATGGAACAGCAATTTATGTTTAACTGCAAGCCTAACGAAGTTTATGATGGTTTCACGGTTATCATAAACATTTGTTTTAAATTTTCCATAATTCCATAGACAGCAACAAAATGAAATGCTCAAGTGCTAAAATTAATCTAATATTAAGCTGTTTGAAATTTTCCTTTCTCCATTTCGTGTTTAACAACTCGCCCTATGAGCATCCCTAATTTAGGGTCACTGATTCCTGAGAGAGGAAAATGCCATCGCCGTTGGACAAAAAAATTCCAACAGTTGAACCCGGGACCTATTAATAATTAGAGGTGTCTCTGACCGCTTAGTCACCAGGAAAGTTAAGGTTCCTGTAGCTGTATGATATAATCCAACTTAAGTAGATATTTTCAGATTCATACTATTGTGCTCAATATTGTGATGATGAAAACATGAAATCCAGAATGATGGTTAGATGTTGAGAAGATTCGTCGGTATTGCGTCATCTCTTGGAAGTGTAGAAATTGCAAGGCGGCCATTGGACTTCAGTTACTTGATTCGTTACATCAATTACGTAGTAATGTCGGTGAATGTATTGGAAGCACCGGATCTGTTCTTCTATTTTTAACGGGAAAAGGAATTGTGTCGGAAACTATTCATGGGCACATAACTACATACAGTGGTTGAACAGAATAATGTGAACACCTAGGAAAAGAAGGTTTCACGTACCTAATAGGGTGTGGGACCACCTTTGGCTTTCAAAACCGCATGAATCCTCCTTGGAATGGACGCATACAAACTCTGGATGGTAGTTAGTGAGATTTTACACCATTCTTCATGCAGAAAGTGGTCTAGGTCTTTGAGAGATGCAGGAAGAGGATAACAAGATCTTACTCTGTCTTCCAACACAGACCTCGGTGGCTCGATGATGTTTAATTCTGGTGATTGGGGAGGCCAAGAAAGGCGTGAAAGTTTGTTCTCGTGTTCCTCAAACCATGATTAGACATTCCGAGCTCTGAGAATTGGGTCGTCACCATCTTGATAGATGGCATCCCCTGCGGGAAACAAAGCCTGAGCCGTTGGATGGACTTTGTTGGCAAAAAGGGTTTCCTTCGCCCTGCCAGTCATTCCTCCTTTCAAGTTTATCAGGGGGCCTCCTGAAAACCACAATATGACCCCCCAGAGTATGACAGAACCACCACCATGCTGCACTGTTTGGTCCTGTTTAAGTTCATTTAAAGTGTCTTGTTGCAAAAAACATTTTCAGAGTGGCGACGAAATGAGCGACCCAATGGACTTCGAAAGAGGGCTAATCGTTGGTGGCCGGCTAGTTGGTGCCTCCGTGACAAAAGTCGCCAAGGTTGGGGGTATCAAGAGCTACTGTGTCTAGCGTCGTGACAGCATACCGTGTTTTCGCCGAAACCTCGTCTGCGAAACACAAGAGCGGCCAGGAAACAGCCCTGACTGATCGAGACAGGAGAGCATTAAAGAGGATTGTTACCCGTGATAAGAAGGCCATGGGCGCCGAAAATTAGAGCGGAGCTCAATCTACATCTCCAGACCCCAGTATCAACGGAAACACAGGGAACTGCATGAAAAGATATTGGAAAACCTCTGGTGACCCTGCTGAATGCCCAACGGCGACAGCAGTGGTGCTCTCCACACATAGACTCGTCCTGCGGTGGGGAATAGTGTGAATGTGGATTCATCCGACCACAATACACGCTTTCATGCATCGGCAGTTCACGTTGTATGCTCCTGGCACCACTGCCATCGTCGTTGTGCATTGATCCAGGTCACCAGAGGTTTTGCAATAGCAGCTCTGCCATGAATATCTTTTTCATGCAGTTCCCTGTGTTTTCATTGATACTGGAGTCTGGAGGTGCAGATTGAGCTCCACACTAATTTTCGGCGCCCTTGGTCTTCTTATCACGGGTAACAATCCTCTTTAATGCTCTCCTGTCTCTATCAGTGAGGGTCGTTTCCCGGCCGCTCTTGTGTTTCGCAGTCGAGGTTTCGGCGGGAACACGGTATGCTGTCATGACGCTAGACATAGTAGCTCTCGACACCCCCAACCTCGGCGACTGTCGTCACGGAAGCGCCAACTAGCCGGCCACCTATTACGATAGGTCTTCAGCAATTCCTACTGTTGACTGTTTACTAAGCTGTTGCGTTAAGTCTTCGTCTGTTCCTGCTGTTGCTTTTACTAAGCTATTATATTAAGTCTTCATCTGTTCCTGCTGCTCTTTGTTTACTGAATTGTTACGTTGTCTGCGTCTGTTCCTACTGTTGACTCTTTATTAAGCTGTTATGTTGTCTTCGTCTATTCCTGCTGTTGTTTTTTACTTTTTACTAAGCTGTAATTTAAATCTTCATCTGTTTCTGCTGTTATTTTTTACTAAGCTGTTATCTTAAGTCTTCACCAGTTCCTGCTGTTCATTGTTTACTACGATGTTACGTTAATTCTTCTTCTTTTTCTGCTCTTGACTGTTTACCAAGTTGTTGCGTCAAGCCTTCGTCTGTTCCTGCTGTTGACTGTTTACTAAGCTGTTGCGTTAAGTATTCGTCTGTTTCTGCTCTTCATTGTTCACTTAGTTGTTGCGTTAAATCTTCGTCCAATCCTGCTGATGATTGTTCAGCGTCGTTATTAATGGATTCCAAAGTGGCGTTCCACTTTGGAATCAAAATAATCGAATGACTAATCAAATAATTCAGGAACTAACGTAAAACAGAGCAGAGAGAGAGAGAGCGCGATTGCTTTTTCCCAGGTAACAAAAAGAGAAGCAGCCACGAAGAAAAGTGTCCTGATGATAATCTACAAAGCGCCGGCTAGCTTCCAGATAAGTGCTTAACTGCGCATGTTCAAATACTCCTGATTTGGATTAATGCGAAAACATTCATGCTCACGAGAGGAAAAATTCAAAGTTGTACATGGGTTGTGGATGTAAAACTCCAGGTGTATTCACTGTCGTAGGCTTCATGGTGTTTACAGAGCACATGATAAAAAAACATTTCAGTATGTTTTCTATATAATCTTCACACTCAAAAAAACTTTTTTTAAACGCAAACTTTTCCGTTAATCTAACGAAATTCCAATAAAAAGCGGTGCGTAAGGCACATGCTCATATGCTCCTATAATAAAGCTGGTACTGTTATCGACAACGTAAGTAATTTCTTAATTTGTCTTGGCAAATTTGCCATTAAAAACTTGTGCTATGGATAATTTTAGCAATGAAAACTCAGTTTCGTTTTTTGCTGTTAGTTGTGGGTGAAAGCGTTGGTATCTAGAATAAGCCGGTATCTGGAATGGTATCTAGAATAAGCCGCATGACATTCAGGTGACAAGAATTAGCTAGCTGTTAAATTTAAAAGCTTTCCGTTTTCCATTAAAATTTTGCGCTATTATATTAATAAGAGCCGCTTTAAAGGAAGACAGTGACATTTAAAAATTGTCATATTTCTTTTTATCAACTTGAAATTTTACATATACTGACATTTTTGACACAGAATTAGTACTTATTTCTTTTTCATCAACTTGAAATTTTACATATACTGAGCATTTCTGACGCAGAATCACTATTTGTTTACAATTTTGGGGAGAAACCATTTTAAGTCCCCCGCTTTTTTTGACTAAAAATAAAACTTTACAAACTTTTGTAAAAACTGAACTTCTACTATTTGAAAGCTGGATATACTTTTTTTTGTTAATTTGTTTAGAATTAATTTCTCTACAATCTGATGCTATGAAATTTCAATATCTTTTAAACACACTGCATCATGGTATTTTAAACTTTCTTTTCTAAAAATAAATTAAAAGATATTTTAAGTGGCAGAACAATTACTCACTATATCACAATTCCATAGCTCAAATGATTTCAGACATATTGAGACACGTGCACTTTAAATTTCATGCAGATATCTTTAGTAGATTAAAAGTTATATCAGTCTGAATATTGACATACTCCTAAAAAACTAAGCTACCGATCTTAGCTCTGAAAGTTTCTGCCGCATGCATCTCATCGTATAATCATTAAAATCCTCCAGGTTCATATGAGGTGCCTTCCTGGTGTTTCTTTCTCTCATATGCCCTTAGTTTGGCCATCTTCACAGCTGTTCTGTACCTTTGGTATGCAGAACTTATTTGTTTTCTTTGCCTGAGTTTTGCTCTGCTGTCTTTTCCTTTTACCAGAAACAGAGATTGATTGCCAGGAGGCAGTCAAAGTTTCTCCTGCCTTATTGACACTGTTACACTATTACCAAAATTGAACTCTGACACTGCCTCACACACAGATATTGCAATTCTTCTTTTAGTAACATTAGGGTATTTCCTCGAAATCTTACTGTGTAGCGACTCGTTGGAATTTTGAGTTCTTCCTGCCATGCACCTATCAAATACACGGCCGAGTCACATTATTGTGACCACCAGCTAATATCCAGAGTAACTGCCGTGTGCAGCGCGGACAGCTGGGAGTGACTCAATGAGCTGCTGGAAAGTGTTCACAGGTATGTGGAGTCATACTGACTGCAGTGCATCTGACAGCTGCTGGAGGGTGCGTGGTGGAGGATACATAGAGCGAACAACACCATCGAGGTGGTACCACAGATGCTCAATTGGGTTTAAGTCTTGGGAATTAGGGCGCCAGTGAAGTACTTAGAAGTTTTCATCGGGCTCTTCCAACCACTCTCGGACATTTCTAGCTGTGTGACACGTCGTATTTTCGTTCTGCAAGATCTCATCCGACCCAGGACAGACAATCAGCTTGTATGGCCGTACGTGGTCTTCAAAAATGGATTCATAACGAATTCGGTCAATAGTGCCTTCCACAGGTATGAGTGGACCCAGAGAATGCCACGAAAACATTTCGCAGACCATAAAGCTGTCCCCACCAGCTTGTGTTCTTCCAGCAATGGTTGAAGAGTGTTTGTTCTGCGATGTTTCTCGCCTTATACGCCAACGTCCATCCTTTCGATGAAGCAGAAAACGTGAGTCATCGGAGAAGGCAATCCTTTGCCAATCAGCGGAGGTCCAATTTCGATACTGCGGTGCACATGTAAGCCTTTTCTGCCGATGCACATTCGTTGGCATAGGCACAGTGACCCTCCGTCTACTTCGGAGCTCCATACGTAGTAGGATTTGCTGAACTGTCGTTTTAAGCACACTTCCGGTAGCCTACTGGTTCATTCGGCCAGTGAGTTGCTCCACTGTAGCGTGTCGATCGGACCTCACGCACCTTCGAAACCGACGTTCACCTCTCACATCAATGGCACGTGGTGCTCCACAGTTTCCACGTCGCTTATTCGCAATGGTGCCATTTCTCCAATCACAATACACTTTAACCAGAGCGGCACGCGAACAGTTCACAAACTGCGCTGTTTCAGAAATATGCCACCCTTGGCCCGAAAACCGATAACCATCCCATTTTGCAAATCTGATAAATCGCTCCTGTTTTCCATGACAGAAACGAGTGTCATGTTTTCACCTGCAGCACACTTTATATACCTTCCATGCTAGCTCACGACACGTGCCTTCTTCCATTGGATACGTGCTGTTGACGTCAAAATTAGGTGGTGGTCACAATAATGTGACTCGACTGTGTAAGGTTTCTTCAGTGAGCCTCTTGAAAATTGGAATCATTTTGCATATCACCTTATCTGACAAGGCAGTTGATGTGTTTTTATTATGCAGGCCTAGATCTTGTCTCATTGCTAATGCCCTATTGAAAAAGCACCATGAATCAACTTATTTGGGACACTTGTGGTGTAATATATTAGTCCCAGTTGATCTTCAATGACCTAATATTGCATACACAGCAATTGCTGTTTCATTTTTGTCACCCCTATTGCCTAATAAAACCTTTCTATTATATCTATTTGTTCTGGCTTTTTTCGCGGCCGTTAGACTGCCGTACATTTTCCCTCCTAGTTTTGTGCCTCATTTTCTTTAATCTACCACGATGTTTCTGAGTGTTGTCTCAACTCATTCTTGATGGTGGTTGAAAACACAGTCCACTTGTTTAGGAAATACTGAACTATTACAATTTCTTAGCCGCCTCGATGAGTCAGTGGTCTGAGAGCTGGCTTCTGATCATTCGTACGAGCTAGCTCTGGGCTCGAATCCCGTGAGACATGGATGTTGTGTTTGTCTTAACGGCACTGGCTCTCTCCCTTCCCTGGAACCAGTCACCCTAAATTAGGGACGGGCGACTGCTTATAGCCCATTGAGTTGCTCACGGTGGTCGTTAAACCTCCAATAAAAAAAAAAAAAAAAAAAAAAAAAAACAATATCTTATTTCCAAGTTACTTCTATTAGTTTTCATACAGTGCTTGCTAGGAAGAGTGGGCATGCCACACATGTGAATATAAAGTGCACGCATAACCGCCCGGGACTTTAAAAATGGCATTCTAGCGCCTATAAAATGTCACCGAAGGGTATAAGAGGGTGGAAATAACATTTTTTATACAAGTGGGGATCATTTTATGTATTTTTTAAACTTGACATTTTCAGCACGTCTTTTGTAAAAAAAGATCGTGCTTATGTTACCGGTTTGTCCGTCCGTCGTCCGTCTGTACCCACGATATCTCTGCAACTATTAGTCCGATTTGAAAAATTCTTTTTGCATTGGAAAGCTTGAAATATGCGAATGTGATCCTTTATTTCGTTTTTGTTCCTTTTACGATGTACAATTTCGCCGCTAGAGGGTGTAAATGCAGATGATGTCAAATTCAAAAATACGTTTTATTCCTCATATTTGCTTCTAAACATTCGATTGAAAAAAAAAATCCTTATCTTTCGATTCCATTTATGTCGAAAAGTATTTTAGATATAGTTACTTTTTCAAATTACGCATAGATTTTTCACTAGGGGGCGTAAAAGTAAATTACATTTTTCCCGATAACTCTTCTTCTAGAACTCCGATTTGAAAAACATTTTCTTCAGCGGATACATCTCCTCATGGAAAATCTTTTGCATATAATTTGAGATTTTTGGTAAAGAATACTTTGGCTACCAGGGGGCGTAAGCGTTAATTTTTGCTTCTGATGTATTTGCCATAAAATCTGAGCTTCTAAAATATCGATTGAAAAAATTCTTTCGTGGACTGATGCCACTCCCATCGATAAACATTTTTGGAATATTTTTTTCCTAAAATATTCCACAGTGTTTCCGCCAGGGGCGTAGATGTACATCTTATTTTTGTCAATATCTCTACTTCTAGGAGTTCGATATGAAAAATTCCTTCTTTGTTGGATAGTGTTTTCCGTGTGACATGTTTTTCATATAATTTCAAAATTTTCAAGTAATTCATAGACTTTCCGCTAGGGGCCGTAGCGGTAAATTGCGTTTCCCCCTATATCTCTGCTTCTAAATCTCCGATTTGAAAAATTCTTTCTGCACCGGATTCAGCTCCTGATGGGAAATCGTTTGCACATTTTCTAATTTTTGTAAAAAAATGGTTTGGCCACCAGGGGGCGTAAATCTTAATTTCCGCTTCTGATGCATTTGCAGCAAATTATGAGCTTCTAAATTTTCGATTGAAAAAAGTCGTTTGTTGACCGATACTACTCATGTCGACAAACCTTTTAGGAACATTTTCTACTTGAAATAATGCGTGGTTTCTACGCCAGGGAGCGTAGATATATAACTAATTTTTGTCAATATCTCTACTTCTAAGAGTCCTATTTGAAACATTCCTTCTTTGTTGGATAGTGTTTCCGATGCGACATGTTTTTCCTATAAATTCAAAATTTACAAGTAAATCATTGACTTTCGGCTAAGGGGCACAAAAGTAAATTGCGTTTTCTGCGTTATTTCTGCTCCTAAAGCTCCGATTTGAAAATTTCTTCCTGTATCGCATACAAGACCTGATGCAAAATATTCTTCACATAATTTCTAATGTTTAGTAAAGAATGGTTTGGCCACCAGGGGTCATAAGTGTTAATTTCTGCTTCTGATGTATTTGTAGAAAAATCTGGGCTCCTGAAAACTCGACTAATTTTTTTTTCTTGGACCGATACCGCTGATATGGATAAAATTTCTGAGAATATTTTTTCTTCCTAAAATAATGCATGGTTTTTTCACCAGGGGACGTAAAGTCACATCTTACTTTTGTCGATACCTCTGTTTCTAAGAGTTCGTAAGCTCACGATTCCGTTTACAGCAATATCTGAGGGATTAAAAACCCGATTGAAAATCTTCTTTCTTTCGTCAGATCTATTGTTTTCCATACCGGTTTCATTGAGTTTGAATAGCTTTGATAAATTTAATTTGCGTCAGAACGGATTCTAAAGACGTGCTTATTACACCCGAAAATTCGGTGTCATCTTTCTTGTTTTGTCTAATTTCATTGTCTCCTTCCCCTAATGTCGAAAATTACGTATTGTAGCATGACGCTGTGTGTAGGAAAGAAACACTTCTTTAAGTAAATTAAACAATCACGGAAGAAGTTTTAAACATCTCAAGCAATTTCGGTGAACAGGAAAACTTAAAAAAACAAGACAAAAAAAATCCAATTCAAGGGTTAAAGGAGGCAGACTTCTAATTCTTTTCGTCAAAGCGCCGACTTGTTCGTGAAATTACCTCACCAATTCCGTTTCCAAATTAACAAATCAAACAACTTCTCACAACCAAATGCCTTCTGAAAATCCTCTCTTCTTTACCCTTTCCGCAAGTTGATCAAGATACTTTGTAGCGAAGACTCTCCTGCGTGATCAATTATCCATTAAAGCAAAGGAAAGAGCAAAAGTAGCTTCTTGAGAGAAATGACTTTCTTCTTTTGTCACTTTACTTCAAGTAATTGCGAAAGTCTCGATTTAAGCTGCACGCCGGAGATGCAAATCCAATTGCAGGCTTCTTTGGCCTTTGTCTTCCTAAAGGCAACAACCTAGCAGCTTTTCACCGAATATTTTTCAGGAAAAAAGATACTTCGAAATAATACAAGAGAGCGCAAACCAAAAACTGAAGTTTCCCCTCCGAGATTTCCGAGGTGCTTTCCCATTTCATTAAAAGTCTGGTCTTATTGTGAGAAAAATGGCAAAGGGGTATTTATCTGCATAAAGAGGGATTTTCCTGTCTTCATTTCACATGGGAAAAGCGCTGTAATGGTATTAAAAGGCTGACTTGTTGATTCTGCTGCTTTTCAACTTTTCATATCCAAAGAATTTCTGAACAAAATGGATGACACCGAATTCTCGGGTGTAAAGAACACACGGCTTTTGATAAAAGTTTCTAACTTATGAAGCTAAGGGTATTCCAAGGACCTTTTTAGCTTTAAGCTTTTCAGAAAGTAGTATCTCAGCATAAAAATATAATTTCATTCCACCTAGAGGGGAAATTGCATGTTGCAAAAGTTAACAAATGCGTGGAAGATGGCAATCACAGCTGCCAGAATAGGACACAAATAGAATTTTTAGATGACACATCAACAAAAGTGGATTAAAGAGGGTAAATCAAGGAGTTTAGTTCATTTCGTTACACACTGCTTCTCAAAATTAGGATAATCAACAAAATCCTATATAGCTGCCAATATCTACCTATGAGCCATTACATTATGACCACCTATACCTAATAAGCTGTAAGGTCCTCATTTAGCCCGCAAAACATCGGCCACTCGGCGAGGCATCGATTCGATGAGGTGGCGATAGGTATCCTGAGGTACCTGGTACCATAATGTCAACAGCAGGTCCTCCGGTTCCCGTACGTTTCGGGGTTGTGGTGATTTAACGCGAACCCGTTTTTCCAATTCGAACCACAAATGTTCTATTGGTTTCATGTCAGGTGAATGTGGAGGACAGTGCATTAACGGAAAGCCACCAGTATGTTCCTCGAATCACTCCTTGACGATTCTGGCATTGTGGCATGGCGCATTATCCTGTTGGAAATGGCCATCGTCAGCATTGGGAACACAGTTGCCATGAATGAGTGAACTTGGTCCGTAACGATGTTCAGATACCTGACAGCTTTCAGGGATTGTGCTATTGGGATAATAGGGCCTAAAATGTCCCAAGAAAACATCGCCCGCAGCATAACACCGCCGTCGCCGGCCTGTTTCCGTCCAATAGTGCATCCAAGTGCCATACCCTCCGTTGGTAATCGGCGTGTCTGCGCTAGGCCATCTACATGATGCACCAGGAATCTTGATTCGTCAGATCAGGCCACTTTCTTCCAATCATCCACGGCCCAATCTTGATGATCTTAGGCGCATTTCATACGTTGTTGGCGATGACGTGCAGTGAGCATGGGGACCAGGCTGGGTCTTCGGCTACGCAGGCCCATGCGCAGAAGGCTGCGATGAACTGTGTGCTGTGACACATTGCCCTGATCACCACTGTTGTAACTGCGGATTATTTGTCGCACTGTGGCCCTGCGGTCGCGGTGAACAATGCGCGACAGTCTCCGCTCCGCTCTGGCATCAGTGAGCTGCGTAAGGCACACGGCTGGGCGACGATTCGTCGTTTCGTCATGTATGCACCACTTCTGATACGTACTCACTACAGCGACACGTACGCAACCCACAAACAGCGCCGTTTCCATGATCGTAGTTCCGAGAAGCCGTGCGATCACAATTTCTCCTTTGTCAAACTGCGATAAATCGGCAGCTTTTCCCATTCTGACTCGGAACACTCTACTAACGGAAAGCCGGTCCTCGGGTTGTAGATATACACTGAGTGGCCACTTTATTATGACCTACTGACGGCTTTAAGTAAATGAGCTATGGCTGCACGCTGTTCCCGCAAGAGGGCGAGGCTAGTATACAAAGGGAAAGCTTAGTGCTTGCGACAGTAGTACAAGTGATTTTTGGATGACGAGATGGGTAAAAAATGCGATTTGACGGACTTTCAACGTGGGATGATTGTAGGAGTTCGGAGCCATGGAGCGAGTATCACCGAAGCCGCAGTATTCGTGAAATGTTCCAGAGCAGCTGTTGTTAAAGTGTTTAAAGACTGGACTGTCAGCCAAAAAACTGGGTCTCTACGCGCAACGTGTGGTCGTCATCGACTAGTGACTGCTCGGGCGGAACGGAGAGTGTCCACACTGGTAACAGACAACAGAAGAGCAACAGTGCAGCAAATTACAGACCATTTTAATCAAGGATCCCTTCAAATGATATCTGCACGCACTGTTCGCTGTACATTGCATCGGATGGGATATGGCAGCCGAAGGCCTGTTCGAACACCTTTGCTGTCTGCAGTTAACAAGAGAAAACGTCTCCAGTTCGCACAGGAGCACAAGGATTGGACAGTCGATAATTGGAAACAAATTATGTGATCCGATGAATCACGTTTTCAGATGCACCATGCCGATGGCCGAGTGAGAATTTGGTGGAAACAGCACGAAAGCTTGTCACTGAATGCATTGCTAAAACCCTTCAAGCTGGTGGAGGCAACGTTATGGTTTGGGGAATGTTTTCCTGGCATGCTTTGGGCCTTTTAATTCGTGTTGATCAACGTCTGACTGGCACATCATATCTAAACATCGTTGCGGACCAAGTGCATCCTGTCATGTGGATGGTTTATCCCAATGGCGATGGCTACTTTCAACAAGATAATGCGTCCTGCCATAGTGCTCGTATTGTACAGGATTAGTTTCAGGAACATGCCGGTGAGTTTACTTCGTTTAGGTGGCCCCTGCGATCTCCTGATCTCAACCCCTTTGAAAATTTGTGGGATGAAGTTGAACGAGCCATAGACAGCTGGATCCACAACCCTGCAATCTCACACTCCTGGAAAGTGCTATTCATCAAGCATGGTCTCAGATTCCACAAACCACCTATCAACATCTCAAGGAGTCCATGCCACGAAGAATCGACGCAGTATTAAAGGCAAAAGGTGGCCTAATGAGGTACTGAGGGGTGGTCATAATAAAGTGGCCACTCAGTGTATACTGCTCTGTGAACTTCACCTAATCCACCGTTCGGGCGCTCATTTCTCTAGGCTGGGGGTGGTCATAATTGAATGGCTCATAGGTGTATGCAAAATAGTACACTGAAAATTGGAGAGCACGCAAATTTCACTTCGCGGTATATTATCCCGCATTTAGTTTTGCAGCAGGTAACCCGAAATTTAATTATGTTTAAAAGATGCGCCTGTCTTCTTGCGTCTTGCAGCTGTTTAAGACAGCTCGTGCTTTCACTTCAATGGAACGTCGAGCTGATTACGTCACGAAGACATCATATGATTGATTTTCATTGGTGGAAATCGATATGTAGAATGGAAGCAGGTTAGTCCCTGACTGAAATTCTCAGATTTATTGAATGTTCCGCAAAATATCTTGTCAAGACTCCGGAAACAGTTTCAACAGACAGAAGGTGTTTATCGTTGGCCAGGACAAGATTGTCACAGGGCCGTAATTGCTGCAGACGATCGCCTCATGAGTCTAACTGCCAGACTGAACAGAAAGATATCCACGCGGCAACTCTCTTTGGAGCTTGCAGCAGCTACAGGAACAACGGTTCCAATTCATACTGTTCATACAAGGCTTCATGAGCAGTGCCTTTCGGCAAGGAGACTAATCATTTCTGACCCTTTAACTTCTGCTGCTCGACGAGCCCGCTTTATGTGGAGTTGTCGATGTCACACTTGTAATCCAGACTAGTGAGCGAATGTTCTTTTGACGGATGAATCATGATTCGACTTCATTACTGATTCGCAATCTATTCTCATCTGGAAAGGAACAGGGACCCGCAACAGTCCCGCTAACAGGATGACCAGACGTCGGGCTTTCGGAGGACATGTCGTCCTTTTCTTACCATGTTCTCCTGAATGCCCTCTATTCTTACCATGCTCAAATGTCAGGTTTTTTCAGTAATGAATAATTCAGATACATTTTAATTAAATTCTTTTTTTGTAATCCTTTATCCTATCAGGCCACGGATAAAATGTATTTATTCATTCCTGGGTTCTCACTACGCCCTCCCTCCTCCCCCGGTCAGTTTATTCATTTCAGGATTCAAGCTGACGCCCCCCCCCCCCACTGATCAGTTTATTCATTTCTGCATTCTAGCTGGTGCCCTCCCTCCTCTCCCGTCAGTTTATTCATTTCTGGATTCTCACTGACGCCCTCTTTCCACCCCCGGTTAGGTTATTAATTTCTGGATTCTCGCTGACGCCCTCCCTCCTCCCCCGGTCAGTTTATTCATTTCTGGATTCTCGCGATGCCCTCCCTCCTCCCCGGTCAGTTTATTAATTTCTAAATTCAAGCTGACGCCCTCTTTCCTCCCCCGGTTAGTTTATTAATTCCTAGGTTCTCGTTGACGCCCTCCCTCCTCCCCCGGTCAGTTTATTAATTTCGGAATTCAAGCTGACGCCCTCTTTCCTCCCCCGATTAGTTTATTAATTTCTGGATTCTCGCTGATGCCCTCCCTCCTCCCCCGGTCAGTGTATTCATTTCTGAATTCTCTCTGACGCCCTCCCTCAGTCAGTTTATTCACTTCTGAATTCAAGCTGACGCCCTCTTTCCTCCCCCGGGTAGTTTATTAATTTCTGGATTCTCTTGACGTCCTCCCTCCTCCCCCAGTCAGTTTATTCACTTCTGAATTCAAGCTGACGCCCTCTTTCCTCCTCCGGTTAGTTTATTAATTTCTGGATTCTCGTTGACGCCCTCACTCCTCCCCCGGTCAGTTTATTCATTTCTGAATTCTCTCTGACGCCCTCCCTCCTCCCTCAGTCAGTTTATTCACTTCTGAATTCAAGCTGACGCCCTCTTTCCTTCCCCGGTTAGTTTATTAATTTCTGGATTCTCTTGACGCCCTCCCTCCTCCCCCAGTCAGTTTATTCACTTCTGAATTCAAGCTGACGCCCTCTTTCCTTCCCCGGTTAGTTTATTAATTTCTGGATTCTCGTTGACGCCCTCCCTCCTCCCCCGGTCAGTTTATTCATTTCTGAATTCTCTCTGACGCCCTCCCTCTTGCCCCGGTCAGTTTATTCATTTCTGGAATCTCACTAATGCCCTCTCTTCTCCCCCCGTTAGTTTATTCCTTTCTGGATTCCCGTTGACGCCCTCCCTCCTCCCCCGGTCAGTTTATTCATTTCTGGATTCTCGCTGACGCCCATCCACCTGCTCCGTCCAGTTTATTCCTGCAATACTACAGCTGCCTGCTGCAGTGCACCACTTGTAAGTTAACAGCGGAGAGAAAACCCACCAGTGCACGCTTGTCTGTTGTTCATCGCACGTGGACGGTGCCGTGCGGTGTAGTCATGTAAATAGACAGTCATACTGCTTGTTTGGTGTGCTGTGAGTCGTTGCTCCGATCTTTTTCTTTTTATAATTCAATTTTCTTAATCAATCAGTGAGGGCTTTGCTGCTAGTTAATTTCACAAGTATTTGTTAAGGAAACTCGATGTACTGAAGAAAATTGCTTCCAGTGAAAAATATAAGTAAAAATGTCCAGCAGACTAAAATATTTCCTTTTTTTTAAGTTTTACACGTGTAAACCCTCAAACTGAAAAATGTAATTACAGAATATGTGCATTTATACTTATTTTTGTGCAAATGTACAATTTGTCCTCTTTTTCCTGGAAATATCCTCCTTTTGTTAATGAAAATGTCCTCCCATTCCAAAAAGCCGTCTGGTCACACTTCCCTCTAACATCACAGAAAGGGACTAACTACTCTAGTCTATTATAATGGTGGCGTGATGGTCTGGACGTGTGGACGTACACAGATCTGCACGTTTCTCAGAGTCGCTCTGTTTCTGCCCTGGAGTTCCGAGACGAGATTTTGAGCCCATATGCCAGCCCATTCAGAGGAATCGTCGGTTCAGAATTTATTCTTATAAACGATAATTCCCAAACTCATCCATCTCATTTGGTTGACTATTTTCTCGAAGAGGAAGGTAGTCGCCAAATGGAATAACCACCCGGATTATCTTACCTCAATCCCATCGAGCATGCATGGGATTCTTCAGGGAGGCGCATTGTATCTGGCAAGCCGCCTGCCAGAACACTTCAAGAACTCAGGACGACTCTTGTTGAGGAGTGGTTATTCATCCCTAAAAACCTCATCAGTACCCTCATAAACAAGAGTCGTTGCTACAACACATTTATTCAAAACAACACACAATTCATCAGCACATTTCTGCATTATTTTCGGTTGACTGCTCAGACACACCTTTTTTTATGCAGCTTACTTGCTAAGTGCTTTTCACAACTGTTCTTTCTTGAAAAATCCACTGGTATGTTGCAACACGAACAGAACAATAGATTTTTGTTCACATGAAACGTTCCCTTGCTGTACTGCTTGCATTTTTCAGATGCACTCATTTTACTCACATGGCTCATTCTCAAAATTAAAAAACAATATCTAGAAACTTCATAAACTACTCACACGAAAGCACAAATTCTCTAAGCTAAGCGTCGGCGAAACACTCTTTTCTGTGAGCTGCTTTCCCAGCTATCCGGTTTACGGTTTACTAGTCCGGCAAGTCGCAAAGGTCATTCAACAGTAACGGGGGAAATCACGAAAGACAACGTGTGCAGTCTTCAGCAGAGTACATGTGACATTGAATTACCCGTCAAGTTTGTTCGAAAAGAGTATCTTCGTAAAGAATAATCTTGAGACGTAATTCAAAGTTTAAAGCTCTGGTTTGGACTTTCGAGTTGGATTACTTTGCGGTATATTTTTCGCGTGAATTATAACGAAGACAGTATTAAAATTATTTAATTATAAAAAATACAGTAATCAAAAAATTATAAGCCTAATAGAAATTAGACAGAAATAGGTAAAAAATCTGAAATTCGCGAACATATTTGATATTTGCAGAATTACAGAAAAACCCCTAAAATTCGTGAGAAAAATTGCGGAAATTCGCGCCGCTGCAGAATTACTGCCCTAGTTATCATTCTCTATATTAAAATACCACATGTCAAAGCCAAAGATTTGCATTTTTGTTCCATAGATTTCTTTCGTGTAAATTGCAGGATTATGATATTAACACATGCAAATTATAAGATTGTTGTTTTCTTCTACTTGAGTTTCATAAGTAATGCAATAACAAACCACTTCATGAAATTTCATTGAATTTCCTCTTAAATACTTCGAACAATGTACGAATTTATAAACTGTCATTTAAATTTGAGCACCAGTGTATTTAGCAGAAACATAGTGAAACTTTCATTACTGTAGCACTATTTTTTTAGGGTAGTCTCTCTACAGTACCAGACGCTTTTGTAACCGTTCACAAGCTTCTTGATCCCACTGGAGGAAAAGGATTTCGGCTGTTCCTGAAGCCATGAATCCCCCCACCCCCAAAAAAATGCCTTCATCTTTTCGTTACTACTAAATCTCCGACTACGTAGTGGATCTTTAAGCTGACTAAAGAGACGAAAATCGCTTGGTGTGAAATTCGAGTTTTAAGATGGATTGTGAGGCCCTTCAAACTTGAGAATTTGAATTGTTGCCGTGGTTGCAGTCGCTGTATGGGGACGAGGACTGCCCGTGGAGCAAAAGAAAGGTTTTGAACATCAATGTTCTTCTTTTGTTGCAGCTTGTCTTTCAGAATTGCTGAATATAGTGAACTGTTGACAGTTTACCCGTGTTTCTCGTGATGCTCCAAAATACGGCTATGCGTATCCCGAAAAAAGATTCCCAAATGTTTTTAATGGAAGAGCAAATTTTGAACTTCCTTTTTGCTGAAGATGAAAGAATTGCCAGCTCCACACTTTGTCACTTATTTTCAGGGTCAAAATTGTGTACTCAGATGTCACCCGTAGTGTAATCCTTTTCAGTAAACCTGGATGTTCTTCATAACACTGTGAAAGCTATAGAATTTTTCTTTGTGTTACTCGGTCAGCTATTTCGGGATCCACCTAGCATCATACACTTTCCGGTATCTTAAGTCACCATTCGCCATTACATAGGCATAACCATAATTTATGTTCCACGTATCAGTTACAGCAGACATAGTAATCCTTCGGTCCACTTGAAGGAGAGAGTTTACACGATCGCGCCATATGGTCTTGAGTCCGCGACGCTGACAGGCGTTCTGATCTCGAGCTCCATCAGTCACACTTGTTCTGCCAGATTTAAACCTCTCTTCCGATTCGTAATGTTTTCTCTGACCCATACTCTTATTAACATACAGTGCTATCATAATTCTGTATTTTTTTTTTTTTTTGAAATTTCGGTGAATTAGGTAGTGATAAAATTTATTGAAATTTAACGTTCTTGATGTTTCTTGCTGAGGAAATCAAATTATATTTTTTAATTGTGGAAACCGATTTCGACCCTGAAAATAGGCTATTTCTCTCTCTCTCTCTCTCTCTCTCTCTCTCTCCTTCTCTCTCTCTCTCTATGTATCTCACTCTTTCTATGGCTCTCTGCCCTTTTCTCTGTCTATCTGTCACCTTGCCTGCCTTTCTCTCTGTCTGTCCGTCTCTCTGTCTTTTTCGATGTTTGTCTTTGTCTGTCTCTTTATCTCTTTCTCTGCCTCCTTGGCTTTCTTTTTCTCTGTATGTCCTTCCCTCTCTCTTTTTCGCTCTCTCTGTCTGTTTGTCCTCTCCGTTTTCTTACCTGTGTTTCTTTCTATATGTCTCTCCCTTTTCTCTGTCTGTCTGTCCGTCTATCTCTCTGTCTTTCTTTCTCTCACTCTGTCTCACTTTGCCTCTCTGCCTTTCTCTTTCTCTGTCTTTTTCTTCCTCTCTGTGAGTCTCTCTCTGCCTTGCTCTTTCTCTGTCTGTCTCTCTCTCTCTCTCTCTCTCTCTCTCTCTCTCTCTCTCTCTCTCTCTCTCTCTCTCTCTCTCTCTCTCTCTCTCTTCCTTCTGAAGAGATAAATCCAGTAGAGCAATTGACTAAATTATTTATTCAGTCGGGGTTGAGATCATTCTTGGGGATTTTTGGAGATTTTAGATTTTGTTCTTTTTAACAGGAAGTCGAAGAGACTGGAGTATAAATTTAGGTGTACTACAATATATTTTTAATTCAAAATTGGAAATTGGTGCTGTATTCGACTACAGTAATACAGTAATGATTTTGAGTGTTTTTAAATTTTTGTCGGAAAAGGTGGTTTCGGTGTGAGACACAATAGTTCTTTGTATATTAAAAAACTAAAGTTTATTGAGAATACTGATTCTTTTTTTCGAGGATCAATTGTTGGAGCATTTTATTTTGAAAGGTTTACAGCAACAAAATCAGAATACTTTAACCTAGGATGCAACCGGTGATAGCGCCACCTATATTTCCATTGCCAGTTATGTCAGGCAGCTGTTATTTGTTTCATATACATGCATAGAAACACACCACTAAAATTCCATCGTAAATTTCATTTTTAACGGATTTTGTAATTTTTGTGTCCATGAGCACATGCATATGAGTGTGTTCATACATTAGTTATGTTCATATGAGTGTGTTCGTACATTAGTTATTAATCGTTATTATGTTTCTTTTTATTAGGTACCGAAGTTCTAAAAATGGAGGTTACGAGAACGTGTCACGTGTTAGCTCCAGTTCTTCCACCGGGATCTCCAGCAGCTCTAGTGTATTCCGGGTTCCTACAAAGGCTCAGTGTGAGGAGCGTCTCCTCCAGACGGTGGTGCAGACGATGGTTTGCCATTAAAGTTGATGGAGTCCTTTACTGGTACAGAACAAGCAAGGTATGAAAAACTGAAGTACACTTCAGATGATTAAAACTGATCACTCTGGGATAATTTTCTTTTCGAACTTTTTGGCTTACGTTTAAAGCCAGGGAAGTACAAAGCTAGTGATAATGTTAAAGTATTGACAAAACAATGTATTCGAGCTCAAAACCCAATAATAGAAACTGTGGACGCTTGACGGAGCTGTCTTGGAATCCTGATCCGCTTAACCACCCGAATGTTTCCATCATCCGGTGGCTTCCATGTCACGCGCTTAATCAACAAATGGAAACTCCCAACATAGTCCTCTAAATTACCGTCATTATTCCTCGGAGAAGATTCCATTTACTTACCCTCGTATTTTCGAAAAATATTCCCTACGATGAATTCATTTTTTGGTGCTTTTGTGTGTGTGTGTGTGTGTGTTATTGGGGGTTTTAATGATCGCCATGAGCAACTCAATGGCTATAAGCAGTTCGCCCGTCCCTAATTCAGGGCCACTGGTCCCAGGGAAGGGAGAGAGCCAGTGCCTTAAGACAAACAGAACATCCATGCCTCACCGGAATAGGAATTGGAACACATCTCGGACGAATGGTCAGAAACCACTGCTTGTGGCCATTAGTGCGCTTTTTTACGCTTTCCAACCGTAGGTTGAAGAAGCGTATATGCTCCAGCTTTGTCTGTCCGTCCGTCCGCACGATAACTCACATGAAAATGGTTCGATTTCGACGAAATTTTAGTATGTGGTAGGGGACCACCTGAGGACGAACTCTATTGAAAATGGGCAAAGCAGGGTCAAAGGTCAGGACATAGAAGCTGGATCCATTCCATTTTCCTTATGCGTCATAACTTGCGTAAAAACTGTTCGATTTCGATGAAATTGTAGTATGTGGTAGGGAACTACCTGGGCACGAGCCCTATTTAAAATGGGCGGAATGGGGTCAAAGGTCAGGACATAAAAGCGGGATTCATTCCATTGCCTTTATGCGTCATAACATGCGTAAATATGGTTCGATTTCGATGAAATGTTAGTATATGTGGTAAGGAACTACCTGGGCACAAACCCTATTGAAAATGGGCGAAATGGGCTCAAAGGTCAGGCAGGGCATAACAGCGTGATTTATTCCATTGCCCTTATGCGTCATAACTTGCGTAAAAACGGTTCGATTTCGATGAAATTTTAGTATGTAGTAAGGAATCACATGGGGACGAACCCTATTGAAAATGGGCGAAATGGGGTCAAAGGTCAGGACATAAAAGCGGGATCCATTCCATTGCCTTTATGCGCCATAACATGCGTAAATATGGTTCGATTTCGATGAAATTTTAGTATGTGGTAGGGTACCACCTGGGCACGAACTCTATTGAAAATGGGCGAAATGAGGTCAAAAGTCAGGCAGCGCATAGGAGCGGGATGTATTTCATTGCCCTTATGCGTCATAACTTGCGTAAAAATGGTTCGATTTCGATGAAATTTTAGTATGTGGTAGGGAACCACTGGGGACGAACCCTATTGAAAATGGGCGAAATGGGGTCAAAGGTCAGGACACTGGAGTGGGATCCATTCCATTGCCCTTGTGCATCATAACTTACCTAAAATGCTTGGATTGCGACAAAACTTTATCATGTTGTTTCGGAGGTATAGTGAACTGGTTCTGTCGAATATCAACGAAATGGGGTCACAGGTCATTGCACAAAAGCCAGATTTATTCCACAGCCATTATCCTCATAACTTGCGTAAAACTGCTTCTATTGCAACAAAACTTTATCATATTGTTCTGTAGGTATAGTGAACCGGTTCTGTTGAATATCATCGAAATGGGGTCAAAGGAGGTCAGGACATAGGAGCGAGATTTTATTCCACAGCCATTATCCACATAACTTGGGTAATAATTTCTGGTATGTTGGAAAGCGTATCATAATCAATGCATTGCATGATTTTACTAACTTGTTTTGTTCCCATTTTGCAGGAATCGAACACAAAATCGCGGTCCACTGCGCCACCAAGACTGTAATTTTGTGTTCAATGATGAACTCAGAGCCCCAACTTTCCGAAAACTTGCCCTGCGGTGAATTCTCTACTCGGTTATTTCGTTTTCGAAGATTTATTCTTCGATGATTTTGTTTTCAACGATTTCTTCTTCGGTGATTTCGCTGCCGATGTGGTCGCAATCGATGACTTCGTTTTCGATATTTGCATTTCGCAGAAATTCACCTGGAGCCTAATTTCGGGCGCTTATGCAGTTCCTTGTGCAAGGGCGGTGGAAGGGAGTGTGCAGAGGGTTCAATCAAGGCCATCTAGAAAATACAAGGCCATGACATTAGAAAGATGAGTTTCCTCTTTTAATGAAGTCATGCGGAAACCAAAGCTCCCGATGTTTTCCAACGCGGTCGTGCGTGACGTCACTCACGACACCGACGTATCAGGCAGTGTAACATGAATGTGACGTTACAGACGGGGAAATCGTCTCTCTAATATCATGGCTTTGTACTTTCCCTGCTGCTAAGGGAACCTCAAAATCTAAACAATCTATGCAAAAACTATTTATAAACACTTTAGAAAACTCATGCAATGCATTGCTTATGATACGCTTTCCAACATACCAGAAATCATTACTCAAGTTATCACTCTTGGAATAAATCTCGGTCCTGTGCCCTGACCTTTGATCCCATTTCAATTATGTTCAACAGAACCGGTTCGGTATATCTTCGAAAACACACGATAAAGTTTTGTCGCAATCGAAGCATTTTTACGTAAGTAATGATGCATAAGGGCTATGGAATAGATCCCGCTCCTGCGTCCTAACCTTTGACCCCATTTCGCCCATTCTCAATAGAATTCGTCCCCAGGCAGGCCCCTACAACATACTAACATTTCATCCAAATCGAAGCATTTTTACGTAAGTAATGACGCATAATGGCGATGGAAGTGATTCCGCTCCTATGTCCTGACCTTTGACCCCATTTAGCCCATTTTCAATAGGGGTTGTCGCCAGGTGGCCCCCTACCACATACTAAAGTTTCATCGAAATCGAATATTTTTTACGTTAGTTATGACGCATAGCAGCAGTGGAATGGATTCCGCTCCTATGTACTGACCTTTGACCCCATTTCGTTCACTTTAAATAAAATTCCTTCCCAGGTGATCCCCTACCAGATACTAAAATTTCATCGAAATCGAACGATTGTTACGCGAGTTATCGTGCGGACGGATGTATGCACAAAACACGTGATGTAATGAAGCAGATAGGAATCGGTACCATCTGCTCGCAAAAGTGTGACGTCATAAAACTTTAATAGGATCCACGCACAACGCGTGACGTAAGGAGACAGATGGCGTGACCGCGCGCCAACATTCTCAAACACGAGATTGTGACGTCATAAGATTTCTAAGCATTGGTAACATTAATGGAACGACGCCATGACATTAAAAACGTTATAATTCGGGGTGGTTATTTAACCCACTAAACGAATTCTCCTAAAGTCGAGATCAAGCTAAATCGATTTCTAGTACCAGAAAGCTGTAGGTTAACGACTTTCATCAAAATTCTTAGAGCCGTTTTCAAAATAAAATGTACATACATACATACATACAAGAATTGCTACTTTAAGGTGGACGTCAAGTAATTTCGCTTCCTATACTTCCAATGGAAAAACTTCTGTACACATTTTCTTCACAATTAATGCGTTCCCAAGGATGAAAATTTGAACATCGATTAAAATAGCTTCATTTCATAATTTTCTAAACCATAACCGTAATTATGCAATCCAACATTTATTTGTCCACTGACGCCATCAAAGTGCAGGTCACGCCGTCTATTCTCTGGTTTCAACACCACCAAAGGAAAAGTTATTGATTTTTAATATAATTATGGTTATGTTTAAGAAAATATTAAGTTTTCCAAGTTATAATATGAAGTTATTTTAATCGATGTTCAAATTTTCATCCTTGGAAACACATTAATTGTGAAGGAAATGTGTACAAACGTTTTTCCATTGGAAGTATAGGAAGCAAAATAACTTGACGTCCACCTTAATAGTATGGGATAAGAGCGATGGAATGGATCGCAATCCTCTTTCCTGACCTTTGACCACATTTCGTCCATTTTCAATAGGGTTCGTCCCCAGGTGGTCCCCTACTACATACTGAAATTTCATCGAAATCAAACCATTTTTGCGCACGTTATGACGCATAAGGGCAATGGAATGCATCCCGATATTATGTCCTGACCTTTGACCCCACTTCACCCATTTTGAATAGGGTTCGTCCCCAGGCGGTCTCCTACCACATAGTAAAATTTCATTGAAATCGAACCATATTTACGCAAGTTATGACGCATAAGGGCAATGGAATGATCCCGCTCCTACGTCGTGACCTTTGACCCCATTTGTTCCATTTTCAATAGGGTTCGTCCTCAGGTGGTCCCCTACCAAATAGTAAACTTTAATTGAAATCGAACCATGACGCATAAGAGCAATGGAATGATTCCGCTCCTACGTCGTGACCTTTGACCCCATTTGTCCCATTTTCAATAGGGATCGTTCCCAGGTGGTCCCCTACCACAGACTAAAATCTCATCGAAATCGAACCATTTTTACGCCAGTTATCGTGCGGACGGACGGACGGACAAAGCTGGAGCACATACGCTTCTTCAACTTACGGTTGGAAAGCGTAAAAAATGACGGAGAGAACACAGCTGGATTGATCAAAACTGTAAAAGTTCAGTGGTTAGAGTTAGTGCCCAAATGATCTGTGCTGCTATTGAAGATACAGTTTATTAACATCTCCTGTAAAAACTATATTAAATTTAATTAATACAGACATTTAGCGTGGACCAGGAAATTCAAACAAAGGTCTTCTCTCTTTCCACGTTCATAAGTGAGTCACGGAAAAATTCTCATTGGCCACCACCGGGTGTCGAACCCAGGGTCTCTCGGTGGCTGCCAATGAGAATTTTTCCGTGACTCACTTATGAACGTGGAAAGAGCGAAGACCTTTGTTTGAATTATATTAAATTTAGTTCCGACGTACCAGATGTCCTTTTAGACAGGTTAGAAATTATAAAAAAATCTAGCGGACGACAAAAAAATTAATTAACACATGAGCACAGTTACAGCGATATTTTACTAAACTTGATTATTGCTTTATTATTATTTTTTTACTGTACCAGTAACCGTCGAAGGTTTGGAAAGGTCATTTTAGCAAGCAAACAATTATCTAAAACAAAATTATTTACTTTGTCTGAACGTTCGTCCCACTGTTGTGGCGCATCGGAAAGTCGTCACCATAGCAACAACCGAGAAAGAAATATCTGTGACACTACGCTTAGTTTTTCGTTTTTTTTTTTTTTTTTTCGTGCAGGTGACGCACGGCGCACGCGTGTGAATGGATGGAATGGAAATTCAGAATACAGATGTTACGCAGCATGCGCTCGCGATGCGCACAGGAAAATTCGTGCAAGATGTTATGGTTGCGGTTACTGACTTTCGGAATATTTCAATGGCAACACCCTAATTTTTTAACGTCACTGTAACAAGCGCCATGAAAAAGACCGAAAATCGACAAATGAAGGACGGTGTGCGAAGTACAGAATTACGACGGCGAACGGCAATGCGGTCGGATGAGCACATGAGATTATGTCAGTATGCAGCGATAAACAGATGAGATGATTTCACTTGAAACACTTTTTAAATGCAGCGTGCTACTGACAATTAGAAACACTCGAGATGCCTCTCTCAGGAAAGTTACGGGGTGAACTCGTGAATTGTTTTTACCTGAATGGTTGCAATGCTACAGCTGCGTTACGTGTCATCCGCAGGAATCATCATTTACGCCGAGGTCCGTGCAAGCTGTCCGTGACTTAATCCGTAAGTTTGAAGATACAGAATGCACGTGCGACAGATCTCTATCTGGACGACCCGCAACTCTTGTGGAAACTACAGCTGAAATTCACCACTTCATCCATGAAGATTCAGAAGCAAGCGCAAGAGATGTTGCACAGACGCTGGATATACCCAATGGTACATTACAGCCATCCCTGCAGCCCGTTCAATTCTCAAAATACCTTTTTGTCCACTCTGTATAGATGATATTTCAATATATATATGCACTCCGGCATGTTTTCTGTTTTCTCTGGCCGCAAGGGTTCGCACCATCTTTGGGTGAGTTGCCGTTTCTTTGGTTTCCAGTTTTTTAGCATTCGTATAAGGCCTTTTCATATTGGCGTTTATCGACTGTGAAAAGGCCTTTGATTCAGTGAAACCATCAGCAGTTACAATGGCCTTAAAATCCTGCTGTACTGAAGATGCATACATTAATATTATTAATAACATCTATGAAAATGCAAGTGCAAAGATTCGGCTGTTTGAGAATACAGCACACATAAAAATTGGAAAGGGAGTGAGACAAGGGGACATCATATCTCCCAAGCTATTTAATGCCAAATTGGAAAGTGTCTTTCAACCACTGAACTGGGAAAACAAAGGGATAAAAATTAATGGAGATTATCTAACTCACCTTCATTTTGCTGGTGACGTAGTCATTTTTGCAACTACCCCATCAGAGCTGCAGAGTATGATCCAGGAATTTGCTGACAAGAGTAAAGAAGTGGGACTAGGAATGAACTTTCAAAAGACAAAAGTGTTGTACAATGCTTTTACAAGAAATGAAGATTTATCTATTGATGGAGAAAAGCTGGAAATAACAGATACGTACATTTGTCTAGGATAGCAGATATCAACTGAAGGTCACATTAATGAAGAAATTAATCGGTGTATAAAATATGCCTGAAGAGCTTTTGGAAGAAACAGTATAATTTTTAAGAGCAATATGCCATTATGTCTTAAAAGAAAAGTCTTTGATCAATGCGTATTTCCAGTGCTTACGTATGGTGCAGAGACGTGGACCTTAACTAAAAGCGACATACAAAGGCTGCAGACAACTCAAAGAGGCATGGAGAGGTGCATGCTTGCTGTAACCAGGAGAGATAAGAAGAGGAACTCGTGGATCCAAAAAATGACAAGAGTGGAAGACATCATGATCAGAGTAAAATCCCTGAAATGGCAATGGGCTGGACATATTGCCAGAAGGACACACCATCGATGGACAGCCGAAATTTTGGACTGGATTCCAAGGGACAGGAAAAGACCCAGAAGAAAACCACATGGGAGATGGGTGGATAAAATTCGAAAGTATGCGCGAGTAACATGGAAGAGACTGGCACAAGACAGGCAGTTGTGGAAAAGGCTTGGAGAGACCTTCGTCCAGCAGTGGATTGATAATGGTTGACAATGATGATATATATATATGCGTGTGTGTGTGTGTGTGTGTGGTATATATATACCACGATCAACCAAGCACCACCCCTATCCATGTGGATTAACGACATGCCTAACTTTTGCTCATCGTATGGTTGTGCTAACAAGTCCTGTCACCTAAAATGTGAAGAGGAGAAGATCACTTTTCATAAGTTTCTTCTCGAAAGGACTATTGAAGGAAAGGCTGAGTAATATGAAACGTGATGATTTACATCCCAATGAACGAATATATTCTGCCCACTTTAACGAGGAAGATTTTGAATATTATGGCGCTACGAATCGAAGGTAATTATATCGTGGTAGTGTTCCTTCGAATTTAATTTCCGAAAAAAAGGGGAAAAAATGGAAGGAGGAAGTTCATTGCATATTTGGATCGGGAATTAAGTTCTTCGTTCTTTCCCCAAAGAACAAAACATATCTATATTTTTTTCTTTATTTAATGTTACGCATTCATTTTATTTTTTAAATTTTAAGAAATTATTTTTTCTTCTTCGCCCTTTAGCTCTAATTTGTTGGCCATACTCCAAGATGTTAAGATTTTAAAAATTGGCCAACAGTGCAGTGAGGAGTAATCTAATAGCGACATCATTGAATCAGCAGCCACGTTGGTCCGCCGAAATCGATTTCTGACGTCACATGAATAAGGTCCATTGCTCTTTACATTTTTTTGAAGAACTTCAAAAAAAAAAAAAAAAAAAAAGATGACACCGAAATTTCGGATGTAATAAGCGCGTCTTTTGAATCCATTCTGACGCGAATTAAATTTATCAGAGCTATTCAAAATCAATAAAAACTGGTTCGAAAAACAATCAACTGGTTCCAACAATCGATAAAACATCCAGAAATAGAAATACCTACTTATTTCCACCAGCGGCTAAAAAGCATGTTATGAAAATTAACAAATGGTGAACAAAACGTTTCTCATACTGCAAGGAAGGTACCAGAGACAAAGAGATTTTCAAATCAAACAGTTAAAAGAAGAAATATAAAAAAGGAAACATTACAGTATTGGCCAAAATTGTGGAAACCTTTTAGAAATAGTGTATTTTTGAGGTTTGATGGCTCATAACACCACTTTTTTTTGGAGTAATACCATAAAATTATATATCAATGGAATGATAATTTCATCAAGAATGTAATGCAATAACTTTTATTAAGGATTTTGTATTAGAACAGCAGTTATACAGAAGAAAAGTTAGACAAATAGAAAAAATGAGATATACAAAAATTATCTCCATGTCAGTTAATACTTAGTTGGGTAAACTTTAGCGTTAATTACGGCCTTACAACGCCTCCCCAAGAAGTGAACCAAGTTTTTTAGATCTGCAGCTGTTATAATGTGATGCTTCTATTAATTGGGTTTCATTGCTGGGTTGCTTCTGACTAACAAGTTTCTTTAGTCGGCTCCATAGATTTTCGATGGGGTTAAGGTCTGGGCTATTCCCATGCTATTCCAGCAGTGGAATATGATTACCTTGAAACCACTTTTTGCACACAGCAGCAACGCGACATGGAGCTGAATCCTGTTGAAATATAAATGCTTCATTATCTTGGAAAAGATCACGTGCGGAAGGCTTCAGTTTGTGCTCAAGTATTTCATTAATGTATTTTTGGCCATTTATATTCCGATTAATCACGCAAATTCTGTCCACACCTTTTGATGTCATACAACCCCAAATCATAACACTTTAAGTGGGTGTTTCACAGTACATGTAATGCAATCAGGATGCAAATCTTCTCCGATTCTTCTCCTTACGTATTTTATGCCATGACTACCAAACAGGGAGATTTTGGTCTCATCACTCCAAATAACACTGTCTGTCCCATTGTTCCGCTGTCCAGTTAACATTGGTTTTAGCCCAGTTTAATGTTTTCAACCTTTGTTTGAGACATAAAATGGCTTTTGTGTGTGTTTGTGTGTGTGTGTGTGTGTGTGTGTGTGTGTGTGTGTGTGTGTGTGTGTGTGTGTGTGTGTGTGTGTGTGTGGAATTCTAGATTTTAGACCAAATTCCTGCAGTCTGCGCTGAACAGTCCTTGCACTCAACTTCACATTGCATTGCGCCATTTCATTTGGTAGGCACTCCAGATGCTTTTCTTCTGTCACCTAGGCACAGTCTCTTAATTCTTCTATCATCACTTGCTGTTGTACGCCTCTTCCGGCCTTTACCAATCTGATTTTGTAGTGACTGAGTCTCCTTATATCTCTTCAAAAATTTACAAATGCCACCTTGGTTAAGTTTCCACCAATTTTTCTTCTAATTTCTTCATAACTGAAGCCTTGTTTACTTAATAGTACTATTTTCCATTGATTTCTGGGTGACCAGTCAACTCTTTGCGCCATTTATTTAATTTTGGTACGTTTTACAAGCTCACTAAATGAAAGAACACAAAAAAAAAACTTGATAGCAATCACATAACACACTGACAAATGTCCTCCTCTCAGCTCCAATACATGACATCAATAGCTGAATCCTACTGTGACCTGATTGGCTCTTTGCCAAAACAAGATGACACCTGATTGGCTCTCTAAACCCTCATGCTCATCGGCTACATTCAAATGAAGGAAAGCTACTTCATATCAACCTAAGCTAGATGTGCTTACTTTTTCTGGTTATTTGGCTATCACTTTTCATAGAAAACAGATAATTGAACAAACCTTCTTGCATTACATTCTGGATGAAGTTTTCTTTCCATTGATATATAATTTTATGGTATTACTCCAAACAAAAGTGGTATCATGAGCCATCAAACTTGAAAAATACACTTTTTCCAAAAGGTTTCCACAATTTTGGCCACTACTGCTTATAAGTTTACGTCCGCTAGCGGGAGAATTTTGCATAGCGGAAAAATTGAAAATAGGTGAAAATTATTCTTTATCGCAAAAGCGTTGGGCCGTTACGCAGCTAGTTAGAAATCTTTGCTTTACTTAAAGAGGGTAATGCTCCACATCTCTGTTGTAGCGAATAGCATACAATGAAGAAAAAAATTTCTCAATAGTGTTTTTAGAAGTGGAGATACAGCTGCAAACTGAAGTACACAAACACCACCGAAACTGTGAACTACAAAATTTCTAAGTGTTCTACAAGGTAAATGGCATCCAGTGTTGAACATTTTTTTTAAATCGCACACGTAAAAGCAATGATATTGAGAAAAACAGAATGAGCATATGCGCCCCTAGCGGAGAAATTGTGCACTATTTTGGAAAGAAAATACACACACAGTTTGCATAGTTAATAGTATCTGACCGAAGAAAGAAGTTTTTCAATCGGGTTTTTAGTCCCGCAGATATTGCTGTAAACGGAAACGTGAACTTACGCCCTCTGGTGACAGACTTGTGCGCTACGAAATATTTGAATTTATGTGAGAAACATTTCCCCACGAAAATTCTCTCCAACAAAGAAAGAAATTTTCAAATTGGACTCTTAGAAGCAGAGATATCGACAAAAATAAGATATGACTTTACGCCCCCTGGAGGAAAAACCATGCAATATTTTAAGAAGAAAGTATTCTCAAAAGGTATTTCGATGTGAGCGGTATCGGTCAACGAAAGAATTTTTTCAATCGAGTTTTCAGGAGCTCAGGTTTTGGTACAAATACGTCAGACGCAGAAATTAACGCTTACGCCCCCTGGTGGCTAAACCTGTCTTTATCAAATATTGGAAATTATAGGAAAAGCATTTCCTATCAGCAGCTGTATCCGGTGCAGAAAGTCGTTTTCTAATCGGAGTTTTAGAAGCAGAGATATCGGGGAAAACGCAATTTACTTTAACGTCCCCTAGCGGAAAGTCTGTGTATTACTTGAAATTATATGAGAACGTTTTACACCGGAAACGCTATCTAACAAAGAAGGAATTTTTCAAATCTGACTATTAGAAGCAGAGATATTGACAGAAATAGGATACATCTACGCCCCTGGCGGAAAAACCAAATATGATTATAAGAAGAAAATATTCTCAAATATTTATCGACATGAGTGGTATCTGTCCACGAAAGAATTTTCTCAATCGGTATTTTAGGAGCTCAGTATTTGATGGAAATACCTACGAAGCAGAAATTAACGCTTACGCCCCCTGGTGGCCAAACCATATTTTATAAACAAAAAATTAGAAAATACAATCAAAACATTTCCCACCGGGAGCTGTATCTGGTGCAGGAAGAATTTTTCAAATCGGAGTTTTAGAAGCAGAGATATCAAAGAAAACGCAATTTACCTTTACTCCCCCTAGCGAAAAGTCAATGAATAACTTGAAAATTTTGAAATTATATGAAAAACATGTCGCACCGGAAACTTTAGCCAACAAAGAAGAAATGTTTCAAATTGGACCAATTAGATGCAGAGATATTGACAAAAATAAGATATACATCTAAGCCCCCTGGCGGAGAAACCATGCATTATTTTAAGAAAAAAATTCCGAAATGATTTGTAGACGTGAGTAGTATCGGTCCACGAAAACATTTTTCAATCGAGATTTTAGAAGCTCAGATTTTGTTGCAAATACATCAGAAGCAGAAATTAACCCTTACGCGCCCTGGTGGCCAAATCATTTTATACCAAAAATTAGAAATTATATGCGAAAGATTTCCCACGCGGAGCTGTATCCGTTGCAGAAATAATTTTTCGAATCGGAGTTTTAGAAGCAGAGATATCGGGGGAAACGCAATTTACTTTTACGCCCCCTAGCGGAGAATCTATGAGTTACTTGAAAAGCTTACTATACCTAAAATAATCTTCGCCATGAGTAGAATCGAAATGCAAAAGATTTTTTTAAATTGGATATATAGAAGTAAATGTGTGGAATAAAATGTATTCTGAATTCGATATCATCTGCATTTACGCCCTCTAGCGGTGAAATTGTGCATCGTAAAAAATCAATATAAAAGGTCATCATTCGCACATTTCAAGCTTTCTAATGCAAAAAGAATTTTTCAAATCGGACTATTAGTTGCAGAGATATCGTGTCTACAGACGGACGGACAAACCGATAACTGAAGCACGATCTTTTTTTACAAAAGACGTGCTAAAAAATAATGTCAGCTGCTTCCGTGACGCTGCTTTTATGACCTCTGGACAGGTGTCACGTACTTTCGGGTCTTTACGTAGAGCTGCGGCTAAAATCACGAGCTGAACTTCAGCATGTTCTCTGTGGTTACTAAAAGGTGGAGAACTATCGATAGTTTTCAATAGTCGAAAAATAACAATCGATAACTAGCCTTAGTACTATCAATAATGTGTTGGCAAAGTTGCTCAGGAGAACATTTGTTTTCCGGGATGAAAAGTTATTTTTGACAAGAATTTTTCTTGCCTTTCCACATTGTCAAAATCAACTTTGATGTTAACCTTTTTTTTTCTTTTCTTTGGTTTGGGGTTTAACGACCACCGTGAGCAACTCGATGGGTTGTCAGCAGTCGCCTGTCCCTTTTTTAGGGCCACTGGTTTCAGGAAAGGGAGAAGCCAGTGCTGAAAGATAAACACAACCGCAACATCTATGCCTATCGGGATTCGAACTGCGATCCATCTCGGATGAATGGTCAGAAGCCAGCGCTTAGACCACAGCGCCACAGGGACGGAGAATCTAATGTTTTGACGATATAATGTCGGAGTGAGTGAGCAAAAGTCACAAAAAAAATTTTTGCGTGAAGAACGAGCTTATTCGTAGTTCATTAATGCTCATCTTCTGTTTTCATTTCGTGGTGTTGGCTTTTTTTTATGTTGTTTCTGTTCACAAAAGCTAAAGAAGAGAATTCTGCAGTTTTGCATGCAAAATGTTTTTTTCTATTTTTCTATAATGTTTGGCAAAATTGTGGTAATAATCCATAAGATTCAATAAAAAAAGTTTTGATAGGGACTGTTTCTAAATTGTTTTTTTATCTGGGATCAATTAAAACTTCAGCAACTGGATGTTGTCGTTTTAAATTATCCCTATTTAGATTTGTGTCCGACATTTCGTAGTTCTTCCCGCAAAGGCCACATTTTGCGTAGACCTTATGCTTACCAAACCAAAACTAATGCTGCACAAAAATAATTTACGTGTACCCATTATTACTGATTACGTACTTTCAACAAATAACTGCTTCATTATTACGCACGTTTAAACTTCCAGTACAAACAACGAAATCAACGCTTTTTTTACCTTGTGTTTATCTGACTGAAACGTACGCTTTCGCTCTGAGCTTGACTTAACGTGAAGAACAACAGAGTGCAAAAACCGCATACCTTAACCGTTTACTCTCTTGGTTACAGTTAACTTTAGTTTGCATTGTCAATTATCATCATGTATCAATACGGCTGGGCTCAATCTTTACGACACCAGTATAAATGAGGTGAAAGTGAGCATTCCAATAATCAATGCCATCGGTGGAAGCTGAATAGTTTACACCGAAGACCTTTAAGATAAATAGATTGGAAGTTCTTTTGTAAATGAGTGGCAGCAGCTGGCTACATTTTGATCGCAGAGCTTGTATGGCAAAACGGCATGTGTCCTGTGTAAACAACGTTAACTAAGCTCTTTTACCTGCGCGAAAGAAGGAATTTTACTTTGTTATAATACTGCGTATTAAGTTTTTTCAATGGGGGATAAATTAGGCATTGCACCTTTTAACTTACGATTAAAGAAAACATCATTATCGTAACTTTGAGGGATATAAAATAACTGAAGGGAAACGTTGCAAAAAAAAACCTACCTGTAAAATATATTTCGGCTTCAGGTGCTTGCAAATTGTGCGATCTAGATGAAATTCGTATTTCACACTCTGAATAACGTCAAAAATCATTTTGATGTGGCCATTTGTTTATTCTTAAGATGAGTTGCCGAGAACAAAACTTTTAATTTTGGAAGTTTTTTCCCGCAGTATTAAAAATATTATTAAATCTGGCTATCTTATTTTCTGAAATACTTTAGATTATATACATACTATTTATTAAAACAAAAAATAATAATTCTTACTGGTTATATGCAAAAAAAATGGATACAACTGATATAAACACGCGAACGTAAACAACGAGATGTGACAGGTTCTTGTCGCACAACGCTGAACTTCAAATATCGCACGGTTAACTTAACGGTTTTCCAGTCTATATATCTTAAGTCTTTGGTCTACTCCTTGGTTTACACTTACAAAATTGAAAAACGTAAAACTATCGATGTACTGAGTTGGACAAAATTGTCGATACTATCGATAGTGACATCGATAGTACCTCCACTTCTAGTGGTTACAAACTGCGACGCTTACATTTCAGGTGTAGCCAGATATTTTTTGACGAAGAGTGTATTAGTGAAAAGAGAGGCGGCAAATTAAGCCTGCTTGCGCAGAAAGGTGCCTTTAGGCACGCATTGTCTGAGGTGGAATCTCATAACTTATTACGTCAACGTTTGTAAGTTCGTTCCTTCTGTTTTTTATAACTAAAAAAGTTAAAATAATACTTTAGTTGCAGTTTTCCACTTAAATGCACAACTGTGAGAAATAATAAAATTCGTTCATGTTTATTTCTTGTAGGACCATGAACCCTTGGGAGCTCTGGTGCTTCAAAATCAGACCATCAGTCGAGTACCTGACGCAGGATCACCCCATGCCTTCAAAGTATCTAAGTTTGACGGCTGCCCGCACTACTTTTCAGCAGATGATGAAGAAACGGCTTCCAGGTAAAGGAAAAAAAAAGAAAGTTCAACTCATTGTTTTTATTAGACAGTGAGGGCACAAAACTGCGATGCAATCCGTGTATTTGAAATTCCTCAGTTCGACTTCCAGGTTGAGGATTATTTTGACCTAACTGACTGGCAATCATGCGTCTTAAGCGAACCGCTATTGACTGCTCATTTAACTAACGATGAAATAATGAACTTATGCAACAGTGACTGTAAGGACATTGTTAAGCGATTGGGCACGCAAAACTTTCCTTGTCTTGTCACAATCAGGGACTGGAGCGATGCGTTAAGTCGACAACAGAAGCATCTGCTGCTCTTTGCTAATAAGAACAAAGGGTACGGTTGTAAGCACGGCAAATAATGCCAGCCTTCGAAAGTAAATCAGATTTCCGGGTAAAAATTAATAAAGAACAGGAAATTGAAGATTAAAAAAGAAGAACAGAAAATTTATTTGCCCTAATGGATGGGTGGTTGAGTTGGGCACGGGTGGAACTTGCTGTGCAGCCACCTCCTCATGATGAGCTCTGGGATTTTTCTGAGACATGAAAAATGTGAAGAGCTGCACCGTGTGCAGTGTGCACATTTGCACAATATATGTTGTGCTTTCAGTGCAGTAGTGCACACACTAACACAACTAGGAAACAAATCACATGGTGAACACTAGGTGTCAAAGTATTTCAATTTTATTTAAACATGGAGTATTGTTGCATTAAATTGGATCCATAAGATATTAGTTGTTTGGTCTGAAAAATTGTGCACATCTTTTAGGTACCAACAGATAGTTTTTGCGCACAAGGGGAAGTCTATAACGAACACTGTTCTTTTCTCACAACGGACATGAAAATGTGACGATCTTACCCAAATATCGAAATTTTGGAGGTAAAGTGGAACCGGAAGAAATTATTTGAATTTCGCTAAATTTTTGCATATGGTTTGCTTCGCAATACACAACTTTTCCGCACTAAGGCATATCGAAATTCGAAAAAAAAAAAAATTTTACTCTCCGGCCCAACGCATACGCACGCACACGCTCACACACAAGGCATGTGTTATCTGGCATTCAGCAAAATTCTAGCACGTCAATTTAAAAGAGAAACAAAGCTACCAAACATTACCGTCTCCCCGGTGGCGCAGTCGTCTAAACGCTGGTCTCTGACCATTCATCGGAGGTGAGTCCGGGTTCGAATCTCGTAGGGCATAGATGTTGTGTTTACCTCACGGCAATGGCTCTTCCTCTTCCCTGGAACCACTAGATTTAAATTAGGGACGAGCGACTACTTATAGTCCATTGAGTTGCTCATGGTAGTTGTTAAACCGCCACACAAACAAACAAAAACATTATCATGTAGCCTTCCGTCTTCGAAACAGTTTCTCTGTTCCTATGACAGTGATTAGGGCAGAGAAATACTGAAAAACCATGCGATATCTTTTCTGTAAAAAGGATTCTTCGAGCTTCCACTTTATAGTCAAGTGAGGTTTACCACGAGTATATAAAAGGGAAAGAGCCAGTGTGAAACCCTAATTTCGCGGTGGCGAAACTCGAGCCCACGTCCATCTGCTCCGGAGCCGAATGCTTTCCCAGTTAAGCTGAGCCGGAAAGGGCTTGTCACTGATACTTGCCGTCTGGGCATGTCCGTGTCCTCTGCAGTACGTTATATACAGTGGTTGTCCGAAATAATTGGAAACACCTTGAAACAATAGGTGTTATGCACCTAATATGGTGTGGGAGCACCCTTGGCATTTACAACTGCTTGAATCCTCCTTGGAATGGACGCATACAAGTCCTGGATGGTGGTAAGTGTTATGTTGTACCATTCTTCCTGCATAAACTGCTCCAATTCCTTGAGAGACGCCAAAGGAAGATAACGGGATCGCACTCTGTTTTCCAACACAGACCGCAAGGGCTCCATGATATTTAAGTCCGGTGACTGTGCAGGCCAGGGAAGGTGTGCAACTTCATCCTTATGTTCCTTAAACCATGACTGAACAGTTCGACTTCTGTGAATTGGGGCATTGTCATCTTGAAAGGTGCAATCCACTGACAGAAACAATTTCTGCGCCATTGAATGCACATGGTCGGCCAAACGAGTGACATAGTCACCGCTAGTTATCCGCCCGTGTAAGGTGATAATGGGACCCGCTGCAAGCCACGACATCATGGCCCAAACCATTACCGAACCGCCCCCATGCTTCACTGTAGGATCATCAGATCAGATCATATGTAGAGGATTTTAGGAAGGGAATGTCTGATCCCAGGTCTTAAACAACCCTTAGAAATAGGAAGCTAGGAGATTTGGGCTAAAGTGCCCGATAGGAAAGTGACACGGAAGCGAGGTAGAAAGGGGGAGGAGGACGCCCTTATTTATTACCATGGGGCCAGTATCCGGGGTCCGACGGTTTCACGTGCCCATCCGACGCACGGCGGGTATTTAGTGGTTCGAACGTTCGTACCTGCCCAGGATCAAACCTGAGGTCTTCTCCGTAGAAGTCACGAACGCTTACCACTAGGCCACCGCGGTCCTTTACCGTAAGAAGGAGATAATATAGATAACTCTCTCGCAGTGAGTTTGGTTTTCCTTCTGCAGTTGTGCCTCGCAGATGATGTTGTGCTGCAAACATTGTATACTGTCATGACACACGGTACCTCTCAATACCTGCGCCACTGTGGTCACCGAAGCCCCAACCACACGGGTTCCTACAATCTGCCCTCTTCGAAACTCCGACAGGTCACTCATTGTGCTTTCACCTGGAAAGAAAATTTGCAAACACCGATTTACAATGTAATCACACAAGACCCATGAGACTATAAGCAACTCTTTTTTACAAACAAAATTGTAGCAGTATGATTGTTTTACACAAAAAGCAGCACATACCAAAGTCACTGTTTTCAGCGAGGTGTTTCCATTATTTTGAACAACCCCTGGATATCCTCCGTTGAGAAAGGGATGGGACGAAATCGTAGGTTTCTGGGTCAGCCGGTAAATTATGCTTGAAGGAACTCACTGTAGAAGAAATAATTCTAATTCCAGACGGTGTGGGAAGAAACACCACACATTTTTTTAAAGCAAAGAAGAAATTCTCGTTAATTCCAGCCGATGTGTGGAGGGAACATCATACGTTTTTGGAAGAACCTAACGGCCAGTAAATCCATTTTTACGTTCGTGCGCCAATGTGAAACCCAAATTTGCCGGTGGCGAACTCGAAGCCAAATCCATCTGCTCCGGAGTCGTATGCTTCGCCAGTTAAGGATTTGTCACCGCTACTTGCTGTCTTGACATGTGCGTCACCTTTATAGTACGTCACACCCGTGGGCCAAAGACAAGCACACTACCCATCGAAGACAAGTACACTACTCATCCAGGACTCAAATTCAGGACCATCTCGGACGAACGGTCAGAACGCTTACACCATTGCGCCACCGGTACGTCTTTCGAGTTTCGTTTTCTTGCTAAGGGACAAAACTATCGGGGTATCTGCACTTCCATATGTCAGACTGGAAATATTCTTTTCCCATTCGATATCCGGAATTTAGACCAAAACTTTCCAGGCACTTCTTGTTTTTGTGCATGGTTTTTAAAATGGAAGGTTTTAATCTGTTATCACGAAGGCGAGGCATTCAAAGGAGGAGAGGGCACGTGCTTTGGGAGAAGAGGGCACGTCAGGCCTATCAGGCCTTTTCCCTCCTCATTCCCTGTTGTTACAAAAATATATTATTTGTGTTATATATTTATGATTATGTAATACCATGTCTGTAACAACTAAAATGCAATAAATGAAATGAAATGAGGTAGAATCGTGTGGAAATTGTCAAAGAAGAATAGTTGCGTATTCGTAGCAAAGAATGCTGTTAACCCTGGCAACAGATGGTGTTCAACACCTTAGGTGGTGAAAATGGTGTTGAAACACCGATGAGCTATTACATTATGACTACCTACGTAATAAGCTGTAGGACCCCCTTTACCTCGCAAAACAGTGGCCACTGGACGAGGCATCAATTCACTGAGGTGGCGATAGGCATCTTGGTGTATCTGATACCATAATTTCAACAACAGGTCCTCCAGTTTCAGTACATTTTAAGGTGGTGGTGACTTAGCGCAAAACCGCTTTTCCAAGTCGAACCTCAAATGTTCGATTAGGTTCATTGCAGGTGCATTTTGCAGGCCAGGGCATTAACAGAAAGGTAACAGTATGTTCCCCGAATCACTCCTTGACAATTGCGGCAGTGTAGCATGGAGCATTATCCTTTTTGTGATGGCCATCACCAGCAGGGAACACAGTTGCCATGAATGGGTGAGCTTGGTCCGCAACGATGTTCAAACTTGTTGGTAATGGCTATTACCAGCAGGGAACACAGTTGCCATGAATGGGTGAGCTTGGTCCGCAACGATGTTCAAACTTGTTGGTAATGGCTATTACCAGCAGGGAACACAGTTGCCATCAATGGGTGAGCTTGGTCCGCAACGATGTTCAGATACCTGACAGCTGTCAGGGATTGTGCTATTTGGATAAAGGGGTCTAAAGTGTCCCCAAAAAAAAACCCATCACCCACAGCATAACACGGCCGACGCCGTCCTGTTTTCACCCAACAGTGCATCCAGGTGCCATAGCCTCCGTTGGTAATCGGCTTGTCTACGCTAGGCTGTCTACGTGATGCACCAGGAATTTTGATTCGTCAGACCAGGCCACTTTCTTCCAATCATCCACGGTCCAATCTCGATGATATTGGACCCATTTCATGCGTTGTTGGCGATGACGTGCAGTGAGCATGGGGACCCGGCTGGATCTTCGGCTACGCAGACACATACGCTAAGGGCTGCAATGAATTGTGTGTTGTGACACATTGCCCTGAGCACCGCTGTTGTAGCTGGGGATGATTTGTCGCACTGTGTCCCTGCGGTTGCTGTGAATAATGCGCGACAATCTCCGCTCCCTCTGGCATCAATGAGCTGCGGACGACACAGGGCTGGACGACTGTTTGTCCTTTGGTCATCTGGACACCACTTTTGATACGTACTCACAACAGCGGCATGTGAGCAAGCCATAAGCCGCGCCATTTCCGTTATCGTAGCTCCGAGGCGCCGTGCCTTCATAATTTGTCCTTTATCAAACTCCGATAAATCGGCAACTTTTCCCATTCTGACTCCGAACACTCTACTAACCGAAAGCCGGTCCTCGGGTTGTATATATACTGCTCTGTGACCTTCACCTGCCTCACCGTTTTGTCTCCATGCGCGCTCTTTTCTCTAGGCTGCGGATGGTCATAATGTAATACTCATCGGCGTAAGTATAAACCTTTCGTAGCTGTCTCATGTTACGCGGGTCCATAGTAAGCAGAATTAAAAGACCTTCCGAAGCTAAAAGCATTCGGCAAGCAGAATGCTTCATGTGGGAGTGTTTGGCTTTTCCCTTCGTCTAGGAGAACAAAACACACCGAGGTAGACAGAAAATGCGTTGCACTGGGGAAGATGGCAAAGTGTGTGACTATCGAAGTTGCCACAAGAATGCCCATTAATCCATATCAGTGGTCTATTCTGAATTGGAGATGAAGTCAACTACAAATCAGTATCCAAAGGATTTCCATGGATTGAAACCATGTTTCTGTCCAACAGGGGAAGGAGGACTGAACTTCAGGTAATAATGTCACAGACATGACGAAATATATTCAGAGCCTAAAGTTCATCCTGTCCTCCTGGTAGAAATTATCCATGCAATTAAGAACGCGAAATACAGGAAGATGGAGTTACTGTGGATATTGTTCAGGAAGGCAGTGAAAAAACAGAAACTATACTCTTCCAAGTTTGCTTTATGCTTGAAGCCACCCTAAGAGTGTACTGTTGTTAAAAGCCGGAAAGCCTTATCATGATCTCTCCGTAGAAGGCAAGAACTGTATCAATCCGCATTACAGTGCACTCCTTCTGTTTCTTTTCTGTCAAGCAATTGCTCTCGCACTGACCCTCTACCAGCCCACATATCACACAAGTAGTAGGGATTGTGAAAGGGGTATTGGTGGCGTCCAAACTGCTTCCCTTACTGCCTGTTTAAGTAAGCTCCCCTCAGGTTTCCCCGATTGTCAATTTATTATCCCTCTGTTGTGAACGTTGAGAGCGGTCTTCCACCCCTCCCCATCCCCTTCTCCAAGTTATTTCCCAGTTGGACAGAAGCAGCCGAAAGTGCGAGGCTCTTCATTGAGTAATTTCTCATACCAATTTTATTTACGAAAACGCTCTGACATGAAAACAAAATTGTTTTAGATAGCAATACTGTCCTTTAAACTGCTGAGCAAACAAAAATAGATTCTGAGCAATAAATTTGCTGCTTTTTGCTCTAAACGCTGGAGACAATTTTACATAGCGGAAGAACCCAGCTGTTTTGTACCATACTCAATGGTACACTCTTAGTATAGATGCCTCCACGATGTGAAGATTCATCATGACTGCCACATTCGCTTTCCCGACACGGGCATTTTTTTTTTCAAGTACTCCTCCGAGCTTCAGAGTATGATCTAGGAAATTGCTGAAAATGGTAAAGAAGTGGAATTACAGATGAACTTAAAAAACACTGATATGCAATGTTTTTACACGAACTGAAATATTAGAATTTGATGAAGAAAATTTTTAATTGGTTGCTTTACCTTGGATAACCGATATCAAGCAAGAACAAATCGAGGAAGAAATATAAAACTTTACTGGAGTGCGTTTGGGAGACACATTACAACTTTCAAAAGCAATTTACCATTATTTCTTAAAAGAGAAGTGTTTAATTTACGAATCACTCCAGTTCTTACTTGTGAATCAGAGAAATGTACCTAAATTAAAAAAGGCCGCCCCGGTGGCGCAGTGGTCTAAGCGATGGCCTCTGATCATTCGTCCGTAAGGGGTCCGGGTTCGAATCCCGTGGGGCATGGATGTTGTGTTTGTCTTATGACACTGGCTCTCTCCCTTCCCTGGAACCAGTGATCCAAAATTAGGGACGGGCGACTGCTTATAGCCCATTGAGTTGCTCACGGTGGTCGTTAAACTTCCAATAAAAAATAAAAAATAAAAAAGACATTGAGAAGCTGCGGACAACTGAAGAAAGCCTGGAAAGACGTATACTTAGTGTAACTGGGAAACATAGGAAAGGGGAACTCGTGGACTTAGCTCGAATGCATTGCTATAGACTAGCACTTGTTTTGTTGTTGTTTTTTATTTGTTTTGTTTTTTTTAAGAAATTTTAAATGTTGTTCCGTTTTGTTTGATGTTTGCTGAAAGAATATTGTTTCCTTTATCGAAACCTATTCCAGATTATGATATCTTATCTTTTTCAAGTATATCTCCTTCAAAAAACAGCGATTTTGGTATACGGAGCTTTTTCTTTTTGTTTGTTTTGTTTGTTTGGAGGTTCAACGACCGCTGTGAGCAACTCGATGTACCATAAGCAGTCGCTTGTCCCTAATTTAGGACCAGTGACTCCAGGGAAGGGAGAGAACCAGTGTCGTAACATGAACACAACATCCATACCTGACCGGATTCGAACCCGGACGTATCTCGGACGAATGATCAGAAGCCAGGGCTTAGACAACTACGCCACTGGGGCGGCGGAGCTTTTGAATGACTGTTAATTTAGTTTAATTTTATAAAACAAATACACACTGAGGTGCGTTTACTTCTGTGGTACTTCGAAATGAAGGGGTCTGTATTCGATTTTAGGCGCCATAGTAGTGTAATCAAACCCCGAATTTTTCACTCAAACTTCATGACAACAAGGCACAAGATACTCATGTCTAATTAACAGCACGATTTAGTTCTTTTTATAATATGTCAATTTTGTAGCAGTCTTACATTTCCGTACCGAATTCTTCATTTTTTTTTTATTTTTTTTTTACTGATCATGGTTTCTTTTTTATATTTCAGATGGATCAGTGCCTTGAATCAAGTTGCAGCAACAGCTTCACGGGTAAGTTCTAGGAAATAATTCCTTCTAATGGTTTTTTTTTTTTTTTTTTTTTAATGCAAATGACGTTAGACTTCTTTAAATGACTAGCAAGAACACGCATGTAGTATTTCTGAAGTTTTTTAGCACGTCTTTTGCAAAAACATTTACGTGTTATTTTGACCGTTCATCTCTGGATATAATATCTCTGCAACATTAAGTCCGATTTGAAAAACATTTTTAAATATGAGAATAACAATCCTTGTCTTCCGATTTTTTCCCAATGCTTTACTTCGCCGCTAGAGGGCGTAAATACTGATGCTGTCGAATTCAAAATATATTTTATTCATATATTTGCCTCTACTGCGACTGAAGAAATTATTTCTCCCATTCGATAACATTTATAATGAAAACAATTTTCGGTACTCTTTCTTTTTCAAGTAATGTATTTGTCTTCCGTTAGGGCGCGTGAAAGTAAATTGGGATTTCTCCAATATCTCTGCTTCTAAAAGTCCGATTTCAAAACTTCTTTCTGCATCGGATATGCACTGAAGAGCAATTGAATTAGAGATACCTATCTAGTAACGTGTAGCACCACCTTTCGCCCTGACGACGGCAGCGATTCATCTCGGCATGGACTCGACAAGACACCGGAACGCGTTGGGAAACCATACGGATCCACGACCACTGAACAAGCTCCCACAGTTCACGAAGATTTTATGGAGAGAGGTCAGAGCCTCGAACATCTCTCTCGATGGCATCCCAGATGTGCTCGACGGGATTGATGTCAGGTGACCTAGCTGGCCAAGGAAGCGAGGTCAACGTCGGTGGAGTGTTCATCCAACCATTCGGATACAATTCCAGAGCGATGGCACGGTGCATTGTCTTGTTGCAGGATGAGGTCCCCAGCGGGATGTTGAAGAAGCACAAACGGGAGCAAATGGTCGTCCAGGATATCCCGGTAACGTTGACCTTTGAGGGATGATGTCACACATACCAGCGATCCCTTTTCAGTCTACGTAAACAGTCCCAAGACGAGAATGCCACCCTCACTAGCTTGAGGAGTACCCTGCTGGCAAGAAGGATCCATCGCTTCATGTGGTTTGCGCCGTACTCGTATCCTGCCATCCGCGTGTACCAACGTGAATATCGACTCATCACTCCAGGCAACATTTTCCCACATGTCTAGGGTCCAGTGGTGATGTTTCCGAGCCCATGCTAATCCTTGCACCCTCTGATGTGCGGTCAGCAGCGGTACCCTCGTGGGACAATGGCTTCTGTACCCCATAGCGAGGAGATGGTTCTGGATGGTGTGGCTGCTTACACGTTTTTGTGCACCAGCGTGAAATTGCCGAGTGATTTCTTCCACTATGGTCCTTCTATCCGCTGTTACAATGCGAACTAGCCGACGATGACGCCGCTCATCCACACGCTGTTGTCCACGGCAGTTGGCCCTTGCAGGGATGGTGTTACCAGATTCGATGTACTTACGGTGCACCCGTGACACAGTGGCTCGTGAAAATCCCAGTACCTGCACGACTTCCGAGATGGAGTGAATAATTCGTCGTGCCCCGACAATTTGTCCACGATCAAATGCGCTTAGATCCTTCATCTTACCCATACTGCATCCGACTCTTACTGATTCCAGTCGTATCACTCCTTATATTGTCGGATCGCTACATACGTCATGTCTTTTCCGTTTACAGGGCCGCCCACAGCGCCACATTTACATAACGCCAGCTGTCTCTAATTCAATTGCTCTTCAGTGTAGCTCCTGGTTAGCAATGCTCCATGTATAATAATTTTTGGTAGAGAATAGTTTGGCCACCAGGGGCGCAAGTGTTTATTTCTGTTACTGATGTATTTGAAGCAATACCTGCACTTCTAGAAATTCGATTGGAAACATTCTATCGAGGACTGATGCTGCTCACCTCGGAAAACCTTTTGAGAACACCTTCTGCTTCAAATAGCGCATAGTTTTCCCGCCAGATATTACTTTTCTCGATATCTCTGCTTCTAAGAATCCGATTTAAAAAGTTCTTTCTTTATCGGAGAGCGTTTCAGGAACAAAATGTTGCGTATGCAATTTCAAATTTTTCTTAACGCACAAGCGTGCCACCAGAGAGCATACGTTCAGGTTTTCGTTTGCAGCATATTTGCAGCAATATCTGCGGGACTAAAAACCCAACTGAAAAAATTTTTTTGGTTCAGATACCACAAACTATGAAAAATTTTTGTGGGTATTTCGTTCCCAAAATAATGCAAAATTTTCGCTTTAGGGGGCACAAATTTTTAATCTCTGTGCTTCTAAATGTCCGATTTAACAAAGTCGTTTAACACCGGATACCATTTTAGGCTTGTACTTGCGGAGTTTTTTTGTAGTTCACAATTCTGTCGCTAGGTGTCGTTTGGGTACTTTTGTTTGCAGCTGTATCTCCGCTTCTAAAAACCCTATTGAGAAATTTATTATTATTTTTCTTAATGTATGCTATTCGCTACAATAAAGATGGGAAACATTATCCTCTTTAAATAATGCACAGCTTTTCCACTAGGAGGCGTAAAGGTCAAAACCTTTTTTCTCGCTATCTCTGCTTCCGGGAGACGTATTTGAAGAGTTCTTTTTCCTTTAGTATGGCTTTTTCCATGAAAAATTCGCCTAGTTTCAACTATTCCATATGCAAAATTCTTCCGCTAGATGGCGTGGATCTAGCGAAAGAATTTTGCATCACGCTTCCTTGTATGTCTCTTCTTTTAACTCTTAGATTTGAAAATCTATTTGTCTCTGATATCTTTTTTCTGCTATAAGGAACTTTTTGTCCAACATTTGTTAATTTTCGTAACACACTTTTTAGCCTTGGGGAGAGTAAGAAGCTGTTTCAATTTCTAGATATCTTACCGATTGTAGAAGTCCGGCTAATTTTTTTCTAACCGTTTTTTTTTTTATTGGAGGTTTAAAAAATGATTTATTGGACCTGGTGGTGCAGAGACATGACAAACAGGCAGACATAGACAGTATACAGATGTTTCACATTAATAAGTACATATCAAACATGGCTTTTACATTATGCTAAATGAGCAATGTACACAGAGAGCCAGTGTTGATTAAGTAACACATTATGAACAAGAACACATCAAATATGGTTTTTACAGTACGCTAAATGACCAATGTACACAGAGAGCCAGTGTTGATCAAGTAACACATTAGGAACAAGTACACATCAAACATGGATTTAACAGTATGCTAAATGACCAATGTACACAGAGAGCCAGTGTTGATTAAGTTGCACATTATGAACAAGTACACATCAAACATGGATTTAACAGTATGCTAAATGACCAGTGTACACAGAGAGCCAGCGTTGATCAAGTAACACATTAGGAACAAGTACACATCAAACATGAATTTAACAGTATGCTAAATGACCAATGTACACAGAGAGCCAGTGTTGATCAAGTAACACATTATGAACAAGTACACATCAAACATGAATTTAACAGTATGCTAAATGACCAATGTACACAGAGAGCCAGTGTTGATTAAGTTACACATTAGGAACAAGTACACATCAAACATGGATTTAACAGTATGCTAAATGACCAATGTACACAGAGAACCCGTGTTGATCAAGTAACACATAAGGAACAAGTACACATCAAACATGGATTTAACAGTATGCTAAATGACCAATGTACACAGAGAGCCAGTGTTGATCAAGTAACACATTAGGAACAAGTACACATCAAATATGGATTTAACAGTATGCTAAATGACCAATGTACACAGAGAGCCAGTGTTGATCAAGTAACACATTATGAACAAGTACACATCAAACATGGATTTAACAGTATGCTAAATGACCAATGTACGTAGAGAGCCAGTGTTGATTAAGTTACACATTATGAACAAGTACACATCAAACATGGATTTAACAAAATGCTAAATGACCAATGTACACAGAGAGCCAGTGTTGATCAAGTAACACATTAGGAGCAAGTACACATCAAACATGGATTTAACTATATGCTAAATGACCAATGTACACAGAGAGCCAGTGTTGATTAAGTTACACATTATGAACAAGTACACATCAAACATGGATTTAACAGTATGCTAAATGACCAATGTACACAGAGAGCCAGTGTTGATCAAGTAGCACATTATGAACAAGTACACATCAAACATGAATTTAACAGTATGCTAAATGACCAATGTACACAGAGAGCCAGTGTTGATCAAGTAACACATTAGGAACAAGTACACATCAAACATGGATTTAACTATATGCTAAATGACCAATGTACACAGAGAGCCAGTGTTGATTAAGTTACACATTATGAGCAAGTACACATCAAACATGGATTTAACAGTATGCTAAATGACCAATGTACACAGAGAGCCAGTGTTGATCAAGTAGCACATTATGAACAAGTACACATCAAACATGAATTTAACAGTATGCTAAATGACCAATGTACACAGAGAGCCAGTGTTGATCAAGTAACGCATTAGGAACAAGTACACATCAAATATGGATTTAACAGTATGCTAAATGACCAATGTACACAGAGAGCCAGTGTTGATTAAGTTGCACATTATGAACAAGTACACATCAAACATGGATTTAACATTATGTTAAATGACCAATGTACACAGAGAGCCAGTGTTGATCAAGTAACACATTATGAACAAGTACACATCAAACATGGATTTAACAGTATGCTAAATGACCAATGTACGCAGATAACCAGTGTTGGACAAGAAGCACGTTGAGAGCCAGTGCCGAAAGACAAACACAAACATTCATGACACACCGGAATTCGAACCCAGACCCGTTTCGGACGAATGATCAGGAGCCATCGCGCACCAGGGCGGTACTCTAACTGTTGCCATTGACATAAATAAATTTGAAAAATTTTATTCGCATCAAAAAGGATTCAAAAGGGGTGCTCATTACAACGGAAAATTCGGTGTCGTTTTTTTTTTTTTTTTTTTGTTTATTAAAAAAATTCGGTGTCGTCTTTTTAGGTTCATTCCGCAGCTGCGATTGGCGCTACAAGAGGAATGTGCCGCGATGCCTCAACAGCTCCTTTACAACCTCGTCCTCAGCATGGACAGACGTTGTAAATCCTGCAACGCAGTCAGGGGTGATCATGTCCCCTACTAAAGACTGGATTTTTCTTGGCAGCCGCCTGTCACATGGACGTTTCTGTCTTCTGTCCAGTTGTGCTAGAAGCTACCTTTCAATAAAGTGTCTTTGTATCCTTTGGATTCCTTGTTTGGACGATTTTGCTCACTTGTCCCATATTCTTACATCTTGGGGATCTTATGGTATGATTTGAGTCGATGTGGAGCTCTTCTGCACGACGTTACATTCGAAAAACCGTCTCGTCCTTAATTTTTGCACGCCAGTGTATATAGTCAGAAACAATTTAATTTTTCAGTCACGGATAACATTAGTGTTGCCTCATACAGCAGATGTAAACTAATAAATTAAAAATAATAGTAAAAGTTTACTTTAAGTTTTCAGTCGTTGTCAAAGACCTTTAAAAAACCTGGAAAACCGTAAGTTAACGGTGCGACATTTGAAGTTTAGCGTTGTATGGCAAGAATCTCTCACATCTCGTTGCTTACTAAAGCCGTTCGTGTTTTATATCAGTTACATCCATTTTTTGTATATATAACCAGTAAGATTTATTATTTTTTTGTTTTTATAATAGTATGTATATATTGTAAAATATTTCAGGAAATAATATAGCCAGATGTAATAAGCTGTACAAATTTTTACTTAAAAAAACTTTTTAATGAGCTACAAATTTTTCAATTTAAACCAAAGACTTTCAATCCCCGCGATTTGAAATTAGACTTTCAATCCCCGAGATTTGAAATTATACTCTCAATCCCAGAGATTTGAAATTAGACTTTCAATCCCCGAGATTTGAAATTAGACGTTCAATCCCAGAAATTTGAAATTGTCTAAACTGTAAATTATGTGAAGATGGCATTTCTTTCTTTCATATATAATTTTATTTATTTTTTCTCCCATTGAGTAGCTATGATGAACTCATAATACTGCGGAGAAAACCTCCAATTAAAAGTTGTGTTGTCGGCAACTTCTCTTAAGAATAAACAAACAAGTAGCCACATTAAAATGATTTTTGACATTAGAGTGTGAAATGCGAATTTCACTAGATCACGCAGTTTGCAAGCAGCTGAAGCCGAAATATATTTTACACGTAGGACAAGCAACGTTTCCCTTCAGTTATTTCATATACCCCAAAATTAAGACAGTGATGTTTTCTTTAAGCGCAAGTTAGAAAGTGCAACGAGCAATTTATCCCCTATTGAAAAAACATTTATACGCAGTATTATAACAACGGAAAATTCCTTCTTTTGCACAGGTAAAAGAGCTTAATTAGCGTTGTTTACGTAGAAAACATGCCGTTTTGCCGTACAAGCTCTGCGATCAAAATGTCGCCAGCTGCTGCCACTCATTTACACAAGAACTTCCAGTCTATGTATCTTAAAGGTCTTTGGTTGTTGTGGTATAGGGTTTCTTGAGAAGTGCAAGCCTAGGGCAGGGAACAAACACAGGTAAGTCATCTTTACAACAAGTCGATGATACTTTAATGATACAGAGATTTTCAGCAAACAGCAAGGAATGTCGATCGGAAGCTACAGTCAAGATAACCATCTGGTTCCAATCTGGCTCATAATGATAATTAGAAACGGTACGTGTTCTAAGGCACGCAAAAATTAAGGACGAGACTGTCTTTAGAATGTATCGTCGTGCAAAAGTGCTCCACATCGACTCAAATCATACCATAAGATCCCCAAGATGTAAGAATATGGGACAAGTGAGCAAAACCGTCCAAACAAGGAATCCAAAGGATACAAAGGCACTTTATTGAAAAGGTAGCTTCAAGCACAACTGGACAGAAGACAGAAACGTCCATGTGACATGCGGCTGCCAAGAAAAATCCAGTCTTTAGTAAGGGATATGATCAGCCCTGACTGCGTTGCAAGATTCACAACGTCTGTCCATTCTGAGGACGAGGTTGTCAAGGAGCTGTTGAGGCATTGCGGCCCCTTCCTCTTGTAGCGCCGATCGCAGCTGCGGAATCGTTGCCGGCGGATGGGGACGTGCTTCCAAGCGTCTCCCAAAAAGTTCCCGCACGTGTTCGATTGGATTTAGATCCGGGGACCTTGCGGGCCAATCCATGCTTGGAATATCTTCACTCTCCAACAGCTCTGCGACATCCACTGTACGATGAAGTGTAGCGTTGTCGTCCCTGAAGAGGAACTCAGGACCCACAGCACATCTAAACAGACGCACGTGAAGCAGGAGAACCTCGGTACAATAGCGGACACCAGTGACTGAACCTCCTTGGAAGATGTGGAGGTCAGTACGGCTACCAAGCATGATACCGCCCCAAGCGAAAACTCCGCCACCTCCAAACCTGTCCCTTTCGATTATGTTGGAGGTGTGATTGCGTGTTTCCTGCTCTCTCCAGATGTGTATACGTCCAGAATCGCTCATCAGACTAAATCGGCTCTCATCCGTAAAGAGAACTCGACCCCATTGCTGATGTGTCCAGTTCATGTGTTCCTGGCACCACAGAAACCGCCATCTCCGATGAGCAGGCGTTAATGACACACACCGTACCGGTCGTCGTGCAAATAGACCACTTTTGTGCAGCCTCCTGGCCACGGGACAACGCGTTAGCGGACGTTCAGTTGTCTGTTGCATGTGCCTTGCGATTTCTCCAGCTGTATGTTGTCTGTCTCTTCTCGCCTATAGGCCATATACCGGTCGTCCACCGCCGTGGTTGCTCGTGGACGACCACTGCTAAACTCTCGGACAGCTGTTCCTGTCGTTTGAAATGCTGTCCAAGCTCGTGAAACGATGCTGTGAGCGATCCCGAACTCCTCGGCCACACTAGTCACACTTCAACCTTCTTCCAATTTCCCAATGACGCGACCTCGGGTAAAGTCATCCAGATGTCGTCTACTGGATTGCATGTTGGCCATATCACACGGTGGCAGCAACTCGACGTCGTTCAAACCGATGTACACCGTGCAATAGCTTTCACCGAATTGCTGAGCGCACACCGCCCATGTGCTTTATACTCTTCTTCTGACCCCCCCCGTCATGCTGCATATATGCGCGCATGCCCTACCGTACCGGACCCTAGTCTATCTCCTAAGTAGTCTTTTGGTCCGTTCTGCCTGCTCGTTCCGCTGTTATGCTAATTTCTCCTCTTCGTCCTTAATTTTTGCACACCAGTGTATATCACCCTGCCGGTGATATTCGACACTCGCGGCCTGAGGATGAAACTATGGTAGTTCTGAAAGATCTCGCCCTACTAGTTTTTTAACTTTATGTATTTCTTAATATGTAAATAAATTGACATCTTTTATTGTGAAACTTAGCGGGTTTTTATCACGTATTCGACAGTTTGATGTCATTATATATTTATTTCCCATGGTAGTTGATGATGATGATGATTTAATAAATGTCCTAACGAGTTCAGTTAACTTTCAAAATTTAGTACTGCTGTGTAGTACTAAATTTTGAAAGTTACCCTTCTGAGCATGTAATGAGGTTCTCCCCATCTCCTGACGTTTCTCATGCGCTAGCTGCTTACCATTCGTCGGAGGCGGACCTGAGCTCGAATCCCGGATATGGCATTTGTGGTGTACTTGTCGTACGGCACTAGCTCGCTCCCTTCCCTGGGACCAATGGCCCTAAATTAGGAACGGGCTACTGTTTACAGCACTACGAATTACTCATAGCAGTCTTGAAAACGCGAAAAAGAATTAAGTTTGACCCCTTTGTTGGTCTGCTTTTTAATTCACTTTTTAATATTTATTTATTTATTATTCAAGTAAAATAATGCTCAGAAGGTTGTTGCTGTAAACTAGACATTCTGTTCCTCGCAGCCATGGGTTTTGTCAAGGAGGTTATAATAATATTTCTGGAGGCAAACTGTGGGAATTTGACGTTGTTTACATGATGCCTATGTAATTTCAACTCTGTTTATTTTGGAATAGCGTGATTTTTGGTTGCAGAAATCGTGTTAATATCAAACTGGAATGAAATATGCTTCTAATACGAGTGGTATTTTCAATTTTAACGTTATGTTTTGTTTAGAATTCGCACTAACGTTCGTGTATTTCAATTTAAAATAAAAATGGGAAGGAGCCTCAAAATATCTAAGAATTTTAAAAATTCAGCATTTTCTTACACATCGACAGCAAGTTACGATGCGAAATTGGAAACATTTGCGACGAAAGATAGCGATTCGGCCCACACAAAGTGCATTGCAATAGCCTTGAAGACCATGAGCTTTCCCACACTTTGACGGCCGTCGCTCGCGGTTATAGGCTTCATGCAAAGCGGTACTGCTTCATTAAGAAGGGCATCTCCAGATATCTTATTCTAACCTCCTTGGTTTTTATGATACTTTTATTTCGGGGTTTAACGAAGAAGGTTAAAATAAGATATCTGGAGATGCCCACGTCAATACCACTTGGCGTGAAGCCTATAACCGCGAACGGCGGCCATTAAAGTGTGGGAAAGCTGGTGGTTTCCAAGGCTGTTGCAATGCATTTTGTGTTGGCCGAATCGCATTCCTTTGTCTCAAATGTTTCTAATTTTGCATCGTAACTTGCTGCCGATGTGTGAGAAAATGCTGGATTTATAAAATTCTTAATTATTTTGTGACAACTTCTCACTTCTATTTTATTATCATTTTTGTTTTATTTTGTTTTTGATTGGAGGTTTAACGACCACCATGAGCAACTCAATGGGCTATAAGCAGTCGCCCGTCCCTGATTTAAGGTCACTGGTTCCAGGGAAGGGAAAGAGGCAGTGCGATAAAACAAACACAACATCTATGCCTCACCGGGATTCGAATCCGGACCCCCTTTGGGACAAAGGATCATAATCCATCGCTTTGACCGCTGCGCCACCGAGTCGGCACTTCTATTTTAAACAGAAATTCATGAAACGTCAGTGCAAGTTCAAAACTTAGCGTTGAAATTAAAACCTTCACTTGTTTATGTAGTGTAATTCATTCCGGTTTGATATTAACACGCTTTCTCTAACCAAATACCACACAAAACAAAAATACACAGAGCTGAAGCTGAATGGGTTGATCATGTAAACAACATCCAAATTCCCACACTTCGTAGCTTCATGAGAAAGAGACTCAGAAGTCTTATTCTAACCTCTTTGGGTTTAACGACCACACTGTGACGAACTCCAGAGGCTATAAGCAATTACCTGTCCCTAATTTACGGCTGCTGATTACTGGGAAGGGAGTGAACCAGAGCTGTAAGACAAACACACCACGCATGCCTCATCCGGGAATCGAATCTGGGTCCAATAGGGCGAACGGTCGGTAGCCAGAGCTTAGACAACTGCGCCACTGGGGCGGCCAATTTATCTTTTCAGACATAAAGAGAGGAATCTTCTAACCTTTCCGACCATTTGATTTCTGTTTTAAAAAAACTGAGCTTCTGTGTGTGTGAAGATTCGACATCATATTCATCACGATCATTTTAATTTTTTTCAAGAAACTTTGAAATTTGTTTATTTTTAATAACGCAGACGATCTTATCATCATCATCTAAAATCTCATAACCACAATTCTCCGCATTGCAGTTTAACCATTCTTGTACTTCAGCAGGCTCACACTCAAGCCAACGAGGAACTTCTTTCGTAACCATTTGATTGTAACGTGCTACCGCCAGTGTAAACGGCAATTAGTGATCCCAATAATTCAACGGCGCAGTTATTGGACCTTTGCTGCCTTCCTAAACTGCATTAAAAGAAGAATTACTTTATCCACTTTATTACGCTGCTGGACAATTACTAAGGACGGATCATAAACCGCTATGTAGCGCATAAAAAAGTAAGTGTGGTTGGATGCCAAGTGAAATAAAATAATGTCAGAATGCCAGGACATTACAAGAAAGACAATTTATTGTGCTCTGAAATCCAGAAGGCTTTGGAGCGTCTTCAAGGGACAAACAGGCCATTTTGTGCAGAATACGTAAACGGGAAAAAAATGCAATTACCGTCCGCACGCGTTCCGGCGTAAGATGTCAATACGGGATATGGCCACCGTGGAGGGCGATGCAAGATTCCACACGTCGTGTCATGCTTTGCACAACCTTATCAAGCAGCTGTTGGGGTAATTTATCCCATTCCTCTGTCAGTGCACGGATGAGGGTGTCCTTGTTTATTGGAGCGCATTGGTGACCAGCAAGACTCCTCCCCAAAGCATCCCACACATTTTCAATGGGATTCAGATCTGGAGAACGTGCTGGCCATACGAGGCGTTGAATATCCTCGCTCTCAAGACACTCCTGGACAGCGACTGTTCGATGACATGTTGCGTTGTCGTCCATGAAAATGAATCTATCACCGACAGCACCACGGAACATGCGAACATGAGGTAGCAGAACATCATTAATGTATCGTTGGCCAGTCATAGTCCCAGTTGGAAGCACATAGAGGGACGTACGGCCATTGATCATGATGCCAGCCCATACCATGACACTACATGTCGGATATCGGTCCCTTTCCTGTATGTTTGCTGGATAATATGCAGTACCACTATCACGCCAGATCAGTTGTCGTCGACAACAGACGATAGACTGTATTTACTCTCATCTGAGAAGAGGACAGCAGACCAGTCGTTATCAGTCCAATTGCGATGTTGATGGCACCATTGCAAACGGGCGGTACGGTGACGTCTGGACAATGGGATGCACACAACAGGACGGCGGGCGTATAGTCCTCCTTCATGCAAACGGCTGGCGACAGTTTTTCGGGAGATCCGCTTGCCAGTAGCAGCCATAAACTGATTTGCTACCTCACTAGCTGTGCTGCGCCGGTGTCTTTTTGTTGATAGCACTATGTACCGATCTTCTGCAGGTGTCGTACTGCGAACACGACCTCCCCCGTGACGTTTTCTACACTCTCCATTTGTTTGAAATGATTTCCAAAGCCTTGAAACAACACTGTGGCTGACGTCGAACTCCCTGGCAACATCTGTTATTTTTCGCCCTTCTTCAATCTTGCCAATAATACGACCACGCGCAAAATCATCTAGTTGATGTCGGGAAGACATACTGAAAATTGGAAGTTCGTCAATTGATTCTTTCCCTTTCAACTTTGCGTTTGAACAACAACGGGCCGCCCCGGTGGCGCAGTGGTCTAAGGCGCTGGCCTCTGATCATTCGTCAGTAAGGGGTCCGGGTTCGAATCCCGGTCAGGCATTGATGTTGTGTTCGTCTTACGGCACTGGCTCTCTCCCTTCCCTGGAACCAGTGACCCTAAATTAGGGACGGGCGACTGCTTATAGCCCATTGAGTTGCTCACGGTGGTCGTTAAATCTCAAAAAAAAAAAAAAAAAAAAACGGTTAATACGCGTCAAATCCTTTATATCTCTTATCAGCGCTATGACGTCACGAACAAGTTCGGCAATTCAAAATTTGCATACGCACAACACGTCTTACTGTATCCCGCACTTATGCTAATTTCCACATTTTCCTGCCTTCCATTTTATGGTTGCTATCGTTGCTATTGTCATCCGTCCTTAGCAATTGTCCGGCAGTGTATGTTACAGCTTATGTGCTGACCATCAAAAGACATATTGAAAATCAACAGAACATTTTAAATATAAGTTTCGCGACAATGAATAAGCTGACACGAATTTTGAACTCTATAATTTCACCCAAAATTACCAAAAATGGCACCAGTTATGCTTTCCTTCGTTTTTCTCGGGAAGGGAGAGGAATTAACAACCCCCATGAGCAACTCGGAGAGATAAAAGTGGCCGCCGCTCGCATGGGTGTTGCGCTTGTCTTACGGCATTGGCTGTCTCCCTTCCTTGGAACCAGTTGCCCTAACTTTGCAACGGGTGACTTCCTGTATTCCATAGAATTGCTAAACCCCCAAACAAAGAAAATGATTAAGTGGTCCTCGATCCCTAATTTGAGGCCACTGGTTCCAAGGAAAAGCTGTAAAGACAGACAACATGAACCAGAGGCTGAGAACAGCTCGGGCGACTTGCCAGAAGCCCACGGCTCTAAGCACCCTGCCATCCGAGTTCCAGACAAGGATTGTTTTCTCTATCTTAATAAAAACAGAATCTGTGTGAGAGGAATAAATACAAAAGGAAAAATGATTTTACACCAAAACTTAGGAGATAAGCAGCCCCTATCTCCAAATATCCATCCATCCGAGATGGGCCGGGTTTGGATTCCGGATGAGGCGTGAATGATGTGTTTGTCCACAGCCCTCTAACAGAGGGAAAGCCTTGCTGCGGCTACCGGAAAAAGTAGGCTAGTTTTTATTATTTTTTTTTTGTTATGCGGTTTAAAGACCACCGTGCGCCACTCAATGGATTATACACTGAAGAGCAATTGAATTACAGACAGCTGGCGTTATGCAAATGTGGCGCTGTGGGCGGCATTGTAAACGGAAACATGACGTATGCAGCGATCCGACAATATAAGGAGTGATGCGATGGGAAACAGTAAGAGTCGGACGCAGTATGGGTAAGACGAAGGATCTAAGCACATTTGATCGTGGGCAAATTGTCGGGGCCCGACGAATGGGTCACTCTATCTCGGAAGTCGTGCATGCACTGGGATTTTCACGAGCCACTGTGTCACGGGTGCAGCGTGAGTACATCGAATCCGGTAAAACCGTCCCTGCAAAGGCCAACTGCCGTGGACAACAGCGTGTGGATGAGAGGGGTCATCGTCGGCTAGCTCCCATTGTAACAGCGGATAGACGGGCCACAGTGCAAGAAATCACTCGGCAATTTAACGCTGGTGCACAAAAACGTGTAAGCAGCCACACCATCCAGAACCATTTCCTCGCTATGGGGTACAGAAGCCATCGTCCCACGAAGGTACCGCTGCTCACCGCACATCACAGGGTGCAAAGATAAGCATGGGCTCGGGAACTTTGCCACTGGACCCTAGACATGTATGTAAATGTTGCCTGAACTGATGAGTCGAGATTCACGTTGGTACATGCGGATGACAGGATACGAGTACGGCGCAAACCACATGAAGCGATGGATCCTTCTGGCCAGCACGGTACTCTTTAAGCTGGTGGGGGTGGCATTCTCGTCTGGGGACTGGGTACGTGGACTGAAATGGGACCCCTGGTTAGTGTGACATCGTCCCTCACAGATCAACGTTACCGGGATATCCTGGACAACCATTTGCTCCCGTTTGTGCGTCTTCAACATCCCGCTGGGGACCTCATCCTGCAACAAGACAATGCACCGTGCCATCGCTCTGGAATTGTATCCGAATGGTTGGATGAACACTCCACCGACGTGACCTCGCTTCCTTGGCCAGCTAGGTCACCTGACCTCAATCCCATCGAGCACATCTGGAATGTCATCGAGCGATATGTTCGAGGCTCTGACCCCCTCCATCAAATCTTCGTGAACTGTGGGAGCTTGTTCAGGGGTCGTCGATCCGTATAGCTTCCCAACGCTTCCGGTGTCTTGTCGAGTCCATGCCGAGACGAATCGCCGCCGTCATCAGGCGAAAGGTGGTGCTACACGTTACTAGACAGGTATCTCTAATTCAATTGCTCTTCAGTGTAAGCAGTCACCCGTCCCTAATTTAGATCCACAGTTCCAGAGAAAGAAGACATCTAGTGCCGCAAGACAAACACGTGATCCATACGTCATTCTGGATTCGAACCCGGACCCATATCATACGAATTATTAGAAGCCAACACTTTGTGCTACTCGGGCATGTGCTCTATTGCTTTTCTCCAACGACCAAACTAATCCCAAGAACAAAGTCAGAGCGGATTGTCACGGGAATGTTAGTTATTTTTCAGTAATGTTAGTTGTTTTTTCAGTGCTTCATTATATGGGTGAACGTGACAAGTATTATTGCGTGAACATGAATACGGTCAATCAGCGTATTTTTTATTACTCGTATCATAGTTGTTTGGTTCCAAGAAGCAGATCAGCGATATAAACATATTCACTATATTGACAAAATTCACCGGACACCCCTTCAAAACCAAATCAACGGATCCGCTGCGTTGTTAAGATGCGCGGTACATCTGCAAACGGTATAAAAACAAGCCTGCAGCTGACCGCGATCATTTCGCACTGTGAGGTTGTGCGAAAATGTCGCGGCGACAGAGGACTTTGAGAAAGGAAAGATTGCTGAATGTTGTATTAGTGGGTTGTCCATAAGAGAAACCGAGAGGCGTTTAAACATACCCAAGTCAACTTTTTTGATGTACTGAATAAGTGGAAGACACATGGCGTGCCTGAAGTAGAAAAACGTACCGGCAGACCAAAGAAAAGCATTGATAGAGGATGTCGAAGCCTCGGGAGAGTCGTTACAGCTAATCGACGGAGTACTGCACAAGACCTCGGTGTACAAGTGAGTAAAAATGCTGGAACATCGGTATGTACACGTACCATTCGCAGAGAAATTCATTCCATGGGTTACTGTGGTCGTGCGGCTGCTCATAAGCCTTTTATCTTCACTCGGAATGCTACTCTTCGTTTAGCATGGTGTAAAGAACCTTTATCGTGGATCGTACATCAATGGAAACGCGTCTTATGGACTGATGAATCTTTTTATTTTTAATATTTTGATATGAGGTTTAACGACCACCGCGAGCAACTCCATGGGCTATAAGCAGTGACCTGTCCCTAATTTAGAGTCACTGGTTCCAGGGAAGGGAGAGAGCCAACGCCGTAAACACAACATCCATGACTAACCGGGATTCGAACCCGGACCCTTCACGGACGAATAACCATAAGCCAGCGCTTAGACCACTGCGCCGCCGGGGCGGCGACTGATGAATCCAGATGCACGATTCATCAGTGTGATGGCCGTGTGTGGGTATGGCGGCAGCCGGGGAAACGCTATTTACCACAGTGTATTTGTTTTATGGTCAAGTTTGGAGCTGGCAGTGTACTCGTGTGTGTGTGTGGGGGGTGCTTTTCGTGGTATGGTCCCGGCCTATTGGTTATCGTGGACAAACCTGTTAGCCAGTACGTCTACCTCGGTATTCTGGACAATCATGCCCTTCTAACTCTGTGGCAATACTATGGTACCGAGCCTTGTTGGTACCAGAAGGATAATGCTCCGAGCCATAAAGGAAGGACTGTTACGGCGTGGTTTGACGATAATTCCGTATCATGTGTGGACTGGCCAGCACAGAGCCCTGATCTTAATACCATAGAGCACCTATGGGATGAATTAGAGCGCCGCATAAGAAGTTTGGAACCAAGGCTTACTACTAAGCAACAGTTAGCGGCAGCATTATGTACTGAATGGAAGCGCATACCTATCGCTGTATTCCAAAACCTTGTCGAAAGCATGTCTCGAAGGGTCAGTTTTCACACAGTATTTATTAGAAGAAAGATACAGGAGATGTGCTTGAATAAATCATCTCAAATGATGTATGACAAAAAAATATTTACAGATGCTTGTAGCTTACGCTACTGCTTATTTACACGGTTCTGTACATTGATGATAGTAAAAAAAACAGTTAATTACACTCGAGTGTCTGGTGAGGCAACAAAAGTCTCTGACAAAGCAAATAATAGGAACAATTCAGCTTGAAGACCGTTATACAATATTAATTTTGCACAGTATTGAAGCAAGGAATAATACAGAATTCGAGCTTGCAGACATAGATTCAAAAGACAGGTGATGAGAAATTAACAGAATGTGCAGCTTGCGCTACGTTAATTACAGGATTCGGTGCAACGTTTGCATGACAACAGTTAAGTGCAGTAGAAATCTGGCGAGGCAATATGAATCTCTGGTAATACAGAGAGTGAAATCAATCCAGAATGATGAGCACTATAGAGTATAAATTTTACACAATATTGATGAAAAAAAGTTCTGACCGAAAGGTGATAGATTGTGGGTGACCTGGAAAACCAGGAGGTTGCAGGTGATCAAGGAGACAAACATGAAATCAAAAGTTCGAAAGACAGATGATGAAAAATTTACAGATGAATGTGGCTCGCGGTACTACATGTTACATACAACGGTGATATGAAAAATAGTTATATACAATAATTTTCCTGAGAATACAAAAGAAAAAATAATCTCTGAAAATACAGACAGACGACACAACTCATCACAGTGAGTATTGGAGAACACAAATTTACACATTTGAATCAGGAATTGAAGATAGGAATATACTGTAAAAACGACAATGTTTACAGATGTCTGTGGTTCGTGAAACGATCTATATACATGATTCTGTACAATGAGAAGTTACAATTTATATATATTGGTTTGTCAGAGGTGGTAAAAAGAAATAGTCTCTGACATCGCAGAGAGAATACATAATTCAGCAAGATGAGTAATGAAAAACAAAAAATTTACACATGAGTTATACACGAAATGATACATGTGAAGAGGATGAGATCAGAGTCTTAAAAAAAGCGTGAAAAGAAATTGACAATTATAAGTAGCTCATGCTTCGAACAATTCATAGGATTCTATACAATAATTGATCTACTAAAAGTGATGTACAATAGTGAGACAAACAAAAAAATTCTGATAAAATAGAGAGTACAAATAATATAGTACAGTGAATGTTGAGGAACAAGATTACACTCAGTTGCGAAGCAAGAAAAAACAGGAAATGTGTATAGGAAAATCGTCTCAAAATGACATATGAAAAGAAGATTTACAGGTGCTTGTAGCTGACGCAACGACCTATTCACAAAGCTCAATATAGTGGTGAGAGAATACAATTTATGTATGATAATTTGTCCGGAAAGACAAAAAATAGTCTCTGGTGAAGCAGAGATCGAAGACAAATCAGCATGGCAAAAATTGTATCTATCAGGAGGTAGGTGAAACAAAAGTTCCGACTGTAAGGTGAAGCGTTGTGGGCGACCCTGCAAACCAAGTGGTTGCTAGTGACCAAGTTGATAGGAACTGTGGTTCACTGCAGCGTGCAACTGCAGTGGTAAGTTCTAGTTGAAGGCGGGAGAGTAGGCGATTACGAAAATGACAAAGTAACGCAGTACTGACTTTATTTATGTCAGTAGAAGCTTCGGGGGACGCTGAAGATGATACACGTGAATTATATGTTTTACAAGCACGAAGATGTAGGAGCAGACTGCCGGAAGGTGAATAGGGCGAGAAGAGTTCTTTTTTTTTTTTTTTTTTTTTTTTTTTTGATTGGAGGTTTAACGACCACCGTGAGCAACTCAATGGGCTATAAGCAGTCGCCCGTCCCTAATTTAGGGTCACTGGTACCAGGGAAGGGAGAGAGCCAGTGCCGTAAGACAAACACAACATCCATGCCTCACCGGGATTCGAACCCGGACCCCTTCGGGCGAATGATCAGAGGCCAACGCCTTAGACCACTGCGCCACCGGGGCGGCGGCGAGAAGAGTTCAGAAGTAGTGTTCGGTAGGTACTGAAGGTGAGGACGGTCTCACAGGATCGTTGCGCTAGCGTGAAAGCGAGATGGAGTATTGGCAATAATACTGTGCAATACATGAAGACATGTTGGACGTCAGCCTCCTCGCCACAATACGGACAGGAGGGTGAAGATAAAATGGTCATGCGATGTAAAATCGACGGCACAGGGAGGCGGTTGTGTAAGAAAAGCCAATGTGAATTGACTTCAAGGGGTGCTGATAGTGGGGAAAGAGCAGCGGACCACACTGCGGAGGTAGAACAGAGTGGAATGCCAGAAATGGGAAGAGGTGCGGAAGAGCGAGAGAGAAAACGGTAGAGATCAGCTGTTGAGAAAAAGACAAGAGGAAGAGGTGGACCATTGGACGACAGAAAAAAATGGGAGAGGGAGAGAGGCAGAGTGGACAGTAATGAGACCTGAGGGAGTAGCAAGCTCAGAGAACAGGGAGATTATAGTAGAAATAAGAGAGTTGTGAACAAAGTGAGCGTTGGCATTGAAACGGAGAGCAGAGGGTAGAGAAGAGAAGGGGAGCCAGGAAAGATCGGTGTTAACAAGATCGCTGACTGTAACGACTCCAGCTCGGAGCCATGAAGTTTTCCTTCATGGCTGCAAAACATGGGAGATGGGGAGGGTGTAGCAGAGAAGAAAAAAGAGGTTCGGAAAGTAGGTCATTTGTGGAGGCAGGGAGAGAGCGAGAAAGAGGGAGGGAACGAAGAAAGGAGATAGCCTCTTTGTAGACAGGAGGGAAAAGTGTGAGAAGGGGACAGTGGTCCATGAGTAAGAACGAAAGGAGAGTAAAGCGTGGGTTATGCGGAGAGACTATGACATCACGAGCAGCAACTGCAGATGGAGCAGGTGCCGCAAGTGATAGTAAAAACGTAGACACACGATAAGCCTTGTAATAGGATCTGACGTCGGGTAGACTAATGCCTCCGTTGGAAGGAGACAGGCTGAGTTGAGGTGCTCCGACCCAGTGATGGCCGGGCCAGATAACCTGAGTTTGACAGCGGGTGAGTTCAAGAAGACGTAGTGCTGGTTGCTTCGAAGCCAACCAGGAATACGTGCACATTGAAAGCAGGTAAGTGTGCGTTAGACGTGCTCTTTGAATGACGGAGGTGCAGAATTGTGCGCGCCGCCAGATTGCGACCGAGCGATGTAGGCGGGGCCGGAGAGTCGTCCAGGTGACGAGTGAAGCAGTTGCTGGTTTTCCAAGGTGGACTCCTAGGAATCGTTGAGAGGTGTTGGACCACTCTGCTCCCCAAGGAGAGTCAGTGCGGTTAGTCCACGAACCGGTCCATAAGCCTGTGCTTTTCGTTGTGTTTAGCGCTGCTCCGGAACATGAGGCGTAGGTATTGTAGAGATTGTGGAGATCATGAAATTGTGAGTCTTGCCGAATGCAGAATGTAATATCGTCGGCGTAGGCAACATAGGTAGCAACATGATGACGTGTGCTCGCTACCACCGGTGGTAGTGAAGCAAAGAAGGATCGATGGACTGCGCGTAAAAAGGTTCTATTGCGAGGGCAAAGAGCTGCCCGGATAAGGGGCAACCCTGACGCACGCCGCAACGAAAGAGTATGGGAGCTGTGAGAAGGTTGAGCAGCTTGACGTGGAAAACTGCGTCCCGGTAGAGGGAGATGAGAAGAGAAGCAAAGGAAGGAGGACAGCCGAAATTTAGTAATGTAGCAAGAAGGTAATCATGAGAAATATTATCGAACGCTGAGCGTTGATCGAGGGAAAGAAGAGCAAGGGGTTCTGAGCGAGAGCGGGCGAGGTGAATTAGATCATTAAGAAGCTGAATATTATGGGAGATGGAGCGCCCGGATACAGTATAGGTTTGATTAGTGGAGAGAATATGAGGGAGTATGGGGTTAAGCCGGCGGGACAGAAATTTAGTATAGAGTTTATAATCAGTATTTAAGAGTGAGATGGGACGCCAATTCCCCAAGTCAAGCGGATCACCCTTCTTGGGGAAAAGTACAACATGTGCGAGCGTGAAACTCCTTGGAAGAGATGTAAGATGCATGGCAGTAGAAAAAGCACAGAGGAGAAATGGAAGGAGGGCAGGAAGAAAAGCCTTATAGAAAGAAACAGGGAGACCGTCCGGGCCAGGTGAAGCCCGGGGGTTGAGGGACGAGAAAGTGTCAGAGAGCTCAGTTAAAGTGGGAGGATGGAGGAGGCTGGCTGAAAGATGAGAAGGGACCTGAGGCAAAGAAGAGAACAGAAGAGCAGAAGCCGTAGGGGAGGGAGGAGGAGTTTCACAAAATTTTGAAATGTAGTAATTACGTACCATAGAACAAATTGGAACTGGTTCGGATGATACTACTCCAGTTGGAAGACGAAGGTGCTGTAGAACAGAAGAGGATCGGCGAGTTGACTCAAGTGACGTAAGGAATTCGTACGAACAAGCATCAGGTTTCAGGTGTTGTAGTTTAAGGTGTTGAAGGGCTTGTTTTGCAAGCGGCACCAAAAGTGAATGTAATTCGGCCTGGTAGACTTGAAATAGGGGATCAGCAAGATTGAGCAAAGAAAGCATTTGCCTAGTATGATCAAGTCGCATCCTCCGTTGTGTCATGATCGAGTATGACAGGTTTCGTACCAGTAGTATGAGGTGGCGTTTTACTTCCAACCAAAAGTTGAGGGGGCACGATGCAGAATGAAGCCTTGGACGCCAATCCGCAAGAAAATCTCGCACCGATGAGCAGAAGGCTGAGTCATCTAAAAGAGTGTCGTCAAAAGTCCAAGGCCGGATTGTACGTTGCTGTGTTGAAGTAGCAAAAACTGTTATGGCAATGGCGCAATGATCCGAGGAAGCTGTGGGTGTACAGCATGAATCTGATATTGCTGGTAGAAGAAGAGAAGTTGCATAAAAGCGATCCAATCTTGCTGTAGGAGGATCAATGGCTTTTGGTGCACGCCATGTATGTGTAGTCTGGGTTGGTGACAAATGACGTTGAACACCTACGAGTGAGAAGTCTGAAGTGATAGACTGTAAAAGATGTACTACTTCCGTACGGTGTTCTCTGGAAGCAGAAGAGCGATCAGTTAGGGGATGTAGAGTGCAATTGTAGTCACCTCCGATAAGTACCCGGTCGGTGATGGGAATACGTGACAGAGCCCGTCGAAGTTTTGCAAACAGCTCTGGCACGTGAGTAGGAGTGCAAGGAACATAAATGTTGAATACATGAAATTTTTCAGCTGCGACGGTGAAAGAGACCCGTTGTAATAAGTCTCGACATAAGTTTTTCACTGAGAAGGAGGAAAGAGTTGAACGAAAACGTGAGTGAACACCAACTGCCATGCGACCACGCGACAGTTGGCTGTAGGTGTGATGGAAAGTATGATCCCACTGACTCCATTGATGAAATTGAGTGGTGGAAGTACAGTTTGTTTCCTGCAGAAGTAAAATATCAGCATTCAGCGGAGCAAGATCCTCTCGTACCAGCGCATTCGCAAGAGGTGTCGCAAAACCGCGACAATTAAGTGACACCACCTTGAATGTCTAGGTTAGTTGTGGAATGCAGTAGGAACTGACTGGCTGTAGTGATGGAGTGGAGTCGACGGAGAAAACAAGCACTCCACGGGACCTCGTCCGCAGTGCGCCGAAGAGTGTTTTCAAGTGAGTGTAATTGAACCAGCACTTGTGGAAGAGCTGCTTCATACTGCTGAATGGAAGTGCGTGCTGAGGAAGGGCTAGAGGACCCTAAAAGGCAATCCAGCACGTCCTCGTATGGCAGAGGCTCAGCAGGGAAAGCATTTTCAGCAAGAAAAATTGTGAGTTCATCTAGTGAGGGAAAGGCACCCTCACATGCTGTCTCAGAGGAAGTGTGTAGAGGCGACCTGGAGAACTGTCGTCGAGAGCTGACGGAGCGAGTGGATGAGCGGGTAGAAGAGCGAGATGATCTTCGGGACGCCAGAGTCTTTGACTTCTTCGTCTTGGGGCGAGTAGCACCACTGCGTTTTCCAGCAACCACAAAAGCTTCATGATCGTCTGGAGAGTCTGAACCCGAAGCGTTACCTGTGACTCGTGTCATGGAGCAAACGGTAAAAGCTGAGGAGTGGTCAACATGTACATCAGCAGTGGTTGTAAAAGTACTAGGGGGAGTCGATTTTGGAAGCCTGGGAAAATCCTTACGATCAGCAGGAGGTGGATGCATCAAAGTCGTTTGTTAACCAATGGCAGTAAGCTGACTTTTGGAAGATCTTGATTCCGCGACTTTCCTCGATTAGGAAGAAGTCTGTGAAGCGTTGGTGGACAAAGTAGAAGAAGATGTAGTGTGTGGAGCTGTTTGCAGGGAGATACGTGGGCACTGAGCCCTTATGTGACTTTCGCTCTGACAGATAGTGCAATACTGTGAAGTGATTATCTCAACTCTTCGGCGTTGCTGTCCACAGCGGATGTGCAAAACATTCGGAACCGCTTTCAGCTGAGCATCAGATGAAAAGAGGACTCGAGCAGTGCGGTGGAAACCCCGAATCAGGGTCTCTGGGAGCCGCAGAGAGAGTTGTTATGGAGCCAACAACTCTGCCGTACCTGCTGAGCAAGGTGCAGAGTGCAGCGTCGGATACTTCTGGTGGTACGGGGTAGAAGGTCACCTGCACCGGGCGGTGAGCAACCGGTTGTGCTAACAGATGCACGTCATTGATGGTTAGACCTTCCGTAAGGACCTGGTCAGCATGCGCTTTATCCTTAAAATAGACCAAGACAGATCTGGGTTTTCGAGCTACAAAGTCTATTGCATCCTTTGGTAAGATAGTTTTGAGGGCTCGGCTATATTGCCACAGCTTAGTGTCGGGAAGTGCATCAAAATAGACGCCCAGTTCCATAGTGGAGGAAAAAAGGTGACCAGCTCGGGAATCCTCTGGTATGTCAATTGTAGCAGTAGAACCGACGACAGTGACACAGGATTCAGGAAAAGGCATAGCAGATGAAACTAGGGGTGTGAGGACCCCAGAAGTTGCAGAATCATAGGACGCTTGGGCAGACATGGGTCGAGAATTCGATGAAGCGGTCCCTAGCAGTGAGGGCGGATCAGAAAGTTGATGAGAAGTAGAAGCTATGAGCTCAGTATTGCTGATAACGGATACGTCATCATCTGCTGAGATGTAGATAGGAGACTTGGCACCACCGCACTTGGTGGGAGTTATAGCTGGAGAAGAAGAGGTGTCCATGACGTCGCAATGACGCTCGGGAGCCACCTCATTAAGCTGAGTAGGAGCTACCGCGGTAGAAGAAGAAGAGGAAGCTGGCTGATCTGCCAAGATAAGGATGTGGGCGTCACCCTTGTCTGCCTCCGCCATCGAAGCAATGGCGAGACTTTAACGAAAAAAGACCAGCTTGGTTGAAAAATAAAACTGAATAATGAAAAATATGGCACTCACCAACCTGGGAGATACACGAACGTAAAGTGTAGAACTTCAACTTGAAGATACACGCAACCACAGAAACTAAAGCATTCAATAAACACCTTATAGCAACGAAAAACACGGAGCTCAAAACCCAACCACTTCGAGCTTCGAAGGGTCAGTGCATGCATTAAGGCCAAAGGTGGACCGACACCGTACTAATGTAAGTCAATAAATGCCATGTCCGGTGGCTTTGGTCAATATACTGTGTGCGTGTGTGTGTATATATATACACACATAATATATAATAATTGTTTTGTTGGGGCACCCGCAATTTTCCTGGCTTTGGGCCCCTGGTCTCTTCTTAGTCAAACCATGTTTGCACTGAAAATTTCCAACGTTTTTCCAATTTTGCTAAAGAATAATTAGCAGCTGGAATTAGTGTTATGAACCTTCCAAGAACTGAAATGGGGTGGTCAGATTTTCAGGGGAGAGCAAGTTCCCCATCATGCTCAGGCATATGTGCGCTCTGTGTATGAAAACACACGTGAAAGGTTCAGAACTTGCAGTCAAATGGCAAGAGAAATAGTTCATTATTTGTCACACAAGTTGGGAATTTACCATACTCGTGGAAGGCGAAAAAGTGCGTTATCTGTTATGTAAGCTGGAGATTTACCGTGTGCAGAAGGCAAGAGATAAGTACGTATATCATGCACGGCGAGGTATACGTTAGTGCAACAGTAGCGGGGAAGAAGTCACTACGTCATTTCCGGTTGTAGGATCGAAATTCTTCAATGAACTAGAGCGTAAGCCGTTCGCGGTGTGGAAAGCATTCGCGAGAAAACAAAGCAAAAGGGCAGCACTTTCGCATCTAACCGAATACCAATCAGAAATGTTACTCACGGTCGGCTGAAAAGTGTCTACGGAGAAAAATGTGCTAGCGTCAACACACAAAGAAAATGAGTAAAACGATGATAGCGCCAAGAAGTACACTTGGTCATGTTCAGCGAAACTGCATTCCGGAAGCACACCTCACAACAGAAAACACGCAGATGATCGATGACCAAGCCAGAAATGATCGGATATTAATGAGCAAAACTGAGTCAGTTTTTTGAAGACATTTGATTTCCAAATTCTGCGCACACAATGGATTCCCATTTACTTCAGATTTAAAAAAAAGAAAGTAAGAAAAGCTAGCAACAAATATAAAAAGTCACTTAAAAAGAGGACATTAACACAATAGCGGCTTCATAAACTTTCACTTTTCAGATTCTTCTCTGGCACGATAAATTCTTTCTTTTTCCATACACATACAACGCACTTACTCAAGGCAAAAAAAAAAAAAAAAAAAGACCTGACTCAGATCATGAGAAAAAAGAGAGGAAATTAATTTAAATATATGGTGTTCGCATTTCGAAAAGTGCTGCAAAAAATTACAGCAGCGACGTTACTAGTCTCATCCCCCTCCCCCTTCCCCTAGAAATATATGACGCCCTCCTGGTCACCACCGAAGGATTGAGTGTTTTCTAAATGCATATTTGGATTATCAAAATTTATGGAGGTAATTTTGCATTTTTTTCTCTTATTGAGTACTGGAAAACAAAATGTAGATTTATTTTACACATCATTTGAATTTTAAATTTACTGTTAATAAAACAAAGTCGTACCTGTTTTTTTTTAATGAAGCGCGCGCGTGGGTGTTTGTGTGTGTATTGTCTGTTCTCTTTATCCCCTACTTTTTGCATACCCACCCCTGGTATTGAGTCTAGCTACGTTGCTGAGGACAGGTCCACAATTAAAAGGACACAAAAGCACAAAAGTAAAGAATTGTGAATGATATAAAATGTACAATAGTATACATTGGGTACCGCTTTATTAGAAATACCTTAATACACTGCCGGACAATTGCTAAGGACGGATGACAATAGCAACGATAGCAACCATAAAATGGAAGGCAGGAAAATGTGGAAATTAGCATAAGTGCAGGATACAGTACGACGTGTTGTGCGTATGCAAATTTTGGATTGCCGAACTTGTTCGTGACGTCATAGCGCTGATAAGAGATATAAAGGATTTGACGCGTATTGACCGTTGTTGTTCCAACGCAAAGTTGAAAGGGAAAGAATCAATTGACAAACTTGCAATTTTCAGTATGTCTTCCCGACATCACCTAGATGATTTTACGCGTGGCCGTATTATTGGAAAGATTGAAGAAGGGCGAAAAATAACAGATGTTGCCAGGGAGTTAGACGTCAGCCACAGTGTTGTTTCAAGGCTTTGGAAATCATTTCAAACAAATGGGGAGTGTAGCAAACGTCACGGGGGAGGTCGTGTTCGCAGTACGACACCTGCAGAAGATCGGTACAGAGTGCTATCAACAAAAAGACACCGGCGCAGCACAGCTAGTGAGGTAGCAAATCAGTTTATGGCTGCTACTGGCAAGCGGATCTCCCGAAAAACTGTCGCCAGACGTTTGCATGAAGGAGGACTATACGCCCGCCGTCCTGTTGTGTGCATCCCATTGTCCAGACGTCACCGTACCGCCCGTTTGCAATGGTGCCATCAACATCGCAATTGGACTGATAACGACTGGTCTGCTGTCCTCTCCTCAGATGAGAGTAGATACAGTCTATCGTCTGATTGTCGACGACAACTGATCTGGGGTGATAGTGGTACTGCGTATTGTCCAGCAAACATAGAGGAAAGGGACCGATATCCGACATGTAGTGTCATGGTATGGGCTGGCATCATGATCAATGGCCGTACGTTCCTCTATGTGCTTCCAACTGGGACTATGACTGGCCAACGATACATTAATGATGTTCTGCTACCTCATGTTCGCATGTTCCGTGGTGCTGTCGGTGATAGATTCATTTTCATGGACGACAACGCAACATGTCACCGAACAGTCGCTGTCCAGGAGTGTCTTGAGAGCGAGGATATTCAACGCCTCGTATGGCCAGCACGTTCTCCAGATCTTAATCCCATTGAAAATGTGTGGGATGCTTTGGGGAGGAGTCTTGCTGGTCGCCAATACCCTTCAATAAACAAGGACACCCTAATCGGTGCACTGACAGAGGAATGGGATAAATTACCCCAACAGCTGCTTCATAATGTTGTAGAAAGCATGGCACGACGTGTGGAATCTTGCATCGCCCTCCATGGTGGCCATATCCCGTATTGACATCTTACGCCGGAACGCCTGCGGACGGTAATTGCATTTTTTTCACGTTAACGTATTCTGCACAAAATGGCCTGTTTGTCCCTTGAACACGTTCCAAAGCCTTCTGAATTTCAGAGCACAATAAATTGTCTTTCTGGAATGTCCTGGCTTTCTGACATTATTTTATTTCACTTGGCATCCAACCACACTTACTTTTTATGCGCTATATAGCCGTTTATGATCCGTCCTTAGCAATTGTCCAGCAGTGTATTACACTATATCATCAAAAATATTCGGACACCACAATGTTTTATGACAAATGGCTTTATTATCGCAATTAGTAGTTAGTCGGTACAAATTTTAATTGTATGATAGCAACAACACGTCGAGGCATACCATCAACATCAACCATTTTCCGCAAGTTCTCGACAGGAATGGCTCCCCATTCGTCCTGCAAAGCTGTTGCTAGAGTGGAGAGCGAAGACGGTCGTGGAACCAAATTCCAGTAGTGTCTAGATTATGGCTCGCCATTCGTCCTGCAAAGCTGCTGCCAGAGTAGAGAGCGAAGACTGTCGTGGAACCAAATTCCAGTAGTGTCTAGATTATGGCTCGCCATTCGTCCTGCAAAGCTGCTGCCAGAGTAGAGAGCGAAGACGGTCGTGGAACCAATTCCGGTAGTGTCTAGACTATGGCTCGCCATTCCTCCTGCAAAGCTGCTGCCAGAGTGGAGAGCGAAGACGGGCGTGGAACCAAATTCCGGTAGTGTCTAGATTATGGCTCGCCATTCGTCCTGCAAAGCTGCTGCCAGAGTAGAGAGCGAAGACGGTCGTAAAACCAAATTCCAGTAGTGTCTAGATTATGGCTCTCCATTCGTCCTGCAAAGCTGCTGCCAGAGTAGAGAGCGAAGACGGTCGTGGAACCAAATTCCAGTAGTGTCTAGATTATGGCTCTCCATTCGTCCTGCAAAGCTGCTGCCAGAGTAGAGAGCGAAGACGGTCGTGGAACCAAATTCCAGTAGTGTCTAGATTATGGCTCGTCATTCGTCCTGCAAAGCTGCTGCCAGAGTAGAGAGCGAAGACGGTCGTGGAACCAAATGCCGGTAGTGTCTAGACTATGGCTCGCCATTCCTCCTGCAAAGCTGCTGCCAGAGTAGAGAGCGAAGACGGTCGTGGAACCAAATTCCGGTAGTGTCTAGACTATGGATCGCCATTCGTCCTGCAAAGCTGCTGCCAGAGTGGAGAGCAAAGATGGTCGTGGAACCAAATTCCGGTAGTGTCTAGACTATGGCTCGCCATTCGTCCTGCAAAGCTGTTGCCAGAGTGGAGAGCGAAGACTGTCATTGTGGTCCATTTCGTACTCGTAACTCCAGTTCATCCCAGAAGTGTTATATGGGATTAAGTTCAGGACTCTGAGCAGACCAGTCAAACAATTCTACCTCGTCCTGCACAGGCCGTGAAGTGTGGTAGGAAGCTTGATCGTGTTGGAAGAGACAACTGTCATTTCCATATTACTGCTTGCTACATTGTTGGTAGGGCAGAATTATCCAGTACGTAGTGGTACACTTCAGAGTTCAGGTTTGTTGTTAATAACCGACGGGCCGAGTTCCATCCACGAAAAACAACTCCATACCATGACGGAGCCTCCGCCGAACTTAACAGTTGGAGGAACACAGTCGGACGAAAATCATTCGCTGCGCTGTCGACAAATCCAAACACGCCAATCAGATTGGAAGAGTGAAAAATGTGACTCATCACTCTATGGAACAGCTTTCCAGTCGTCCACAGTCTAGGAACGACAGGAGACACACCACTCCAAACGGCGCTTCGTATTCACGGTAATGGTGTGTGGCTTGTGTGCCTCTGCTCTACCATAATAACCCACACTGTGCAACTCTCTGTGTACAGTTATAGTACTAACTGAGCCATTACAAGCATTTTCCCATTTACCTTGTCCACCAGGATCGCTGCGTTCGAAATGCGCATGACGAATCAGACCTATATATATATATAAAGCATGTAGACTCGTTTTTCTGCCAGTTTTCTTCACCTGATGATGCACAGTTACGCCTGTGTGAAAGATCTTGTGTTTTTTTTTAGCCTTGTATATATTTTAATCATTAAATTTTTAAAGTATTAAAACTAATGCATGTGTGTCCTGTGGTATTGTGCTTCGACGGCTAACTCCATACTGTTAAAAATTTAGGGATTGGTTGCACCAAAAGCTGTGCTACACCGGCTGCACCACTTTCTCAGAAAAGATACACCATTGTGTGGTGGAGGCAAAACCCAGCAGCCGCCCCGGTGGCGCAGTGGTCTAAGCGATGGCCTCTGATCATTCGCACGGAAGGGGTCCGGGTTCGAATCCCGGTGAGGCATGGATGTTGTGTTTGTCTTACGGCACTGGCTCTCTCCCTTCCCTGGAACCAATGACCCTAAATTAGGGACGGGCGACTGCTTATAGCCCATTGAGTTGCTCACGGTGGTCGTTAAACCTCCAATCAAAAAAACAGCAATATGGCAACATTACACACCATAATATGATAAAAGGCTGTACCACTTTATGGGATAATGTTGCACTACTTGTTAGTGTAACTTTTCCAAAATGTGGTGCGGCTGGTGTAGTTCCACTTATTGGTGCAACATATCACCAAAATTAAGTGTAATCGTTTTACATCACTGCTTTGTGGAAAAAATATTTTCAAAACAGGGTTTCTGTGTACAGTTCCAAAGATTGTGTTTACTTCATCAATTTCTAGGAATAAAAGGTTCCTGGTATTTTTTTCTCACACATTTGGAAGATTTTAATCTCCATAGCTTATGTTAACACATATAGTCTCAATTTCAAGATCAATAAATACACTGTGCGAATTTATTCCATTGTTTGAGCTTGCCATACTTATTTTGAAGGTACTTCCATGTTTACAACGTTCTCAGAAAACTAAAATTGTATTGTCCTGGAGCTGGAAGGGCAATGCAATTTTCAAGTTTTCTGTGGATGTTCACATTTAAAGTTTCAAATGTGGAATAACATGCCCAGATTAACTTAATTTAAGGCCATTGGTTAGGGAGAGAGCCAGTGGCATAAGACAAATACAACATCAATGCCTCACAGGTATTGGGACCCGTATACCCATCTCGGACGAACGGTCAGAAGCCATAGCTTAGAAAACTGCGCCACCGGGGAGGCCACAGATATCGTTAAGTAACTTGACTAACATGTGGCTAGGCACATATAACATTAGAGAGTTCAACGTGAAAATAATATATATGTACTACAAAAATTATTTTCATACATACATATCATTCAGCTGTTCTCCGAGATTCAGAGGTTAGCTTCAAAAAGAAATACAAACTACCAGATATTTTTACTTACTGTTGTCGTTTGAAATTTTTATTAAAATTATTTTTATCACTTACCTTATTAACTTCAGTGAACACTTTTTTTAAATTTCCCAAATTCATAATCACTGTGATGACAAAACCAACATGGCGGCACAACACAACATCTGTCACCTTCGGATGACCTGATGACGAAGACGCATGCGCCGATTCCTTCACTGCCCTAAAATTTGGTGCAAGGTGACGCCACTTTGGTTGCATTTGATAACTTGCACGAAACATTGGTGCAAGTCAAACGTTTTCATGCACCACTTTGCAGTGCAAATGTGAAAATCGCACCAGATCATGGGATAAGAGTCAGACGCTGCGCAATATTGTGCTGCAACATTGAACTGAAATTTTTAACAGTGCGCAGCAAATGATATTCCCTACTTCAGCAGCGATGGAAACGGCAGAGGAAGAACGGAATTTTTTTAACATTTCTTACCATAGCTCTTCTGTCACGTTCCGTCAGTTTGTGTGGCCTTCCTGAACGTTTTTTGTTGTTGTTGTTGTTGTTGTAGTTGCACTTCCCTGCATCCATCTCTTCACGACATCACTTACAGTCGATTTTGGTTTGTTTAGTTTTGCCGCTATACTCCGTACGGAAGCGTTGGAATGACATCCTATGCCCAGCCCACGCTGGAATTCGTAAAGTTTATATCCACGTGACATATCCGCTTCAAAGTTACTGATAATACGACAGAACATCTCAGCTGTATATGCGTACCTGCGCACCTTCCTGCGCAGCCGTTTTTTGCACTTCAAGTATTTGATGCCGCCCCGGAGGCGCAGTGGTCTAAGCAATGGCTTCTGATCATTCGTCCGAGATGAGTCCGGGTTCGAATCCCGGTGAGGCATGAATGTTGTGCTTGCCTTACGACGCTGGCTCTTCCCCAGAACCAGTGGCCTACATTACGAACGGGCTACTGCCTATAGCCCATTGAGTTCTCACGCTGGTCGTTAAACCTCCAATAAAAAAAGTGTCCCAATACTTTTTATAATATAGTAATGATTCATCGGTAATGTTAGTTGAGCTACTCACGAAAGTGCAATATTAAGCGAACTGCATGCATGTTGAGAGAGCGACTCACGAATTATTCATATGCAAAGTTGGTTGAGCGATTCAGAAAAGTGCAATATTGAACGAACTGTATACGTTTTGAGAGAGCGATTCATGAAGATTCGCGGGCAATTATTATTATTAACGACTTCCTTCTAGTTGCACGGTAAAATAAGTTAAAACTACATTGAAAGTTAAAACTTTATTAAAAGCATTGACACACATTAGGCCTTTCGGGCATTACTATACGCCCATCTTCAGATGGTAAAATTAGACCGTACATCCAAGTATACACTGAGTGGCTACTTTATTATGACTACACCCTCAGTACTTTGTTGGGCCACCTTTAGCCTTTCATACTACGTAGATTCTTCGTGGCATGGACTCCACGAGATGTTGATAGGTGGTCTGTGGAATCTGACACCATGCTTGATGAATAGCACTTTCCAGGAGTGTTAGATTGCAGGGTTGTGGATCCAGCTGTCTGATATTACGTTCAACTTCATCCCACAAATTCTCAATGACGTTGAGATATGGAGATTCTGGGGGCCATCTAAGCAAAGTAAACTCACAGGCATGTTCCTGAAACCAATCCTGTACGAGCACTATGGCAGGACACATATTATCGTGTTGAAAGTAGCCATCGCCATTGGGATAAACCATCCACATGACAGAATGCACTTGGTCCGCAACGATGTCTAGATATGATGTGCCAGTCAGACGTTGATCAACATGAATTAAAGGGCCCAAAGCATGCCAGGAAAACATTCCCTAAACCATAACGTTGCCTCCACCAGCTTGAAGGGTTGTAGCAATGCATTTGGGGTCCATGCTTTCGTGCTGTTTCCGCCAAATTCTCACTCGGCCATCGGCATGGTGCAACTGAAAACGTGATTCATCGGACCACATAATTTGTTTCCAATTATCGACTGTCCAATCCTTGTGCGAACTGGAGACGTTTTCGCTTGTTAACTGCAGACAGCAAAGGTGTTCGAACAGGCCTTCGGCTGCCATATCCCATCCGATGCAGTGTATGGCGAACAGTGCGTGCAGAGATCATTTGAGGGGATCCTTGATTAAGATGATCTGTAATTTTCAGCAGTGTTCCCCTTCTGTTGTCTGTTACCAGTCTCGTCACTCTCCGTTCCGCCCGTGCAGTCACTAGTTGATGACGACCACACGTTGCACGTAGAGACCCAGTCTTTTGGCTGACAGCCCAGTCTTTAAACACTTTAACAACAGCTGCTCTGGAACATTTCACGAATGCGGCGGTTTCGGTGATACTCGCTCCATGGCTCCGAGCTCCTACAATCATCCCACGTTGAAAGTCCGTCAAATCGCATTTTTTACCCATCTCGTCACCCAAAAATCACTTCTACTACTGTCGCAAGCAGTAAGCTTTCCCTTTTTATACTAGCCTCGCCCTCTGGCGCGGCAACAGCGTGCATCCATAGTTCATTTGCTTAAAACTGTCAGGTGGTCATAATAAAGTGGCCATTCGGTGTATATAGGTAACAGGTAAGAGGCCAAAATTAAAAGAAAATTTACATATCAGAAAATTTGCATACATAATGGTCACGGTTAAGTCTCCAGTTCCTAATTATGTGATCCTAATTTCCGAGGCATCTACCATGAGATACATTGGTTCAGTAGACTTCCATTCATCGCTAACCATAATCCTTAGGAACATTTGTAGAAGACTGCAATTGGGAATTGGGATCCGAACCCGGAATATTTTTTCTCTTGTACGTTCAGACCGTTACAAAGTCAATAAGGACAAACAACTTGGTGTTTATAAGATACCTCTACGAATCCTGGACCCGTCATTGCTTCCTTCCTGCTACATAGGCTCCACCCTGAGGAACCTATGGTTACGTTTGAAAGAACATAAAACTGATTTGAAACAGGGGAACTTGTCCACGGCTCTAGCAAGAACTGTAAGCATGGGTAACTACGTTCCACAACGGAACGAGGCAATAATTATCTCTTTAGCCTCTACTCAAACCAACTTGTTATTCTTGGAGAGCCTGCACATTTACTATTTGGACGATTTCTATTGTAATGACAGCTCCCCTCGTCAAATTCCAGTGCCCTGACAACATCTCTTCCACCCAGTCACATAATTACGAACTTGAGACTTTTAACCGTAACCATTATGTCAAGACTTACATGTAATTTTTCTTTCAGTTTTGGCCTCTTACCTGTTACCTACACTATATTAACAAAAGTCACTGGACACCCTTTCAAAAGCAAATGAACGGGTGCGCTGCGTTGTTAAAATGACCGGTACAGCTGCAAACGGTATAAAAACAAGCCTGCAGCTGACCGCGATCATATCGCACTGTGAGGTTGAGTGAAATTGTCGCGGCGAAAGAGAACTGACATTAAGAAAGGAAAGATAGTTGGGTGTTATATTAGTGGGTTGTGCATCACAGCAACCGAGAGGCATTTAAACATACCCAAGTCAACTGTTTTGGATGTACTGAATAAGTAAAAGACACATGGCGTGCCTCAAGCAGCAAAACGTACCGGCAGACCAAAGAAAATCAGTGATAGAGGACGTTGACGCCTCAGGAGAGTCGTTACAGCTAATCGACGGAGTACTGCACAAGACCTCAGTGTAATAGAGCTGAGTTCGGGCTCAATTTCCGGAGCCCGAGCCCGTGGTGTATCAGCCCGAGTCAACCCGAGCCCGAATTTTATATTGAAAGATAGATCCCGGGCCCGAACGAGCCCGAAAACTGTCTAACCTGTTCAACCATTAATAAAAAAACATTTCCTTTTCCACACTTGAATTCTCTCCTCCTCCTTAAATTAACCAATGTATTTCTCAAATAGGGAGTGGGGATGGACCTCTATCTATTTTTACAGTGTAATTGTACGATTTTCTTTGACCGTTCGTTTCCATCTGAGTGCTTCGGGCGGCCGGCAATCCAAAATGATTATGCGGTGTTGCAATTGTATGTTGCTCAAATAATGCTAATATTATCGTGCCATAATGTGCTGAAACATGTACGTTCCTAAATAGAATTAGCAGGGAGTTACTGCGTGGAGATATGGGGTAAATTATCGTCGGCAAGCCATCAACTATCCAATATCTATAGTTCTTGAAAAAGCTTCTTCTCTGCAGAAACACACTAATGCGCGGCCTATGTCATTTTCTACCCAAGCCCGGAAAAAATAACAATCTCGAATGCATGTTCCCCAATCAGAACCAGTTTCCGAAGAATTCCCTTTATCAACTATAAAGTGTCTCATTTGCTAAATCATATAAAATCACATTTATACGTAAAAAAAATTATCTCGCTCTTCTTCCCTCTAAGAGCCCGAGCCCGAACCGCAGTAAATATTCCACAGCACGAGCCCGATTCGGGCCCGGGCTGTGCTTCGGACTTTCGGGCTCGGGCTCAGCCCGTCTCAGCTCTACAGTGTACAGGTGAGTAAAAATGCTGGAACCTCGATATGTACACGTACCATTCACAGAGAACTTCATTCTATGAGATACCGTGGTCGTGCGGCTGCTCATAAGCCTTTCATCTCCACTCGGAACGCTACTCGTCATTTAGCATGGTGTAAAGAACATTTATCGTGGATCGTTGATCAATGGAAACGGGTCCTATGGACTGATTAATCCAGATACACTATTAATCAGTGTGATGGCCGTGTGTGGGTATGGCGGCAGCCGGGGGAACGCTATTTACCACAGAGTACTGTTCCTACGGTCAAGTTTGGAGCTGGCAGTGTACTCGTGTGAGGGTGTTTTTCGTGCTATGGTCCCGGCCCATTGGTTATCGTGGACAAACCTGTTAATCAGCACGTCTACCTCGATATTCAGGACAATTATGCCCTACTAACTCTGTGGCAATACTTTGGAACCGAGCCTTGTTGGCACCAGCAGGAAAATGCACCGAGCCATAAAGCAAGGTTTCAAAATCGCTTTATTATTATTTATCATAAAGAAACATAAGAGGGAGACGTACAGTATTGGGCGTCTCACTGGGAAATAATACAAAACTGTTAAAACATGATGGTATATACACTGCAATGACAATGGGGATGAATAACAAATGCAGCAAGCAAAGCTTATTGAATAAAAATTGCAGAAGTGACAGAGAGAAACACATCGTGTCACATGACATTGGCTGGGCATGATTTACAGGATAACACAGGCGAAACAATAGTACACAATTAGAAAAAGAACAGCACAAACACCGCCGTGAAGGTAAAACATTACAAACATGAGATAAAAACACAGCGTGCACAATTGTGCAAGTTATTTAACGAGGGCACCAAAGCAACATAATACAGGCGGGGTGAAAGTAAGTAATGTACACGAGTAAGCATGAAAATACACTGAGATGGCATTAGCATTCACAATTCAACGGTAGCGTGGATTGCACGAGTCGTAGAGTGGAGGAGGGACACCAGGGTGCCACGGAACTCGGCAAAGGAGGTGTAGAATGTCCTAGGGTACTGATAGGTGTGGCAGTCCAGAATCAACCGCAAACCATGGAGCGGCCGGCGCCCAGGTAGCATAGAAGGTGGCTTCTCGACGACTGGAAGAAGCCGACTGGTACTCCAGGCGGAGTCGAGAAAGCAATCGATCTTGAAAATGGCACAAAAGTGCTGCGCTGGCCTGGTGTAAAGAGACCGGCGAGGAAACGCTGCGGAGTTGTTGAAGGTATACGTAAATAACGTGTTTAACCAGCACGAAAAGATAGGCACATACTGACGGAAGAGGCGTAGGTGGATGAGCCCGCAGAAGAAGATGTCTGTAGGCAGTGAACGGAAGATCTTGAGAACAAGAGCGACTGGCAATCCGGAAAGCCTGGTGGAGGAGAGGTATCAGGATGGGACAGTAAAGGTAGACGTGAGAAACGTCTGCCTCCTGTGCGTAGAAGGAGCAGAGAGGGGAGGAGAGAAGAGACATGCGAAAGAGAAAATACGGAACAGGGAGGCGATTATGCAAAAAGAGCCAGTGGGTATTAATTTCAAGAGGGGCAGATAAGGGTGAGCGGGCAGCGGCCCAGACAAGAGGAAGAGAAGCAGGGGGAACCTCCAGAATAGAAAGCGGTGAAGGGGTGGCAAGGTGCACTAGAAAACGATAAAGAGATTTAGAGGAGAGAGAGGAGAGAGGAAGAACCGAGTTTGTGAGTCGGAGGAAAAACGGCAGCGGAAGAGGGGCAGAAAAGACAGAGACGAGACCGGTGGGGGAGACAAGATCAGGGAAAAGCGAAAGAAGTGCAGTTAGCAGAGAGTCATAGACCAAATGGGCGGATGGGGACGAGAGAATAGCAGGGGAGGCCAGAGAAAGGGCGCCAGGATAGATCCGAGTTAGTGAGGTCTTGTACAGTTACTACACCTGCTCGGAGCCAAGAGGGGAATGAAAAACAGGGGAGATGGGGGGATGAACAAGGGAGTTGAAGAAGAGGGGTTCAGAAAGAAGCTCTAGAGTTGAAGAGGGAGGGGAGCGAATGAGGGGGAGAGAGCGAAGGTGAGTGAGGGCTTCAGAATATGCAGGTGGGAGTTTGGAGGGAGGGAAAGGACAGCAATCCATGAGAACTAAAGAAAGAAAGGGAAAATGTAGGTTACGCAAGGAGGCAAGAACGTCACGTACCTGAACTGCGGAAGCCACTGGAGCCGTGAAAAGGTGAATGAAGTTGATCACTCGGCTTGCTTTGTAGCACAGCGGGACATCAGGTAGGCCAGCACCACCATAGGAGGGAGGAGCACAGAGCTTGTGGACGTTAATCCAGTGATGACCCGCCCACATTACTCGAGTAAGGCAGCGTGTAACCTCCTGGAGACAGAAAAGAGAGGTCGTAGATGCAATCCAAGAATGCTTGCAGATGGACAGAAGGTATGTCCTGGTGAGATTTGCACGCTGGTAGTGGGACGTACAGAACTGCGCACGACACTAGAATGCAGCTGTGCGGAGGCGAGGATGGAGTTCCGAGCGAGTTGCACTGGATGTAGCTTGTGGTGCGCCTAAGTGCACACCCAGGAAGCGTTGGGTAGTGGATGACCATGTGGCCCCCCATGGAGCATCCAAGCGATTGGACCACGACCCGCACCACAATCCAGTGCTCTTAGACGTATTCAGTTCAGCTGCAGAACATGAAGCATATGCGGAGAACAAACGACGAAGCAGTTGGAACTGTGAGTCGCTACGAATGCAGACGGTGATGTCATCTGCATAAGCAGAGTAAATGACTGAGTGATGCCGTGAGCTGGCAACTGGTGGGGGAAGTTGTGCTAGGAGAGATGTTTGCAGAGAGCGTAGAAAAGGCTCGACGGCAATCGCAAACAGTTGACCAGAAAGCTGGCAGCCTTGACGAACTCCCCGCTTGAAGGGAACATGTGCTGTGAGAAAAGATGCCGTCTTGACATGGAAAACGGCGTCCCGGTAGAGGGAGAGAAGAACGGAGACAAATTGTGGAGGAAAGCCAAAGTGTAGCAGGGTTTGTGTTAAATAGGCGTGTGAGATATTATCGAAAGCGGAACGGAGGTCTAAGGAAAGGAGAGCAAGAGGTTCAGAATGAGTTTTGGCAAGATGAATGAGATCGCGAAGAAGTTGAACATTGGAGGAAATAGAACGGCCAGGAACAATATAGGTTTGAGAGTCAGCAAGGATGTGAGGGAGGATAGAGTTTAGTCGACGGGAAAGAAGCTTAGTATAGAGTTTATAATCTTGATTGAGAAGAGAAATGGGGCGCCAATTTCCCAAATCAAGAGGGTCACCCTTCTTGGGAAATAGGACCACATGTGCGTCCGTGAAACTCCTCGGGAGGGGGAGCAGTTAAATGCAGCAGAAAAAGCGGAGAGGAGAAAAGGCAACAAAAGAGGCAAGAACGCACGGTAAAAAGGAAAAGAGAGGCCGTCCGGACCCCGAGCGGCATGGGGGTTAAGGGAAGAGAAGGTGTCGGACACCTCCGTGGATGTGGGTGAGAGACAGGGTGTGAGCAAGACGAGACGGAACTTGAGGCAGGGTATTGAGAAGATGGGGGAGAGCAGAGGGAGAAGGGGAAAGAGTTTCACTGAACTTGGTGGTATAGAACTGACGAACGTGAGAGCAAATCGCTGCCGAATCGGATGTGATTTCGCCAGAGGGGAGGCGAAGATGACGAAGCGAGGTAGAAGACTTACGTGCAGATTCCATTGATGTTAGAAAATCATAGGTGCATTCCTCCGGATTGAGATGTTTAATGCGCAGACGTAAAAGTGCTTGCTGCGCAAGAGGTTTCAGCAAAGCCTGGAGCTCCGCCTGATATGCTGGAAAAAGCGGATCTGATAACCCAATCAGTGTGAGCATCTGCCTGGCGTGATCGAGGCGCATCTGACTAGAAGTCTTCATGGTGAAGGAAAGTTGCTTGATATGTAAGAGGAGCTGATGCTTGACACGAAGCCAATACGTCAAGGTACAGGGTGCGGAATGCAACCCTGCGCGACGAGCAGCGAGGAAAGAACAGACAGAGGCACAAAATTCAGGATCAGTGAGGAGATTGGAGTCAAATGTCCACGGACGAACAGTCCGAGGGAGTGACGCCGCAACAAACACTGTGAGAGTGACCGTGTAGTGGTCTGAGGAAGCAGTAGGTTGATGTTGCAACTCGGTAATAGACGCAAGAAGCGGTGTGGAAACGTAAACCCGATCCAAGCGTGCAGTTGATGGAAGCTGACTCCCAGACGAGCGCCACGTGTGTGAGGTCTCTTGTGGATGAAGGCGCCTATAAGCATCGGTGAAGGAGAAATCAGCAACAAGGTCATGGAGTAGAGCGACGAGATCCGTCCGACGTTCTCGTGACGAAGGAGAGCGATCCAGAGCCCGGTCAAGGGTGCAATTGAAGTCTTCACCCAAGAGCACACGATCCGAAGGTGAGACTTTCGAGAGAGCTTGACGGAGTTTGGTGAACAAGATGGATAAATGAATAGAGGTGCATGGAATATACACATTAAAGATGTGAAATCGAGCTCCGCCAACTGTGAAGGAGACTTGCTGGAGTAAATCTCGGCATAAGTTCTGCACTGAGAGTGCAGTGAGGGTGGATCGGAAATGTTGATGTATTCCGATAGCAAGTCCACCATGAGATGAGTAGCGGAAAGCATGATGGAACACATAATCGCTAGCACGCCAGCGAGTAAACAGAGTGGAGGAATGGCAGTTTGTTTCTTGTAGTAGTAACAGATCATCCCCGAGGGGCGAGAGGTCTTCCATTACAAGAGCATTCGCTAGGGTGCTAGCGAACCCTCTGCAATTAAGGGTCGTGACCTTGAATGGACTGGTCAGTCGTTGGTTGGAGGAGTCGCTGAGCAACTTTCAGGAGTTGTTGTAATCGGTTTACGCAGCCAAGGGTCCATGAGTGGTGCAGGGGGTCATGTACAAACCCACGAAGGTACTTAGCAATGCATCCGGCTTGCAGGAGCAGCGCGGGAAGAATGTCTTCGCGCTTTCGGAGGTAGTCATACGTCGACTCCAGGTTCGTGGTGTGGGTGCAAAACTGATAGTAATCTCCAAGATTGAGAGGTTCTGAAGGAGCACCACATATGGAGAGTACACTTGAAAAGACCTCAAACGAAGGCGGAGACCCATCATCATCAGTGTCCCTTTCAATTTCTGTTGGCGCAGGAGAGGGAGAAATATCTCCTGAAGATTTGGTAGTACGGAACGGTTGCCCATCCGCAGAGGAAGATTTCTTCTTCTTCTTCCTCTTACGTCGGGTACCTTACGAGTGCCAGAAATTCGTTTTCCAGGGAGCGACGATGCTCGGGAAGCTGACGCAGAGTCAGAGGAGTTATCGGCACCGCCGTCACACTCGGAGACACCAACAGTGAAGACTGGTGGGAAACCAGCGGCGAAGTCTCCCGATGTTGCCACGGGATGAGGAGTAATAGGTGAGGTGAGCACTGGAAATTGAAGGTGGGAGGTGAGATCAGCATCAAAAGACGTTCGTGGACGAGAGGCTGTAGATATACTTTTTGTGTAACTCGGCCCTGGGGCAGTTGGCACATTTGAAGACGGTGCAGGTCGAGAGCGAGATGTAGCAGGAGGCTGCTTAGAGGCGGTAGGCACTGTAGAAGCCGTGGGAGCTGGATACTCGTTGTTGGGGCATCGAGCACGCTGATGCCCAAGTTCTTTGCAATTAGCACAGTGTTCTGATGTTAGCATGTCAATTCTGTAGGAGAGCTGCCCACATCGGACGTTTAGGATCCGTGGGAACTTGCGGAGATGCTCCTCTGATGGAAAGATGAGTCGAACACTCCCGCGAAAACTACGAACATTCTTATTTGCAGGATCCTTGGGCGCAGCTGAATGTGTGATAACAGGACCAACATCTTACCACACTTACTAAGTGCAGTACATATCATCGCATCCGAGATTTCGGGGGGCACCGGATGCAAGGAGACCTGAACAGGGCGCCTGGCAATCGGTTCAGCTTCCAGGTGGTGGTCTCCCAGATCAAGACCAAAGTTTAGAAGCGTGTCTGCATGCTCTTTGGATGTGAAATAAACAATCACCGTCCGCGGCCGGCGGGTGAGGTGAGTAATGGCTCGGGCTGGAAGAAAAGCAAGGAGCGTATCACAATAGACTTTCAGCGGTGTATTCGGAAGAGCATCTAGGCACACTCCCAACTCGCGGGTGGAGTGAAGTTCCTGCGCAGCGGGTGAGAAGTGCGGAACGTCCAATTGAAGTGAGTCACCATGTATCTGGACATGGGCATCTGCAAGGGGAAGGCGAGTCGATTGCGTCGGAAGGGACGCACCAGAGGTAATGCTAGAATAAGAGCGGGAAGGCAATCCTCCATTGGAAGGCAGAGGTGCAGCGCTGGATGAAGCAGCTGACACAACGCTGGGCAAGGCTACCGAGGGCAGAGAAGCAACGCCCTCAGAGATATCCATTACGTCATCGGCTGCATCAGGAACGAACGTCATAGCCTCACCACCAGGAGGGGTGGTGGAGTCAGAGAGTTGAAGCGTAGAAGAAGAAGAGCAATAGGCATCAGGAGGAGGACGATATTCCCTTTCATCAAGGAAGGACGCTGATTGGTTTGCTCCGTCAGAGATAAGGATCGACGTAGTAGGAGAAGCTGTGACGAGAGCGGGAATGCTGCTCTTATCAGCAGTCGCCATCGCCGATGGCGAGGCCTAATTTAGTAAAAACGACCAACTGGTCGAGAAAATAAAGTGCTGATAGCTAATTGAAAATAGTACTCACCGACTCGGGAGATGTCTTAAATGAAAGATACAACCTTCGTCTTGAAGGCACGCACAAAAGTTAAACGACAGAGCACACAAAACACACTCAGTAGACGGCGAAACACGGAGCTCAAAACAGACACGACTTACGTCCCATAAAGCAAGGACTGTTACGGCGTAGTTTGACGATAATTACATATCGTGTGTGGACTGGCCAGCACAGATCCCATAGAGCACCTATGGGATGAATTAGACAGCCGCATAAGAAGTTTGGAAGGTTTACTACTAAGCAACAGTTAGCGGTAGCATTATGTACTGAATATAAGCGCATACCTATCGCTGTGTTCCAAAACCTTGTCGAAAGCATGCCTCGAAGTGTTAGTGCATGCATTAAAGCTAAAGGTTGACCGACATCGTACTAATGTACGTCAATAAATGCTATATTGTTTTTCTCTTCTCGGTGTCCGGTGACTTTTGTCAATATAGTGTATATATACTTGGATGTACGGTCTAATTTTACCATCTGAAGGTGGGTGTATAGTAATGCCCGATAGGCCTAATGTGTGTCAATGTTTTTAATAAAGTTTTAACTTTCAATGTAGTTTTAACTTATTTTATCGTGCAACTAGACGGAAGTCGTTAATAATAATATTTGCAGCACGAATTTTATTCGCGAGTAGTGTTAGTTGAGCGATTCATGTTCATGCAACGAACAGGTAGTGAGCGAATCTTGTAAGACCGTTTTGATATTGAGTTCTATTCAACGTATTGTTCTGTATGAACTACGTGTTTGTGGAAAGACTGTTTTGAAGTGTTAATGAATGCAGAAGTGATTTGGATACTTTTAAGTAACTTTGCATTCATTGAGACCTGGTCGTTATTCTGGAAGTAAATGCTTTGCGCAATTAAGTCTTTGAGCTACCAGTAAGTTGAAATAATCCAGGTTTTACAGGGAATCTCAATTCACTACATTAAGGTGGACGTCAAGTAATTTGGCTTCCTATACTTCCAATGGAAAAACTTTTATACACATTTCTTTCACAATCAGTGTATTCCCAAGGATGAAAATTTGAACATCGATTAAAATAACTTCATATTATAACTTATAATATTTAATTTTTTCTAAAGCATAACCATAATTATATTAAAAATCAATAACTTTTCTTTTGGTGGTGTTGGAACCAGAAAAAAGATGGCGCGACCTGTGCTTTGATGACGTCAGTAGACAAACAAATGTTGGATTGCATAATTATGGTTATGTTTTAGAAAATGATAAGTATTCCAAGTTATAAAATGAAGCTATTTTAATCGATGTTCAAATTTTCAGGGGGGAACTGGGAACGCAGTAATTGTGAAGAAAATGTGTACAGAAAGTTTTCCATTGGAAGTATTAGAAGCAAAATTACTTGACGTCCACCTTAAGCTTCAAGTTAAAGTTAAATCTAACGTAACGTTCAAATATACAACCCATTTAAACTATTATATGATATGTAAAAAAATAAGCAGTGCTGGGTGTAGTTCTTATAAATTCCATATCTCAAAATAATCAGTGTGCATTATCGTTACATTAAAAGAATTGTATTTTTCGTAATCACGTCTCGTTTTTGTTCTCGAATTTTCAGGTAGATCCATATTTAGAGCAGTGTATTCATAACGCTAAGCTTCCATCGATATCTGTTCCCACGCCAGATTGCCACGGGCTCCTGGGAAAGTTAAGCCAAAGATGGAAGCAGTGGAAAAGAAGATACTTCCTGCTCAAGGATGCCTCACTCTACTTTTATGTGGACCGCAACGCCAAAGTTGCCTTAGGTAAACTGCCATTGAGCTACTTTGATTTTTTTAACGGTATGAATTAAACTTTGTTTTGTTTTCGTTAATTCGTTGTGAGCCGTAGCATTAAGAGCACTGTACACTGTGTGTACAAAAGTAATTGGACGCCGTAAGTAAATAGGAAAACAATATTGTATTTACATCAGTAGCAGAAAGGTCCTCTATTCGCAGAGATTACAGCAACCACGCATCGAGGTAAACTATCCATAAGTCCATGTTTGACGTCCGTAAGTCCATGTAAACTGTCCATAAGTCCATGTTTGATGTTCCTGGTCCACGTCAAATGTCTGTATTGATTATTCATTCGCCTTCTAATTATTTGTTCCGTTGCCGCTTACCATCTTTGGTGAATCTCCAGCATTGCGCGGGGCTCCAAGAAGCAGCCTGCCAAATTGGCTTGGCCGTTAGTGTATGTGAGTCTGGAGGAATTCGAGGCCGCTGTGGTGCAGGGGAAGCATATCCGGCGTGTAACTGGAAGACCCTGGGTTCGATTCCCGGTGGCAGCCAATGATAATTTTTCCGTGACTCACTTATAAACGTGGAAAGAGCGATGACCTCTGTTTGATGTCTATGGAGTACGGAGAGCGGGATGTTCCTTCATTCCACCTTGAGTATATCGACCAACTCTGTCAGTGAAGAAGGTCGTGTTGGTGTAGACATCGCCCGCCATTCAAGTTCATCCCATAGGTGTTCAATGGAATTGAGGTCCAGGCCAGTCCATCCGCGAGACCTCGTTTTCCTCATACCACTCCATTGTAGCCCTGGAAACATGACAAGTGGCATGGTCGTCCTGGAAGAAACAATCGTCGTGTCCGTAGAACTGCCACAACGTTGGAAGCATTGAATTATTCAGGATATCTCTACACAACACAGAGCTCATGTTGCCATGAATAACAACCAATGGACCCACACCCTACCAGCTGAAACATCGCCATACCATAAGTCCACCGCCGGCGTGCTTCACAGTCTGCACTGTACAGTCCTGAAGCAGACGTTCTCCGGGTAACCGCGAAACCCAGACACGTCATTCCAATGGGAATAATGTGAAGCGGTATTCGTCACTCCATAACACCTGCCGCCATTGCTCCGATGTCCAATTTTTGTGCTGTTGACACCATCGTCGCCTAGTGGCTTTATTGGTCTCTGTGATGAGCGGTTTACGGGCGTCTGCTCGGCCATGATACCTGAATGCATGGGCCTCTCTTCTAAGTGTCTTGGTGAAGACCATAGCATCTGTGGACATTTGGAACTCATGTGCTATGGTCTGCATTGGTCAGAACCTGGTTTACCTGATCTCCCTCTGCAGCACCCTCCGGTCCACGGGTTGCAGTTTTGAGGGTCTTCCTGGACGTGGTAAATTCCTGCAATGTCCCGTCTTCTTCCACTTATTGATGACAAAGACCACAGTCGATTTTGCGATCTGTCTGACATCAGCAATGCTCCTTACCTCATACCAGAGCTGAGTTCGGGCTCAATTTTAAGAGCCCGAGCCCGTCCGAGCCCGAAGTATGTCAGCTCCAGCCCGAATTTTGTATTGCAAGATAAAGCCCGAGCCCGAAAACTATGATTAACCTCATCATAAAAGAAATGCGGGATTACGCCATATAATACAAATTTTGAGGATGACAATCCGATTTTTGGCGTAAATGTGACATCCTTGACGCCGTAAGTAAATAGAAAAACAATATTGTATTTACGTCAGTAGCAGAAAGGTCCTCCATTCGCAGATATTACAGCAGCCACCCATCGAGGTAAACTGTCCATAAGTCCATGGAGACTGTCCATAAGTCTATGTTTGATGATGTGACAAGGATGACTTACCATCCTTGTCACATTTACGCCAAAAATCAGATTGTCATCCTCAAAATTTGTATGATTAACCTGTTTAGGCATTAAAAAAAGTCTTCTTTTCCAGACTTTCACTCTTTCCTACCCGTGCAATTAACCAATGTCTTTCTCAACTGCGGAGTAGGAAAGGTATATCTATCTATTTCTATAGTTTCTTTGACCACTCATTTCTTCCTGAAATGTTTCTAGGGGAAAGGGTGTCAGGAAATCAGAAAAAATCTGGAGGCACAACAATCTACGTCGTACGTTGCTCAATAGAATTAGCAGGAAGCTGCCCCGTTGAGGTAGGGAGCAGAATTTCGTCTATCTATAGTTCTTAAAGAAACTTTTGCTTCGCAGAAATCCTGTAATTCATGGCCTATGGTATTTTGTTACCCAAGCCCGAAATGGATAGCCCTGCCGAATTCCGACTCCCCATCTCGACCCAGTTGCCGAAGAATTCTCTTTAACAACTAGAAAGTGCAAAAAAGTCTCGTTTGCCAAATCATTCAAAATCATATTAAAAGAAAAATAAGAAAATTCTCTCTCTCTCTCTCTCTCTCTCTCTCAGAGCCAAAGCTCCAATAAGTATTACGCTGCCCGAGCCTGATTCGGGCCCGGGCTCTACTTTGGGCTTTCGAGCTCGGACTCGGCCCGTCTCAGCACTGCCTCATACCTCCAATTGAGAAGCATATTGTAACGCCCTTTCCAAACTCGGAGAGCTCTCTCCTGCTGACAATTTAATCAGGGATTGATCTAAGAGTACTCCCGTTGCCACTTTTTACACCTTTTCGACCACGTGTCTGTTGCGGGAGCATACGATTGCGCCTGCGTGAGAGTGTCCAATTCCTTTTGTCCACATATTGTATTTAACTGCTAACACACCATGGATTAGCTAATATTAAAATTTTAACACGTATAAAAAATGTAGAGATTTTACTACCTTGACATAAAGCTACACTTCATACTCGTACTGACTAAGACTATGACAAACGATAAAAAAATGCATACACATGTAGTTTCTATGCTTGGATTGTCGAGACGAACTCATAAACTCGTGCGCGTACTAGAAAGCTGAAATTTTCAGGAAAGAAGCTCTAATTGCTGACATTTTTGAAAAACGAATTTTTCCATCTTACGGTTACCAACTGTGATGTGCCTGCTCCGCAGGAAGCACTTGAAATAAAGGCAGGTAGCAGTGAGAGCACAAGTCCGTGTAGCTCAGTTGGACTTACTCTGGAGTGAGGGGACCCGGAGTCGATGGACAAACTTGTACGTTATATTGGCCCCCGAACTTTCAGGATGACCCGGCTGTTAAGTTTCTTGCAATGATGTGATGTTCTTTCCACACAGCGAGACAGGAAAAATAAGAAACCCTTCTTCAGTGCTTCGAAAAAATAAACGTTCCACACACCAAATTGTCTGGGATTTCTTAAATGCACGTTCTTCAAAGGATGACTGCCTGGGAGAGCGACTTACTCCGGAGTGAGGGGATCCGGATTTGGATGTCCGGTGTGGACAAACTTGTACGTTATACAACAATAAATGCTATGACGTTTTTAAATAACGTTTTCAGCCTCCCTGGTGGCCAAGTGGACAGAGGCGATAGTTTCTGGGTTGTCCAAGACTTGGCAGGGTTTGAATCCAGGATTGGGTGGTGTGCTTGTCTTACCGCGTTCGTTTCCTCCCTTTCTTGGAACCATTGGCCCCAAATTGGAGACAAGAGACTCTTTATGCCCTTAATGCTCGTGGGAGACGTTAGCTAAAAAAGAAAAATAAAGAAAATACACTGATTGACATAAAAAAAATGCCACACCAAGAAGTACAAGTATTATTTATTGGAGCACCATGCAAATTGGTGGCTATGTGTCGACAGTTGGGTTACGCAAATGATTGCAGTTGCGAACCACCATGTGAGAGAGAGAAATTTGTAAAAGGCTCGATGCCCTATAAAAGGGAAAAGGCTCGATTGGAGTGATCTCAGGGGCGAAGACACGTGTAAACGAATGAGAAAGTCTGGGCAGCGTCATCCAGAATCCTACCATCACCCGAATGCCTTTACCAGAGGTTTGATTTTAGCGATACGTACGGTGGATTTGTTGGACGGTAATTTGAAAACCATGTGAGTGCGCGTTGCCATGCAACAGAAGGAACCCATGCTTACCGAGCAAACTGGCTGCTTGGTACAGAGGATGTTGTGCATCTTCTGTATTTCAGCACTGTAGCGGTCCGAATTGGTGGTCTCATCTGGTCGGAGAGATGAGTGGTGTACGAAGCCAGCAGCACTTACCGCGGATGTAAGGTCGTTTTGGATGTTTAGGTAGATCCGTGCAATCCAAACACTATGCTGATCGCTTACGATTGTTTTACAGGACCCACTTCTCATTGTAGACTACGATCCGATGCAGGAATGCCTCCCATCTGTACCTAGCAAGGTTAGAAACGCACACCTCCAGACGACGTGTCTTATTGGCTATTGCCAATTCGTGTAGCATCCATACACCAGCTTTTTCACCTTCCTCAGGACCAACAAGCGCCGGACAACTGTCGAATTATACACACACACGGACGTTCGCTGCGATCTCACGGATTCTTTGCCGTGGATCAGCTTCCACGATATTCTCCAGCTGCTCGTCTGTTACAGCTATACTGGCGGATGACCACGACGTGCATTTGCAAGTGACGTGTCTCCTGCTTGGGGTTTCACGTATAAGCCTATAGTGCATTCATTCGCAATACTTTGCCCAAACACCGCATTGTTTCGTACCGCCATGCCCGCGGAACGGCCGAGTTTGAACCCATACAGGAAAATTACGCGCAGCTGGCTTGTCCCTATGGTCCAATTTGACGGAAGCCTGTGCACTCACAGTTGAATCTTGGCACAAAATGAAGCACACAAAGATTTGTGTAGGGGATTTTTGGAAGGAAGTGTCCGATCCCAGGTCTTAAACAACCCTTAGAAATGGGAAGCTAAGAGATTTGGGCTACAGTGCCCGGTAAGAACGTCACACGGAACCGAAGTAGAAATTCAGTAGAACAGATGACCTTATTTGTAACGAGGAGTCCAATACCCCTGGACTGCCGTTGGCGTGCTCTCCGAGGCACGGTGAATATTTAGTGCAAATTTTGAAGATGACAATCCGATTTTTGGTGGTAAAAGTGACAAGAATGGTAAGTCAGATAATATCCGAAAACTTGAAAATTTCATCGTCCTGAAGCGGGACTCGAACCCGCGTCTCCCAGATAGCGTCCGGGTATGCTAACCACTACACCACCCAGAACGACCAAGTCTCAAGTTTCCGATTAATTTGAATATAACCATCACAGGATTCGCCAGTCGAAGCAACCGGCATTCATGTTTAGCGAATCTGGAGGTTAAGAATCATATCCCGTGATTGCCCGGAGGAGCAGTAAATCATGAAAGAAATACGGCATTACACCATATAGTACAAATTTTGAAGATGACAATCCGATTTTTGGTGTAAATGTGGTAGTAAAGTTGTGTAAATGTGATGGTGTAAATTGATTTCTGGTGTAAATATTATCGGATTTACCATCCTTGTTACATTTACACCAAAAATCGGATTGTCATCTTCAAAATTTGTATTATATGGTGTAATCCCGTATTTATTTCATGAATATTTAGTGGTTATGCAGTTGGGCTGGGATCGAACCACTAACCTTGTGTTTAGAAGCCAGCTACACTAATCACCAGTCCATCCGCGGCCCGAATTGAGGCACACTACTGAAAACTCATTGAAATGGTTTTAGGAAAGGTGTGTCTGATCCCAGTTCTAAAACTGCCATTGAGAATTTAAAACTAGGAGAACTCAATAGGAAAGAAAAGTAGAAGGGTGTAGGGACAGGGGAAAGAAACAGATTTTTGCATCACTAGCCAGGGAAGAGGAGGGAAAGCTTCGCCTCAGGGCACCACAACAGCCAGCTGACTACAACCCTCGCCGGGGAGGAGCGAAATTTTCAAAAACCACATCTGGGGACGAGCAGGGATCAGTACTCACCGTCACACGCCAACCTGGAAAGAAGGGTGTTTGATTTGTCTAATACCCACCTAAATGTTCACATACCTACAGTCTAATGGGCACACAACGCGAACACCAGATATACACTACTATTTGTGAAAATTGCTACACCACGAAGGACGGCTGGTATTAGCTTGAAACTTACAGGATATGTATAACAGGTTGGGACATGCAAATGATTAAAATAACAATGAAAATGTGCGTGTAGTTTCGGAGCAGCGCCCTCTGAACTGTTCGGTTTTGGGTATAAAAAGTTGCCTCAAACGAGATGTTGTAATCAGTGAAGAGCCGGCACTGAATCGAAGGGGTGTTTCTTGTGTCTCACTATGCCTTGTCGCCAGAGAAGGTCACGTTGTGAACACCTGACGAATTTTGCGCGAGGAAAGATTTTTGGGATGAGAGAAGCTGGATTTTCCTACCGCGAAATTGCCACTCACACGGATCAAAACGCTAGTACAGTAATGCGAGCGTGGCATTAGTGAACAGACGAGGCTCGGACGCACAGAAATCAGGAAAATGGACCGCAAAATCTCACGACTCCAAGGGGATGACAGACACCTCTAAAGCACGGCAGTGACCGATCGTATGAAGACATCCACGGTGTTAGCGCAGCAGGGGAGCACTGTCTCAAGTAGGTTTTGTCCTCCAGGAGAATTCGAAGTCGTCAGCTTAAAAGAGAACTGGTTGCTAGCAGCCAATTGCTGCGCATTCCTTTGGCCCTCAATCACAGACGCCTCAGGCTGCAATGGGGTCTCGAAGACAGACATTGGCACGCTGATTTGCACCATGTCGTGTTTTCTGACGAGTCACGATTCAATTTTACGCCTCAGGCTGCAAAGGGGTCTCGAACACAGACCACGCTGGTTGGCAGCATGTCGTGTTTTCTGACGAGTCACGATTCAATTTGATGCCTCATGCTACAATGGCGTCTCGAACACAGACATTAGCACGTTGATTGGCAGCATGTTGTGTTTTCTGACGAGTCACGATTCAATTTGATGCCTCAGGCTGCAATGGGGTCTCGAACACAGACATTGGCACGCTGATTGGCAACATGTGTTTTCTGACGAGTCACGATTCAATTTGATGCCTCAGGTTGCAAAGGGGTCTCGAACACAGACATTAGCACGCTGATTGGCAACATGTCGTGTTTTCTGACGAGTCACGATTCAATTTAATGCACCATGATGGTCGCATACGTGGTGAACAGCACCTTGCTATGTGCATTTTGCAGCGTCATACCAGCCCAACGCCAAGTATCATGATTTAGGGCACTATTGGGTTTAATACGCGATCTCGCTTGATACAAATTGAGGTAAATCTCAACAGTCAGCGATACATCAAGGATGTTTTAAGTGCAGAGGTGATGTCCTTCCTTCAGAGTTGCACAACCGCTACATTCCAGCAGGAGAATGCTCGGCCACATGTGGCCTGGTATGTCCAAGACCTCCTCCATGCACGGCAGTTACCGTTTCTTTCCTGACTTGCACGTTTGCCGGATGTGTCCCCGATCGAACATGCCTCATGGTAACTAAGCGATTAGTCCGTCAAACGCCTCCGCCAGTCACCACAAATGAACTCTGATCTTGCATAGAAGCAGACTGGCAGGCTATTATTCCCCTGGACGATATCAAAAACATTTTCCATTCAATGCCACGCCGTGTACAGGATGGTATTGATACTCGGGGAGGCTTCACACGATACAGAGTTTTGAATCCAAAAAATCGTGTACAGCTGTACAAATGTAATCAGTTATCTCCTGTATAACATGAGGAATCTGTGATATAAATTTTATTTGAATAGTGCTTGGTACTGCAATTTTCACAAACAGTAGTGTATATACTGACATTGTGACGTATGCCGTTGTTGAACGATACCATTCCGCTGGAGGGGTGGAATGTGTCGTCCATGTCCATCCGTTATAAGCGCATATTTCTTCTACACCAGCCCAATACTTTTCTACTTAGAGAATAAACTAGTGAATTCCAAGACCTGATCATAAGACAATTTACCGATTGTTTTCTTATAGTACTGGAGAACTCAGAATTTTTACACCACATTAAATAATTGTACATAGCATCAAACTATTTCCAGAACTCATCGAAGAACACGCTTTTAAAAAAGTTATTGATTTTTTGTCAGTTTCAGTGAATTCTTCTTTTTCAATTTTTATCAAGTTATTCATAATTGCGTATGATATTAAGGTGGGTTCACCTAAAATCTTTGCCTTGTATTTCCAATGGGCCAAACTTCTGTAGCCATTTTCTTCACAATTAATGCGTTCCCAAAGATGAAAATTTGAACATCGATAAAAATAAATTCATATTATAGCCTAGTATACTTAATATTTTCAAAAATTTGACTATAATTAAGCAATCCAACATTTGTTTGTCTACTGACGTCATCAATGTACATGTCGCGCCATCTATTTTCTGGTCTCAACACCACCAAAGGAAACGTTGCTGATTTTTAATATAATTATGGTAAAGTTCTAGAAAATATTAAGCATACTAGGCTGTAATAGGAAGTTTTTTTTATCGATGTTTAAATTTTCATCGTTGGGAACGCATTAATTGTGAAGAAAATGGCTACAGAAGTTTGCGCATTGGAAATACAAGGCAAAGATTTTAGGCGGATCCATCTTAACTGATTTATTATCAAATTACCGTAGAATGTAGTTTTCTACAGAATGTTTAAAAATTATGCTGGTATTTTCTGGAGATTTTATTGCATCAAACGTGCACGTTATTTCTACCATTTGCAAGCAGAAGTTTCTGTACCAGTTTAGTAGCCAAAGAACAAGGCTTCAGCTAAGTTTATTTTCTAAACAAATACATTGGGAATTCCCTATATACATCATTAAATTTCTGAAACATTACACTGCACATAAGGCCCTTTCTGAATATGAATTGAAACATTTTAGTCTGTAACATAACTTTTGTAAGTTTCATGTAGAATTTATATATATATTTTTTTTTCAGGTGTCTTTCACTTGCACGGTTACAAAGTTCAGAGCTGCAGTATACAAGGCAAGAAAAATACATTTGAAGCTATTCCTCCAGAGCCCAGACTAAAGCATTTGTATTTTCTAGCAGATTCAGAACATGAAAAAAAGAGGTATTAAATTTTTTATACTAATACTTTATATTTACATAGTTAAAATAAAAGATTACAAAAAGCTACCGCTACCTTAATTTGTATAACCAGAAAAAATCACATTATAATTTCTCTTCATTTCCGTTTAAAGTTATTAAGATGAACCGAAAAAATATATTAGTAGAAAGCATTGCTAAAAGGCAGTTCTGTGACATATTTTCATACTAATTATTTTATTAAGAATGTCAGTCGGAAACGGCGATTTTTTTTATTTTACACACAAAAGGTATCAGTAAGCTAAAAAACTTACAAAAAAAAAAACTTCATGTTTCGACATAATTAGAGCTAACTTATGTCTTCATCAGGAACATTTCTAACGATACGTTCAGTAAGCGAAAAGGTTGAAAAGGAAATAATAGAAATAAACTAATAATATAAAGTTTGAAAAGGAAATAATAGAAATAAACTAATAATATAAAGTTTGAAAAGGAAATAATATAAATAAACTCGAATAAAAATAACTACCTTTTCGCGAACTGAATTTATTGTTAGACCTGCTCCTGATGAAGACATAGCTGTAATTACGTCGAAATTTTAACAGCGCTTTAGTGTTTTGTAAGTTTCTTAGCTTACTGGTGCATTTTGTGTGTAAAATAAAAAAAAGTCGTTTTTTTTTTTTTTTTTTTTTTTTTTTTTTGAGGTTTAACGACTACTGTGAGCAACTCAATGGGCTATAAGCAGTTGCCCGTCCCTAATTTAGGGCCACTGGTTCCAGGGAAGAGAGAGAACTAGGGATGAAAGACAAACACAACACCAAAGAGGTTCGAAGGAGGAGGAGATGGCAACAGCCCCTCTTCCTGTGCTTCTGGCGTGACGCCACTTTTTATCAGCTGACTACGCCAATGCGCCTAACCGGAGAATCTCATGCATATCTCTACAGGAAAATCGCGATTTTGAACGGGTTTTTCGCACCCTTCCTATACCCATACAGTCATGAAAAAAATTGAGGCTGAAATATTCATTTCCATAATTAAAAATTTCCAGAAAAAATAGGAAAATATGTTTTCGTATTTCTTTAAAAAATTGAACAAAATAATTATATTTTGAGCGGAAGTGCATGGTTACTTGCATACTGCGCATGAGCAAGTAACCATGTTTAAAATATTACCAAAACTCTAATGTTGAGAAATACGAAGTCCGAAATATTCCTTGTTTGTATCCTTGGTTTGCATGGTTTGCATGCGCTAAGCGAAACTGCTTCAGGCACAGGAAGTGACGTCACGTTTTCGAACTCCCGCAAACTCCCACCACCTCGGAGAGTCGAAAGAGCTGATCTGTTTTGGCTTCACTCCAAACGGGTCCTTTCACCTCCTCTTCTTCTAACCTCCTTGCATAATACCCATGGCTCACCGGGATTCGAACCCGGATCCCTTTCGGACGAATGATCAGAAAATCGTCGTTTCCAAATAACATTCTTATGATACCAGCGTATAGCCCGTCTTAGGACGGTTGTTTTTAAGCTTTAAATAAATATTAATACATATATAGGGATGTTGCCCGCCCTGTGACGCAGTGAAATTTCTAATTGAAGCAGATTAAAAATAAATCAAATAGACGCCGGATTTCTGTAAGGAAACATAGTAAAAACTTATAAAATAAGAACTCATTCATGTTAGAACTAAAAATTATATGCTATTTCCGTTTCTCAAAAGACCACGAGATAAATAACATTCTGTGTAAAATATTTGTTGTTGTTTAACAATTGTAGTTTTGAGCGTTTAGATAGATCCATATTTTGGAAAAGGTGTAATACTGTATAAGCAGCACTAAACTCGGAAAGTTATTTTCGTTTAAACTTACCTTAATAACTTTTACTTTGATTTTTCGCGTTAAATTACTTTTTCTCCAGCACACTTGTTATTATTCCCTTCACGGGTTGTTTTAGACTGTCCTATTCGACGGTTAGTTTGTAACTTCATACCGAACCTTTTTCTACAAAATAATGCGACATCTGGTATTACAAATCGGAACTATGTAAATTCTCGACAATGCGCTATTGAGGCGACATCTGCTTTTAGATGCATTCTTGCTCACTTTGACATCTCAAGATTTCAGTTTTCATTGTAGGTTAGAGCGTTTAGATAGATCGATATTTTGCAAAATGTTTAGTATAATCAGCACTACACTCGGAAAGTTAGTTAAATTAAAAAAATAAAAAAGTATTAAAGCGTACAAATAAATAATCGAATTGTGCTAAATTAAATTAATATACAAACGCAACTTGCCGTGATATTAAGATTTTAATTCGAATTTTGTAGATCGGCTAAATAAAACTAGTCATTGATAATCCAATGTTTTTAAATTAGCACGCGATCACCTTGATATCTCAATGTGATCGCGTGCAAATTCAACTTGCTGTGTTATTAAGAATTCAATTCGAATTTTTTAGAGCGGAAAAATAGAACTCTAGTAATTAATAGTCCAATTTTTTTTTAAATTAGCACGCCATCACCTTGACATCTAAAAGTGATAGCGTGTATTATATAGCAGGCAATCAATCATTTTGACATCGCGAGAGCACACAGGAATTTATCAATAAGTGATGGCGCAACAATGCAGACGTTGGTGTGACGTCAAGCGTTTCAGAGAAACAGGCGGATCTGAGCGTTTATATTATTAATTAAAGCACGGGAATTGTATAATTATTTTATTAAGCAGACATCAACTTGGTACAAAAAGTTATAGCAAGTGTTCGTGAATTGCAAATATTGTTTTCTCAAAAATAAGACATTATTTCATCTGCAATGGCAATTGACGAGTTTATGAAATTAGATTCGTATATAAATTTGAAACTACAATCAATGTATAGCGTAAAAACTTTTTCCCTGTGGTGAGATAAGTTTACTCACACCGGAGCCAGTTATTCTCCCGACTGAACTACACCTCTGAGGTTGTTGTTTTTTTTTATTTGAGGTTTAACGACCACCGTGAGCGACTCAATGGGCTATAAGCAGTCGCCTGTCCCTAACTTACGGCCACTGGTTCCAAGGATGGGAGAGAGCCAGTGCCGTAAGACAAACACAACATCCATGCCTCACCGGGACTCGAACCCATCTCGGACGAATGATCAGAAGCCATTGCTTAGACCACTGCGCCACCGGGGCGGCCACCTCTGAGTTGCACGTGGTGGTCGTTAAACTCCAGAACAACAACAACAAAATCTGTGGCAATAGCTCAACATCCAATAAACAAGACATAATCAAGCTTGAATAAACATTTGATCACAATGGCTGAAGATCAGATGGATGTCTCTAAGTACAACCACTAATTAAAATGAATGACGACCTCAGTATAATCTTTCTTCTTGAGCACGTCTTTTAAATCCTTTCTGACTAAAAGAAAATATGTCAAAGCAGATTTTTAGAAAATCATTTAAAATACGCAATGTAAGAGGTTTTTTTTTTTTTTTTTTGCTGTGGGATTTTCAGTAGCGGAGATACGCTTGCAAAGACATTGGAGTAGCCAAGGAGGTTAACCTCCTCGGGAGTAGCATAGACTGGCAAGCGTAATGCTGACGGTTCTGAAACGACGGAGACCAATTGAACGTGCATCGCCATCTATGAATGGGGGGTAGAGTTGGCAGTGAATAGATGCCTATTGGAAAGCAAGAATATTTGATTTAATTCATAATGTACTGCAGAAATTACGTAGAAAGAATGTTCGCGTACTACCCGAGAACTTTCTAAATCAAATTGTAATTAGCAAGTGCTCAAATCCGAGGAAAAACAAGCAGGAAAAGCAGGAAAAACAAGCAGGAAAATGCGAGGCCATATCGTGGCCGGCTATATACACGAAGCAGAGAAATAAAAAAAATATGAAACTAATAAACAGAAAAATTTCACATCACATACACTTAAATCTTAAAGATATATCAAAATCTTAAAGATTTAGAACTGAAACACTCGCTAAAACACGTCAACACACTATTTACTCCCTAGAATGGCGGCTTTCTATGTATGACGGAAGTAGCATAATCTTTGCCAGTCTATTTTCCTCCAATGTCTTTGCTTGAAAACAGAATTACACACTAAAGCAATTACGGGAGAACCCGTATATGACAAAGTTGAAGGGAGAGTAAAAACCATTCGATATACGCGAAATTCGTTACAACCGGACAGATAAACAAGTTAGTAAAAATCATGCAATGCATTGATTATGATACGCTTTCCAACATACCAGAAATTATTACTCAAGTTATGTGGATAATGGTTGTGGAATAAATCTCGCTCCTGTGTCCTGACCTTTGACCCCATTTCGATTATATTCAACAGAACTGGTTCAGTATACCTCAGGATTAACATACTAAAGTTTTGTCGCAATAGAAGCAGTTTTACGCAAGTTATGAGAATAATGGCTGTGGAATAAATCTTGCTTTTGTGCAATGACCTTTGACCCCATTTCATCGATATTTAACAGAACCGGTTCGCTATACCACCGGAACAACATGATAACGTTTTGTCGCAATCGAAGCATTTTAGGTAAGTTATGATGCACAAAGGCAATGGAATGGATCCCACTCGTGTCCTGACCTTTGACCCCATTTCGCCCATTTGCAATAGGGTTCGTCCCCAGTGGCTCTCCACCACATACTAAAATTTCATCGAAATCGAACCATTTTTACGCAAGTTATGACGCATAAGGGCAATGGAATAAATCCCGCTAATATGCCCTGTTTGACCTTTGATCCCATTTCGCCCATTTTCAATAGGGTTCGTGCCCAGCGGTTCCCTACCACATACTAAAATTTCATCGAAATCGAACCATATTTCCACATGTTATGACGCATAAAGGCAATGGAATGGATCCAGCTCCCTATGTCCTGACCTTTGACCCCATTCCGCTCATTTTCAATAAGGTTCGTGCCCAGGTGGTTCCCTATCACATACTAGAATTTCATCGAAATCGAACCATTTTTACGCAAGTTATGACGCATAAAGGCAATGGAATGGATCCAGCTCCCATGTCCTGACCTTTGACATTGTTTCGCTCATTTTTAGTAGGGTTCGTCTCCAGGTGGTCCCCTACCACATACTAAAATTTCGTCGAAATCGGACCATTTTCACGTGAGTTATCGTGCGGACGGGCGGACAAAGCTGGAGAATATACGCTTCTTCAGTTCAGTTCAACACAATTTTATTAACAAAATTGGGTGCAGAAGGCGAACATGGGCGTCCTAAAATACATATATTGTACGGTAAAATATACAAACTCTAAAATTCTATGTACATTATATACAGCACGATGTATTGATTCACAAAGGAGCCTCGTGGTAAGAGGTGCAGGCATTTTGCACAAGAACAATAAGAGAGATTGTCGAAACATTTCGTCTCGAAGCATAAGTATATTATAGTGCTGACAAATAACAGAACGAGAATATTATAATGAAGCACTGCATAAAAGGAGAACTGCAGATGACAAAGTAGACAATGTGAAACCTAAGGCAAACGGAATTACGATGTCTTAGTACTGGTAGAAAAAATGATAATCAACGAGAAAACAAATAAGATTATATACATTTGTACAGTATGGTGCATATTATATTCACATTTGTTAGAAGATATAAGCTTTATGTTGAAGTTTGATTCCGAAAATCAATGGTGAGCATGCACGTCGAACTGAAGTTCAACAGAGCTAGGAGCAACGAGGTTATAAAATACCGACAGTCAGTTGCAACGTCGCTGGCATGCCGGCGAACCAGGAAGCGGCCGGAGACCAGGTGGAACGGAAATGTTGTTCTCTCTGTTGGGCAACGGCCACAAGGTTCTCTAGACGAAGTCTTGAGAGGAGACGCTTCCGAAAGTGGCACAGTAGTTCCACAGAAGCTTGGTGGATGGTATAAGGAGATGAGATATCTCGGCAGCGCTGATGAAATACGTAGATGACGTGTTTCACCAGCATGAAAATATATGAGCAGATGGGTGGAAGCTTGACTGGCGGAGAGACCTGCAGGAGGAGTGTCATAATTATAGGCATCGAAAGGAAGATCAGTTGTGGCTGAACGTTGAGCAATGGGAAATGCAAGATGGAGTAGTGGAAGGAGGATGACACAATGTAGATAAACGTGAGAGGCATCAGCTTCTTGAGCACAGAAGGGGCAAAGAGGTGATTCAAGAATGGTCATGCGGTGGAGGATGGATGGAACGGGAAGACGGCGGTGGAGAAAAAGCCAGTGAGTGTTTATTTCAAGAGGAGCTGAAAGTGGAGAAAGGGTGGCAGACCAGACAGCGGTGAGAGAGGATTGGGATACATCAGGGATGTGAAGGGGAGAAGGAGAGTGGGATTTTAAAAGTAACCGATAGAGAACTGAGGTTGAAAGAGAGGAGAGTGGAAGTGTAGATCTGCCGACTGAAATAAAGAAAAGAAGGGGAAGGGAGGCGGAAGGAACAAAGGTTAGGCCGGTGGGGGTTGCGTGATGAGGGAACTTAGCAATAATGGTAGAGAGTAGGGAATCATAGACAGAGCGAGAGGAGGGTGAAAGAAGAATAGTGGGGAGGAGGCTGGCGTAGGGTCGCCAGGACAGATCTGAGGTTACAAGGTCTTTGACGGTTACAACTCCGACTCGGAGCCAAGAAGGATAGGCGAAGCATGAAAGATGAGGGGGTGAAGAAGAGAGGAGAAGAACAGGGGTTCGGCAAGGAGTTCAGTGGTGGAATCGGGTGGGGAACGAGTGAGCGGGAGAGAGCGGAGAAAGGTAAGAGTCTCCCGTAAGGCAGGAGGAAGGCGAGAGTGAGTGGTAGTTCGGAGGTCCATTAGAATCAAGGAAGTGAAAGTGAAATTAATGTTGTTCGAAGAGGTGATGACATTCCTTGCGGTAACGGCGTCGGCAACAGGTGAAGTATGAAGACGGAGGAACGAAGTAATCCGGAGAGCTTGATAGTACAGTCGTGTATCAATTAGGCCAATGCCACCTTGGTCAGGAGGAAGGCTGAGCTTAGGGGTACTGAGCCAGTAAAGTCCGGTCCAGATAACTGAGGTGAAGCAGCGAGTGATAACATTGAGACGAAGAAGTGGGGATTTAGTAGCAAGCCAGGAATGTGTGCACATGGAGAGAAGATAGGTTTGCGCAAGACGTGCACGTTGAAAATATGAAGTACCGAACTGCGCTTTTCGCCAAAACGCAGTTGACCGACGAAGACGTGGCTGGATGGTATTCCACGTTGTGCTGGAGGCTTCACCTGGGACACCAAGATGTACACCAAGGAAACGTTGAGAGGCTGAAGACCAGTGACGTCGGTGGAAAACACCCGACGAGCTTCGACCATACTTCATCATCTACGCCTTTCTCCCTCTCTCCTGGAGAGGGAGTGCGGCTCATGGGTTGACCGCTTGGATTCCCCATGGGGAATCCAAGCGGTCAACCCATGAGCCGCACCACAGGCCTGTGCTTTTGGTTCTATTAATCGCAGCTCCGGAGCAGGAGGCATAATCGGCGAAAAGACTTTGGAGCAAAGAGAACTGTGAATCTAGGCGTATACAGAAGGTAACGTCGTCTGCATACGCCACGGAAGTGGTGACATGGTGTCTCGTGCGGGCGATGAGTGGCGGCAGGGTGGCTTGAAAGGAGCGTTGAACGGAGCGGAGAAAAGGTTCTAAGGCTATGGCAAAAAGTTGACCGGAGAGTGGGCAGCCTTGTCTCACTCCACGGCGGAAGAGGATTGATGCTGTAAGAAAGGTGGGCAACTTGACCTGGAAACTGGCGTTCTGGCAGAGGGAGGTGAGGAGAGAAATAAACGGAGGCGGAAATCCAAATGGGAGAAGTGTGGCAGAGAGATAAGTGTGGGAGATGTTATCAAAGGCGGACTGTTGGTCTAAAGAGAGGAGGGCAAGGGGTTCAGAGCGGGAGCGCGCAAGGTGAATTAGATCAGTCAGGAGATGGATGTTGTGAGATAGGGAACGGCCGGGAACTGTGTAAGTCTGGTTAGGGGAGAGGATGTGAGTGAGGATGGGATTTAGTCGCTGTAAAAGAAGCTTGGTATAAAGTTTGTAGTCGAGATTCAGTAGGGAAATTGGGCGCCAGTTCACCAAGTCAAGGAGATCACCTTTCTTGGGGAAAAGGACAACGTATGCAGTTGTAAATCCCCTCGGGAGAGGAGCGTAAGTAAAGGCAGCAGAGAAAGTGGATAGGAGAAACGGAAGAAGAAGAGGCAGAAAAGTTTTATAAAAGCTAAAGGTTAGGCCGTCCGGACCCGGAGCGGCACTAGAATTCAGAGAAAAGAATGTAGTGTTTAGTTCAGAGGGAGTGGGGGAGAGGAGAAGAGAAGTGAAATGGGGGGGGGGACCTGAGGTAGATTAGAAAGGAGAGAATCCATTGCTGCAGAGGATGGTTGAGGAGGTTCACAGAACTTCATGGAAAAGTACTGACGGACATGGGAACAAAGCGCAATCGGCTCATCTGATACCTCTCCAGGAGAAAGGCGTAGATGATGAAGTATGGTCGAAGCTCGTCGGGTGTTTTCCACCGACGTCAGGAACTCATAGTTATGAGCATCCGGCGTCAGGTGTTGCAAACGAAGTCGGCGGAGAGCTTGTTGCGCCAGAGGTGTGAGAAGAGATCGAAGCTCTTCTTGAAAGGAGGAGAAGAGAGGATCACTGAGACTGAGCATGGATAGCAATGAACGAACATAGTCTAGGCGCATGTTCTGGAGTATCTTTAATTGGAATGAGTAATTACGGACATGCAGAACGAGCTGTTGCTTGATCTCCATCCAAGAATTTAATCCGCAGAGTGCAGATTGAAGCTGCGGTCGTCTGTCAATCAGGAATGACCGGACCGAAGAGCAGAATGCTGGGTCGGAGAGAAGTGCATCATCAAATGTCCACGGGCGTATTATCCTGGGTTTGAATGGTGCAGTATGGACTATGATGGCAATGGCGCAGTGATCAGATGAGGCCGTGGGATGCACACTCGATTCTGTCACGGCAGGAAGTAAGAGTACTGGAGGCATAAAACCTGTCAAGGCGGGCTAAGAAAGGATTTTGCGCATGAGAGGAGCGCCAAGTGTAATTAGTCGACCATGGATTTTGAAAATGCCGATGTACATCATGAAGAGCGTTGTTGGTGACAACTGTCTGGAGCAGGTTCGCCAGGGCATGGCAGCGCTCTCTATTGGTAGAAGACCTATCCAGAAGAGGATCCAGGGTACAGTTATAATCCCCGCCAACGAGAACATGGTCTGACGGGGGAATACGGTCCAGTGCTCTGCAGAGACGTGTGAAGAGAATCGATAAATGAGTTGTAGTGCTTGGAATATAGATATTGAATAAATGGTATCTGGAAGACGCGATGGTAAAGGATGCATGCTGTAAGAGATATCGACAAATATTTCGCACAGAGAGGGATGTGAAAATGGAATTGAAAGTATGACTAATGCCGATGGCAAGGCCGCTATGAGATGTTAGTCCATAGGCGTGATGAAACTCAAAGTTCCACTGGCGCCATCGAGAATAGACGGTAGTTGGTTTGCAATTTGTCTCTTGAAGGAGGAGAATATCAGCCTCCAACGGGTTGAGGTCTTCATATGCCAGAGTTGCTGAGGGGGAAGCGAATCCCCTGAAATTAAGTGACACGATCTTGAATTGTGGGGTTCTTTGCCTCTAGCTGAAGTTCTTTCAGAGCTGGAGGAAAAGACTTGAGACGATTATAAAAGATTTGTGCCCACGGATGGGTGGGAACATTCTGACGGCAGAGATGCGACACATTGAAGATCTGCTCCGGCACAAGTTGGTGAAGCGATGGATTCTTGACTACTAAGGCACGTGCTATTGCGTAGCTGACCGAATTCGTTAAGTATGTATGGAGATCAATGTATGAGAGTGGTACGGGAGGTATATTGGCTGTCTGAAGAAATGCAGCGAACTCTTCAACCGTGGGAAAGGAGACTTCGGCTGGCGAGGTGCGTCGAGGAGAACTGCTGGAGAGGGAGGTTGAACGAGGTGAAGTAGAGTTTTGCTTCTTCGCTACTCGCCTGCTGCGGCCAGAGCCGTGGCGCTTTAGTGGATGCTCGGTGGTCTCATCCTCACACTGCGTCTCTGGACCAACGGACTCCACATCAGCTGTTTCGGAGGTTGGTAATAGCTGGTTGTGAACCCTCTGAAAGGGACTCGGTGGTGGAGCGACGACGTTGCGGAAGTGAGGCAATTGTAGGAAAGTCCTCTAGTGGAAAGGAGGAAGCGGCTGTGGGAACGTTGCGTTGACCAACGACTGTAAGCGAACTTTTTTCATCATATCTTGGCTCCGAGGCCTGCTGTGCTGAAGTAGATGGTGTGGTACGCTTCGAGGTAGGAACAGTACCTGTAGGAGCGCCAGTCGGAGTCGGTGGAACTTGATGTGGGCAGTGCACGCGTAGATGGTTTTCGCCATGGCAAAGCGTGCAGTGCAAGGAGGTAATGACGTCGATTCTCCGACGTTGCTGGCCACACCGTACGGTTAGGATCTTCGGGCACGCAAGCAGATGATCGTCCGACGGAAATATGACACGGGCACTTCGACGAAACCCTGCAATGGATTTGTCATCGGGATCTCTGGGCGCCGCCGAAAGAGTCGTAATTGGTCCAACCACTCGGCCAAATTTGCTGAGTAAAGTGCATAGAGCGACATCTGAGACCTCAGGCGGGACTGGGTGGAAAGTGACCTGGATAGGTCGCTGCGCCACAGGTTCAGCCAGAAGATTCACATCTTTGATGGATAAACTATCAGTCATCACAATGTCTGCATGTTCTTTACGGGCAAAATACACTAATACGGCCCGTGGCTTTCGAGCCATATGAGTGATATAAGCTCCTGTAGGAAGCATCTTCTTTAGGGCAATACTATATTCCTTGAGTTTCGTGTCTGGTAATGCATCAAAACAGACACCGAAATCCATTGTGGAGAAAAATTGTTTCCCGGCTGGGGAATCCTCTGGAATATCGATGGTGGCAGAACTACCCTCAACACTGACGTAAGAGTCAGGAAAAACTGGAGCAATAAACTTGGAAGGAACTCTCGCTCCAGAGGCCACTTTGGAGTAAGAGAGAGAAGTAGAGTTGGCAGAAGAAGGATGCGACACAGTGCTGATTGCTGGTAGCGGCTTGGTAAACTGAGTTGAGCCAGTGGAAGGCAACGCAACCGTGCAATCGGTCACATCCATAGCTTCGGCAAATGAATCAGGGACATGCGTCAAGGTGACGTCACTCTCCTGGGCAGGGATACCAACTTGAGCCTTTGCAGAGGAGGCGCACGTCACATCTTGTATGCGTATGACGTCTTTGACGTGCATAAATGCTGATTAGTCTCGTGAAAGTGAGGAGGAGGTTGAATGAGCATCACTGATGTGGGCGTGGACATCACCCTTCTCAGTGCCCGCCATTGTAAATGGCGAGGACTAACTAAGGGATCGATCAGCTTGATCGAAAATAATAAAACGCTGAATGAAAACAAAATATGCAACTCACCAACTTGGGAGCTGAGCTAAAAGAAAGTACAGATCTTCTTCTTGAAGGGAAACACAAAAATAGGAACAAACACTGACTATATACTTCCAAAACTGGGCATAAACACAGAGCTCGAAACGAACGTGACTATATCGGTTATACGCTTCTTCAACTACGGTTGGAAAGCGTAAAAAAGGGGAAGCGCTATTTTCGGCATATTACATTACGTCAGGTTAAAACTAGTCAATCACAAACTACTGATCAATTAATCGGAGGTAAATAATACTTGTTAATTGAAAACTGTAGCTAGCAAAGTAATATGAGAGATCTGCAATAAGCAAAGCATTTAACCAATGTAAAAATAAAACAGCCAAAATTTTTAACGTTACGTCGGACATATGAGCCAATTCTTGATTGCTTTGGGCTTATCATGATCACTGCTTTGAATGTTTTTAAGTTACTCTGACGCAGTGGTTAAGATGCTGCTAGATACAAGATTAAGTGATTAAAGGGTGGCAAGGGGAGGGAATAAAAGATAGCATTTGCCCAAGAGATGTACATATCTGCAACATTCCACACGCTTATCGTAGTCTGTGTATTTCAGTTCGTGCACTGTCCTGATTTTGTACGGGTAAAGCAGCAGTCGCACCTTCAGTGTCCTACGAGTGCTGCTGTACGATACACTTTCTTGTTGTGCCAATTTTCGAATCGACTTCTTTAGACGTTTAGTGATGCGAACGGAAATATTTTCCACCTTTTCTTCTGTTAAAACTCGCGGCCTACCCCTTCTCGAAGCATCTCTCACTGATCCGGTTTTAAGAAACTTTTCAATTAACAGCCTCACTGCATGGCGATGGGGTCAGTGTCGGAAAATTTTTCTCTGAACTTAAGTTTCACTTCGTCCATATATTCACCTCCACTACAAAGCACATGTTCAATCAGAAACACTCGACCTTCAAGCGACAACGCCATGGATTCAATCACGGTCAGACACCAGACACAGGAAATACCGGTTACAACATTCAGGGTCAGACGACAGGAAGCGCGTTACCCCGTCCCAAACACACGAACATTCTCCATTCACAATATTTCATATACGTGCGCGGTAACTACACTTTATAGATTCCTTATTTCTTATCATAGTACGTCAGGTGCACAGGGACTTTTGGCTCACTCTGTACTATTTTGATTAAAGTTCTAGCTACAATATGAAAAATGGGAATTTTCGGTCATTCGGTGAAAACGTGCCGACTGCAGATGGCTCAAGGCTGGCTAAATATTCAGTTGTTACCTAAATGTGATGCACATAATAATTTTTTTTGAGGGGGGGTCGACATTAATGGGAAGCATTAACATTCTTATCTGATGATGAAAATACACTGAGTGGCCACTTTATTATGACCACCTGACAGTTTTAAGCAAGTGATCTATGGCTGCACGCTGTTGCCGCCAGAGGGCGAGGCTAGTATGAAAAGGGAAAGCTTAGTGCTTGCGACAGTAGTAGAAGTGATTTTTGGGTGACGAGATGGGTAAAAAAATGCGATTTGACGGACTTTCAACGTGGGATGATTGTAGAAGCTCGGAGCCATGGAGCGAGTATCACCGAAACCGTCGCATTCGTGAAATGTTCCAGAGCAGCTGTTGTTAAAGTGTTCTCTACGTGCAACGTGTGGTCGTCATCGACTAGTGACTGCTCGGGCGGAACGGAGGGTGTCCAGACTGGTAACAGACAACAGAAGGGCAACAGTCCTGCAAATTACAGACCACCTTAATCAAGGGTTCCCTCAAATGATCTATGCACGCACTGTTCGCCGTACACTTCATCGGATGGGATATGGCAGCCGAAGGACTGTTCGAACACCTTTGCTGTCTGCAGTCAACAAGAGAAAACGTATCCAGTTCACACAGGAGCACAAGGATTGGACAGTCGATAATTGGAAACAAATTATGTGGTCCGATGAATCACGTTTTCAGTTGCACCATGCCGATGGCCGAGTGAGAATTTGGCGGAAACTGCACGAAAGCATGGACCCCAAATACATTGCTACAACCCTTCAAGCTGGTGGAGGCAACGTTATGGTTTGGGGAATGTTTTCCTAACATGCTTTGGGCCCTTTAATTCGTGTTGATCAACGTCTGACTGGCACATCATATCTAAACATCGTTGCGGAGGAACAAGTGCATCCTGTCATGTGGATGGTTTATCCCAATGGCGATGGCTACTTTCAACAAGATAATGCGTCCTGCCATAGTGCTCGTATTGTACAGGATTGGTGTCAGGAACATGTCGGTGAGTTTAATTTGCTTAGGTGGCCCCCACAATCTCCAGATCTCAACCCCATTGAGAATTTGTGCGATGAAATTGAACGAGCCATTAGACAGCTGGATCCACAACCCTGCAATCTTACACTCCTGGAAAGTGCTATTCATCAAGCATGGTCTCAGATTCCACAATCAACATCTCGTGGAGTCCATGCCACGAATAATCGACGCAGTATTAAAAGAAAAAGGTGACCCAACGAAGTACTGAGGGGGTGGTCATAATAAAGTGGCTACTCAGTGCATAAATACGAGTAAAACAATATACCTCATTTTTTTTTCTTATCCACATAGGAAAAATTTACACAAATGTTCAGACCCGGGCCGGGACAGTCATAAATAATGGTCTAACGGGCCCGGATTTTAATTGACCGGGCCCAGTTAAAAGAAAAGCCCGTGCTCATCTGTAATTGAGGGGCGTGGATGGCCTAGTGGTCAACGTTCCTGACTGCCACGGGGAGGAACTCAGGTAGGTACGAACGCTCGGACAACTAAATATCCGCCGTACGTCGGATGGGCACGTTAAGCCGTCGGACCCCGGTTACTAGCCCGGTAATATATAAGGGCGTCTTCCTCTCCCTTTGTACCTCACTTCCGTGTCACTTTCCTATCGGGCACTCTAACACAAATGTCCTAACTTTTTATTTCTAAGGGTTGTTTAAGACCTGGGGTCAGATACTCCCTTCCTAAAATCCCCTACATATGATCTGATCTGATCTCTAATTGCATGATCTATTATCTCTTTGCTAATATGTTTTTATAGCATTGAATGTATTTCAAAACTGTCTTATTAATTTCATGTACTTACTTTTTAATTCTAATTTAGATGGCTGGCAGCAATGGAATACTCAATAGACAGATGGATCAAAGTGGGATAACAAAGTGTTTCTTAGCTTCTAAAAAATAAGTGCAATATTTCTATATCCAGGAACAACACCTTTCTCCTTCATGGACCAACTCAAGACAATGATACTGATGAACTACAAATATTTGTGGCTATCGTAATCGTCACTCTGTCGTTGCCCAAAAACAAAAAGGCGTGACTCGAGAGAAAAGAATACTTGTTGTGAAAAACAGGAGTCTCTGGTTTGCGGTTCCTTATCCAGAAATGTCACTCAAAGAACTATAAAAAGTGTTTGCGTTAACGTAGTGGTTACATGTGAGCTAGAACAAACTAGAAAAGGTAACAAAATGTGTCGAATTTTAAGAGCTGGTGTCAAAGGGGTCAATAGATCATGCAAAAATGACTGTTTAGTAGCAGTTATCCCATAATTTCCAGATACTTGTGAATTACACTGAAGCATTAGTTTTCCAGATGAAACTAAACCCACATGTTTTAAATGTTCATACATAGTTTATCAGAATGAACAACTTAGGTACAAGCAATAGCATAAAAAAAAAAAAAAAAGGAAAAAGGTACTGAATTAAGGGTGGTTGTTACAACTGACTACACTTTTTGATCAATTTACAAAAAAAAAAAAAAAAAAACAGCCTCTCTGATGATGGCACACAACAACACAAGAGGGGGAAAAATCAAACAGGTTACACTTATTGTAAACAAATTAAAGAGCACAGCAATTTTATATTCTCTTATATTAAATTTGGTGTTTATATAATAATGTCAAATAAAATTGATATAATTAAAAATGGTGAGCAGAATCCAAAACAATGCAATGAATTAGTAGCCGAAATACTTAAATCTGAAAACAATAACTTAGTTATAAAGGATTCCATGGCTCTAATGTTTCAAACGTGAATGATTACACAAAAACTTAATTTTAAAATTATTTTAGACTAGTAAATATCACGTAAGGCTTCCATCTTGACTCAATAACATAAAAATGTATTTCTAAGCTTTTAAACCTGGGCTTGGGAACATTTAACCTTTTTCAAACTGAGAGCCAAATCAACAAAGAAGACTAACACAATTAAGAATTCTGCAAGCTGCAACATGTTATATAGTATCCATCAGGATTTGGTATCGAAAAACCAAAAAAAAAAAATTTAATTTTATACATTAAAAGCACTTAGCACTTCTTAAATAACCTTTATACAGTATTTATGTTGCATATTATTTATACCTCTAAGCCAATTATTTTTTTCTTTAATTTTGCATGTTTTACGAGTCACTCAAAGAAATGTAAAAGTTTAAGAGGCATTTTCTACAATGCCACATTTTGAGAGGTAAGGAATTACATCAGACTTACTGCCTGAAACACCATTATTTTCCATGTGTCATTTTTATCTTAAAGAATTTGTTAAAATAAGATTCTTTTCCTTTAAAACTTACATGACAGCAAAAGAAAATTTCACTTGCTTGTTTTTACATTTTTTTAAGTGATTATATTCTGTAAAGCATTAAATGAAGTTGTAAAAATCTCAACTTAGCAGTGCATAAAAAGGTACTAACAAAACCACTCAAAAGATTTGCTGTGATTTCAGTAGATTGAAAAACAGATCTCCGAATTCAGTGAGATAGGAATTAGAGCGAGGCAGAAATTTCCATGATATAGCAATTAATTACTAAGAGATAATATTTTATGTTTTTGCTTCAATTGAATTTTATTTGAAATATTAATTTTTAAAATTATTAACAAAAATGTTTGCAAGGAAAATGTGAGCAGCAGCTTTTCGTGCGTGGAGCCCCACCGATTCCTGGACTCTGTGCTGTAAACCACATTTTGTTGAAGCAAAATTTCTTTTTGTTTAAAGCAGACTGTAACTGCAGTTATTTTAATAGGAGAGACTGGGAGATAATGAAAGCTAGGATAGCAGAACACAAATCAGTAGTAAAATAAAACATGAGTGGATAGACCTACAAGAGATGCTGGACATACAATGAATTGGAAATCTCTAAAAATTATCAGTCAGTAACCACAAAACAAAAGGACTTGAAATGGAAACAAAAAGAGACTCGATCATCAATTATTGCACCGGGTGAGTACTCCCAGAATAATAGATCCAAATTTTTCCTCAACTATAGCCACACAGAAGCAGACATTGCAGACTGTTAACCATAACCATTACAGAAATAAACATCATTGAAGACCTGATGAAGAAGTGGTAATCACTACAAAGATTAGTGTAAAATATTTAAAAAATAAATAAGTACATAATAAGCTCTGTGATCATTAATGATGTAGTTACAAATCTTGATTCATTTATAGAATGACCACTATTACTTGAGTTTGTGAAAGATGATACTAGATGTCGCCACTTCCACCTGCTTGCATCACGTGATGAAGTAGCCTGAGATGCATGTTTTTTTCGGGGGGGGGGGGGTTGTTTTTTCAATGGCTGTTTAAATGACCTTTTTGTGTGCTGGATGAGCAAAAGACTGTTGTTTGAAGAAAAAGCAACATTTAGTTTATTACAAACAAATCGTGACAACCGCTCTGGTCGTCTATCTTAATGACTACCCCTTGTGGGCCAATCTTTCCTTGTCAGCCCATATCCTTGGTGCCTGAAGTAAGGAAGCGCTGTTTAATCGGACACCACAATCTCTCAATGAATTGGGTGTGAGGCCATGTCTGAGGACTAATGACATTGGTGGACCTTCATTCATGCCCACAATACAAGATTGTTAAGATCGATGAGCTATGATGTTCAGCATTCTTTACCTGTGTAAGGCTTCCCAGCATTCCTTACTGAGGTTATTGTGTTGCGTTCATAAGAAATGAAATGTCACTTTTCCTTTAGAAGAAATACTTATTTGTTCCTCCAACACACAAAATGTGTTTTTAAACAGCCATTTTAATAGAAGCAAACTGAAAAAATCCTGCAACACAGGTTATGTAATTGCACGATGCGAATGAACTGATGTATCATTTAGTGCTGTTTCTAAAACACTCAAGTAGAAACAAAGAGAGATAGAGAAGTAGGGATTCTATACATGAGCCTAAATCTTTCTTTTTGGTCTGTAGCAAAAATTTTGCAATTTGGTACATTTGCATAATTTCTTTAAGCTTCATTATTAGTGTTTATGGATAAATTTTCACAAAGATTACCAGTCTTTTTCATCAGAGCCTTATCACTGTACATCAGAAAAGTATTTACTTTGTGCTTCATTCAGAAATACAAACTGTATTTAGTTGGAAAAGTCCCCCAAAGACTCCTTTTACTTTGAGTTTTTTTATCAGCAGACATATCTGGTTGCTTGCCAAAGCCTGTTTCAATATTTTTAATTCAGTTCTTAAAGTGCATTGGCATTGCATGCAGTTTCAGTATGTTGCCAGATTCCACATATTGTTCATTATAAATAAGAATTGTAGGTTATGGTGTTTTCTGAAAATGCTCTACTTGTTATTAAATAATTCTTTAAAAATAGGATTTAAAATTTTTGTAGATTCATTAACTGGGAGATCCTTAATCACCAATTATGTAGTAGCTCTCTTTAAATGAGTCCCCCATCATTTTGAGGTTCATAATATAAAATTTGCATACTATCTCAAAGTGATTTGCATTTTTCCATGTTTGTGACCCTTGCACTTTTCTCAACAAAAAACTGTGTGCTCTTTAATTCTCTATTTCAATAAAATGTATGTAGTTGGCATAAAAAAAAATACAAATAGCAAGAAATTTGAAACAGAGAATTAAACAGAATACAGCTGATGTTGAGAAAAGAGATCAAAACAGTGCAATGGTCAAACACATGGGAAAATGCAAACCGCTTTGGGATAATAAACAAATTTTGGATTGTGATCCTCGAAATAGTAAGAGACTCAATAAAGAGAACTCAGGGATAAAGAATCTATTAATGAACCTACAAAACCTTTAAATCATATTTTCAAATAATTATTTAATAACAACAACTAGCATTCAAGAAGCATCATAGCTAATAATTTTTATTTACAATGGACAACATATTTAAGTAGAATCTGGAAACACCATTCAAACTGTATTCAGTGTCAACAAACTTTAAGAACTGAATTCAAAGCCTTGCCAAACAACAAAGGGTTAGATGTCTGCTAATAAACAGAAACTTGGAGAAAATGGAGCACAAGGAACTTCTTTAGCTGATCATAGATCCTATACATTACATGCAGTTAACTACAATCACTTTAGTGATAGTGAGTCCATAGTATGGAACTATATTCATGTTGTTTCAAATGAGTAGAGCCTATGAGCAACTGCCTTTTCATTCCCAATAAAATAATAGAGAACACAGTTATTTTCATTAGTTTCCTGAGATCTTTACACAAAATTTTTCCCTTTCATGGTCAAGCCATTCTGTTTCCTCAACTTTTATGCCACCATAGCACATATTATTTTATGTTATTTTTTCTGCTAACTTTCCTCACAAAGAGAGCATAGTATGAATCCTGTTGATGCTTATAACATAGAGGTTGTTTGCACAATAAATGATGCACTGTAACTGGCAAAATATATATATATATATATATATTTAACGACTATCGTGAGCAACTCAATGGGCTATAAGCAGTTGTCTGTCCCTAATTTAGGGCCACTGGTTCCAGGGAAGGAAGCCAGTGCTGTAAGGCAAGCACAACATCTATGCCTCACCGGGATTTGTACCCGGACCCATCTCGGATGAATGGTCACAAGCTAGAGCTTAGGCCACTGTGCCACCAGGGTAGCATAAAATTCTTTGAAAGCTTTATAGATATCAATGGAAAATTAATCTCCCTGAAGAAATAATTCTTCACAATTACATGGTAAGCAAAGATATCATTGTTGGAGCATAGGTGTTGTATTTCCACTCTTTCTCGTGTAGCTATCCCTTCACAAAACTTGGAAATTTCATCGTTCTAGTGCAAGAGTTGAACTTGCATCTCCCGATCTTCTTTTGAGCATGCTACCCTTACCCCATCCAGGACAATGCAATTCCAAACAAATGAAGCTAAGCAGATATAGCTTAGGTCATTGATGACATCAGGAAACAATTACTTGCTTTGATTAGCACAAATCTAAAGGAATTAAGATTCGTAAGCAATATCTGCTCCACTTCTGTTACTTGGAATTTCATTGTTTTGGGTGGTGTATGGGATAGCATACTTGAACTGAAGTAGGGAGATGTGGATTCGATTCCTACTTCAGCATGAAGCAGTTTTTCAAGTTTTCTGAAAGGCTAGTTATATGGGAAACAATGTAGAGATACAACACCTCTGCTGATAATATATATCTAAAAAAAAAAAAAAATGTGCTGCCGCCCCAGTGGTGCAGTGGTTTACACGATGGTTTCTGATCACTCGTTCGAGATGGGTCCAGGTTCGAATCCCATGAGGCATGGATGTTGTGTTTGTCTTACAGTGATGCTCTCCCTCCCTTCCCTAGAACCACTGGCCCTAAGTTAGGAACGGGCGACTGCTGATAGCCCACTGAATTGCTCACAGTGGTTGTTAAGGAAAAAAACATATTGCGCAATCATCAGCCATGCTTCCTGTTCACAGAACAGGAATTACAAACAGCTATTGTTCAACTGCTTACATCTACATCTGCACATCCAAAACAGAAAAATACCTGACCTACAACAACTACATCTGTTTAATATCCAGTTTAACAGATGATCACTGGTTTCCTTGCAGTGCTATAATTAGTGTCATATCCAAACACTACAAATGAATGGTGCAGCGCTTCAGCAGCTGCTCCTAGTAGTGAATGACCATGCTTATTACGAGTATTGCCTATGTTCCTGAAGCACTTATGCTTTGAATGAATGGCTATACGAATTCATTCTTCTTCATCTTCAGAGAATGGCTATAAAAAAATTGTATAGCTATTCATCTTTGAATGAATGGCTATACGAATTCACTTTCTTCTTCATCTTCAAAGAACTGAAAACACATGGAGCATACAACAAGCAGTGCTAATTTTCACATTTCATCCAAAGAAAAATATGAGAAAATTTTGCAATTGTAGAAAAACATTATAATTACTGCAATATTACCAACAGCAGTTTGTCTGCTTTGAAAATATATAAGCTGGAAAAAAAACAGCATGTTCGTGAGCCACTAACACTCAACAGGATTTGATGTGGAAAAGACACTGGTGCTGTATATAATTAGACACCACGCACAGCACCATTCAATTAAATCCTTTTCCCTCTGTTTGCTAGCCTTGTATTGGAGTTTGCAGATATAATGAATTAGAGTTTACGCAATTTTAAAAGATGGTTCTACTGGTCAAATCAATTTTCCAATCTGAGAGAATAATTACACATGCAATAAAGTGTATGAAAATTGTAAAACTGTAGTTAAGGTTCAAGATCTGAATTTTGCTCATAATGATCTCACAGTTTAAACTGCAAAACCAAAATCAAAACAACATGTTCAAAAATTTAATTTTCTACTTAAATTGTTCATTTGAATAATTGCTATTTGCATATACAAAAGTAAAGTATTCGTACCAAAAACTGGCGATGGGGCTTGTTGGATAGAATCCACTGGATGTGCTTAATTTAGCCCATGGTTCTTTACTTTTTTCAATAAATTAAATATCTCATAATGTCCCATGCTCTTCCACATGCTTTGGGATGACATCACATGATGTCATCATCAGAATAGCCAATCAGCATCGGAAGTTCTAGGTAATGTAATGTAACTTCCAAAGTTTGTGCGGCCAGTTAGGGAAAATAAGCACTTTTTTGGAATTTTTGGCAAGAAATAAGGACCTCCAAGCCCCTAAAAAAACTAAGCACTTTTTAAGGATTTATATGGATTGTGAGAAGCCTGTTAATATATAGATTTTTCTCAGCCAACTTCTTTTTCTTCCTTCCTTTCTTTCTCTTTTACAGTGCTTAAAAATAGAGAAAAACCTTCACCACATTAAATAAAAATTAACTATTGTATGTAATAAAAATATATGCAAAAACAAGCCAATAAATATCTCAAGATGTCATGAGCAAATTCAGAAGCATGATTTGAATGTAAATCCTATCTAAAAAGGATTCAAATCAATTGTACATAATGGAATATTGATGAACAAGAGCTTAGTGCAAGTGGGGCTCACACAAATTCTCTCTGTAAAATTAAGGACCATACAATCAAGAATTTACTATATCATGATGAGTGAACATGAATATCCTCAGCAGTGATGCTCATCTTTTGCTCATCCAAAAGCTGCAACCATAGTTTTAAAAAGCATGCATTGACTAATCAGAGTAATAGTAAAATAAAATGTTTATGAATTGCAAATATGTAACTATTACTTCAATAATACTGCTTATTCTCGAAATACAGCAAGTATTTTGAAAAAAATCACCTCAGTCTTTATAAGATCATAATTTTGTTCCAATCCAGTAAGGTTAAATGGATAAAAGCCAAAAATTAAAAGTGGAAATTACCGAAGATAAAAATATTATCAATAAATTCTGTGCCATTCACAAGAAAAATAACAAAACAGACAACACACAACTAGAACACGGAGAAAAAGTCAATCAAAACAAATTCCATTTAAAATGTGACACAATAATGCCCAATGACGATTCCTTAGTGCCAAAGCAACCAGGTACTAGTCTACATGCAAACTAGAGACTAAAACCAAAGACTGCATGACATCTAAGATAATTTTAACCTGTTGAACTTTTTACTCTTTGTGAATTGTTGGAATAAAATGTGCTAGGACGTGGTTTCAAACAATCTTCTTTCTATAATTCGAAGTGCAAAAAATAAAGATTTTCATGATTTTTATGTTTGTTTCTTCTCAGTGTTTTATATAATCACCAATTTTACCATTATTTATTATGTATATTTCATTACAATCCCAAAAGCCAGGTTTTTTTTATTAGGTTTACATAAAGACAGATTTTAACAGATGCTCATGTTTGCCAGTGTTGCTGTCCCAATTTTAATAAACTACACCCTCAAGAACTTAATTCTCTCAAAGAGCCAAAAGTCATATACTCCATTAAGTTTAAACACTTACTGGCAACAACAAGCATGTAAGTGATTTGAACAAGGTAAGTGCAATGAAGACTTCTTAAACTTGTAAGTACAAACACAGTCCAAAAAAACTGGTAATAAGTGGATTATGGGCATATTTATTGGGTTAATTATTTTAAGTGAATTCCAATAAATGTAGAAACAAGTGTTACAAATAAAACATCTATAATAGTATGATACACAAATCTATAAATATATAAGAAATGAATAGTGATGACACAGTGACTGAAAAAAGAATTAAAATAACATGTTTATCGCCCTATTTGTAATTTTTTTTTGGATCACTTGTTCCTACATTGATTGTGCACAATTAACACACACAGAATGGAAAAAATGATGGAAACAAATGTATGAACAGCTGCAGGTATGTTATAATAGGGAACTGGGAGACACTTTTGCTTTTACACAACAGTTTGTATTCAACATGGCATGGATTTAAATAAATCATGAACATTCTTCCGAAGAATATTGGACCATTACTCGTGGAGAAAAGTCCCTGTGAATGACAATGGTGGAGGAAATCTGCTTCCCACTCTCCTCTCCAATTCTGCCCACAGGTGCTCAATGCGAGATATTTAACTTTGGTTTCGTGCACCTGAAACAAAGACTTGGGCCGTGGGTGGCCTAGTGGTCAGCGTTCATGACTGACATGAAGAAGACCTCAGGTTCGATCACAGGCAGGTACGAATGCTTGAACCAACAAATATCCGATAAGCACATTAAGCCGTCAGGCCGCTGATAGTGCCCCCCCCCCCACCGCAATAAATAAGTGCGTCTTTCTCCCCCTTTCTACCTTGCTTCCGTGTCACTTTCCTATCGGGCACACTAGCCCAAATCTCCTAGCTTTCTATTTCTAAGGGTTGTTTAAGACCTGGGGTCAGACACTCCCTTCCTAAAATCTACATATGATCTGATCTGATCTGAAACCAAGACTGGACAAACTATGTGTAATGGAGCATTATCAACTTGAGAGATGGCATTGTTTGCATCATGGGACAAACCTCATTACCCTGAATATCAAGATATGCAGTGGCTGTAACTCCCTTTTCATGATGATGATAAGACTTAGAGAATACTAAGGAATCCGTCCAAAATATTACTGATCCCACACCAATGTTTAAAGGTTGGCACAAGACAGTTGGGATTTATATAATTCAAGACTACATACTTGTGATGTTGATTAAGAATAAATTATCAACGTTTATTCACAATAAAAAGCTTTATTAGCATCGACTATAGTTTCGCAGAACTTCTGGCTCGGCTTCATCAGGACGAAGCCGAGCCACAATCCTGATAAAGCCGAGCCACAAGCTCTGCGAAACTATACTCGATGCTAATAAAGCTTTTTATTGTGAATAAACGCTGATAATTTATTCTTACAGTTGGGATTATATGCTTCCCTCAGTATTTGCCAAATGTAAACCCTCCTCAAAGTGTGAATAATGATTTGTACAACCAAATCATAAGTTTTCAATCATCCAGAGTCCATGTTTTGTGTTCATAACACCGCTGCATTCTCCTTTTTGTGTTAGCATCAGTAATAAGTAGCTTTGCAATAGTGGCTCTGCCATAAATTGCAACTTTATGAAATTCATGGTGAGAGAACTGTTTTGTTAGCTACTAGATTGTTAATTTCTGTAGCCATTTTTGTGGTAGCAGTTTTATATATTCATGCTACAATTGGTTTCATTGGCCAGCAGCCTCTTTACATCAGCATGTTTCCAGTGACAATTTCATCCTATCAGATGTGTTTTTCAGACATGCAGGTTTCCCACTCAAAAGCAAAATAATAATAATAAAATTCCATGACTTGGTTTGAAAGTTTTTCCAGACCAGTGACTCAAATCATGTTGCGATGAATCATTACATTTCCTTCCATTCTTGAATGTTTTCACTACAGCACATATTTGACATTTTTTTAAATAACTGATCTTTATACAAACGCAGTTCCATAAAAACAGAGAGTAATTTTTTTTTAGTAGGCAACAGTGTGAAAGGGGAAAATAACCACGCAAACAACTAACTGAATTAAGGAAGTATCTATGGCAACAGTTATTAGCCGTGGCAGACGATTCTGGCTTTGTTGTTGCGCAGTTGTTTAAGGTATGTCTGCATTTCGCCATACAGCTATGGAGGCGAGTGAATCAGAGTTAAGAAGTGAAATGCGTTGTGTGATAAAAATTTGCTATCGTTTGGGTAAAACGGCTCCAGAAACAGTTCATTTAATGAAAATAGCTTACAAAGATAAATGTTTGGGTGAGTCAACGATTTTTAGATGTTTCAAAAAGGACGTTTGTCAGCAGAACTAGCTACTAGGCCTGGTTGACCTCAAAGTTTGGTAACAGAGCATACTGTTAACACTGTTTGGGCAATCCTGCAAGAAGATCGACGAATGACGTGTGAAGACATAGCGGCATCAACTAATATTTCAAAAACCTCGGTACTCCGCATCCTACGTGACAAATTACTGCTGCAGCGTGTGTGTTCCACATCACCTGACGAGAGAACAATTTTTAGACAGAGTTCAGGTGTGTCATGAGTGGAAACAAATCATTGCAAAGGATCCAAACTTTCTAAACACAGTAATAACTGCCAATGAAACATGGGTCCACTATTTCGACCCCCTCATGAAGCATGCAGCATGTGTCTGAAAACACACAGGCTCACCTTCTCCGAAAAAGTCCGCCAAACCAAATCAGCTGGGAAAGGTGATAATTTTATTTGGTCATAAAGTTGCAGCCTACCAGCATGCCATTCCTCTACAAATTACTGTCAATGCTGAGTGTTACATTTCAGTCTTGAAGCATCTACGATGACGACATATCGATTAAGCGACTGGAACCGGTGGGCAAGTGGACCCTACACCATGATAATACCTGCCCACATGTGACTGCTTGTGTTCAACAGTTTCTTATGAAATGCACTATTGAAATCACGCCACAACCTGCCTACAGTCCTGACCTCGCTCCGTGCAATTTCTGGTTGTTTGAAGTTCTGTGGCGCAACATTCAACACAGATGCTGACGTTATTCAATTTAGCTGAAAAGTAGCTTCCACAAAATGCCTTAGTCACATGCTTTGAAAAGTGGACTGGACGATGGGACCGTTGCATATCATCTGAGGGATGATACTTTGAGAAATAATAACATAATCTTGCTGTTCCTATATTTCTTCATTTTGTGTGATTTTACTCTCAGTTTTTATGGAACGGCCGCTGTACATCAACAAAAATTAAATGCACGAGGTACATTACTTTTGGTACCATAATTCCATGATATTTGGTGAACCTAAGTGATATACTGCCCATGTGTAGAATTTGTTTAATATATTTCCATAGAAATGATTCACACATAAGAAAAATTCTGTTATTTGATTGGTTTCACAATTTCCTTTTCTATAACAAAATGCAGGCAAACTTAACCCTTTAAACAGCTAATGTATCTAAACCAAATGGCACCCCAAATTTTCTGCTCTCTCCCAAACAAAAATGCTCACATAGTGGCCGAGTTTTAGAGATAACCGTATGCTTTTAGCCTTTGATTCTCTTCTCCGTGTCCCAAGGCATGATGTCGAAGGGCTTGTCCCCCTGACATGGACATCATACCCCTGGGTAGAAACAAATATCTCAAACATCTTTTCACTCTTTTCTAAGGTTTGTCACCATTGTTGCAGGTAATCAGTCAAAAAGAATTAGTGTCAATCATCCCCCTAAATAACCACTTGAACAGCAAAGCTTCTGACAAGCAGGTTCACTTGTCCTAGCTGCATTCAGCCTATTTCTTAGAGGCTGAATGCAGCTAGGACGAGTGAACCTGCGCGTCAGAAGCGATGTTAGCCCATTTTATTAATCCGAGCTAATTCATTTCAGCCAGTTAATGGTTAACGACAGAATGGTCCTTTATTGTGAGAAACATATGAACAAACCAAAATAGAGCTTTGATCCACTCATTGGTTGGCTCTCTCGTGATATATTTCTCCAAGCAGAGAAGTGTATCAGGCTATTGTGCCTAATTGTTCCATGTTACAGAACATGAAACAAAGTATGTGCTGAAACTAAATAAAAACTTACATATCAAGAGACAATTCACAAAATTCAGCTTTGATCATTTTTTAGGGACCTGAGGAATAATATAATGTATTGAAAATAAGATCTATCAAATTTTAGGCAGTCAGTAAGTGCAAAAAACATCTGAAATATGAAAAAAGGAAGGGTTTGTTTTGCAAAATAAAAATCTCCTGATTTTTTAATTCCATGATTTTTATGGAAAAATGCAATTTTTTCCCTCCTTAATTTCCCCTTGATTTTTTATACCATTATCAAATTCCCTAAGAATTTGTGGTTTTTTTGTCTGTTTTCCAGGTTGGATAGGAACCCTGACTTGATGAATGCAGTCATAACTTTTGATTCAGCAGCTCTGGATACATACAACAAATCTGCAGTTTTAGTTTCTGAAGTCCCAGGCTAAACAGAACTCCAACAATTTGCTTTCTTTGGATTTCAATCATTCTTACTATGATTTTTTTATCAGCTCTAAAGAAGATACTGCTCATATCCTCAGTCATAGACACTACTACTAGCAAGAAACATAAAACAAAATCATCACATCATGTTCATACACCAGACAGCCAAAAAACATTATGATCAGCGTGTCTTTATGCAAATCAAAGCAACTGCAGGTAAACGACGTCACATGTGAAGATCATAAAACGATATAAATAACACCTGATACTGAGCTTTGTTAATCAGTGTTATTCAGATGGGAAAGGCAGCCAACTTAAGTGAGTCTGACAAAGACAAAACTGTAATGGCCAGATGACTGGATCAGAGTATTTCCGAGATGACAAGGCTTGTACTCACAGTCAGCTGTGGTTGGTATCTTCAAAAAGTGGTCTAAGGGAGGAAAAACCATGAGCCACTAGCAAGGTGTGGGGCAACCACAGCTCATTGATGCTAGAAGTAAGCAAAGGCTGTCCTGTATGGTACAAGCCAAAAGAAGGGATAGTGTGGCGGAACTCACCACTAATTTGAATGATGGTAACAAGAGTAATGTGTCACAACACATTATACATCAAACCCTGCTGAAAATGGGGCTGCATAGCCACTCCAAGTATTCTTGCTAACCCCAGTTCAACATCAAACTAGCCTACAATGGACACGCATGCATCAAAACTGAACCTTGAATGATTGGAAGAAGGTTATTTGGTTCGATGAATCTCATTTTCTGTTGCACCATGTGGATGGCCGGGTACGTGTGCATTGCTTACCTAGGAAAGTATCGGCACCAGCATGCATCATGAAATGAAAACAAGCTGGTGGAGGAAGTGCAATGCTTTGGGCAATGTTCTGCTGGGAAACTCTGGGACCAGTCATTCATGTGTAGAAAACTAAGCTATGTACCACCTACCTCAGCATAATTGTAGACCAGGTACATCCTTCCATGGCAGCAATATTCCTCTCTGGCAGTGCCTTTCAGCAGGATGGTGCGCCATGTCAACTGCCAGGATTGTTTGAGAATGGTTCGTGGAACAAGAGGAAGACTACCAAGTATTGCCCTGGCCAGAGTTTGCCAAAATGCGTAATTACGCATCTAGTACGCATCGAAAAGTGTGTTTACGCATTGAAATTTTGCCAACGTGTAAAAATATGCATCAAAATTTTGCCAATGCGTAAAAATACGAATCGAGAATTTTAGCTGGAAAATGTTTATTTTCAACTTTTTATTCAAATTTTGTATTTCAAACATATGATCAGCAGTATCCTTTGTTACCTCGGGCCAGATCTCGTGTTGTACATGAACTATACCTGGCCGTGGTTTGCTTGGCGCGACAGGAGCTATGGCAGCGTGTCCTGCCAGCCAGTCAGGGCGTGACGACATTGGCTCATCGGGAGCGCAATCATATGGACTACAGCTCGCAAATCTACTGTCATTGGTCATTGCTGCTACAGCTCATGCTCAATCATATGAGTGAAGTACGCTTTTGCAATCGCAAACCCGGAGCGCCTCGTGGTCGTGGAGTCTTGATTTGTACTTCATCATGACGGTGGTATGTGGTCGTGGAGTCGTGATTTGTAGAGATTGAAACAGCTTTATCAGACACTGTAGTATCGAATAATGTGTGAAAACAGCGTATTTTAATGTCTTTTTTTTTCGGCTATACTCTGTCCAATGGTGTAGAAAAGAAACAAAAAGCAGAGGAAGGAAACAATGAAAGCTGCAAAAAACTAGCAGTGAAAAAACAAAAGCCGCCAACGAACATGGACACTTCATTAGAAAATGAAGAATGCATATTTAAAGACTATGTTTCTTGTGTTACATCGACGTCAAAGTTGGAATTTTTTTTTTAACAAAATTATACAAAGAATTCCCAGCGATTACTTTCCATGTGCTTGTAGTGTTTACGTTATTTATGCATAAAAAATATTTTTTTTTTAACTAAAAAGAAGCAAAACGTCCAAATACATTTCAGTAGTAGTGAAATATTTTTTAATATGAAAAAAAAACACAGGTTTGTTTTTTTTATAATTTCCCGGTGTTTTCGCAACTTTTTTTTATTTCACTCGTTAATTTTTCTAAAATACTGCTCACTTTTAAAAATTACTCCCTAAATTTTTCCAAAGGAGTAAAAATACTCCTTCAAATTATTTTTTTGGCAAACTCTGGCCCTGGCTTCCAAATTCCCCAGACATCAATCCAATTGACAGGGTTTGTACACTTCTAAATGGGGAAAAAACTTCAAGGACTTTCCAGGACTTTTCCAAGACATATGCAAAAAAATTCTAGGATGATTATTATGCTTTAAAAAGTTATTGCTAAAATTTTGATACTTCAGGTATAGAAGCCAATTCTTGCTTGTTTTGTGCTTAACATGATCACTGTTTTTAAATGGTTTTCAATTTCCTCTAACGCGGTGGGGCTAGTGTTTCTTGAGGTAAATTAAAGTCCTATGATTTTCTAAACAGAAATTCAGTGATTGAAAGGTGGTGTGGGGGGGGAGACAGCATTTGCCCAGGAGGTATGTATGTTTAGCAAGTGGGTGGGGGTTATTGAAACATTCTTGTCTTCATGAGAACTAACTTACTGTCTTTAAGAGGAACCACGAGGTGTTGTTGTCAACAGAAGACAATTCTTTGTTTTCCAGTGAAACACAAAGGTTTAAAATCTGGGTGAGAATGTCACTTATCTTCTTTGGTGAAAACCATGTTGAACTTCGATATATGTGATTTCTCCAAAAATTATTCTTCGTAGCATGTGGTTAAAATAACGAGGGAGATTATCACAAAGTTCAAGGGATCAATAAAAACTTTGGTTTTATGCAGGACTTCACATTATGTGAGCTTGTTATATGTGGATTCAACTGTAGTTCAAAAATTAGTGAGATGCATAAATTAGGCCTTTCAGTATTGGGTTTTTAAGTAAGTACATGCACTCCGAAACATGATACTGAACAATTAATTGTGAAACTCAAATGTTTAATTCTCATGGGGCAGAAAAACACAGTGAAACTGCGTAAAACTCAGGAAAAACAATAACAATATACACAACGTATTAATTAAGGATGACATTATAAAACGTACATTTAGATGTGTCTCATAGCATGAAAAATCCTAAAACAAGATCCATGCAGAGTCCAACCTGGCAGTTTTTACATAACAAATGAGTTTCTTTCCCGGCTCTTTCCATACACACCTTTGAGCAACATGCATCACATTTTCGCTTGATGCTGGCTGATTTTATGTTGGTAGAATGTATTCAGGGAAATGCCATTTGATCAGTCTGGGTGGATTTCCTCCCTTGATGGTCGACCTCCTTTTTTTACAGGATCAAGCATGTGATATTTTTCTACTATCCTGTCAATAAGATGCAGTTGAAACACCAGATGATCCATTGTACCACCTTGTTTCTGATACTGAATGAAGGCATTGAAGACTGCTATATGAAGAAGGTGATGGAAAATTTCTAAGTAATACCTCTGGTGATTTCATACTACAAAGTAGTGAGACAGCATCTGGTCCATTCTGTCAGCTCCTTCCACTGTATTATTATAATGCAGAACTACAACAGGTTTTGTAGGAATTTCTTTCCCTGCTTGTACTTCTGTAGTCTCATTGCCGTGCAGGCTGTTGAAAAGAGAGAGTTTTCTTGTCCTTCCATGCTTGTACCACAATTGATCTTCTCTCATAAGCTATCTTCTGTTTTGTTGACTTCATGTCCTTTGGCATATCTCGTTTTTCAACTTTAATGTCCCATACACACCCGTCTTCCATTACATAAATGTGCGTGAACAAAGGTTGAGTTTGCTGAATGGCTCAGGACTGAGCTTCCATTCAGCAAGTTCAGGACTTCTGTAAAAATTGTCTATGGTTAGACAATAACCCTTGCCTAGAAGAGGTGCAGCTAAACTTAGCACAACCTTTATTCTTAAAGTGACATCTTGTAGACATTTGGAAAGGTGCATGTCTTTTCCAGTGTAAATTATCATATCCCAAACATAGTATGTGGAAATTTCACAGAGTTCAAAACATTTTATTACAAGCCAAGATCTTTCTAGTGGCAAACACTGTATCCAGCTTTGAAGAGGAGAAGGCTCACAACAATTCAGATATCTCTGGAAGGAATATATGCTGGAGAAAACCTCTGTCTAATGTAATCAAATACACCACAAGTCTTTTCCAGCTTTGGATGTGGATCCATGTTCATTGTCTCTGAAATGCAAAAATTTCATTAGAAGTGAAAACCTGCATACAGACATTATTTGTGAAAAGAATGGTGTTTCAATTATTCTTGTCCTTGACCAGTAAGTTTTTACATCTGGCTTCTGAACAATTCCTTGCTAAAGTAACATAGAAAAAAAGTAGAAAGTTCTTATCTCTGAAATATTTGTCTCTTTCCACTTTGTCACTCTTGAATGTGATTTCAGCTTACCAGTTCTCATAATTTGTTCTGCACTTTTGTTGGTTTCATCAACAATGAGTTGTAACAATTCGTCATCAAAAAACACTTCAAAGTATTCTAAAGATGTTGCATTCACAAGTAAAACACCTGCAGTAATTCCAAGCATGCCACTGGGATAAAACTGCGGTCAAGAGTAGCAAACTGTCCCTGTCCAAACTCTGCATCACTCATGGGCATCTTGAAAACATGTATTATCTTCATTCTCAGAAGAACTATCCAATAAATCAATTTTGCTTTTACTTCTGCTACTTCCAAACAGTTCTTTATAATATTCTTCATTTACATCACTGTCCGCACTGCTATCTTCTTCTAAAACACTCGAACGCTTTTCTCTTCTATGTTGACGCCATGCTTCATTGATCATGCATGCACAAAAAGAAATGGAAATTATTGTTATTGCTTTTCCTCCACAAGAAACTACGGCCATCTATCGACAACTTCTGTAAACTACAGCCATCTACTGAAATACACACAGTCAAGTCACATTATTGTGACCACCTACTACTTTTGACATCAACAGCGTGTAGACAATTAAAGAAGGCACGTGTCATGAGCTGTCTTGGAGGGTATACAAGGTGCGCTGTAGGCATTCTGAAAACATATCACTCGTTGATGTTATGGATAAAAGGAGTGATTTATCAGATTTACAAAAAGGGATGATTATCAGCTTTCAGGCCAAGGGTGGCAGTATTTTTGAAACAGCACAGTTTGTGAACTGTTCGCATGCCACTCTGGTTAAAGTGTATTGTGATTGGAGAAATGGCACCATTGCGAATAAGCAATGTGGAAACTGTGGAGCACCACGTGCCATTGATGTGAGAGGTGAACGTCGGTTTCGAAGGTGCGCGAGGTCTGATCGACACGCTACAGTGGAGCAACTCACTGGCCAAATGAACAAGGGGGTACCGGAAGTGTGTCTAAAATGACAGTTCAGCGAACCCTGCTGCGCATGGGGCTCAGATGTAGACGGATGGTCACTGCACCTATGCTTATGAAGATGCATCGACAGAAAAGGCTTACATTTGCACGTCAGCATCGGAATTGGACCTCCGCTGTTTGGCAAAGAATTGCCTTCTCCGATGAGTCACGTTTTCTGCTTCATCTAACAAATGGAAGTTAGCATATAAAGCAAGAAACATTGGAGAACAAACACTCGTCAACCATTGCTGGCAGAACACAAGCTGGTGTGGGCAGCGTTGTGGTCTGGGGAATGTTTTTCTGGCATTCTCTCGGTCCACTCATACCAGTGGAAGGCACTATGGACTGAATCCATTATGAATCCATCCTTGCAGACCACGTACACCCATACATGCCGATTGTCTTCCCTGGGGCGGATGGGATCTTTCAGCATGACACTGCGAGGTGTCACACAACTAGAAATGCCTAAGAGTGGTTGGAAGAGCACAATGAAGACTTCAAAGTACTTCACTGGACCCCTAATTCCCCAGACTTAAACCCAACTGAGCATCTGTGGGACCACCTCGATTGTGTTTTCGCCCTACGGATCCTCCACCATGCGCCCTTCAGTAGCTGTCAGATGCACTACAGTCAGCATGGCTCCACATACCTGTGAATACCTTCCAGCACCTTATTGTAGTATTACTCCTAGCCAGTCTAGCTGCTGAGCACGCTGCACATGGCAGTTACTCTGCATATTAGCTGGTGATCACAATAATGTGACTCAACCATGTATATAAGAACTAAACCCAAGCACGTGTAGAGCATCGAGAACCCTCCCAAAGAAAACAAATTTCAAGAACATATCATGGACGCTTATAGCACGTCCGCAACACTGAATTGGAGAAACATTTGCATGCACTAGATACTTTGTTGACACTAGGTAAAGGAAAGCTTTGCGCATGCTAGTCACATCGCTAACACTCAAAAGGTTAAGTCCACTTTATGATTCCCCATGACATATCTTCAACTTTGACAACAAAGTAAAAATAAAATATTACACCAAATAAATGAACACATTCAAACAAAACTATTCTCCAAATAAAAGAATATTTTTAATCAACAAATGAAAAAGATATTTTTTGCTGTTCTTGCCAAATCTTAATTAACTTATGAACTTCTCCTACAATTGTTACAGGATTGCTGTACAAAACACGGTGTTCTGTACTTTCTACAATTTTGTAACTGCATTCACGGTGAATATTTTCTATTAGTTGCTGATGAGATTTTCCCCATGCCTGATAAAGAAAGAAAAAAAAATTAATGATAGGTTATCACACCATGCATAACACAAGGCTGAAAACAAAAGTGCATGTTCAAAGTCTACAAATCTATGTATTTGTTGTTTTGTTTGTTCCTATCACATTACATGGAAATAAAAAGTTCACATCTCTTTTTGTGGAATATCATATTATCTGCTGTTATTCCTATAAAATGTAAAGTGTTCTCGAAAGTGCTTCCACTTCAGATGTCTTCCATTAGGCAGTAAAAACAGGACGGTAAATCTAAGAAAAATCCTTTGCCAGCCATGCATATTGGGCTGCAGTCTTGCTCAATTACATAATGAAAAGCAAAAACATGTAAGAGACACTACTAAGAGCAAATGATGGCAAAAGAGGAGTTACTCATCTAGCATTTTTAAAGAACAGCATTTCTTTTTCTTTTTTGAAATGTGTGCAACATAAACCATTATAAAATACAAAGAAACGCAGTTTTCACTGAAGTAATAGCAATACTACTCCAAAATAGATGAATTCAAATGCATCACATTAACGCACAATATGAAACACAAACATGTGCCATTCACTTTCTTCTAGAAATACAGGGTGTCCGAGAATTATTGGACACATTACAAAATTATGTACAAAAAAAATTATGAGCACTGTCTGTTTTCCTATGTCACATAACGGTTTCTATATTTTTGTTTTGCAGAATTGTTATTCCCAGAATCCGATAGATGGCGCTAGGTGTGGCCTGATGAGGAATGTATGAGAAATGCGCAATCAGTAGTCATGTCATCCGTACAGCAGAAGGTGATGTGTGTGTTATGGCTTGCAGAATTAAAGTCTGTCATTAAAGTTAAAAGACAGTACCGTTTAAAGAATGGTTGTAATCCTCCGTCAACGAATTTAATTAAGCGGTGGATGAAACAGTTTAAAGAAACTGGTAATGTGGAACATCGTGGAGGCATCAGTGGTGAGACGGTTGACCAAGTTAATGAAAGTTTCCGACGAAGCCCCAGGAAATCCGTTCGTAAAGCAAGCAGAAAACCGTGCATTCCGATATTGACAATTCACAATATCTTGCACAAGAAATTAAAGTTTCATGCTTATATAATTCAAATAGTGTAAAAGATGCACGCAAATTATCACATTCTGTGATACAATTTCGCTGTGGATATGCTGAATCAAGTGGAAAACGATGAAAACTTTCTCAGTACTGTAATTTTTAGTGATGAATCCTCATTTCATGTATTGTGAATCATCACAACTGTAGAATATAGGGCAGTGAACCGCCTCATGCTGCTATTGAACTGGAACGTGATTCTCCAAAAGTTAACGTGTAGTGCGCCCTATCAAAAAGAGAAGTGATTGGGCCTTTCTTCTTCTGCAAAAAAAAAAAAACAGAAATGGTGACATTTACTTGGTTATGCTAGAAAATTTTGCTATACCCTAGATCAAAAGATATGAAGTTGTTTTCCAACAAGACGGCGCGCCTCCGCGTTGGTCAGCGTGTGTACGTAAGTGCCTAAATGAGCATTTCCCCAACAGATGGATTGGGCGTGGTGGTCCCATTCCGTGGCCTCCTCGCTCTCCAGATTATTTCATGTGGTGTTATGTGAAGGATCGTGTCTATCAAACGCCTTGTACTGATTTGCAGGAACTGAAGCAGCGTATCACAGCTGCTATTAATTTTATAACTCCTCAGATGCTTGCCAATACATGGCATGAAATCGATTATCTCTTGGACGTACTACGAGCAACCAAGGGATCTCACATCAATATTTAATAACTTGTGTAGTTACACTGTAAGTTAGTACAATCAGTTTCTTTCTATCTGTTTAATGTTTTGTTTCATATAATTTTGTAATTTGTCCAATAATTCTCGGACACCCTGTATAATTTTTATTACTTCTCCAATGCAATAATCAAAAATATTTTCTGTGTGGCATGAACACACAGCTCCCCTTTACAGTTTACATAGTTTAAGATTAATAGGATTAAGAAACTTCTCGTGCAATTTTGCTGGTCGATTACAGGAACTGTAAAATTCAAGAGAAAGGTATGGTCAAAGAATTCCATATTGCTTAGAAGTTTGAAATGAATAAAAAAAAAGCAGTTGCTGTTTTCCTTGACCTATATCTCAACTCAACTTGATCTGTACCAGGGATGGCCAAAGTGTTGACCGCAGTCTCCCAGAAGACCACAGGGCAAAAAATTGTAGCCCCCAAAGTCGTATTATTTGCAGAATTTTAGTATGGTCACATTTCTGAAGGCAACTCAAACTTGGCATCCAGACCTTCGGAAACGCAATGGATTTTCTTGGTTTCTAGTGTTCTAAAAATACGTTGCGACTCGGCAGCGGCAGCGCCAAATATTTCCCCCTCCACTGACTGCTGCGCTCTCACACTGCGCCTGTACATCTGAGATTCAGCGTCGGAGATTCAATGTGGAGAGACAGCATTGCAGTGGACTTACTGTTCAGTGGAGTGTATTGTTGCTGTTTGTGGTGCTCCAAGTTTTGCGTTATTCGGTGCACTCTGACCAATATGAGTGCAATAGGCAGTAGTAGTAAGAAAGCAAAAACTTATCACAATCACAGTGAATGGGAGAAGGAATTTTTATTTATTATGGTTCAAGATAAGTGTGTTTGTCTGATTTGTAACTCCAGTGTTGCGTTGCCTAAGAAAGCAAATGTAGAAATACATTTTAAAACCGTTCAGAAAACATTCGCTACAAGTTTCCCAAGTGGGAGTGAACTTCGAAAGACTAAAGTTTGCGCACTTAAGTCAAATTTGAGCACTCAGCAGTCTGCAATCTCAAAGACTAACAGTAAGTCAAAAGTGGTGACATTAGCATCAATAAAGATTACTAAAGTACTTATGAAACAAAACAAACCATTTGAAGACTGAGAACTCATCAAAGAGGCTTTCTGTAAAGCAGGAGTTATTTTCAGTGATTTTAAAAATAAATCAAATACTTTCAACAATTAAAGATGTATCTCTATCTTGGAGCACTGTGATGAGAAGGACAGAAATTCTGAGTAAGAACTTAGAAGACCAGTTAACGGAAGATTTAGGTAATTGAACTTTTCTGTCTCTGCAGTTCAATGAGTCCACAGATTTTACAGACACAGCTTCAGCTACATATCTTCATTAGAATTGTTTTTTCCCAACTGATGGTCACAGAGCTTTTATCAATGATCCCGCTGAAGGAACAGACGAGAGGTGAAGATATGTACAATGGTTTTAAATTGTTTATTACCAACACAAAGTTTTTGATCCATAAATTAGTGTCCACAACAACCGATGGGGTACCAGCTATGGTAGGAAATAAAGTAGGCTTCATCACACTGTGCAGAGATGACAAAGATATACCCTCATACACATCGTATCACTGTATTATCCATCAGCAAATGTTGTGGTCTAAAATTTTGAGTTCAAATATACTGGGTGCATAGGAAAGTCCCTTAGCCTGGAATAACTTGCGAACGGATAGAGGTACAGTTATGCAAGTGAGATAATGTATAGTAAAGCGACTACACCCGATCGAATGCAACCGATAGCAGCGCCCCTAGTGGTGAAATGCGGAAGTTAGCCATTGCAAATCGAAAACGAAAAGAGATAGAGCAAAATTTCCAATTACAAAGTTGTAGAGCATCAATTAATTAGAACAAAACGACATTTGTTTCACATGGATAAGATAAATTGTCGCCTGAATACCCTAAAATGTCCGAAATTGATGTGCGATGATTTCAATCTGCATATTCACATTTCGCAAACGTAGCCGTATGCAAATGCAGATTGTGACATTGTACCATACGTACGATATAAAAACCAATAGCAGGATGTACCCTAATCAGAAGTTTAGGTCTACGTACGCTGTGTGAGAATGGCGAGCTTGGATTTCTGGGGTTACGGAAATAATCAGGTGTATTCAACAGTGCCTACAAGTTTGCAGGATCTACGTCGTCATGTTACAGATGCTTGCAATAGTGTGACACCTTCCATGCTGAGGAATGTGCATGCAGAGTTACTTTCACGAATACAAATGTGTATCGTGGGCAATGACTAACTCTTCGAAAATACTCGACATTAACTTTTTATCACAGTGCACCAGTTTGCCTTTTTGTTTTTGTTTTGTCTGACATCATCAAACTGTATTGACATAAGTACGCATTTATGCAATAAATTGTGCGTATTTGCTCATACTTATGCCTGTTCCCTTCAAACATTCACACAAAAGGTTGTGCATCGATTTCCGACATTTTAGGGTATTCAGGCGACAATTTATCTTATCTGTGTGAAACAAATGTGTGGTTTTGTACTAATTAATTGATGCTCTACAACTTTGTAATTGGAAATTTTGCTCTATCTCTTTTCGTTTTAGATTTGCAATGGCTAACTTCCGTATTTCGCCACTAGGGGCACTGCTATTGGTTGCATTCGATCGGGCGTAGTCGCTTTACTATACCGTTATCTCACTTGCATAACTGTACCTCTCTCCGTTTGCAAGTTATTCCAAGCTAAAGGAACTTTCCTACGCCCCTGTATAAAATTTCAAATGATATAAAATTTTGAGTTCAAATTATACACTGCCGGACAATTGCTAAGGACGGATGACAATAGCAACGATAGCAACCATAAAATGGAAGGCAGGAAAATGTGGAAATTAGCATAAGTGCGGGATACAGTAAGACGTGTTGTGCATATGCAAATTTTGGATTACCGAACTTGTTCGTGACGTCATAGTGATGATAAGAGATATAAAGGATTTGACGCGTATTGACCGTTGTTGTTCAAACGCAAAGTTGAAAGGGAAAGATTCAAATGACGAACTTGCAATTTTCAGTATGTCTTCCCGACATCACCTAGATTATTTTACACGTGGCCGTATTATTGGCAAGATTGAAGAAGGGCGAAAAATAACAGATGTTGCCAGGGAGCTCGACGTCAGCCACAGTGTTGTTTCAAGGCTTTGGAAATCATTTCAAACACATGGAGAGTGTAGCAAACGCCACGGGGGAGGTCGTGTTCGCAGTACGACACCTGCAGAAGATCGGTACATAGTGCTATCAACAAAACGACACCTGCGCAGCACAGCTAGTGAGGTAGCAAATCAGTTTATGGCTGCTACTGGCAAGCGGATCTCCCGAAAAACTGTCGCTAGACGTTTGCATGAAGGAGGACTATACTCCCGCAGTCCTGTTGTGTGCATCCCATCGTCCAGACGTCACCGTACCGCCCGTTTGCAATGGTACCATCAATATCGCAATAGGACTGATAACGACTGGTCTGCTGTCCTCTTCTCAGATGAGAGTAGATACAGTCTATCGCCTGATTGTCGACGACAACTGATCTGGCGTGATAGTGGTACTGCATATTGTCCAGCAAACATACAGGAAAGGGACCGATATCCAACATGTAGTGTCATGGTATGGGCTGGCATCATGATCAATGGCTGTACGTCCCTCTATGTGCTTCCAACTGGGACTATGACTGGCCAACGATACATTAATGATGTTCTGCTACCTCATGTTCGCATGTTCCGTGGTGCTGTCGGTGATAGATTCATTTTCATGGACGACAACGCAACATGTCATCGAACAGTCGCTGTCCAGGAGTGTCTTGAGAGCGAGGATATTCAACGCCTCGTATGGCCAGCACGTTCTCCAGATCTGAATCCCATTGAAAATGTGTGGGATGCTTTGGGGAGGAGTCTTGCTGGTCGCCAATGCCCTCCAATAAACAAGGACACCCTCATCCGTGCACTGACAGAGGAATGGGATAAATTACCCCAACAGCTGCTTGATAATGTTGTGCAAAGCATGACACGACGTGTGGAATCTTGCATCGCCCTCCATGGTGGCCATATCCCGTATTGACATCTTACGCCGGAACGCCTGCGGACGGTAATTGCATTTTTTTCATGTTTACGTATTCTGCACAAAATGGCCTGTTTGTCCCTTGAACACGTTCCAAAGCCTTCTGGATTTCAGAGCACAATAAATTGACTTTCTTGTAATGTCCTGGCATTCTGACATTATTTTATTTCACTTGCCATCCAACCACACTTACTTTTTTATGCGCTATATAGCCGTTTATGATCCATCCTTAGCAATTGTCCAGCAGTGTATTATGACACTAGCTTATGAAATTGTGAACTCGATTCGATCCAGAAGCCTTGAAAGATGCAAGTTTTGAGCTTTACTTGAGGAATGAGGAGCCGAGCATACCGATCTCCTTCTACACACCGATGTTCACTGGCTCCACCACGCTTCATTCTTAAAGGGATTTAGGAGCCTCCTTCCAGAAATCAAAGAATTTCTAAAATACTGGGAGAAAATTACGATCAGTTGGAAAATAAACAGTGGTTAATGAAGCTATCATTTCTTTGTGATATAACCGAAAAATTATATGAATTACATCTCAGGTTACATGGAAAAAATTAATCCCTGATAGAAGTTATAAGCTTGATCAAAAATTTTAAGGAAAGAATGAAACTATTTGGAACTCAGCTGAGAAGCGACGACTTTAAAAACTTTAAGTGTATGGAACAAGAGTACGAGTGTAGTACATACCCCGACTTCCAGTGCTTCGCAAAGCAATTGGACAATTTTCACGGAGAATTCAAAAGAAGGTTCTCTGAGTTTTCAAAGCTAGACGACGTTGTGGCATTTATGACATTTCCATTCAAGGAAATAAAGACGGATGATGTGGCAGACCAGACTTCAAACATAGCAGAGCTAGACGATGAAGATCCAATTAAAATTGAAGTAATAGTGAAGCTGCGCTGCAACCTATTCTTGAAAGTAAGAGCAAATGACAGTGGTGGTACAGAATTCTGGCAGCTGTTCTATGACAAAATGCATTCAATTCCAAATTTGGTGTTTTATATGACAGCTTTTTTTGAGTCTACCTACTTGTGTGAATCTTTAGTTTCTACAATGAAAGCGATAAAAACAAAAGATAGGAATCACATAACTGACAATCATTTGCTTTGCTGTTTGAGAACTGCAGTAACATCGTATGAGTTGCAACACGATCAACTTGTTGGGACTTCACTGTCACGTGTCCGCAAAAAAAATAAGGTAAAATTGCCTACATCTGAAAGACAATTTAAATATTTTTGAATGCTATTTCAAAAAATTAAAAACCGTTATTCTGTTATTATTTTAATTGTTTGTCTGGTTTCAAGTGTTATTAAAGGAAGCTTGTGTGTTGTCAGAGTATTAATTATTTTTAAAGAGATACGCCTGGAAAATGGTGATGTAAGGGAATTTACATCTGATTTTTTTACTCCATTAGAGTTGCCGCAATTTTCCCGCTTTTATTTTGAATACATTTTCTTTGTCAGGTTGATCAAAAAAGAGGTTAATTATTCCTTTTTTTAATTATTCTTTTGTGTATTGTTTTAAATGCATTTCTACCCTTCAAATACAGGGTGTCCCACTCACTACCGAACCCGGCATTTCTTTAATAATATTAACACCAATGAAGATATTGCAACGAAATTTGAAGTGGACTTACCTCATTTCGTGCGAAATGTGATGACATCACAACATGTGCTGGAAGTGGCCGCAAATTTGCATCCAGACAGCATTGAACCCAGCACACCATATTGTGGAAAGTCCTTGCAAGTAAGTCCACCGTCACTGCCTGAATTTCTTCGGTGACGTTTGCTTTCGAGGCATTTATGGTTCACGGTTTCTTTTGGCAAACTCTCCTTTTCAGATATCCCCATAAAAAGTAATCTGGAGGCGTCAGATCGGGCGAGCGCGGTGGCCATAGACCCTTTGAAATGACGAAGTCACCGAAAAAGGACTGAATTTCGACCATACTGGTGTGTGATGTCGCTCCATCATGCTGGTAATATCCAATGGAGAGTTCTTCGTCATCCAATTGATTTACAAAGGTGCTGAAGATTTCCATATATGCAGCTGTTGTGATGGTTGTATCGAAGAAGATGAGACCAATTATGTGACGCCGGGTCATCCCACACCAAACACTAATTTTCTGTGAATGAAAGGGTTCTTCACGTACCGCGTTGGGATTTTCACTGGCCCAAATACGGGAATTTTGAGAATTGACATATCCAGACAGGTGAAACCACACCTCGTCCGAGAACCACATGTAGTCCAGAATGCCCAGATTTTCCTGAAGAAATGTCTGAAACTATCGACAGTATGCCACTTGTTTCACATGGTGAGGCTCTTTCAGTTCGTGGACCACGGAGATACGGTACGCATGAAAGCTTCGCTTTTTTCATGGTACGTTGACAAGTGCTTTTGGACAACCCTATTTCCTGTGACAGTCGGCCAAGTGACTTCCTGGGAGACGCAAGTAGTCAGCCCTTTACATTCTGGATCGTTTCCTCGGACATTTGTGGACGACCTCCTGCATGGTCATCTAATAAAGTCCCCTTGGTTTCCAATTTCTTTGACAACACCCATGTCGGACTTGCTCAGCAGATGTCTGCCTGCAAACCTCTCCAGGAATTGCTGTTGACAAGACTTTATTGACTCTGTTTTCCAATAAGCGCGAACAATAAACACTCACTCCTCCAAAGTATACCAATACATTTTTACACGTATGCGAACAGCCACGAGCACGAGCACTTGCTATCAACAACCGTATTGTGTAGACACACTCAGCAAAATGGCATAACAAAGCAGCACAGAGGAGCGTCCGGCTGGGTGGCGTATTGCTCCTCAGTGGCGCCACACTTAGGAATGTGTCTGCCACTAATGAGCACTCTGGCTGGCTGGCAGACAGCGCCAGATTAAATGCTGTCTGAACACAAATGGTGGGCACTTCCAGCACATGCTGCGACGTCATCACATTTCGCACAAAATGAGGTAAGTCCACTTCACATTTCATTGCAATATCTTCATTGGTGTTAATATTATTAAAGAAATGCCGGGTTTGATAGCGAGTGGGACACCCTGTATAAGTAATTATTTCATTTTGTGGTGTTTATTATGATGTCCTTGACAGACCCCTCCCACCCCCACCTCCCGCGAATTTCGTCAGTTAATTTATTAGTCAACTGCCAATGTGTTCTAATATTGAAAGTATAAGCCGCACGACCCAAAAAGTTCAGCTATATCTGATCTATACAAACATCTCACCTCAAAGAACTGGAAAACCAGCTGTTATAAGGAGAGCATTTGAATTCATTCATTATTCTAGTCTATGCTGGAAATCTATCATTGTATGATTTCCATGTTCAGTAGATCTGGTTAATTGGACCTTTGGTTAAGCAGGGCAGCCTTTTATTTGGAGCACTTCTTGAAGAACAACCTAAATTAGCTCTTTGAGATAAAGTTTCACATTATTGTGGCTGCTGCCTAATTGGGCCAAAGTGTGTCCGAATTAACCTAAATTTATTGTATAACACAAAAAAGTACATTTCTTAAGCACAAAAGTACAACACAGGAATGTAAATTTTTAAGATTAAATCATGGAAAACACAGCATTAAAATGACAAAGAATTCACTAACTGTTTAATATTAGGTGTACAATTTAATTCTTGTCCCCTAACCGCAAGCAATCATAAAACGTTGACAAATGCAAATAGCTGAGTGCGATAATGGCTGATTGCAGCGCCATCCAACAGCTTTCCAGGCAACTGTAACCGCTCACAGCTGTAGTGATAGAAGGGACGAAAGTTGACAGTGAAAGCAATGTTGTTCGAGAAGCAACATTTGAGGCACTGCCTCCTGTTCACGTTTCAGCTGAAAAAAATGTGCCGCAGAAGCCCAGCAAATGATTTGTGCTGCTTTGGGTGAGGCTTCTGTGTCCTACAGTATGTGTAAGAAGTGGTTCCAGCGGTTTAAGCAGGGAAATTTTGATCTCCGTGATGCAGAACGTCCAGGACAGCCACAGAAAGTTGACGATGAGGAACTGGAACAACTGTTGGACGCAGATCCCTCTTGCACACAGTCAGAGCTCGCCCAGGAACTAGGAGTAGCACGGCAAGCCATTGCAAAACACCTGCACAAGCTTGGACGGATTCATAAGGAGGGCTGTTGGATGCCCAACCAACTCACAGCTGCGAACAAGTCTAGGCGATACGATGTTGCTGTGTCCTTGCTCTACAGATTCAAGAAGAAGGATTGATTTCTTCCACAAGATTTTGACCTGTGATGAAAAGTGGATCCTCTATGATAATCCTAAGTGGCGCAAATCGTGGGTTTATCCAGGTCAGCCTACCACCAGTACCACCAAACCAAATATCCATGCCAGGAAGTTGTTGCTGTGCATATGGTGGGATCAGCACGGTGTCATACACTATGAGTTGCTCAAACCTGGTGAAACGGTCAATGCTGAGCGTTATTGTCAGCAACTCATTCATGCGAGTAACGCACTGGAGGCGAAAAGGCCATACACCGGCAAGGGCAGAAGGTCGGTCCTATTGCTTCAGGATAATGCGTGTCCTCACACTGCAAAAACAACTTTAAACACGATCACCGACCTGGGATGGGAGATTTTGTCCCACCCAGCATATTCTCCAGACTTCGCCCCGTCGGATTATCACCTCTTTCGCTCCCTGCAACATCACCTGAGTGCTACGCACCTCACTTCTGTTGAGGAGGTCCACACAAATATTGATGACTTTATCAACTCGAAACAGCCCTCTTTTTCCGCAGTGGCATTCGGCAGCTCCCTGACCGATGGCTCAAATGTAACGGGGATTATTTCCCTGATTAGGTACCTATTCGATTTGCTATAATTTGCTGTCAACATGCCGTGCCTGTGGCTGTGAATTTAGTTGCACACCTAATAGTATTAGCTTAGTGACAAACTTACACATTACATTTACAACACATGATATGTGAAATCAGAGTACCAGATTTGTGCAAATATACATTTTTGTGACAACACTTCTCAACAACCTGATTGTGACTGATATTCTCAAGGATCAATTTCATTTTCCTTGGTAGCGAGTTTCCATTGTTGATATATCCTGGCGGAAGTATTCACTATTTTTGTCACTTACATGTCCTGGATTTTGTGGGGAAAAGTCCAAAAGTGAATCCAAAAGTGGATTTTCAGAGACATATTGCACCACAGAGCTCTGCAGTTTTCAAGAAGTTCACTAGCCAGTTTTTTGTAGTTCTTGGGCTGCTTGTTTCCCTGAAAGTTTCTCATTACATTTTGAAATGATCCCCATGCAACTGCCTCAGACTCATTCAAGCGCTGCTCAAACTTCGGATCCTTCATGAGCTCCCTTATTTGTGGTCCAATAAATATCCCTCTTTGATTTCTTTGATTTTCACATCAGGAAACTTGCTCTTTATGAAAATAAAACCTTGGCCATAATGATCCATCACTTTGATAACATTCTTCATCAAACCAAGTTTGATATGCAATGATGGAAGATACACTTTCTCAGGGTTTGCAAGAGGCTGACAAATGGCATTTCTTTTTCCAGGCATTAGGTTTTTTTCTCTTTAGCCACTGCTTTTTGAAAAAGTGGTTTTTCCTGTCTCAATTGTCCCACTCACATAGCAAGTTAGTAAAATCATGCAATGCATTGATTATGATATGCTTTCCAACATACCAGAAATCATTACTGAAGTTATTACTCATGTTATGAGGATAATAGCTGTAGAATAAATCTCTCTCCTATGACCTGACCTTTGACCCCATCTCGATGATATTCAACAGAACGGGTAAAGTATACTTCCAAAACAACATGATAAAGTTTTGTCTTAATCAAAGCATTTTTACCTAAGTTGTAATGCATAAGGGTGGTGGAATGGATCCCACTCCTATGTCCTGACCTTTGACCCCATTTCGCCCATTTTTAATAGGATTCGTCCCCAGGCGGTCCCCTACCACATACTAAAATTTCATCGAAATCAAACCATTTTTACGCAAGTTATGACACATAAGGGTGGTGGAATGCATCCCGCTCCTATGTCGTGAACTTTGACTCCATTTCACCCATTTTCAATAGGGTTCGTCCCCAGGTGGTCTCCTATCACATACTACAATTCTATCGAAATCGAACCATTTTTACACGAGTTATCGTGCGGACAGACGGACAAAGCTGGAGCATATAGACTTCTTCAACCTGTGGTTGGAAAGCGTAAAAAGCAACAGCACTTTGTGCATCCAAGCCAAAGTCCTAGTGCAAGAGCTATCACCTTTAGATCTCAATAAATGTTCCAAGAATACTTCTCATACAGTGTCATTGTTAGTAGCAATTTCATATTGTCGTACGACTCCATGTGTGCTGCATAAGCAAAGGAGATTGAGGAATTCTCATTTCCATTATAAAGGACGGCTTTCAAACTTGTTTTTGAAGAATTTATAGTCTCCATTTCTCAGGATTGTGTTGCTGTCCTAAGGCATCTAATAAAGAGTCCATATCATTGCAGTACACTAAGTCATCTTGCATGAAGAACAGGTGTTCTAATTTCTGCTGCCTTTAACAGAAATAACATAGTTCCTTTTAAAGAGATTCCAGCTTTTCAGTCTTGAAGTCAATAATTCTGCCTGCATTTTAGACACATTTAGATCATGAGCCAGATCATTAAATTCCGCCTAGTTAATTTTCTGAAGTTCTGTTGTCTTTTCTAGGAAATCTGGGTCCTTTTCTTCTTCTACACCTCCTAGGTCAGTCTAGAACTCTGCATCACCAAAGTGTTCTGAATCAAAATTCCATGCTTCTGGTGGCACTGGAATTGGTAGCTATGTATTGTGAGGAACACGCCTGATGGCAGAAGGAATGTTACAATATTTAACTAAATTCTTATACTTGCTTATGATTACAATGATTTTTGTGTCACAAAAATAGCAGTCCATGGAGTGGTCCTTTGGCTCTCTCACCATGGAAACTGCAAATGACATGTGATGAGATTACCCATTCAGCCAACTATTAAGCAAAGTTACACACGAAACACAACAGATATGAGGGGCCCAAGATTTGTCCACATCTCCAATTTTACACATGAAGTACAACTCATATGATTTTCCCAACAAAGGAGTAATGTTTCTTCTTTGAGACACCACACATAACAAAAATAGTTTGCATAATTTATATAATTACCAAATATTTTTATGAAGAGTATGTACCACTTACCCGTGTATTTCACAGGGAAGTATACAACAAAAAAACAACAAAAAAACACTGTTTGCACTTATATAGCCCAAGAAATAGAATTAATACACCAGACAAACTCACAAATGGCAGGTGTTATTCACATGAAAATAAGCACTCAGCTGAAGCTCTAATAAGCCAAACTATGCTAGCTTGCCTTATCTTAAATGATGCGTTGGTTTGCCACATTTCTGGTGTGGCGCTGCTCTTTTAATTAGTCATACACACCAGATTCCTCTACTTGTTTCTCAGCTTAGACATAAATAAATGATACGCACATATTTCTCAATGTGTCGAGATTTAAAATAATATGTTTTCCATACGTTATTTTTTCAGGTAGAACCATTTAATGGTGGTTTTAACTGTTGTAACTTTTTACATATTATATTTCCGTACCGCAGAAGGCGCTCGCCAAACAATGAACCAATGAACGACGTGTGAGACGTCTACCGACCCGATGAGTATAACTCTTTCTACTAAAATCTTTTAATTAATAGTAAATTTTAAACGTTTGATTGTGCAAGTGAATGAATGTGGAACTGAAAATATATAACCTAATTACTTAAGAGCAAAACTGAAGACTAAGGAAAAAATTTTAGAATTTAGAACGAAGGGTGCAAAATAACCTGAAAATCAAAACGCGCAACGCAGCAGTTTTGAAAATTCAGAATTCACATTCTATAAAGATACCTAAGCAAAAAAAATATACAAATATAATTTTGACTCACACCTAGTACAACATAGAAAAGGTTATGTATCTACCTGTGTGAGTAAAAGGAGAAAAGAAAAAAAAAAAAATAAAATAAAACAACTGAATGTAGAAGGTGTCGAGAATACTGAGCCTTGGCTTTATCAAGGACCAGCAAAAACTCTGCATTTTCTCACTTCCACAAAGACCTAGTTGGAAATGGGTTTCTGCAAGGCCATAGATGCAAGTAACATTCCCACCTAAAATAGTTTAAAATATATATATATAAGTCATGTCCTCCGTAGAGTAGCATGACCTAGCACTAGTTAACAATTTCGCTTGCATCCATTAACCTTCATGGCCCGACCCATGCTCTTCATCTGTTACTATTAAACAGAGAGAAGAAGATTAAAGAGAACTCAAGCTGTGAGAGTGACATAATAAATAGAAATGATTTTCAGCTATAACGAAATTCCAAGTTCGTTTGAGAGAGAATTTAAACCTGAAAAACAAATTTTACATTGCAATTAAAAAGGAAATGTTAATTTATAACGAACAGATTTTTGAAAGAAAACTTGAGTCTAAAACCCCTACTCTACAACTTATGACAGCACGAAAACGAGAATAAGTTAAAGATAATAATTAACTAAAGAAAACTTTGTGAAAGTTATATACCTTAAACAGTTAGTTGCAATATGTACAAAGTATTTCAGCAGTGCTTTAAGTGCATAATTAATTAGTTATTAAGAACTTAACTACTTTGAAAAAACAGCGCATAGACAGCGCATAGAAAAGGAACAAGCTTAGCCATCTTCTGTTCCTAGGTACCACAAAAGACGCTCAAAGTTACAAAGAAAAGTAAGAGTTAAAACCCGCATAAATGTTAACAGACAAACCAATGCTTAAAAGCTGAAAAGCTAAAAAATACAGAGAAAAGGTACATGAAGTACTAACATTGAACTTATAAAACCTAGAGCCCAAAAACAAGGAAGAGAGCTTACCTCTTGTGTTACAAAAACTTTTCTCCTCACAAGAGGAGAACATGGCTGACCTCTTCCGCCACTCCCTAGACGCTGGGGGCAGTGAGGGTGGGGCTGATGGCCTCCTCATACAGCAAGAAACCAACGCGCGGAGATTTTAACCAGAGAAAAAATATAAACTTAAGACTGTGGATCTGTATGATCAGAATGAGCAGAATTAACTCTCCAGAATACATGAGAAATATTATAAAATACACGAGCAGTTTATTTAATAATCTTTGCATGTATTAAATCACCTTAGTGAGCTTCTATAGATTAATCAGAATCTTATTAATTTTAATGTTGGTTTTACTATTTTTAGTATAGCTATCCTAGTGATGAATAACTAGTTTTCTTTTTTATTTGTTTTTATTTTCTTTTATAAACAGATTTTTAAGCTTTTTTGTGATTTTGTTTATATTATTTAATTTTTTGTTTTAATAGGACCGTCATATCCATAGCACTAAGGTTCCTTTAGGTAGTTAATAGGCATCCTCTAGCCAACTTCCTTACGGCTTTGATTGGTAGATATATTGATGATCTGCTGTGTATCAATAATTCCGAAGTTATAGAGAGTGATTTTGATAATATCTATCCTAGCTCTCTTAACTTATGTAAAACCAACCACAGTAATCAGGAACTTGAGTTCCTAGACTTAAGCATTAAGCTCAACAGAGGTAACCCATCTATTAGCCTCTTTGATAAAAGAGCTAATTTTCCTTTCAAAGTAATTAAATATCTACACTGGAATAATAACATTTCAACCAAAGTAATTGAGAATGTACTAATTTCTCAGGTCCTAAGAATTTCAAGAATTTGCAGCAACAATTTGGACTTCAATTACCACATTAATATACTATTAGAAAGTTTTCTAGAGAACGAAATTCCTTCTTCTTTCATCAAAAGAACTTTAAGAAAAATTATTCTGAATAATAGAGTAAGGTTGGCAGATCTGCTTTAATTTTCTACACAGTTAATAATATGATTCTGACCAATCAAAGCCGTAAGGAAGTTGGCTAGAGGATGCCTATTAACTACCTAAAGGAACCTTAGTGCTATGGATATGACGGTCCTATTAAAACAAAAAAATTAAATAATATAAACAAAATCACAAAAAAGCTTAAAAATCTGTTTATAAAAGAAAATAAAAACAAATAAAAAAGAAAACTAGTTATTCATCACTAGGATAGCTATACTAAAAATAGTAAAACCAACATTAAAATTAATAAGATTCTGATTAATCTATAGAAGCTCACTAAGGTGATTTAATACATGCAAAGATTATTAAATAAACTGCTCGTGTATTTTATAATATTTCTCATGTATTCTGGAGAGTTAATTCTGCTCATTCTGATCATACAGATCCACAGTCTTAAGTTTATATTTTTTTCTCTGGTTAAAATCTCCGCGCGTTGGTTTCTTGCTGTATGAGGAGGCCATCAGCCCCACCCTCACTGCCCCCCAGCGTCTAGGGAGTGGCGGAAGAGGTCAGCCATGTTCTCCTCTTGTGAGGAGAAAAGTTTTTGTAACACAAGAGGTAAGCTCTCTTCCTTGTTTTTGGGCTCTAGGTTTTATAAGTTCAATGTTAGTACTTCATGTACCTTTTCTCTGTATTTTTTTAGCTTTTCAGCTTTTAAGCATTGGTTTGTCTGTTAACATTTATGCGGGTTTTAACTCTTACTTTTCTTTGTAACTTTGAGCGTCTTTTGTGGTACCTAGGAACAGAAGATGGCTAAGCTTGTTCCTTTTCTATGCGCTGTCTATGCGCTGTTTTTTCAAAGTAGTTAAGTTCTTAATAACTAATTAATTATGCACTTAAAGCACTGCTGAAATACTTTGTACATATTGCAACTAACTGTTTAAGGTATATAACTTTCACAAAGTTTTCTTTAGTTAATTATTATCTTTAACTTATTCTCGTTTTCGTGCTGTCATAAGTTGTAGAGTAGGGGGTTTTAGACTCAAGTTTTCTTTCAAAAATCTGTTCGTTATAAATTAACATTTCCTTTTTTAATTGCAATGTAAAATTTGTTTTTCAGGTTTAAATTCTCTCTCAAACGAACTTGGAATTTCGTTATAGCTGAAAATCATTTCTATTTATTATGTCACTCTCACAGCTTGAGTTCTCTTTAATCTTCTTCTCTCTGTTTAATAGTAACAGATGAAGAGCATGGGTCGGGCCATGAAGGTTAATGGATGCAAGCGAAATTGTTAACTAGTGCTAGGTCATGCTACTCTATGGAGGACATGACTTATATATATATATTTTAAACTATTTTAGGTGGGAATGTTACTTGCATCTATGGCCTTGCAGAAACCCATTTCCAACTAGGTCTTTGTGGAAGTGAGAAAATGCAGAGTTTTTGCTGGTCCTTGATAAAGCCAAGGCTCAGTATTCTCGACACCTTCTACATTCAGTTGTTTTATTTTATTTTTTTTTCTTTTCTCCTTTTACTCACACAGGTAGATACATAACCTTTTCTATGTTGTACTAGGTGTGAGTCAAAATTATATTTGTATATTTTTTTTGCTTAGGTATCTTTATAGAATATATAACCTAATTGTTTTATTTCTGCAAATTTTTTATAACTAACCAAAAGTCCGTAATGTACGAGACCTCTCGTGGCCGGGAGCACGTGCCTCACAGAGCAAACAACGTGAGAAATACTTTGACAATATCAGGTAAAATACCTTAGATATTATGTATAGTTTAATTAAAATCACGTTTATAACATAAGACAACCTATAAGGTAGTCTCATGAATTGCATTTTTCGTAATTATTAATATTCGCTGTGAATATATATCGCGGTAATCGAATGTGATTCAAGGGAAAATCTTTCATGTACCTCTCAGTTGTAGGTGGTCGATGTTCAAATCTTTGCACGGTTGTTCTCATTAGGTTCTTGGGTGTAGGCATTTTTTGAAGTTAGTCCGCACATTTTCCTGAGTAGAATATATTTTTTTAGTTAAACTATGGGAGGCACATGAAGACAAAGGAGATGTGAAAATTACGTTGGAAAACTTGAAAAAACATAAAAATGAATCACTTGTAAAAATATTCGCATGAGGAAATGCAATCACCAAAAAACTTCATCAGACTTCCTGGATGTATTGTCTGATGCATTTCGGCAGATCTGTCTGCCATCTTCTGGGACCTCTAGTGGTCCGTTCTCTCTGTAGTTTATGTTCAAATGCCAGAATTTGAAAATATCGAAATTATCTGCGAACAACTAACTGAAAAGACCATCTGTTTCGCCGAAGCAATCGTAATTGAAAAAACAAAACCAAAAAACTACAACACTATTAGTAGAATAGAAATGCCAATTCCATGGAAGATACTGATAGAAGAAGAGAACAAAAAAGGGAAAGCAAACAAGACAGAAACAATGCAAACACGCAGACAAAAAAAAAAAATTCAGAGTCTTCAAATCACAGGAGTGGCAATGCAACACATCCGATGACGTATAACACACAAAGATTCCCAAACTGAGTATACGTGGCATATTCAACGTAAACTGTGCCGCCCCGGTGGCGCAGTGGTCTAAGCGATGGCCTCTGATGATTCGTCCGAATGGGGTCCAGGTTCGAATCCTGGTGAGGCATGGATGTTGTGTTTGTCTTACGGCACTGGCTCTCTCCCTTCCCTGGAACCAGTGACCCTAAATTAGGGATGGGCGATTGCTTATAGCCCATTGAGTTGCTCACGGTGGTCATTAAACCTCCAATAAAAAAAAAAAAAAAAAAAAAAAACGTAAACTGCAGAGAGAAAGGACGGCCAGAGGTCCCAGAAGATGGCAGACAGATCTGCCGAAATGCATCGGACAATACATCCCGGAAGTCTGACGAAATTTTTTGGTGATTGCATTTCCTCATGCGAATATTTTTACGAGTGATTCATTTTTCCGTTTTTTTTTTAAGTTATCCAACGTAATTTTCACATCTCCTTTGTCTTCATGTACCTAATGTAGTTCAACTAAAAAAGTATATCCTACTCAGGAAAACGTGCGGACTAACTTAAAAAAAGCCTACACCCAAGAACCTAATGAGAACAACCATGCAAAGATTTGAACATCGACCACGTACAACAGAGAGGTATGTGAAAGACTTTTCCTTGAATCACATTCAATTACTGCGATATATATTCGCAGCGAATATTAATAACTTCCAACTGGGAAATTGCTTTTCACTCAAAGAAAATATAACATGTAAAAAGTTACAACAGTTAAAACCATTAGATGGTTCTACCTGAAAAAATAAAATAAATAAATGATTCACAGGGAATAGCTACTGCGTTTAGCATGATGTTTTGCTCATTATAAAAGGCCTGAAACAAAAAAAAAACACATTTTAAAGTATTAAGAAAACAAACTACAATGAGCTGTTTTGAGCAAAATGTATAAGTTGTTTAAAAACAAGTATGTTGGTTATCGGCACCCAAAAATACATAAGAATCAGCCTAAATTATCCATTTAATGTTAAAATCATTGTTGACCAGTGCTATGAACACAAACAAGGTCAGTAAGATCGTATTAGACAATATCGAAGTGATGAGGCCAAAAATAGGGTAGGGCACTTGGATGGGTAGGCATGTACTTTTACACTAACTAATGAAATTATTTTCATGTGCTACAATTTCCAAATGAAATTCATGTCTCTTTTACTATGATGATAATTTTTACACAAAAATAAAGCTTTGAAATAAACAGCACATACCGCATTCAAATGCTGAGAATATTTTTCATAATAATCACTGTGAATAACTATCACTGAAACACTTCTGGGGAAAGATCTTTGTTGCAGGAGATCACTAAAAAAATTAAAAATAAGAACATTCATTGACTCAGGAAAGTGAAAAAAAAAAAAGTATTGCCCACAAATGAAAAATTTAAGTAACACTAAGGAAACAAATTAGTTACTTACCAAATTGTTTCTTTTTCTCTTATACACACTATATTGACAAATGTCACTGGACACCCCTTCGAAAGCAAATGAACGGATCTGCTGCATTGTTAAGATGCGCAGTACGGCTGCAAACGGTATAAAAACAAGCCTGCAGCTGACTGCAATCATATCGCATGGTGAGGTTGAGTGAAAATGTCGCTGCGGAAGAGAGCTGACTTTGAGAAAGGAAAGATTGTTGGGTGTTATATTAGTGGGTTGTCCATAAGAGAAACCAAGAGGCGTTTAAACATACTCAAGTCAAATGTTTTGGATGTACTGAATAAGTGGAAGAAACATGGCGTGCCTGAAGCAGCAAAATGTACTGGCAGACCAAAGAAAATCAGTGATAGAGGACGTCGAAGCCTCAGGAGAGTCATTAGTTAATCGACGGAGTATTGCACAAGCCCTCACTGTACAGGTCAGTAAAAATGCTGGAACTTCAGTATGTACACGTACCATTTGCAGAGAACTTCATTACATGGGTTACCGCGGTCATGCGGCTGCTCATAAGCCTCTCATCTCCACTCAGAATGCTACTCGTTGTTTAGCACGGTGTAAAGAACATTTGTCGTGGACCATAGACCAATGGAAACAGGTCTTATGGACTGATGAATCCAGATACATGATCCATCAGTCTGATGGCCATGTGTGGGTATGGCAGCAGCTGGGGGAATGCTATTTACCACAGTGTACTGTTTCTGCAGTCAAGTTTAAAGTTGACAGTTTACTTGTGTTAAGGTGTTTTTCGTGAAATGGTCCCAGCCCATTGGTTATCGTGGACAAACCTGTTAACCAGCACGTCTACCTCGATCGATATTCTGGACAATTATGCCCTACCAACTCTGTGGCAATACTATGGAACTGAGCCCTGTTGGTACCAGCAGGATAATGCACCGAGCCATAAAGCAAGGACTGTTACAGCGTGGTTTGACGATAATTCCATATCGTGTGTGGACTGGCCAGCACGGAGTCCTTATCTTAATCCCACTGGGCACCTATGGGATGAATTACAGCGTTGCATGTGAAATTTGGAACCAAGGACTACTACTAAGCAACAGTTAGTGGCTAGCATTACGTACTGAATGAAAGCGCATACCTATCGCTATGCTCCAAAACATTGTCGAAAGCATGTCTCGAAGGGCCAGTGCATGCATTAAGGCCAAAGGTGGACAAACACCCACCATACTAATGTATGTCAATAAATGCTATGTTGTGCTTCTGTTCTAGGTGTCTGGTGACTTTTGTCAATATAGTGTATATGCCACCCACATAAAAGCAAGCAAAGCATGTTAATACCTTTAACATATAAATACTTTAGTCACTGCGCATGTACTTCACTTCAAATTACGAATTTGCAGTATTTATGTTACTGGGAATGAATGCAATTTTTGTGTTAGCCTAGGAAAGTTCTGCGTAAACCTAAGAATTTGCAGCAGCAATAATGCATCCTGCACCAATGTGTCTGCACCCCAAGTTTGCTAGTGGATATCTTAAGCATTTGTTGTGATGTTTCATCCTGAGATGCTGTTCTTTCCTTTCTTTTTCTACCACTTTGCTTCTTAAAAGAATTATGATAGCCCATTAACATCTATTTCAGATTGTTGTGTACAATGTAGGAGGTGTGTGCTGAAACTGCATAACTCACAAATGCACACTGGAACAAATACATATCTACTAGCATGATAGCAGGCCTAGCTCATAAAAAACACATATGTGTAGTTAACGGATAAACACAAAAGTGTAGTATAAACAAGCATTCATAATACAATAATATTGTAGAAAAATGCAGAAGAATATCATTTACTGTACTTAAAATAAAACATTAAGAGTTTAAACTGATGTAATAGTCATTATGGCAGCATACACACATATACATTCAAGGCAATAATAATGACCTTTGGTATATTATATAAGACACGGGAATTTCGACACCCTTCTTTTGGAAAAAAAAAGTGTTATATTTCAAAAAAAATATGGTAATTGCAGTCAGAAGTTATAGCAATAAGCAAAAAAAAAAATAAATAAAAATAAAAAAAGGTGATTCATTGTTTCCAGACACTGAATCTACAAACCTCTGAGGAAATGACCAGTACCAAGACAGACCATCAGCTCATGCCATAGAGCCATTGAAAAAGAGACACACACCAAGTTACACTCCAGACACAGTTGCAAAAATTCTGTTTTTCTTCAGTGCCCCAAACCCAAAGAATATTGATTGCATACACTTCTAGTAAACCATTCATAACATCATTCATCATGATTTGAAGTTCATGAAATGCCATAAGGGGTGAGCAATGTTGATTCCCTTCCAAAGGCAACAAACTGCAGGATCCTGAAAGAATGGCATCATACAATTAAAAAACGAAACTCCATTGTTGCTCTAGATTAAATCTTTTTCTAACTCAACAACTGCAAAAAGTAGATAGTGTGAAAGAAATATTCTTCACATATTACATGGAAATTCATCTGAATTATTAAGACAGCAATCGGACAGCTCCGAACTGCGTTTATTTTGCTGTTTCTCACGTAACACAGTCACGTCAGAAAACTTGAAAATTGCATCGTCCTGGAACGGGGCTATGTTACGTGAGAAACTGTAAAATACACGCAATTCAGAGCTGTCTGATTGCCGTGTTAATAATTCACTTGTAAAAGGGTTCATGAATTTGTTGCATCTTACCCACTCTAGATAAAACCTGGATCAGTCTCAACCATTGTAGAAACGTTCATGAATTTGTTACATCGCACCCACTAAAGATAAAACCTGTATCTATCTCAACCATTGCAATAAGATTCATGCAATTTATTACATCTCACCCACTCCAGATAAAACCTCAAACTATTCCAACAACCCCCCTTGTCATGCAGTACGACCTCTGGCACTTTGATTTTTTATCTAACACTGCTGCTCCAATTTCAAAAACATTGTGACTAGACTGACAGGTAGTGACAGCCTATGTTCTTCTCGTTACTGCGCAGATGCATGCAGTTGGGAGGGCGAGTCCATTTCACAATGAGGTGTGCTAGGTATCCAACCAACATGTGGCATAAGCAGCATAAACTTGTTGTGTTCTGCTTCCATTCTACAGATGAGTTGCCACTATTGAAATTCCAACCCTTGTATGACACAGAGTTGCCTGATTTCTTGAACCAGTCTCTCCACACATATCATATTGCTATCTGTTGGTGATGTTGAAAGCCCATCAATTAAATTTCTCATCCATTAACACATTGTACCTGCGTGCAAATTTTAAACAACATTCTGATATGTTCTGAACACTCAAGACTGGAGAACCATAGACTTCTTGTGTTGGGTGATTAATTTCTGTTGGCAGCTGTTTTCTGTGCCCAAAGAAACTTAATCACCACTTGTTTTTCTGAGTGACACTATGTTTTCAGATGGGTGCAGGTTGTAATTTTTATTTGAATCTGTTCTCCAGCATACCGGCTTTTTATTAAAACCCCTGTGCTAAATGGCACCCTCTAGTCAGGAGAGTGTAATGATCAGTGAGTGTTGCAGAAATTTGAAAAAATGAGAGTCACCTTATTATCAGTACTGATTCAATTAAATAAACAAGAAAGATGACATCGAATTTTCGGGTGTAATAAGCACATCTTTTGAATCCGTTCTGATGCAAATTAAATTTATCAAAGCTATTCAAACTCAATGGAGCCGGTATGGAAAACTATAGTATCTGACAGAAGAAAGAAGTTTCTCAATCGGGTTTTTAATCTCTCAGATACTGCTGTAAACGGAATCGTGAGCTTACGCCCTCTGGCTGCAGACTTGTGTGTTAAGAAAAACATGAATTTATATGAGAAACATTTTGCACCGGAAACGCTCTCCAACACAGAAAGAATTTTTCAAATCGGACTCTTAGAAACAGGGATATCGACAAAAATAAGATATGACTTTACGTGCCCTGGTGGGAAAACCATGCGTTATTTTAAGAAGTATTCTCAAAATGATTTTCCATATGAGCGGTATAGGTCCAAGAAAAAAAAAATTTAGTCGAGTTTTCAAGAGCCCAGATTTTGCTACAAATACATCAGAAGCAGAAATTTACACTTATGCCCCCTGGTAGCCAAACCATTCTTTACCAAACATTAAATTATGTGGAAAATATTTTCCATCAAGTTTTGTATGCGATACAGGAAGAATTTTTCAAATCGGAGTTTTAGAAGCAGAAATAACGAAGAAAACGCAATTTGCCTTTGTGCCCCCCCCCCACACACACACAGCGGAACGTCTATAATTTACTTGAACATTTTGAATTTTTAGGAAAAACATTTTGCATCGGAAACACTATCCAACAAAGAAGGAATTTTTCAAATCGGACTCCTAGAAGTAGAGATATTGACAAAAAATAAGATATACATCTAGGCCCCCTGGCGTAGAAACCATGCATTATTTCAAGAAGCAAATGTTCCTAAAAGATTTGTCGACACGAGTAGTATCGGTCAACAAACGACTTTTTTTCCATTCGAGATTTTAGAAGCTCATATTTTGCTGCAAATACATCAGAAGCGGAAATGAAGGCTTACGCCACCTGGTGGCCAAATCATTTTTTTTTTTTTTTGAAATTATGTGCAAAGGATTTCCCATCAGGAGCTGTATCCGGTGCAGAAAGAATTTTTCAAATTAGAGATTTAGAAGCAGAGATATAGGGAGGAAAGCAATTTACCTTTACGCCCCCTAGCGGAAAGTTTATGAATTACTTGAAAATTTTCAAACTATATGAAAAACATGTCACACTAGAAACACTATCCAACAAAGAAGGAATTTTTCAAATTGGACTCCTAGAAGTAGAGATATTGACAAAAATAAGATATACATCTAGGCCCCCTGGCGTAGAAATCATGCATTATTTTAAGAAGAAAAAATGTTTCTAAACGGTTTGTCGACAGGAGTACTATCAGACTACAAAATGACGTTTTTTTCAATCGAGATTTTAGAAGCTCATATTTTGCTGCCAATACCCTGGTGGCCAAACCATTTTTTACAAAAATTAGAAATTATGTGTAAATGATTTCTCATCTGGAGCTGTATCCAGTGCAGAAAGAATTTTTCAAATCGGAGATTTAGAAGCAGAGATATATAGGAGGAAATGCAATTTACCTCTACACCCCTAGCGAAAAGTCTATGAATTACTTTAAAATTTTGAAATTATATGAAAAACATGTCACACTGAAAACACTATCCAACAAAGAAGAAATTTTTCAAATCGGACTTCTAGACGTTGAGATATTGGCGAAAATAAGATACACATCTACGCCCCCTAGCGGAGAAACTGTGGAATATTTTAAGAAGAAAATATTGTGAAAAGGTTTATCGATGTGAGTGGCATCAGTCCATGAAAGAATTTTTTCAATCGATAGTTTAGAAGCTCAGATTTTATGGTAAATATATCAGAAGCAAAACAAAATTTCAGATTGGAGTTTTAGAATAAGATTTATCGGAAAAAATGTAATTTACTTTTACGCCCCCTAGCGGAAAATCTATGGGTAATTTGAAAAAATAACTATATCTAAAATACTCTTCAACATAAATGGAATCGAAAGATAAAAGATTTTTTTCAATCGGATGTTTAGAAGCAAATATGTGAATTAAAACGTATTTTTGAATTCGACATCATCTGCCTTTACGCCCTTTAGCGGCGAAATTGCACATTGTAAAAAAAAACGAACTGAAGGATCATCATTCGCATATTTCAAGCTTTCCAATGCAAAAAGAATTTTTCAATCGAACTAATAGTTTCAGAGATATCGTGGGTACAGACGGACGGACGGACTGACGAACAGACAGACGGGCGGACAAACCGATAACATAAGCACGATCTTTTTTTACAAAAGACGTGCTAAAAAGGTGAGGTCAAGTGTTGCCTGGATCACTTTACAAGCCTGGCAGCAAAAAATATCCATGTTTTTAACCAGCATATAAAAATCCAGAAAATTCAAAAAAAATTCATTTCTTTACAAAATTGTCCTTGAATCCAGAAAATTCAAAAAATTTTCATTTCATTACAAAATTGTCCTTGATATTGAAAGACACCAACTTACATATTCCTAATCCACCACCATAGGTCACTTAGAGAGAGAAGTTACTTATTGATCAACCTATGTACAGTAGAGAACAAAAGTATTTGGCGAAACACTTTTTCAACCATAACTTTTTTTTTCTGCTAGACCAAATCGGGTCATTTTGGGATATGATATGTGTTGATTCATGGGTTACAATGCCGTGTAGTTTGTATTTTTGCTCAGAGCGAATTTGTCGTTCAAAATGGGCCAATTATTACCAAGAATCAAAAGTTGCCAATTATTACCCACTTGTTTGCTGCATGTATTAATGTTTTTCTTGTTATTTTTGTGGGTTTTGTGATGTGTAGTGTGATAATAAGTCAATCTTAGGTTTTCAGAAATGGGTAAAAAAGCGGAGATCCCTGTTGGAGCTCGCCAGGCGGCCGTGAAGATGATGGAAACCATGATGCGCGTCTCCGACATTGCGAAGGCTCTGAAGACCAGACACCAGTCCATTTCAGCTATCCTGCAACGTTATAAGAAGACTGGGACCATCGAGAATAGTCTGCGATGTGCTAGGCTTCGTTCCACTACGTTGCGTCGATCTCTTGCTGATCCCACCTTGACTGCTGTTGACATCGCCACCGAATTCCGCGACAGCGACGACCTGAACGTCAGCCGAATGACCATCTTCCGTCGTCTCATTGCTGGTGGATTGAATGGAAGATGCCCCGCCAAGAAACCACTCATCGGAGTCAAGAATCGACGAGCCAGAGTCACGTTCCGTCATCGACACTGGACTGCGGCTGACTGGAGTAAGGTGCTTTTTACCGACGCGAGCAAGTTCGACTTGTTCGGAAGTGATGGCATCCGGTACGAACGACATCCGTGTGGCCAGAGATTCAACCCCCAGTTCATTCAGCCGACTGTCAAGCACGGAGGAGGATTGCTCATGGTTTACGGCACTTTCTCTCACAATGGAATGGGCCCCATCATCAAGATTGACGGAATAATGACCGGCCAGAGCTACACGAACATGCTCATCAACGATGTCTTCCCAAGGGCAAACCAGAACATGCCACCCAGATGGATCATGCAACAAGACAACGACCCAAAGCACACCTCCAGAGCAGCAAAGGCAGCCTTCCAGAAGCAACAGGTCACACTTCTAGACTGGCCAAGCCAATCTCCAGACCTCAACCCCGTCGAGCACAAGTGGGAGGAGCTGAAGAGACTATGTGCGAAGAAAACCTGCCGGAATAGGGCCCAGAAGTTCGACCAGCTGTCTGTAGAATGGGCGCAAATTCCACAGGTCACCGTTGAGAAGCTAGTGGACTCGATGCCAGCACATTGTGCAGCTGTTATTAAGTCACGTGGTTATCCCACTAAGTATTAGTTATTGTTTTCTCGTACTTGTTTTCTGTTATCGTTGCATTAAATGAATGTGATACACACCTACTTTATTGGTCAATTTGTATGATATTTGAGATTAAGCTCGGTACCTGATCTGCATTAAGGTTTCCGATCCATCTGCCTATGGGTCATGTTTACAACTGAATAACACATATCATATCCCCAAATGACCCGATTTGGTCCAGCAGAAAAAATATTATGGTCGAAAAAGTGTTTCGCCAAATACTTTTGTTCGCTACTGTATGTTCATGAAGTTCTAACATTGCAGAATATGAACAAAACTGCAAAATCACTGTACTTCAAATATTGAGCATTAAATCAAGTTACTATAGGCACTATATTTCAACTATTTTACAGTGTTTATATGCATGGGCCAAAACCTATGAATATAAATATCTGTTATTTCAGCCAAAATGATTGAGGGTGTGTGTGTGCGTGTGCGTGCGTGCGTGAAGTAAATCTTTCCATTTTGATCACACTTTCCTTCATGATTTCCATTCCATCCATCACTTTGAAGTGCTGATCAAAAGGTTGTAAAAAACTCAGAATCTGACTTTTCTTCTCGGCAGATGATATAATAATTCAACATAAAACAGTGTTTAAATAAGTATGGGCATGCATTGAGTTAAGTAAATAACTGTGCTCACCTCATCTGTGAAAAGCTTGTATTCATAAACAGATGTTCATTAAAAACAGCATTCATATGGGTTGGGTTAGACAGTAAATATTTCTGAAAAAAAAAGTATGAATCAGTTATCTATGAAACCCATATTACATATCTTTCCATTCTTCATAAAATAAATTGCTACAGCAGTAAAAAATCTGCTCCTCACCTTTGGTGATTATGTTTCAAAATTTGTACAACACTAAAAAATTCAAGTGCCAACTGGCAGCTGGCAACAGACATATGGGAAGGTTGTTAGTGATGAGTAAAATTTGAAAAATAACTTCCAACCAATCACACTCAAATGAAAACTAGAAGAGCGGGGGATTGAAAAGACAAAGGGAGCCATAACTGATGAGAATAAAAGGCACTCATTTAACTCACACTAATTCAAATATTGCTTTACATTTCACGCTATGACAATTGCACACACAGCAAAATCTCCTTAACTGACACTCCCAAATAGCAGACAGTTTTGTGATTCACAGTCCTGAAGTATATACTGAACTGCATATACTTCAGGGCTGCGGATCACAAAACTGTCTGATTCCTGAATAACAAACAGTAATCTTGGTCATAAGACATTAAGAAACATGAATGTTCAAGGAAAAGAAATCGTTGAATCTTTGCCATCAAATTTTTGTTTAGCTTCTTTGGACAGAAGCAGAGTGCTATTTTCCTCCCAGAACCCCATTGCAAAAACTACTGATTTGTGGTTTCACTATGGCCAATTTTCTTAGAAGTGAGCAAAACAGCTTCTTTCAAACAAAATGAAGTATTCACGGTTAATCCAGAAGAGGAGGATTTAGACACCATTTTTGAACTAATTACATGTCCAAACAGTGAAGGAAATACAAAAGATTCCATTACGGTCGATGAAAATCTGTACATCGAAGAGGCAACAAACAATGTGCATGTGTTCGTTGCTTTGCAAAGATCAGAAGAAAATTGTTTAATTAAAGAGCATCTGATGCAGTTGTATAAAAGTTGTTCTACTTATTAAACACACTGTAAAGTACAGGAAACAATTACAATATTTTTTAATAAACAAATGGGATATGAAGGGATTAGCACACTACTAAACATTCTGAAGATACGTTTTGAAAAACATGCTACAAATTGCCAAAGAAAAAAAACAAATGCTTTTATCAGACTTTTTGCGGTCAAAAATTGCTGACTGATTGAAATAAATAATGAGCAGTAAATACATGCATTTTAAAATTCATTGTTACGAAGTGTGTTTCAACATGCATCACGCAAAATACCTAAAATGTATGTACTGTATTTCAAAATGAAAATATTGTACATGTACTGTATGTATCCAGTTGTGTCACATTGTTTCCCACTGTAAAACAATAGAAAAAAAAATAATTTTAATTATATATTGCATGTACATATTTAATACGAAGTTGTTTTTATTGCGAGCCTAGCTGGGCTCACAGAGTCAACTTCTCGAATAGTGGACACCTCCTAATAGTGGACAAATGTTGAAGTCCCAGGGTGTCCGCTATTCAGAGATTTTACTGTATTACATTTTTCATAAGAAATGCAGTGCTAATGATGAAAAATAAGGGAAGAGGTGGATTCTTATGCAAAGCGAATCTGGGTTTTAATTTTAAGAAGAAAATAAACTGAAAATAGCTTCTACCCATGAACAAAACAATAAAGCATCAGTATCTTAAAACATTTTTATCACACGCCTTTATATGTGCTTCACATATCTAGAGAAAGGACTGATTATTTCCATTTCAGTTTCATTTACCTGCATAAATAAAAACTGCATGATACTTGTCAGACTATATAAATCCTGCAGCAATAAGTTTTTCCTTCAGTTAATAATGCAATAGTGTCCCTGTGGTATAAACTAGTTTCACTTAGTTTCTTTTCTTCTCTTTTTTTTTTTTTTTTTTTGTTCTCACTCACTTAGAATTTAGTAGTAACATTTCCAAAACACAAAATGGCTGCTCTTACAAAATGTACTGATTGGTAAGAAAAGGTTTTAGACACAAAGAAAAGTGTCCTTAAAATTTGCTCAACTGAATGTGTTTATAACAATCTAGCTGCTCAGTAGCATTACTTAACCAGAAACTTTAACTACTGCATTTTTATTTCATTTGAGCATATTTTTTTAAGTTCTGGGAAAACAAAAAGGAAACCTTCTTGTATTGTATACTTTGATTGTTCTGTTCCTCACATATTTTTGCTTTAACAGGGAATAAACAAACAGATAAACGAGCGTTTTTTTTTTTTGGGGGGGGGGTAATATTTTTTATTCACAGTCAGTAGATATAAACATACGATTAGGTTTACCAGGTATGTTCCTGATCTATAAGCTTCAACAATTGTTCCATCTTATTCCGAGGCTTAATATCATTAGATTCAACTAGCTGATTTGGCTACATTCTGAATACATCTCTTGTGTGATCCTTTTCACAGCTCTTCAAAAGGTCTGGCACCAAGAGATTTGTAGGCTAAACTTGAAATGAAAATTAATCAAATCTAGTGACATTATTTAAGCCTGGGAACAAGATGAAAAGATCATTGGAGCTCATAGGTCAGGAACATATCTAGTAAACCTAATCTTATGTTTACATCTGCTGACTTAGAAACTGTGAATCCAGAATATTACCAAGCACTGCTTGTTTATCTGTAAAAGCAAATATATATGAGGGACAGAATAATTGAAGTAAACAAATACTTCAAACTTCAAATAACAATGCCATGTATTTACAGCATGACAGGTTGAGTCTAAATGCAAAATTCACTTAACATGGTCTGCATTCCTCTAAGACATATCATTCTCCAAACAACATAGTCAGTGCAGCTCTCAGGCAATAAAAAAGAAGAATTTTAAAGAAATTTTGGGCTTACCTGTCTGAGCACTACTTCTTGAGGCAAATTATCTCCATGAGGAGGAGAATATAACCATCCAACTAACAAGGCCAAGCGAGACAAGCCTAACACTGCAGCCAAGTGAAGTGACTGAAGTAAAGGAAGAAGATGGTAGTACCTAAAAATATGAATTACTTCAATGCAATAAGGTGCATGTTTTGCCAGTTTTATGGTTATTCTGTCAGTTCAAATTTAAGGGAAATCAATGTCTTTCTTTTGTTTCCTACACAAAAAATTTCTCTCATTAATATCTGTAATGACCAACAAGTAGATTGAGTTCACTTACATGTTATGAGGCATATTCCTGTTCAAAAATCATCACGTTACTACTACAGTTATTGAGAAAAGCATATATTTTGTCAAGTCCACACAAATAACCACGAATGGAATAAAACCTTTAAAAACACATCAGTGAATAAATAAAAACAGACACTTTCATATGTAGAAAATTCCTTTAACTAGGAATGAAAGTGAGAGATTACATTGGGTAAAAGAACACTGTAGACATAGAACAAATCATGTAGGAGTACTGCTTCATGAGAACTAGCATGGTTCCTAAAGCAATGAATGTTTAGCACTGAGTCTCTACACAATACCATCTACAAACACTTGAGCTTTCAAACAATACATTGGTTTTCTCAGTATTTGAAAAAAGTACTGCAACAGAAATTTATCAACTCAGCAATACCTACATGGAAATCTGACTGTTGTATGGCACATCTTATACAGGAAATATTAATCAAAACAACTTTCAAATCATATGGCGAAATTAGCACAAAATAAAATTACCGTAATTTTCGTTGTATAATCCACGGATTATCTGCGAAAAAAGTTAAAAATATATGTTCTGTGTATTATACGCCAATGCAGAAAATACGACGATTTAAAAAAAAAAAAAAAAAAAAAAAATTTACTACTTCGATTTTTTAAAAAAAATTGCAACGTAATTGTGCAGGGGAGGGGGTATATTGGAAAAGGAACTCTCTCGAAAGAATTTTCCTCAGTTCAGGAGTTTGTACGCAGCGGGGATATCGTGGAGCAGTGGGGAGGAATGTCGTAATGAAAGATCGAGAAAGTTGTGGGGAGGGACGGCAAGGTCATTTTGTATCGTTGAGAAGATCGTGCAGTCCGTTTTTGGCAAAACGCCAAAGAAGTACGCACAGCGCTTGCTACACAAACCTATGCGTTCCTCCTTTCGGATCTCGTGCGCACTGCCTTGTGTTTAATTCATCTTTCGCCGTTTTGACCATCATCGTTGCTGCTATTTTCCGCCATTGCTATTCATGATGTCTTTGAAAAGGAAACATTTCAGTTACACAGCCGAATTTAAACTTGAAGTGGTGGACACAATGGTGAACTATTGTGCAGTGACATGATATGATCATGCCACTGCGCGATAGTTTTGAGGTCAGAAAACAATTGCGCGGCAACAGGCGGAAAGCCTCTGTGTCGTGGTTTAAAACGTAAACAAATCTCCGTAGGTAAATTCCACCGGAGAATTCATGGGGTTTTTTTATTGGCCCACATATGAGCAGATCCCCCCCCTCCCGACTCTGAAAGCAGGGATTTCACAAAAAAACTTTCGAGACTTACATGCGAGTACATATGGTATTTCTATTACTTGTTCTGTATCTAACAGCCTTTCGTCATTGGCAAGGTGTAATGCAAATACTCTGGAGCGGCATCGGCGTGATCTATTGATGCCACACCCTTTATCTGTCCGGAGATAAAAATATGAAAAAGTAGCCTTTAAAAATGAATTTTTTCATTTAATAAAATCGTTTTTTGTTTTTGTTTTTTCTCTCTCTTACTTCTTCGGACTTATGGGTCATTACATGACCAACTTTTCTGTCGGAAATTCCACTTCCGGTTCAACATCTATGATGGGCGGATTATACAGCGATTTTTTTTTTCCTGAATGTCACAAGCTGCGGATTATACGAAGGAAAAAAATAAATTTATGTGAATTTCGTGGTCTGCGGATTATACGCAGGTGCAGATAATACGACGAAAATTACAGTACCTCTTATTCTTTGCTTCTCCATTTTTATTCATTCACTAGGGTGACTGATGGAAACCATGGCATACTTTCTTGGTGGGATCCGGTTTTCATTAGATTTTGTGAGCAATAAGCACTGATGATAGATCACAAATAACTGTATGAAAGTAATGTTTTGCTTTTATTTTAGAAACTAAAACATATTTTTGAAGCATACAGAGTGTCAAAAATGTTTTGCATCAGTGGTGCATTCTTGTTTGTTTGTTTGTTTTGTTGTTGTTGTTGTTTTTAATTTAATGACCTCACAAGCATCTATGACTATATGACATTACCTTTCCCTAATTTAGAGCCACTGGCTAAAGAGACGAGACACAGCCATCACTATAGGACAAACACATCACCCATACCTCACCTAGGACACAAACCCTAGCCTAATACACACAATTACCCAGAAATGTACAGGATAAATATACATGAGATCACCAGGGTGGCCTACTGTGTATCTGACCTGTACATTTCATTCTATTTCACATTGTGGTGAGCGGCAGTTGCTGCTGAAAGGTAGTACTGACCCTTATCTGCGATCACACCTAGGTGCTTTCATTTTGATGAAGATTATGTTTGTTTCCTATATTTATTTATTTTTAGTCTTAGAACAGATTATATTACTGTAATTACAATTCATCAATTCATATTATTTTTTTCTTTTTACAAATATTGCTTCTGTGGCATGGATTTCACTTATTTTAGTAGAAAATAGGTGAAATTCATACTGCAGAAGCAATTCTTGCAGAATTTTTAGTTGAGATTTAAACAATATTTTTTAATGATCAACTTGCATCTCAAAACATCTAGTCAGAAGACAACTTCTGACAAGAAAGCATACCTGCCAACATTGGGTGGAGCCTTGTCAGTAGTAATCAGTATTATTGTGCAGCATACATAGACTTTTTTATGAAACGATTCATCTCTTTGTGAAAAAGAAATACGAATCACAACAAAACGTTACACCAAACAAGGACTCGAATGAAACAAATTTAACTCATGTGAAATGCAAAGTTGATTCCCCTGCGTGCAAGGTCATGATAGGTAACATTGCGAGATTTAAGTTCGAAACTTCCACCAATAAAAATTAGTCCGATACGTTAAGAATTCCACAACACTTGACAGATGAGAAATCCAAGCAAGTGAATGTGTAGCATGCAAACCTTCACTCCCCATATGATCATACTGCCTCTAAAATTGCAGTTTATGACAAGAAAAACCAAAGAAGGAAAAAAAAGCTGGATTCTTTAACTGGGTGAAAAATCAAAACAAACAGCAAGACTGCGGACCACTGTTAGTTTGCTTTTTATTGACCCTGTAGCTGCATCCATTGCTTTTTTTTTTCTGCTGATATCTTTCTCTTCCTATTTCTTTATTGTTGATTTTCTTTCTTTTCTTTTTTTATTCTTTCTGATAACAACATTTTTTCTTAGCATGCTGAAAAAACTTTCAGCCTGAGGACCATGAGCGCATGATATCAAAGCTTCAACTATTTCAGATAAATGGTGTAGTTTTGGGGATAACACTTTTGAACACTATGCATCAATTTTTATAAATTTTCCAACTTTGTCACTTCCGTTTTCCGGAATTTACCCCTCCCTTACCAAGCTTAAATGCAAAAACTTATGGGATGGAGGATATTTAACAATGCAGAAGTGTGGAAATATCGCACGGCAGGGGGGGGGGGCATAGCGATTACGGAGAAAATCTTTGCTCCATACGACTTCCAGGTTTGGAAACTTTCCACAATTTTTCAAGCTGAAGTACAAATAATTATGCAGTAAAATGATATTTAGCAATAATACTGGACAGAGGTAGCATCGCGAGAAAAAAGAAATTGCGATTACAGAAAAAATCTGAATTCCGTTGACCTTCAGTTTTCAAAAGTTTCGTAAAGATGGAATTCCGTTCTCCGAAGCCGTTAACCCCCTCCCAATTCTCTTCGCTTGTGTGTCGATCTCGTAAATGACCAAAATAATAACGAAAGGGCGGAATTCCTCGAATTTGCGGAAGAATCTCATGCTTGAAGATTACGGGAAAATTTCTGCGCCGTTCTAAGTTCCGTTTTCACAAATTGTTGCCTGCAGTTTTAAGCTGAAATACAGACATTTATGCAATTAAATGATGTTTAACAAGAAAAGTGGACACAAAGGCAACATCAACAAAAAAAGCGATTACGGCAAAAATTTTCACTCCGTTTAACTACCATTTCAGAAAATTTTAAAACACTAAATACCACTTTCGAGGACGTCTACATGATGACCTAAAAATAAAAAGTTACGAATCACATGTATATCATGAAATACTAGAAAAATGAAAAAAAAATCTAAACAAAATGAAAATTCGTAGAAACCGTAGTTTCGACAGCGATGTCCGTAGTTCCATAGTCAGACAACTAAATCTGTAGTAGTTGGCAGATACGAGAAAGTAAAACAAGAAGCAACATGAAAGGAACTATCCTTCATTAACATAGACTTCCCATCCAACCTCATCCATATGTGAACAGAGAAGTAAAACACCAGATGAGAAAGGAATATACATCCATTTTGCATTAACTTTGTAATATGATTTAAATTTTATGACCTCAACAAGAAAAACTCTGTCTTAAGAAGTTTTCGTATATCCAATTCCTTTTTGAAAGCAAACTTAATATCAGTAAAAGACAGCACTGTCTTCATAGATATATCAGAAGACAAATACACCAATAGTCTAAAACAAAAGTGAAAAAATAACTCCAAACAATAAATGTGAATCATTCTGACATGTAAAATCTTTATACATTTCCAACTACGGAAACTATAATACTGGTATATTATCCTGTGAATTTCATACTTTTTATATACAAATCTGCATCTCTGCATTGACCAACACTATGAAGTCTCAGAGCACATAGCTGAGACTTCATATTGTTGGTCTTGGCAGTACCCTTGCCATCGGTTGTGCAAGTAGTCTTGAGAAGTGACAACATTGCAAATATAATAACTCCAAGACATCTTGAGTCAAAATACGGTAGTTCTTTTGTTAAACACAATGAAATGCATTAAAAATGCTACAACAATGCTTTTTATATTATTTCTTGTGAAACCTGTAGGTAATAAAGTATGTGCATCAGAGGTCAGAAATTGAAAACAGCATACAGCCATATGTGCACAGCTTTGATTCTGCACAGTCACAAACCACCACTCATTCACAGCTAGCTCACATTCTACTTTTGTCAAGGTAATGTGTCTGCGAGTGATTTATGAATGATTTATGGCTTTCACAAATGCTGTATTGAGTACTGAAGTTCATGAAGTTTGAATGAGCATTCATGCCAAAATCTTAGCACAGGTTTTCAAAAGAGATGGTCTTGACTATGTACCAGATTATTGGTACATACTGAAAGGAAACCTGTATATCTACGACGATTGATTATACCCTAAGAAGAGAAGAAGTGGGTGAGCTTAGTAATATCATGGGGGTCTTTAACTTTTTTTTTTTTAATTTTAGAAGTTCACCACTGTTTGAACTCTCAGTGGCTGACTATAATATTTGCACAGTCAACATATGAACAGAAGGCTGCTTCATTGTAATTCCAAAACAAGTGAGATTTTGTTGGAATTATATTTGGAATCCAGCTGTTCTTTCTGAATATGATGGCCCTTATGTCTTGATAATTTCTTGTTATTCATACATCCAAGTAGGCTATGGTAAGTAATCCTCCTTTTTCGTACTAATATTTTTTTTTACGTAACTTCTTCAGTCTTTGATGTAAATCAAGATTTGTCTTCATTAGGCCATAAAACCATAATGTCATCAACATATTTTAACCATAATACTGGCTTAAAGGGTAGAATTGTTACTACAGTTTTTTCCTGTGGTCCAATAAAATATTCAACAAGAGTTTCCAAGAAAAATGAGCCCATGCATTTTCACCATTCAAAAAGAAATAGATGAATCGTATAACAGGATTTAATGCTGCATATATTCCATCAGTGTCATTTTGAGCAAGGGCCTGACAGATATTATGGGTGGTTCCTTGCACATCAGTGGATGGGAATAGAGAGTCAATGTCAAAGCTGTATATAGAGAAACGTCCCAGAAAATCAAGGCTATTATTTGCTTGTAAAGCTTGAAGTGTAGAGTTGATCATTACAGTGGAAGAAGGGAGAAATGTTTTAAATAACAAACAGTTCAGAGCTTTCCCAAATTAGCAGAAAGGGAATTTATCTTGCTAACAATGCTTCCCATGAAGAAACCTTGCATATGCAATTTAACTTGGCCAAAGAGGCAGAGAGCAGAGAAATGATTGGGAAGGTACTAAATATAAACTTCTGGTAGACAGATTGTTTTGAGTAGTTTTCTGACCTTTTCATGGACAAACTTCTTTATATGAAATCACACATTTTACAAAGTTAATCAGATGTAATAGGAACTGTAATTCTAATAATTAATGACTTCATGGCTTCCTCTAATTACTTTCAGTACCGTAACTACTTAACAGAAATTATAGAGGATAAATTTATTTAGGTACATTACCTCTCCGGTCTACCTGTGAAAGTAGCAAGACGTAAGAACTCCTGACAATGATCTAGTGTATAGATCGAAAATTTGAGAGGTAATGTACCTTAATAAATTTATCCTCTATAATTCCCATTCAGTATTTACGGTACAGGAACTGTAAGTTGGCCTGTTTCATCAGATGTGATGACAGTTAATATTACTTAGGGCTTCCACATTCTGAGTAGTGGACTTGAAATGGAATTGTCTCTGTTATTAAATATTTTCATTTCATAAAAAATTAAACTTACTTAGAATTGTAATAATTTTATCAGAAAAGTGCTTGTAGGTAGATATTAAGATAGGGAACTTTTGTAGTACTAAATGGTGCTGTCAGAACAAAAAAAAAATTAAGTTACAAAACTAATCACAAAGAGTATAACCATCTCTTGAACTGGAGGTTAGATTTCTATGACATATTTTTAATGCCCCTTTCTTGTGTTCAACCTAAATACCTGCATAATCTTAGGAGAAAAAAGTTGTGCTTCTGTGTAAAGTCAGATAGGTTGCTACAAAAATATAATGAGCCAAAAAAATTGAATACTCATAATTTATCAACGTACACTCAAGAATACCATAATATTTAGGATAAGTTATTAGTACTCATCAAACTCATGATATATCTGATGGTGTGGCTGACCTACGAGGATATTCTGTCTGAGGATGGAAGCATGGGCTTCTGAAAGCACTCGTGACATGAAAGAGGTTTGAGTTTGACCTTTTCCTTAGTCATTAAAAATATTTTCAATGTAAGTTCATATTTAAGTATTTTATTACTTAAAATTAACCAATGCTTTAACTTAAGTGTTTTTAATTATGGTTGAAGTGTTTTTAATTATCGAGGATTGACGTAAGGTGTTGCATAATAAGTCTCAATATGTATATATCATTTTTTAACCAACTAAGGAAGAGGTTGGCTCAAGGATAAAGACATACCACATATATGTATCATGAATTAGGTTAGTACTAATAACTCATCTCAAATATTTTGTTCGATAGGTTGGTTGAAAGATTGTTCCAACAGTTGTGATGTCTACAATGTGAAGATATAAAAGAAATGTTAAATACTACAGAATATATATTTCCAAAAATTGGCTTCCACAAGAGTGACTCACCTTGATCATGATAGAGAGAGAGTTAGTATGAATGGAACGAGCTGTAACCAATTGACCATCCATTAAGCTAGAACAGTCTTTCATAACGGTAATAATATATTAAAAGTGCCAACATTATTATGACTTACATCAGGGATCATAGCATACTTCTGGAAAATTTTAGGTAAGAATTTTAGGAATTTTAGGAATTTTTAGAAAAATTTTAGGAAAATTTTAGGAGTGTATTTCAATAAAAACTAGATGTATATTTGTATACATCTAGTAAAACAACTTTGTATACATTGTAAAGAGTTTGCTTCACACCCTTCAACCATATATTCTGATAGACTGCGCATGACATCAAAATTTCTGGCTCCAACATAAAATCACATGACAACAGTCAAAAAGATGGGTTACACCTGCTGTGCTTATGGTTGCTCTGACCGATATAGTAAAGAAAGTTCTATGATTTTTCATGGGTAAGAAACGAATTAAATACCTAAGTCAATAAAGTTCAATTACTTAACCAGAAACTTGCAGCTATTGATATAAAAATATAGTAACTTAAGAAAAAAAAATGGAATGCATGTTCCAAATTCTTCGCAAATGTTCATCACATTATAAATCACAAAATGTAAACAACACGATCATGCATGTATATAGCTCATAAGTAAACTTACCTGAAGAGTTTTCATTATATATGAGGTGCATTCACATAATACACCGAAAACACTGAAGTTCTGCAGCGTAAATTAGTAATCATAACAGCATTTGTACACGAAATTTGGAGTCTGATGATGACGTGCCCAATGTTTGAGCCATGGCGGCTTTGATGCAGCTATTGCCAATGCGCAGTCCATTAGTATATATGGTCGAAGTTCACACCCAATTTTTTTGCATAACGTCTAATGTCTAAAGTTTAAGTATGATTTACTTCTAATGTTCAGTTCTTATCTTTTCACGTGTTATTATCATATTCAAGTATATTTACCACATTCAAGTTTCACTTTGAACATTAATATGCTGTTGAACCAGAAGCAATTCACGATTTTCACAGTAAAGTTTTCAGGTTTCACATTAAACTATAATATCCTAAAAAGGTAATTGAAAACCAAGAACTATGTACAATTGTTCACTGAATTACTTTTTTCATATTATTGTTTTAACCTTTTCCTGATTAGCCTATCTTTTTCTGCTTCCACCACAACTAATTTACTTTCAGTTTTCTTTATTTCAGCTGAACCTTGTATGATCAAGTTAGAGGCAACTGCTATTTCAACAGTATTTTGTTTTTCTACAGCTTTTCTCATTCTTTCTGTTCCCTCTTGAATTACTGCTAGGGAGGCTTCTTTATCTTTTTTAAGCCTATTTATTTCTGCATCATTTTCTTTTATTTCGTCATCAAACTCAGCTTTTCTTTTTTCTCTAGCTGCTTTTCCTTATTTTCCCTCTCTTTCTTCGAAAATAAAAGCATAACAAACAGCGCGAAAACTAGCTCATAAATAGAATATTTGAAACACTCTCAATTATTAGGGATGGTAGAGGGGAAGGGAATAGAACTGTTCAAAATTAGCATGTTTTCGTTGCGCTAGGGCGCTTAAGCACGGCTGAATTCCTTCAGATACCCCCAATGTTCAAATGATTGAAATGTGCTGATGTTCATGGAATGAAATGGTTGATCAGCTATGATGACCGCATAAAAGTTCGGGGTGGGGGGAGGGCTTTATTTTTTTTATTTTTTTAGTTTATGCAACATTTTACATCACTCCAGTATTTATCTTGTCATCATCAACAATCGCAATGCAACTACCGCTTACGATCGCGGATATCAGCAACCGAAAATCTGCCATATCTCTAAGTGATATAACACACAGTATCCTGTTACAGTGTATTGTAATTGAAAAAAAAAGGATGTGGAAAAAAGAAACTTTCAGAAATTAAGATCAAGTCATGCGTTTCAAAAATCCGTTTTCCTTTATAACGTTTAAAAACATGTTTTTGCTTTTTTACCTGTAGTGTAAATAAAAAAACTATGTTGATTTTTTTTTATGGAATCAGACGTCCGTATGTCTGATTGTCTTCATCTGAGTTCACACTTTAGCTACTGTGTACAAGTAGACCTATTTTTTCAGCTCAAAAATATGTAGTTTTGTATATATTCACAGTATAAGTCATTCCTTATTCCCACAGAACTGAATTCAGCATATACAAAATGAAGATCATCAAGACCCGCCCAACACTATGTTTCTGATTGTCTGCTGTTTATATTCAAGAAATGCAAACATGGATCAATGGTGAATGCAGCAACTATGATTTTTTTTTATTACCAAGAAAAAAAAAAAAAGAGCCGTAAAAGCTGTAAAGCTGAAACGGATATTTCTCTCGAAACCCCCCCCCCCCCATGCACAAAAACATTCCAATTAAGATCAAACAGCAGGAGGACGCGTCCACACAACACAACCTTTGGAATTACCTGATGGAATGGCTTCTTTTCATTTGGCACATCGCCACAAATCACCACCTGCAGCTCACTGAACTGTCAAGTTGCACATTTCCTCCTTCACTTTAACTATAATAGAAACTGTAAAAAAAAAAAAATGCTCCCCAATTTTCGACAAAATTAAATTACCAAATTTACGTCATGATGTTGCAATTTACTAAAATACGTTTGTTTATCTGCTGAATATTGCTTAAATCCATTGAAAACTTTTTAATTATACATGATTTTTTTATTAAAACAGTAACTCAGACGTCTGAATAAAAACGTGTTTGTAATTCAAATAGAGTCCATATCATCACAGAAAAAAAATTTAAGGATCACTCTGTTTAAATAAACCATGGCATCTAAAAAAATAATTCACTTGCTTTTCCCGTAATTTATAATTACTGTTTCTTTTTTCAATCCGATTATGCATCTGCTAAAGTTCCTAACGGAATTTGGCGAAATTTGCACTAGAACTTTATTGTGATGTATCTTAACTACTGTAAAAATTTTACTGTGTTATTTTCAAAATTCAGAAAAATGGATTTCTGAAAATATTCTCCTAGTCCTTTTGAGCTGTGGAAGTGATAAACAGGTGTTTGCTTTCTTCCCAACCAAGGGCTTCAGATCAGCGCTCCCAGCTGTCAATCAACCGTTGCTATGGTAACACCCTTTCTGCTGGAGGCTCACTCTGTCCAAAGAGGCACACATACTTGTCCATAATAAAAATTACCAATGCTAACTTTTAAAGTTTTAAACCGATTCAACTGGAATTTTGGAAGTGAGCTTCTGTAATCCAATTACAGTGAATGTAAAAATTTCAGCCACTTTCGTGAAAAATTCGCAAAGATAGTTTTCTTATTTTTTATCATAAGTAATGGAAGTCTCTTGAGGGGAGGGAGGGTGGCATGCACATAAACAAGAAGAAGATGAATGTGTTGTTCAGGCATACTCCTCACTGGTGGATGCCAGCTGACTTGGTACATACGCGACCCCCTGCAAATGCTAAATGCCTCTTCTTTCCCCTTCTGTTCTCAATTGTCGGACGGATATCAAGCTCCCCTTCGACCTACTAGTAATCATCCAATTTTATTGCACTGGAAGTAGTGCCTTTTTTTTTTCTTTTTTTCCCCCAGCCAAATTAGGATTTGGTGCACATCGGAAACCGCTGCCGGTGGTTTCTTTGAGAACAGAGAAAAGGAACTTTAAAAAATGAAGGGGTAACAGTAACACGATTTCCTAAAAGGGCATTTTTTAAGCACTAATTTCAAATTTCAAGGCTTTTCAAGACGGCATTAAAAAAACACCGTTTTTCCAGGATATTCCAGGCCTTGAAAACGTAATCATGATTTTCCAGGACTTTCCAGGTTTTCAAGCACGCGTGCGCACCCTGTGTAATGGTAAATTTATTGGCGTTAATAACGGTTGTGTTTTTAATAAATAAGCTTACGAAAATTTTAGGATGAACAGCAAATTTTAGGTATAATTTTAGGAATTTAAGGAGGGTCACAAAATATTAGGAATTTTAGGAGGAATGCGATCCCTGCTTACTTTATCATTTGGCATAAATGGGTAAGGAACATGAAAACAAAGATGCTGCTGGTAATTTATTAAACAAACCTTTTGGACTCTTAAGAATTCTGAAGGAGGGGGTGGGGGTGAGTAAAGAACTGCAGAAGTCATTCACATGATTAGTTCAGAAGTCCACCAAAACCTTTTAACAACATTTCCAATTTTTCAGTTCTCCAGTCTGCAAATACTATGTACATTCACTCTTCTATTGATACAGAATATATATATATATATATGGGATGTAAGGTCAGGTGATGCGTAACATCACAGCCTCTCCTTGACAAATGTCAACCCCGCCTTCTCGTGGTGCATCCTGTTCCCACTAAAGGGGCTCTGACGACCGCCAATAGCGGTATAACTATACCATCGGGATTAGAGGAAATTCTATCCCACACTCACCAACCCGCTTGGCCAGCGTGGTGAGTTATGGCCAAACCCCTCCAAAATGACTCCACAACTTAAATCTTGGCCCTCAGTCTCCGGCAGCTGGAATGTACCTGGCCAAGGCAGCGGCCAGTGCGACATGAAGGCAGAGGGTGCTAAGAATCCCCGGAGGACCGGACTAGGCTGCCATCTGATGCTGACCTTGGCGACGTATAACGGACGCTCCCTATCTTCTGATTCAAGGCTTCTTGAATTGGAAGAGGAACTACAAAGGATCAAGTGGGACATCGTGGGGCTAAGTGAGGTAAGGAGAAAAGGAGAAGATCTCATCGAACTGAAAAGTGGACATCTCTTCTACTATCGTGGAACAGATACTGGCAGAACTAGTGGTGTTGGATTTATAATAAACAAGAAACTAAAGGATAAAGTTGTACAAGTTGAAAGTTCCTCTGACAGAGCTGCACGACTTGTTATCCAACTATCGAGAAGATACCAGGCTCAGATTATTCAAACTTATGCACCCACCACAAGTCATCCTGAAGAAGAAATTGAAGAATTTTATGAGGAAATTTGGCATCTAAATAACAAAGGTAAGCAGCACTTGAAAATAATTATGGGAGATTTCAATGCAAAAATAGGGCAACGGCAACAGAATGAAACTTCAGTAGGTAAATTCGGTCACGGCAACAGAAACCAGCGTGGAAATACTCTCGTTGAGTTTGCAGAGGCAGAAGGGTTTTTCATCTTGAACTCCTTCTTCAAGAAAAAGCCACACAGGAAATGGACATGGAGACATCCAAATGGGACGACAAGTGAAATTGATTTTATTATGTGTAACAAAAAAATCGTCACAGAAGACTGCAGTGTGCTAAACAAGTTCAACACAGGTAGTGACCATAGATTGGCGAGATGTAAGATGCACCTCAACACTAAACTTGAACGTGGCAAGCTCATAAGACAAACAAAATCTATTGACATAACCAACCTTAAAAAACACCATAATACCTTCAAGTTGGAACTGAAGAACAGGTTCTCTGCTTTAGAAGGCCTAACATCGGAAGAAGTGGACATCTCTGAAGTTAACAGAAAAGTAACCAAAGCTCTTATGGAAACAGCAACAAAATTAGCTGGGTCTAAGAACAAGTTGCATGTAAATAAATTATCAGGAAAAACGAAAATGTTGATGCAAAAAAGAAGAGAGATGAGGACAACTAAAGAAGATGTGACTTCCAAAGTGGAATATATAGAGCTATGCAAGACAGTACGAAAAAGTATCACTGAAGACGTAAGAAAATTCAACTCTGAACTAGTGAGGAAAGCAATTGAAAACAACCAAAGCCTAAAGATAGCAAAGGGACATCTCAGTAAGGGAAGAAAACAGATTATGGCACTGAGAAAAGAAGATGGTTCTGTAACAAGAAATAGAGGCGAAATTTTGACAAGAGTGAAAGATTTCTACTCCAAATTATATGAAAGGGATGATACATGCACTCCAGACATCAGGAAAGATACCAGTACCAGAGTTCCTCCAGTCCTTCCAGCAGAAGTTGCACATGCAATCAAGAACATGAAGCGGGGAAAAGCTCCAGGAGAAGATGGAATTACTGTAGACATCATACAAGAAGCAAGTGGAGAAATCAAAACAGTACTCGCCCAAATTTTCACTCCATGCCTTAATGAAGGAAAGATTCCTGAGGATTGGAACACTGCTGCAATGATCCTGCTACATAAGAAAGGTGACATTGAGGATCTCGGAAACTACAGACCTATCAGCCTCCTATCAGTAGTTTATAAAATCTTCACTAAAGTTCTTTCACACCGCTTGAAGGTAACACTGGACATGGCTCAACCGAGAGAACAAGCTGGATTCAGGAGTGGCTACAGCACAATAGATCATATCCATGTGCTGAGAGAACTAATTGAAAGAGCGAGGGAATATGAACTTCCATAGTGCATGGCTTTTATCGATTATGAAAAAGCCTTTGATTCGGTGAAACCATCAGCAGTTACAATGGCTCTGAAAACCTGCGGTATTGAAGATGCATACATTAATATTATTAATAACATCTATGAAAATGCAAGTGCAAAGATTAGGCTGTTTGAAAATACAACACACATAAAAATTGGAAAGGGGAGTGAGACAAGGTGACACCATATCTCCGAAGCTCTTTAATGCCACATTGGAGGGTGTTTTTCAGTCACTGAGCTGGGAAAACAAGGGGATAAAGATTAATGGAGATTATCTAACCCACCTTCGTTTTGCTGATGACGTAGTCATTTTTGCAACTAGCCCATCAGAGCTGCAGAGTATGATCCAGGAACTTGCTGACAAGAGTAAAGAAGTGGGATTAAAAATGAACTTTCAGAAGACAAAAGTGATGTTCAATGCTTTTACAAGAAATGAAGATTTATCGATTGATGGAGAAAAGCTGGAGATAACAGATACGTACGTTTATCTTGGACAGCAGATATCAAGTGAGGGTCACATTGATGAAGAAATTAATCGTCGTACAAAACTTGCCTGGAGAGCTTTTGGAAGAAACAGCATAATTTTCAAGAGCAATATGCCATTATGTCTTAAAAGAAAAGTGTTTAATCAATGCATCCTTCCAGTGCTTATGTATGGTGCAGAGACATGGACCTTAACTAAAAGAGACATACAAAGGCTGCAGACAACTCAAAGCAGCCTGGAGAGGTGCATACTTGGTGTAACCAGGAGAGATAAGAAGAGGAACTCGTGGATCCGAAAAATGACAAGAGTGGAAGACATCATGATCAGAGTTAAATCCCTGAAATGGCAATGGGCTGGACATACTGCCAGAAGGACAGATCATCGATGGACAGCCGAAATTTTAGATTGGATTCCAAGGGACAGGAAAAGACCCAGAAGAAGACCACATGGGAGATGGGTGGATGAAATTCGAAAGTATGCAGGGGTGACATGGAGGAGACTGGCACAAGACAGACCGTTGTGGAGGAAACTTGGGGAGACCTTCGTCCAGCAGTGGATTGATAATGGTTGACAATGATGATGATGATGATGATATATATATATATATATATAATTGTAGCTGATGAGTGGCGTTACAAGGCAAGCATTTGGGGGGGGGCACCACATCCAATCCATCTCTTGGGAAAATGCTCATTTAGGCACTAACTTACGTACATACGTTGACCAATGCGGAGGTGCGCCGTCTTGTTGGAAAACGATGTTGTCATATCTTTTGATCTGGGGCATAGCGAAATTTTCTAGCATATCCAAGTAAATGCCACCATTTATGGTTTTTTCACAGAAGAAGAAAGGGCCAATCACTTCTCTTTTTGATAGAGCGCACCACACATTAACTTTTGGAGAATCACGTTCCAGTTCAATAGCAGCATGAGGCGGTTCACTGCCCCATAACCTACAGTTGTGACGATTCACAATACCTGATACATGAAATGTGGATTCATCACTAAAAATTACAGTACTGAAAAAGTTTTCGTCGTTTTCCACTCAATTCAGCATATCCACAGCGAAATCGCATCGCAGAGTGTGATCATTTACATGCAACTTTTGCACTATTTGAATTTTATGAGCATGAAACTTTAATTTCTTGTGCAAGATATCAGAATGCACAGTTCTCTGCTTGCTTTACAAACGGGTTTCCGGGGGCTTCGCCTGAAACTTTCATTAACTTGGTCAACCGTCTCACCGCTGACGTTAGGCCTACCAGCTCCTCCATGATGTTCCACATTGCCAGTTTCTTTAAACCGTTTCATCCACCGCTTAATTGAATTCGCTGACGGAGGATTACAACCATACTTTAAACGGTACCGTCTTTTAACTTTAATGACAGACTTTGATTCTGCAAGCCATAACACACACATCGCCTTCTGCTGTATGGATAACATGAGTACTGATTGCGTATTTCTCATACATTCCTCATCAGGCCACACCTAGCTACATACATATATACTGTATATATATATATATATATGTGTGTGTGTGTGTGGTCTTTTCCTATCCCTCAGAATCCAGTCTGAGATTTTGGTTGTCCATTGGTGGTCCGTTCTTCTGGCAACATGTCCAACCCATTGCCATTTCAGTGATTTCACTCAGGTCATGATGCCGTCCACTCATGTCATTTTCCTTATTCACAAGTTTCTCATCTTATCTTTCCTGATTACACCAAGTATGCATCTCTCTCTCTCTCTCTCTCTCTCTCTCTCTCTATATATATATATATATATATATACTTAAGAAACAAAACTGAAGACTAAGGAAAAAATTTTAGAATTTAAAAGCAGAAGGGTGCAAAATAACCTGAAAATCAAAACGCAGCAACGCAAGCAGTTTTGAAAATTCAGAATACACATTCTATAAAGAAGATACCTAAGCAAAAAAATACATATATAATTTTGACTCACACCTAATACAACATAGAAAAGGTTATGTATCTACCTGTGTGAGTAAAAGGAGAAAAGATAAAAAAATAAAATAAAACAACTGAATGTAGAAGGTGTCGAGAATACTGAGCCTTGGCTTTATCAAGGACCAGCAAAAACTCTGCATTTTCTCACTTCCACAAAGACCTAGTTGGAAATGGGTTTCTGCAAGGCCATAGATGCAAGTAACATTCCCACCTAAAATAGTTAAAAAATATATATATATAAGTCATGTCCTCCGTAGAGTAGCATGACCTAGCACTAGTTAACAATTTCGCTTGCATCCATTAACCTTTCATGGCCCGACCCATGCTCTTCATCTGTTACTATTAAACAGAGAAGAAGATTAAAGAGAACTCAAGCTGTGAGAGTGACATAATAAATGGAAATGATTTTCAGCTATAACGAAATTCAAGTTCGTTTGAGAGAGAATTTAAACCTGAAAAACAATGCAAAGAAATCCAAATTTTACATTGCAATTAAAAAAGGAAATGTTAATTTATAACGAACAGATTTTTGAAAGAAAACTTGAGTCTAAAACCCCCTACTCTACAACTTATGACAGCACGAAAACGAGAATAAGTTAAAGATAAATATTAACTAAAGAAAACTTTGTGAAAGTTATATACCTTAAACAGTTAGTTGCAATATGTACAAAGTATTTCAGCAGTGCTTTAAGTGCATAATTAATTAGTTATTAAGAACTTAACTACTTTGAAAAAACAGCGCATAGACAGCGCATAGAAAAGGAACAGGCTTAGCCTTCTTCTGTTCCTAGGTACCCCAAAAAGACGCTCAAAGTTACAAAGAAAAGTAAGAGTTAAAACCGCAAAAATGTTAACAGACAAACCAATGCTTAAAAGCTGAAAAGCTAAAAAACGACAGAGAAAAGGTACATAAAGTACAAACATTGAACTTATAAAACCTAGAACCCAAAAACAAGGAAGAGAGCTTACCTCTTGTGTGACAAAACCTTTCTCCACACAAGAGGAGAACATGGCTGACCCCTTCCGCCACTCCCAAGGACGCTGGGGGGCAGTGAGGGTGGGGCTGATGGCCTCCTCATACAGCAAGAAACCAACGCGCGGAGATTTTAACCAGAGAAAAAAATATATAAACTTAAGACTGTGGATCTGTATGATCAGAATGAGCAGAATTAACTCTCCAGAATACATGAGAAATATTATAAAATACACGAGCAGTTTATTTAATAATCTTTGCATGTATTAAATCACCTTAGTGAGCTTCTATAGATTAATCAGAATCTTATTAATTTTAATGTTGGTTTTACTATTTTTAGTATAGCTATCCTAGTGATGAATAACTATTTTTCTTTTTTTATTTGTTTTTATTTTCTTTTATAAACAGATTTTTAAGCTTTTTTTTTGTGATTTTGTTTATATTATTTATTTTTTTGTTTTAATAGGACCGTCATATCCATAGCACTAAGGTTCCTTTAGGTAGTTAATAGGCATCCTCTAGCCAACTTCCTTACGGCTTTGATTGGTCAGAATCATATTATTAACTGTGTAGAAAATTAAAGCAGATCTGCCAACCTTACTCTATTATTCAGAATAATTTTTCTTAAAGTTCTTTTGATGAAAGAAGAAGGAATTTCGTTCTCTAGAAAACTTTCTAATAGTATATTAATGTGGTAATTGAAATCCAAATTGTTGCTGCAAATTCTTGAAATTCTTAGGACCTGAGAAATTAGTACATTCTCAATTACTTTGGTTGAAATGTTATTATTCCAGTGTAGATATTTAATTACTTTGAAAGGAAAATTAACTCTTTTATCAAAGAGGCTAATAGATGGGTTACCTCTGTTGAGCTTAATGCTTAAGTCTAGGAACTCAAGTTCCTGATTACTGTGGTTGGTTTTACATAAGTTAAGAGAGCTAGGATAGATATTATCAAAATCACTTTCTATAACTTTTGAATTATTGATACACAGCAGATCATCAATATATCTAAAAGTGTAAAGGTAGTTATCTGAGCAGGTGGGGTGATTTTTAATGAATTTATATTCCTTAAAGAACAGGAATAGATTAGCGATATTTGTGGACATTGATGTTCCCATTGGAATACCGTTCACTTGCTTATAGAGAGTATTATTATATAAGATATGGTTATTTTTTATGCAGCAATTGAGATAAGAGTTCCAAGATCCTACATCAACAAATTGGTTAAGTTTAAATTCTGCATACAGCTCCTTAAATGTAGTGATTATATCTGATAGAGGCAGATTAGTATATAGGTTTTCAAAATCATAACTATTAATATCTAGGGGACAAACTTTGAGTATAGTAGAAATTACTTCTGCATTATTATTAATTATCCAAAAATCTCTGTACATCAAGTTAGAACAGTTTCTAATGTGTTTCAAAACCTTCTTTAAGACATCTTCAAAAGCAAGATCTATTTTCTTTTTATGACTCCTTACTCCACTAGCTATGAACCTGAACTTCACAGGATCCTTATGAAACTTAACCGTTGCAAAAAGAAATGGAAATTCAGGCCCATATCTTCTAGTTTGTGGAATTTTAAGTTTCTTGAAGAATGCCTTAAACCGATTTTCTAACTGCTTGGTAGAATAACTTACGGGCTCGTATGTTACTCTATTATTGAGTTCCATAGTTAACAATTCAAAATAGAACTTCTTACAGATAATTGCAAAATTATTGCTAGCTTTATCCGTAGTGGTAAAAATAAATTGGTCTTGTAGTTTGGAGAGTGACCTTTTAGCTTCTCCAGAGAAAAGAGATTTCTGTCGAAACAAAAGTCCAGACCTGCCAACTCACCGGTGAAGCTATTGATTATATTATATTTCCATTCTGCGAAGGCCTCAATAGGCTGATTGTACGTCAAACTAGTTTTTACGATGTACTTATTTACATCTTGAGTGAAGCTCTCAAGAATCCTTTCTTTGGAAATTGTGAAGGAAGGTCTGAATTTAGAGCCATACTCTAATAAATTCCTAAGCTTTTCATTTTCAACATAACTCAAGTTTCCGGTGATAATATGGTTGTAATTCTTATCATAGTGAACTGTTTCTTTATGTTCATCACAAGAACAAGAAGTAATTACAGGAATGTAGCTCGAAGAGTTAAGTTTGTAGTTTTTAACTATTGACCTAAGGTCTTAACATATTTAAAACTTACAATAGACTGGTGCCTGTGGATGGGAAAAAAAATTGCATTATTGTAGAACAGCTTCCTTACATTGAGATTATCGTAGGCTTTATTTAGGAACCTGATGGTAACAAAATTACTGGAAAATTCTTTAAGAGAAATTTTATCTTTAAGAATATGTTTAAGAATGTCCAGAACCAAAGCAAAAACATGCTTATCAACATGGTCAGCAGTTTCATTCCAGAATTTGAAAAAACATTTAAGGACAGAGTGCTTGAAGGACTTGAGAATTTTGTAAGTATTTTTAACAAAATTAGTGCCAGTTTTAAAGCTTTCCAGAGTTTTTAGCAAGTTAGCAGAATCAACTTTGCTTGATGTGCGAAATAACCTCTGTCCTCTATTACCTCTAGAGCAGCTCTTATTATTAACAAGAAAGAAGAGTTCACGAATTGAAAATTTATGCTGATTATGCTTATTGTCAGATAGAGTGGAATTAAGGCCATAGGGATAAAGAGACTGATGCTGCAAAATTTCAAGGGATTCAGTTTCTAGCCGAGCATAGAGGTCAGGAATAATATGTAGTACCTCTATTTTCACTTTGTCAAAACCATGAGTATGGAAATGCTCTAATTCAAAGGTAGAGTACTGGTTGGCGTTTGTGGAGGGGTTCACTCCTGAATTAGAGAACTTGTTTACTAGAGACCTGTGACCATTAATCCTAAGATGAAGAGGATTTTTACTTTGGCCAATATTGATAAAAGAGTTAATTTTCCTTTCAAAGTAATTAAATATCTACACTGGAATAATAACATTTCAACCAAAGTAATTGAGAATGTACTAATTTCTCAGGTCCTAAGAATTTCAAGAATTTGCAGCAACAATTTGGATTTCAATTACCACATTAATATACTATTAGAAAGTTTTCTAGAGAACGAAATTCCTTCTTCTTTCATCAAAAGAACTTTAAGAAAAATTATTCTGAATAATAGAGTAAGGTTGGCAGATCTGCTTTAATTTTCTACACAGTTAATAATATGATTCTGACCAATCAAAGCCGTAAGGAAGTTGGCTAGAGGATGCCTATTAACTACCTAAAGGAACCTTAGTGCTATGGATATGACGGTCCTATTAAAACAAAAAAATAAATAATATAAACAAAATCACAAAAAAGCTTAAAAATCTGTTTATAAAAGAAAATAAAAACAAATAAAAAAGAAAAATAGTTATTCATCACTAGGATAGCTATACTAAAAATAGTAAAACCAACATTAAAATTAATAAGATTCTGATTAATCTATAGAAGCTCACTAAGGTGATTTAATACATGCAAAGATTATTAAATAAACTGCTCGTGTATTTTATAATATTTCTCATGTATTCTGGAGAGTTAATTCTGCTCATTCTGATCATACAGATCCACAGTCTTAAGTTTATATATTTTTTTTCTCTGGTTAAAATCTCCGCGCGTTGGTTTCTTGCTGTATGAGGAGGCCATCAGCCCCACCCTCACTGCCCCCCAGCGTCTTGGGAGTGGCGGAAGGGGTCAGCCATGTTCTCCTCTTGTGTGGAGAAAGGTTTTGTCACACAAGAGGTAAGCTCTCTTCCTTGTTTTTGGGTTCTAGGTTTTATAAGTTCAATGTTTGTACTTTATGTACCTTTTCTCTGTCGTTTTTTAGCTTTTCAGCTTTTAAGCATTGGTTTGTCTGTTAACATTTTTGCGGGTTTTAACTCTTACTTTTCTTTGTAACTTTGAGCGTCTTTTGGGGTACCTAGGAACAGAAGAAGGCTAAGCCTGTTCCTTTTCTATGCGCTGTCTATGCGCTGTTTTTTCAAAGTAGTTAAGTTCTTAATAACTAATTAATTATGCACTTAAAGCACTGCTGAAATACTTTGTACATATTGCAACTAACTGTTTAAGGTATATAACTTTCACAAAGTTTTCTTTAGTTAATATTTATCTTTAACTTATTCTCGTTTTCGTGCTGTCATAAGTTGTAGAGTAGGGGTTTTAGACTCAAGTTTTCTTTCAAAAATCTGTTCGTTATAAATTAACATTTCCTTTTTTAATTGCAATGTAAAATTTGGATTTCTTTTGCATTGTTTTTCAGGTTTAAATTCTCTCTCAAACGAACTTGGAATTTCGTTATAGCTGAAAATCATTTCCATTTATTATGTCACTCTCACAGCTTGAGTTCTCTTTAATCTTCTTCTCTCTGTTTAATAGTAACAGATGAAGAGCATGGGTCGGGCCATGAAGGTTAATGGATACAGCGAAATTGTTAACTAGTGCTAGGTCATGCTACTCTACGGAGGACATGACTTATATATATATATTTTTTAACTATTTTAGGTGGGAATGTTACTTGCATCTATGGCCTTGCAGAAACCCATTTCCAACTAGGTCTTTGTGGAAGTGAGAAAATGCAGAGTTTTTGCTGGTCCTTGATAAAGCCAAGGCTCAGTATTCTCGACACCTTCTACATTCAGTTGTTTTATTTTATTTTTATCTTTTCTCCTTTTACTCACACAGGTAGATACATAACCTTTTCTATGTTGTATTAGGTGTGAGTCAAAATTATATATGTATTTTTTGCTTAGGTATCTTCTTTATAGAATATATATATATATATATATATATATATATATATATATATATATATATATATTACCCTTCAATGTTTGTGGCAGGTAGCCTTAAACATGCATACGAAGTTCGAGCCTGGGACTACAGAACAGTATTGGCACTTCCTACTGGATTTCTGTATCAATAACAATTTCGTTACCTTACCATGGGCGATGGGCTATACCTCCAAACTCGTGGTATCCCGATGGGCAGTCGCTTTTCTAGCAGTTTGGCTAATCTCTATCTACATTTCTTTGAGGACAGATTTGTTGCCAATCATCCTTTACCTGGGATTGCTCTAAGATATGTTGATGACATCATTGTCATTAGCATTCCAGACTTTTTGTGTTGTGCTGCTGACTTGAATCCTGACGACCTTACCCTAGAAAAAACTAACAGATCGTCTACTTGTGTTTGTTACCTCGATTTAGAGATACGGGTGGACGAGGAGGGAAGAGGTGTAGTGAACTTATTTGATAAAAGAAACTCTTTTGAGTTTCATATCATTCACTACACTCACTGGTCCTCCAACATTTCTAAAGTTATACATCGCAATCTACTCATCTCTCAGTTTCATAGAATAGCTAAAATTTGCTTTACACAGTTCTTACTTGTAAAAAATCTTAAAGCTCTTCTTTCTAAACTGCAATCTAACAATTTTCCTAAAAATTTCTTAAGACATCATTTTAAGCATTTCATTTTGAACTTTAATTCGGTTTCCAAGAGTTTCAAATTGCACATTGACATGCTTTATTAACCTAGGACCTAACAATTTTAAGTATATAAGCAACATAAAGTGCTATTTGGTGGGTCCCTATAGCTGAAGATCTTATCTACATACACAGTTTTGCATCTTGTCAATTCACATTTTTTGGCTTAACAGGTAGTTGATTAACCGTGACCAACTTTTATATCAGTGTATATATTTGGGTTCTTGTAAGTGTTCTGTTCAGTTTCCTTTGATGTCTTGTCATGATGGTTTTGTTCTGCCGGTAAGCTTTTAATTTTTTCTTTTTTTTCAGTTGTATAAATTTGATTCTTGGAATTCTTGCACTTATTAGAATTTGGTTTGGTGGCCTAGGGAGCATGACCAACCGACAATTTTGGCTCGCCTGGTCATTTGTTGGCACTAGAAAGGCCACTCCCACAGGTTGATGCTCTCCTGAAGACGGCAACCTGTTTTTTGTTTTCACTTGTTTTGAAGTTCCTTTTTTTTTTAATTTTGTCCTGTAATGTTCATTCTGTGTGTGCGTGCGTGCGTGTGTGCGTGCGTGTGTGTGTGTGTGTGTGCCGTATATATATATATATACCAATGAGCCATTACATTATGACCACCCCCAGCCTAGAGAAATGAGCGCGCCTGGAGACCGAACAGTCTCAGAGCTATATATATATATATATATATATATATATATATATATACAACCCAAGGACCGGCTTTTGGTTAGTAGAGTCTTCCTTCGGAGACAGAATGGGAAAAGCTGTCAATTTATCAGGTTGATAAAGGACAAATTGTGAAAGCACGGTGCCTCAGAACTACGATCTCAGAAACGGCGCGGCTTGTGGGTTGTTCATGTGCCTGTGGAGTGAGTACGTATCAAAAGTGGTTCACAGATGGTGAAACAATAAACTGTCGTCCAGCAGTGTGTTGTCCGCAGCTCATTGATGCCAGATGGGAGCAGAGACTGTTGCACATTGTTCACAGCGACAGCAGGGCCACAGTGTGGAAAATCATCCACAGCTACAACAGTGGTGATCAGGACAATGTGTCACAGCACACAGTTCATCGTAGCCTTCTGCGCACGGCCCTGTGTAGCCAAAGACACATCTGGGTCCCCTTGCTCACTGCACATCATCACCAACAATGCATGAAATGGTCCCAAGATCATTGAGATTGGATTGTGGATGATTTTAAGAAAGTGGCTTGGCCTGACGAATCAAGATTCCTGGTGCATCTAGTAAACGGCTGAGCGCAGATACGCCAATTGCCAACGGAGGCTTTGGCACCTGGATGCACTGTTGGGCAGAAACAGGATGGTGGTGGCGGTGTTCTGTAGGCGATATTTTCTTGGGACACTTTAGGCCCCATTATCACAACAGCACAATCTGAATATCACAGGTATCTGAACATCGTTGTGGACCGAGTTCGCCAATTCATGGCAAATTAGTTCCCTGCTGATGATGGCCATTACCAACATGATAATGTGCCATGCCACATTGCCAGAATTGTCAAGGAGTGGTTCAAGGAACATGCTGGTGACTCTCTGTTAATGCCGTGACATCTAAATTCACCTGACATGAACCTAATTGAGCATTTGTGGTTCAACTTGGAAAAGCGGGTTTGTGCTACATCACCACCACCCAGAAATGTACAGGAACTGGAGGACCTGCTGTTGACATTATGGTACCAGATACCCCAGGATACCTATCACCACCTCATCAAATCGATGTCTTGCCAAGTGGTCGCTGTTTTGCAGGCTAAAGGGGGTCCCCTACAGCTTATTAGGTGGGTGGTCATAATGTAATGACTCATCAGTGTATAATTACTGAGTGGTTGGAGGAACACAACACCAAAACCACTGCACTGCCTTGGTCCACAAACTCTCCTGACTGTAAACCCAAATGAATATTTGTGGGATATGCTAGAAAGGTGTGTGAGAACTGCTGATCCTCCTGCACAGAATGAGCATGAATTGACAGAGCTGCTGCAGCAGATATGGGTCAAGTTACACCTGGAGGATGTACGACACCTTGTGGAATTTGTTCCTAGGCATCTGCGAGCCATGACTGCAAAGAAAGATGGACCAACACATTATTAGGTAGGTGTTCCTAATGCAAATCTAACTCAGTGTATTAAGAGCCCCTTCTTTTGTTTCAAGACATAGTACTTTTTTCACTTTGCTCAGTAGACTTTAAATGAAATTACAAATTCGAATGAAATTAAAAGTATCTAAATCATTGACATACCAATAATCACTCCATGCTCCTTCATTAAGAGTAAACATATTTTCACCCAGAGGATCAACAAGCACAATTCCAACAACATCTCTGTAGAAAAACATATGTATGTTTAAAGGCTTATTTTCAAAATAGCAAAATCATAAAAATCACTACTAAAGAGCAACTATTACGAACCACACACAATAATATACAATATATTGCAAAAAAATCACATTGTGTTAACTTATTCTTCTCAAAGCAATATTTAAGACCTATTTTATAACCCACCACCCCTCCCCAATTTTCTCCAAAAGTGAATTAAAATAGCCTTATCCCATAATAGTTGATTTTCCCCCAACAACAGCAACTTATCAACAAAGATAACTAATACAAATATCAATATTTTTATGACTAAATTTACTTGCTTCACTTAAATTTTAAGTCATTTTACACAAGAATTATGAATAACCAAAAAACTGGAAGTTATTTAAATCAAGTTTACTTTGTAAAGATTTATCAAAAAGACATAAAAATTCCTAAAACCTATTCTAGAAAACTTTTTAGCCCACACACTCTGGGGAAATGTCATCTCCGGTTTATGAGCTCAAAATTCAATTGGGAAAAAGGTTGGTTGGTGAATTTTTATGGCGCAAGGGCCATGTGTGGCCAAAGAGCGCCAGACACAATACAATCAAACAAACAGTGTAAAAAATGTGGTATAATGCTTAAAATTAGGCTGATTGTTGGAAAAAAGCTTCACAACATTAAAAAAAAATGGGTGTGATACTCTCACTAGTTTAACATAAACAAGTCAGTAAAATCATGCAATGCATTGATTATGATACGCTTTCCCACATACCAGATATCATTACTCAAGTTATGAGAATAATGGCTGTGGAATAAATCTCGTTCCTGTGCTCTGACCTTTGACTCCATTTCAATTATAACATTCAGTATACCTCCGGAACAACATACTAAAGTTTTGTCACAAAAGAAGCATTTTTAGTCAAGTTATGATGATAATGGCTGAGGAATAAATCTCGCTCCTGTGCTCTGACCTTGGACCTCATTTCGATGATATTCAACAGAACCGGTTCAGTATACCTCCGGAACAACATGATAAAGTTTTGTCGCAATCGAAGCATTTTTACGTAAGTTATGACGCATAAGAGCAATGGAATGGATCCTGCTCCTTTGTCCTGACCTTTGACCCCATTTCGCCAATTTTCAATAGGGTTCGTCCCCAGGTTGTCCCCTACCACATACTAAAATTTCGTTGAAATCGAACCATTTTTACGCGAGTTATCGCGTGGACAAGCAGACAGACGGGCAAAGCTGGAGCATATACGCAGCGCTTCTTCAACCTACGGTTGGAAAGCGTAAAAAAACGGGAAGAGAAAAAGGAACAAGCTCAAAATATGCACTGATTAAGAGTGTACTGTTTCTGGACTTACTATCATCTATCCTCATAACTCTTACTGAAGGTTCTTATGCCTTGGCTCATGTGCAACCACACTTCACAAAATGTGACATAAAAGTGATTCAGTGGAGCATGCTGTTCATACGGATGGAGTCAAAAAGAATGTAGTCAACTTCTACGAATTTCCAAAGAACAATAATTATGTAGCGAAATATTCATAAAGTGGATGAAAATTTGGCCATTGTTTAAAGAAAATCATTTACAAAAAATAAGCATTTTTTAAGGAGTTTTAAGGACCATACCAAATGCATGCACAACAATGATATATGCACAAATATACTTTTACACACAACATACATGCATGCATATTAAGCTGTTCTCTGAGATTCTGAGGTTAGCTCCTCAAAGAAAAAAAAAATCTGCCAAGTAAATATTTAACTGATGGAACTACATTTTACTTACTGTTTGTGTATCAAACGTCTCCATTTATAGCAATCTCGGCACACAGCTCGAGCTTCACTGACATCCATCATGCATCGCACACAAGACCTTTTGTGCTTCACGCTCATAATCTTTTTCTCAAGCAGACATTCCTGAATTTGGTCCTCCCATTATTTCCTTGGCGGTTGTTCTCTACCTTTCTTTCCTGCTACTTGGGCTGAAAAAATTCTGTTCATAAGCATCTCATCACTCATTCTTTCAAAATTGCCAAACCCCTAAGAATTTTAGTCTCCTCCTTGCTAATATTTTTTATGCACAACATAACAATGCAAACTGAAGTATACTGAGGAAATTTACTACATTTTTCCATATAATTTAAGTCCGTGGAGGTATAAATTAGAATTTATGCAACTTAAAAGACAGTTCTACTGTTCAAATCAGTTTTCCTACCCAACAGAATAAATACATATGCAATAAACAGTATGTAAATTGTAGAACCACAGTTAAAGATATGAGTTCAAAACATGAACTTTGCACATAATCATCTCATGGTTTAAATTGCAAAACTGAAGTTAAAATTACATGTTCAAGATTTCCGTTTTCACCTAATTTCCTCATGGTGTAACTGAATAATTGGTATCTGCATATACAACAAGTTAGTAAAATCCTGCAAAGTATTCATTATGATACACTTTCCAACATACCAGAAGTCATTACTCAAGTTATGAGGATGATGGCTGTGGAATAAATCTCGCTTCTGTGCCCTGACCTTTGACCCCATTTCGATGATATTCAACAGAACCAGTTCAGTATACCTCCGGAACAACATGATGAAGTTTTGTCCCAATTGAAGCATTTTTACGCAAGTTATGATGCATAAGGGCAATGGAATGGATCCCGCTCCTATGTCCTGACCTTTGACCTCATTTCCAATGGGTTCATCCCCAGGTGGTCCCCTACCACATACTAAAATTTCGTTGAAATCGAACCATTTTTATGCGAGTTATCGTGTGGACAAGCAGACAGACGGACAAAGCTGGAGCATATACGCTTCTTCAACCTACGGTTGGAAAGCGTAAAAAAGGGGAAACACAAAAGTGAAATATCAGTACAAAAAGATGGTAATGGGGCTTGTAGGAAGGAATCTTCATAATATGTTTAATTTAGCTCATGGTCCTTCACTTTTTTCAGCAAATTGCTTATCTTACACTGCCTTGTTATCTCCCATGGGCTTTCAGCTGAATTCACATGATGTCATCATCAACATAGCCAACCAGCAGCTGAAGTTCCAGGCACTATACTGTAACTTCGGATTTCACACAGCCAGTTAGGAAAAATAGGTACTTTTTAAGTACTTTTTGCCATTTATGGCAAAAAATAAGGACTTCTAAGCACCCTGAAAAAAGGATTTATCAGTTGTGTGGGAACCATGGTAATTTTAGGCATAACATTTAAATTATTTGTAACATGTACTACTGAATATTGTGTTGATTATCAAAAAAACATTTTAGTGAGAAATCTAATACACAGGACTGATTAGTTTAAAAAAATCTAAAGAAATAATTCTTACTTCTCATATAAGTGGGCATAATATCTTGCCACAAGAGAGCCAATTTCGGAACCAACAATAACAAATGGACGAGGCAGTGGTTTTGCTTTCGTTACTAGGTAGTTCAGGTCATCAACCATTCTGTCAATGAAAAAACAAAAACAATTTTATTTTGTAAATTCATATAACACAAATTAAAAGCACACCAATGATCACAATCAGGGCACTATGAAAATTCATACAGTTCAAAGCAAATTGATCCAGTTCTTTTTTTGAGAATTTCCAAATTAAAAAGAGCAGTTGGTGCATACAAACACCAAAGAGCCAAAACATTATGATCAGTTGGTTATGCAAAGCAGAGCAACTGCAGGTAAATGACAGTGCATGTGACAGTCATGAAATGGTACAAATAACACCAAATACTAAGCTCTGTTATAATCAGTGTTATTCTTGTTCTTTAGATGGGAAAGGCAGTGGACTTAAGCACGTTTGACAAAGGCTAAATTGTAATGGTGAGATGACTGGGTTAGAGCATTTTCAAGATAGCAAAGCTTGTGGAGTGCGCAGGGTCAGCCGTGGTTAAAAAAAAGTTGTCCAAGGAGGGAAAACCCAGGAACCACTGCTATAAGAGAACAAAAGCTATCCTGTACGGTACGAGCCAACAGAAGGGACATTGTGGCACAACTCATAGGTAATTTGAATGTTGGTGACAGGAGTAATGTGTCACAACGTACAGTACATCAAATCCAGCTAAAAATGTTATTTGGAATGTACAGTACATTGAACCCTGCTGAAAATGTTATTTGTACCATTTCATGATCAGTTGGTCTTTATGCAAATCGGAGCAACTGCTGGTAAATGACACTGCATGTGAAAGTCATGAAATGGTACAAATAACACCAAATACTGAGCTCTGTTAATTAATGTTATTCTTGTCCTTTAGATGGGAAAGGCAGTGGACTTAAGCAGGTTTGACAAAGGCTAAATTGTAATGGTGAGATGACTGGGTTAGAGCATTTTTGAGATGGCAAGGCTTGTGGAGTGCTCAGGGTCAGCCAAGGTTTAAAAAATGTTGTCTGAGGAGGGAAAACCCATGAACCACTGCTACAGGTGAGCAAAAGCTGTTCTGTATGGTACGAGCCAACAGAAGGGAATATGTAGCACAACTCGCTGGTAATTTGGATGCTGGTGACAGGAGAAATGTGCCACAACATACAGTACATCAAACCCTGCTGAAAATGGAGCTGCATAGTCACAGTCTGCTCCAAGCAGTGGCGACCCTAGCCCTTGCGAGGCTCCAGGTGATTACTCTTTGCAAGGCCCTTCCCAATGGCAATAACCCAAAATCATTGCAATAACACCTGTTATATATATATATATAAAAAAAGAGCGAGGGAATATGAGCTTCCATTGTGCATGGCTTTTATCGATTATGAAAAAGCCTTTGATTCGGTGAAACCATCAGCAGTTGCAATGGCTCTGAAATCCTGCGGTATTGAAGATGCATACATTAATATTATTAATAACATCTATGAAAATGCAAGTGCAAAGATTCGGCTGTTTGAAAATACAACACACATAAAAATTGGAAAAGGAGTGAGACAAGGTGACACCATATCTCCAAAGCTCTTTAATGCCACATTGGAAAATGTCTTTCAATCACTGAACTGGGAAAACAAGGGGATAAAGATTAATGGAGATTATCTAACCCACCTTCGTTTTGCTGATGACATAGTCATTTTTGCAACTACCCCATCAGAGCTACAGAGTATGATCCAGGAACTTGCTGACAAGAGTAAAGAAGTGGGATTAAAAATGAACTTTCAGAAGACAAAAGTGATGTACAATGCTTTTACAAGAAATGAAGATTTATCGATTGATGGAGAAAAGCTGGAGATAACAGACACGTACGTTTATCTTGGACAGCAGATATCAAGTGAGGGTCACATTGGTGAAGAAATTAATCGGCGTACAAAACTTGCCTGGAGAGCTTTTGGAAGAAACAGCATAATTTTCAAGAGCAATATGCCATTATGTCTTAAAAGAAAAGTGTTTGATCAATGCATCCTTCCAGTGCTTACGTATGGTGCAGAGACGTGGACCTTAGCTAAAAGAGACATACAAAGGCTGCAGACAACTCAAAGAGGCATGGAGAGGTGCATGCTTGGTGTAACCAGGAGAGATAAGAAGAGGAACTCGTGGATCCGAAAAATGACAAGAGTGGAAGACATCATGATCAGAGTTAAATCCCTGAAATGGCAATGGGCTGGACATACTGCCAGAAGAACAGACCATCGATGGACAGCCGAAATTTTAGATTGGATTCCAAGGGACAGGAAAAGACCCAGAAGAAGACCACATGGAAAATGGGTGGATGAAATTCGAAAGTATGCGGGAGTGACATGGAGGAGACTGGCACAAGACAGACCATTGTGGAGGAAACTTGGGGAGACCTTCGTCCAGCAGTGGATTGATAATGGTTGACAATGATGATGATGATGATGATATATATATATATATGCTAAAAGGGATGTAAGGTCAGGTGATGCGTAACATCACAGCCTCTCCTTGACAAATGTCAACCCCGCCTTCTCGTGGTGCATCCTGTTCCCACTAAAGGGGCTCTGACAACCCCCAATAGTGGTATATAATGGTTGACAATGATGATATGCTAAAAACGAAGCAAGAAGAAAAATAAAACAAATTTAAACCAAGAACAAAACAAAAAAACCCAAACCTTTCAAAGCAAACGAGCACCAAAGCAAGCTAAAAATAAAAAATAATTTTAAAGAAAACCAGATGAACATAGGGATTGCAGACCAATGACAGTCTCTCTTATGCTTTATCAGGAGCAAGCATGAAGAAAATTTCTCACGTATCTACAAAGACCAGAAAAGTGTGGGTTTCTGCTAATTTAGTTTGCTATAAGGACAAATTAAATTTAAAGGTTAAATTCAACAAATGTTAAAAGGGATAAATAACCCATATATCAGCAAACTGCCCAATGCACACTCAAAATAACCAGTCCAAGAGAATTCTAGCAAACTACATTTTGAAGGAGGACAAACACCTACTACAACACAAAACAAGAGAAGAAAGTACTTTACAGATGAAAAGTGAAGAGCTTTGCTTAAAGAAAAGGTATACATATTCAGTAACATTTGTCCTGATAACTTTGAACAGGGCCCGTACACTTTTTGGAGAAAAAAATTCAAGGACTTTCTAGGCCTTTTCCAGGACATATACAAAAAATTCCAGGATGATTATTATGCTTTACAGTATCATGTTCAAATTATTTTTTTAAAGTAATTTCAGTTTTAAGTAATAAAAATGATAAAAGATGCAAATGGATGAATGTGCTTTATGCAAATGGGTAAAGTTTATCAAGCACAAGATCGTAAAGAACGGATTCTGTTCTTATGCCCTGACTTTTGAATTCAAGTTGAACCATTTTCTACAAGGGTAGGTTTCTCCTCCCCGATAACATACCAAAACTTCGTTGCAATCAAACAGATTTTATGTGAGTTAACATTCCTAAGCTTGGAGAACGAATATTGCTCGTATGTCTTGGCCTTTGAATTTAATTTCGACAATTTTCAACAGGGTAGGTTTCCAGGTTGTACCAAACAGCATACTAAAATTTCGCCGAAATCCAACCGCTTTCATGCGAATTATCGTACAGACAAACCCAAAGCATAAACGTTTCTGCAACCAAAGTTCGAAAGGGTTAGTAATTTCGAAAATAAAAACATAACAAACAGCGCTCATAAATAGAATATTTGAAACTACAGTATGCACTCTCCATTATTAGGAATGGTAGAGGGGAAGGGAATAGAACTGTCCAAAATTAGCATGCTTTCGTTGCGCTAGGCGCTTAAGCACGGCTGAATTCTTCAGACCCCACTTATCCCCAATGTTCAAATGATTGAAATGTGCTAATGTTCATGGAATGAAATGGTTGATCAGCTATGATGACAGCATAAAAGTTCGGGGGGAGGGGGTAATTTATGCAACATTTTACATCACTCCAGTATTTATCTTGTCATCATCAACAATCGCAATGCAACTACCGCTTACGATCGCGGATATCGGCAACCGAAAATCTGCCATATCACTAAGTGATACAATGTATTGTAATTGAAAAAAAAAAAAAGGATGTGGAAAAAAGAATCAGAAATTAAGATCATTATCAAGTCATGGCATTTCAAAAATCCGTTTTCCTTTATAATGTTTAAAAACATGTTTTTGCTTTTTTACCTGTAGTGTATAATAAAAAACTATGTTAATTTTTTTTTTTATGGAATGAGACGTCCGTATGTCTGATTGTCTTCATCTGAGTTCACGCGTTAGCTACTGTGTACAAGTAGACCTATTTTTTCAGCTCAAAAATATGTAGTTTTGTATATATTCACAGTATAAGTCATTCCTTATTCCCACAGAACTGAATTCAGCAGATGCAAAATGAAGAACATCAAGACCCGCCCAACACCATGTTTCTGATTGTCTGCTGTTTATATTCAAGAAATGCAAGTATGGATCAATGGCGAATGCAGCAACTATGATTTTTATTTATTACCAAGAAAAAAAAAGAGCTGTGAAAGCTGTAAAGCTGAAACGGATATCCCCCCCCCCCCCATCATGCACAAAAACATTCCGATTAAGGGCAAACAGCAGGAGCACGCGTCCATGCACACACACAACCTTTGGAATGTCCTGATGGAATAGCTTCTTTTCATTTGGCACATCGCCATAAATCCCCACCTGCAGCTCACCGAACTGTCAAGTTGCACCCTTCCTCCTTCACCCTAACTAAAGGAGAAAATGTAAAAAGGAAAAAAAAATGTTCCCCAATTTCCGACAAAAAATTTACGTCATGATGTTGCAATTTACTAAAATACGTTTATCTGCTGAATTTCGCCTAAATCTATTGAAAACTTTTTAATTATAGATGATTTTTTTTATTAAAACAGTAACTCAGACGTCTGAATAAAAATGTGTTTGTAATTCAAATAGAGTCCATATCATCACAGAAAAAAAAAATTTAAGAATCACTCTGTTCAAATAAACCATGGCATCTAAAAAAAATAATTCACTTGCTTTTCCCATAATTTATATTACTGTTTCTGTTTTTTCAATGTGATTATGCAACGGAATATTATTATTATTTTTTTTTTTTGCGTCTGCTAAAATTCCTAACGGAATTTGGCGAAAGCACTAGATCTTTATTGTGATGTATCAAAACCACTGTAAAAATTTTACTGTGTTATTTTCAGAATTCGGGAAAATGGATTTCTGAAAATTTTCTCCTAATCCTTTTTGAGCCGTGGAAGTGATAAACGTTAACACCCTTTCTGCTGGAGGCTCACTCTGTCCAAAGAGGCACACATACTTGTCTATAATAAAAATTACCAATGCTAACTTTTTAAGTTTTAAACCGATTCCATTGGAATTTTGGGAGTGAGCTTCTGTAATCCAATTATAGTGAATGCAAAAATTTCGGCCACTTTCGTGAAAAATTCGCAAAGATAGTTTTCTTATTTTTTATCATAAGTAGCCGAAGTCTCTTGAAGGGAGGGCTGGACATAAACAAGGAACAGATGAATGTGTTGTTCAGGCATACTCTTCACTGGTGGCAGTTGTCGGACGGACATCAAGCTTCCCTTCCTAACAGACCTACTAGTAATCATCCAATTTTATTGCACTGGAAGTAGTGCTGTTTTTTTTTTTTTTTTTTTCTCCCTGCCAAATTTGGATTTGGTGCACGTCCGAAACACCACCGTTGCCGGTGGTTTCTTTGAGAACAGAGGAGAGAACTTTAAAAAATGAAGGGGTAACAGTAACACGATTTTTTAAAAGGGCATTTTTTAAGCACTAATTTCAAATTTCAAGGCTTTTCAAGACAACATTAAAAAAACACTGTTTTTCCAGGATATTCCAGGCCTTGAAAACGTAATCATGATTTTCCAGGTTTTCAAGCACTGTTTGAAATATTGAAAAAATATATTTTTAAAAAATTCACTAGCTAATGGTGCATGAGAATTAAAGCACTGTGGTAATTATGAGAGATGGAATCCATAGAACCAAGGTGCAAAACACAGAGAAGTAAGAGAGAAGCCCAAGACACATAAAAATTACCTAAGAAGTTAAGCACAGAGCATACCTAGAATTAAAAAATATGCATGCCACTTCTAAAATAATATAGAATGACCATAATATTAAAAGATAATATGTAAAACAGAGTGTTGCTAGTACAAAGTTGATTTTTGTTTAGTGTTTCTAGTTGGTTTTTCAGCTATATATATATATATATATATGATTGTGAACTACAATATTTTAGGTGACATCAGGCAAAAACTACTAATTAACTGGCGGCGGTAAGGGGCTGCTCTGGGCGTGGAGCCCTGTGCAGATGCCTGGAATGCCCATACCTGGGGCCGCCACTGGCTCCAAGGGTAAACACTAATCTCAGTTCACAGTTGAGAGTGCTTATAATGGACACACGAGCATCAAAACTGAGCCTTGAATGATTGGAAGGTCATTTAGTCCGACGAATCTCATTTTCTGCTGCACCATGTAGACAGCTGGGTATGTGTGCATCATTTACCTAGGGAAATGCTGGCACCAGGAAGCACCATGTGACAAACAAGCCAGTGGAGGAAGTGCAATGATGGGTAATGTTGTGCAGAAAAACCCTGGGTCCAGTCATTTATGAGCGGGAAACTATGATGTCAACCACCTACCTAAACATCATTGTAGATCAGGTGCATCCTTTTATGGCAACGGTATTCCCCTTTAGTAGTGCCTTCTTTCAGCAGGAAAATGCACCACCTGTGGTTTGTTTTGGAACAACAAATCCAATCTGCAGCAGCTGAACCATGTAACTTACAAGAGTTAAAGGATCCACTGGTAGAGTGTTGACACCACATGCCACAAGAAATCTTGTAGTGTCCATGCCTCACTGGATAAGAGTTGTTTTGTTAGCACGCAGAGGACCAATATCATATTAAGCAGGTGGTCATAAAGCTTTGGCTCTTCGGTGTGTATGTGCTTCCACTTTAAAACCATCTTTAACCATCGTAAATTTTCCAACTACATTTTTTTCACCTTAATTAACATTAAATTCCTATAAACCACATATACATACAACAAAACAGCCTAAAACTATAAACCGTAGATATACATATCTCCTTAAAACATTTGCACAATATAAGAAACAACTGAAAACGTTGAACAGGTCATCACTGACTCATCTGTTTTGCTACGACATTTTTCACACTTGTGTATTTCTTAACATCTGCTCAATTCCAGAAAAAAAGTGTACTGAAGATGAAATGTATTTACTCATCACAGAACATATACATAGAATTGCTCTGTGAACTGAATCCTACACTTGTCACATGCACTGACATACTGCACACTCTTGTCAAATTGCACTTTTGCAATCTCCATCAAGGTTTCACACTTCTAACTGTTTGATTTGTGACAAAATCAATATTTAACTACATGATGATTTAAAAACACATACAATGCATGTATTATACTCTGATGGTTCTCCATGCCATATGAGATTCCTTAATTTTTGAACACATGACTTAATCTATTTTTGGGCCATTTGATCCTGCATGTACAAGAGTTCAGTTCAGTTCAGTTAAATTAGGAATTGTAAAGCTAGCACATTTTACATGTGTTTAAAGGTTTTAAAATACGTTAAGTTACAAGTTCAAATATTAATGAATTTCATATGGCCTGGAGGAGCACTGAAGTATAACATGTGCATTGTACATGTTTTTAAATCACCGTGAGGTAAGCAGGAGCTTTCTTTAGCCTACTTTTTGACTTGTTATAAGTGTCATTAGCATGTTTTTCTTTTAAGTTATTTACCCCTTTTGAATGGACTAAATGCATTCCCTAAAAATACTGCTGTTTGTTGAAAATGCAACACTAGGAAAAACTTGTGTGATTGGACCAACTCGCAGGACGCGTAGGTCACATGAGAAGGTGTAAATGATTACAACAGCAGCACACATGCAAGTGATTTTTGCCAGCCATCCCTACGTAGCTGACCAGTCAAAAGTATAAGAACAGGATGCACAAGGCAAGTTGTCATAGTAGATTTGCAGGAATTGTGTCAGTGAGGCAGAGATAGTAACGGACTACATCCCGCTGAAGCAGACAAGACCTGTACTTACAACTGATGGATTTTGAGCGAGGCCAATGTGTTGGACTGCGGAAAGGCAAACTTTCCTTCGGTGACATCGGTTTGAACGACGTCGAGTTGCTGCCACCGTGTGATATGGCCAACATGCAATCCAGTAGACGACATCTGGATGACTTTACCCGAGGTCGCGTCATTGGGAAGTTGGAAGAAGGTCGAAGTGTGACTAGTGTGGCCGAGAAGTTCAGGATCGCTCACAGCATCGTTACACAAGCTTGGAGAGCATTTCAAACGACAGGAACAGCTGTCCAAGAAATTAGCAGTGGTCGTCCATGAGCAACTACGGCGACGGACGACCGGTATATTGTCTTACAGGCAAGAACAGACACACGGCAGACAGCGCGAGAAATCGTAAGGCACATGCAACAGACAACTGGACGTAAGTTATCACGTTTTACCGTGGCCAGGAGGCTGCACAAAGGTGGTCTATTTGCACGACAACCAGTACGGTGTGTGCCATTAACGCCTGCTCATCGGAGACGGCGGTTTCTGTGGTGCCAGGAACACAAGAACTGGACACATCAGCAATGGGGTCGAGTTCTCTTTACAGATGAGAGCCGATTTAGTCTGACAAGCGATTCAGAACATATACACATCTGGAGAGAGCAGGGAACACGCAATCACACCTCCAACATCATCAAAAGGGACAGGTTTGGAGGTGGCGGAGTTCTCGTTTGTGGTGGTATGATGCTTGGTAGCCATACTGACCTCCACATCTTCCAAGGAGGTTCAGTCACTGGTGTCCGCTATTGTACCAAGGTTCTCCTGCCTCACGTGCGTCTGTTTAGAGGTGCTGTAGGTGCTGAGTTCTTCTTCATGGACGACAATGCTACACCTCATCATACAGTGGCTGTTGCAGAGCTGTTGGAGAGTGAAGATATTCAAAACGCATGGATTGACCCGCAAGGTCCCCGGACCTAAATCCAATCGAACACGTGTGGGACCTTCTCAGGAGATGCTTGGCAGCACGTCACCAGCCGCCAGCAACGATTTCGCAGCTGCGATTGGCGCTACAAGAGGAATAAGCCGCGATGTCTCAACAGCTCCTTGACAACCTCACCCTCAGCATGGACAGACGTTGTAAATCCTGCAATGCAGTCAGGGGTGATCATATCCCCTACTAAAGACTGGATTTTTCTTGGCAGCCACCTGTCACATGGACGTTTCGGTCTTCTGTCCAGTTGTTCTCGAAGCTACCTTTTCAATAAAGTGCCTTTGTATCCTTTGGATTCCTTGTTTGGACAGTTTTACCCACTTGTCCCATATTCTTACATCTTGGGGATCTTATGGTATGATTTGAATTCGAAAAACCGTCTCGTCTTTAATTTTTGCACGCCAGTGTACATCCACACATATACTTGGGAAAATCGTACTCTTGGTCAAAAGAGTGTGATAGATTTTGTTGTCTACAATCAGCATCTGAAACACTTAGTTGTTGACACTCGTGTGATGAGAGGTGCAGATGTTGGTTCTGATCATTACTTGGTAGTGTCACGAGTGAAACTGAATACTGGTTGGAGGAAAAGGAATAGGCAGAGGCTCAGGATGGAAAGAATAAAAGTTGAAAGGCTCCTTGAAGATCATCAGCGTTACTCTGACGTACTCAGAGAACGAATGAAGGAGCTTAAGTTTTGTGAGAGGGATGTAGAAAAGAAGTGGGAATGTTTTAAGAACTGTGCTGTTACTGCTGCTGTAGAGGTCTGTGGCACCACAATAGTGGGTAACAATAGAGGCGATGCTTGGTGGAATAGTGAGATTGAAGCTGCGGTAAAAAGAAAGAAGGAAACTTATTTGGGGATGTTGCAAGGTAGAGTTTCTGTGGATGAATATCACTGCATGAAGCTGCTAAGCTGGTTCGCCAGAGTAAGGCAAAAGATAGAAAGGAGAAGGCGGAAAGGCATGAATTGGCTTTTTGGAAAGATAGGAAGACTTTCTGGTAGTACATGAGACTCAGGAAAAATAGGGGAAACAAAGTTGTAAGCTGTGTGAAGAATAGGATTGGGAAAAAATGATCTGGGAGCCCAATGAATTAAGTGAAAGATGGGGTGAATACTTCTGTGAATTATTAGATCAGGAAAGCAAAGGTGATTCTGAGGCAGAAGTAGATGTTGTCACAGTGAAGGATGGAAGCACAGGAGGGATCTCAAGAAAACAGGCGTGTACAGCTCTAAAATCTCTTCAGACTGGTAAGGCTCCGGAAGTGGATGGCATAACTGCTGAGATGTTGAAATATGGTGGTGACTCCGTAATTGACTTGTTAACTGAAATTTGCCAGTTGTGCTGGGAGTTAGGAATGGCCCCTTGGATTTGGAAGGATGCTATCATGGTTCCCTAGTATAAGGGAAAAGGGGATCCGACTGACTGCAAGAACTATCGTGGTATTAGCCTACAGAGTGTGCCAGGGAAAGTGTTTGATAAGGTCGTTATTGAAAAAGTACTGAGTCTTACATCAGAGAAAGTGTTTGATGTTCAGAGTGGTTTTATGCCTGGTAAAGGCTGCACTGACCAAATTTTTTCATTATGCATGATGATTGAAAAGTATCTGGCAGTTGGTATGAAAAATTTTGCTGCTGTAAGGGCATAAATTAATTATGTTGTGTGATATGTTGATGGACATTCTTTAGCATAATTATACACATATAATGAGACTGCCATATTATCTGATAATAATACAGTGCATTAAATATTCTAGGTGTAGCGAAGCCGTAGATCAGCTAACATTAGTTCACCACCGAGTCAAGGATGGAAGACCCTGAAGTGGTAAGGGTGGGGGGAGAGGAAGTCGGGTGACCTTGGTTTGGAGCATCCAAGGCAGGAGAGTAAAGATCGCCTCTGGGGGGAGCAGGTAAGTAGGAACCAATAGGAAGTAGGAAAGATGTTAGCCTGACAAGGGAACAACGGAAAAAGATATAGTCATTTTCAAGTCTTCACGTGTGAAGGTTGGATTCTGAAGAGGAGCTGGGTTCAAGCGAGGAACTTGCTCTAGGAAGCATTTTCAATGAGGAGACGCTAAGTTTTTCTCGAAGTTACTGGAATTGTACGGACACGGTGATACAGGCCTTGCGGGGATCTCACTGCCGTAGACTGTTTTTTTCAATTGCATGTTGCATGTAGCTACGGACTGAAGTTCAAGTGATACAGGTTATGTGTAGCACTCACTCACTCTGTAAGTTAGGTAAAAGGAAACCACGGGTCCTAGAGTTAGGAGAGGCTTAGTGAAGGAGTCGATTTTTTTTTATTGGATTTTTAACGACCACCGTGAGCAACTCAATGGGCTATAAGCAGTCGCCCGTCCCTAATTTAGGGTCACTGGTTCCAGGGAAGGGAGAGAGCCAGTGCCGTAAGACAAACACAACATCCATGCCTCACGGGAATTCGAACCCGGACCCCGTTCGGACGAATGATCAGAGGCCATCGCTTAGACCACTGCGCCACCGGGGCGACAAGGAGTTGATATTGAAGCCGCTACGTCTATTGCACCAGCAAACCACGGAATCATAAAATCACGATGGCAGAACTCTATGCTAGCATTAAAACTTGAATTTTATTTATGCCTGTTAAATTCTTCGTGCCAGAGTGATTATTCTGCAATCCTTACGTACCCTCTCTCAATAGCAGATTTATTCATGGAAAGCTAAGAAAACGAGCGCCTCACAATCCTTATTAATTCTTAGTTGGATAGTTCTATTGCAAAGAAGCTCACCTCTATTGTGCTGTGAAGATAATTTTTCGAATCACAGAAAGATAAGACCGACGTGGTCTATGATATAGCATAAGGCTTTCTGCCCTTACAGCTGTCTTCGTAGATTTAGAGAAAGCTGTGACTGAATAAATAGGACACTTTTGCGGAAGGTATTGAAGGAATATGGTGTTACCGGGAATCTACTTTACAGTGTAAAAGCCATGTATGCTGGCAGTAGAGCCTGTGTACGAGTGAATGGTGTTTTATCAAAATGGTATTCTATTGGTGCAGGAGTTAGACAATGTTGTGTAATGTCACCACGATTGTTTAATATATTTATGGATGCATGCATGCGGGATGCCAAAATAGATAATACTGGTTTATGTCTTGGTGATATCCGTGTGTGCAGATTGCTGTATGCGGATGACACTGTCCTGTTGGCAGAGAGCAAAAGTGAGTTGCAGAGTATGTTGTCCCAGATGTACGAAGTTTGCATGAAATTCAAACTGAGTATAAATAGAGGAAAAACCAAAGTTATGGTTTTTGATAGAGGAACTGGTAATACTGAATGTAATGTAAGTCTAAATGGCACAGTGATTGACCAGGTGAGTGAGTTTGTGTATTTAGGAAGCACGTTTGACAGAGGGAACAAATTGGATGGTGAAATTAGTAGGCGAGTGAATTCTTCATTGAAAGTCATAGCTGCTTTAAGAGGTTTTCACAGGAATGATGGGTTCTCAAGGGAGTCCCACCTGGCTGTGCATGAAAATGCATTTGTTCCTACTCTGATGTATAGCAGTGAAACCTGAGTACTACAGAAGAAATATAGAAGTTGTTTGTGTGCTGGAGAAATGTGTTAGTTACGTGGGGGTGGGGGTGGCAAGACATGTTCTCATTGTGTGAGAAATGAAGATGTATTACAGTTGTGTAATGTGAAGCTAAATGTTGTTAGCAAGGTAGAGACTAATATGTTTCAGTGGTCTGGCCATGTTGTAAGAATGAGTGATGAGATGCTTACTAAGAAAATCTTCTTAGCCCAAGTGGCAGGAAGGAAGGCCAGAGGAAGGCCAAGGAAGTCATAGGAGGATCAGATTCAAGAGTGTCTGCATGAAAAAATGATTATGAGTATGAAGTATAGAAAATCTTGTGTACGGTGTTTGATGAATGTCAGTGAAGCCTGAGTTGTATGTCAAGATTGCTGCAAATGGAGAAGTTTGATATGGCCACAGTAAGTAAAAATTATCTGGTAGTTTGTATTTTCTTTGTGGAGTTAGCCTCTAAATCTCAGAGAACAGCTTAGTGATATGTATGTAAGAAATATGTAAATTAACAGGGCTTCCATTTTTCCAAACTTACTTAGCACAAAGTACTAAAGAAACATTGATTTTATTATGTGTAACAAAAAATTCGTCATAGAAGACTGCAGTGTGCTAAACAAGTTCAACACAGGTAGTGACCATAGATTGGTGAGATGTAAGATGCACCTCAACACTAAACTCGAACGTGGCAAGCTCATAAGACAAACAAAATGTATTTACATAACCAACCTTAAAAAACACCATAATACCTTCAAGTTGGAACTGAAGAACAGATTCTCTGCTTTAGAACGCCTAACATCGGAAGAAGTGGATATTTCTGAAATTAACAGAAACGTAACCAAAGCTCTTATGGAAAAAGCAACAAAATTAGCTGGGTCTAAGAACAAGTTGCATGTGAACAAATTATCAGGAAAAAACCAAATGTTGATGCAAAAAAGAAAAGAGATGAGGACAACTAAAGAAGACGTGACTTCCAAAGTGGAATACATAGAGCTATGCAAGACAGTACGAAAAAGTATCACTGAAGACGTAAGGAAATTCAACTGTGAACTAGTAAGGAAAGCAATTGAAAACAACCAAAGCCTAAAGATAGCAAAGGGACATCTCAGTAAGGGAAGAAAACAGATTATGGCACTGAGAAAAGAAGATGGTTCTGTAACAAGAAATAGAGGCGAAATTTTGACAAGAGTGAAAGATTTCTACACCAAGTTATATGAAAGGGATGATGCATGTACTCCAGACATCATGGAAGGTACCAGTACCAGAGTTCTTCCAGTCCTCCCAGCAGAAGTTGCACATGCAATCAAGAACATGAAGCAGGGAAAAGCACCAGGAGAAGATGGAATTACTGTAGACATCATACAAGAAGCAAGTGGAGAAATCGAAACAGTACTCGCCCAAATTTTCACTTGATGCCTTAATGAAGAGAAGATTCCTGAGGATTGGAACAACGCTACAATGATCCTGCTACATAAAAAGGGTGACATTGAGGATGAACTACAGACCTATCAGCCTCCTATCAGTGGTTTATAAAATCTTCACTAAAATTCTTTCACACCGCTTGAAGGTAACACTGGACATGGCTCAACCGAGAGAACAAGCTAGATTCAGGACTGGCTACAGCACAATAGATCATATCCACGTACTGAGAGAACTAATTGAAAGAGCGAGGGAATATGAACTTCCATTGTGCATGGCTTTTATCGATTATGAAAAAGCCTTTGATTCGGTGAAACCACCAGCAGTTACAATGGCTCTGAAATCCTGCGGTATTGAAGATGCATACATTAATATTATTAATAACATCTATGAAAATGCAAGTGCAAGGATTCGGCTGTTTCAAAATACAACACACATAAAAATTGGAAAGGGAGTGAGACAAGGTGACACCATATCTCCGAAGCTCTTTAACACCACATTGGAAAATGTCTTTCAATCACTGAACTGGGAAAACAAAGGGATAAAGATTAATGGAGATTATCTAACCCACCTTCGTTTTGCTGATGACGTAGTCATTTTTGCAACTACCCCATCAGAGCTGCAGAGTATGATCCAAGAACTTGCTGACAAGAGTAAAGAAGTGGGTTTAAAAATGAACTTTCAGAAGACAAAAGTGATGTTCAATGCTTTTACACGAAATGAAGATTTATCGATTGATGGAGAAAAGCTGTGGATAACAGACACGTACGTTTATCTTGGACATCAGATATCAAGTGAGGGTCACATTGATGAAGAAATTAATCGGCGTACAAAACTTGCCTAGAGAGCTTTTGGAAGAAACAGCATAATTTTCAAGAGCAATATGCCATTATGTCTTAAAAGAAAAGTGTTTGATCAATGCATCCTTCCAGTGCTTACGTATGGTGCAGAGACGTGGACCTTAACTAAAAGAGACATACAAAGGCTGCAGACAACTCAATGAAGCATGTAGAGGTGCATGCTTGGTGTAACCAGGAGAGATAAGAAGAGGAACTCGTGGATCCGAAAAATGACAAGAGTGGAAGACATCATGATCAGAGTTAAATCCCTGAAATGGCAATGAGCTGGGCATACTGTCAGAAGGACAGACCATCGATGGACAGCCAAAATTTTAGATTGGATTCCAAGGGACAGGAAAAGACCCACAAGAAGACCACATGGGAGATGGGTGGATGAAATTCGAAAGTATGCGAGAGTGACATGGAGGAAACTGGCACAAGACAGACCGTTGTGGAGGAAACTTGGGGAGACCTTCGTCCAGCAGTGGATTGATAATGGTTGACAATGATGATGATGATGACTAAAGAAACAAGACATAGTATCACCTTCAAATAGTGTAACTAAGTAATTTTCAACTCAAACTAGTGTAACTAACTAATTTTCAACTCAAACTAGTGTAACTAACTAATTTTCAACTCAAATAGTGTAACTAACTAATTTTCAACTTTGGCCTGATTAAATAAAATTAACCAAACACTCTGGCATGCATGGTGAATTTACAGCATTCATGAAATACTACATTGTTATTTGACTTTCTAACGTTACAGATTTTTTTAAATAGGAACTACTTGGCACAGGTCATTTTCCAGTAGTGATAGTTTATGCTGACAATCCTTAATAAAACAAAATTAATGTGTGTTACCTGAACTAATTTTCTAACAGAAATCAGATGATTCAGAATCACATCGTTCTTCATGGTGAAAAAAAGAAAAAAGTCTTAAATTTTGAAGGACTGTCACCATGGATATGGTTGCTGGGAGTAGTACTATTTCAAATAGAGTGGTCAATATTTGTGTTGTGTAGAAAATCACAAAATTTAAAATAAAATAAAACATGCTAAAAGAACCTACTGCTGAACAGTGGATGGTTGTGCTGCATATCTTCTGGCATTACTGGGCTCATCCTGCACTGCTACTTCCTATTAAGAATACACAAAGGCAGTGTCAGAAAAGAAGTTTTGTAACTCAGCAGATATTTCAGGAAACAAACAACATTCATAATCATAAATCATACTCTAAGACTAAAGAGTGTAATAGATTTTGTTGTTTATGATCAACATCTGAAACACTTAGTTGTTGACACCTATATGTGATACGAAGTGCAGATCTTGGCTCTGATCATCACCTGTTAGTGCGACGAGTGAAACTGAATGTTGGTTGGAGGAGGAGGAATAGGAAGCCTGTGATGAAAAGAATAAAGGTTGAAAGGAGCTCTCTGAAGAACATCAACATTACTCTGCTTTACACAGTGAATTAGTTGAAGGCATGTGAGAAAGATGTAGAAAAGAAGTGTATATGTTTTAAGAACTGTGTTGTCACTGCCGATGGAAAGGTCTGTGGTATTGCAACAGTGAGTAACTTTAAAGATGATGATTGGTGGAACAGTGAAATTAAAGAAGCATATTTGGGGATGTTGCAAGATAGTTTCTGAGAATGAATATCGCTATAAAAAGAGTGAGGCAGCAGAGCTGGTTCATCAGAGTATGGTAAAGATAGGAAGGGAAAGGTGGAAGCCACCCCGGTGGCACAGTGGTCTAAGCGATGGCTTCTCATCATTCGTCCGAAAGGGGTCCGGGGTCAAATTCCTGTGAGGCATGGATGTTGTGTTTGTCTTACATCTCTGGCTCTCTCCCTTCCCTGGAACCAGTGGCCCTAAATTGGGAACGGGCGACTGCTTATAGCCCATTGCGTTGCTCACAGTGGTCGTTAAACCTCCAATCAAAAAAAAAAAAAAAAAAAAAAAAAAGGTGGAAAGGCACGAATTGGCTTTCTGGAAAGATAGAAAAACATCTGGAAGTACATAAGACATAGGAAAAAGACAGGAAATAAAATTCCAAGTTGTGCGAAGAACAGAGTCGGAGAAATTATATGGGAACCCAATGAGCTAAGTGAAAGAAGGGGTGAATACTTTAGTAATTTATTAGATCATGAAAGCAAAGGCGATACTTTTACAAAGTGATAGGGACAAAGCTGAAAATCTTGATCTTCCAGGAGTTTACTGCATTCCTATCTCTTCTTCAACACATGATAACTTATACATTTGAAGCACATACAGAAGCATTAACCACAGAATTTTGGAACATAAGAAAGATGTTTTGAAAGCCAACCCAAATACAGCCTTGTCTATTGACAATGGAAGACACATCTGCAATTCCCCGCTCGAACGAAGCAAAAAGTATTGCTTCTTTTGACAATCGATTTGCTCTCCGTTACCGTAAAAGCCTGGAAATTCTTTTCAACCCAAAGACTTGCAATTCCGATTCTCCTTTCTACATCCCGATGATCTGCAGATCGATTCTAAGATCTGGCAACAAAAATCCAAATGTAGAATCTGGAAACAATTTTAGTCCTCCATTTGTGTGATGAAGACCTAAAAAAAGGTCGAAAACTTCCCAACTTACGAACTTTCTTTGTAAAAGTTCTAATCTCTTAACGTAACTAATGTGATCTACTTACCTTTATTTGCAATGAAAGCTAACAGCACAGGTATTTAAGGTAGTTGGATTGCTTGCTAGTTACATTAACAACAACAAAAAAGCAGGACTTTTGACTGTTACAGGTGTTCAGAACTGAGACAGCTTAAAAGCTTCTGTGATTTTTCAATTTTTTTAACATAACTAGCATGCAATAACCACTATTTTCATTTATTTGTTGTGTGTATTGATGGAGTTTCATAGTGAGAGAGCACTGAATGACTAAACAAACTATACTAAATGTAAGTAAATTTCTAAATATTTTTGGCATGATAAAATCATTCACATTTTTTTGCAGAAAACTACTTACCATAAATGGTAGATCACTGAAGCCTATTCCAGAACGGTCATAAATGCACACCTAAAAATATTTTTATTTGAATTACTGCCATATGAAGATTTCACAATATTTTTTTATATACATGCACATATGTACCAGTACACAAGGATTGAAAAATACATGAAAAACTGATTACCAGAAAAATTGCAATGCTGTCTCAATTAAACAAATCATGCAGAAATTATTTATTATTATTATCAGACCAAAACACTTAAAGGTTCACGAAAACTTTTTCTACTTATTAATAGTTGTCATATTATATCTAAACAGCAACTAAAGCACATACACAGGGCCAGGTGAGAAACAATTGCAATTCACACACTATTTACTTCAGCCAATTCATTTTCAAATAAAGCAAGAACAGGGATAAAAATGAGAGACTCACTGCGACCTACATTGGATTCTAAGTATCTTAGTTTAAGACTCCTCCAATGCTCTGAACTATGAAGCCCATAACATATTGATGAGATAAGCACTGGCTATCAAAATGCTGAAACTTTTTGAATAAAGAAAGGATTCAAAATTAGGTTTAAGTAAATTCTTTCTAATTTAGCATTTTTATTTTTTATTTTTTATTTTTTTTTATTGCTGGAACAAAAGTTTTGCTTGTTTGGATTTTTCTAAATTTGAGCATCACCTCTGATCACCAAAAATAATGGGATATACAACTGCAAAAAGTTTCAAATAAAAATTCAATAATATATATGCATATAATAATATATTATACATATAGCACTAAGATGTTGTTTACTAAATCTTCACTATGGCACTACTGTCACATTGCTTGAAGGAAACACTGGACTTAGCTCAACCAAGAGAACAAGCTGGATTCAGGAGCAGCTATAGCACAATAGATCATACGTTATCCAAGTACTGAAAGAACGAATTGAATTTGAACTCCCACCATGCATTGTTTTTTATTGATTATGAAAAAGCTTTTAATTTAATTCAGTGAAACCATCAGCACTTTTAATCGGTCTCTGAAATCCTGCTACACATTGAAAATATATACATTAACATTATTAATAGCATTTATGAAAATACAAGCACAAAGATTTTGACTGTTCAAGGACACAGATAAAAATTGGAAAGGGAGCAAGACAAGGTGACACCATATCTCCCAAACTCTTCAATGTGCAGAAGAAGGTCTCTCAAAAACTCAACTGGGAAGACAAGGTAATAAAGATTACCTACCTTCATTTTGCTGATGACATACTCATTTTTGTAAGCACACCATCATAGGTACAGTGTATGATCCTCAAAAATGCTGAAAAGAGCAAAAAAGTGGGTTTAAAATTGATGTATGATGCTTTTACAAGAACTGAAAATTTGGAAGTTGATGGGGCAAATCTAGAAATAACTGATGCCTACATTTACCTTGGACAACACCTCAAAGCAAGGTTCACATCATATAAGAAATACAGAGGCTTATAGAATCTCATTGGAAAGCTTTAGGAAGAAACAGTCCAATTTTGAAAAGCAATTTACCATTACATCTTAAAAGTGTTTAATCAATGCATACTTCCAGCTCTCACTTATGGATTAAAAGCATGGATGTTAAATAAAAAAGCGTACAGATCCTCAGAACAACTGAAAGTAGCATGAGGAGATGTATGCTTGGTCTAGGAAAATGACAAGAGTTTAAAACATCGTGATCAAAGTAAAGATGCTCAAGTGGCAATGGGCTGGACATTTTACTAGAAGAACCGACCACCAATGGAAATCTGAAGTAAGACTGGACACCAAGAGACAGTAAAAGACTCAGAAGAAGACAACATGAGAGATGGGTGGATGAAACTGGAAAGCATGCTGGAGTGACTTGGAAAAGATTGGCACAAGAAAGAAAGCTGGGAAGGAGACTTGCAGATGATGATGATGACAATGATGACACTTGGTGTTGATGATTATTACTATGATGACATTGAGATGCCAGTTTATTAGATACACCCGCCCTCGTCAAATAAATGGCTCACTACAAAACATAAGATAGCATGTGGGTGCAGTGTGCAGCATACGAGGTCTGTTAAAAATTTCAGAACTTCCGGTAGGTGGAAGTTTGAAGTCGCATCAAAATCCTGCAAGTGCTTTGAAGGAGACAAGAGTGAACAACATGTAGGTAAGGCAGAAAAAAATTCAAAAAACAAAACAAAAAAACATCAGTAACTTTTTGAAGAGATCTCGTAAATTAGGAAGACCAATACACGGGACATCAGTTTGTGCTTGATTGATCAGAATGGGCAAAATAAGTTATGAGAGATACTTTAAACATGCCACAGTTATGGTTCTTGAGAGAGGAACTGGTAGCACTGAATGCAATATAAGTCTAAATGGCATAGTGATTGACCAGGTTAATGAGTTTGTGTATTTAAGAAGCGTGTTTGACAGAGAGAACGAACTGGATGGTGAAATTATTAGGCAAGTGAATTCTTCATTGAAAGTCATGGCTGCTTTGGAAGGCTTTCACAGGAATGATGGGTTCTCAAGAGAGTAACCACATGGCTGTGTATGGAGGTATAATTGTTCCTACTCTGATGTATGGCTGTGAAACCTGGGTACTACAGAAAAAACATAGGAGTTGCTTGTGTGCTGGAGAAATGCATTACTTACGAGAGGTTTGTGGCAAGACCTGTTCTGACTGTGTGAGAAACGAAGATGTGTTGCAGTTGTGTACTGTAAAGCAAAATGGTATTAGCAAGGTGGAGACTAGCATGCTTCAGTGGTTTGGCCATGTTGAAAGAATGAGTGATGAGATGCTTACTAAGAAAAACTTTTTAGCCCAAGTGGCAGGAAGGAACAGCAGAGGAAGGCCAAGGAAGTCATAGGAGGATCAGATTCAGGAGTGTATACATGAGAAAAAGATAATGAGTATGAAGTATAGAAGATCTTGTGTACGGCGTGTGATGGATGTCAGTGAAGCCCGAGTTGTATGTCAAGATCGCTGTAAATGGTGAGGTTTGATACAGGAACAGTAGGTAAAAATTATCTGGTAGTTTGTATTTCTTTGTGGAGAACCTCTGAATCTCAGAGAACAGCATAGTGATATGTATGTATGTATGTATGTATGTATGTATGTATGTATGTATGTATGTATGTATGTATGTATGTATGTATGTATGTATGTATGTATGTACGTATGTATTATGTACAATTGTTGACTTCAAGTGTGCTAGTTGGAGCATCTCCCAAACAACCATCCACCTGGACTTATCACACACAACTGTATCAAGGGTTTACCACATACAGTGAGAGACAAAAAAATTCCAGCAATCAATAATCTTGCGGAAGAAAGCAGTTGGTAAATAAGGAAAAAAAAACTTCACAAAGAACTTCTAGCAATTAACAATCCTGTGGAAGAAAGCAAATTGAACGGCAAGAATTGTGAAAGTAAACAGACAGGCCACAACCTGGCAAATTGCAGCAGAATTCAACATTGGTGTGGTCTGAAAGCACCATTCATTGAACCATGTTGCAAATGGGTTACAACAGCAGACAGCCATGTCAACAGTATCCTTTGACCCTTCTAATCCACCCGTTGCTTTTGACTGTAAGATTTCTGAAAGTTTTATTACATGTCACACCATTCACGGCAAACCCTTCCTATCGTTGAGTGTGAAAAGCCCAGGAAGATATGGCCATTTGGGAGAAACTCAAACCAGCACACCTGACGCCAACAATCATGCCATGTTCAAAGTCCATCAGATCACTCTTTACCATTCCGACTCGTTATAAAATCCTAACTGATACTCGACGAGCTGGTCTGCTTGATTTATACAGCACATCATGATCATGTCTGGTAGTGATCCATTTATATGATAAGAACTAATGTACCTAATAAAGTGGAATCTCAGACAGAGAGAGAGAGACACACAGTGCAGTGCAGCATATGCATGTGTTAGAGTTTATGTGTTTGGTCTGAACAAATGGTACAGTTCACATATTAAACCATTTCATTTTGAGATGTCTTTTTTACGCTTTTCAACCGTAGGTTGAAGAAACGTATAAGCTCCAGCTTTGTCCGTCTGTCTGTCTGTCCATCCGCATGATAACTGGCGTAAAAATGGTTCGATTTCGATGAAATTTTAGTATGTGGAGACCACCTGGGGACGAATATTGAAAATGGGTGAAATGGGGTCAAAGGTCAAGACATAGGAGCGGCATTCATTCCATTGCCCTTATGCATCATAGCTTGCGTAAAAATGCTTCGATTTCAATTAAATTTCAGTATGTGGTAGGGGACCAACTGGGGACTAACCCTATTGAAAATAGTGAAATGAGGGTCAAAGGTCACGGGGACATAGGAGTGGGATCCATTCCATTGCCCTTATGCATCATAACTTGTGTAAAAATGCTTCGATTGTGACAAAACTTTATCATGTTGTTCCGGACATATACTGAACCGGTTCTGTTGAATATCATCGAAATAGGGTCTAAGGTCAGGGCACAGGAGCAAGATTTATTGCACGGCCATTATCCTCATAACTTGATTAAAAATACTTCTATTGCGACAAAACTTTACAGTGTTGTTCCAGAGGTATACTGAACCGGTTCTGTTGAATATCATCAAAATGGGGTCAAAGGTCAGGGCACAGGAGCGAGATTTATTACACGGTCATTATCCTCATAACTTGAGTAATGATTTCTGGTATGTTGGTTGGTTGGTTGGTTAATATATTTTAATGGCGCAAGGGCCATGGTTGGCCAAAGAGCGCCAAAACAAAAGACATCAAAACAAAACTAAAGCAATAAAAACGTACACAAGGTTAAAAACAGGCTGATGTAGAAAAATTAAATATGATAGTGAACAAGTTAAAATCTAGATAAGTTTAAAAAAGTCAATATCCTGTAAAAAACGAAAACACTGCTTTCATGTCGCAGGCTTCGCCAATAATTGTCTGCAGTGTAGCTGCTCCTTCGTCAACAGATGGGAGTGAAAATGACGAAAACGATGAGCACAAAACCGAACACAAGTACACAAAACATGAAGGACAGTGAGACGACAGTCGCACGCCTCACACACCGGGACACTCTCGCCACACAGCAAAAAGCGGTGAGTAAAACGACAGTGCCCAATGCGGAGACGTGCAAGAACAACTTCCTCACGACGGTTCTTCCGCAAACTAGACATCCAAAGTCCGATCTGTGGTTTGATGGCATAGAGTTTATTGCTGCCCTGCTGAGACCACAGGGACTGCCACTCATCCAGAACAAATTTCCGGATCAACGGCGTGTCTCGGAAAGACAGTGGCAGCCGAGCTGGCGACATGGAGGAAACAGACCTGGCAGAGAGATCTGCCAGCTCGTTACCCCGGATCCCAACATGGCCAGGAACCCAACAGAGAATCGGACCAGGAAGCCATCACCCTCCAAAGTTCCAAGAAGACGACGGACATCACGGATGACAGGTGAGTCCGTGTCCTCTGGAGAAGATAAAACATGGATGACGGACTGGGAATCAGAGCAAACCATAGCGCGACGAAGTGATCGAGACTGTATGTGGCACAAAGCGAGGTGCACCGCACGCATCTCCGCCGAAAAGACGGTGGATTCAGGCAGAAGCCGCTCAGCATGTGAGGCTTCGCCACACACAAGCGGATCCAACGACATCCCCGGACTTCGAGCCATCGGTGAATACAGGCACGAAATCCGGGTAGACTGACAGTTTTTCAGCAAAGAGCTGCTGGTACACCAGAGCAGGAGTGGAAGACTTTGGCCACACACAAAGAGAAAGGTCAGCCGTTGCTTGAACCGGCTGCCAAGGCGGTTCATTGTAGAACCGGGTCAAACCAATCCTTGACAAGTCTAGACCAGCATCGCGCACTATAACCGGCAGACATCCGAATCCCGAACGTCGGAACACAGGAGGGGGCGGTTGGAAAACAAACGGACACAGTCCGGCTGGAAGATGGAACCATACAGTGGATGATCAGGAAAAGACTTCAGTTTTGTATAAAACTGAAGAGACAGCTGCTTACGACGGATGCATAACGGCGGCTCATGAGCCTCCGCACAGGCTATGCACGGGAGAGGTGCGGAAAGCACCAGTGCATAGCCGCAGAGCCTGGTGATGGACGGGGTCCAAAGGCTTTAAAACCGATGGACGCGCTGAATCGTACGTAATGCATCCGAAGTCTAACTTTGACCGAATCAGAGAATGGTAAATGCGAAGCATTGAGCACCTGTCGGCCCCCCAAGATGTTCGAGAGAGGACCTTCAGGATACCCAATGACTTCGTGCACTTCACCTTCAAAGACTGGATGTGAGGCCGGAAGGTGAGCGCTTCGGTCAAAAGTTAACCCAAGGAACTTGACTTCAGACACCACGGGGATGGTAGAGCACCCCAGACGGAGGCTGGGGTCACAGGTGAAGACCCCGTTTGCGGCAAAAATGCACGCAAACGGTCTTCTGTGACGAGAAGCCAAATCCATTTTGGGAAGCCCAGTGAAGAGAGATCTTGGTAATGGCAGACTGGAGCTGTCTCCCGATGAGTACGCATGTATACAGAGGCGCAAGAGATCTGCAGATCATCCACGTACATGGTTCCACGAACCGTGCAAGAGGAAGCAGTTGGAAAATATGGTTAACACAAAGGATGAACAACGTAACGGAAAGAATGGAGCCCTGAGGTACACCCTGTTCTTGCGGGTACACCGCAGAGAGGGTCGACCCGACGCGCACACGGAAACTCCGGTCCTGGAGAAATCCGGCGATGAAAGATGGTAAGTTTCCCCGCAATCCGCACTCGTGCAGATCACGCTGAGAATGCCGTATCTCCAGGTACGATCATAGGCTTTCTCCATGTCGAAGAAGACGGAGACCATGTGCTGGCCGCGGACAAACGCCTCCCTGACAGAAGCCTCAAGGCGAAGATGATGATCGGTGGTGGAACGAGATTTACGAAATCCACTCTGATGAGGCGAAAAATGTGATGAAATTCTAAATAAAAAATGAGACGAAGGTTAATGATGCGCTCGAGTACTTTGCAAAGGCAGCTCGTCATAGCAATTGGCCGGTAGTTCAACGGGTTGAGTGGGATCTTTACCAGGTTTGGGAACAGGAACGACAATGGCCGTACGCCCGCAAGACTCGGAAAGGCATTCTCTAGCCAAATCCTGTTAAACAGGATTAGCAGACATTCAAGAGAGGACGGAGAAAGGTGCTTCAGCATGTCGTAATGGATGTTATCCGGTCCGACAGATGTCCGGCCAGACCGATTCAGAGCGGTCTTCAGCTCCACGGCAGTCAGCGGGCTGTTATAATCTGCGGAAAGAAAACGGTCCAAAAGAAATCTTGGACCGTTCAAGCCGCGGCTGTAACTGCCGGAACAAAGCAGGGTAATAGCTGCTGCTGGACACCGAAAGAAAAAGCGGCGCCCAGACAGTCAGCAATACCTGAGCGTCAGCAACCGTTCCTCCACCATCACTCTCAAGAATGGAGATTTCCCCAGATGGGTACTGTCCTCGAATCTTACGGATCCTGTCCCAAACAATCTTAGGGCTGGTAGCGGAGTTAATCCCGGATACGTAACGTATCCAGGACTCCCGTTGACTACGCCTACGAACCAATCGCGCGTAGGACTTGGCCTTCTTGAAAGCAAGTAGGTTCGCGTCGGTGGGGTACTGACGATCGAAACCTACCACAAGCCCCGATGTTGGGCCTGACGAGCTGCCATGCAAGTGGAATTCCACCAAGGTCTTGGGCAACGTGGAAGTTTAGTCGACGTCCTGGGGATGGTAAGTTCTGCCGCATGCATACATACAATCCGTTACCATTTCAGTATGTGGTAGGGGACCAACTGGGGACTAACCCTATTGAAAATAGTGAAATGAGGGTCAAAGGTCAGGGACATAGGAGTGGGATCCATTCCATTGCCCTTATGCATCATAACTTGTGTAAAAATGCTTCGATTGTGACAAAACTTTATCATGTTGTTCCGGACATATACTGAACCGGTTCTGTTGAATATCATCGAAATAGGGTCTAAGGTCAGGGCACAGGAGCAAGATTTATTGCACGGCCATTATCCTCATAACTTCTGATTAAAAATACTTCTATTGCGACAAAACTTTACAGTGTTGTTCCAGAGGTATACTGAACCGGTTCTGTTGAATATCATCAAAATGGGGTCAAAGGTCAGGGCACAGGAGCGAGATTTATTACACGGTCATTATCCTCATAACTTGAGTAATGATTTCTGGTATGTTGGTTGGTTGGTTGGTTAATATATTTTAATGGCGCAAGGGCCATGGTTGGCCAAAGAGCGCCAAAACAAAAGACATCAAAACAAAACTAAAGCAATAAAAACGTACACAAGGTTAAAAACAGGCATTTGATGTAGAAAAATTAAATATGATAGTGAACAAGTTAAAATCTAGATAAGTTTAAAAAAGTCAATATCCTGTAAAAACGAAAACACTGCTTTCATGTCGCAGGCTTCGCCAATAATTGTCTGCAGTGTAGCTGCTCCTTCGTCCAACAGATGGGAGTGAAAATGACGAAGCAACGATGAGCACAAAACCGAACACAAAGTACACAAAACATGAAGGACAGTGAGACGACAGTCGCACGCCTCACACACCCGGGACACTCTCGCCACACAGCAAAAGCGGTGAGTAAAACGACAGTGCCCAATGCGGAGACGTGCAAGAACAACTTCCTCACGACGGTTCTTCCGCAAACTAGACATCCAAAGTCCGATCTGTGGTTTGATGGCATAGAGTTTATTGCTGCCCTGCTGAGACCACAGGGACTGCCACTCATCCAGAACAAATTTCCGGATCAACGGCCGATAATCTCGGAAAGACAGTGGCAGCCGAGCTGAAGCAGCATGGAGGAAAACAGACCTGGCAGAGATCCAGCTGCCAGCTCGTTACCCGGATCCCAACATGGCCAGGAACCCAACAGAATCGGACCAGGAAGCCATCACCCTCCAAAGTTCCAAGAAGCCGACGGACATCACGGATGACAGGTGAGTCCGTGTCCTCTGGAGAAGATAAAACATGGATGACGGACTGGGAATCAGAGCAAACCATAGCGCGACGAAGTGATCGAGACTGTATGTGGCACAAGCGAGGTGCACCGCACGCATCTCCGCCGAAAAGACGGTGGATTCAGGCAGAAGCAGCTCAGCATGTGAGGCTTCGCCACACACAAAAAAGCGGATCCAACGACATCCCCGGACTTCGAGCCATCGGTGAATACAGGCACGAAATCCGGGTAGACGGCTGACAGTTTTTCAGCAAAGAGCTGCTGGTACACCAGAGCAGGAGTGGAAGACTTTGGCCACACACAAAGAGAAAGGTCAGCCGTTGCTTGAACCGGCTGCCAAGGCGGTTCATTGTAGAACCGGGTCAAACCAATCCTTGACAAGTCTAGACCAGCATCGCGCACTATGGCAGACATCCGAATCCCGAACGTCGGAACACAGGAGGGCGGTTGGAAAACAAACGGACACAGTCCGGCTGGAAGATGGAACCATACAGTGGATGATCAGGAAAAGACTTCAGTTTTGTATAAAACTGAAGAGACAGCTACTTACGACGGATGCATAACGGCGGGCTCATGAGCCTCCGCATACAGGCTATGCACGGGAGAGGTGCGGAAAGCACCAGTGCATAGCCGCAGAGCTCTTTGGTGATGGACGGGGTCCAAAGGCTTTAAAACCGATGGACGCGCTGAATCGTACGTAATGCATCCGAAGTCTAACTTTGACCGAATCAGAGAATGGTAAATGCGAAGCATTGAGCACCTGTCGGCCCCCCAAGATGTTCGAGAGAGAGGACCTTCAGGATACCCAATGACCGTGCACTTACCTTCAAAGACTGGATGTGAGGCCGGAAGGTGAGGCGCTCGGTCAAAAGTTAACCCAAGGAACTTGACTTCAGACACCACGGGGATGGTAGAGCACCCCAGACGGAGGCTGGGGTCTGGGTGAAGACCCCGTTTGCGGCAAAAATGCACGCAAACGGTCTTCTCTGAGCGAGAAGCCAAATCCATTTTGGGAAGCCCAGTGAGAGATCTTGGTAATGGCAGACTGGAGCTGTCTCTCGATGGTACGCATGTATACAGAGGCGCAAGAGATCTGCAGATCATCCACGTACATGGTTCCACGAACCGTGGGAGGAAGCAGTTGGAAAATATGGTTAACACAAAGGATGAACAACGTAACGGAAAGAATGGAGCCCTGAGGGCTACACCCTGTTCTTGCGGGTACACCACCCAGAGAGGGTCGACCCGACGCGCACACGGAAACTCCGGTCCTGGAGAAATCCGGCGATGAAAGATGGTAGTAAGTTTCCCCGCAATCCGCACTCGTGCAGATCACGGAGAATGCCGTATCTCCAGGTACGTCATAGGCTTTCTCCATGTCGAAGAAGACGGAGACCATGTGCTGACGCCGGACAAAACGCCTCCCTGACAGAAGCCTCAAGGCGAAGATGATGATCGGTGGTGGAACGAGATTTACGAAATCCACTCTGATGAGGCGAAAAAAATGTGATGAAATTCTAAATAAAAAATGAGACGAAGGTTAATGATGCGCTCGAGTACTTTGCAAAGGCAGCTCGTCATAGCAATTGGCCGGTAGTTCAACGGGTTGGTGGGATCTTTACCAGGTTTGGGAACAGGAACGACAATGGCCGTACGCCAAGACTCGGGAAAGGCATTCTCTAGCCAAATCCTGTTAAAGCACAGGATTAGCAGACATTCAAGAGAGGACGGAGAAAGGTGCTTCAGCATGTCGTAATGGATGTTATCCGGTCCGACAGATGTCCGGCCGGACCGATTCAGAGCGGTCTTCAGCTCCACGGCAGTCAGCGGGCTGTTATAATCTGCGGAAGAAAACGGTCCAAAAAGAAATCTTGGACCGTTCAAGCCGCGGCTGTAACTGCCGGAACAAAGCTTAGGGTAATAGCTGCTGCTGGACACCGAAGAAAAAGCGGCGCCCAGACAGTCAGCAATACCTGAGCGTCAGCAACCGTTCCTCCATCACTCTCAAGAATGGAGATTTCCCCAGATGGGTACTGTCCTCGAATCTTACGGATCCTGTCCCAAACAATCTTAGGGCTGGTAGCGGAGTTAATCCCGGATACGTAACGTATCCAGGACTCCCCGTTGACTACGCCTACGAACCAATCGCGCGTAGGACTTGGCCTTCTTGAAAGCAAAGCAGGTTCGCGTCGGTGGGGTACCGACGAAACCTACCCCAAGCCCGATGTTGGGCCTGACGAGCTGCCATGCAAGTGGAATTCCACCAAGGTCTTGGGCAACGTGGAAGTTTAGTCGACGTCCTGGGGATGGTAAGTTCTGCCGCATGCACAACACAATCCGTTACCGCCGCAACAGCGTCATTGACCGTTCCTGAGGTCACCATAGCTGGAGTAATAATCGCTGAAGCCGTGAATGTGTCCCACTTGGCACGATCAATATTCCATCTAGCAGGGCGAGTAGGGTAACAGTACCCACCACCCGCTAGACGGAGAAAGATGGGAAAGTGATCGCTGCCAAGGGGATCACCAGACACGCTCCAGGACCAGTCAGGATATAAGGATGGTGAACTCAAAGACAGATCAATGGCTGAGGACGAACGGGTGGGTTCATGAAAATAAGTAGCAACTCCGGTGTTGTGGAGACAGAGGGACGTGCTGGAGAGAAGGGACTCAACAACACGGCCCCTGGAGTCTCGAGTTGTAGAACCCCACAACGGATTGTGAGCATTAAAATCTCCAAAGATGAAGAAAGGAGGCGGCAGCTGGTCAACTAAATCTTCCAGATCCGAAAGGCTTACAGCTTCAGTTGGTGGTATGTAGATGGAACACACCGTGAGCAGAGTGTTCACAGACAGTCTCACTGCCACTGCCTGCAAAGGCGTCCGAAGGGCAACCGCAGTGACAGGGACACCATGAGGAACAACGACGGCCACTCCTCCGCAGGCAATTACGCCGTCCTGGTGATCTTTGCGGAAAAGGGAATGTCTCCGCAGCGAAGGAGTGTCCGTCATGCGAAGCTTTGTCTCCTGGAGACACACGCACACAGGTGTGTGCGAAGACAGTAAGCCTTTTAAATCGTCAATGCGTGAACGCAGACCTCGGCAATTCCACTGAATGAGCGTGGCCATAATGAAAAAATGTAATGAAAGAATGAAAAAGACAGACGACTAGAACGTCTCACTGTCGTCCATCACCTCCAATCCATCCGCAGTGTCGGGAGGTAACACAGGGCTGTGTTTACCCCCTGTGTTGAGAGATGGTTTTTGCTTGCTCTGTTTCGGGGAGGATGAACCCGGTTTTACCTTTTCCGGCTTCTTCTTTCCAGTGCCCTGGACCTGGGTCCCTGTGATGGCCGTAGATGGTTTCGGCATAGAGGTAGGTTTAGGCGACGATGTTGATGTCGCCTTGGATGCAATACGGCGAGACTTCAGTGCTTCCATACCAGCAGTGACGATGTCCCCAAAATCATAAGGACACCCCGCTGGGATGGACACCTCAGTCTGGACCGCCACTGAAGCCTTCTGCACCACAACTGAAGCATAGGACCGCCGGCCTGGTTGTAAAGGGGCGATCCGCCGTCTAGCCTCGGGATATGAGAGATGCTCAGTTGTTTTCAGGCGTTGGATTGCCTGTTCCTCTATCCACTTTGGACACTGCTTAGAAGAAGCAGGATGAGTCCCTTCGCAGTTGACACAATGATCAGACTCTGCAGAGCAATCCGCCAAAGAGTGTTCTGTGGAACCACAGCGGCCACACTTTGCAACATTACGGCAAGACTGCTGGGAGTGACCGTAATGCTGGCACCTGAAACATCGCAAGGGGTTCGGGATGTACGGTCGAACATCAAGCCGTAAATAACCTGCCTTGATGGAAGTAGGCAGGTTTGGGGAGTCAAACGTTAGGATGATGTTACGGGAGGGAATAGATTTCCCATCCCGCCTAAAAAGAATCCTTCGAACCCCAATGACATGCTGTTCACCAAGTTCCTCCAGCAATTCCTCATCGCTGCATTCAAGCAGGTCGCGGGAGTTGACAACACCGCGAGAGGAATTGAGGTAACCGTGTGGAGAAACCTGGACAGGAATGCCAAGCAAAACGGTCGTTTCCAGCAAGGTGGCACTGTGGCGTGGATTAGAAGTTTCCACAAGAAGATCCCCTGAAGGGAGCTTCTTCACACTCTTTGGAGAGCCAGCAACTGCCTGCAGAGCCTTATTGATCCAGAAAGGACTCTTGCTACTGAGTGACTGTGAAGAGTCACCAGATTTGAGTAACAGAAACAGAGCATTGCAATTAGTAGAGACAAGTTTCTTTGTTGAGGAAGGTGGATCTTCCTCCACAGGGCGCTTTAAATTTGTAGCATGGGAAACACTTTTGTGTTCCATGAAGAAGTGAAAAGATTCGTCCGCCAACCTCCCCACCCACTACCGAGCCCAACGAGGGAGAGCCGGAGGTCCGCAAGCCCAAGAGGACGCAGGACACGGCTCTAGGGATAGTCAGCGGATATAGCAAGTTGGTAGGGCAGACACACGCTCAGCGCGCACCCAGACTTTCCCGTGCCCGGAGAACACCCCTTTGGCATGCCCACCCTACCCCCCAACTCACCCAGCCGAACAGAACGACAAGCCGCTAGAAGTCTGGACACCACTCGGCCACAGACTTCCTGACGAGGAGTGGGTTAGCTCCCAGCCTCCCATTTAGGGTGAAGCAGAGGGCAAAGAGGAGTGTTGGCATCTGGAGACACTACAACCCGGCCCCCAAATACCTCAGCCTCCAGCATCCTCATTTCCACCGGTACGGGTCACCGCACACGGCAAACATGCAGGTAGGTCTAAGCTAACCAGCTCCGGAAAAACAGAAAATGTAACATAAAAAAGAAAAGACAGGGAAGAGAACGAGGAACAAAACCCGGAGCTGGCGCCTCATCACAACCTCAGCAGCCTACAACTGAGGCGGGTACATGTCAAAATATGAACATAAGACGAAAAAAGCAAAACAATAAGAGAAAATCGGCTCGGGCCGTGGGGACGCCATCCCCCATCAGCTGGATGAACAGCTGTCCCTTCGGTGATGTAATCGTCAAAGCCGCAGAGGCAATAGAAACCGTCACAAGGTTAGCTCGGGCCGTGGGGCGCCGCTCCCCAAATAACTGGAAAACCAGTTATCCCCGTGCGGGGCTGGTATGTTGGAAAATGTATCATAATCAATGAATTGCATGATTTTACTAACTTGGTTTAATTCATAAACGGCTTGAAGATATCAAAATAAAGGTTCTGATGTAAGTAGTTTGATGCATGTTGATGACAGGATTAATGTGCAAGTGTGTAAAAAATTTACACAGCATCACCTCACTCAGAAAGCAATATCTTGGAATAAGTTAATCTGTGCATTAGTTATGGAGTAAATCATAAATTATGGAGAGAAACAAAATCACTGAAGTCAGTGACAAGCTCGCACATTAAGAACTTTGGAACAATCAGAAAGGAAGTAAGTACTGGTAGATTTGGAATTAACTACAGAGTATAACAAGGATGTATGCTGTTCCCATTTTTGTTTCCGAACTACACGATAAACTCCTCAGAGAAAGTAACTTAGTACTAGACATTAAATCAGGTGGTTCTTGTATTAGCAGTTTGCTGATGACTTAGTGCTAATTCTTATGACTGTCAACGAGTTATATCACAGCCTCGAACAGCTGAGCAAGGCATGAAAATTCATGGTGAAGATAAATGTTGGGAAGTATAAATCAATGGTTCTGCACTGAAACCCAAAAAATTACTTATAGTACAGGGGGAAAGATGCAAGTAATTTAAAAACACTTCTAGTCAATGGAGTAGACTGGATTTTTTTCAGAAGCAGATAACCGTGAGCCAGCAAAAGCCATTTTTTCCATGTGAGCAGTATTTAAAATTGGTGTCCACCACTTTCCCCAAGAAGGCACATGATAAGAATATATACTGATAAAAGTGCCTCTTAAAAATTTAAGTAGAAAAAAACAACCCTGGAGAGAAAAATCTCCATCGCATGTTTATGAGTACTCATGCAAATCTGATATCATTCTGTTACTCTATCAGCAGCAGTAGATATTATCATCCCGACTTTGGGAGTTAATTCTTTCCCAAATTGTACTTCACACAGGCAGCTGTCACATTGCAATTAAGTTCTGTTAGAAGGACTCAATGTAAAGTCATCATGGAAAAAGGTACTGGAAAACATTGGGACTCACACATTCGTGCTTTTTCAATCTAATGAAATGAAATAATTTGCTGAAGAAAACCAAATTTTGGCTAAATATGGAAGTTAATCAGGGCCATTTTATTTCAGAAGAGAAGATGATGATATAATTAACAAAGAAATTATACCTGTACCAGGTAGACCAGAAATTTTCTACTTTATATGAAATGGCATCACACCTGTCAAAACAAAACAGACTGCTAACAATATTCACATTCAAAGGATAAGTCAAAACAGCAGAAGGGAGGTTAAAACTATGATATGGACATTTCTACCTGGCTTTGTAAATAAGGTTTGCTTATTAGTTTATGTATTGTTGCAAACAAAGCAGCAAGCTCAAGCTTTTGTGCAATACCCTCTCTCTCTCTCACACACACACACACATTTCTGAGCTGCATTTCATGTTGAAAGAGTTACATACATATACACCCCCCCACACACACACACACACACACGCACACACACCAAAAAAAAAAAAAAAAAAAAAGAAAAATAGGGAAGTCTAACACTTGAATTTAAAAAAAATAACATAAGGCACAAAATTTCGGGAGGGGTTTGAGCTTGGAAAGCTTAGTGTGGCCAAGCCACTGCATCGCGTGTATAGGAAAGAAAAGGATTTGCAGTTTCAAATGTTTAAAATTTACATTTACAAGCACTAAGGCCACAAGATCTAATTTAGGCTTACTGGCCCAAGAAAAAAAGTGAAACAGAACTGAAGAACAAACACAACACTCATTTCACTCAGAACTCAAATGCAGACAGCACAAGAAATTGGCACAGAAACCAGATAGCTGCTGAGCAACCTTTCTTTTTTTCATTTTAGGATATAATAAAAGAAACTTGAGTTTAAAACAAGAAGAAATCAAACATCAGCAAACATCAGATGAAGAACTGAAAACCAGGTATCTTAAAAATAATATGTTTCACAATTGTGCATTGTTGAAATAAATAAGCTGAAAGAAGTTTAACTACAAAAAAATAGGTAAATGAAACAAGAGACTAACCTTTGTATATTTAGCCACATGGTTTTGTGTCTCTAACCAAATATCAGATGAAGAACCAGTTGGAGCATCAAGAATAACTGTAACAAGAGAGCAAAAGTGAATATGACAAGGAAAATAACAGTAAACTAATACTGATACATTCAAAAATTTAGTAGGTGCCATTAAAAAACTGCAGCTATTCTAACAGCCTCAGAAACATATTGCCTTACCCATTTCTCTCTGTAAATTCTTCTCCATACATAAAAATACATTAAAAATCTAAAAACATTTGGTCTACAGCTGCACTTCGTCAGTTATAAGCAATAATAACAGTTATTCAGATTTTTATAAGAAAAAAATTGCTAAAAGAAAAACTTTGAAGCTGTCAGTAAAGTTGTTACAAATGTGTCGTTAGCATCTTGGTAACACCAGTAAATTAAGCTTCCATCATTCTCCTTGCCAAAAATGGCAATTATTTGTGTATTGGAGTTCTAACAGGGCAAAATTCATAACTGGCTATGGAGTACCAAGTACAAAAAAAGGGGGTGTGGCAGTTACAAAGGTCAGCACTTGGGCCTTAGGGATGTCATCCCCCAAGCAACCAGAATACCACCTGATGTCATGCAATTACAACACTTACTTCATTACAGCAGTCTACAGTAAGCCTTCAAAAAGAATATACACTGCTGGACAATTGCTAAGGATGGATGACAATAGCAACGATAGCAACCATAAAATGGTAGGCAGGAAAATGTGGAAATTAGCATAAGTGCGGGATACAGTAAGACGTGTTGTGCGTATGCAAATTTTGGATTGCCGAACTTGTTCGTGACGTCATAGCGCTGATAAGAGATATAAAGGATTTGACGCGTATTGACCGTTGTTGTTCAAACGCAAAGTTGAAAGGGAAAGAATCAATTGACGAACTTGCAATTTTCAGTATGTCTTCCCGACATCACCTAAATGATTTTACGCGTGGCGCATTATTGGCAAGATTGAAGAAGGGCGAAAAATAACAGATGTTGCCAGGGAGTTTGACGTCAGCCACAGTGTTGTTTCAAGTCTTTGGAAATCATTTCAAACAAATGGAGAGTGTAGCAAATGTCACGGGGGAGGTCGTGTTCGCAGTACGACACCTGCAGAAGATCGGTACATAGTGCTATCAACAAAAAAGACACCGGCGCAGCACAGCTAGTGAGGTAGCAAATCAGTTTATGGCTGCTACTGGCAAGCGGATCTCCCGAAAAACTGTCGCCAGACGTTTGCATGAAGGAGGATTATACGCCCGCCGTCCTGTTGTGTGCATCCCATTGTCCAGACGTCACCGTACCACCCATTTGCAATGGTGCCCTCAACATCGCAATTGGACTGATAACGACTGGTCTGCTGTCCTCTTCTCAGATGAGAGTAAATACAGTCTATCGTCTGATTGTCGACGACAACTGATCTGGCGTGATAGTGGTACTGCATATTGTCCAGCAAACATACAGGAAAGGGACCGATATCCAACATGTAGTGTCATGGTATGGGCTGGCATTATGATCAATGGTCGTACGTCCCTCTATGTGCTTCCAACTGGGACTATGACTGGCCAACGATACATTAATGATGTTCTGCTACCTCGTGTTCGCATGTTCTGTGGTGCTGTCGGTGATAGATTCATTTTCATGGACGACAACGCAACATGTCATCGAACAGTCGCTGTCCAGGAGTGTCTTGAGAGTGAGGATATTCAACGCCTCGTATGGCCAGCACGTTCTCCAGATCTGAATCCCATTGAAAATGTGTGGGATGCTTTGGGGAGGAGTCTTGCTGGTCGCCAATGCCCTCCAATAAACAAGGACACCCTCATCTGTGCACTGACAGAGGAATGGGATAAATTACCCCAACAGCTGCTTGATAATGTTGTGCAAAGCATGACACGACGTGTGGAATCTTGCATCGCCCTCCATGGTGGCCATATCCCGTATTGACATCTTACGCCAGAATGCCTGCGGACGGTAATTGCATTTTTTTCACGTTTGCGTATTCTGCACAAAATGGCCTGTTTGTCCCTTGAACACGTTCCAAAGCCTTCTGGATTTCAGAGCACAATAAATTGTCTTTCTTGTAATGTCCTGGCATTCTGACATTATTTTATTTCACTTGGCATCCAACCACACTTACTTTTTTATGCGCTATATAGCTGTTTATGATCCGTCCTTAGCAATTGTCCAGCAGTGTAATAAATTACAGTGCTTCTTTGAAACCTCTTCATATTTGATGAAACAAGTTTTTCAAATTCTATAAATCTTAGAATTGAGGAAAGCTTTCCACTTCAGAAAGTATATAACTTTACCATTCTGCAACACAAATTTCACTGATTCTATGGAAGATAAACCCCTTTCTAATTCAATTCCATTTGACAGCTCTGTAGGGCATCCACAAAATGTAGAACTACATTTGGTCTCTTGTTTGTAACTAACACAGGAACTTGCTCCATAGTTATAGGAGCATATTGTCCTTAATGCTGGTCAGGCATTAAGAACTGTGACATCAGACATAAACAGGAACTTGCTCCATAGTTATAGGTGCATATTGTCCTTAATGCTGGTCAGACATTAGGAACTGTGACATCAGACATAAACAGGAACTTGCTCCATAGTTATAGGTGCATATTGTCCTTAATGCTGGTCAGACATTAGGAACTGTGACATCAGACATAAACTCTTCTTGGTGATCAGAATTTACACCAATCAAGGGATACAGAAAAGCCAAAGCTTCACATTCTGGTTTGACACACTTTCAGTATATCATCACAACTCTCATATGTGTAATTCTTTGCCTGATAACTTTCTATTCACAAATAAATAGTCAGTTCCTTCTTTGTACGTAAATTCACAACATAAATCCCTGGCAATGAGAACTCTGACACAGAGATGCACAGGGAGTCAGCACCTAGCCTTGCAAAGTCATTGGCATAATGTGCCATTTTCAGACCACGCTGTTATCATGGAGAAAAAATTAAAAATGCAGGTAGAAATATTATGCCCAAAGCAGATCAACACCTAAACAAGCCACAAGTGTTTTGCACCTGTGAAAAGTCATGCTTGGCATTAGGTGGGATATCACAGGAACTGTTCGCTTAATTATCACTACAGAAATCCATTCCTTCTGAATCTACAGTAATCAACTTAACCACCTGAAAGCTTCTTTTCAGCCGACCTTACACTTTCAATAATACTGTCACTATTGCACTTCAATACAGCGCCATCATTATTTTTACACCTTACAAGCTCATTATTAAGCTTCACTACTTTGCTTCGGTATCAATCGAGTAGCCATGGAGAATACATTGATTTTGTCTGCATCCGAGAATGGACATGCACAGAAAAGCATGTTCAACTATAATTTTAGCTTTAAGAATGAAATACCATGTTAAGCGTCTGTATTGGATGAAGGAATGGCTAAAATAATGTGATAAGTGTTCACAAAGACTTGGGTAGACCTGGATGAAGATCTACCCAAGTCTCTTTAACAACTCTGCCTCGAAGAATTCTCTTCCATGTGTCACTCTGGCATGCTTTCGAATTTCATCCACCCATCTGCCACATGGTCCTCTTCTGGGTGTTTTCCTGTTCCTTGGTGTCCAGTCTTGTATTTCAGTTATCCAATGATGGTCAGTTCTACTAATAACAGCCCATTGCCACTTTAGGGTCTTTACCTTGATGGTGATGCCATCAGCTCTTCCCATTTTTATGATCCATGAGCTCTTGGTTTTCTTTAAAAGTGTGCTAGGAAATCAGGAAATTCAATGCTTGTGTTCACATGTCAGATAATCCAAGATTTCACTTCTTCGGACCATGTGAAAACTTGAAACTCACCATTCTGTAAACTCGGAAATATTCTAGTTGGATGATGCTTACCTAGGCATTCTGTTTCTAGCGATGATTCACTTTTTCGCATGTTTTTCGAGTGGGTCTTCGTTGAAGCTATTGTCCTATTGTCCGTTGTATGAGCAGCAACCATTCACATCAAACACATTGCTTACTTTGGGTAGATTCAGTAGATCTTCACTTTAGCATTCAACAACATCAATTCTTTACCGTTATTAATGCTCAAATTTTTCGCTCAGTCTTTGGGCATCCTCAGGAGCGTGACGACTTTTCCACCGATGTTCGTGGTTTATTTCTCGTCAATGGAGTCCGATACCCCACGACTCCATTGACGAGAAATAAACCACGAACATCGGTGGAAAAGTCGTCACGCTCCTGAGGATGCCCAAAGACTGAGCGAAAAATTTGAGCATTAATAACGGTAAAGAATTGATGTTGTTGAATGCTAAAGTGAAGATCTACTGAATCTACCCAAAGTAAGCAGTGTGTTTGATGTGAATGGTTGCTGCACATACAACGAACAATAGGACAATAGCTTCAACAAAGACCCGAAAACATGCGAGAAAAGTGAATCATCGCTAGAAACTGAATGCCTAGGTAAGCATTATCCAACTAGAATATTTCCAAGTTTTTGAAATAATGCACGTAAAAATGAATAGTAGCCTTTTCTGATCGATTTCTAAGTCAGAATATGAACTGTTAATATGAATTGATTCTGTAACTCATAAAATAAATCAAAGCTTTAGAGATGGGTCAAACAATACTTTCTTGAATATTTCCAAATAGGATTTCAGTCTTTGAATTCGGAAACAGCGCTCAACTGTGAAGGAGATTATTTTGAAACAGAAACTTTGTGTAGAAAAATATTTGATGTAATAAAGTTATTAATTAACCTAGCAAGATCATATTACTTCAGGAATACCACTAATATAAAACGCTGTTCACAGATCGATCGAATTTTTTTTATAAAAGGGCTGCAACATCCCACTGATCTTCTAAAAGGAGGTCCTTTAATTAGATACTAAAGAGCTAACCAAATACCAAAGAGTATGCAAGTGATGAATGGTCAGTTTCAGACAAGTAATAAATAATTAAGTCTAAATTAAATTAAAGACAAGGAGAAAAACTTCTCAGTAACACAATTGCTTGTCCGAAAATGCCTGAATATTCACAATTCGAACTGAGTAATGCAGGAATAATGAGGTGCATTGCCCTTACACGATCAGTTTTAATGACAGTATCTCCTCCAACCGCCAATACTGATGCTCTGACATAAGAATATTCGGATCCGGGTCATTACTGCATCATTACTTGCTGTCATCCCATCTCTGGCAACCTCACACGTTCAATAATACTGTCATTACTGTCAAGTAATGGCAGTAATATTGAAAGTGTAAGGTCCGCTTTACAGCATAATAGCTTCAAGCTGGTCAACAAAAGGTAAGTCATTTTTCGCCATGACAATTATCACTCCCATAGAAAATAGAACATCCAAATAATCAAGGACTTTGGGAACTAATGGCCCATTCCACCATATTCAGAGCATCCAATCAGACTCTCAATTCTCCTCAATGATGGAACTTTCCAAGAAGACCTCTAAGAAAGGCCTCCCTTCAGTTTTCATACCAAAACTTTGAATGAGGAAACGTCATTTATCATAACAATGTGTGCACTACACATTAAATATAAGCTTTTTTTTTCCTTCTTTGTCATGTGTTATTTAAAATTTGAAAATGGCAAATACTTACGAGATGACAGATATTAATAAAGACAAACAACTTATTTTATTCACATCGGCAACTGCGAAGGCAAAAATACTGCTAATAAATAAGACCAACTTTAGTCTATTGTACAGCATTAACACGATCTTACGCTTAGAAACTACATTACTACACTGGTTGCTTTCCTTTTTTTTAAAAAAAAACAAATGTTCCATCATTTCTCAAACTGCTGATTTACTGTTTTATTTTATACATCAGTGTTTAAATGGTTCATAAATTGGCTGGGGTAGTCTGATCTCCACTGGAGTGCCTGTTACCATAAAAATAAGTACTTTAGAAGTAAACTACAACCCACATATAACGGGTTCACAAAATATGAAGTTCTGCACGAATCAAAATTTTTAGAGATCTCTTCAACTTAGTAACATTCTCCCTTGTTATTTTAACCGCATATTAAACAACAATATTTGGAGAAACATTAAGCACCAGTTATCAGCAAACAAAATAAGCAGCATTCACCCAGTTTTTAAAGCATCCCCTTTAACTAGGAAACCACGTATTACAAAACAAACTATTTACAACATCCAGGGATTACAGACTATTTACAACATTCCATGGTTCCTCTAACACAGACAGGTTAGCATGTGTGGAGATAGTGTTTCAGTACTTCTTTTAATTCCCCCTGAAAACCCTTCGCCATGTCACACACGTCTTCTGAGTAAATGCTGTCTTTCATTTCTTCCCCTCGCCAGCTTTCAGTGACTTAATCTGTGCTTGGGGTTGCTGACAACTTGCTTTATATTTGGCTGGGCACTTGGTTAATAAACATTATGATAGAAATGGAGTGAATACCAACTGGGATTCCAGACGTTTTTGCAGATGTCAACCTGTTATTCAATGGGTATTGTTCAGGTAGACTTACCTAGGGAACAACAACAAAATAATTAATTAAGGCATCCCTGTGGCCTAGTGGTATAAGCACTGGCCTCTGATCATTTATCCAAGACAGGTCTGGGTTTGATTACTGCACTGGCTCTCTCCCTTTCCTGGAACCAGTGACCTTAAATTAGGGTCAGGTATCTGCTGATAGCCCATGGAGTTATGCACAATGGTCATTAAACTCCTAAACAACTAAAATGTTGGTGACCTCTGGAAAATTAAGTTGAATTTCAACTGCTCAGTAGTCTGTGCAGTGTGCTTACAAAAATTTTAAAAATCATGGATTTGAACAAGCACAAACTTTCATGCTTGGTGAGAAAAATGGAAGCAATCAGTTTAGCTGGAAAAGAAGGAGTTAAAAAAAATTTTAACTTGCAAAAATGTTTGTTAAAATCGTTTATTCTCAATGAAAATGTTTATTCTCCACGTAATTCTCTTTCTATTTTTACAATGCAAAGATGAATTGAAACCCAAATTCAATGACGGTTTGCCGAGCGTTGAGAGAAAAACTTTCTTACAACAACAAAAAAGTGGCTATCATAATAAGCAACAACTGGCTCATATTACCAACATAACATGTAAACAGCAAATTGCGAAACACAAACATATAAACAACAAATATAAAAAGCAAAATCTGAAATTTTTCTCAGTTACTTTAATATTTACATTAATCAAATGTTTTGCTTATTGCAGATTTCGTTTCTATTGTTACTACTAGCTATGGTTTTTAATTAACAAGTATTATTTACTTTCAAGCAATTGATAAATGGTTTACGAATGACTAGTTTTAACCTGACATAATGTAATATACCAAATATAGCCTTCTTTTTTTTTTTTTTATCTGTTAGGTTATAACAAAGTTGGCATACATGAAATGTTTTTAACTCTCCCTTTAATTTCATTAAATACTAGTTCTACTGCATTTCATATTAACATTTACATATTTGTATTTCAAGTTTTTTGTTATATGTTTCCATATGGCACACTTGCTCTTCTATCTCATACAAAAAAATTCCTACAGATACCAATGAACTTTTGGAAGTCTGTCAACTGGAGCACTTGGTGACATGGGGTGGTGGAAATATTTAGCTGTTAGTGCCAAGGTGGAATGCTACATCAAGTATTTTCTTTCATGAGCATATGATTATTTTCACATCACAGGTAATGTACAATGTTGTATCATTTTGATATAGGATTCTTTCCTTTGTTCCAGTCTCAATGAATGTGCTACTGAGACTGGCAGTCATGATTTCCACAAACTTTGGTTGGTCTCTCTCTCTCTCTCTCTCTCTCTCTCTCTCTCTCTCTCTCTCTCACACACACACACACAAAGCACTTCTATTAAATTCTCCTCTGTGTCTCAAACATTATACAGCATTACAAATAAAATTCTGTAGTCATAGGTATAACTTGGATGGCAACCGCCTTTCCAATAGTTTTCACTTTCTCAAATAAAAAATTATAACTTTATTACTTTTAAATATGATGCATTCTTTAAAAGTCTAATGCAAGTCTCAACATCATTAAGCTAAAATTGTGATGAGAATTAATTGTTGAATTGCCTAAAAATGAGCACTACATTTTTTACATGCTGCATGATTTTGTAGTTTAAACACCAAGTCAAGAGCAGCCTAAGTAACGTTTATTGTTATCATATTAGCAAAATGTCATCATCTGTTGGTTTTTTTGTTTTTGGTTTTTTAGTGTTTCAAAAGTCATACAGCATTAAAGTGGACATCTACTGGTTTTGCTCCAAATACTTCCAATGGAAAAAAATTTGACCTTATTTCCTCAGTGAAGAAAGACTTCCCATATATCAAAATTGGCCCACTGACAAAAAATACCTTAGTACAATTGGTATATTTTTGCAAAAAAAAAAAAAACTTTCTTGAACTATATTAAAAGTCAATAACTTTATTTTGACATAGTGGTAAGGAAGAGTGGCACCGCCTGTAAGCAAGTATCATAACTACATCAAAATGAAGTTATTAATCTTTAATACAGTTTAGGAAAGTTTTTTGCACAAAATTCTGATTGTACAATCTAAGCATCTGCATAATGATATGTCCGAAGAATATTCATATTCAACCTTTCCACTATAAAAAAGTGAAAATTAAGACTAATATGAATACTGTAGGACGCTTTACCTTTCATAATCATGTCAAGGAGTCCTACTTTTAATTAATATTCAGATATGCCAACCCTAGAGACTCCATATCAGGAGTGTTATTATTCAGGTAAATTTCAGGAGTTTTAAGCATAACTTCAGGAGTACTAATGTGCCTGATATTTTACGCATTATTTACAAAAGTATGAAATAATTTTAAAAAATAATTACAACTTAATAAAAATACAGCAATGTATTTTTAATTTAATGTATAAATTATTTGAAATTAGTAAATATGAAATTTCAACATTTTAACATACCTCATAAACAGGTCAGCATTTTGTTCAGTTAAATATTCCTGCTCATAAATTTCAATCTTGAAAATACAGTTCACATAAACATATTCCTGGCACATAACTGAAAAATATTAAGTCTTTATACTGTATTGCAATTAACTCACTTTGCAGGAAAATCAAGCAGCTAGTGAGAAAAGAAATGAACTTGTATTGTTAATAAATTTGAGTCCTTCGCAAAGGAAGCAGAAGTAGCTGATCGTAGTTCCCTGATCATATATTTTGAAAAATCTTGTTTATAACACAATTGTTCTGCACAAATCATTCTAGTTTTTTCCACTAGCAAATCTGATAGAACCTTGTCAGAAAGATTTGGACGAAAGTCAGACCTGTTCTTTCTCACAATGCTGAATATGCGCTCACTTTCTGTATTACTGTGAGGAATTACTATTACTAAAAACATTACCTTTGCAAGCAAGTCATATTTAGCAACTCCACTGTCATCTTTCACCGGGCTTATCAAGTGCTACACTGTGTCAATTCTGTCACATTTCAAAATGTCATCAAATATTTCAACTTGGTATCACAAAAACTGAAGCTCAGAAAACTTTTGCATAAAATACTCAATGTATTCAAATGGTTACTTCAGATCTCAAAGATACATCAGCCACCTTAGCATATTTCAAAACAGGATCTTCAAGGGGAAAACTTTTCACTATGTAATCAATGGCACTTATAAAAAAACTTGACAACAGAAGAATAAAATTGGTTTACATCATCATTTATTTTCTCCTCATTTAGTAATTTCCTTGAGGCATTGTTTTGTCTCAATACCTATTACTATGGTATCATTCTAGCGATGATTTTTCACATCACAATAGTTTACCTCTGCCATCTCTTTTGAAACAGCAACAGATTCAGGGGTGACAAATCTAACGTATATTTCTGTAAGTAAAGTTTGCAATTCTCTTCGTAATCGGTGTATTAGTGGTTTTTCAGATTGCAGAATTTTGTTCACATTGTCAAATAAATGCAATGAGTTCTTCAGAAACAAACAATAGAGTTCAGTAGTAGATTCTTCAAAAATAGCACAAATTCGACTGCCAGCTTTAAGCACCGCTTTTGTTTACTTAATGATGCCTTTGCCCTTCCACTATTTTTTTGGTTCTGAGAAATGTGTGCTTTGCTAATAATTTCTGAGGCCTTCACTATTTTATGGGAGGGGAGAACATGCTTATTTTTGCAATTAACCATTTCTTGAAGTTGACTTTTATCCGATTTTTGCTTTTTGGCTGGCCAATCAATTAAGGGTACAACTTTTGATGTGCTAACATCAGTTTCCTTAGACACTTTTTTAACAATGTTCTTTTTTTTTAAGTTCAGGCTGAAGCAAGCAGTTTTCATTTTGGAAAAAAGCTACAAGAGCTGGCCACTGTTCCAAAAGATTTGCCACACAATTATTTAATGATAACCACCTTGTAGTACAATGTTTTAAAATTTTTCTGGTTGCAACACAAGAAATCTCTTGAAACTGCTTAGAGTTCTTTTTGACATTTGAAGCTTTTATTCAAATAATAATAAATATCTATTAAGAACTAATCTATGGCAACTGGTAGTTTTGTGCGGGTCTGGTTCATTTGCCCGACGTTTACTTCACCGAAGGGTCACTTGACCGAAAAGACTGTTTCACCGAAAGATCACTTGATCGAAAGCTACATTTCACCGAAGGGTCACTTGATCGAAAAGTTCATTTCACTGAAAGATCTCTTTACTTAAAAGTTCATTTCATCGAAAGGTCATTTCACCAAAGGGTCAGTTTATCGAAAACTTTGGATTTCATTACATGATCTGTTGAAGCATGGTGCAAGTTCGGCAGACAGGCCACCAACACGTTAGGGGATCATACTCAAATTGCACTTTTGATTTCTCCGTGTCACAGAGAATGCAAAGATTTAGTTTTAATACAAAAATAATTAATTTTAAATCCCTAGGCCTCGGCTTAGGCCTTTTTATCAAATTTTAATGATGTTCATAAGGTTTACATAAAAAAGTAAAATTAATACTGTTGCACATTTTTTCAGGCAAAAAGAATCAATTTCAGGTCCCTAGGCCTTACCTTAGGCCTTTATACCCAATTTTAAACATGCGTGCTCGTATTCATATGGTTTACATAAAAAGTCAAGTTAATAAAGTTATACATTTTTCATGCAAGAAGAATCAATTTTAGGGCCCTAGGTCTCGGCTTAGGCCTTTTTAGCAAATTTTAACCGTGCGTGCTCATGTTCATAAGGTTTACATAAAAAAGTTACTTTACATTTTAGGTAATGCTTATGAATATGAGTAGGGTTAAAATCTGTTAAAATAGCCTGTTTCTAGGCTTATGGTGAAAAAATTAATGTTTTGTTGTTGAGTAAAAGTGGAACTTATTTACTTGATTTACTGATTTGTAACCCTTATGAATATGCTTGGAGGATTAAAATTTGACAAAAAGGCACAGATCTAGGCCTTATAATTAATGTTATATTTCGAAAAACCTACTCATGGGGAGGTGTTTCATAGAAATTAAAAGTGTATTTTTTATACAATCCGATAATGTTTAGTTTTTCAAAAACCGGGCACCACACTGTCAAAACATCTCTAACAATAAAATTCTAAGTTTTTGATAAACTGACCATTCGGTGAAATGATCTTTTGATATAATGAACTTTTAGGTAAAGTAATCCTTCGGTGAAATGAACTTTTCAATCAAATGTCTTTTTGATGAAATGAATTTTTAGGTGAAGTGACCTTTCGGTGAAATGAACTTTTTGGTCAAGTGACCCGTCGGTGACATGTATATTTCGATCAAGTGATTTTCGGTCAAGTGACCTTTCGATCAAGTGAATGATACCCGTTTTGTGCATGCTCTTTCTGCAGCAATATGAACAAGATGACATGAACAACCTAGCACAAATACATTTTCCTGTTGCTGAAGAATATGTGTTTGCTAAATCCTTTGTGTACACCAACCATTACAGATGCATTATCACTTTCAAATGCAACACAGTTGCTCCATGGAATATTTCGTGCAACAAACTCATCATCCACAAGCTTGAAAATTAATGAACCTGTGAATCTCTCAACATTTGAAGCAATACACAGTAATGTTGAAATCACTTTTACAAACGCAGTGTCAAAATATCTAACAACAATGTGGTACAACTGTGATGTTCTTGTATCATTACTGCCATCTGTACAAACAGCATATGGACCATTCTTCATGAAAAAGGCTACTTTCTGAGATGTTGCACGAGCTAAAGTTGATACCATAGCTGTTGTCTTGGTGTAGCCAGCACTGTACTTTCTCGCAATTTTAGAGTATGGGAACACACGATGAAATAATGGTCCTGTATGGTCACTAAATGCTATTGGAATGTTATGCTCAATAAGGAAATTAGCAAACAGTGTTTCGGCCTTCGTTACGGATTCAAAATCTTCAACTTTAAAGAAAGAATTAATTGTACTGAAGTTTTCAAATCCAGTAGCAAGTTTCTGATGCTTTGGCCCAGCAATATGTCAACGACAATCATCAAAACCGCCATGAGCTACTGAAAAATCACTACTAAAAAAAAAAAATACACAGTGCACTACTAGCTGTTTGTCTTTTTTCTCAAACATGGCCATTTTGCACTATGTTCTGGTAAGAACTTCTGATTTCTTATACCCTTTCTTTTAGAAATTAAGTTAGCCTTCATTATAATAAGTAAAGAGCACGAATAAAGAAGAGCTACTTCTCAGTTGAGTTGCCTTACCACAGCACACATGGGCAGTTGTGGTTCCACCCCAAACACATCCATCCTTTACTAAAGGGATGGATTGCTTAACAAACAAATTGCAAGCAGTTATTTTAAGACTCTAGCACCTAAGCGCAGCTTTCATGATGCCTGCCGTCAGAAATAGAAACTGAGACTATGCCTCAACTTCAGCGATAAGCAGAATTCGAACAATTACATAGAAAACACACACACACACACAAACACAGGCATTTATCTAAAAAAAAATTACGAAAAACATAAAAATTACAAAAAAAAAAAAACATTTCTTTATTGCCGATTCATACTTTTGTAATTTCATAGAAATATTGGATAGACTCTGGAATTTCCAGAGTGGTTGGCATCTCTGAATATTCCATGCACGTGTACCAAAACACTGTGCCCAACTCCCGATACGAGAATATACCAAACTGCCATTATTTTCACGCCTGGTCGCCCAGGGCGACCAAAAAAATTATCAGAGCCACCACGGAAAACATCACTAAAAAACATGTACCGCAATTTTCGTCGTATAATCCGCGGATAAACGCCGATTTAAAAAAAAAAAAAACGTTTTTGAGCCCGTTTGATTTTTAAAAAAAATCTGAAGGGGTAATTGTGCAGGAGAGGGAGGATATAATCGCAAAAGGAATTCTCTCGGGGGGGGGGGGGATTTCTCAGTCCAGGAGTTTGTACAAAGCGAAGAGGAGGGGGAAAGGGTGTCATAATGAAAGACCGGGGAAAGTTGTAGGGAGGGACGGCGGGAGTTGTTTTGTATTGTTGGGAAAGACAAAACGCTAACTGTACTTGTGCCCTCTCTTCGTCAATCAGCCAATTAAAATGTACGCACAGCGCTTGCTGCACGAGCCTACACATGCATGCCTCATTTCAAAGTTCCATGTTTTGGATCTCGTGTGCACTGTGCTTTGTATTTTAGCTCGTCTTTCGCCATTTTGACTAGTCTTTGCTGCTGATATTTTCCTTCATTGCAATTTATGATGTCATTGAAAAGGAAACGTTTCAGTTACACTGCCAAATTTAAAGTGGGGCACAGCTGAAGATATGATTGCGTCACTACGCGATAGTTTTCAAAAGGTCAGAAAACTGGTGCGCAGTGACACACGTAAAGCTGCAGTCTAAAATGTAAACAAACCCATTGGTAAACTCCACGGGAGAGTTCACTGAAGTCCAGCCCTATTTTCATTTTGTTTACTTTTTTTGACTTGTGTTTAAGCAAACTCCCCTACTTTAAAAGCAGGATTTCTTCCAAAAACTTTTCCCACTTACACGCAAGTATGTACAATATTTCTATGAATTGTTCTGTATCAGCGTTTCATCATTAGCAGTGTGTAATGCAATTGGAGCTGCTTCATCGGCGTGATTAAATTTTGCGCTCTATGGATGCCATGCCACTAAGTTTATTTTGTGTTCGAAGATAAAAATATGTTAAAAGAAGTTTCCTTTAAAAATGAATTTCTTGATTTAACAAGATCATTTTTTGTTGTTTTTTTTTATTTCTTCAGACTCCGGGGTCATTACGTGACCGAATTTTCTATCGAAAATTCCGCTTCTAGATCAGCATTTTTGATGAGTGGATTATATTGCAATTTTTTTTCTGAATGCCGCAATCTGCGAATTATACGCCGGCGCAGATTGTACTAAAGTAAACAAAATTGTGCGAATTCCAGTGTCTGGGGATAAACGACGAAAATTACGGTAATTTGAATTTGCGAGCCCCAGACAAAAAAAAAAAAGAAGAAGAAAGAGTACAGTTTTTGTTTTCTTCACATCCCCCCCTTCCACCACACCACGGGTCCAATGTCTGGCCACTAAAAAATTTAGCTGGCCACCAGATTTTAGAATATTTTTCTAGCCCTACTTAATACTATTACTTTAAATCACATATAACTCTAAAATAAATTACATACATAAATACAAACACTATGACAAACACAAACACGCTACTTTCACCTTAAAAGTAACACACCCCATATTCACACACTCAGTTTCAGTCAAACATCACACACTACTAACTAAACAAACTTTGAAACAATTCTTTAAAAGTTAGTTAAAAAGAAACCTGAATATTAAAAATTCGTAGCATTTTTAATATTCAGGTTTCTTTTAAATAACTCTCCTTGGAAGATGGCCTCTTTCAAATGTTTTCCCTCTACACTGCACGCATCTTCAGGAAGGTCAGAGCCCTCAACAACTCGGCTGCCTGCAGCAAAGTGAACTCCTGAGTCGCCATGGTCGGTCACTCCAATAGTCTCAACGTCATCTTAATCCTAGTGCCATCTACTAGAAAAAAACTCTACTGTGCTATCTAGTCAAGCCAGTAGATATGCCTCAGAAAACTTGAAAAAAAAAATTACATCATCCTGGAATGGGAATTTGGCATCCATCTGCCTGTAACATCTAATTGACTATGCTATCTATTATTTATATATGAATATTATATACTGATTAAACTTGAGAAAAAAATGGAAGAAAAGGAAAAATAGAGAGGGAGGGAGTGAAGGTTAGTATATAAGTAACAGATAGCTAATAGGTGGTGTCAGGATTGAGATTATCAGAGTGACCGACCATGATGACTCAGAGGTTTACTTTGTTGCAGCAGCCAAGTTGTTGAGACCTTTGGCCTTCCTGAAGATGTCCGCAGTGCAAAGCAAAAACGTTCGAAAGAGGTCATCTTTCAGGAGAGTTGATGCGGGAGCTAAGAATTTTTAATATTCAGGTTTCTTTGTAACTAACTTTTAAAGAAGTGTTTCAAAGTTTGTTTAGTTAGTAGTGTGTGTGATGTTTGACTGAAACTGAGTGCGTGAATATGGGGTGTGTTGCATTTCATGTGAAAGTAATGTGTTTGTGTTTGTCATAGTGTTTGTTTTTATGAATGTAATTTATTTTAGAGTTACATGGGATTTAAAGTAATGGTATTAAGGTTTATAAAGTTTAAAGAAGAAATTTGAGAAAAAAAAATTATTCAAAAATCTGGTCTAGCTATGGGCTCCCCACTCTTAGCTAACTATTATGTGGGAAAACTAGAAGAAAAGATACTAGTACAACCCACATACTTTTGCCTATATAGCAGATACATGGATGACATCTTATTTATAATAGATAGCTCAAAAATTGTTTCAGAAAGAATTCTAGACTCATTCAATGAATTAGATGATTCCCTTTAAGTTCACAATTGAACTTCAAAAAGAAAGAAGAATTAACTTCTTAGATATTACTATCTATTATGAAGATAAAAAATTCCTCACTAGTTGGTATAAAAATCCAAGGAATACTAACATGCTATTGGATTTCAATTCCTATCATCCAGTTTCTACTAAGAAAAATGTAGCAAGTCAGTTTTTAGAAAAAATGAATAAAATAGTATCTACAACAAATAAGAAAGAATCCCATAAAGAGGAACTTAAAGTCATACTGGCAGAAAATAACTATCCTAAAGAAGAAATTGAGAAGCTTCTGAATATTAACGGTACGAAGAACCCACAAAAGCAACAAGTAAAATTCACTAAAAAAAATTCTCATCACAAAGGTTTATTTGAGTCTTTAAATATAATTAGTAAGAAGTACAATATTAGGCTAGCTCCAAGTTTAGAGAACAAAGTTAAAAAAAATTTCCCTAAAATAGTTCAAAGAGAAGATATTTTAAAAATGCAAGGTGTAGTCTATGAAGTAAAATGTAGTTGTGGACTATCTTACATAGGTGAAACAGGTTGCAGACTAGAAACTCGTACAGCAGAGCATAAAGCTGCTATAAAAAATTGCTCCAACAAGACTGGTTTAGATACGCATGTTAGAGAAACTAGTCACAGCATGGATTGGAATTCCCTTTTAAAGTCATCAGTTTCCAAAGCAATTTTCAAAAAAGAAAGCTAAAAGAAGGAATAGAGATTGAGAAAAATCAAAATTCCATCATCAATGACTGCAAAGGATTTTCTCTGCCTAACATCTGGCAGGATTTGATGAAAAATAACCGTAACCTTCAAGGTTAACCGTAACCACAATAGTGACAGGAATAAATGACAACAAAAAGACAACCTGAAGAAGGAGAAGAGTTTTCTCTGAAAATTTGCAATTTACATAAAGTTTCCTAGTAAAATTCCCATAATAGTTGTTTTTGATTAATAAAGAAATAATCAGTTTGGCATATCCTCATATTGAGGGTTGGGCATGGTATTTTGGTAAAGTGCATGAAATGTAAATTAAAAGTAGGATTCCTTGATATTATTATGAAAGGTAAGTGTCCTATAGTATTCATATTAGTGTACAATCTAAGTTAGGATATTTTTTATCAGTGGACCAATTTTGATTAATGGGAAATCTTTCTTTGCTGAGGAAATAGGGTCAAATTTTTTTCCATTGGAAGTACAGGGAGCAAAACCACTAGATGTCCACCTTGAAGAAACTGCTGTTAGTGAAAAAACCATTTCGTTTTCATGGTTTTCATGAAACTACGGCAGATTACTGGACACTAAAAGTGATACTGGACACCAAATGTGTTTCACCAATGTTTTGAATTCTTTCCTCTGCAATATTACTGACAAAGTAAAAGTTGTTAGTAGAGCCACCTAACAACACTGTGCAATTTGAAAATCAGCTTTTAAATGCCAAAAATTTCCCTTCACTAGTCAAATGTAAACCTGCTGACAAAAATGGAAGCAAACTAATTTATGAATACAATTTCTATGACCAGCCTGCAATGGCATCAAGTGAAACTGCAACTAATATGTTTGCTTCAGCTTACTGTAAACACGTCAAAGGATGGATAACATCATTTTTTTGTTTCTATTCAGAAACCTTAAACAATCAGTACACCTGAATTCATATCAAAAAGCAGTAAATTCTGTAAAATATAAAAATGCATGTTTTGATTTTATTTACACACAACAAAAAACAGAAAATCATGTATTAAAATTTCTTACTTTAACAGACATAACTTTTTTCGTAATTATGAACAAGGAATTTATAGATCACCTGTTGGAATTCCTTCACCCTTGCAACTGATAAACATTTTCTGTCCCCAACCAACATCAACTTTCTCTCCTATGAAAGAAAATGTTCTACATTCATAAATAGACACATACAAAAACCTGAAAAGTACAAAGAGGTATTGTTATTGTATTAATTAACCTGAGATCATTTTTAACGAGGAAAAAAATTCTAAGTCACGAAAAAATGTTTCTAGGAGTATAGTGGTTAATTTTTGTTAAAAAAATAAGAAAATAAAACAAGAGAAAAGTTATAGTATATATAATTATCATTTATTTTTTAATGACAGAAACATAACATTATATCATTTACACTCCTATTATAATTAAAATCTCTGGCCTATATACTACCATGAAAAAGTACCCAAATGCAAATTGATTTAACACCATTTAAAACATGCTTTAATAGTGTGTCATATCTCCCTCCCCCTTCTATAATGTGGACGGGGATGGGACAGAAAGAAGCAGTTGCTTCTGGGCAAAAGTCCATGAAAGTGACAAAAAGACGGCCATGATGTTGCTGATCAAGTTAAAAAATATGGCATAGCATGTAATTCAATGGTATAGAAAGTTCAACTTTTAAATGAAATTGAAAGTTTCCCTCATTTTGATTAGTTAAAAATGTCAGAGAAATAGCACCCATCCTGCCTTGAAATCAGGGTTTCATGAATTTCTTGAATATCCACAGTGCTTAAACAGATAAGTACATGCTCATATTCAATTATTTATTTTTTCGTAGCGCTCTCTCTCTCTCTCTCTCTCTCTCTCTCTTTCTCTCTCAACTGACTTTGCATTTACTGATAGTAGTTTAGGATACAGGCATCTTACTCCTCATACTGTTGGGCTTATGTTTCAATCTCTATTAAGACATGGATATCACTTTTCTTCTTTAAAAGGTGGTCCTTGCCCTTTCCTGGAGCTAAAATGACCCAAAATTAGGGACAAGAAACTTCACTTAGTCTGAGATGTTCATGAGTTTTACTAACACCCTAAAACAAATAGAAAAAATATGCATATATTGTGCTATAGAGTGAAAAGGAGTGCAAATTATGTATCTTGGCTCGACACACTGTTAGACCTCTTGTTCTTGGGTAGGCTTATACAACAGTAAATACAGTACTTTGCATTTTACAAAACTTAACTTTAGCAAATTGTATTTTTAAAAAATTAAAATCTAAAATTCTAATTTTTTGACAGCAGTGACTGAAAGAACAGGAAAAGGAAATTGCAGACAAAATTGGAATTTTATTTAGAAATAAGTGGTTTTGGTTTTTAAAAAAGGCAGCAAATGCATTACATATTACTGTTCATTCTACCATCACCACCAAACATTATGTTTATGTGTTATTCTTTGAAATTTAAATTTGTTTCACTTAGCTCCTAAATTTTGGGGGCTGGCTCCTAGATCAGGAAGATATTTTCCTAGAAGACCTGGTATAGCTGGTTCTCTGGTCAAGGGGTTACATCAAGCATGTTGTGTTACTTGGTAAAAAGTACTAGTTTGATATTTGAAAGTTCAATACATGGATAACAAGCAGCATTTACTTAGTAAAAGTACTAGCTTGATATTTCACTATTCAATATGTGGATGACAAGCAGCTATTATCTGTGAAAAGGAGAATATTTCTTTTCTAAAACTTCATTTTATTGGTGAAGCCATGAAGACAATCTACCATAAATGCTAGATGTTATTCAGACTTTTCAGTTATTTTTCCAAATTGCTGACCTTGAGATCTTTAAAGCACCTAAGTTTGGCTGCTTTTCTGATATGGATTGGCTTTTCCACCTCACCTTTCATATTGAAACATAAATCTATAGTGAGATGCTTCTTAGAATGTTTTCCACCAAACAGATTTTTCATCTCTTAAGTATAAGCAATTTATTGGATAATCCAGTCTCATCACAACTGAAAATGTCTTTTGTGTGATATTCTGAGCCTACCAAAGAATAGGACAAGACCCAGAAGAAGATCATGTGAGAGATAGGGGAATGAAATATGAAAGGATGCTGGAATGACATGGAAGATAATTGTTCAAGCCAGAAAGTTGTGGAAGAGACTTGGAGAGACCTTCATCCAGCAGAGAACATAGAATGAATGATGATGATATTCTTGAGCTGTATCACTAAACTTTTATTTCCAGCTGGTAACCATATCATTGCCTACATCTCTGGCGTCTCCAACTGTTGACACAATATTATGTAATTTTTCTAAAAACTTAGTATGCACCCATTGGTTGAGATCAGTTTTGCATAGATTTCATGCAATTTATTCTGTATCTGTCTGCAAAATGGGTTAAGACATATGTACATTTTAAGGTTGTGCACCTACAAACCACATCCAATTCTTCAGTGTCTTCAGTTGCAGCATTCCTTTTCCTATAATTTGCCCCCTTGCAACCACTCACTCTTCTTTCAGTTCTTGCTTCAATTTCAATAGGTTGTACACTTGAGTTTCACACTTAAAGTTCTGACAAATTAGCCTTTTCCCCACTAAGGTCTACAGTTCTGATTTCTTCTTTAACAGGCAATTGTGTATATACATGCTTCTTCCAGTTACATCTGCCTTATTGTTCAGAGCAAAAGAACTTTCAACAATGTAAGATTCCCGTTAGTTGCTCATTTTGCAGGTTGGAGATCACAGAAATTCAGAACTGATAGATTGAGAAAACTATACATAGCATTATCAGCTACAATTTCCCACCTTTTCTATGGTAGACTGGAATCAGGGTTGAGTAGTGTTGGCGACACATGCATCAAAGATCAATATGTAGTACAGTTGTATTGGCAATTATATAGCTGCTCCAAATTGTACCAAGCATCATTCGTGTATTGAAAGTACAGTTTTCCAGTATCAAGTACATTGTATATTCTTTGCAGTGTCAACACTTGTTACAAATTAATCCTTCACAGTTAGTGTGGTTTCAGTTCTGCAAGGCACTTTAGTTGATACATGATGAACACTATTTCCAGAGTTCACCCAAACAGCTGAGAGTAACCTTTTTCTTTTGTTCACACAAACACATTTTTTCCTGGGGCCACTCAAATTAGTAGTTTCAAATTAGTCTTAGAATTTATATGTATTTGTTCCTGTCTGTCTTTTGTTACTATTTGTTCCTGTCCTCAAGTGGGACTCAAAAATCTGGTGTAGTTGGCTAAAAGGTTGACTTTCATTGCAGTTTATCTCTCCAATTTATTAAGGACTTTGGACTCTCTCAGTTGCACACCATCTCAATGAGACAAAATGTTTCTTTTGGAATGATTCTCAAACTGATAGGAGAGATAAGCGGAGGGCATGGGAAAATATATATAATAAGAAACATGAAAAACTGGCTTCCATGGTATTCAGTTTTGTTAATTTGTTTTAAAAAAAAAAGCATCTTGTACCTAAAATATAGGATACAACTAGAGCATCTATCTTGAACTTCATTTTTTAATTCTTCACAAACACTTTAACGTCCCTAAGTCTTCTGTTATACACGTTACACATGGGGTACAGTCTGCAGTGATGCACTAAGTTATTCAATGATTTTCAGGTATAATTCAGTTAAAAAGTCCTAAAGCTGTTATCTACCAAAATGTATCTTCTGTCCCATATCAGTAGTTCGTTCCTGATAAGCACATGTTCGATACCGCTTGAAGCAGCTCACTGTCTGCATGCAGATAACGCCCTAGTATGTACTAGTTATAATGTAGCCTTATTCTGCTTCTTTATTAGAGCCTTTTTGGTCGAAAGTTGTATTATATCCTCTATATGGTTGTATGTGGAGTCCAGCCATTAGGGCTAACTTGGTTCCGGCACACTAGGTTGTGTTGACTTCGTATAGAGCAGGGAAAGGCCTTCCGGATAACAATTTAAAAACTTTTGAATTAAGTGTCACTATATACACTATTTACACTGTCTTGTCCAATATTATATCCTTCTTTTCTTTCTTTTTTTTTTTTTTTTTTTAACTCTGCGTAGTACTTGGCCATTAGGGTTATTTCGTAATGTTGAATTTTCATAGAATTGCAGAAGAAATGTCTAATGCTCCAAGTTAAGTCAAATTTGTACAAGATAAAGAGGCTTAAAAAATCCAAAGTCAAAATCGCTATATACACTATGTACACCACTTCATACTGTCCACCATCCCAATCGCCGGACGTATGTTTCACCCAGGTTCTTCCCTGGCATTTTTAACGGAGACTTCACTCCCTCTGTCAAAGTCTGCTGTCTGAAAGTCTCGTGTCCATAGTGCACATGGTCTTCTCATAACCAATCGTCAATGCCATCTAGTGTCAAGTTGAATCAACCTCATCTGTGTTATTCTCACTTTCTCTTCTCCTCCTCTTCCCCTCCCTTTCCTTATTTAATTTCTTCTCAGTTTCAATTAGGTTCTTCCAAGCATACAAAAGGTCATATGGACTGTTATTATTACAGTTGAATGGCTTGGTCTTATTTATTAGTACTGCTTCTGCCATTTGTACTGTTCTCATATTATTCTGTTGGTTTAATATTGTAATTCCTTCCCAATAGGGTACACAGTGATTATCCATACAAAAACCAATGAGTGCTGTTTTATTTTATTTTCTGCTCCAGTTCTTCATGTGTTCAGTCAATCTGGTTTTAATATTTCTTTTTGTACTGCCTATATATTGATTGACGATTTTATTTTGATTATTTATTATAAATATAGAGTAGACACCTGCTTTTTGCAAGATTAGGGTATTTCTGTGGTAGTTACTAAGAGATTTCATTATATCCTTCGTTCTTACACCAAAATCCAGATCAAATTTTTTACATGTTTTCTTCATAATACTTATGATCTCCTGTATATATATATATGGAAATGATCCATAATATTTTATTTTCTGTTGAATTGTGCACTCCTTTGTTGTTTATTTCTAGGGTTACTTCTGTTAATTAGGTTATTTATTTTCTTCACATCATATCCGAAATTTATCGTCGTGCTCCTTATCCCATTCAATTCATTTTTTAGTGATTGGTCATTGAATGTATGAGTAAACACTCTATTAATATATGATTGGAAAGCTGCATATTGTAAGATGCTGGATGACAAGAGTTCTCAGGTATGATATTAATGATGTTGTTGGGTTTTCTATATACTTGAAATTCAGTGTTATTATTTTGTTTATGAGATAGTAATATGTCCAGGAATGGTAAAACACTATCTTGTTCTCTCTCCACAGTAATGTTAATTGTTTCATAATAATTATTATATTCTTCTATGTGCATTTGTGGCTGGTTATGATCATGTTACCATACCATAAGGATGTCATCCACATATCTGCAAAACATCAATATATCAATTTTCAGTCTCATGGATTTTTTGATGTTCTGTAAAATCACTTCTGGTAGTAAACCAGAAATTTGTGATCCCATTGGGGCTCCTGACAATTGTCTACATATCGAACATGTGCTTATTGGGAACAAACTACTGATATGGGATCGAAGACACATTTCGGTAGGCAACATTTTTATGACTTTTTATCTGAATTACACCTGAAAATTATTGAATAATTTAGTGCATCACCGCAGACTGTACCTCATTTAAAACGTGTATAACAGAAGACTTAGGGACGTTAAAGCGTCTTTGGGAAGAACTCTAGTACTCGCGTAATGTTATGTGAATTTTGTGATAAAGTCACATAAGATATATTCATTTTTTAAAGAATCTGGTATTTTGCAACTAGATACTCTTTTTAAAAGTATCTGTTATACTGTATCTAAGATACTTTTTTTCTGGTATCTTGACCCATCCCTGAATGGGGATACTAACAGCATGCTCGCCAGCAGTAATGAAGGAAAGATTTGAAAGGTGTAGGGGGAAGTTTAACTGCCTAAAGACTTTTCCCCAACTTCTTATCTGTGGATCTTACCATAGCACTGCATTAAAACAATGCACATTTTCAGATGTAGTGATGAAATTTTGTATGCTTCGCATTTGCAATTCATTTCCATAGAACAGATTACAACCCAAATTGTGAAGCAATATTATTTTCAAAAAGAACAACATATGTTAAGCTGGAATACTTGCTTCTCTGTTGTCTGTGGTGCTAACCATAATTGGAGGTGTCTTCTGCCTACTCCCCTCCCTTGGAGGATGGGCTTATTTCAGAAATGTAGTGCATTTTCCCTCCAGCTACTCTCTAGAATAGAAGAAAGAAAGAGTGATGCCAGCTAGTTACTGAGTAATTTGAATGTAAAACATATAAGTAAAGCTTCATGCAGCAATTCTACAACCATTGGTTGATTTTGAGTCTCACAGAGTTTTTCCAGAAATTTCCTATTCTAGGACTCCAGCTACCTTTTCCATTATTTCTACAACAGAGAGAAAGTTTATGCAACATAAATGTACGGGCAAAAGTTGTTCCATTTTTGCATTGCACAAATTCCACTTCATTTATATAGCGTGTTACATATGAAATGCCTACATTTTTGGTAGTTCTGTGAACATTTTCAATTGTTGATAGATTTCTGCCTTACATGGATACTACTGTATATTGTTTTGTCATCCGCTTTTATGCCTAAAAATGATGTAAATCATAAAAAATCATTTAGAAAAAAATATCACAATTGCATACCTGGCAACGTTGGCAAGAGCCTTGTCCGTAGTAACTAGTGTTATTGTGCGGCACACATAGACGATGTTTTTACAAAACGATTCATCTCTTCATGAAAAAGGAATACACGTCACAACAAGACGTCCCAGCAAATAAGGACACTAATGAATTTAACACGTGCGAAACACGAAGTTGATTCCCCTGGTGAGGGCATGATTTAAATTCCAAACTTCCACCAGTAAAAATCAGTCAGATACGCTCAGAATTCCACCACTCTTGACAGACAGGGAAAGCCGAAATTTGTAAAAAAATGTATCAATTTTTATCAATTTTCCAAATTCGTCACTTCCATTTTCGAGAATTTCCATCATCTTTATGAAGCTTAAATGCAAAAACTTATGGGACTGGGGATATTTAACAATGCAGAAGAGTGAAAATATCGTGCAGAGGGTGGAGGAGAAATCTTTGCTCCGTCCGACTTCCGGTTTTAGAAATTTCCCCCTAATTTCTAGCTGAAATAAAAATGTTTATACAGTAAAATGTTATTTAACCATAATATTGGACAGAGGCAACATTGCGAGAAAAAGAAATTACGATTATGGAAAAAATCTGAACTCCGTCGACCTTCCGTTTTAGAAAGTTTCGTAAAGATAGAATTCCGTCCTCCGACGAACATCCCCCTGTCACCCCTCCCCCCAATTTCTGTTCACTTGTGCATCGATCTCGTAAATGACCAAAATAATAATGAAAATGGCAGAATTCCTCAAATCGAAGAAGAATCTTATGCCTAAAGATTACAGGGAAATTTTCGCAGCGTCTAGTTTTCGTTTTCGCAATTTGTTGCCAACAGTTTCAAGCTGAAATACAAACTTTTATGCAATAAAATGATATTTAACAATACTGGACACAAAGGCAACATCAGGACAGAAAAAAAAAAAGAACTATGATTAGGCCAAAACCTTTTACTCCATTTAGTTACCGTTTTCGAAAGTTTTGAAACACGAAATACCGTCCCCAAACGGAAAACAACCCCTCCCTCCAATTCACAGTTTTGCATCGATCTTGAGAATGATCTAAATGATGACAAAAAAAAAACGAACCCATTTAAGAACACCATGTATATCATAAAATAATAGCAAAAAAAAAGCAAAATGAAAATTCGTAGAAACCGTAGTTTCGACAGTGAGTTCCATAGTTTTGTAGTCAGACAACAAAATTCGTAGGAACTACGGAGATTTCGTAGTAGTTGGCAGGTATGCAATTGTAACAACAAAAGTAAAATTTCCACACTATTACAACTGTTCATGGTGGCAGTTAGTACAAACTTCAATAAGTTAAAAAAGAAATTATGCACAAAATAAGGAAAGAAACATGCCTTGAGGTAAAAGTGCACTTTCCTCCCTCTTCAATGCTCCATAATTCAATATAGGTGGAATAATCAAGATGATAAAAACATACTTGAAAAAAGCCAAGCGATAACAAAATCTTCTTAGAACAGATGGCTTTTCATTTGTTTCACATTGTTTTGCCTTGTAGTGATCTGCAGATGAAAACTGAGTTTTTTCCACACCCTGTAAAGAAATTATATTGGTTTGATCTTTTCCATGTTTATACATCAAACATGTACAACTTAAAATTTTAAAAAATGGCAAAGAAACTTTCAAAATAAAACTATTTTAGCATCATTTAAATTTCCTTTCTCTCTTTGCTGTTTAATACAGTTTGCTAATTTTTTGCACCTTGAACTGGACAAGAAAAAAATTGTGGAACTCTCACAAAATGTTACCTATTTCCATTGAAGAATAATACAAAATTTTCATAATTAAATATTAGACTCGATATAAATAAATAATCCTCAATAATTAAAATTTTTATGACTACAATGCTCGTGATGTTGATAGGTGAAATCATCAATATTTCTCTTCACAATTAAATACACTGACGTGCAAAACTTAAGCACGAACACTAGTGCCACATATTATAGCCACACAGTGAAACACACAAGCTTGAGGCGATTTGCATAATGAAAGCGGATCAGTAGAAAGACGATGTGTATGCAAATTTCCGAAATGTGATGTCACAGGTCACATGACAGCGCCGAAATTGATTAAGGAGCATCTCTCAGCAAGGCAGGAAACAGAAAGTGAAAGTGTGCAGCATTGTAAAGAGGTTCAAGTGATTTGTTAGTGTGTTGCAGACGAGAAAATGTCCACGCAGAGACATTTAAATGACTTTGCACGTGGTCGAACAATCGGAAAGATGGAGTAGGGGCGAACCATAACGAGTGTCGCCGACTAGTTCAGAGTGGCCCATAGCATTGTTTCACATGCATGGAAGACCTTCCAAACGACAGGAACAGCTGTTAGAAAGGTCGGTGGGGGTTGGCCACGGAAAACAACAGTAAGAGATGGCCGATATATGGTCCTACAGGCCAAACGTGATCGACACCAGACAGCGGCCAATATCGCGAAGCAACTGCTGATGACTACAGGATGGGCTGTATCACGGTTCACCATTGCCAGACATCTATGTAAAGGTGGACTATTTGCCTGACGATCTGAACGTTGCATCCCATTAAAGCCTACCCATTGGAGACATTGATTATAATGGTGTAAGGACCACAAGGAGTGGGCCATAGAGCAATGGGGTATGGTACTCTTCATGGATGAGAGTCGTTTCAGTACCATGAGCGATTCTGGACGTTAGCTGATCTGGAGAGAGGTGGGAACGCGTTATCAACCGGCTAGCATTACCGAAAAAGATCGGTATGGTGGTGTTGGTGTGATCGTCTGGGGAGGCATTACGCTGAATGGTCGTACTGAGCTCCACATTTTTTAAGGATGTTCTGTAACCGCAAACCGCTACTGCAATGAGGTGCTCCTTCCTCATGTAAGCAGATTCCGAGGTGCCATTGGTTCGGAGTTCGTGTTTATGGATGACAAGGCGAGACCACATGGTACATGTGCAGTAGATGAGCTGTTGGAAAGTAAGGATATCAGTCGTATGGATTGGTCTGCGTACTCCCCGGATCTAAATCCCATAGAACATGTGTGGGACGCTCTGGGGAGATGTTTTACGGCACGCCCATATCTGCTGGAAAATGTTCATCAGTTGAAACGTGCACTACGAGAGGAATCGGCAAAGTTGCCCCAAGAACTCATCGACAGTCTCATGTTAAATATGGCCAGACACTGCAACGCAGCCATTGCTGTTAGGGGACACCATATTCTTTACTGATGACTACATCTTTGCTATAATCCATCTGTGGAAACAATGGCTCTGTACCATGGTGTGTACTGCTTTACGGTCATTTCTTAGTAAAGTCCCAGTGTACAGTTTTGTATTCATTTTTGCACATGTGTTTGTTCATTCCCCCGTTTGGTACATACTGAGGTCTCTGTGGTATGACATTCATCTATCCAGGCTGCTTCATTGCGAAGCTACGGCAAAAAGACCAAACAGTCCTTAAGTTTTGCACACCAGTGTATTTTATTTTAAGATCTACTATAGTTTTGCTGAGCGTTTGGCTCGACTTCATCAACACAAATCGGGCATCAACATTTAAATCATTGTGACATCATCAGCATTCCGACAGACACAGATTTTGGAAAGTTGTTTTCATGTGCTTGAAAGAAATGGAGTCAATGCCATGTCATTGACAAGTCATAAGTGTATTGCAGTGTATGTGGAAAGCTAAAATATTAAGCTTGATAGTCAAATCGGGTTTATCAATAATTTAGAATTTTCAAACCAAAATTTACGGATATTTTTGTGACAATGTTGGGCTATAGATGACTTCTTCAGTTCACAGTGTCTTCTTCAGTTTGAGATCTCTTATGGACTTTCATATACAGGTCAGCCTCGCAGGGCTTTAAGTTTCCATGTCAATGAACACACACGTACGAAACTGTGAACTGAAGAAGTCATCTATAGATAGTCCAACACTGTTATGAAAATAACCATAAATTTTAGTTTGAAAATAAACTTATTTATGAACCTGATTCGACTATCAACCTTAATGTTTTAGAAGCCTTCCACATATATCGTAACTCTTCGTGGCTTGTCAATGACATATCAATTCTATTTCTTTTAAGCACACGTAAACAACTCACCATTGCTTACACATGCTTGAAAGAAATATAATCGATGCGCAAAACATATGCTGACACAAATATAAATTTTAAATTATGATCTAAACGGTTGATCTAAATACGGTGGCTGCTTTAATTTAAAAAATGGAAAAATTCACATTAATAATATGAACATCCAAATCTGTCTGGAATGCTTGACATCACAGCAGTGTCTGCATTGTTGCACCATCACGTAATAATCAATTTGTGCATGTTCTTGAGATGTCAGAGTGATTGCATGCCATACAATAGCACGCGATGTAATGTCAAAGTGGTTGTGTGCTATACGACAGCACGTGATCGGTTTGAGATATCAAAGTGATTGTGTACTAATTTAAAAACATTGGATTATCAATGACTCCAGTTCTATTTATCCGATCTACAAAATTTTAATTGAAATCTTAATATAACAGCAAGCTGAATTTGTATATTAATCAATGAGCAAATATGCACAATTCAAATATTAATTTGTACGCTTTAATTGTGTTTTACTTTTTTAATTTAACTAACTTTCTGAGTTTAGTGCTGATCATATTATACATTTTGCAAAATATTGATCTATCTAGGAAGCTCTAAACTACACTAAAAACTGAAATCTTGAGATGTCAAAGTGAGCAAAATTGCATCTAAAAACAGATGTCGCCCCAACAGCACATTGTCGATAATTTAGATAGTTCTGCTTTGTGATGACAGATGTCGCATTATTTTGTAGAACAAGCTTTGGTAGTTTCAAGCTAACCATCCAATAGGACAGTCTAGAACACGCTGTGAAGGGAATAACAAGTGTGCAGGAGAAAAAATTATTTAACCCAAAAATCGAAGCAAAAGTTATTAAGGTAAGTTTACACGAAAACAACTGGACTACATGAAAATTGGTAAACAAGAACAAATATTTACACAGAATGTTTATTTAGGTCTTTTGAAAAACGGAAACAAATAGTATATAATTTTCAGTTTTAACATGAATGAGTTTTTACTATACAAGTTTTTACTATATTTTCTTACAAAAAGTCTGTGTCTATTTAATTTGTTTTCGATCTGCTTCAATTAAAAATTTCAATCTGTCGTAGGATGGGAAACATCCCCTGTATATTAATATTTATTTAAAGCTTAAAAACAACTGTCCTAGGATGGGCTATAGGCTAGTATGATTATATTTATAATACAGTACACTCCTGTTATAAGAAACTCGGATATAAGAAATTTACGGTTATAAGAAAGAAATTTATAACTTTGGTTGGCCCATTGTTAAAGTATAGGAACGTTTCATGTTTATAAAAAAGCAAAAAAAGTTAAATTTTGGTTATAAGAAAGTCCCAAAAAATTTATTTTCAAAATAAAAAAAATTTTGACCTGTATTGTAATGTTTTTTCTTTTTATCTCCCATGGAATTTCAAGGCCATTTTTGAAACGACTTCCACCAGATAATGCACATCGTGTTTATGCCCTTTGCCCGTCTCCACAATGCATGATAAACGTTTTCTTGGAAGGGATAAATCCTGTTCTGCTTTACCCCTTCCAAGAATTCTAGGTCATCACCTGCGCATTCATAGATGAAGATCGGTACATTGCTACATACAGTACATATGCATTGTCTGTTCTCGTCTTTTCATTTTGCACTGTTTTTGAGTTCTATTTCTTCCTGTTTGCATTAGCAAGCAAACTAGCGATCTGACTGTTTCACATGAAAGGACGCACCTAAAATTGCGCGCTAAAGATTGGAACGACCAAAAATTGATGTGGAAATTGCCAGTGATTTTTGCACATGTTGCTTGGAATTCAATGGACTCTACAGTAACTAAAAACTGCTTTCGGAAAGCTGGATTTCATAATGAAGAAAATTCTGAACTGGAACAAGACTTTGAGGATGAAGGTACCCCCCTTGATGAGTAGGTTCAATTATATGTGGGAGATGTTTCTTTTGAGGATTTTGTCACCGCAGATAACGGTGTGCAAACATCCCCTGAGCTAACAGATGCCAAAATTTTGGCCCACGTGAATCCTGTTGAAGAAACTGGAAGCAGTAGTGAAGAAGACGATGACAACTTTTCTGAGCCGCAGCTACTGATGTGGGTGGAAGTCATGGATATGATTCAGAAGGTGAAGGACTAGGATTCCAAGTGCTGAAGAAGCAGAAAAAGAGCAATATTTGATTGGACTCCAAAAATGTGAGACGATTGTAATGGTAAATGCAAAAAAGTAGACTTCTATAACAGATTTTTTAAGTAAAAGGTATGTATTGATGTACACTTGTTAATTCATAAAATACAGGTAATGTATGTTACATGTATCTGCTTTAATTTCAAAGTTTTAACCATTTTAATCCAAATTCGGTTATAAGAAACTGATTTTCAACCCCCTTGAACTTTCTTATAACAAGCGTTGACGGTAATAATTTAAGGAAATTAAAAACCATACACACAGGGTCTATTCTATGCATGAAAAAACATGCAATTATATAATGTTCAAAGGAGTCATTAGAAAAAATTTGCAATTATTGCTAGTGTACCTTCACAATACCAGAAGAAAATCACAAACAATATAATTTCCTTTGAACATTTGTCCCACTTTGGTGGTGCAGTGCAAAGAGCGCTTGCCAGTTTTGTCGAATCCCTGCCTCAACCAATATACTTTTTTTTTTATTGTTGTAATGTTCATGAAGCATATTTCCGCATTTGAACATCAAAAACAAAAAGAACACCAGAAAATTACTCCACATATCTCCCCCTCATTATTAACTGGCTTTCATTTAGTACATTAATAACCTGAAAATAATTCTGTTACAAATAATGGTTTAAATTTTAAAATATTAAACCTAAGTATTTTTTTTATTTTGAAATTGTATTTATTACATAATCACTCAAAAACTGTGTGCTGCAGAATTATTAAAAATGATTTCTGAACAAAAGGTGTAGTGGAGTTTTGATACTCATTAGATACTGAAAGAACATTCTGTTCCAGCAATGCATATAAATAAATGAAAATAGGTACATGCAATCATCACCATCAATTCTCAATCCACTACTGGATGGCATGGGTACCCATATAGGGGCAAGAGGGGCCACTTGCCCTCCCCTGGAAATCTAACCATGGCTACACTTAAGCTCAAAATGATATTATCAAATGGAATAACCATATGGAATCATCTGCAGAGATTTTAATGATAACACTAATTTCGATTGTTAATTTTTCTTTTGAACTTTTGGATACATGTGTATGGAGTAGAAATAGGAAGAATGTTAGGAATTTCCAATAGCAAAGACAAATATTAACAGTAATAATAAAATTTTCCATTGCATGTTAGAGTACATCATACATACCTGTAGTATGGAAAAGTTAGAAAAGGCTAAGAAAAATTGAATGCGTCATCCTCTGCAGCAGCCATTCACTGCTAGTTAAAATACTTCCAAAGTTTCTTTCAGACTTTGCATTGAGGAAAAGTTTTCCTTCTTGATGACCAACTGAGTGATCACTGGGGTTTAATGGTGCATGTGACATTAGGGGCCAAAAGGATCAAAAGAATGACAAAGAAATGTCCCTGTTGTCATAACATGCTGTCCAATTTTATTTATCCATCTTTTCCATGTAGTTTTTGGGTCCTCTATTTTCCGGTTAAATTTATGTATTAAGAGCAGTGTTAGAATTAGTAATAAATCTTCTACTGGCCCAGCGGATCACTAGAATTTGCAAACCACCAGTCCACCAAAATGGCCACTGGTCAGTAAAATAAAATAATAATAACAAACCTTAAAGACATTTACAATATATGTAGAAAATAACATATCACTTCAATAGAATTATCTCCAATATTTCTTTTCACACCTATCATTAGTTTGCAGCTTAAATAGAAAACCATACAGCAAGCTAAAAGAAATAGAAATTAATTTTTTGGCATATTTGACAAATTAAAAGAAAAAAACAAACTTACTAGCCATCTGGGCCAGTAAAATCAATAGTTCAGTGGTTCGATGGAAGTTTTGCTGGCCAATGGCCAGCGGACCACTGGGTAATTCGAACACTGAAGAGTATGATAAAAACATAAGATAACAAGAAAGTACAGCAGCAATTTGCATATGATGTTTGTATATGTTATTCGTAGTTACAGTTTCTGTTTGGCGGCTCCTAAAAACTAAGCTATGGATGCCCATGCTGGATGGTCTTCATAAGCGTCATCCACAATTCTCTTTCTTGAGCAGTTCTCTTCCCTGTCAATCCAGCAGGGATTTTATCCACTTATCTCCCATATGGTCTTTTGGGTATTTTCCTGTCAATTGGCATCCAGTCTAGTATTTCAGTTCTTCAAAGGTGGTCAGTTCTAGAAATATATCCCATTGCTACTGGAGGGTTTTCTCTTTGATCATTAATCATGATGCCATCCACTGTTATCATTTTCCTGATACACGAGTTCCTCTTCCTTTCTTTTCTGGTTACACCAAGCATGTGACTTTTCCATGCTTCTTTCCGAGTTGTAGCCTCGATATACATCTTTTTTTAGTTAACATCCATGAACTCTGATCCATAAGTAAGAACTGAAAGGATGCACTGATTGAACACTTTTAAGACAATGGTAAATTGCTCTTGATAATTGTACCATTACTTTCCAATGCACTCCAGGTAAGATTTATACGCCTACTAATTTTTTCTTCAATGTGGCCCTAACTTGATATCTGTTTTCCATGGTACAGTGAAACCTCCAATTAACAGACACTTCCAAACAACGGTAACCTCCAAGCAATGACAAGTTTTGATTGGTACAGAACAATTGCTGTAGGATTAGCATTAACGATAACCTCCAAACAGCAAAATCTTTTTACAGTGGCCAATGGACACCCCAGTCAGTACTGAAACAGATCTAATGGATACTTTGTCCTTTAGGATTTTACACACTTCCTTCAGTACTTTGGTGAAAGAGATGAGATAGAAATAAAAAATTTTACTAAAAATTAAGAATGCTACTATGCCTCGAACTTGATGGGTTTGATTATGGTGAATACAATGGTATGCTTAAGTGAAAAGAAAGGAGTTAAAGTTTAATTCCACATGTGTTTTCTGTTGGTGGTGGTATATCTTTGATTTGTCCCAGGGGATTCTGTTCCTATTTTCCAGTGCGATGTGCAGTTCCACTTCACTGTCTAGCATTTTTCTTTCTTTCATTTTTCCTTTCCCTTAGTGCACCCCAAACTTAACCTCCTACCTTGATATTTCTAAAGGGAAGTTTGAGACAACCAGTCAGACAAAAAATCCTCTACACTATGATTTTATTTTAAATTTTTGCACTGAGTTTCATTCAGCACTCTACCTTTGGAGAAAGCTCTGAAACCATTTTCTTTGTGTGTAAGCTTTGTACGATTATTCTCCATTTGTACCAAATCAACAGACTAGCAGTGTTAATCTCGAGGCCTAACCTCCAAACAATGGCACCTTTTAACAATGGTCACTTTTCCCCGGTCCGAGCAGCGACCTGATTCTGAGGTTTCACTGTATGTGTATGAATCCATTACTACTATGTTTGCCTCATCAATGCTTAAATCTTCAGTCCTTGTAAACGTATCATACAACATATTTTGTTTTCTGTATGTTCATCTATAATCTCCTTTCATTACTCTTGTCAGCAAGTTCCTGGATCATACTCTGCATGTAGCTCTAAAGGGTACTAGTGAAAATGACTGTCTTCAGCAAAACAAAGGTGTGTTAAGGTGGATAATAAATGCATGTCAAACGTAAAGCTTCTGCTCATAGATGGCGCTGAAAATCGCACAGTTATTTCCTGCCCCCTTCTTGTGGAGGTCTTAGTGTTATGACCACTTTCCCTTATCAGATGCAGGATCAGTTTTCAGCTCTCTATCCTCCTTCCTCACCCCCATGTTTCCCAAGGGGGAAGCTCAGCACAACAGTCCCTTTACTACTTCGTTTTAGGCAAGTAAAACGCAAGCCTTTTTTGTTTTTTCTGCTAACACAAATGATCCGAAAATTTGTGATATATGACAGCACAGGGGAACTGATAAATAATTCAAATTTTAACAGATAACGGCGAAGGAGGAAATTTACTTTACTATTTTATCTTTTTTTCCCTATTTTTAAAGTTATATATTCATTTTCACTCTATCCTTTTTCAGTTTCATTGTTTTATACATGCACTTTCTTACATGTAAAGCCTGATAGCCATATGAATGTCATCCAAAAGACATCAGCAGGTGCCTTGTCAATAAACCATTTCCTTCAACCTAGATTGAATTTCTTGTCCTTTTATGGCTATTTTGTCTCTTGTGTGGAGAGTAAATCCTCTTTAGGACATAGAATGCTGTGCTCTGATTGCATTTGCGATCAAGAAATTACATGTGACTTGAAATATAAAGCATCTGTGCTATGGGCATAGTACTGGCCCACATTAAGCCGTATTTCTCCAGTACTACAGAGGAATAAACCAAGAACATAATTACGAAGTTCATAATGTTAACATTTTTAGTTTCATACAGGGAGCCTAATGGTTGAATATATCGGTGCACTTTTCTTCCGTTATGATAGTTGGGACCGATTTCGTCCGCTAGCAGCATTTCGCAAATTTGTATCAGCATCTACTGATGTTGCAAAAATTAGAGAAGAAAAAATTAAGGAATCACTAATATTTCGCTGCAAAGAATAAATTGTTTTATAAAAAGATTATATATACATTAGTGGCATAAAAAAACCTGTCAGTGATGTAACATATAGTTTTCAATAAATAATATTTCTGAAAAACACTTGCTCAAAGTGAAGAGTCGTTTGCTAGGTCATATTCCAAAACGCAATGGTTTTTCAAATAACATTTTTGTACCAAAATTTCCCTCCATGAGAGTAACATAGAGCAATGAAATGTGTCTAACCCTAAAGGATAGAAAGTGAGTTTCGAAGATATTTTCTGTGTTGGGAAGCGGATGTTATTCGACTGATAATCCACGAGTACGAATGAATTTATACACGTAGCTTGCAAATAGTATTATGTTATTATGCATTGGTGAAAATTTTATTTAGCGCATAATAGCTTTTCAACATTTCTATATACACAAATTTTCCTTTGAATACAAATTTTAGAGTATGATAAATATGTCTAATGCACCCAAAGTTAATATTTATGATATTACAATAGTACGGTTGCAACCTAAATGAGTGATGCTTTTTTCCCAAGCGGAAGATTATTAATAAGTTTGTTATTCCAAACAACCATTATATACACATATTTGTATTAGTACAAAATTTATTTCTTTTCTGCTTTGTGGCTTGTAAATGAAAAGCAATCTCGTAGAATGAGTCATTTCGGTTCGTCATAGCGGACAGAATATAAAAAGTAAGAGTATAGAGGTCGAGCACAATGTCCGAACTTCTCTATATGCCGGGGAAGGAAACGGCAATCCATATGGAAAATTACTGAACTCTGAGAAAATATAAATAATCGATATCTGTAAAGCTGGGATGCAGTACCCTGAGGTTACGCCAACCCAGCAGAGTGCAATGCTATGCACCCCATGGTGTCATGATGGACACAGCAGTGCAGATACAGCTCTGGATGTCCGCACATGTTGATCAGAAACAAGTACAGACATCTAGCGTGCATGCTGCAGCAAATCGTACACTCTACCAGACTACAATTTACAAAACAGAGGCATCATTTGGAAACCCGACACTCTTCTCTTAGCAGCAGCTTGCTTGCATATCCTTTGCAAACCTATTGCCCTGCAGTGCATCTGTTGCTGAATGCAACGTACAATTAGAATATTGTCATACAGAGTCCTGGAAACGTACACAGTGACAACTAATAAAGTTCAGCGATCAGTTCAGGTTCAATATTTGTTACCGTGATAGAAGTTCCGTGAGTATCATAGGGGCAACCGGGAGCATCGCTCCGGGCTCCTCAGGTTAAAAAATACAAACAAAATCATCTTCGCTGGAAAAAATAAGAAATTATTTTTGCTGAAAATTTTTGCTCTCTTTATTGTTATTGTTTAAAGTTTTGGGGTGCGAGGCCCTTAAGGCCCTTAAAAAAATATTTTAAATATATTTTTTTAGTTTATGATCACCCCCTCTTTCAAATAGGTTACCACCCTTCATTGTACAGCCACTTAGACTTGTAGATTTCAAATTACCATTATTATTATTATGGCAACCTTCCTCATTCATGAAATAGCAAAACTTCATTTTGTAACTTTCTGCTATATGTTCTACAATCTGTATGAAAAACAGATAAATTTAAAAAAATAAAAAGGACAATATCAGTTGTTTTCGGGCTATATATGGAGAACAGTTGCTCAGTGACTTTAAAAAAGGCACATGAGATTAAAAAGAAAGCATTCACACATGTGGACGTATAAAACATAAAAAAATTCACTAATTTGTCAATTATTCCACCTTGCATCAAGAAACATCACTAAAACATGTACCAGGGAAATATATATATACACTGAAGAGCAACTGAATTAGAGACAGCTGGCATTATGCAAATGTGGCGGTGTGGGTGACCCTGTAAACGGAAACGACATGACGTATGCAACGATCCGACAATATAAGGAGTGGTGCGACGGGAATCAGTAAGAGTCGGACACAGTATGGGTAAGACAAAGGATCTAAGCGCATTTGATCGTGGGCAAATTGTCGGGGTCCGACGAAAAGGACACTCCATTTCGGAAGTCCTGCAGGCACTGGGATTTTCACGAACCACTGGGTCACGGGTGCACCGTGAGTACATCGAATCCGGTAAAACCATCCCTGCAAGGGCCAGCTGCCGTGGACAACAGTGTGTGGATGAGTGGGGTCATCGTCGAATAGCATGCATTGTAACAGTGGATAGACGGGCCACAGTGCAAGAAATCACTCGGCAATTTAACGCTGGTGCACAAAAACGTGTAAGCATCCACACCATCCAGAATCATCTCCTCTCTATGGGGTACAGAAGCCGTCTTCCCACGAGGGTACCGCTGCTGACTGCACATAACAGGGTGCAAAGATTAACATAGGCGCAGGAACATCGCCACTGGACCCTAGACATGTGGGAAAATGTTCCCTGGACTGATGAGTCGAGATTCACATTGGTACATGCAGATGGCAGGATAAGAGTATGGCGCAAACCACATGAAGCGATGGATCCTACTTGCCAGCAGGGTACTCTTCAAGCTGGTGGGGGTGGCATTCTCATCTGAGGACTGTTTACATGGACTGAAATGGGACCCCTGGTACATGTGACATTGTCCCTCACAGGTCAACGTTACCGGGATATCCTGGACGACCATTTGTGCGTCTTCAACATCCCACTGGGGACCTCATCCTACAACAAGACAATGCTCCGAATTGTATCCGAATGGTTGAATGAACACTCCACCGATGTGAGCTCGCTTCCTTGGCCAGCTAAGTCACCTGACCTCAATCCCATCGAGCACATCTGGGATGCCATCGAGAGAGATGTTCGAGGCTCTGACCCCCCTCCATCAAATCTTCGTGAACTGTGGAAGCTTGTTCAGGGGTCGTGGATCCGTATGGCTTCTCAACACTTTTGGTGTCTTGTCAAGTCCATGCCATGCCGAGACGAATCGCCGCCATCAGGGCGAAAGGTGGTCTACACGTAATTAGACAGGTATCTCTAATTCAATTGCTCTTCAGTGTACATAAACGAATTTGTTTAAGAAGGATCCTTATTATACACTACGCAAAAATGTTTGCTATGAAAAAATATTCGCTATGCAGATTAACTACTTTTTTATCGTTTTGTGAAAAAGTTTTTAGAAAAATCCCAATGCAACCTAAATAAACCCTCTTCACCCCAGAAAGAAAATTGTACATTTTAACACTTTTTACTTTCTCTCTCTCTTTCCGAACTTTCATTCCATATTATGGTCTTTTTGTTAAGCTCACAGCAATTTGAGATAATCATTGTTCTTTATGATAGCTTCCGTGTGTTTTCATTTTACACATAAAGATTTTATTAAATTATGAGATTTATTTCTTAGGGCCCGAATAAAATTTTGCTTCACGTCCCACTACGAAATTTCCTCTGGCTTCGCAAGTGTCCCATCCAACCCTGAAGACAGTGACATCTCCATCGTCTATTAAAACACGATTGACATCAACAAATATTTGTGGAATCGGCAGAGGGTTACAGTACCACATCTGATTTTTCAGTTAGCCCGAGTTTCACATCCGACCTTCAGCCAGTGAGATACTTGATCAATGGCAACACCTACTATACTGTAGTCCTGAAGAAGGGTAGGGGTATTACACGAAAATTTGACAGTAGTAATTTCCGTATTTCCTGTGTAAAAATCCATAATTTATATATATATCATCATCATCATCATCATTGTCAACCATTATCAATCCACTGCTGGACGAAGGTCTCCCCAAGTTTCCTCCACAACGGTCTGTCTTGTGCCAGTCTCCTCCATGTCACCCCTGCATACTTTCGAATTTCATCCACCCATCTCCTATGTGGTCTTCTTCTGGGTCTTTTCCTGTCCCTTGGAATCCAATCTAAAATTTCGGCTGTCCATCGATGATCTGTCCTTCTGGCAGTATGTCCAGCCCATTGCCATTTCAGGGATTTAACTCTGATCATGATGTCTTCCACTCTTGTCATTTTTCGGATCCACAAGTTCCTCTTCTTATCTCTCCTGGTTACACCAAGCATGCACCTCTCCATGCTTCTTTGAGTTGTCTGCAGCCTTTGTATGTCTCTTTTAGTTAAGGTCCACGTCTCTGCACCATACGTAAGCACTGGAAGGATGCATTGATCAAACACTTTTCTTTTAAGACATAATGGCATATTGCTCTTGAAAATTATGCTGTTTCTTCCAAAAGCTCTCCAGGCAAGTTTTGTACGCCGATTAATTTCTTCATCAATGTGACCCTCACTTGATATCTGCTGTCCAAGATAAACGTACGTGTCTGTTATCTCCAGCTTTTCTCCATCAATCGATAAATCTTCATTTCTTGTAAAAGCATTGAACATCACTTTTGTCTTCTGAAAGTTCATTTTTAATCCCACTTCTTTACTCTTGTCAGCAAGTTCCTGGATCATACTCTGCAGCTCTGATGGGGTAGTTGCAAAAATCACTACGTCATCAGCAAAACGAAGGTGGGTTAGATAATCTCCATTAATCTTTATCCCCTTGTTTTCCCAGCTCAGCGACTGAAAAACACCCTCCAATGTGGCATTAAAGAGCTTCGGAGATATGGTGTCACCTTGTCTCACTCCCTTTCCAATTTTTACGTGTGTTGTATTTTCAAACAGCCTAATCTTTGCACTTGCATTTTCATAGATGTTATTAATAATATTAATGTATGCATCTTCAATACCGCAGGTTTTCAGAGCCATTGTAACTGCTGATGGTTTCACCGAATCAAAGGCTTTTTCATAATCGATAAAAGCCATGCACAATGGAAGTTCATATTCCCTCGCTCTTTCAATTAGTTCTCTCAGCACGTGGATATGATCTATTGTGCTGTAGCCACTCCTGAATCCAGCTTGTTCTCTCGGTTGAGCCATGTCCAGTGTTACCTTCAAGCGGTGTGAAAGAACTTTAGTGAAGATTTTATAAACTACTGATAGGAGGCTGATAGGTCTGTAGTTTCCGAGATCCTCAATGTCACCTTTCTTATGTAGCAGGATCATTGTAGCGGTGTTCCAATCCTCAGGAATCTTTCCTTCATTAAGGCATCGAGTGAAAATTTGGGCGAGTACTGTTTCGATTTCTCCACTTGCTTCTTGTATGATGTCTACAGTAATTCCATCTTCTCCTGGAGCTTTTCCTCGCTTCATGTTCTTGATTGCATGTGCAACTTCTGCTGGAAGGACTGGAGGAACTCTGGTACTGGTATCTTTCATGATGTCTGGAGTGCATATATCATCCCTTTCATATAATTTGGAGTAGAAATCTTTCACTCTTGTCAAAATTTCGCCTCTATTTCTTGTTACAGAACCATCTTCTTTTCTCAGTGCCATAATCTGTTTTCTTCCCTTACTGAGATGTCCCTTTCCTATCTTTAGGCTTTGGTTGTTTTCAATTGCTTTCCTCACTAGTTCACAGTTGAATTTCCTTACGTCTTCAGTGATACTTTTTCGTACTGTCTTGCATAGCTCTATATATTCCACTTTGGAAGTCACATCTTCTTTAGTTGTCCTCATCTCTCTTCTTTTTTGCATCAACATTTTGGTTTTTCCTGATAATTTGTTCACATGCAACTTGTTCTTAGACCCAGCTAATTTTGTTGCTGTTTCCATAAGAGCTTTGGTTACTTTTCTGTTAACTTCAGAGATGTCCACTTCTTCCGATGTTAGGCCTTCTAAAGTAGAGAACCTGTTCTTCAGTTCTAACTTGAAGGTATTATGGTGTTTTTTAAGGTTGGTTATGTCAATAGATTTTGTTTGTCTTATGAGCTTGCCACGTTCAAGTTTAGTGTTGAGGTGCATCTTACATCTCACCAATCTATGGTCACTACCTGTGTTGAACTTGTTTAGCACACTGCAGTCTTCTATGACGAATTTTTTGTTACACATAATAAAATCAATTTCACTTGTCGTCCCGTTTGGATGTCTCCATGTCCATTTCCTGTGTGGCTTTTTCTTGAAGAAGGAGTTCAAGATGAAAAACCCTTCTGCCTCTGCAAACTCAACGAGAGTATTTCCACGCTGGTTTCTGTTGCCGTGACCGAATTTACCTACTGAAGTTTCATTCTGTTGCCGTTGCCCTATTTTTGCATTGAAATCTCCCATAATTATTTTCAAGTGCTGCTTACCTTTATTATTTAGATGACAAATTTCCTCATAAAATTCTTCAATTTCTTCTTCAGGATGACTTGTGGTGGGTGCATAAGTTTGAATAATCTGAGCCTGGTATCTTTTCGAGAGTTGGATAACAAGTCGTGCAGCTCTGTCAGAGGAACTTTCCAACTTCTACAACTTTATCCTTCAGTTTCTTGTTTATTATAAATCCAACACCACTAGTTCTGCCAGTATCTGTCCCACGATAGTAGAAGAGATGTCCACTTTTCAGTTCGATGAGATCTTCTCCTTTTCTCCTTACCTCACTTAGCCCCACGATGTCCCACTTGATCCTTTGTAGTTCCTCTTCCAATTCAAGAAGCCTTGAATCAGAAGATAGGGAGCGTCCATTGTAAGTAGCCAAGGTCAGCATCAGATGGCAGCCTAGTCCGGTCCTCCGGGGATTCTTAGCACCCTCTGCCTTCATGTCGCACTGGCCGCTGCCTTGGCCAGGTACATTCCAGCTGCCGGAGACTGAGGGCCAAGATTTAAGTTGTGGAATCATTTTGGAGGGGTTTGGCCATAACTCACCACGCTGGCCAAGCGGGTTGGTGAGTGTGGGATAGAATTTACTCTGATCCCGATGGTATAGTTATACCGCTATGGGCGGTCGTCAGAGCCCCTTTAGTGGGAACAGGATGCACCACGAGAAGGCGGGGTTGACATTTGTCAAGGAGAGGCTGTGATGTTACGCATCACCTGACCTTGCATCCCTTATATATATATATATATATACTTAAGAGCAAAACTGAAGACTAAGGAAAAAATTTTAGAATTTAAAACGAAGGGTGCAAAATAACCTGAAAATCAAAACGCGCAACGCAGCAGTTTTGAAAATTCAGAATTCACATTCTATAAAGAAGATACCTAAGCAAAAAATTCATATATAATTTTGACTCACACCTAATACAACATAGAAAAGGTTATGTATCTACCTGTGTGAGTAAAAGGAGAAAAGATAAAAAAATAAAATAAAACAACTGAATGTAGAAGGTGTCGAGAATACTGAGCCTTGGCTTTATCAAGGACCAGCAAAAACTCTGCATTTTCTCACTTCCACAAAGACCTAGTTGGAAATGGGTTTCTGCAAGGCCATAGATGCAAGTAACATTCCCACCTAAAATAGTTTAAAAAATATATATATAAGTCATGTCCTCCGTAGAGTAGCATGACCTAGCACTAGTTAACAATTTCGCTTGCATCCAATAACCTTCATGGCCCGACCCATGCTCTTCATCTGTTACTATTAAACAGAGAGAAGAAGATAAAAGAGAACTCAAGCTGTGAGAGTGACATAATAGATAGAAATGATTTTCAGCTATAACGAAATTCCAAGTTCGTTTGAGAGAGAATTTAAACCTGAAAAACAATGCAAAAGAAATCCAAATTTTACATTGCAATTAAAAAAGGAAATGTTAATTTATAACGAACAGATTTTTGAAAGAAAACTTGAGTCTAAAACCCCCTACTCTACAACTTATGACAGCACGAAAACGAGAATAAGTTAAAGATAATAATTAACTAAAGAAAACTTTGTGAAAGTTATATACCTTAAACAGTTAGTTGCAATATGTACAAAGTATTTCAGCAGTGCTTTAAGTGCATAATTAATTAGTTATTAAGAACTTAACTACTTTGAAAAAACAGCGCATAGACAGCGCATAGAAAAGGAACAAGCTTAGCCTTCTTCTGTTCCTAGGTACCCCAAAAGACGCTCAAAGTTACAAAGAAAAGTAAGAGTTAAAACCCGCAAAAATGTTAACAGACAAACCAATGCCTAAAAGCTGAAAAGCTAAAAAACGACAGAGAAAAGGTACATGAAGTACAAACATTGAACTTATAAAACCTAGAACCCAAAAACAAGGAAGAGAGCTTACCTCTTGTGTGACAAAAACTTTTCTCCTCACAAGAGGAGAACATGGCTGACCCCTTCCGCCACTCCCTAGACGCTGGGGGCAGTGAGGGTGGGGCTGATGGCCTCCTCATACAGCAAGAAACCAACGCGCGGAGATTTTAACCAGAGAAAAAAATATATAAACTTAAGACTGTGGATCTGTATGATCAGAATGAGCAGAATTAACTCTCCAGAATACATGAGAAATATTATAAAATACACGAGCAGTTTATTTAATAATCTTTGCATGTATTAAATCACCTTAGTGAGCTTCTATAGATTAATCAGAATCTTATTAATTTTAATGTTGGTTTTACTATTTTTAGTATAGCTATCCTAGTGATGAATAACTAGTTTTCTTTTTTATTTGTTTTTATTTTCTTTTATAAACAGATTTTTAAGCTTTTTTTGTGATTTTGTTTATATTATTTAATTTTTTGTTTTAATAGGACCGTCATATCCATAGCACTAAGGTTCCTTTAGGTAGTTAATAGGCATCCTCTAGCCAACTTCCTTACGGCTTTGATTGGTCAGAATCATATTATTAACTGTGTAGAAAATTAAAGCAGATCTGCCAACCTTACTCTATTATTCAGAATAATTTTTCTTAAAGTTCTTTTGATGAAAGAAGAAGGAATTTCGTTCTCTAGAAAACTTTCTAATAGTATATTAATGTGGTAATTGAAATCCAAATTGTTGCTGCAAATTCTTGAAATTCTTAGGACCTGAGAAATTAGTACATTCTCAATTACTTTGGTTGAAATGTTATTATTCCAGTGTAGATATTTAATTACTTTGAAAGGAAAATTAACTCTTTTATCAAAGAGGCTAATAGATGGGTTACCTCTGTTGAGCTTAATGCTTAAGTCTAGGAACTCAAGTTCCTGATTACTGTGGTTGGTTTTACATAAGTTAAGAGAGCTAGGATAGATATTATCAAAATCACTCTCTATAACTTCTGAATTATTGATACACAGCAGATCATCAATATATCTAAAAGTGTAAAGGTAGTTATCTGAGCAGGTGGGGTGATTTTTAATGAATTTATATTCCTTAAAGAACAGGAATAGATTAGCGATATTTGTGGACGTTGATGTTCCCATTGGAATACCGTTCACTTGCTTATAGAGAGTATTATTATATAAGATATGGTTATTTTTTATGCAGCAATTGAGATAAGAGTTCCAAGTTCCTACATCAACAAATTGGTTAAGTTTAAATTCTGCATACAGCTCTTTAAAGGTAGTGATTATATCTGATAGAGGCAGATTAGTATATAGGTTTTCAAAATCATAACTATTAATATCTAGGGGACAAACTTTGAGTATAGTAGAAATTACTTCTGCATTATTATTAATTAACCAAAAATCTCTGTACATCAAGTTAGAACAGTTTCTAATGTGTTTCAAAACCTTCTTTAAGACATCTTCAAAAGCAAAGATCTATTTTCTTTTTATGACTCCTTACTCCACTAGCTATGAACCTGAACTTTACAGGATCCTTATGAAACTTAACCGTTGCAAAAAGAAATGGAAATTCAGGCCCATATCTTCTAGTTTGTGGAATTTTAAGTTTCTTGAAGAATGCCTTAAACCGATTTTCTAACTGCTTGGTAGAATAACTTACGGGCTCGTATGTTACTCTATTATTGAGTTCCATAGTTAACAATTCAAAATAGAACTTCTTACAGATAATTGCAAAATTATTGCTAGCTTTATCCGTAGTGGTAAAAATAAATTGGTCTTGTAGTTTGGAGAGTGACCTTTTAGCTTCTCCAGAGAAAAAGAGATTTCTGTCGAAACAAAAGTCCAGACCTGCCAACTCACCGGTGAAGCTATTGATTATATTATATTTCCATTCTGCAAAGGCCTCAATAGGCTGATTGTACGTTAAACTGGTTTTTACGATGTACTTATTTACATCTTGAGTGAAGCTCTCAAGAATCCTTTCTTTGGAAATTGTGAAGGAAGGTCTGAATTTAGAGCCATACTCTAATAAATTCCTAAGCTTTTCATTTTCAACATAACTCAAGTTTCCGGTGATAATATGGTTGTAATTCTTATCATAGTGAACTGTTTCTTTATGTTCATCACAAGAACAAGTAGTAATTACAGGAATGTAGCTCGAAGAGTTAAGTTTGTAGTTTTTAACTATTGACCCTAAGGTCTTAACATATTTAAAACTTACAATAGACTGGTGCCTGTGGATGGGAAAAAAATTTGCATTATTGTAGAACAGCTTCCTCACATTGAGATTATCGTAGGCTTTATTTAGGAACCTGATGGTAACAAAATTACTGGAAAATTCTTTAAGAGAAATTTTATCTTTAAGAATATGTTTAAGAATGTCCAGAACCAAAGCAAAAACATGCTTATCAACATGGTCAGCAGTTTCATTCCAGAATTTGAAAAAACATTTAAGGACAGAGTGCTTGAAGGACTTGAGAATTTTGTAAGTATTTTTAACAAAATTAGTGCCAGTTTTAAAGCTTTCCAGAGTTTTAAGCAAGTTAGCAAAATCAACTTTGCTTGATGTGCGAAATAACCTCTGTCCTCTATTACCTCTAGAGCAGCTCTTATTATTAACAAGAAAGAAGAGTTCACGAATTGAAAATTTATGCTGATTATGCTTATTGTCAGATAGAGTGGAATTAAGGCCATAGGGATAAAGAGACTGATGCTGCAAAATTTCAAGGGATTCAGTTTCTAGCCGAGCATAGAGGTCAGGAATAATATGTAGTACCTCTATTTTCACTTTGTCAAAACCATGAGTATGGAAATGCTCTAATTCAAAGGTAGAGTACTGGTTGGCGTTTGTGGAGGGGTTCACTCCTGAATTAGAGAACTTGTTTACTAGAGACCTGTGTCCATTAATCCTAAGATGAAGAGGATTTTTACTTTGGCCAATATAGCTAAGGTTGCAGACAGTACAGGTGAGCTTATAGATGGTATTGTAGGCTTTGCAAAACTTGTTGGAGCAATTATCCTCAACAGAAGAATACAGGTTAGGATCTGCAGATTTACATGTCAAACAACGTTTGTCATTTCATAACTTTAGATTACCTTTGCCAGCGAGTTCATACACTATGGGAAAGGGTGCTAGCCTAACCGAGCGGGAGGACTTAAAATATCTGAGCTGACCTCCAATCCATTCATCGTCCTTAGAACTCCACTTGGGCCAAACATACAAATTCTGAGCAAACCAACTAGGAAAAACTTTTTAGAAATAAGCAGTCCAAGAAAAGACCAAACTCGAGTATAAACTACACTCCAAAAAGCTGCATCCAAAACATACTAAAAAGAAAAATTAGAAAATGAAAAAAAAAAAAAAAAAAAAAAAAACCTCAAGTGAAAAAAAAAAAAAAAAAAAAAATAATAATAATAAAACGTTTCAACTAGAATTTGCGCATGAGCTGCTAAATAATAAATTGAAATTAGTTACTTAAGAGCAAAACTGAAGACTAAGGAAAAAATTTTAGAATTTAAAACGAAGGGTGCAAAATAACCTGAAAATCAAAACGCGCAACGCAGCAGTTTTGAAAATTCAGAATTCACATTCTATAAAGAAGATACCTAAGCAAAAAATTCATATATAATTTTGACTCACACCTAATACAACATAGAAAAGGTTATGTATCTACCTGTGTGAGTAAAAGGAGAAAAGATAAAAAAATAAAATAAAACAACTGAATGTAGAAGGTGTCGAGAATACTGAGCCTTGGCTTTATCAAGGACCAGCAAAAACTCTGCATTTTCTCACTTCCACAAAGACCTAGTTGGAAATGGGTTTCTGCAAGGCCATAGATGCAAGTAACATTCCCACCTAAAATAGTTTAAAAAATATATATATAAGTCATGTCCTCCGTAGAGTAGCATGACCTAGCACTAGTTAACAATTTCGCTTGCATCCATTAACCTTCATGGCCCGACCCATGCTCTTCATCTGTTACTATTAAACAGAGAGAAGAAGATAAAAGAGAACTCAAGCTGTGAGAGTGACATAATAGATAGAAATGATTTTCAGCTATAACGAAATTCCAAGTTCGTTTGAGAGAGAATTTAAACCTGAAAAACAATGCAAAAGAAATCCAAATTTTACATTGCAATTAAAAAAGGAAATGTTAATTTATAACGAACAGATTTTTGAAAGAAAACTTGAGTCTAAAACCCCCTACTCTACAACTTATGACAGCACGAAAACGAGAATAAGTTAAAGATAATAATTAACTAAAGAAAACTTTGTGAAAGTTATATACCTTAAACAGTTAGTTGCAATATGTACAAAGTATTTCAGCAGTGCTTTAAGTGCATAATTAATTAGTTATTAAGAACTTAACTACTTTGAAAAAACAGCGCATAGACAGCGCATAGAAAAGGAACAAGCTTAGCCTTCTTCTGTTCCTAGGTACCCCAAAAGACGCTCAAAGTTACAAAGAAAAGTAAGAGTTAAAACCCGCAAAAATGTTAACAGACAAACCAATGCCTAAAAGCTGAAAAGCTAAAAAACGACAGAGAAAAGGTACATGAAGTACAAACATTGAACTTATAAAACCTAGAACCCAAAAACAAGGAAGAGAGCTTACCTCTTGTGTGACAAAAACTTTTCTCCTCACAAGAGGAGAACATGGCTGACCCCTTCCGCCACTCCCTAGACGCTGGGGGGCAGTGAGGGTGGGGCTGATGGCCTCCTCATACAGCAAGAAACCAACGCGCGGAGATTTTAACCAGAGAAAAAAATATATAAACTTAAGACTGTGGATCTGTATGATCAGAATGAGCAGAATTAACTCTCCAGAATACATGAGAAATATTATAAAATACACGAGCAGTTTATTTAATAATCTTTGCATGTATTAAATCACCTTAGTGAGCTTCTATAGATTAATCAGAATCTTATTAATTTTAATGTTGGTTTTACTATTTTTAGTATAGCTATCCTAGTGATGAATAACTAGTTTTCTTTTTTATTTGTTTTTATTTTCTTTTATAAACAGATTTTTAAGCTTTTTTTGTGATTTTGTTTATATTATTTAATTTTTTGTTTTAATAGGACCGTCATATCCATAGCACTAAGGTTCCTTTAGGTAGTTAATAGGCATCCTCTAGCCAACTTCCTTACGGCTTTGATTGGTCAGAATCATATTATTAACTGTGTAGAAAATTAAAGCAGATCTGCCAACCTTACTCTATTATTCAGAATAATTTTTCTTAAAGTTCTTTTGATGAAAGAAGAAGGAATTTCGTTCTCTAGAAAACTTTCTAATAGTATATTAATGTGGTAATTGAAATCCAAATTGTTGCTGCAAATTCTTGAAATTCTTAGGACCTGAGAAATTAGTACATTCTCAATTACTTTGGTTGAAATGTTATTATTCCAGTGTAGATATTTAATTACTTTGAAAGGAAAATTAACTCTTTTATCAAAGAGGCTAATAGATGGGTTACCTCTGTTGAGCTTAATGCTTAAGTCTAGGAACTCAAGTTCCTGATTACTGTGGTTGGTTTTACATAAGTTAAGAGAGCTAGGATAGATATTATCAAAATCACTCTCTATAACTTCTGAATTATTGATACACAGCAGATCATCAATATATCTAAAAGTGTAAAGGTAGTTATCTGAGCAGGTGGGGTGATTTTTAATGAATTTATATTCCTTAAAGAACAGGAATAGATTAGCGATATTTGTGGACGTTGATGTTCCCATTGGAATACCGTTCACTTGCTTATAGAGAGTATTATTATATAAGATATGGTTATTTTTTATGCAGCAATTGAGATAAGAGTTCCAAGTTCCTACATCAACAAATTGGTTAAGTTTAAATTCTGCATACAGCTCTTTAAAGGTAGTGATTATATCTGATAGAGGCAGATTAGTATATAGGTTTTCAAAATCATAACTATTAATATCTAGGGGACAAACTTTGAGTATAGTAGAAATTACTTCTGCATTATTATTAATTAACCAAAAATCTCTGTACATCAAGTTAGAACAGTTTCTAATGTGTTTCAAAACCTTCTTTAAGACATCTTCAAAAGCAAGATCTATTTTCTTTTTATGACTCCTTACTCCACTAGCTATGAACCTGAACTTTACAGGATCCTTATGAAACTTAACCGTTGCAAAAAGAAATGGAAATTCAGGCCCATATCTTCTAGTTTGTGGAATTTTAAGTTTCTTGAAGAATGCCTTAAACCGATTTTCTAACTGCTTGGTAGAATAACTTACGGGCTCGTATGTTACTCTATTATTGAGTTCCATAGTTAACAATTCAAAATAGAACTTCTTACAGATAATTGCAAAATTATTGCTAGCTTTATCCGTAGTGGTAAAAATAAATTGGTCTTGTAGTTTGGAGAGTGACCTTTTAGCTTCTCCAGAGAAAAAGAGATTTCTGTCGAAACAAAAGTCCAGACCTGCCAACTCACCGGTGAAGCTATTGATTATATTATATTTCCATTCTGCAAAGGCCTCAATAGGCTGATTGTACGTTAAACTGGTTTTTACGATGTACTTATTTACATCTTGAGTGAAGCTCTCAAGAATCCTTTCTTTGGAAATTGTGAAGGAAGGTCTGAATTTAGAGCCATACTCTAATAAATTCCTAAGCTTTTCATTTTCAACATAACTCAAGTTTCCGGTGATAATATGGTTGTAATTCTTATCATAGTGAACTGTTTCTTTATGTTCATCACAAGAACAAGTAGTAATTACAGGAATGTAGCTCGAAGAGTTAAGTTTGTAGTTTTTAACTATTGACCCTAAGGTCTTAACATATTTAAAACTTACAATAGACTGGTGCCTGTGGATGGGAAAAAAAATTGCATTATTGTAGAACAGCTTCCTTACATTGAGATTATCGTAGGCTTTATTTAGGAACCTGATGGTAACAAAATTGCTGGAAAATTCTTTAAGAGAAATTTTATCTTTAAGAATATGTTTAAGAATGTCCAGAACCAAAGCAAAAACATGCTTATCAACATGGTCAGCAGTTTCATTCCAGAATTTGAAAAAACATTTAAGGACAGAGTGCTTGAAGGACTTGAGAATTTTGTAAGTATTTTTAACAAAATTAGTGCCAGTTTTAAAGCTTTCCAGAGTTTTAAGCAAGTTAGCAAAATCAACTTTGCTTGATGTGCGAAATAACCTCTGTCCTCTATTACCTCTAGAGCAGCTCTTATTATTAACAAGAAAGAAGAGTTCACGAATTGAAAATTTATGCTGATTATGCTTATTGTCAGATAGAGTGGAATTAAGGCCATAGGGATAAAGAGACTGATGCTGCAAAATTTCAAGGGATTCAGTTTCTAGCCGAGCATAGAGGTCAGGAATAATATGTAGTACCTCTATTTTCACTTTGTCAAAACCATGAGTATGGAAATGCTCTAATTCAAAGGTAGAGTACTGGTTGGCGTTTGTGGAGGGGTTCACTCCTGAATTAGAGAACTTGTTTACTAGAGACCTGTGTCCATTAATCCTAAGATGAAGAGGATTTTTACTTTGGCCAATATAGCTAAGGTTGCAGACAGTACAGGTGAGCTTATAGATGGTATTGTAGGCTTTGCAAAACTTGTTGGAGCAATTATCCTCAACAGAAGAATACAGGTTAGGATCTGCAGATTTACATGTCAAACAACGTTTGTCATTTCATAACTTTAGATTACCTTTGCCAGCGAGTTCATACACTATGGGAAAGGGTGCTAGCCTAACCGAGCGGGAGGACTTAAAATATCTGAGCTGACCTCCAATCCATTCATCGTCCTTAGAACTCCACTTGGGCCAAACATACAAATTCTGAGCAAACCAACTAGGAAAAACTTTTTAGAAATAAGCAGTCCAAGAAAAGACCAAACTCGAGTATAAACTACACTCCAAAAAGCTGCATCCAAAACATACTAAAAAGAAAAATTAGAAAATGAAAAAAAAAAAAAAAAAAAAAAAAAAAACCTCAAGTGAAAAATAAAAAAAAAAAAAAAAAAAAAATAATAATAATAAAACGTTTCAACTAGAATTTGCGCATGAGCTGCTAAATAATAAATTGAAATTAGTTACTTAAGAGCAAAACTGAAGACTAAGGAAAAAATTTTAGAATTTAAAACGAAGGGTGCAAAATAACCTGAAAATCAAAACGCGCAACGCAGCAGTTTTGAAAATTCAGAATTCACATTCTATAAAGAAGATACCTAAGCAAAAAATTCATATATAATTTTGACTCACACCTAATACAACATAGAAAAGGTTATGTATCTACCTGTGTGAGTAAAAGGAGAAAAGATAAAAAAATAAAATAAAACAACTGAATGTAGAAGGTGTCGAGAATACTGAGCCTTGGCTTTATCAAGGACCAGCAAAAACTCTGCATTTTCTCACTTCCACAAAGACCTAGTTGGAAATGGGTTTCTGCAAGGCCATAGATGCAAGTAACATTCCCACCTAAAATAGTTTAAAAAATATATATATAAGTCATGTCCTCCGTAGAGTAGCATGACCTAGCACTAGTTAACAATTTCGCTTGCATCCATTAACCTTCATGGCCCGACCCATGCTCTTCATCTGTTACTATTAAACAGAGAGAAGAAGATAAAAGAGAACTCAAGCTGTGAGAGTGACATAATAGATAGAAATGATTTTCAGCTATAACGAAATTCCAAGTTCGTTTGAGAGAGAATTTAAACCTGAAAAACAATGCAAAAGAAATCCAAATTTTACATTGCAATTAAAAAAGGAAATGTTAATTTATAACGAACAGATTTTTGAAAGAAAACTTGAGTCTAAAACCCCCTACTCTACAACTTATGACAGCACGAAAACGAGAATAAGTTAAAGATAATAATTAACTAAAGAAAACTTTGTGAAAGTTATATACCTTAAACAGTTAGTTGCAATATGTACAAAGTATTTCAGCAGTGCTTTAAGTGCATAATTAATTAGTTATTAAGAACTTAACTACTTTGAAAAAACAGCGCATAGACAGCGCATAGAAAAGGAACAAGCTTAGCCTTCTTCTGTTCCTAGGTACCCCAAAAGACGCTCAAAGTTACAAAGAAAAGTAAGAGTTAAAACCCGCAAAAATGTTAACAGACAAACCAATGCCTAAAAGCTGAAAAGCTAAAAAACGACAGAGAAAAGGTACATGAAGTACAAACATTGAACTTATAAAACCTAGAACCCAAAAACAAGGAAGAGAGCTTACCTCTTGTGTGACAAAAACTTTTCTCCTCACAAGAGGAGAACATGGCTGACCCCTTCCGCCACTCCCTAGACGCTGGGGGGCAGTGAGGGTGGGGCTGATGGCCTCCTCATACAGCAAGAAACCAACGCGCGGAGATTTTAACCAGAGAAAAAAATATATAAACTTAAGACTGTGGATCTGTATGATCAGAATGAGCAGAATTAACTCTCCAGAATACATGAGAAATATTATAAAATACACGAGCAGTTTATTTAATAATCTTTGCATGTATTAAATCACCTTAGTGAGCTTCTATAGATTAATCAGAATCTTATTAATTTTAATGTTGGTTTTACTATTTTTAGTATAGCTATCCTAGTGATGAATAACTAGTTTTCTTTTTTATTTGTTTTTATTTTCTTTTATAAACAGATTTTTAAGCTTTTTTTGTGATTTTGTTTATATTATTTAATTTTTTGTTTTAATAGGACCGTCATATCCATAGCACTAAGGTTCCTTTAGGTAGTTAATAGGCATCCTCTAGCCAACTTCCTTACGGCTTTGATTGGTCAGAATCATATTATTAACTGTGTAGAAAATTAAAGCAGATCTGCCAACCTTACTCTATTATTCAGAATAATTTTTCTTAAAGTTCTTTTGATGAAAGAAGAAGGAATTTCGTTCTCTAGAAAACTTTCTAATAGTATATTAATGTGGTAATTGAAATCCAAATTGTTGCTGCAAATTCTTGAAATTCTTAGGACCTGAGAAATTAGTACATTCTCAATTACTTTGGTTGAAATGTTATTATTCCAGTGTAGATATTTAATTACTTTGAAAGGAAAATTAACTCTTTTATCAAAGAGGCTAATAGATGGGTTACCTCTGTTGAGCTTAATGCTTAAGTCTAGGAACTCAAGTTCCTGATTACTGTGGTTGGTTTTACATAAGTTAAGAGAGCTAGGATAGATATTATCAAAATCACTCTCTATAACTTCTGAATTATTGATACACAGCAGATCATCAATATATCTAAAAGTGTAAAGGTAGTTATCTGAGCAGGTGGGGTGATTTTTAATGAATTTATATTCCTTAAAGAACAGGAATAGATTAGCGATATTTGTGGACGTTGATGTTCCCATTGGAATACCGTTCACTTGCTTATAGAGAGTATTATTATATAAGATATGGTTATTTTTTATGCAGCAATTGAGATAAGAGTTCCAAGTTCCTACATCAACAAATTGGTTAAGTTTAAATTCTGCATACAGCTCTTTAAAGGTAGTGATTATATCTGATAGAGGCAGATTAGTATATAGGTTTTCAAAATCATAACTATTAATATCTAGGGGACAAACTTTGAGTATAGTAGAAATTACTTCTGCATTATTATTAATTAACCAAAAATCTCTGTACATCAAGTTAGAACAGTTTCTAATGTGTTTCAAAACCTTCTTTAAGACATCTTCAAAAGCAAGATCTATTTTCTTTTTATGACTCCTTACTCCACTAGCTATGAACCTGAACTTTACAGGATCCTTATGAAACTTAACCGTTGCAAAAAGAAATGGAAATTCAGGCCCATATCTTCTAGTTTGTGGAATTTTAAGTTTCTTGAAGAATGCCTTAAACCGATTTTCTAACTGCTTGGTAGAATAACTTACGGGCTCGTATGTTACTCTATTATTGAGTTCCATAGTTAACAATTCAAAATAGAACTTCTTACAGATAATTGCAAAATTATTGCTAGCTTTATCCGTAGTGGTAAAAATAAATTGGTCTTGTAGTTTGGAGAGTGACCTTTTAGCTTCTCCAGAGAAAAAGAGATTTCTGTCGAAACAAAAGTCCAGACCTGCCAACTCACCGGTGAAGCTATTGATTATATTATATTTCCATTCTGCAAAGGCCTCAATAGGCTGATTGTACGTTAAACTGGTTTTTACGATGTACTTATTTACATCTTGAGTGAAGCTCTCAAGAATCCTTTCTTTGGAAATTGTGAAGGAAGGTCTGAATTTAGAGCCATACTCTAATAAATTCCTAAGCTTTTCATTTTCAACATAACTCAAGTTTCCGGTGATAATATGGTTGTAATTCTTATCATAGTGAACTGTTTCTTTATGTTCATCACAAGAACAAGTAGTAATTACAGGAATGTAGCTCGAAGAGTTAAGTTTGTAGTTTTTAACTATTGACCCTAAGGTCTTAACATATTTAAAACTTACAATAGACTGGTGCCTGTGGATGGGAAAAAAATTGCATTATTGTAGAACAGCTTCCTTACATTGAGATTATCGTAGGCTTTATTTAGGAACCTGATGGTAACAAAATTACTGGAAAATTCTTTAAGAGAAATTTTATCTTTAAGAATATGTTTAAGAATGTCCAGAACCAAAGCAAAAACATGCTTATCAACATGGTCAGCAGTTTCATTCCAGAATTTGAAAAAACATTAAAAAACATTTAAGGACAGAGTGCTTGAAGGACTTGAGAATTTTGTAAGTATTTTTAACAAAATTAGTGCCAGTTTTAAAGCTTTCCAGAGTTTTAAGCAAGTTAGCAAAATCAACTTTGCTTGATGTGCGAAATAACCTCTGTCCTCTATTACCTCTAGAGCAGCTCTTATTATTAACAAGAAAGAAGAGTTCACGAATTGAAAATTTATGCTGATTATGCTTATTGTCAGATAGAGTGGAATTAAGGCCATAGGGATAAAGAGACTGATGCTGCAAAATTTCAAGGGATTCAGTTTCTAGCCGAGCATAGAGGTCAGGAATAATATGTAGTACCTCTATTTTCACTTTGTCAAAACCATGAGTATGGAAATGCTCTAATTCAAAGGTAGAGTACTGGTTGGCGTTTGTGGAGGGGTTCACTCCTGAATTAGAGAACTTGTTTACTAGAGACCTGTGTCCATTAATCCTAAGATGAAGAGGATTTTTACTTTGGCCAATATAGCTAAGGTTGCAGACAGTACAGGTGAGCTTATAGATGGTATTGTAGGCTTTGCAAAACTTGTTGGAGCAATTATCCTCAACAGAAGAATACAGGTTAGGATCTGCAGATTTACATGTCAAACAACGTTTGTCATTTCATAACTTTAGATTACCTTTGCCAGCGAGTTCATACACTATGGGAAAGGGTGCTAGCCTAACCGAGCGGGAGGACTTAAAATATCTGAGCTGACCTCCAATCCATTCATCGTCCTTAGAACTCCACTTGGGCCAAACATACAAATTCTGAGCAAACCAACTAGGAAAAACTTTTTAGAAATAAGCAGTCCAAGAAAAGACCAAACTCGAGTATAAACTACACTCCAAAAAGCTGCATCCAAAACATACTAAAAAGAAAAATTAGAAAATGAAAAAAAAAAAAAAAAAAAAAAAAAAAAACCTCAAGTGAAAAATAAAAAAAAAAAAAAAAAAAAAAAAAAATAATAATAATAATAAAACGTTTCAACTAGAATTTGCGCATGAGCTGCTAAATAATAAATTGAAATTAGTTACTTAAGAGCAAAACTGAAGACTAAGGAAAAAATTTTAGAATTTAAAACGAAGGGTGCAAAATAACCTGAAAATCAAAACGCGCAACGCAGCAGTTTTGAAAATTCAGAATTCACATTCTATAAAGAAGATACCTAAGCAAAAAATTCATATATAATTTTGACTCACACCTAATACAACATAGAAAAGGTTATGTATCTACCTGTGTGAGTAAAAGGAGAAAAGATAAAAAAATAAAATAAAACAACTGAATGTAGAAGGTGTCGAGAATACTGAGCCTTGGCTTTATCAAGGACCAGCAAAAACTCTGCATTTTCTCACTTCCACAAAGACCTAGTTGGAAATGGGTTTCTGCAAGGCCATAGATGCAAGTAACATTCCCACCTAAAATAGTTTAAAAAATATATATATAAGTCATGTCCTCCGTAGAGTAGCATGACCTAGCACTAGTTAACAATTTCGCTTGCATCCATTAACCTTCATGGCCCGACCCATGCTCTTCATCTGTTACTATTAAACAGAGAGAAGAAGATAAAAGAGAACTCAAGCTGTGAGAGTGACATAATAGATAGAAATGATTTTCAGCTATAACGAAATTCCAAGTTCGTTTGAGAGAGAATTTAAACCTGAAAAACAATGCAAAAGAAATCCAAATTTTACATTGCAATTAAAAAAGGAAATGTTAATTTATAACGAACAGATTTTTGAAAGAAAACTTGAGTCTAAAACCCCCTACTCTACAACTTATGACAGCACGAAAACGAGAATAAGTTAAAGATAATAATTAACTAAAGAAAACTTTGTGAAAGTTATATACCTTAAACAGTTAGTTGCAATATGTACAAAGTATTTCAGCAGTGCTTTAAGTGCATAATTAATTAGTTATTAAGAACTTAACTACTTTGAAAAAACAGCGCATAGACAGCGCATAGAAAAGGAACAAGCTTAGCCTTCTTCTGTTCCTAGGTACCCCAAAAGACGCTCAAAGTTACAAAGAAAAGTAAGAGTTAAAACCCGCAAAAATGTTAACAGACAAACCAATGCCTAAAAGCTGAAAAGCTAAAAAACGACAGAGAAAAGGTACATGAAGTACAAACATTGAACTTATAAAACCTAGAACCCAAAAACAAGGAAGAGAGCTTACCTCTTGTGTGACAAAAACTTTTCTCCTCACAAGAGGAGAACATGGCTGACCCCTTCCGCCACTCCCTAGACGCTGGGGGGCAGTGAGGGTGGGGCTGATGGCCTCCTCATACAGCAAGAAACCAACGCGCGGAGATTTTAACCAGAGAAAAAAATATATAAACTTAAGACTGTGGATCTGTATGATCAGAATGAGCAGAATTAACTCTCCAGAATACATGAGAAATATTATAAAATACACGAGCAGTTTATTTAATAATCTTTGCATGTATTAAATCACCTTAGTGAGCTTCTATAGATTAATCAGAATCTTATTAATTTTAATGTTGGTTTTACTATTTTTAGTATAGCTATCCTAGTGATGAATAACTAGTTTTCTTTTTTATTTGTTTTTATTTTCTTTTATAAACAGATTTTTAAGCTTTTTTGTGATTTTGTTTATATTATTTAATTTTTTGTTTTAATAGGACCGTCATATCCATAGCACTAAGGTTCCTTTAGGTAGTTAATAGGCATCCTCTAGCCAACTTCCTTACGGCTTTGATTGGTCAGAATCATATTATTAACTGTGTAGAAAATTAAAGCAGATCTGCCAACCTTACTCTATTATTCAGAATAATTTTTCTTAAAGTTCTTTTGATGAAAGAAGAAGGAATTTCGTTCTCTAGAAAACTTTCTAATAGTATATTAATGTGGTAATTGAAATCCAAATTGTTGCTGCAAATTCTTGAAATTCTTAGGACCTGAGAAATTAGTACATTCTCAATTACTTTGGTTGAAATGTTATTATTCCAGTGTAGATATTTAATTACTTTGAAAGGAAAATTAACTCTTTTATCAAAGAGGCTAATAGATGGGTTACCTCTGTAGAGCTTAATGCTTAAGTCTAGGAACTCAAGTTCCTGATTACTGTGGTTGGTTTTACATAAGTTAAGAGAGCTAGGATAGATATTATCAAAATCACTCTCTATAACTTCTGAATTATTGATACACAGCAGATCATCAATATATCTAAAAGTGTAAAGGTAGTTATCTGAGCAGGTGGGGTGATTTTTAATGAATTTATATTCCTTAAAGAACAGGAATAGATTAGCGATATTTGTGGACGTTGATGTTCCCATTGGAATACCGTTCACTTGCTTATAGAGAGTATTATTATATAAGATATGGTTATTTTTTATGCAGCAATTGAGATAAGAGTTCCAAGTTCCTACATCAACAAATTGGTTAAGTTTAAATTCTGCATACAGCTCTTTAAAGGTAGTGATTATATCTGATAGAGGCAGATTAGTATATAGGTTTTCAAAATCATAACTATTAATATCTAGGGGACAAACTTTGAGTATAGTAGAAATTACTTCTGCATTATTATTAATTAACCAAAAATCTCTGTACATCAAGTTAGAACAGTTTCTAATGTGTTTCAAAACCTTCTTTAAGACATCTTCAAAAGCAAGATCTATTTTCTTTTTATGACTCCTTACTCCACTAGCTATGAACCTGAACTTTACAGGATCCTTATGAAACTTAACCGTTGCAAAAAGAAATGGAAATTCAGGCCCATATCTTCTAGTTTGTGGAATTTTAAGTTTCTTGAAGAATGCCTTAAACCGATTTTCTAACTGCTTGGTAGAATAACTTACGGGCTCGTATGTTACTCTATTATTGAGTTCCATAGTTAACAATTCAAAATAGAACTTCTTACAGATAATTGCAAAATTATTGCTAGCTTTATCCGTAGTGGTAAAAATAAATTGGTCTTGTAGTTTGGAGAGTGACCTTTTAGCTTCTCCAGAGAAAAAGAGATTTCTGTCGAAACAAAAGTCCAGACCTGCCAACTCACCGGTGAAGCTATTGATTATATTATATTTCCATTCTGCAAAGGCCTCAATAGGCTGATTGTACGTTAAACTGGTTTTTACGATGTACTTATTTACATCTTGAGTGAAGCTCTCAAGAATCCTTTCTTTGGAAATTGTGAAGGAAGGTCTGAATTTAGAGCCATACTCTAATAAATTCCTAAGCTTTTCATTTTCAACATAACTCAAGTTTCCGGTGATAATATGGTTGTAATTCTTATCATAGTGAACTGTTTCTTTATGTTCATCACAAGAACAAGTAGTAATTACAGGAATGTAGCTCGAAGAGTTAAGTTTGTAGTTTTTAACTATTGACCCTAAGGTCTTAACATATTTAAAACTTACAATAGACTGGTGCCTGTGGATGGGAAAAAAAATTGCATTATTGTAGAACAGCTTCCTTACATTGAGATTATCGTAGGCTTTATTTAGGAACCTGATGGTAACAAAATTACTGGAAAATTCTTTAAGAGAAATTTTATCTTTAAGAATATGTTTAAGAATGTCCAGAACCAAAGCAAAAACATGCTTATCAACATGGTCAGCAGTTTCATTCCAGAATTTGAAAAAACATTCAAGGACAGAGTGCTTGAAGGACTTGAGAATTTTGTAAGTATTTTTAACAAAATTAGTGCCAGTTTTAAAGCTTTCCAGAGTTTTAAGCAAGTTAGCAAAATCAACTTTGCTTGATGTGCGAAATAACCTCTGTCCTCTATTACCTCTAGAGCAGCTCTTATTATTAACAAGAAAGAAGAGTTCACGAATTGAAAATTTATGCTGATTATGCTTATTGTCAGATAGAGTGGAATTAAGGCCATAGGGATAAAGAGACTGATGCTGCAAAATTTCAAGGGATTCAGTTTCTAGCCGAGCATAGAGGTCAGGAATAATATGTAGTACCTCTATTTTCACTTTGTCAAAACCATGAGTATGGAAATGCTCTAATTCAAAGGTAGAGTACTGGTTGGCGTTTGTGGAGGGGTTCACTCCTGAATTAGAGAACTTGTTTACTAGAGACCTGTGTCCATTAATCCTAAGATGAAGAGGATTTTTACTTTGGCCAATATAGCTAAGGTTGCAGACAGTACAGGTGAGCTTATAGATGGTATTGTAGGCTTTGCAAAACTTGTTGGAGCAATTATCCTCAACAGAAGAATACAGGTTAGGATCTGCAGATTTACATGTCAAACAACGTTTGTCATTTCATAACTTTAGATTACCTTTGCCAGCGAGTTCATACACTATGGGAAAGGGTGCTAGCCTAACCGAGCGGGAGGACTTAAAATATCTGAGCTGACCTCCAATCCATTCATCGTCCTTAGAACTCCACTTGGGCCAAACATACAAATTCTGAGCAAACCAACTAGGAAAAACTTTTTAGAAATAAGCAGTCCAAGAAAAGACCAAACTCGAGTATAAACTACACTCCAAAAAGCTGCATCCAAAACATACTAAAAAGAAAAATTAGAAAATGAAAAAAAAAAAAAAAAAAAAAAAAAAAAAAAAAACCTCAAGTGAAAAAAAAAAAAAAAAAAAAAAAATAATAATAATAAAACGTTTCAACTAGAATTTGCGCATGAGCTGCTAAATAATAAATTGAAATTAGTTACTTAAGAGCAAAACTGAAGACTAAGGAAAAAAATTTTAGAATTTAAAACGAAGGGTGCAAAATAACCTGAAAATCAAAACGCGCAACGCAGCAGTTTTGAAAATTCAGAATTCACATTCTATAAAGAAGATACCTAAGCAAAAAATTCATATATAATTTTGACTCACACCTAATACAACATAGAAAAGGTTATGTATCTACCTGTGTGAGTAAAAGGAGAAAAGATAAAAAAATAAAATAAAACAACTGAATGTAGAAGGTGTCGAGAATACTGAGCCTTGGCTTTATCAAGGACCAGCAAAAACTCTGCATTTTCTCACTTCCACAAAGACCTAGTTGGAAATGGGTTTCTGCAAGGCCATAGATGCAAGTAACATTCCCACCTAAAATAGTTTAAAAAATATATATATAAGTCATGTCCTCCGTAGAGTAGCATGACCTAGCACTAGTTAACAATTTCGCTTGCATCCATTAACCTTCATGGCCCGACCCATGCTCTTCATCTGTTACTATTAAACAGAGAGAAGAAGATAAAAGAGAACTCAAGCTGTGAGAGTGACATAATAGATAGAAATGATTTTCAGCTATAACGAAATTCCAAGTTCGTTTGAGAGAGAATTTAAACCTGAAAAACAATGCAAAAGAAATCCAAATTTTACATTGCAATTAAAAAAGGAAATGTTAATTTATAACGAACAGATTTTTGAAAGAAAACTTGAGTCTAAAACCCCTACTCTACAACTTATGACAGCACGAAAACGAGAATAAGTTAAAGATAATAATTAACTAAAGAAAACTTTGTGAAAGTTATATACCTTAAACAGTTAGTTGCAATATGTACAAAGTATTTCAGCAGTGCTTTAAGTGCATAATTAATTAGTTATTAAGAACTTAACTACTTTGAAAAAACAGCGCATAGACAGCGCATAGAAAAGGAACAAGCTTAGCCTTCTTCTGTTCCTAGGTACCCCAAAAGACGCTCAAAGTTACAAAGAAAAGTAAGAGTTAAAACCCGCAAAAATGTTAACAGACAAACCAATGCCTAAAAGCTGAAAAGCTAAAAAACGACAGAGAAAAGGTACATGAAGTACAAACATTGAACTTATAAAACCTAGAACCCAAAAACAAGGAAGAGAGCTTACCTCTTGTGTGACAAAAACTTTTCTCCTCACAAGAGGAGAACATGGCTGACCCCTTCCGCCACTCCCCTAGACGCTGGGGGGCAGTGAGGGTGGGGCTGATGGCCTCCTCATACAGCAAGAAACCAACGCGCGGAGATTTTAACCAGAGAAAAAAATATATAAACTTAAGACTGTGGATCTGTATGATCAGAATGAGCAGAATTAACTCTCCAGAATACATGAGAAATATTATAAAATACACGAGCAGTTTATTTAATAATCTTTGCATGTATTAAATCACCTTAGTGAGCTTCTATAGATTAATCAGAATCTTATTAATTTTAATGTTGGTTTTACTATTTTTAGTATAGCTATCCTAGTGATGAATAACTAGTTTTCTTTTTTATTTGTTTTTATTTTCTTTTATAAACAGATTTTTAAGCTTTTTTTGTGATTTTGTTTATATTATTTAATTTTTTGTTTTAATAGGACCGTCATATCCATAGCACTAAGGTTCCTTTAGGTAGTTAATAGGCATCCTCTAGCCAACTTCCTTACGGCTTTGATTGGTCAGAATCATATTATTAACTGTGTAGAAAATTAAAGCAGATCTGCCAACCTTACTCTATTATTCAGAATAATTTTTCTTAAAGTTCTTTTGATGAAAGAAGAAGGAATTTCGTTCTCTAGAAAACTTTCTAATAGTATATTAATGTGGTAATTGAAATCCAAATTGTTGCTGCAAATTCTTGAAATTCTTAGGACCTGAGAAATTAGTACATTCTCAATTACTTTGGTTGAAATGTTATTATTCCAGTGTAGATATTTAATTACTTTGAAAGGAAAATTAACTCTTTTATCAAAGAGGCTAATAGATGGGTTACCTCTGTAGAGCTTAATGCTTAAGTCTAGGAACTCAAGTTCCTGATTACTGTGGTTGGTTTTACATAAGTTAAGAGAGCTAGGATAGATATTATCAAAATCACTCTCTATAACTTCTGAATTATTGATACACAGCAGATCATCAATATATCTAAAAGTGTAAAGGTAGTTATCTGAGCAGGTGGGGTGATTTTTAATGAATTTATATTCCTTAAAGAACAGGAATAGATTAGCGATATTTGTGGACGTTGATGTTCCCATTGGAATACCGTTCACTTGCTTATAGAGAGTATTATTATATAAGATATGGTTATTTTTTATGCAGCAATTGAGATAAGAGTTCCAAGTTCCTACATCAACAAATTGGTTAAGTTTAAATTCTGCATACAGCTCTTTAAAGGTAGTGATTATATCTGATAGAGGCAGATTAGTATATAGGTTTTCAAAATCATAACTATTAATATCTAGGGGACAAACTTTGAGTATAGTAGAAATTACTTCTGCATTATTATTAATTAACCAAAAATCTCTGTACATCAAGTTAGAACAGTTTCTAATGTGTTTCAAAACCTTCTTTAAGACATCTTCAAAAGCAAGATCTATTTTCTTTTTATGACTCCTTACTCCACTAGCTATGAACCTGAACTTTACAGGATCCTTATGAAACTTAACCGTTGCAAAAAGAAATGGAAATTCAGGCCCATATCTTCTAGTTTGTGGAATTTTAAGTTTCTTGAAGAATGCCTTAAACCGATTTTCTAACTGCTTGGTAGAATAACTTACGGGCTCGTATGTTACTCTATTATTGAGTTCCATAGTTAACAATTCAAAATAGAACTTCTTACAGATAATTGCAAAATTATTGCTAGCTTTATCCGTAGTGGTAAAAATAAATTGGTCTTGTAGTTTGGAGAGTGACCTTTTAGCTTCTCCAGAGAAAAAGAGATTTCTGTCGAAACAAAAGTCCAGACCTGCCAACTCACCGGTGAAGCTATTGATTATATTATATTTCCATTCTGCAAAGGCCTCAATAGGCTGATTGTACGTTAAACTGGTTTTTACGATGTACTTATTTACATCTTGAGTGAAGCTCTCAAGAATCCTTTCTTTGGAAATTGTGAAGGAAGGTCTGAATTTAGAGCCATACTCTAATAAATTCCTAAGCTTTTCATTTTCAACATAACTCAAGTTTCCGGTGATAATATGGTTGTAATTCTTATCATAGTGAACTGTTTCTTTATGTTCATCACAAGAACAAGTAGTAATTACAGGAATGTAGCTCGAAGAGTTAAGTTTGTAGTTTTTAACTATTGACCCTAAGGTCTTAACATATTTAAAACTTACAATAGACTGGTGCCTGTGGATGGGAAAAAAAATTGCATTATTGTAGAACAGCTTCCTTACATTGAGATTATCGTAGGCTTTATTTAGGAACCTGATGGTAACAAAATTACTGGAAAATTCTTTAAGAGAAATTTTATCTTTAAGAATATGTTTAAGAATGTCCAGAACCAAAGCAAAAACATGCTTATCAACATGGTCAGCAGTTTCATTCCAGAATTTGAAAAAACATTTAAGGACAGAGTGCTTGAAGGACTTGAGAATTTTGTAAGTATTTTTAACAAAATTAGTGCCAGTTTTAAAGCTTTCCAGAGTTTTAAGCAAGTTAGCAAAATCAACTTTGCTTGATGTGCGAAATAACCTCTGTCCTCTATTACCTCTAGAGCAGCTCTTATTATTAACAAGAAAGAAGAGTTCACGAATTGAAAATTTATGCTGATTATGCTTATTGTCAGATAGAGTGGAATTAAGGCCATAGGGATAAAGAGACTGATGCTGCAAAATTTCAAGGGATTCAGTTTCTAGCCGAGCATAGAGGTCAGGAATAATATGTAGTACCTCTATTTTCACTTTGTCAAAACCATGAGTATGGAAATGCTCTAATTCAAAGGTAGAGTACTGGTTGGCGTTTGTGGAGGGTTCACTCCTGAATTAGAGAACTTGTTTACTAGAGACCTGTGTCCATTAATCCTAAGATGAAGAGGATTTTTACTTTGGCCAATATAGCTAAGGTTGCAGACAGTACAGGTGAGCTTATAGATGGTATTGTAGGCTTTGCAAAACTTGTTGGAGCAATTATCCTCAACAGAAGAATACAGGTTAGGATCTGCAGATTTACATGTCAAACAACGTTTGTCATTTCATAACTTTAGATTACCTTTGCCAGCGAGTTCATACACTATGGGAAAGGGTGCTAGCCTAACCGAGCGGGAGGACTTAAAATATCTGAGCTGACCTCCAATCCATTCATCGTCCTTAGAACTCCACTTGGGCCAAACATACAAATTCTGAGCAAACCAACTAGGAAAAACTTTTTAGAAATAAGCAGTCCAAGAAAAGACCAAACTCGAGTATAAACTACACTCCAAAAAGCTGCATCCAAAACATACTAAAAAGAAAAATTAGAAAAAAAAAAAAAAAAAAAAAAAAAAAAACCTCAAGTGAAAAAAAAAAAAAAAAAAAAAAAATAATAATAATAAAACGTTTCAACTAGAATTTGCGCATGAGCTGCTAAATAATAAATTGAAATTAGTTACTTAAGAGCAAAACTGAAGACTAAGGAAAAAATTTTAGAATTTAAAACGAAGGGTGCAAAATAACCTGAAAATCAAAACGCGCAACGCAGCAGTTTTGAAAATTCAGAATTCACATTCTATAAAGAAGATACCTAAGCAAAAAATTCATATATAATTTTGACTCACACCTAATACAACATAGAAAAGGTTATGTATCTACCTGTGTGAGTAAAAAGGAGAAAAGATAAAAAAATAAAATAAAACAACTGAATGTAGAAGGTGTCGAGAATACTGAGCCTTGGCTTTATCAAGGACCAGCAAAAACTCTGCATTTTCTCACTTCCACAAAGACCTAGTTGGAAATGGGTTTCTGCAAGGCCATAGATGCAAGTAACATTCCCACCTAAAATAGTTTAAAAAATATATATATAAGTCATGTCCTCCGTAGAGTAGCATGACCTAGCACTAGTTAACAATTTCGCTTGCATCCATTAACCTTCATGGCCCGACCCATGCTCTTCATCTGTTACTATTAAACAGAGAGAAGAAGATAAAAGAGAACTCAAGCTGTGAGAGTGACATAATAGATAGAAATGATTTTCAGCTATAACGAAATTCCAAGTTCGTTTGAGAGAGAATTTAAACCTGAAAAACAATGCAAAAGAAATCCAAATTTTACATTGCAATTAAAAAAGGAAATGTTAATTTATAACGAACAGATTTTTGAAAGAAAACTTGAGTCTAAAACCCCCTACTCTACAACTTATGACAGCACGAAAACGAGAATAAGTTAAAGATAATAATTAACTAAAGAAAACTTTGTGAAAGTTATATACCTTAAACAGTTAGTTGCAATATGTACAAAGTATTTCAGCAGTGCTTTAAGTGCATAATTAATTAGTTATTAAGAACTTAACTACTTTGAAAAAACAGCGCATAGACAGCGCATAGAAAAGGAACAAGCTTAGCCTTCTTCTGTTCCTAGGTACCCCAAAAGACGCTCAAAGTTACAAAGAAAAGTAAGAGTTAAAACCCGCAAAAATGTTAACAGACAAACCAATGCCTAAAAGCTGAAAAGCTAAAAAACGACAGAGAAAAGGTACATGAAGTACAAACATTGAACTTATAAAACCTAGAACCCAAAAACAAGGAAGAGAGCTTACCTCTTGTGTGACAAAAACTTTTCTCCTCACAAGAGGAGAACATGGCTGACCCCTTCCGCCACTCCCTAGACGCTGGGGGGCAGTGAGGGTGGGGCTGATGGCCTCCTCATACAGCAAGAAACCAACGCGCGGAGATTTTAACCAGAGAAAAAAATATATAAACTTAAGACTGTGGATCTGTATGATCAGAATGAGCAGAATTAACTCTCCAGAATACATGAGAAATATTATAAAATACACGAGCAGTTTATTTAATAATCTTTGCATGTATTAAATCACCTTAGTGAGCTTCTATAGATTAATCAGAATCTTATTAATTTTAATGTTGGTTTTACTATTTTTAGTATAGCTATCCTAGTGATGAATAACTAGTTTTCTTTTTTATTTGTTTTTATTTTCTTTTATAAACAGATTCTTAAGCTTTTTTTGTGATTTTGTTTATATTATTTAATTTTTGTTTTAATAGGACCGTCATATCCATAGCACTAAGGTTCCTTTAGGTAGTTAATAGGCATCCTCTAGCCAACTTCCTTACGGCTTTGATTGGTCAGAATCATATTATTAACTGTGTAGAAAATTAAAGCAGATCTGCCAACCTTACTCTATTATTCAGAATAATTTTTCTTAAAGTTCTTTTGATGAAAGAAGAAGGAATTTCGTTCTCTAGAAAACTTTCTAATAGTATATTAATGTGGTAATTGAAATCCAAATTGTTGCTGCAAATTCTTGAAATTCTTAGGACCTGAGAAATTAGTACATTCTCAATTACTTTGGTTGAAATGTTATTATTCCAGTGTAGATATTTAATTACTTTGAAAGGAAAATTAACTCTTTTATCAAAGAGGCTAATAGATGGGTTACCTCTGTTGAGCTTAATGCTTAAGTCTAGGAACTCAAGTTCCTGATTACTGTGGTTGGTTTTACATAAGTTAAGAGAGCTAGGATAGATATTATCAAAATCACTCTCTATAACTTCTGAATTATTGATACACAGCAGATCATCAATATATCTAAAAGTGTAAAGGTAGTTATCTGAGCAGGTGGGGTGATTTTTAATGAATTTATATTCCTTAAAGAACAGGAATAGATTAGCGATATTTGTGGACGTTGATGTTCCCATTGGAATACCGTTCACTTGCTTATAGAGAGTATTATTATATAAGATATGGTTATTTTTTATGCAGCAATTGAGATAAGAGTTCCAAGTTCCTACATCAACAAATTGGTTAAGTTTAAATTCTGCATACAGCTCTTTAAAGGTAGTGATTATATCTGATAGAGGCAGATTAGTATATAGGTTTTCAAAATCATAACTATTAATATCTAGGGGACAAACTTTGAGTATAGTAGAAATTACTTCTGCATTATTATTAATTAACCAAAAATCTCTGTACATCAAGTTAGAACAGTTTCTAATGTGTTTCAAAACCTTCTTTAAGACATCTTCAAAAGCAAGATCTATTTTCTTTTTATGACTCCTTACTCCACTAGCTATGAACCTGAACTTTACAGGATCCTTATGAAACTTAACCGTTGCAAAAAGAAATGGAAATTCAGGCCCATATCTTCTAGTTTGTGGAATTTTAAGTTTCTTGAAGAATGCCTTAAACCGATTTTCTAACTGCTTGGTAGAATAACTTACGGGCTCGTATGTTACTCTATTATTGAGTTCCATAGTTAACAATTCAAAATAGAACTTCTTACAGATAATTGCAAAATTATTGCTAGCTTTATCCGTAGTGGTAAAAATAAATTGGTCTTGTAGTTTGGAGAGTGACCTTTTAGCTTCTCCAGAGAAAAAGAGATTTCTGTCGAAACAAAAGTCCAGACCTGCCAACTCACCGGTGAAGCTATTGATTATATTATATTTCCATTCTGCAAAGGCCTCAATAGGCTGATTGTACGTTAAACTGGTTTTTACGATGTACTTATTTACATCTTGAGTGAAGCTCTCAAGAATCCTTTCTTTGGAAATTGTGAAGGAAGGTCTGAATTTAGAGCCATACTCTAATAAATTCCTAAGCTTTTCATTTTCAACATAACTCAAGTTTCCGGTGATAATATGGTTGTAATTCTTATCATAGTGAACTGTTTCTTTATGTTCATCACAAGAACAAGTAGTAATTACAGGAATGTAGCTCGAAGAGTTAAGTTTGTAGTTTTTAACTATTGACCCTAAGGTCTTAACATATTTAAAACTTACAATAGACTGGTGCCTGTGGATGGGAAAAAAATTGCATTATTGTAGAACAGCTTCCTTACATTGAGATTATCGTAGGCTTTATTTAGGAACCTGATGGTAACAAAATTACTGGAAAATTCTTTAAGAGAAATTTTATCTTTAAGAATATGTTTAAGAATGTCCAGAACCAAAGCAAAAACATGCTTATCAACATGGTCAGCAGTTTCATTCCAGAATTTGAAAAAACATTCAAGGACAGAGTGCTTGAAGGACTTGAGAATTTTGTAAGTATTTTTAACAAAATTAGTGCCAGTTTTAAAGCTTTCCAGAGTTTTAAGCAAGTTAGCAAAATCAACTTTGCTTGATGTGCGAAATAACCTCTGTCCTCTATTACCTCTAGAGCAGCTCTTATTATTAACAAGAAAGAAGAGTTCACGAATTGAAAAATTTATGCTGATTATGCTTATTGTCAGATAGAGTGGAATTAAGGCCATAGGGATAAAGAGACTGATGCTGCAAAATTTCAAGGGATTCAGTTTCTAGCCGAGCATAGAGGTCAGGAATAATATGTAGTACCTCTATTTTCACTTTGTCAAAACCATGAGTATGGAAATGCTCTAATTCAAAGGTAGAGTACTGGTTGGCGTTTGTGGAGGGGTTCACTCCTGAATTAGAGAACTTGTTTACTAGAGACCTGTGTCCATTAATCCTAAGATGAAGAGGATTTTTACTTTGGCCAATATAGCTAAGGTTGCAGACAGTACAGGTGAGCTTATAGATGGTATTGTAGGCTTTGCAAAACTTGTTGGAGCAATTATCCTCAACAGAAGAATACAGGTTAGGATCTGCAGATTTACATGTCAAACAACGTTTGTCATTTCATAACTTTAGATTACCTTTGCCAGCGAGTTCATACACTATGGGAAAGGGTGCTAGCCTAACCGAGCGGGAGGACTTAAAATATCTGAGCTGACCTCCAATCCATTCATCGTCCTTAGAACTCCACTTGGGCCAAACATACAAATTCTGAGCAAACCAACTAGGAAAAACTTTTTAGAAATAAGCAGTCCAAGAAAAGACCAAACTCGAGTATAAACTACACTCCAAAAAGCTGCATCCAAAACATACTAAAAAGAAAAATTAGAAAATGAAAAAAAAAAAAAAAAAAAAAAAAAAAAAAAACCTCAAGTGAAAAATAAAAAAAAAAAAAAAAAAAAATAATAATAATAATAATAATAAAACGTTTCAACTAGAATTTGCGCATGAGCTGCTAAATAATAAATTGAAATTAGTTACTTAAGAGCAAAACTGAAGACTAAGGAAAAAATTTTAGAATTTAAAACGAAGGGTGCAAAATAACCTGAAAATCAAAACGCGCAACGCAGCAGTTTTGAAAATTCAGAATTCACATTCTATAAAGAAGATACCTAAGCAAAAAATTCATATATAATTTTGACTCACACCTAATACAACATAGAAAAGGTTATGTATCTACCTGTGTGAGTAAAAGGAGAAAAGATAAAAAAATAAAATAAAACAACTGAATGTAGAAGGTGTCGAGAATACTGAGCCTTGGCTTTATCAAGGACCAGCAAAAACTCTGCATTTTCTCACTTCCACAAAGACCTAGTTGGAAATGGGTTTCTGCAAGGCCATAGATGCAAGTAACATTCCCACCTAAAATAGTTTAAAAAATATATATATAAGTCATGTCCTCCGTAGAGTAGCATGACCTAGCACTAGTTAACAATTTCGCTTGCATCCATTAACCTTCATGGCCCGACCCATGCTCTTCATCTGTTACTATTAAACACAGAGAAGAAGATAAAAGAGAACTCAAGCTGTGAGAGTGACATAATAGATAGAAATGATTTTCAGCTATAACGAAATTCCAAGTTCGTTTGAGAGAGAATTTAAACCTGAAAAACAATGCAAAAGAAATCCAAATTTTACATTGCAATTAAAAAAGGAAATGTTAATTTATAACGAACAGATTTTTGAAAGAAAACTTGAGTCTAAAACCCCTACTCTACAACTTATGACAGCACGAAAACGAGAATAAGTTAAAGATAATAATTAACTAAAGAAAACTTTGTGAAAGTTATATACCTTAAACAGTTAGTTGCAATATGTACAAAGTATTTCAGCAGTGCTTTAAGTGCATAATTAATTAGTTATTAAGAACTTAACTACTTTGAAAAAACAGCGCATAGACAGCGCATAGAAAAGGAACAAGCTTAGCCTTCTTCTGTTCCTAGGTACCCCAAAAGACGCTCAAAGTTACAAAGAAAAGTAAGAGTTAAAACCCGCAAAAATGTTAACAGACAAACCAATGCCTAAAAGCTGAAAAGCTAAAAAACGACAGAGAAAAGGTACATGAAGTACAAACATTGAACTTATAAAACCTAGAACCCAAAAACAAGGAAGAGAGCTTACCTCTTGTGTGACAAAAACTTTTCTCCTCACAAGAGGAGAACATGGCTGACCCCTTCCGCCACTCCCTAGACGCTGGGGGGCAGTGAGGGTGGGGCTGATGGCCTCCTCATACAGCAAGAAACCAACGCGCGGAGATTTTAACCAGAGAAAAAATATATAAACTTAAGACTGTGGATCTGTATGATCAGAATGAGCAGAATTAACTCTCCAGAATACATGAGAAATATTATAAAATACACGAGCAGTTTATTTAATAATCTTTGCATGTATTAAATCACCTTAGTGAGCTTCTATAGATTAATCAGAATCTTATTAATTTTAATGTTGGTTTTACTATTTTTAGTATAGCTATCCTAGTGATGAATAACTAGTTTTCTTTTTTATTTGTTTTTATTTTCTTTTATAAACAGATTTTTAAGCTTTTTTTTGTGATTTTGTTTATATTATTTAATTTTTTGTTTTAATAGGACCGTCATATCCATAGCACTAAGGTTCCTTTAGGTAGTTAATAGGCATCCTCTAGCCAACTTCCTTACGGCTTTGATTGGTCAGAATCATATTATTAACTGTGTAGAAAATTAAAGCAGATCTGCCAACCTTACTCTATTATTCAGAATAATTTTTCTTAAAGTTCTTTTGATGAAAGAAGAAGGAATTTCGTTCTCTAGAAAACTTTCTAATAGTATATTAATGTGGTAATTGAAATCCAAATTGTTGCTGCAAATTCTTGAAATTCTTAGGACCTGAGAAATTAGTACATTCTCAATTACTTTGGTTGAAATGTTATTATTCCAGTGTAGATATTTAATTACTTTGAAAGGAAAATTAACTCTTTTATCAAAGAGGCTAATAGATGGGTTACCTCTGTTGAGCTTAATGCTTAAGTCTAGGAACTCAAGTTCCTGATTACTGTGGTTGGTTTTACATAAGTTAAGAGAGCTAGGATAGATATTATCAAAATCACTCTCTATAACTTCTGAATTATTGATACACAGCAGATCATCAATATATCTAAAAGTGTAAAGGTAGTTATCTGAGCAGGTGGGGTGATTTTTAATGAATTTATATTCCTTAAAGAACAGGAATAGATTAGCGATATTTGTGGACGTTGATGTTCCCATTGGAATACCGTTCACTTGCTTATAGAGAGTATTATTATATAAGATATGGTTATTTTTTATGCAGCAATTGAGATAAGAGTTCCAAGTTCCTACATCAACAAATTGGTTAAGTTTAAATTCTGCATACAGCTCTTTAAAGGTAGTGATTATATCTGATAGAGGCAGATTAGTATATAGGTTTTCAAAATCATAACTATTAATATCTAGGGGACAAACTTTGAGTATAGTAGAAATTACTTCTGCATTATTATTAATTAACCAAAAATCTCTGTACATCAAGTTAGAACAGTTTCTAATGTGTTTCAAAACCTTCTTTAAGACATCTTCAAAAGCAAGATCTATTTTCTTTTTATGACTCCTTACTCCACTAGCTATGAACCTGAACTTTACAGGATCCTTATGAAACTTAACCGTTGCAAAAAGAAATGGAAATTCAGGCCCATATCTTCTAGTTTGTGGAATTTTAAGTTTCTTGAAGAATGCCTTAAACCGATTTTCTAACTGCTTGGTAGAATAACTTACGGGCTCGTATGTTACCTCTATTATTGAGTTCCATAGTTAACAATTCAAAATAGAACTTCTTACAGATAATTGCAAAATTATTGCTAGCTTTATCCGTAGTGGTAAAAATAAATTGGTCTTGTAGTTTGGAGAGTGACCTTTTAGCTTCTCCAGAGAAAAAGAGATTTCTGTCGAAACAAAAGTCCAGACCTGCCAACTCACCGGTGAAGCTATTGATTATATTATATTTCCATTCTGCAAAGGCCTCAATAGGCTGATTGTACGTTAAACTGGTTTTTACGATGTACTTATTTACATCTTGAGTGAAGCTCTCAAGAATCCTTTCTTTGGAAATTGTGAAGGAAGGTCTGAATTTAGAGCCATACTCTAATAAATTCCTAAGCTTTTCATTTTCAACATAACTCAAGTTTCCGGTGATAATATGGTTGTAATTCTTATCATAGTGAACTGTTTCTTTATGTTCATCACAAGAACAAGTAGTAATTACAGGAATGTAGCTCGAAGAGTTAAGTTTGTAGTTTTTAACTATTGACCCTAAGGTCTTAACATATTTAAAACTTACAATAGACTGGTGCCTGTGGATGGGAAAAAAAATTGCATTATTGTAGAACAGCTTCCTTACATTGAGATTATCGTAGGCTTTATTTAGGAACCTGATGGTAACAAAATTACTGGAAAATTCTTTAAGAGAAATTTTATCTTTAAGAATATGTTTAAGAATGTCCAGAACCAAAGCAAAAACATGCTTATCAACATGGTCAGCAGTTTCATTCCAGAATTTGAAAAAACATTCAAGGACAGAGTGCTTGAAGGACTTGAGAATTTTGTAAGTATTTTTAACAAAATTAGTGCCAGTTTTAAAGCTTTCCAGAGTTTTAAGCAAGTTAGCAAAATCAACTTTGCTTGATGTGCGAAATAACCTCTGTCCTCTATTACCTCTAGAGCAGCTCTTATTATTAACAAGAAAGAAGAGTTCACGAATTGAAAATTTATGCTGATTATGCTTATTGTCAGATAGAGTGGAATTAAGGCCATAGGGATAAAGAGACTGATGCTGCAAAATTTCAAGGGATTCAGTTTCTAGCCGAGCATAGAGGTCAGGAATAATATGTAGTACCTCTATTTTCACTTTGTCAAAACCATGAGTATGGAAATGCTCTAATTCAAAGGTAGAGTACTGGTTGGCGTTTGTGGAGGGGTTCACTCCTGAATTAGAGAACTTGTTTACTAGAGACCTGTGTCCATTAATCCTAAGATGAAGAGGATTTTTACTTTGGCCAATATAGCTAAGGTTGCAGACAGTACAGGTGAGCTTATAGATGGTATTGTAGGCTTTGCAAAACTTGTTGGAGCAATTATCCTCAACAGAAGAATACAGGTTAGGATCTGCAGATTTACATGTCAAACAACGTTTGTCATTTCATAACTTTAGATTACCTTTGCCAGCGAGTTCATACACTATGGGAAAGGGTGCTAGCCTAACCGAGCGGGAGGACTTAAAATATCTGAGCTGACCTCCAATCCATTCATCGTCCTTAGAACTCCACTTGGGCCAAACATACAAATTCTGAGCAAACCAACTAGGAAAAACTTTTTAGAAATAAGCAGTCCAAGAAAAGACCAAACTCGAGTATAAACTACACTCCAAAAAGCTGCATCCAAAACATACTAAAAAAAAAAAAAAAAAAAAAAAAAAAAAAAAACCTCAAGTGAAAAAAAAAAAAAAAAAAAAAAAAAATAATAATAATAAAACGTTTCAACTAGAATTTGCGCATGAGCTGCTAAATAATAAATTGAAATTAGTTACTTAAGAGCAAAACTGAAGACTAAGGAAAAAATTTTAGAATTTAAAACGAAGGGTGCAAAATAACCTGAAAATCAAAACGCGCAACGCAGCAGTTTTGAAAATTCAGAATTCACATTCTATAAAGAAGATACCTAAGCAAAAAATTCATATATAATTTTGACTCACACCTAATACAACATAGAAAAGGTTATGTATCTACCTGTGTGAGTAAAAGGAGAAAAGATAAAAAAATAAAATAAAACAACTGAATGTAGAAGGTGTCGAGAATACTGAGCCTTGGCTTTATCAAGGACCAGCAAAAACTCTGCATTTTCTCGCTTCCACAAAGACCTAGTTGGAAATGGGTTTCTGCAAGGCCATAGATGCAAGTAACATTCGCACTTAAAATAGTTTAAAAAATATATATATAAGTCATGTCCTCCGTAGAGTAGCATGACCTAGCACTAGTTAACAATTTCGCTTGCATCCATTAACCTTCATGGCCCGACCCATGCTCTTCATCTGTTACTATTAAACAGAGAGAAGAAGATAAAAGAGAACTCAAGCTGTGAGAGTGACATAATAGATAGAAATGATTTTCAGCTATAACGAAATTCCAAGTTCGTTTGAGAGAGAATTTAAACCTGAAAAACAATGCAAAAGAAATCCAAATTTTACATTGCAATTAAAAAAGGAAATGTTAATTTATAACGAACAGATTTTTGAAAGAAAACTTGAGTCTAAAACCCCCTACTCTACAACTTATGACAGCACGAAAACGAGAATAAGTTAAAGATAATAATTAACTAAAGAAAACTTTGTGAAAGTTATATACCTTAAACAGTTAGTTGCAATATGTACAAAGTATTTCAGCAGTGCTTTAAGTGCATAATTAATTAGTTATTAAGAACTTAACTACTTTGAAAAAACAGCGCATAGACAGCGCATAGAAAAGGAACAAGCTTAGCCTTCTTCTGTTCCTAGGTACCCCAAAAGACGCTCAAAGTTACAAAGAAAAGTAAGAGTTAAAACCCGCAAAAATGTTAACAGACAAACCAATGCCTAAAAGCTGAAAAGCTAAAAAACGACAGAGAAAAGGTACATGAAGTACAAACATTGAACTTATAAAACCTAGAACCCAAAAACAAGGAAGAGAGCTTACCTCTTGTGTGACAAAAACTTTTCTCCTCACAAGAGGAGAACATGGCTGACCCCTTCCGCCACTCCCTAGACGCTGGGGGCAGTGAGGGTGGGGCTGATGGCCTCCTCATACAGCAAGAAACCAACGCGCGGAGATTTTAACCAGAGAAAAAAATATATAAACTTAAGACTGTGGATCTGTATGATCAGAATGAGCAGAATTAACTCTCCAGAATACATGAGAAATATTATAAAATACACGAGCAGTTTATTTAATAATCTTTGCATGTATTAAATCACCTTAGTGAGCTTCTATAGATTAATCAGAATCTTATTAATTTTAATGTTGGTTTTACTATTTTTAGTATAGCTATCCTAGTGATGAATAACTAGTTTTCTTTTTTATTTGTTTTTATTTTCTTTTATAAACAGATTTTTAAGCTTTTTTTTGTGATTTTGTTTATATTATTTAATTTTTTGTTTTAATAGGACCGTCATATCCATAGCACTAAGGTTCCTTTAGGTAGTTAATAGGCATCCTCTAGCCAACTTCCTTACGGCTTTGATTGGTCAGAATCATATTATTAACTGTGTAGAAAATTAAAGCAGATCTGCCAACCTTACTCTATTATTCAGAATAATTTTTCTTAAAGTTCTTTTGATGAAAGAAGAAGGAATTTCGTTCTCTAGAAAACTTTCTAATAGTATATTAATGTGGTAATTGAAATCCAAATTGTTGCTGCAAATTCTTGAAATTCTTAGGACCTGAGAAATTAGTACATTCTCAATTACTTTGGTTGAAATGTTATTATTCCAGTGTAGATATTTAATTACTTTGAAAGGAAAATTAACTCTTTTATCAAAGAGGCTAATAGATGGGTTACCTCTGTTGAGCTTAATGCTTAAGTCTAGGAACTCAAGTTCCTGATTACTGTGGTTGGTTTTACATAAGTTAAGAGAGCTAGGATAGATATTATCAAAATCACTCTCTATAACTTCTGAATTATTGATACACAGCAGATCATCAATATATCTAAAAGTGTAAAGGTAGTTATCTGAGCAGGTGGGGTGATTTTTAATGAATTTATATTCCTTAAAGAACAGGAATAGATTAGCGATATTTGTGGACGTTGATGTTCCCATTGGAATACCGTTCACTTGCTTATAGAGAGTATTATTATATAAGATATGGTTATTTTTTATGCAGCAATTGAGATAAGAGTTCCAAGTTCCTACATCAACAAATTGGTTAAGTTTAAATTCTGCATACAGCTCTTTAAAGGTAGTGATTATATCTGATAGAGGCAGATTAGTATATAGGTTTTCAAAATCATAACTATTAATATCTAGGGGACAAACTTTGAGTATAGTAGAAATTACTTCTGCATTATTATTAATTAACCAAAAATCTCTGTACATCAAGTTAGAACAGTTTCTAATGTGTTTCAAAACCTTCTTTAAGACATCTTCAAAAGCAAGATCTATTTTCTTTTTATGACTCCTTACTCCACTAGCTATGAACCTGAACTTTACAGGATCCTTATGAAACTTAACCGTTGCAAAAAGAAATGGAAATTCAGGCCCATATCTTCTAGTTTGTGGAATTTTAAGTTTCTTGAAGAATGCCTTAAACCGATTTTCTAACTGCTTGGTAGAATAACTTACGGGCTCGTATGTTACTCTATTATTGAGTTCCATAGTTAACAATTCAAAATAGAACTTCTTACAGATAATTGCAAAATTATTGCTAGCTTTATCCGTAGTGGTAAAAATAAATTGGTCTTGTAGTTTGGAGAGTGACCTTTTAGCTTCTCCAGAGAAAAAGAGATTTCTGTCGAAACAAAAGTCCAGACCTGCCAACTCACCGGTGAAGCTATTGATTATATTATATTTCCATTCTGCAAAGGCCTCAATAGGCTGATTGTACGTTAAACTGGTTTTTACGATGTACTTATTTACATCTTGAGTGAAGCTCTCAAGAATCCTTTCTTTGGAAATTGTGAAGGAAGGTCTGAATTTAGAGCCATACTCTAATAAATTCCTAAGCTTTTCATTTTCAACATAACTCAAGTTTCCGGTGATAATATGGTTGTAATTCTTATCATAGTGAACTGTTTCTTTATGTTCATCACAAGAACAAGTAGTAATTACAGGAATGTAGCTCGAAGAGTTAAGTTTGTAGTTTTTAACTATTGACCCTAAGGTCTTAACATATTTAAAACTTACAATAGACTGGTGCCTGTGGATGGGAAAAAATTGCATTATTGTAGAACAGCTTCCTTACATTGAGATTATCGTAGGCTTTATTTAGGAACCTGATGGTAACAAAATTACTGGAAAATTCTTTAAGAGAAATTTTATCTTTAAGAATATGTTTAAGAATGTCCAGAACCAAAGCAAAAACATGCTTATCAACATGGTCAGCAGTTTCATTCCAGAATTTGAAAAAACATTCAAGGACAGAGTGCTTGAAGGACTTGAGAATTTTGTAAGTATTTTTAACAAAATTAGTGCCAGTTTTAAAGCTTTCCAGAGTTTTAAGCAAGTTAGCAAAATCAACTTTGCTTGATGTGCGAAATAACCTCTGTCCTCTATTACCTCTAGAGCAGCTCTTATTATTAACAAGAAAGAAGAGTTCACGAATTGAAAATTTATGCTGATTATGCTTATTGTCAGATAGAGTGGAATTAAGGCCATAGGGATAAAGAGACTGATGCTGCAAAATTTCAAGGGATTCAGTTTCTAGCCGAGCATAGAGGTCAGGAATAATATGTAGTACCTCTATTTTCACTTTGTCAAAACCATGAGTATGGAAATGCTCTAATTCAAAGGTAGAGTACTGGTTGGCGTTTGTGGAGGGGTTCACTCCTGAATTAGAGAACTTGTTTACTAGAGACCTGTGTCCATTAATCCTAAGATGAAGAGGATTTTTACTTTGGCCAATATAGCTAAGGTTGCAGACAGTACAGGTGAGCTTATAGATGGTATTGTAGGCTTTGCAAAACTTGTTGGAGCAATTATCCTCAACAGAAGAATACAGGTTAGGATCTGCAGATTTACATGTCAAACAACGTTTGTCATTTCATAACTTTAGATTACCTTTGCCAGCGAGTTCATACACTATGGGAAAGGGTGCTAGCCTAACCGAGCGGGAGGACTTAAAATATCTGAGCTGACCTCCAATCCATTCATCGTCCTTAGAACTCCACTTGGGCCAAACATACAAATTCTGAGCAAACCAACTAGGAAAAACTTTTTAGAAATAAGCAGTCCAAGAAAAGACCAAACTCGAGTATAAACTACACTCCAAAAAGCTGCATCCAAAACATACTAAAAAGAAAAATTAGAAAAAAAAAAAAAAAACCTCAAGTGAAAAAAAAAAAAAAAAAAAAAAATAATAATAATAAAACGTTTCAACTAGAATTTGCGCATGAGCTGCTAAATAATAAATTGAAATTAGTTACTTAAGAGCAAAACTGAAGACTAAGGAAAAAATTTTAGAATTTAAAACGAAGGGTGCAAAATAACCTGAAAATCAAAACGCGCAACGCAGCAGTTTTGAAAATTCAGAATTCACATTCTATAAAGAAGATACCTAAGCAAAAAATTCATATATAATTTTGACTCACACCTAATACAACATAGAAAAGGTTATGTATCTACCTGTGTGAGTAAAAGGAGAAAAAGATAAAAAAATAAAATAAAACAACTGAATGTAGAAGGTGTCGAGAATACTGAGCCTTGGCTTTATCAAGGACCAGCAAAAACTCTGCATTTTCTCGCTTCCACAAAGACCTAGTTGGAAATGGGTTTCTGCAAGGCCATAGATGCAAGTAACATTCGCACTTAAAATAGTTTAAAAAATATATATATAAGTCATGTCCTCCGTAGAGTAGCATGACTCTAGCACTAGTTAACAATTTCGCTTGCATCCATTAACCTTCATGGCCCGACCCATGCTCTTCATCTGTTACTATTAAACAGAGAGAAAGAAGATAAAAGAGAACTCAAGCTGTGAGAGTGACATAATAGATAGAAATGATTTTCAGCTATAACGAAATTCCAAGTTCGTTTGAGAGAGAATTTAAACCTGAAAAACAATGCAAAAAGAAATCCAAATTTTACATTGCAATTAAAAAAGGAAATGTTAATTTATAACGAACAGATTTTTGAAAGAAAACTTGAGTCTAAAACCCCCTACTCTACAACTTATGACAGCACGAAAAACGAGAATAAGTTAAAGATAATAATTAACTAAAGAAAACTTTGTGAAAGTTATATACCTTAAACAGTTAGTTGCAATATGTACAAAAGTATTTCAGCAGTGCTTTAAGTGCATAATTAATTAGTTATTAAGAACTTAACTACTTTGAAAAAACAGCGCATAGACAGCGCATAGAAAAGGAACAAGCTTAGCCTTCTTCTGTTCCTAGGTACCCCAAAAGACGCTCAAAGTTACAAAGAAAAGTAAAAGTTAAAACCCGCAAAAATGTTAACAGACAAACCAATGCCTAAAAGCTGAAAAGCTAAAAAACGACAGAGAAAAGGTACATGAAGTACAAACATTGAACTTATAAAACCTAGAACCCAAAAACAAGGAAGAGAGCTTACCTCTTGTGTGACAAAAACTTTTCTCCTCACAAGAGGAGAACATGGCTGACCCCTTCCGCCACTCCCTAGACGCTGGGGGGCAGTGAGGGTGGGGCTGATGGCCTCCTCATACAGCAAGAAACCAACGCGCGGAGATTTTAACCAGAGAAAAAAATATATAAACTTAAGACTGTGGATCTGTATGATCAGAATGAGCAGAATTAACTCTCCAGAATACATGAGAAATATTATAAAATACACGAGCAGTTTATTTAATAATCTTTGCATGTATTAAATCACCTTAGTGAGCTTCTATAGATTAATCAGAATCTTATTAATTTTAATGTTGGTTTTACTATTTTTAGTATAGCTATCCTAGTGATGAATAACTAGTTTTCTTTTTTATTTGTTTTTATTTTCTTTTTATAAACAGATTTTTAAGCTTTTTTTGTGATTTTGTTTATATTATTTAATTTTTTGTTTTAATAGGACCGTCATATCCATAGCACTAAGGTTCCTTTAGGTAGTTAATAGGCATCCTCTAGCCAACTTCCTTACGGCTTTGATTGGTCAGAATCATATTATTAACTGTGTAGAAAATTAAAGCAGATCTGCCAACCTTACTCTATTATTCAGAATAATTTTTCTTAAAGTTCTTTTGATGAAAGAAGAAGGAATTTCGTTCTCTAGAAAACTTTCTAATAGTATATTAATGTGGTAATTGAAATCCAAATTGTTGCTGCAAATTCTTGAAATTCTTAGGACCTGAGAAATTAGTACATACTCAATTACTTTGGTTGAAATGTTATTATTCCAGTGTAGATATTTAATTACTTTGAAAGGAAAATTAACTCTTTTATCAAAGAGGCTAATAGATGGGTTACCTCTGTTGAGCTTAATGCTTAAGTCTAGGAACTCAAGTTCCTGATTACTGTGGTTGGTTTTACATAAGTTAAGAGAGCTAGGATAGATATTATCAAAATCACTCTCTATAACTTCTGAATTATTGATACACAGCAGATCATCAATATATCTAAAAGTGTAAAGGTAGTTATCTGAGCAGGTGGGGTGATTTTTAATGAATTTATATTCCTTAAAGAACAGGAATAGATTAGCGATATTTGTGGACGTTGATGTTCCCATTGGAATACCGTTTCACTTGCTTATAGAGAGTATTATTATATAAGATATGGTTATTTTTTATGCAGCAATTGAGATAAGAGTTCCAAGTTCCTACATCAACAAATTGGTTAAGTTTAAATTCTGCATACAGCTCTTTAAAGGTAGTGATTATATCTGATAGAGGCAGATTAGTATATAGGTTTTCAAAATCATAACTATTAATATCTAGGGGACAAACTTTGAGTATAGTAGAAATTACTTCTGCATTATTATTAATTAACCAAAAATCTCTGTACATCAAGTTAGAACAGTTTCTAATGTGTTTCAAAACCTTCTTTAAGACATCTTCAAAAGCAAGATCTATTTTCTTTTTATGACTCCTTACTCCACTAGCTATGAACCTGAACTTTACAGGATCCTTATGAAACTTAACCGTTGCAAAAAGAAATGGAAATTCAGGCCCATATCTTCTAGTTTGTGGAATTTTAAGTTTCTTGAAGAATGCCTTAAACCGATTTTCTAACTGCTTGGTAGAATAACTTACGGGCTCGTATGTTACTCTATTATTGAGTTCCATAGTTAACAATTCAAAATAGAACTTCTTACAGATAATTGCAAAATTATTGCTAGCTTTATCCGTAGTGGTAAAAATAAATTGGTCTTGTAGTTTGGAGAGTGACCTTTTAGCTTCTCCAGAGAAAAGAGATTTCTGTCGAAACAAAAGTCCAGACCTGCCAACTCACCGGTGAAGCTATTGATTATATTATATTTCCATTCTGCAAAGGCCTCAATAGGCTGATTGTACGTTAAACTGGTTTTTACGATGTACTTATTTACATCTTGAGTGAAGCTCTCAAGAATCCTTTCTTTGGAAATTGTGAAGGAAGGTCTGAATTTAGAGCCATACTCTAATAAATTCCTAAGCTTTTCATTTTCAACATAACTCAAGTTTCCGGTGATAATATGGTTGTAATTCTTATCATAGTGAACTGTTTCTTTATGTTCATCACAAGAACAAGTAGTAATTACAGGAATGTAGCTCGAAGAGTTAAGTTTGTAGTTTTTAACTATTGACCCTAAGGTCTTAACATATTTAAAACTTACAATAGACTGGTGCCTGTGGATGGGAAAAAAATTGCATTATTGTAGAACAGCTTCCTTACATTGAGATTATCGTAGGCTTTATTTAGGAACCTGATGGTAACAAAATTACTGGAAAATTCTTTAAGAGAAATTTTATCTTTAAGAATATGTTTAAGAATGTCCAGAACCAAAGCAAAAACATGCTTATCAACATGGTCAGCAGTTTCATTCCAGAATTTGAAAAAACATTTAAGGACAGAGTGCTTGAAGGACTTGAGAATTTTGCAAGTATTCTCAACAAAATTAGTGCCAGTTTTAAAGCTTTCCAGAGTTTTAAGCAAGTTAGCAAAATCAACTTTGCTTGATGTGCGAAATAACCTCTGTCCTCTATTACCTCTAGAGCAGCTCTTATTATTAACAAGAAAGAAGAGTTCACGAATTGAAAATTTATGCTGATTATGCTTATTGTCAGATAGAGTGGAATTAAGGCCATAGGGATAAAGAGACTGATGCTGCAAAATTTCAAGGGATTCAGTTTCTAGCCGAGCATAGAGGTCAGGAATAATATGTAGTACCTCTATTTTCACTTTGTCAAAACCATGAGTATGGAAATGCTCTAATTCAAAGGTAGAGTACTGGTTGGCGTTTGTGGAGGGGTTCACTCCTGAATTAGAGAACTTGTTTACTAGAGACCTGTGTCCATTAATCCTAAGATGAAGAGGATTTTTACTTTGGCCAATATAGCTAAGTGTTGCAGACAGTACAGGTGAGCTTATAGATGGTATTGTAGGCTTTGCAAAACTTGTTGGAGCAATTATCCTCAACAGAAGAATACAGGTTAGGATCTGCAGATTTACATGTCAAACAACGTTTGTCATTTCATAACTTTAGATTACCTTTGCCAGCGAGTTCATACACTATGGGAAAGGGTGCTAGCCTAACCGAGCGGGAGGACTTAAAATATCTGAGCTGACCTCCAATCCATTCATCGTCCTTAGAACTCCACTTGGGCCAAACATACAAATTCTGAGCAAACCAACTAGGAAAAACTTTTTAGAAATAAGCAGTCCAAGAAAAGACCAAACTCGAGTATAAACTACACTCCAAAAAGCTGCATCCAAAACATACTAAAAAGAAAAATTAGAAAAAAAAAAAAAAAAAAAAAAAAAAAAACCTCAAAAAAAAAAAAAAAAAAAAAAATAATAATAATAATAATAAAACGTTTCAACTAGAATTTGCGCATGAGCTGCTAAATAATAAATTGAAATTAGTTACTTAAGAGCAAAACTGAAGACTAAGGAAAAAAATTTTAGAATTTAAAACGAAGGGTGCAAAATAACCTGAAAATCAAAACGCGCAACGCAGCAGTTTTGAAAATTCAGAATTCACATTCTATAAAGAAGATACCTAAGCAAAAAATTCATATATAATTTTGACTCACACCTAATACAACATAGAAAAGGTTATGTATCTACCTGTGTGAGTAAAAGGAGAAAAGATAAAAAAATAAAATAAAACAACTGAATGTAGAAGGTGTCGAGAATACTGAGCCTTGGCTTTATCAAGGACCAGCAAAAACTCTGCATTTTCTCACTTCCACAAAGACCTAGTTGGAAATGGGTTTCTGCAAGGCCATAGATGCAAGTAACATTCCCACCTAAAATAGTTTAAAAAATATATATATAAGTCATGTCCTCCGTAGAGTAGCATGACCTAGCACTAGTTAACAATTTCGCTTGCATCCATTAACCTTCATGGCCCGACCCATGCTCTTCATCTGTTACTATTAAACAGAGAGAAGAAGATAAAAGAGAACTCAAGCTGTGAGAGTGACATAATAGATAGAAATGATTTTCAGCTATAACGAAATTCCAAGTTCGTTTGAGAGAGAATTTAAACCTGAAAAACAATGCAAAGAAATCCAAATTTTACATTGCAATTAAAAAAGGAAATGTTAATTTATAACGAACAGATTTTTGAAAGAAAACTTGAGTCTAAAACCCCCCACTCTACAACTTATGACAGCACGAAAACGAGAATAAGTTAAAGATAATAATTAACTAAAGAAAACTTTGTGAAAGTTATATACCTTAAACAGTTAGTTGCAATATGTACAAAGTATTTCAGCAGTGCTTTAAGTGCATAATTAATTAGTTATTAAGAACTTAACTACTTTGAAAAAACAGCGCATAGACAGCGCATAGAAAAGGAACAAGCTTAGCCTTCTTCTGTTCCTAGGTACCCCAAAAGACGCTCAAAGTTACAAAGAAAAGTAAGAGTTAAAACCCGCAAAAATGTTAACAGACAAACCAATGCCTAAAAGCTGAAAAGCTAAAAAACGACAGAGAAAAGGTACATGAAGTACAAACATTGAACTTATAAAACCTAGAACCCAAAAACAAGGAAGAGAGCTTACCTCTTGTGTGACAAAAACTTTTCTCCTCACAAGAGGAGAACATGGCTGACCCCTTCCGCCACTCCCTAGACGCTGGGGGGCAGTGAGGGTGGGGCTGATGGCCTCCTCATACAGCAAGAAACCAACGCGCGGAGATTTTAACCAGAGAAAAAATATATAAACTTAAGACTGTGGATCTGTATGATCAGAATGAGCAGAATTAACTCTCCAGAATACATGAGAAATATTATAAAATACACGAGCAGTTTATTTAATAATCTTTGCATGTATTAAATCACCTTAGTGAGCTTCTATAGATTAATCAGAATCTTATTAATTTTAATGTTGGTTTTACTATTTTTAGTATAGCTATCCTAGTGATGAATAACTAGTTTTCTTTTTTATTTGTTTTTATTTTCTTTTATAAACAGATTTTTAAGCTTTTTTTGTGATTTTGTTTATATTATTTAATTTTTTGTTTTAATAGGACCGTCATATCCATAGCACTAAGGTTCCTTTAGGTAGTTAATAGGCATCCTCTAGCCAACTTCCTTACGGCTTTGATTGGTCAGAATCATATTATTAACTGTGTAGAAAATTAAAGCAGATCTGCCAACCTTACTCTATTATTCAGAATAATTTTTCTTAAAGTTCTTTTGATGAAAGAAGAAGGAATTTCGTTCTCTAGAAAACTTTCTAATAGTATATTAATGTGGTAATTGAAATCCAAATTGTTGCTGCAAATTCTTGAAATTCTTAGGACCTGAGAAATTAGTACATTCTCAATTACTTTGGTTGAAATGTTATTATTCCAGTGTAGATATTTAATTACTTTGAAAGGAAAATTAACTCTTTTATCAAAGAGGCTAATAGATGGGTTACCTCTGTTGAGCTTAATGCTTAAGTCTAGGAACTCAAGTTCCTGATTACTGTGGTTGGTTTTACATAAGTTAAGAGAGCTAGGATAGATATTATCAAAATCACTCTCTATAACTTCTGAATTATTGATACACAGCAGATCATCAATATATCTAAAAGTGTAAAGGTAGTTATCTGAGCAGGTGGGGTGATTTTTAATGAATTTATATTCCTTAAAGAACAGGAATAGATTAGCGATATTTGTGGACGCTGATGTTCCCATTGGAATACCGTTCACTTGCTTATAGAGAGTATTATTATATAAGATATGGTTATTTTTTATGCAGCAATTGAGATAAGAGTTCCAAGTTCCTACATCAACAAATTGGTTAAGTTTAAATTCTGCATACAGCTCTTTAAAGGTAGTGATTATATCTGATAGAGGCAGATTAGTATATAGGTTTTCAAAATCATAACTATTAATATCTAGGGGACAAACTTTGAGTATAGTAGAAATTACTTCTGCATTATTATTAATTAACCAAAAATCTCTGTACATCAAGTTAGAACAGTTTCTAATGTGTTTCAAAACCTTTCTTTAAGACATCTTCAAAAGCAAGATCTATTTTCTTTTTATGACTCCTTACTCCACTAGCTATGAACCTGAACTTTACAGTGATCCTTATGAAACTTAACCGTTGCAAAAAGAAATGGAAATTCAGGCCCATATCTTCTAGTTTGTGGAATTTTAAGTTTCTTGGAAGAATGCCTTAAACCGATTTTCTAACTGCTTGGTAGAATAACTTACGGGGTTTCGTATGTTACTCTATTATTGAGTTCCATAGTTAACAATTCAAAATAGAACTTCTTACAGATAATTGCAAAATTATTGCTAGCTTTATCCGTAGTGGTAAAAATAAATTGGTCTCTAGTAGTTTGGAGAGTGACCTTTTTAGCTTCTCCAGAGAAAATGAGATTTCTGTCGAAACAAAAGTCCAGACCCTGCCAACTCACCGGTGAAGCTATTGGGATTATATTATATATTTCCATTCTGCAAAGGCCTCAATAGGCTGATTGTACGTTAAACTGGTTTTTACGATGTACTTTATTTACATCTTGAGTGAAGCTCTCAAGAATCCTTTCTTTGGAAATTGTGAAGGAAGGTCTGAATTTAGAGCCATACTCTAATAAATTCCTAAGCTTTTCATTTTCAATGCATAACTCAAGTTTCCGGTGATAATATGGTTGTAATTCTTATCATAGTGAACTGTTTCTTTATGTTCATCACAAGAACAAGTAGTAATTACAGGAATGTAGCTCGAAGAGTTAAGTTTGTAGTTTTTAACTATTGACCCTAAGGTCTTAACATATTTAAAACTTACAATAGACTGGTGCCTGTGGATGGGAAAAAAAATTGCATTATTGTAGAACAGCTTCCTTACATTGGAGATTATCGTAGGCTTTATTTAGGAACCTGATGGTAACAAAATTACTGGAAAATTCTTTAAGAGAAATTTTATCTTTAAGAATATGTTTAAGAAATGTCCAGAATCCAAAGCAAAAACATGCTTATCAACATGGTCAGCAGTTTCATTCCAGAATTTGAAAAAACATTTAAGGACAGAGTGCTTGAAGGACTTGAGAATTTTGTAAGTATTCTCAACAAAATTAGTGCCAGTTTTAAAGCTTTCCAGAGTTTTAAGCAAGTTAGGCAAAAAACTCAACTTTGCTTGATGTGCGAAATAACCTCTGTCCTCTATTACCTCTAGAGCAGCTCTTATTATTAACAAGAAAGAAGAGTTCACGAATTGAAAATTTATGCTGATTATGCTTATTGTCAGATAGAGTGGAATTAAGGCCATAGGGATAAAGAGACTGATGCTGCAAAATTTCAAGGGATTCAGTTTCTAGCCGAGCATAGAGGTCAGGAATAATATGTAGTACCTCTATTTTCACTTTGTCAAAACCATGGAGTATGGAAATGCTCTAATTCAAAGGTAGAGTACTGGTTGGCGTTTGTGGAGGGGTTCACTACCTGAATTAGAGAATCTTGTTTACTAGAGACCTGTGTCCATTAATCCTAAGATGAAGAGGATTTTTACTTTGGCCAATATAGCTAAGGTTGCAGACAGTACAGGTGAGCTTATAGATGGTATTGTAGGCTTTGCAAAACTTGTTGGAGCAATTATCCTCAACAGAAGAATACAGGTTAGGATCTGCAGATTTACATGTCAAACAACGTTTGTCATTTCATAACTTTAGATTACCTTTTGCCAGCGAGTTCATACACTATGGGAAAGGGTGCTAGCCTAACCGAGCGGGGAGGACTTAAAATATCTGAGCTGACCTCCAATCCATTCATCGTCCTTAGAACTCCACTTGGGCCAAACATACAAATTCTGAGCAAACCAACTAGGAAAAACTTTTTAGAAATAAGCAGTCCAAGAAAAGACCAAACTCGAGTATAAACTACACTCCAAAAAGCTGCATCCAAAACATACTAAAAAGAAAAATTAGAAAAAAAAAAAAAAAAAAAAAAAAAAAAAAAACCTCAAGTGAAAAAACCTCAAAGTGAAAAATAAAAAAAAAAAATAAATAAAAAATAAAAAAAAAATAATAATAATAAAACGTTTCAACTAGGAATTTGCGCATGAGCTGCTAAATAATAAATTGAAATTAGTTACTTAAGAGCAAAACTGAAGACTAAAGGAAAAAAATTTTAGAATTTAAAACGAAGGGTGCAAAATAATCCTGAAAATCAAAACGCGCAACGCAGCAGTTTTGAAAATTCAGAATTCACATTCTATAAAGAAGATACCCTAAGCAAAAAATTCATATATAATTTTGACTCACACCTAATACAACATAGAAAAGGTTATGTATCTACCTGTGTGAGTAAAAGAAGAAAAGATAAAAAAATAAAATAAAACAACTGAATGTAGAAGGTGTCGAGAATACTGAGCCTTGGCTTTATCAAGGACCAGCAAAAAACTCTGCATTTTCTCACTTCCACAAAGACCTAGTTGGAAATGGGTTTCTGCAAGGCCATAGATGCAAGTAACATTCCCACCTAAAATAGTTTAAAAAATATATATATAAGTCATGTCCTCCGTAGAGTAGCATGACCTAGCACTAGTTAACAATTTCGCTTTGCATCCATTAACCTTCATGGCCCGACCCATGCTCTTCTATCTGTTACTATTAAACAGAGAGAAGAAGATAAAAGAGAACTCAAGCTGTGAGAGTGACATAATAGATAGAAATGATTTTCAGCTATAACGAAATTCCAAGTTCGTTTGAGAGAGAATTTAAACCTGAAAAAAATAAATGCAAAAGAAATCCAAATTTTACATTGCAATTAAAAAAGGAAATGTTAATTTATAACGAACAGATTTTTGAAAGAAAACTTGGAGTCTAAAACCCCCTCACTCTACAACTTATGACAAGCACGAAAACGAGAATAAGTTAAAGATAATAATTAACTAAAGAAAACTTTGTGAAAGTTATATACCTTAAACAGTTAGTTGCAATATGTACAAAAGTATTTCAGCAGTGCTTTAAGTGCATAATTAATTAGTTATTAAGAACTTAACTACTTTGAAAAAACAGCGCATAGACAGCGCATAGAAAAGGAACATAGCTTAGCCTTCTTCTGTTCCTAGGTACCCCAAAAGACGCTCAAAGTTACAAAGAAAAGTAAGAGTTAAAACCCGCAAAAATGTTAACAGACAAACCAATGCCTAAAAGCTGAAAAGCTAAAAAACGACAGAGAAAAGGTAACATGAAGTACAAACATTGAACTTATAAAACCTAGAACCCAAAAACAAGGAAGAGAGCTTACCTCTTGTGTGACAAAAACTTTTCTCCTCACAAAGAGGAGAACATGGCTGACCCCTTCCGCCACTCCCTAGACGCTGGGGGGCAGTGAGGGTGGGGCTGATGGCCTCCTCATACAGCAAGAAACCAACGCGCGGAGATTTTAAACCAGAGAAAAAAATATATAAACTT